>OX374618.1:16357083-17681666 GCA_947347705.1 Nymphula nitidulata | reverse complement strand
AAACTTTATGATGACAGAGAGATAGACAATATGACATTGTTAGACCATTTCTTCAATTCGATATACGTAATTTGTGATTTTGGACGATCCAAAAGAGCTTCTTAGGAGCCTACTTAAATAAACATATTTTTATTTTGATTTCTTCATTTTGATAGTGTAAATAAGGTGTAAATTATCTTAATACTGTATGTCCCATATATTTTTATTATTATTTAGCCTAAACTACTGTTACTGACTTAAGGATGGATAGGATGTAAAAGGGCTGGTAGCAGGGAAAACGGGTTTATTGGTAAAATAATGTAAAAACAAAACGATATAAAATACAATCAACTGAGCAAACCGAGCAGTGACAGCGAACTGACCCCAAACTAAAACATAACACAACTTCTTATGAAAATAATCAAAAAGGGCGCACTAAGCAGCCAGTTCGTAACAACTACCAATAGCAATATTATTTTATTTTTTGTAAATATTCGAAGATATAAGTAACGGATAACTTCGTACAGCCTACAGCACATCAAGCGTAACATTATGACATTGAGACCGCCCATACTCCGTTCGTAGCAGAGGCTAATTTCGTAGTACAACTGTCACACTTGATGCGCTGTCGTCTGTACATTATAAAAAAATATTAAAAGAAAAACAGTCCTATCCCGCCCCGGGACAGTTTTTTCTACTTTAAATATTTATTCTAAATAACTTATGTTTTCGTCGCACGGCGTTTAATAAAAACTTTCAAATCGAAAACATTGGAAAGGAACAAACTGATTCGAATAAGACTTTACATTGCATAGGCAAGATGGGCTAGTCTAAATAGTTAACAGAGAATTTTTCAAAAAACAGTATTATAGTTAAGTGCGAGTAAATTTTAAGTTTTCATACAAACATTTTTTTTTTAAAGATTTTATGGTTTCCAATATTTTCGACTGGAAATTTTGTATGAAAAGTCGTTCGGCGTAACGCTCATGTAATGATATACAGGGCGATGCTGTTCATAGTAATAGTTTGCCACTTTCAAAAATATCTTATTCTTAATTTTGTTTTTAACATTATTAAAAATGTTTGAAAAATTACTTAGTAATCAAAATATAATAAAACTAGAAAAATTTCACGTGTTGAGGCAGAAATCGAACCCTAACTAGTAGGTATTTGTAAAAATACTCGTCCTAAATATTTTAATTACTAAGTAATTTTTCAAACATTTATAATAATGTTAAAATCAAAAATTAAGAATATTTGAAAGCACTGCCCCAACTTAACCGAATCGTAGGTATTTGTAAAAATACTCGTTTCGGATGTTGAAATAGAATATTTCGACATTGTAGGGTGGACGTTAGCTCATAAACGCAAATACAGATAGACTAGAAGAATTTCACAGGGATATCCCAAGTCCTGGGTGGCTCAGTGGTCAGAGCAGTCGCCGGGGTTGCGAAAGGTCACGGATTCGATTCCTGCCTCAGGACGTGAAATTTTTCTAGTTTTATTATATTTTAATTACTAAATATCTTATTCGTTAAATAATTTCATGACATTTGTATGACATAATATAACATTTGACTGCATTAGAATGTCATGTGAACTTCATAGAAATGTCATGAAATTATCAAATGCATAAAATATTTTTGAAAGTGGGAAACTATTTCTATGAAGTAATAAAGCCCATGTTTAAATTTATTGTCGTATTGACGGCACCACCCTGTATGATAATGTTATCTCATTTTTGTATATATTTTATGACCGTTAAAGCATACTGGTATAGATCTGACGGGGGTAGCACCTTCACCTTTTTTTAAATATACCACTAAGGTAGCAATCAAGCATACGGCCCACCTGATGGTAAGCGGTTACCGTAGCCTATGGACGCTTGCAACACCAGGGGTATCACTTACCGAAAGTGTTGTGTCCTGCGGTAAGGTTGGTAGAGTCGCTGCGGGATAATCGTCTCTCATGCTGGCAACATAACGCTTTTTCCTGATTTTACAGGATAGGCAACGCGTGAGTAGTGCCCAAGGTGCTACGAGCGTCTACATGCTACGGTAACCGCTTATCACCAGTACGGCGTACGCTGGTTAGCCACCTTTGTCGCATAAAAAAAAATCTAGCATTTATTAGAATATTAAGTAATAACGTAAATGCACTTTAAACTAAACTAAACAAGATGAATTGGCAATGACAATGGCAAAACGCTTGCGGTGTCAGCTAGTATAATATTTGCCATAAAAAAATGACCAAAAAAGAAAAATAAATAGATAGTGGCCGATTCTCAGACCTACTGAATATATAAAATTTAATGAAAATCGGTGAAGAAAAAAAATTTTACAAAAAAAAAATGATAGTAGCATGGTAACTAAATTTGTGACACGAGCATTTTATATATTAGAGATTACAAAGCTTACCCAGACCGAAGTAGTTCCATAAACTTAGGGTCAGAATGCTTAGGGCTGAATAGATCAGGTGCCGTAGCTCTCAATGAATAATAAAGGTCAATTTTCTCCTTTGCCCTTTCGACACTGTGCTTGCAACCCCTTAAGAATGCTGTCAACCACTGATCATCTGAAATTTTTTAGAGAATCAGGATGCTGAACAAAGCAGAAACCATACCTGAGCAGTAGTTGGCTCCACCAGGGGGGGCGTCAGCTTTCTTGTCATCTAGTTGTATACATATGTTTATACATGGTGGTGCCGTCGATACGGCAATATATTAAAACATGGGTTATATTAGTTCATAGAAATGGTTTGCCACTTTCAAAAACATATGAATATACTAGCTGTGCCCGCGACTTCGTCCGCATGGAATATTGACTCTCTTCATAGAAACTTTAATCTCCTATTTTATCCCCTTGGGGGTAGAATTAATCAAAATCCCTTCTTAGCGGATGCCTACGTCATAACATCAACCTGCATACCAAATTTCAGCCCGATCCGTCCAGTGGTTTGGGCTGTGCGTTGATAGATCACTATGTCAGTCAGTCAGTCACCTTTAAATTATATATATTTAGATGTTTTTGTAAGTGGCAAACCATTTGATAATTTCATGACATTTGTATGAAATAATGCAAACTTATATTATTTCATACACATGTCAAGGATTATTAAATGAATAAGTTGTTTTTGGAAATGACAAACCATTTCTATGAACTAATATAGCCCATGTTTCAATTTATTGTCGTATTGTCACCCTTGAACCACAAACTTTTTTTTATACAGAATGGTGCCGCATTCTGTATAAAAAAAAGTTTGTGGTTCAAGGGTGACAATTAAGGTAGCACAGGTTGGCAATTTTCTGAACCGGTACTGTCCCGAGCATAGCATGAACATCTAATAACCACTTCTCCTACAGAATCACGAACGGAAACACCCGCTTCCGTTATTGCTTGTGGCTGTACACTAGCCCTTATTAAATTGCATGAAAACTCAAGATGCAGATTCTTTACTTCACCTTGTAACAGGTACATTACACTAGGCACGTCAAATGTAAATTATAATAACATAAGTCTAAAATATGTAAGCACATGTAAATGAATTTAGTATTTAAAATATTACTACCAAAATGTGTCTTTATTCAATTCATTCATGTGTCATCTCTAAAACAATGAATATCTACAAAAAAGGGGTTAAGCCAAGCCATTGTCACAAATTCTTATGACGTGTAAAAAGGCATATCTCCTACTAAACATTTTTTAGTATCCTGAATTTAGGTTATTCCAAGAAGTTTTAAATACATTTATTTAATAAAAATCACCCTAAATAGTCTATGGAAGCATGCTGCAAACAGATAAAAACGTTACAGCCAATGCCGTCAAAATAGGTAAGTATTCAATAAACTATTTATTACACAGTGTCAGTCATGTAGTCATTTAACTGAAAAGAGATGTTCCAAAAATATATGGAGAACGGCCAGTAAATATAAAAAATATGAAGAACAGTGTTCAATTGTCCATTTTATTTTTATTTGCTTTGTTGCGTGGAACAAAACAAGATTTTTTATAGAAAAAACTACAACACAGCCAAATATTCATCATGGCGCGTATGTGACTTTGGTGACGTTTAGTTGACTTCTATGTCGCCCGCCATATTGCCATAGTAAATAACGTTAAAATCGACGAAAAATCTCATCTTTTGTACAAACAAACTATGCGTGAAAACGAATTATAAGTATTTTTCCCAGATTCAGGAGAGTTTTCCTGATTTTTTGAGAAAGTATTTCTGGTCGGATATCAAACATCTCCTTTATGGTGTTCAATAAATCATACATTCTACCCATCTATTTATCTGTATGTTCTGAATCCTAAATATTACCAGTTCTTGCGCGCAGATAGGGTTGTTTAGAAATCCAGTCCTTCAAATGTTGTATTCCATCATCAAGACGTTTCTGGTCCTCGTTTAGTTCTTCTCTTGCTTGTTCAGCCAACTCCGGGGGCAATGGTCGGACCGACATCCTGTTTAAGGATAAAAGAAAATAAATAATTAGTCCACTATACCTTTCTATGATGAGCGCGCTATGACTGATTTCTATGCCAATTTTATAAATCTCTAATCTCAAAAAATTGCACCCCAATCTTCCCAATAATAATATTCTTACATCCACACTTACTGACTCAAATAAGCATCACTAAGAGCTTGTGTTATGGATACTAGATAACGGTGAAATGCATAGAATAATATGATATGATTTAAGATAATAATGCAAAAAAATAAAAAATCCATTATTATATCTATTCGGTTTAAGGTTACAATTCAAAAAACTTCTTCCTTTAAGCAATTATCAGCCTGTGTGGGGAGGAGTCCGCTCTTCAATCAAATATGTATCTACATTTTTTCTATAAAATAATGATAGTAATATATTTAACATACATTAAAATATCCATAACTAGTGAACAAAGCTTCGAGTCCATCATACAAACATCTGTCTCTACGGGGATGTGAACTCTAGTTTATAAGATAGAAATCATAGAAGTTACTGGCCGCTCGACCGACCGGCCGTCCAAAAGATCATATCAACCACAAAGTGTGTATTTGTAAATTGCTGATTGGAATCCTTTGGAAATCACTCACCAACTGAAGCCAACATCGAATCGGCCAACATCAATCAGCCTTAGTAGGTACAGTCGACCACAGAAGTAGCTGAACACTTTAGTACCATGTCACACCGATCGTGTGCACGTACTTTATAGTTGCTACTGTACTATATTGATGCTAGAGTACGTTTAGCATCAGAGTTATCTGAGCTTTTAGAGTGCTCGAAAATAACTATGATGCTTTAAAAAAACAATCGTAATATTACTGAAGAATTAGTATCGTCTTACATTTCCTAAAGATTAAAGCTAGTCTAAAACAATGCAGATATTTCTATCATTCTGAGAGACAGAAATATTCCCCAGTGGAATGATTAGACCCAGTATAACGATACCAGGTCTTGAACTAGCGACCTCGAGGCGCTTTGGGACAGTTTGCACATTTCACCTCCAAATTATTAATTTCTTCCCACTCAGCCTTGTGCTGTACCTCTAGCACGAACTCTTTTAAATTTCAAATTGCAATCGTATCAAGTAGTTACGTGAGCTTTTGTCTGGCTTTTGTTTGAAATTTTAAGCGTGCGTGAACGATACAATTACGATTCGAAATTTAAAAATATTCATGCTAGGGGTACTGATTGAGTAAGGAAACTCGCACTTAAAAATTGAAAGGTAATATTTGAATGTCGGGACCATTATAATACTAATTGCCTAGTTTTAACAAACGCCTATAATAATACTATGAAGCTAGTATTGCTCGATTACTATTATATTGAAAATAATCAAAACATTGAATATTTACTTTATTATTTTTAATGTTAAGTATCTTCGTAATAATTAATTAATGTCGGGAAATATAATAATAACATAGTCACGAATGCAATAAAACGAAATTCCAATAACTGTTAATACTTTAAATAGATAAAAAAACGAAGACATAATACATATAGCATAATACTTAATTACGTAATAAGTAAGTGTGTAAAAGTTTTATTTGAAACACTTCTTCACAATATCTAGCAGAAGTGATAAGATGATCTAATTATATTTATAGTGTAAAATATTAAAAATTACTTACATATGTCCACACAACTGCAGACGCTTGTTTTACTGGGCTCCACTGAATAAATGCAGCAGTGATTGCAATAGAATCACTCAACTGTGAACATACGTCATAGCGGCGAAAGGCAAAAGTAACGTCTCGTCATTACTATTTCGTGGTCGATGAGTAAGTTTCTGCCTGCTAGCACTAGTACAGATACGAAGACATCGCCGGTACGGCAGCAATAGAATAAATAGTAGATTGCTTTTTATGGGTGGAAAGGAATCAATCCCTACGAGGTTGTTAGACACCTGAGTGCAGTGAGGGCGGCTATAGTCCGAGTAGGGTTTGATTCCTTTTACCCGTGTGAAGCACTCTACTTTTCCTTTCAAATGCAAGGAAAATAAAAATACATATTGAAAAAACGATATAATATACTTCATAAAGTCATTATATGTATTCAAGTATCTTTCGTTTGATATTTTTGCCAAAAGATTTTCGATTTGCATTTGCTTCATTCATAACCGAATCTGGAGTCAAAATTTCAGAATCGCTTGAATTCATTGTTTTTCGCAAACAAATCTCACAATCAAGATATTAAATTTTGGCACAGCATGCGTACAAGATTATTATCTCGCCAAAATTGACTTTTTCACAGATTAAACAGGGTATGTATAAAGAATATTTTTAAATTTGGAACACATCGCGTTACCGCCTACTGGCCATTCAGCCGAATACTTTTTTTTTCTTCATTGTACCACAGATTGTACGTAACCAAATTCAGTTCTATTTTTAAATTTTTTATTCCCGCCCTAGAAAAGAAAGCAATTAGTATGAGTTTTTCCCGCCCGATCGGTGGTCGGAACTAGCGTTTTCCTCCCAATACTCAGATCAAGAAAACCCTACTTTCCGAGCATGAGAATTGAAGAATTATTTACATAAGTATTATGGTGTTCCACCACAGAAACCACCCATGGCGCCGCCAGAGTGAAATTCGGTTCAGCGGTTCAGGAGTGATAACCTAGTAGACAGACTTAAGGCGATCTACTTATCGAAACGTTGTTTCGGCCGAGACAAAAAGGGATAGAGATATGACTGACGCAGCTGGAGTAAAATTGACAAAATAGCGATCGCACGTGTAAAGTAAGCGAAAATACACAAATTATTTAATTGAAAAATAACTTTAACGATCACAAAAAAAAACCTTTTTTTTAACCTTAACGGGGTAACTCTTGGCCTTCATCTCACCTGATCTTAAGTAATGATAGGGCTGACGATGGAAGCGAGCTACACCCGGATTCCTCAACCACAGAGGAACTGGCTATCTTACCTCCAACTGCCGGAACACAACTATGTAAACATTATTGCTATGGCGGCAGACTTAGGCAAGATGGTGGTAGCCAACCAGGCGAACTTAGAAAAGCCCTACCACCGACCAAACCGAGCAGAAAATTTCTTCCCCCACTGGAATCGTACCCCGGACCTCAAGATCTGAGGTAGGTGGTCTCAACCACTAGAACACAGAGGCGGTTAAAAGCGGCGGCTTCTATACGATTCTAAATATTAAAGATATCTACTTTAATTAAAGTAATTTCCTATTGAATACAAATTATCGTTTATCAAAAATCTTAAGTTTTCTTATTTTAAAAGGACTTTTCGGAAATGAAATGTATCGAGGCGAAATTCGTTAATCGTTTTGTTCTACACGTGTCTAGATAAAGATATGAAGTTAGTATAATATCTGATTTTGAGATCCGTAAGATCTTTCAGCGACCTATGAAATTACTTAAAAAGTTCGTTTTTTTTTATAAATCGCCTTAAGTTGCGTAAAGTGAACACACCAACCAGCCTCGGATTCCAGACCAGACTCGGAGCCCAGACGGCAACTAAGTTGTCATAACAATTAAAATTTAATTGTGTCTGGTTTATAATCATAATCATAATCATATCTTTATTGCGTATCACATAACATAAAGGTCTTATACATAAGGTTGTAATTCCTGTGATACCCCGTAGGGGCACTGCAACTTAAGTACATGAGGGTACATTATCGGGCTTTGATGGGTTAAAGACCATGTAAGAAAATTTTATCCTTCAAACTACTGACAAATAACAATCAACCACGCGGACGGTCATAGTCAAAGTCAAAATGTTTTTATTTAAATAGACAACACAGAAGCACTTTCAAATCGTCAAAAAACACATTTTTATAACTATCACAAAAAAATATTAACTGACAACGTCATAGTGTCTGTCTGTCTGTCATGTTTACACCGGTTCCAAAAGTTGACGGGGCTAAACATTTCACTAAAAACCAATGTTAACACCTGTATAACGTAGTGCTACGTTGTACAGTCGACAGCACATCAAGCGTAATAGTTTGACCATGACGTCACCCTCTACGATGAACTACACAGTACAATACAAACTTCATGTTCTGATATTGATTATTTGTTTTTGATTGAGTACGCAAGAGCTCCGATCTGCGATTGATTCGAATCAACAGTAGACAACATCTTTTAGATTTTTTTATACAAAGCACGTCAAATGACTCAGCAACATCTGAGGAGTTTATATGCGACGAAGAAAGCATCCCCAGTCCCCGGCGGTCATGCATACTAGACTGCGGTAGCGGTCACGACCTGTTCAGGGTCGCGGGGAGCCGTTGGTGCAGACTGTTCAGCAGTGGGCAGTTCACAGGCTGATATGATGATGATGATGGCCGGTATTTCATTCTAGAAATCAGAATGACAATGCACCTGCAATACCAAGTAATCTTTTTCTTGTTATTGCAGTTGTTTGTGATCGACGGTAGCCACTTACCACCAGCTTATAAAAAGACACTAAATGAGAAAGTTATATTATGAGTTTTAACCAACTTTATTTTTCATAAGAAAAGAAATACAAAACACAAAGCGACCAAAATTAACTTATTAAAAATAATATTGTTCTAATCGAATTCAAGTTGTCTGAAGGATCCATCCAGGCCGAAGATCTCTTCGGCAGTCTTGGGCTTCCCGGGCCTTTTGCTTTCGTCTGTGCAGAAGGTCACATCTTCTTCCAACCATGGCCAGTATTCCAAAACCTTTTTCTTCCAATAATCTGCAAAGAAAATACAAGAATAAGGGAATATTTTCCAGAGTTGAAATAAATACTGCTGCAATCGAGACATTTGCGTCGCTTAGCGTCTATGGGATAGCGATCTAATATCACGGAGAGTGCTCTGAAGAGCTCTTTGACCTTATCCCACCTTCCCCCTTCCTACTCAGGAGCACGCGTGCCGGTGTTTGGAGCCATCAATTCACTGTCTCCACCTCAACATCACGCATAAAGAAATTTAGTAGGGACTTCGTTCCTTGGCCGTACTTCCAGAACTTGAAATTCTTTGCCGTTACATGTATAATGTTATAGGAAGGAGGAGGAAGAATTCCAATGGGTTTCATGGGTTCTTTCGAAAGAGCAGTGAAAAAGCATCTTGTAGGTCGGCAAGGTAGAGGCGGCTAGAGCAGTGTTTAAACTGCACTGTCTTCGCATATGGACTCTTCTTACCGCTTCACATCAGGTGGTGCTGAGTCACCAAACCGTGCCGTAATTTAAACATGGGCTATTTTAATCCATAGAAATGGTTTGCCACTTGAAAACAATTTCGTATTCATTTGATAATTTCAGGAAATTTGTATGAAATAATGCTGCCAACGTTACACTATTCCATACAAATGTCATGAAATTATCAAATGAATACGATATTTTTTAAAGTGGCAAACCATTTCTATGGACTAATATAGCCTATGTTTAAATTTATTGTCGCATTGACGGCACCACCCTGTATATATATTAAATTAAGAAGTGACAAAATAAGCATATGGCCCACCGGATGGTAAGCGATTACTGTAGCATATAGACGCCTTGATAAAGTATACTTATATGGCCTCGATCGCGCTAATTTACATTGTATTTACCAAAGCAAATGTGAAACGTTCCCTTGCGCACAATTTGTGTTGCGCGAAACCAACCAATTGAGTTTTTTTTTTCGGAACATACGTTGATATTTTTGATTATAATTATATTACATATTAATTAAGTTCAAATAACATCAATTAATAAAATAAAAACTTTCTAAATTGAGTAAAATATCGATCGGTTTTTGACAGCACCTAAATACAAATACGTTACTATGGCAACCATCTAAAGGAACGTATTTTCCGCTGTCGGTCGCACGTTTTTGATTAAGTTAGTGCCTAAGCAACTTGTCAAAAATGTTTGTAGGACATCGGAAAATACGTTCCCATAGATGGTTGCCATAGTAACGTCTTTGTATCTAGGTGCTGTCAAAAATTGATCGATATATTTACTAAATTTAGAAGGTTTTTATTTTATTAATTTATGTAATTTGAACTTAATAAATATGTAATATAATTATAATCAAAGAAAACAATGTATGCTTCGAAAAAACAGCTAATTGGTGGCCGTTTATATGTTTCGCGCAACACAAATTGTGCGCAAGGGAACGTTTCACATTTGCTTTGGTAAATACAATGTAAATTAGCGCGATCGAGGCCCATAATAAGATTTAATAGGTATTATCTACTATAGGCACTAATAATTTTCATTACTATGAAGTCAATAAAATATTTTTAGGTACTGTACTGCTGAGGCTAATTAAGAGCGTTTATGCTGCACGGCATCTCATACAAAACAAACACATTCTATCAAAACTTGCTATGCATATGCAAATAAGGTTAGTCTAAAAAGTTATTAGAGGATTTTAAAAAAAGTCTGAAAAGAGAAAAATGGCCTTTACTCAACAAAAGCACTGTTTTTCAAAAAATCTTCTGATACTATGTCGACTAGCCAGACTTGCGGAAGCATGTAGAATCAGATTATTAAAATTTATAAGAAAAAGATTGCGCGAACGAAGTGCGCTGTAAACACGAAAAATTTTAAATTACCTAAGCTTACGAAATGACTGATGATGGAAATTAACTGTGCCTATCTCCAAAAATGCATACTATTAATATAATATAATTGCAAAAAATACTATGTCTATGTGTCTGTTACGTTTTCATTCCTAAACTACTACCCCGTATCCCTAGCACGAACATTTTTAAATTTCGAATCGTAATCGCATCGTTCACGCACGCTTAAAATTATAAAAAAAGCCTGTTAAAAGCTAACGTAACTACTCGATAAGATGGTGATTCGAAATTTAAAAGTGTTTGAGTTAGGGGTACGGTAGCCCTTTTTTCGTGGAGGAATCCGCTTACCCGCCGCTGGCTAAGCGACGGGCGTGTGTGAGGGTCGCCCAGTGCCTGATCGAATTAGCACTGGGAACACCTACTAAAACTCCCCGGTAACTCCATTTTCCTTCACGGGGGGTAGCCTGGGCTCTGCCGAAACAATTTCACCAACCCACCCCTAGGCAACCCAGCCTTACGGCCAGGTTTTTTTTATATACAACTTGATGACAAACAAGCTGACGGCCCACCGGTAAGCGGTTACCGTTGCCTATAGACACCTGCAATAACAAGGAAAAGTCACTTAATATTGCAGGTGCGTTGTCATCGTGATTCACCTTAGGTGAATCCCTACCGTCCATGCCCAGCAATTACACTGGCTACCTTTCCCTTTATCCGGAACACACCGAAGTGTTTCGCGGCTGAAATAAGAAAGGCGGTGGTATTTACCCAGACGACCCTACATATGGGCCTACCACCAAGTAACCACCAGGTTTCGCGCCGATGGAGATTACCCAGAGTCACTTGGGTAATCCCAGACGTGGCGGCCTGTACAATGCATGCGCGGGGGCCACTCAGAAGGGGTATACAGCACGAACACTTTTAAAGGAGATGTTCGATATTGGTACTCGAAAGCCCCCCACGATAAATTATATATTATGCGAAAGCTTATGCTCAGAGAATCTTGAATATACCCTTTTTTCATTTTAATACCCCTGCATTTTTGAGTAATTTTGAAAAGTGTATGCAAGAATTCTAAGCTTCTTATCCAAGTTTCTCTGACAAAATACAGTAAAAAATAAATTGAAATTATTATTATTAGTCAGAAACAAGTGCAGAAACTAATTTGCCATGTTCTTCTAGCATTTACAATAAAATATAATTGCAAAATAGTCGTAGGCTGAACCAAATCAACCCTATGCCTAGTTATTAAAAAAATATTTGACCAGACAATAGACGACATTGACGTTTTATACTATGTCTGGGACACAGACGATATAGTGATGCTACGCATGTCTGGGATGAGTCACATTTTTTAAAATGGAATTTTACATCTCTGGATAACAGTTTTTTGACCAGAATATAATGTTATTTTTTATTTATATGCAGGCATTTAAAATTATAGTTTTTATATCATAATATTCTTTAATATATACTCTTTCTTCCCATATAACTTTTGTCTTGGGGGGTAGCTGAGTACCAGCCCCCATACATTTTCAGAACATGTCCTTTCGAATTTCGAAAAGCCACCGTATTACGGGCTTTGTTTAAACTTAACGCGTGCGTGAACAATACAATTACGACTCGAAATTTAAAAATGTTCGTGATAGGGCTACCGATTTAGAGATCAATGGCATCCATCCTGAGAAAGGACAATGGCTACCTTTGGTGCGATAACCGATATCCACATAGACCGAGCTATTGGCGGCCACTAGTATATTATAATTGTGAGTTGATCAATCGCTATATTTGTAAACATAGCGGTTTGATTGAGAATTAGTATAAAAAGTTACCGGTGATATCTTTGACGGATCCTGCTTTGCCACCGTATTCGGAGGGCAAAATCTCCTTTGGGACATGTTTGTACAGCTCCTCGAAATTGTTATTATGAACAAATAGCTGAAAAATAAAAAATAATATGATAACCAGTAAGTTACACTTTGTTCGTATCAAGTTGATAGATGATAGTGTGTGGCAACAGGATAAGTTAAGCCTTCGCCTACAATTAGAACTAAGAATACCAGTGATTAATAATTTTTAAGTGCCTCTCTTATAATTTTACTAAAATACTTAAGTTCATTTTTTTCTTTGCCTTCCCTACATAAAGAATATATACTTAACTAAAAAAGCTAGGGCTTATTGCAACAATAAAACGCAATAACTATTTAAAAGTAAAATAGTTATTACAAAACAGTTATCAAAATCAAGCTTCCCAAGTTAACTAAAAATATCCGTTACCCTATTTTTATTCTTCTCATTCAGGAAGCCTTTGAATAAATTAAATATTGTCTCAAAACCGGCCATGGTGTTTATGTAATGACTTCCTTTTAGACGAATAGGTGCAGCATCCTGGGAAATAAAAAAATAAAGCATTTAATTATAAGAAAGAAATCAACTACATTATAATTTTAAATTTCTTCTATATTTACTCAAATATACTAGTACCTACATATTAATAAAATTTAATAAATAACACGATTATTCTAACAATTATACTTAACAATTTCATAATAATAATTTTGAAATAATAATAATAATAAAAAATGTGTAATATCATATTTTAGATAAGTGTTCCTCTCGCCTAAGTTGCCGTGCCCGACAGGGTCTATGATGATCTAATTGTAATAATGTAACACCTACCATACATTGTGGAGTGCAATAAATATATTGAGTATTGAAAAAATATTTTATTTAAATAGGCCACAAAGAAGCACTTTTAAAACGTTAAAAACACATTTTTGTAACTACCACAAAAAATATATTAACATAGTCTCTGTCTGTCTGTCATGTCTGAATTTATACCGGTTCCAAAAGTTGAACTACCGAGAAGATTCCGGCAGCAAACTCGTGTAGTCACGTATATAAACGGTTCCCGATCATATTAAGTTGTACATCTGAGAGGCATCTACCCTAAGTCCGTGTATTTATGAAAATAATACCTAAATATGTAAGTGCACACATAATTGCACATATTTTATTTTTAAGATAATCATAGTCCATCCGTACCTACTCAGGGTATTTTTTGAACTCGCTTTTGGTTCTATACATAGAACTGTAAGTGTATTAAGAAATGACGAACTTTTCAATCTTGTAAATAATTAGTTAAGATTACATTTTTATTAATTAAAAATTCTTAAATAGGAACTAGCTAGAGCTCTACAACTTTTTCGTGAGTTAAATATTATCTTTTATCTTTTCAGTTATTTAAATTTTTAATGCAAGTTTTTTAAGTGATAATCACAAACCCCGCGCTAAACTATTATCAATAATTTTTCCTATAAATATAGGGAGGACACAATTATATTATACTAGCATTAGGAAAAATTAAAACCCTCTTAGTAAATAACGATAGTTGAATACTGTTCCATTTGTAGGTACATATATGTTTATTTGATTACCTGCATATAAACAGACATCTTTTTCATATTCTGTGGGGTCATTTGCAAGAAATGTGCCATCGTACAATTCTCCAAATCCATGATACTTCTGATACCAGCCACTACAGCGTTGTCGCTTTCATATAAAATTATCTGAAAACAGTAAAATATGTTTTATTGGATACTTCCTAAGGAGGCTTCAAAATTAAAACCAAGTAGTAGGTAGTTAATTACTACCCCTATTTCTTTAGTATATCAAATTTATATTCCACTATATTTATCAATAATGTCCATATTCTTAATTTTTTATTTTAACATTATTATAAATCTAACGTTATAAATCGTTATTACTTAGTAATTAAAATATATCTAAAACTAGAAAAATTTCACGTCCTGAGGCGGGGATTGAACCCGCGACCTTCCGCAATCCGGGCGACTGCTCTACCCAACTGAGCCACCCAGGACTTGGGATATCCCTATGAAATTCTTCTAGTCTATCTGTATTTGCGTTATGAGCTAACGTCCACCCTAAAATGTCGAAATGTTCTATTTCAACATCCGAAACGAGTATTTCGCTAGTTCGCGGGTTCGATCCCCGCCTCAGGACGTAAAAATTTTCTAGTTTAGATATAGTTTAATTACTAAATAATGTCCATGTTCCATATTATGTGGCACGACGGGCCCTGTGTGACATAGGGTAGAGAGGGATATAGGGATATTCAGAACGCGGACAAACTCGGCCGTTAAACATTTCGCTGTGTTTCGAACTGAAGGGAAAGGCAGCCAATGTAATCACTGGACACGGACGGCATTTCATCTTAGGCCTCAGGAACACACGCACTTGCAATTCCATGTGGTTTTTTCTTGATATTGAAGGTGTCTAGGCATCGGTAGCCACTTAACACAAGGTAGGTCATCAGATTGCTTGTCATCTAGTAAAAAATACTCCAAATGATGCCGTTTCAATCATGACATTTATATAAAATATATTGTATAATGACACTTTCTACTGACTGATAGGTGTGCTCGCTCGATGCCAGGCACTGAAGAAAGTGTCTTTAACTTTTTCTATCTAGGTACATGAAAACAGCCTCGTTTGCAGAAAACCGTTCGGAACTGTTTCTACTGGTATTGAAAATTACAGAAGTCTATAAAACGGAACCTATGTAAAGGTGAAACAAAATAATTACCTTCTGAATAAGTACTGAGCATTTCATGAGGCTCATCATGTCATATTGTTGTGGGTCGTATGTGCCGGGTCTGTATATGGATACTACTGGTTCTGCGGGGCCCGAAGTATTTGGAAGGAACACCAAGGGTCTAGTAAAAAAAATGTTTTTATTCTAAGATATTTCTTAATTGCTAGATAATTTCAGAATACTGGTTGTTATCTCTTTCATATCACTTTCAGAAGAAAAGGACAGCACTGTAAATTTTGTAAAGTGTTTCAGATTGTATCGTACCTACTTGAACTACTATATACTTATAATAAGAGTTTTAGAAGGTATACTATATTACAGTAGTGCAATGGTAGATCAATAAGCTTTAGTAATCATCGTCATCATCACTAGCCTATATTTCTACCTCCCACTGCTGGTTATAGGTCTTCCTACGTGGGAGAAACACATGACGAGTTTGGGGAATAATACCACCACGCTGGCCCAACGCAGGATGGTGGGTTAAGGTGGTTAAAATACACCGGGACCAACGGCTTTCCAAAATTCCAAATTTTAATTGACCCATCCCAGGATCGACCATGACGAAAGTTGCTTTGTTTTCGTAATTGAAACCAGAGTGCTCTGACCACTACGCCACCGAGCTCCTCGACATTTAGTAAAACTTTAAACTAAAGTACCTATAATTATAAAAAAAATTGTTTTGATGATTACCAAAATCTGTGAAGTAGGAAAGCAAGCAGACTGTTAAGGAATGGAAGGTTAAATAAGTAAATTTTAAAATGTTTTTAATTGTAGTATAAATAAAAGGTACCACAGTTTTATCCTATAAACCTATTTCAGGCACCAGTTCTCTCAGTACTAGGTAGAAATGTATGGTACAAAAGTACCTAATTAACTAATGTT
This sequence comes from Nymphula nitidulata, assembly GCA_947347705.1. Lineage (NCBI taxonomy): Eukaryota > Metazoa > Arthropoda > Insecta > Lepidoptera > Crambidae > Nymphula > Nymphula nitidulata. The sequence continues at coordinate 17,665,196 of OX374618.1, read as the reverse complement.
ACCCATATTGTGATGAGCAAACTAAACGATTTATTTATTAACTATTAAATGAAAATTGAAAATAAATAGCACCTCTCATTTCTGTCTACCAGATACGTAGTCCCGCCCGTCATATTAAAAATTATAACCTCCTACCACAGAGTTAATACTTATGTGTATTCTGTGGTAATACAGAAATACAAAGCAATCGTGCAGTGCGGGGCGAGAGTAGGAATATTACGACTTAAAACAGAGTTAATAAACTTATGCTTGTATCTCTTTCTTCCTATTGGACCAAGAGAGAAGAGACAAACTTTTGTCCACTCTACAGGGAATTTGCATACAAGGGCCGCTGTTTGATTACTATAGAATGTTTAGGTACCTATTAGAGAAGATAATGATCACTCGCGTCTTTCATCATTACCTACCCTAAGTCCATGATTTCGTTGAACAGTTCGATGGTGGGTAGAGTGTTAAACATCTTAGGTTCAGTCGTTCGCAGTGTGTAATACAGGTCTAATTTCTTCTTCGCCCTTTCCAAGCTAAACTTGCAGCCTCGCAGGAATACCACCAGCCATTGGTCATCTGATGACAAAATTGTACTGTACATCATATTTTTTATTATTATTATGTCAATTGACTGAAGTTACTAATCATGATAATATTTTTTATTTCTGCTTTGAATTCGAGGTAATAATAATCACCGAAAATGTTGAAAGTTTTATTTCATTTTTTTAGTTGTTTTTTTTATTTGTTCACAATTCTATAGATATACACTTATACATGATATATAGCCGAGGTAATAATAATCACCGAAAATGTTGAAAGTTTTATTTCATTTTTTTAGTTGTTTTTTTTTATTTGTTCACAATTCTATAGATATACACTTATACATGATATATAGCCGTACACGGAAACCTTTAAAGGTTTATCTGTGAGGGCGAATGAATGAATTGATGAGACTCTACAGAGGGCAATTAGCGCACTAAGGGCAGCCACGAGGACTGTTGTAGTAATACAAACAAATGGTATTTTTTAAACATTTTGGAAAACCAAAACAACTGTTTTTGTTATTTAGTTCAATCTTGTTTTATATTAACGTCAAACATCTAGAAACACAAAATAAACTATTTTTTCTTGCTGCCTGTTATAAAAAATCTGTGAATCTCAAATACAAATTTAGAAATACTGTATTTTTGTAATATATTAGGTTGGGGAAAAAGTCTTATCGCATTATAGTATGTATGAACTTGTAATAAAATCTCTTAGGCTGTGCTATTTGTATCTGGATGGTTTTGGTAACATTAAAAGTTTAGATTTTAAAAAAGATAATTTCAAATTAAAATTAGGAAAATGTGTGTTTTTTATTTGTTTTTCGTACTGTCAAGATGAGTGAATCTAATGAAGAAATTCGATACATTTTAAAATTTTACTACAAAAAAGTTAAAAATGCAACGCAAGCCGGGACAAAAATTTGCGATGTTTATGGACCTAGTGCATGTCAAAGATGCACGTCGCTCTGGTCGCCCTATTACGGATAAAATTGATGCCATTTTTGAAAAACTGGAGCAAGATCGGCATATCAGTAGTTACGACGTAGCTGAAGAACTGGGAATTGACACCAAAACAGTTTTGGCGCATTTAAAAAAAATGGGTACACAAAAAAGCTTGATATTTGGGTACCCCACGAGCTCACTGAAAGAAACCTAATGAACCGTGTACTCATTTGTGATTCTTTATTACGACGCAATAAAACCAAAACATTTTTGAAGAAGCTGATAACTGGTGATGAAAATTGTATCACGTCACGTACGACAAGAACGCGCGAAAAAGCCTGACCGGCCTTTGAACACGTCAAAGGCCGGTCAGGCTTCACAGACTGTGGCGAAACCCGGGTTAACTCGCCAACAAGGTGATGCTGTGTGTGTGATGGGATTGGAAGGGCATTATTCATTATGAGCTGTTACCATCAGGAAGGACCATCGATTCTGAACTCTACTGCGAACAACTGATGAGATTAAAGCAAGAAGTTGAGAGAGAGCGGCCGGAATTAACCAACAGAAGAGGTGTGGTTTTTCATCATGATAACGCTAGACCTCACACATATTTAGCCACTCAGCAAAAATTAAGAGAGTTTGGCTGGGAGGTGTTAATGCCTCCACCGTATAGTCCTGATCTTGCACCTTAAAATTTCCACCTGTTTCGCTCTCTTCAGAATTCTCTAGGCAGTGTAAGGTTAACATCACGAGAGGACTGCCAAAACCACTTGTCGCGGTATTTTGATCAGAAGTCCCAAAATTTCTATAGCAATGGGGTCATGTCCCTACCTACAAGATGTCAAAAAGTTATCGAACAAAATGGTACCTACATACTTTAGTTAAATGTAAATAAACTATATTAAAAAATGTTTTGAGTTTTCTTAAAAAATGCGAAGAAACTTTTTCCCCAACCTATTTAGTATCTACCATTCTTTAAGAATTTAAAATTTTTCCTTTTCTTATTGTTATGCAGAATGGTGCCGTCAATACGACAATAAATTAAAACATGGGCTATAAGTATTAGTTCATAGAAATGGTTTGCAACTTTAAAAAACATCCTATTTATTTGATAGTCTCCTGACATTTCTATGAAATAATGTAGCTGACTGATGTTATATTATTTCATAAAAAAGTCATGAAATTATCAAATGAATAAAATATTTAAAAGTGGCGAACCATTTCTATGACTTAATATAGCCCATAATTCAATTTATTGTCGTATTGACGGCACCATCCTGTACACTTACTTACTAATAAAGACAGGTATGATTCATTTGTTTGTTGATAATAGGTTCTACTTAAAAACTGAAAATCAAAACTTCGGGGCATGTTCAAGGAGGTTTTTTTTTATTATTTTTATATTTAGTTCTAATTTTTTTTATATAATTTAAGATACAATTGTCTTTTAACTGCTTTAGTTATAATGTTTCTTTCTATAGAAAACATAAAAAAAAAAATTTAATTTAATAGATAATAATATAAACATCTTTCCCAATATCATTACTAGTAGCAATATTTTTGTGGATAGTAAAATTTATTACATTCTATTTTTATCTCTATCGCAAATGTTATCTAGCTTTTGTTATCATAAAGATAAAAACGTCGTTTAGCTCGAAACGATTTTACAAGTTCAAGCCCTAATTGATTTTTCTTGAAATAAAGATTAAATTTCTAAACAGCTGAACTTGGATTTGTAACTGTATAACTAAAAATTTTAATCATTGAATAGGCCGTATAACACCTAACAAATGTGCCTCGAATTTCAATCGTTCATCGAAGAACAAGATAGAACGGCAACCATCCGTAGCCGGCACTGGGCACGTTAAAAAGCGGACAACGAAAGATTCATGTTGTCTCCTTTCCTCTTGTCGTAATTGTAAAAGTAAAAACTTTTACAATTTTGACTTGCACTCAATTTCGGAGAAAATTTTTACGAACGGAATGAATCAAATCAAATTACTAATGTAATTATTGTATGTATTTCAAAATTGTTTTTCATTGTTAATGTATTTTTTTTTCATTGTGCCCCATTTTTTTTTTCATTGTGGCCTCAGAATTTATTTGCGTTCTCAGAATAAGTGACGGTATATCATCACAATCATCATCATCCCCAGCCTTTATGCGTCCCCCTGCTGGGCAAGGCCTTCTTACATGAGGGAAACACATGGTGAGTTTGGGCCATAACACCACCATACTGGCCCAATGCAGGTTGGTGATTAGAAGCCTTGCAGTAACTACTGGGACCAACGTGCCTTCCGAAGCACGGAAGAGCTCGAGATTACAAATTTTGTTTGAACCATCTGGGGATCGACCATGGCAAAAATTTCGTTGGTTTCGTAATAGAAAACAGAGCGCTCAAACTATTACATTGGCATGCCAATAATGCTGTTGAATTTTTAGGACATTTTTCTTTTACATTTGATTATCGCCTGTATATAGCGTGAGTCTCGCGAGTACGGCTTTTAAAATGCATATGTCTCGGATTTGGATTTCAACCCTCATGCTTTAGATCGAGAAAAATTACATTTCGATCTAGTTAAACAAAACCTTTATCGAGTTCATCATACTGCGCAAGCAGCGGCCAGGAGTGAATTTATGCTGAAATAAGTAATCAATGAATGAATGATGTGATAATATGAATTATTTTACAATGTACACGTTTTGGCAATGTGGTGGGGGCATATCTAATATATAACTATTTATTTATTGTTATTGTTAATTCAAACGTTCGGTTATTTGTTTAATCAAAGTTAGGTACCTAGGTAAATATAAAAGCTTACCATTTCTAGCTTTAATATGTGGTTGCTTAGACAACCAGTCTTTAATGTGCGCAAGTCCATCTTCAACCCTTTTTGGATCTTCATTCAACTCCTCTTGAGCTTTTGCCGCTAATTCCGGCACCAAAGGTCGGATTGTCATATTTAACAATCACTAATTTTATTTAGTATTGCATAAAATATTTACGACACACCGCGACGGTATAAGATTCTGTCGAATAATGTCGTGCGATTAAAGTGATATAACATAATCTTCGATTAGATAGATACCAATGTGCTCTATAATAAAATTTAAAGTAAACTATGTTTTACAGCATTAGCAGTACTCACTAGCATGATTTCAACTAGAGATTTTATACAAACAGATCGGTTACCATTAGATATTAGGTTTGATGGTCCGTTCCCACTACTCGATCGAGCAAAACCGACCGTTAAGTATATTATCTACGGACATTACTGCTCGAGTTGCGTCCCCTCACATCATTTATCACATCGAGTGGCAAGATATACCTACTTACTTTATTCCTACATAATATTGTCAAATACTTCCGCGAGTAGATACTAAAAATTTGAATAAAACCATTTTACCGACTGAAATGCTAACTACATTATTTAATACCCAATGCCCCAACGCGCCGTTTCGATTGCTTTACGTTCGTGGTCACGAGAAGCACAATCGTAGTCAGCGTTGCTTGTAAACTAATTTAATATTCTGTTATAAAATACTAATGTAACATCTTATTAAGTGCAAGTAACATTCGGCTGTGCAGATCCGTTCCGTTTGAAAATCGATGGGGGAGGCCATCGATTTTCAAGATGGACGTCATGATGATAAAACATCCGGTTAAGTGGTTTTATTTCAAATTTATCGTTAATTTCATCGATTCTTTGAACCTTCTATGTTATTTTTTAATAGGAACGTGGACTTGCGTATACACATGTTTTATGTGTTTCTGACACGTTTTTGAGTAGTTTTCGGGTAATAGAATAACTCTATCAAACGCCGCTCAAGATGACTGCGACGCTTATGAGCCTAGTTCACTTCCAGTACTTAGACTTATTCAATACATTTTATCGAACTGGCTTGATGAGATCCACGAGTGAACGGTACCCCTAGCACGAACATTTTTAATTTTCAAATCGTAATCGTATCGTTCACGCACGTTTATAATTTCAAACTAACGTAACTATTACTCGATACGATTTTGATTTGAAATTGAAAAAGTGTTCGTGCTAGAGATATGGATAACTGTCAGTCTAGAACTGTTTCCGAGTCGAATAGCCTCTTGAGTTTTGAGCCTGGTCAACGGTAAGCTTTAGTGTTCCTATAGCATATTGTAAAAAATGGAAACAATTTCAACAAATGTAATCAATGTAATATAGCTGAAAGTATGACGACATCATCATGACTTAGGAAAGTATTCTAAGCCACTTTTTGTTATTTTATATTAGTTTATTGAGAAAACTTATAGTACTGTACCTGTAGCATATTTTTTATCTCAAAAGTAACTATACTGCACTGTAACTTGTATTTGTGGGCTAGTTATTAATCCGTCAAGCATCAGATTCCAGACACAATTGATTTTTTAATTTTCTTCATTTTTTTTCTTCAAAGGTATTACCCCACTTGACAACCCCACTTCTTAAGCATCATTAATGCAGCTAATAAGCTATTATATCTGTTTATAATGGGTTTGAGTTCTTGGGTAACTAATGAAGTTTTTAAAATTTTAAAATTGTGTTTTTAAAATTTTATTGTGTCAATTATTGAACATGTTTATAAGAATAAAACGACAAACATATAAACAAATTGTGTTTTTATTACTATATATGCTAATATCTAATCAAACTGCAGTTGTCTGAAGGAACCTTCTGAGCCAAACATTGTTTCAGCTGTTTTTGGTTTGCCGGGTCTTTTGGACTCGTCTGTACAGTATTGGAGGTCATCGTCCAACCACTCGCTGTAATCTACCGCACTCTTCTTCCAGTATTCTGAAATATTACAGTAAGTATCCTTTTTAAAAAATGGAATGGCGGGAGACACAGTCAGAATCAAAACGGTGTAATCGATTTTGATCATTATCGCATTGACATAAGAGATTAAATTTTTACCGAATTTCGATGCTGACTATACATAATGACTGGATAAGCTGAAAGCTTGCATACTTGCTAATTTAATAAAAAGGGAGTTCTGGCATCATTCTAATTGGCGTTAATTTATATCTCTGTTATAATAGGAAAATATATAAACTAGAAAAAAACATGTCCTGGGGCGAGGGCGGAACCACACCTTTCAAAATTCGGGTGACTTTTTTAACCATCTAAGCTACCAAAGGACTTGGGATGATGCTATGAAATAAAAATGAAGCGTCTTCCTGCATGCCCTATAAAATTGTTTATGGTTACTAAAACTAAAACTAAGATTTAGATTTAGCGATACTTCAGCCCGCCTAGCATGACCACCGAAACGCGATATGATAAAGCTATTTATCGCTTCGAACTGTCAAAAATCATTGGATATAACCGCTATCTTGAAATTTTATCGAAACTGTGTATATATGAAACATGTATATATACAATACAAGTTCGCAGTTTCGATAAAATTTCAAGATGGCGGTTATATACAATGATTTTTGACAGTTCGAAGCGATAAATAGCTTTATCATATCGTATCATAACGCGTTTCGGTGGTCATGCTAGGCGGACAGATTCGAGTATATTTTCTTCTAAAATTGTTGTAGTTTGGTAAAATTGGTAGGTTCCTAGAGAATTTATCAAATTTTCTCAACCGCAAAGGAACTGGCTATCTTACTGCCGGAACACAACAATGTTGTTAACATCATTGTTATGGCGGCTGACTTAGGTAAGATGGTGGTAGCTAGCCAGGCGGACTTAGAAAAGCCCTACCACCAACCGAACCGAGCAGAAAATTTCTGCCCCACGGGAATCGAACCCCGGGCCTCTAGATCTGAGGTAGGTGATCTCAACCACTAGACCACAGAGGCGCTAATACTATGTCATAAAATGATTTATAAAACAGTAAATGACGAAAAAATGTAGAATAAGTGAAATTAACAACGTAATGGCGATATTTTCAACTTTACTATTTATAGAATAGAATAGAATAAAACTTTATTCAGCATCACAACATAAAAGACTTAATTCTAATACAAAATAAATTATAAATTATTATTGAGTGATTAAGCTGAAATGGTATCCACTCAGCATTTGTCGCAGCTGCATTTATCTAACGGTGTTGTGAAGAAAATCAATAGTTTACCCGATATTTCTTTTACAGTCCCTCCATTCCCACCATACTCCACTGGTAAAATATCTTTAGGGATGTACTTATACATATCATCGTAATTCCTGTTGTGCACGAATATCTGAAATATGAACAACAAGGAAACTTAGAAAGCAACTTAACAAACTAAAGGAGTACCTAAGTGCAGAATATGTACCTACTTATACATAAATATCAAAATCTATACAACACCTTATAGCTACTACGAGTAACACACACACACACACACACACACACACACACACACACACACACACACACACACACACACACACACACACACACACACACACACACACACACACACACACACATATTTTGAAGCTTTGACTATGTTAATATTTTCAGACGCGACTGTACAGTAATTAGTATAGCTTAAGTTATCAATTCTTAAGTACGAGGGTTCTTTCAGTCTTCTTGGAAGACCAAATGCCGAATCTTTTGGGAATAGATTTAGGACCACATGAAATGATGCCCACGGCCTCTTTCTACTATCGCACCGCTCACCATCGGCAGGCAATTCATCCTCACACGTTGGAAATAAAATGGTCTCGTACTGTGCGGTTTCAGAGAAACCTTCTCCCGCGTACGTTTAGGTTGTGGAATGACCTCCCTGCAGAGGTTTTCTCGAATGAGTACAGCATGGGGTTCTTAAAAAAGGGTAAGGGCTTGAAAAGGTTTTTACAGGGTCGGCACCTCGCAAGTGGTACCCCTGGTGTTGCAAGCGTCCATAAGCTACGGTAACCGCTTCCAAAAAAATTTCAAGCATGGTTTTTCAATGACCGAAAACCCCATTTTTTAAAAAAAAATCAACGAGTTTGTGTCATTATCTCCATCAATTTATTTCATATACATGACGTACCCTTGACTAATAATATTAGAATTATTTCAGGTGGGCCGTGTGCTTGATTGCCACCTTAGTGGTAAAAAAAAGGACCGATGAATATAAAAGTTTTATTAGTAGTAGTAGTAAAGTAAAGTAGTATTATTGCACCATCAGATAAGTAGTCGAAAATACTCTTATTGGTAGTGTTGAACAAAGAGAACATAACTTTAAGGTGTTGATTTTTAATCAAATTATTTAGAAGAACATCATCCTGAGGCCTAAGATGAACTGCCTTCCATGCCTAGTAATTACACTGACTACCTTTCCCTTCAATCCAGAACTGTTTTACGGAAAGAGCAAAAGCCAACTCAGACAATCCTACATACGGGCGTAGGGATCACCTAATAAAATATTAGCGCTAAAAAATATTTATAACACACCTAATGACAGTGACAAAATTTGAAAAAGTATTCCATGTCGACGACGGCACATCATGTGTAACAGTTACACTACGAAAGTCGGCTCTATTACGATCGCAGTAAGGGCGGTCTCAAGGTCAAACTGATAATCTTGATGTGCTGTTGACTGTACCTATTATAGCCCGTAATAGTTATCATAATTATTTTAAGACTATTGTGTAGTGTTTAGGCTGTTTGCGACGAAGATCACCAGCTCATTGGGTTGGCGACTCGCAAATAATAGGCTGGATATTTTTCTTTAAATTATTGTCTGTGGAAATGGTGGTTAGGTTGATTTGACTGGAGAGGACTCCATTTAATTATTTTTTTAAAATCTTTTCCACTTCTGGTTTTTAATATCAGTAGTGGGTTAGAACACGAGGCCTACCTCGCCATCAGTTTTAACTCCCGATGAAAAAACAGGGAAGTAATAGTTTGACGTGTCTGTCTGTGTATATGCGTGTCTGTGTATTTGTATATCTGTGTGTTTGTCTGTGGCATCGTAGGTCTTTTCTGTGTTCATCTAACTTCTCGTGCAAGTGTGACGTGTTATTTAAATTCCTCTTAAAAAAATTCAAAATTTTTAACTACCCCTTATTTACTAGTCTCATGACAATACTTGTTCTAAAAATCATGTCTCTTTAATTCCGTTCAAACGCTCCAAACCGGCAACACATGTCACGTGACCGCTTTGATGTCATCTATTGCCAAACACTTAAAGGTTGCTATAGTCATTTAGATGTTTTAGCGTCTGAATTTAACAACAAGTGACGTTCTACGTATTTACACTGAGATTGGTGTTCGCTGTCACGTCAACTGAGAGTGATTTGATTGCATTCTGTTTATTAAATATTATTGAAATTTACTAATAATACAATGAACAATTGTGGGTTTTATGATTTCTATTATAAAAACTACGCGTCAAAATTACATTGTATTTGAATACAGTCAACATCTCTCTTGATAACTTATAAACTAACTTATTGCTTCAAACACCTAAACATTAATAACCTTTCATTAAAGGATCTTTGGATGTATTCTACAAGTTATGTCAAAATGGTTTTCACTTACTCGACTACGACTTTTTTCATTCAGCAGACCTTTTATAGCTGTCAAAAACATCTCAAACCCTGGCGGCACATTGATGTAGTGGGTCCCTTTCATCCGGAATGGATTTACATCCTGAAACACAAACGTGAAATTTTTGCCTCAAATGTTAATTTTGTAATTAAAATAAACTAGTGGCCGCCCGATCTCCGTCCATGTTGATGTCGGTTGTCGAGCTAAAAAGTGGACATTGTCTTTTCTCAGGGTGTAATAAATCTTCATACCAAAGGAGATGTTTCATATCCGGCCAAGTATACAGGGTGGTGCCGATAAGTAATATAACACTGGCTGCATTATTTCATAGAAATGTCATGAAATTATCCAATGAATAAGTTGTTTTTGAAAGATTCACTGCCTACTTATTAAAGTAAGATAATTACAAAATATAATGATACCATCTAAAAGAAATACTATTTATAACTAAGTAATTTTAATCTCTATGTACTGACAACTTTAAGTCCGGTTCAGATATATATTTTTTCTTATCAGTTATTAGTAATAGTATCTACTTAATTTGTGGTGTACCCACAAACCAAGGAGGATAGAATTTGGTCCCTACCACAATCAAAACACAATAGATTCTGTTTTGTTGAATAGATGATGACAGGTTAGAGTCTTGTAAAACTTTAAACTTTCCATCCCTTACCACCCGGTAAGTGATGGAAAGTTTAAAGTACCTATTACAGGACTATAAAAGTCATTTTCAACAGGTTAATTTCAAGAAGGCGGCGGATTTCGCTGCTAGGATCAATGAAGACGATTGTACACAATAAGGAGACGTGGAAGGCTCTGAGCATATTTTGCGAGATAGTTATGAGCGCCAAAGGAGAGGAAGAACGGGCCCGAGAGCACTGGCTGGCGACGCAGACAATGTATTTATTTTGTTAAAAATTTTATAACTGTATTTCAAAAAAAACGGACAGTCGCGTCTTCTGGAACATAATTATTAAGTTACATAGCTCATAATAGTATTATCAATTTATACAAAGCACGGCAAATGACTCAACACCACCTGATGTGAAGCGGCGAGTAGAGTCCATATGCGAAGACAGTTAGTACCTACAGCTCGAAACACACTGTTCTAGCCGCCTTCACCTTGACGGCCCATAAGATACCTTTTCAAGTAGAAGGAACCCAATATGTTATAGGAGGGAGGGAACACATATGCTGGCAAAGAATTCGAAATTATGGAAATTAACGGAAGGAGATGTTTTGAATTTCTATGAAAGCTGGTACTCGGTGACCCCTAAGACAAAAGTTATATGGGAAGAAAGAAACTGCTACGAATCATTTATAATTACTTTATTTTGCAACTTTAAGTTCCTTTTACATCAGACTGAACTATGGTGTTAGTTAGCCAGTGATTATAGCTAAAGTATCGTCTGATTTCACATTAAAAATAAGAATATTCTTACATTCCGCCAATTATCCCAAAGTAACCGTGATATAAAGCTTGCGATATAGATACTAAATAACGAATATCATGCATAATGTTAATTCTGACGTGGATGTTTCTTTTGATATTGGTTTATCGAGAAACCCATGCTCACCTTTAAAAACTGACGCTTTAACTAAAAATGTTTTTTTCGAGATTGTTTTAAACTAAAATTAGGATTCAATAAAATCAAATACCAGGGACGAAGTAGTTCAAGGAGAATGAACCTAACCTAACCTAAATCAAATAAGCAGTATACACTCGTATACTGCTTAGGTTATGTAATGTTCATATTCGTTATTTAGTATCCATATCGCAAGCTTTATATCACGATTACTTTGGGATAATTGGCGGAATGGCGAAATGTGAAAAACTGACATCTTTACGACTATCTCCACTATCACCTATTACAGAAATAGCACTATGCTATACATAATATATTTACCTGTAAAGATATAACTAGTTTTTTCATTTGTATAACAGTCATCTGCACAAAGTGGCCGAGCGTGACTCCTTCTAAGTCGAGAACCGCCCTGATGCCAGCTACGATGGAGTTGTCATCTTCCATAATTATTATCTGAGAAAAACATGTCTTCTATTATATTTAATTGACTGTGGTATATTTGATGCCTTAGCTTATTTTAAAGTGATTCTGTGAAAGAAATAAGGGGTATTTCTTTATAAAATATATAAGTTAGCTTTAGTCTTAAATTTACTTAAGTGCATAAGAATTATCATCATTGAATTCATTCATTATACTCCATCGTCCTTCCATCATGGCTCATAATACTAAGTATCTTCTTTTGAAAATTACATTGCATCATGCATACTTATACCGCGGATTATTTTTATAACATTTGAGTAATTATGATGTATGTAATCATAATGGAATTTAGTCATACGAAATCTCTTTAAGGTTCTCACGCCGTTTTTTAAACGCGAATATCACGCAGCGCATAAAAAAATAAAATACCGCCATAATAGAAAATTTACTTTATTAAAGCTACTGACCTTTTGTAAAATGTTAGATGCGGATATAATATCCGAAACTGTGTATTTGTTGGGGTCGTATCTGCCTGGTCGTACAATTGCTACTCTTGGCTCAGCAGGTCCTGCTAGCTTCGGCAGTATTAAAACACACCTGTAAACATTTTCGTTGCTTTACAACATACATCTCTAAGGATAAAAAGCTTCACCTAATATTTTCTTTAATTTGTCATCTCATCTTCTCAGGAGCATGCGTGCCGGCCTTCGGAGTTATCAATTTGCTGTCTCCACTTCAACATCACGCACAAAAAGTTTAGTAACTCGTTTCTTTGTCGGACTTCCAAAACTTAGAATTCTTTGCCAGCACATGTGTTCCCTCCTTCTTATAACAAGGGCCGGCAAGGTGGAGGCGGCTAGAACAGTGTGTGTCAAGCTGCACTAGCTGTTTCCGCATATGAACTCTACTTAACCTTCACATCAGGTAGTGTTGAATCATTTGCCGTGTATTGTATTATATTAAAATATGTTGTTGTTCGAAAGATACCGCTCCGCTCGCCACCGGCAGGGACTTCATCCTTACAAATTGTAACCAAATTGGTCGCGTACTGTACGGTTTCAGAGAAACTTTCTAAAACGTACGCTCAGGTTGTGGAATGAACTCCCTGCAGAAGTTTTCTCGAACGAGTACAGCATGGGATTCTTTAAAAAAGGCGTGAAAAGGTTTTGACAGGCTTGGCAACGCGCAAGTTGCTGGTATCCCCTGGTGGATAGTGATACTCCCTATCTTAGTGCTATAAAAAAACTTATAATAAAGTAAAATGTGAAGAGTAAAAAAATTCATGCGAGGTTCCCCCAAGTTCTCGATAGCTTAGTGGCTAAGCCCGGCTTGTAAAAATCTGTGAATTTGAATCCTGCCCCAGAACATAATCTTTTTTCTAATCTATACTTTTTTTCAAATTGGACGCATACTTGCCCTAAATCGAGTATTTCAGTGAATAATGGATCCTTGTATGTTATTCGGAAGAGATCTAAAGCTGTGTTTCGCACTGTGTAATGGAAGTCCAACTTCTCCTTAACCCGTTCCAAGCTGTATTTGCATCCTCGAAGAAATGCTGCCAACCATTGTTCATCTGTAACAAAGACCTCAACCGTTTCAGCTCTTTGCTCTTATAATAAAACAAATGTGACTAAAATTATACCTAATCCTAAAGTATAATTATTTTTTTGCAATAGATACAATTTACAATTTAATTTACAGTAGTTATTATTATTAGTTATGCAATCCGACAGTTATGAATCGGGGGGAAGAACTACTCTTCTTATTTGCATTATAAAACAAACATGAATTTAGTTTGTTCTTTGTCCTGTTGTAGACATTCTTTTTGAGGCTTACTGATAACGTTTTACACCAGCAGGCGGTAGACACTTAAGGTCAGAGAGTTACAAAATTTTGAATATATGAGTATCCATGACAGATGAATCTTGAAAATGTTAATAATACTAGAAACAGGTGTGATTGTAAGACTATTATTACTATTAATATTGTACAATGCAGTCCGTAAGGCATGTTTGGCTTTATGCGTACGAAATTTGCTACCATTATATGCGGACAGGGTGAGAGGGATCTTCCGACGGTATTCTGGTGATGTTTATAGGGCAATTCGTGAAGTACTGGTAATTTTTTTAAAAGACAAACATAATCAGACCCCATGTAAGAAATAATTTATTTAACGTCTGCAAAACGTTCTCCTGACTTTTGTAATACTCGCCGACGTAGTCCTCAGCTCACAAACACTATACTCCAGCCCCATTGACTCCATGTTGCACTATTTCGAGTAAAGAATAAGTCTAGCAACTTTGTTCCCCCGGAGTAATTTAGGGCCAGGTCACTGCTTATGTATTTCTCCCATGAAGCAAGGCCTGCGACCAGCAATGGGACTGACTGAACTGACTTCTAAACGGCCTTATGCTAGCATGCACGCCTCTCACTTTTCCTGAGGTATTTTTGTGATCGACATATTAAAATTTTTGTTACAGTAGTAAATGTAAAAGATTGGATGGTTTCATGATAATCTGATACTGATACAGCATATACATGTATTTTATCCCGGAAACGTCGATAAAGTCACGGGAAGAAACTAGTTGATAGCAATTCTTATGCCGACGACCTTAAAATAATTGTATCAAGATTTAAAAATATCATGCAATCATGACAATTCAACAATGATAAAATTTATCCAGAGTTTTTTTTTTTTATACAACTAGATGACAAACAAGCTGACGGCCCACCTGGTGGTAAGCGGTTACCGCCGCCTATAGACACCTGCAATAACAAGGTAAAGCACTTGATATTGCAGGTGCGTTGTCATCCTGAGGCCTAAGATGAAATGCCGTCCATGCTCAGTAATTACACTGGCTACCTTTCCCTTCAATCAGAAACACAGCGAACTGTTTCACGGTTGAAATAAGAAAGGCGGTGGTACCTACCCAGGCGACCCTACATATGGGTCTACCACCTAGTAAAGTTAATCCTTATTTTAGAACATCTAACAATTCATCTGCCAAAATGACAGAACAAACCGCATTTTTAAAGTTTGACTAGTTAGTAGGCCCATGTGTAGAGTCCTCTGGGTAGGTACCATCGCCTTTTTAACTGACTTCAAAAAAAAGAGGAGGTTATCAATTCGTCTGTATATTTTTTTTTTATTTTTTTTTATTTCAACCGTTAAACATTTCGCTTTGTTTTGGATTGAAGGGAAAGGTAGCCAGTGTAATTACTGGGCATGAAAGGACTTTCATCCTAGGCCTCACGATGATAACGCAACTGCAATACCAAGTGATTTTCCTTGTTATTGCAGCTCCGCCAAATCTTCTATTAGATTTTACTCTAAATTCGTTTTAAAGTAAAATAATATCTTTATGTAATTTTCTCCGTTATGTTGTATCCGTATCCATGATACGAGCTCTAATTTTAGCATTCTTTCCATATGCGCCATAGTCTTTAATTTTAGTGATAAGAACTAATTTTTTTTAAGTTTTTTTTTAGACAACTAGATGACAAACAAGCGGACGGCCCACCTGGTGGTAAGCAGTTACCGCCGCCTATAGGCACTTGCAATAACAAGGGAAAATCACTTGATATTGCAGGTGCGTTGTTATCCTGAGGCCTAAGATGCCTGATATTCTTTCCGCAAAAGACTTTACTATAATTTTACAAAAGATTACTAAAATTTTTAGTTTAACTAGTTTACTTCACTTTCTATTGTATCTGAAAACAACTTAGCACCAACTCCAAAAGAATTGTTTCTAGGGATACCTACGTACCCACTGTAATTTATATTATCCTTTTTAGTGTTTCGATGTCGGTTTTTGTATATGCTTAAAAAAAATCTGTGTGATTCAAATAAATTCTCGCTACTTAAAGCTCATTTCACATAGGCGGTATGTGCATACCCAATACAGCAAAAAATTACAAAAATTTAACTTTCCAATTTTTAGTGGATGAACAATGGCGAGTTGGACTGCCTCTTTCTTGGCGTGATTGGTGTTTGGCTGTAATAATTTCTTATGAACACATTTCTTATGAAATAATTGATATATGAATTGCAACATAACACTTACTCTCGTACGTCTCGGAGGATAACGGCGCTGGATACCGAAATACAGGCTCTCGACCTAGTTCGGTAACGGATGCTGCATACTATTTGTGTTATGTGTTTAGATGTATTTTTTTATTTCAAGCTTATGTTAATCCGTAACAGTGTATTTTGGTCAATAAACATATTATTATTACTATATTAATAAAAATCTTACCTGTTCTAGCTCGTATGTGAGGCTGTTTCTCTAGCCACGTCTTAATATACTCGAGGTTTTCTTTCAACCGCTGCGGATCTTCATTTAACTCCACTCGAGCCTTTTCCGCTAATTCAGGCGACAATTCGCGCACACTCATTTTTTACTGGAAAGGAACCGTATAAATAAATTTGTTTGTATAATACGTCCTTGTTCGATCGATATTGAACTTAGTTTAACTAAGCGTTAGATACCAATACTCTGTTATCAAGATAATCTATGCATATCTATATTTCACTTTTTGGTCTCATTGATACGTAAAGGTGAATTTTGTGAACAATCAAGCGAACATTCTAATAAATTATTGATTCATAATAGTGCGAGTTGAAAGTTTTCTTGTATTTTATATGCAACTACTGTTCGTACCAGCCTGGTTTGTTACGTTACGGTACCATAACAAAGGTCGAAATTTTAGTTTAAAATGAATTTAAATGGTGTCGAAGTGAATTTTTTGTTATTAAATTGATGTTGTTCTGTGTTGTTGACGAGCAAAGAGGAGAATAATGGAAATAAACTTTTACTTAGTGCGAAAGACGCTGAGAATCATCGAAATAGCACCATGAAGATTGTCATCATAATTATATATCTGTCGCCAGACTATTAAAAAATGCTATAAAATGTGTTAGGTACAGTATTCCAAAAAGTAACTGTAGATATGTCTGCACAGGTTTGTCACATACCCTGGCCTTTGATCAAAAAAGTATCTCCGGGCAGTTTTATACAGTTTTATCTCAGAAAAAGTGTAATGTTAAGTCATTGCATTGCATTTGTACATTTTGAAATTTTAACTTTTTTCTTTATACAACTAGATGGTATACTTGGTATTGCTGGTCATCATGAGCCCTAAGGTGAAATGCCTTCCATGCCCAGTAATTACACTGGCTAGCTTTCCCTTTAATCCGAAACACAGCGAACTGTTTCACAGCTGAAGTAATAATGGCGGTGGTACCTACCCAGGCAACCCTACATACGGTAGATGCTCACCATCTAGTAGATGATGGGCCTTCTTCCTTCGAGAAGCCGTTCTATTCATTTATTTTTGCTTACCAATGACAACAAAGTATGAATTTTCATCAGATGCGGAATTTTTAGTAAAGGAAAATAAGTCTTATAAGTGGGTTAAGGTATCCACAAAAGCCCAAGTGATTCGCTTGATCTGCAAGCGTGTGTGTGTATTTTGAAGCATAGTTAAGTTGAGGAACTCGGTTGCGTAAGGGTCTAAGCGCTCTGATTTTGTTTACGAAAACAAAGCAACATTCTCCATGGTGGATCCCGGGTTGGGTCAATAAAAAATTGTAATCTCGAGCTCCTCCGTGCTTCAGAAGGCACGTTAAGCAATCGCTTTAATCCACCAACCCGCATTGATCCAACGTGGTGGTGTTATAGCCCAAACTCCTCGTATGCGTTTCCCATGTCGAAAGACTTGTGCCTGGCAGTAGAACGCTTAAAGGCTGGTGATGATAGTTAAGTTTTATGGTAGGCAACAGCTCCAAGTCTCAGGCATCATATCTGTGTGTCATGTCATCATGTTCTAATATTCTTTGATTATAATACACATCATCATCATCATCATATCAGACGATAGACGCCAACTGCTGTGCATAGGCCTCCCCCAAGGATCACCAAAGCGATAATTGGAATTGAAATTCATTTGGGGGGTAATGGGCCGTCACCCACCGCGCTGGCCCAGTGCGGGTTGGTTGGCGCACCCCGCCAGAGCCTCGTCTGTTGAACGGCAGGGTGCACCACGTGCAGGTAAGGTTGGCTTGGATCCTGTGAGGTGTTATTAGTGATTCGGGTGATGGAGACACCCCATAATATACATACTTAAATAACAATCAATGTTTGTATGTTTGTCCCTTATGCGCTCCGAAACCATTAATCAGCTTATGATGAAACTTTAGAAGGGTATTTTAGGGACGCCCTCAAACATTTTGGCTTATTTTTGATGCGTTTTGTTGTACAGTCGACAGCACATTAAGCGTAACAGTTTGACATTGAGATCGCCCTTACTGCGTTCGTAATAGAGGCGGCTTTCGTAGTGCAACTGTTACACTTGATGTGCTGTCGTGTGTACCTGATTGTCACACCTGAAAAATCTAACTCATCCATGTGTTGGCTGGAAGCGATCTATTTTAGAGATAAGTCCTCACTTGCAAACTAACTATTATATGTAACTTACTATGTATATCTAATGTGCAATAAAGAGTATATTTTTTTATTATAAGACCCAACAGGCATTGCAAAGCATGCCGGATGCAGCTAGGTAAATCTATAAAATAGAAGCTAGGCTTCATTAATAAAAATTACTTGCAATTGCCACATGTACATAATTATGTCGATATCTATAAGAATTTATTGTATTTAATCATAGGTACAGTAATCGAAAATTAGGCTCTACATTTTGGACTTTCTTGTTCGTTTGGAATTTCTTGGACGTCTACGCAATATTTTTACCTGGCAAGACTTAGTTGCCGTATCTTTTTAGATTTTTCAATAAAAGGAAATTAGCTTAAGTTTTGAAAGAGGCGTAACTTTAAAGCACCATTTATATTAAGACTGAAAAGATTAATTCAAATGTAAAATAGATCTCCGTCCTGTTATCCTATTCAGACAAATTGGGGAAACTAAAATGTCGTCCAATTTGGTATAAATACCTTGTAGATGTAATTTAGTAGTCTGAGATTCGCGTGCTCTTATACAGGGTGGTGCCGTCAATGCGACAATAAATTTAAACATGGGCTATATAAGTCCATAGAAATGGGTTGCCACTTTCAAAAATATCGTATTCATTTGATAATTTAATGACATTTGTATGGAATAGTGTAACGTTGGCAGCATTATTTCATACAAATGTCATGAAATTATCAAATGAATACGTTATTTTTGAAAGTGGCAAACCATTTCTATGGACTAATATAGCCCATGTTTAATTGAATGTCGCATTGACGGCACCACCCTGTATAATGCTTATAGCATTATTAATTTTTATAAAAGCAATATGTTTTATAGCATTGTACCTTAGTCACGGTTGATCAAAATTAGAGATTAAATCAGTAGTTCGTTACTACCAATTTGTTGTAATATATTTAAGTAGTTTTAACCTGCCAAAGAATTTTTGAATAACATTAGGAATAAAAATGAATTGCTCCTGAATTGAAAATATGACAACGTAAAATAATAACGAAATATATAATATTTATCAAGTAACAAACTCAATGTATAAAAAATAAAAAAAATGGACAGTGTATTTACAGAATGCAAAATAATATTACCTACTAATTATTAATCTATAAGCAACATCCAAATTTACTGTGTGTTGACAAGATGGCATTTTTAGAAATAATGTAGGCATCTTTTTTATTTGTTCTAAGTGTAATATTATTGTTAATATACTCGTACATATAAGAAAATAGTTTTCTTAATCGAACTCGAGCTGCCTAAATGAGCCCTCGGCTCCAAACATATCTTCTGCTGTCTTGGGCTTGCCAGGTCGCTTGGTCTCGTCAGATGTATACTTCAAGTCTTCATCCAGCCAGTCACTGTACTCTTCCACTTTCTGTTTCCAATAATCTGTTGATAATTTATTTTATCATAAAATCATCATCATCACCAATCTATAAACTACTACTGGGTGCAAGCCTTCCTTCATGGCAGAATCACATGAGGAGTTTGGATGCAACAACAACCAGGACCAATGGCCTAATGTGCCTGCCAACCCATGTAGGAGATTATAAAATTTTGATTGACCCATCCCAGGATTAACCATGGCGAAAGTTGCTTTATTTTTGTAATTGAAACCAGATAGTTTTTATGATGTCATGAGCGTGTCATTTGTGCGGAATCTACAGAGAAATACATTTTATACTTCCCGCCGTTAAATTACATTTACTGGTAGATTGTGCAAATATTCGTGCCTTAAACATTTTTTACAATCTAAAAATTTTCTTGTATGTACGATTTAACATTTATTACCAAACATAAACCAAGGTGAAAAGTACTTGACTGCTAATCGTTATTAATTTATGATCTTACCGATTATTTCCTTTACAGTGCCTGCATTACCTCCATATTCAACTGGTAATATATCTTTAGGTATATATTTGTACATTTCTTCATAATTCTTGTTGTGGACGTACAACTGAAATACAAATTATTTTAAGAGGATGATAGGCAAAATAATCAGTACATATATCATCATTACTTTATCAACTTCACGACAAATATTATCTGAAGTTTTATACGATAATTATTTTTTGTTCGATGGATTATTTAAATATAATAGTTTGAACTTACTCTGCTCTTATTTTTTTCGTTTAACAACATCTTGACGGCATTGAACACCGTCTCGAACCCACTTGGCGTATTCAGGTAATGCGTTCCTTTCATACGAACTGGTAATGCATCCTGAAAATTTACAAAAGTAAAAAAAAATATTCCCCATTCAACCGTTGGTCATTACTAGAAGGGGTCATCTTTATTTATGTAGAAAAAGCGGTATGACTATGTCAGCGTCAAATTTAAGATTATTTGACTGAAACTATACTTTCTTTTACATATTGTTATGGTATAACAATTTAGATTAAGAAACAATGCATTGTTTACACACCTGGCCAGACATCACCATCTTCTTCATCGTCAATGGTGTCATTTGAAAGAAGTGTCCCATTGTAACACCATCTAAATCTAGTATAGTTTGGGTTCCAGCCACGATTGCATTGTCAAACTCCATCAGAATTATCTGTAAATTACAAAAAAAACTGTTCAATTTTGATTTTGATAAAACGTAAGGTTTTATTATGTATGAAGATCAAAATTAAATAGTTCCTCAATACTTACTTTTGTAAGAACGCTAGAAACAGAAAGTATTTCCATAATATTATATTTATCTGCATCATAGCACCCCGGTCGTATTATCGCAATCATGGTTGATGCTGGTCCAGCCGGATTTGGTAACATTAGGTAACTTCTGCGAACCCGAAAATATATATATTCTACAAAACATGTTGCTATTAAAAATAAGTCTAACCTTATAGATATTAAGTAATAAGTGGACTAAGTGATAAAAAAAAGGAAATGAGAGCAACGCGGAGCGCAATAAATGTAATTAAAGAAAACGAAATGTCATAAACATAAAAAGTACGGAACAAGATTCTGTACAATTGTAAATTATATTAATAAAAAAAACTGAAAAAAGTATCATACATAATCTATTAGTCTACACTATACGCCACACTACATTGATATTAAACTATGGTATATTTTTGTTTCACTTTATTCAGTGAAAATTTACTATTAGCCTCAAAGCTCAAAACTATTTAAAAGTTTAAAACGCACGTACCCCATTTCAAGAATTTCTTTAAAGCGCGGATTTCTATGATTTATATTGAAAAGATCCGGCGCCGTTACGCGTAGGGTGTAATAAAGATCTAATTTCTCCTTGGTCCTCTCCAAACTAAACTTACATCCTCGAAGAAATGCCACCAACCACTGGTCATCTAAAATCATAATAAGACCGCTATAGTGTATTATTTATATGGAAAGGCAAAACGAGGTCTGCGCGGCGAATGCCAAATTTCTTGGTTTCATACCACATTGTCATACTGAATTCAATTATGACAATTACACGTCAGTATTTGCTTTCTTTTGACATTCAATGACGTGTGAATGTCATAATTGAATTCAATGTGACGTCATAAACCATACCATGTTCACCAAGAAAGTAAAGCGGTCGCCCCACTGCCTGGTCATCTGACCCGTATGTAGGTACAGTCGACAGCACATCAAGCGTAACAGTTTGACCTTGAGACCGCCCTTACTGCGCTCGTAATAGAGGCGGCTTTCGTAGTGTAACTGTTACACTTGATGTGCTGTCGACTACGGCCAACTTACCCTGATATACCGGGTGAGAAGGCCTATCTTATTAATTTTAAACACTTTTTATTGTATCTTTATTTTTTGAAGAATGTTTATTAGTGATTATAATAGCATTATTGCTTTTATAATCACTAATAATCAGTTAAAAAATATTAATTTTATAATTAAACATTTATATGTTTTAAATATTTTTTATTTTATCACGCTTCAAAAAGCTATATGGTCATCTCTAACGGTTTTAGCATAGTTAATTTATTTTTCATCCCCCCATCTCGGAAAGAGTATTTTTTCTCTTCGATATCTGAGTGCAAAAGCCGTTTTTATCCGCTAGAGGATAAAGTAAAATTGAATTTAGAACATCGTGTGCGCTAAGTTTGTGAATTCAAAACATCATTAAACCTATTTACTTATACCTCCATGGTGCCGAATTTATCATGCAACCTTTCTTAATTTGTTAAAAACTCAGACTCGGAATCTTCTTGGTTACTTTTATTTATTTATTTATTTATTTATTTATTTATTTATTTATTTATTTATTTATTTATTTATTTATTTATTTATTTATTTATTTATTCAAGTGTGTACATGCTGACTTACAGTTACCCAAAACGCCAGTATGTCAAAATTATAACACATGTCAAGGAATTAATATTAACAATTGCTAAATATGTCAACTAGAAGTGAAATTATATTAATTAAGTCAAACGAATATAAATGAATACAAATAATGTCAAATAAATGAATATGTCAATGGTAAACGAAACAATACATAAAAAATAATATAAAAGAGTACAACTACAGTCAATAAATGTTATATAAATAGTGATCAGATTAAATTAGGAAATTATATGATATTCATTTGATAAAAATTATTGCTTACATATAATAGAGCTCTCATACGCAACAGTCCCAAGTGGTCAGCAAATACGTCAATACCATAGTCATGAGCGAGCATATCTCCAATAAGGCGTAAAGCACGGGTGGTGGGTGCATGAACGGCGTACGTGGTACGTGCCGGAGGCCGCCGCAGCAGACGCGGCCGCTGCCGCGGTGCCACCGTTCCCCCTTCGCCCCAGCCCAGACGATTTGGAGCTAATAATTCAAATTTACCTATTATGTTTGGGCTATCTACCTGGTTATGTAATATAGACAGATAGTACATTATGAGCTGAATGACTCTCCTAAATTTGAGTGTAACCATACCTATCATGCCTGACACAAACAGAGATGGATACAAGAACGGATAATACCCAAACTTTTTCTTGTACAACCAACGACCATACTTCTTTTGCACTCTCTCCACCATAAGACAATACTTATCTTCGTATGGATTCCAGACAATAGCACCATACTCAAGTTTGCTGCGGACATAAGCGTTATAAAGCACCGTTGCAACTGACGGGTCGTCAAACTGTGCAGAAGTCCTCATTATAAAGCCTAATGTTTTATTAGCCGCCTTACAAATTGCTACCACGTGTTTGTGAAAGTCTAATTGAGAGTCCATTACTAATCCTAAATCACGAATGTCACTTACTCTTTCCATTGGTGCATCATACAGATTATAAACGTTATTCAGAGGATAACGTTTTCGTGTAAAAGTTATTATTTTACATTTATCACCATTAAATGGAAGACGATTTAGCCTGCTCCATTCAGCCACAGCGTCGATATCAGCTTGCAGGGCTTTAGAATCTGATGCAGTAGCAACTCCCAAACAAAGTTTAAGGTCGTCCGCAAACAAAAGACACATCGAAGAACTAACGCCATTCGGAAGATCGTTGACGAAGATGAGGAAAAGCATTGGTCCCAGGGTACTACCTTGGCTTACACCGGATCTTGTGTAGTAATTATCAGACACAAAACCATCCACCCTTACGAACTGACACCGATTCCGCAGGTAACTAGAAAAGAATTTTAGGAGTTTGGGTGTAAATCCCATTATGGCCAACTTCTGCAATAAAACATCATTGTCTACTAGGTCGAATGCCTTTCTGAAATCAAAGTAGGCAGTATCCACCTGCCTACCAGCGTCCATTTCTGCATAAACATAATCCACATGAGCTACGAGATTAGAAGTAGTAGAACGAGCCCTACGGAATCCGTGTTGACAGTCATGCAAAGAATTTCGAATCTGCTTATTAATTAGGCAACTCAATATTGTCTCGAAGATCTTGGCGAAGACTGGTAGAACTGCAATTGGTCTAAAGCTTGAAACGTTGTTTCCGGCGTCACTCTTTGGAACTGGGGTCACTCTTGTTAATTTCCAGGCCTCAGGATACGCCGAGCTACTTAAGGCAAGGTTAAAAAGAAACAACAAAGGCGCCACAAAAGCCGAACTACAATCCCTTGCGAGAAATACTGGGATACCATCAGGTCCACCTGAAGATCTTGACTTAAGGCGCCTTACTGCTAGCCTCAAATCTGTCTCGTCAACCATCCAGATGGAAACGCAAGTGGCATCAGCACACGTACTAGCAGCACGGGCAGCCTCAGCAGGACACAAACGAGGTATCTCAGCAAGAAATACCGAGCTGAAGTATTCAGCAAAAGCGTCAGCTGCAGCCTGACCCACCACCTGCTTACCACCGTGCAAATAAGTACCTACAGGTCTTCGGTCCTTCTTCTTGTCCTTAACATATGCCCAGAATTGTACCGGATCGTCAATAATATTATTTTGTGTCAATTTCAAGTGCAGCTTATACGCATTGTCAACTAGATTTTTGACATGCCACCTATAATATTTAAACATTTCTCTATTATATTCTTTCCCTTCGACTTTGTATCGTTTTAAATGTGAATATTTTAGTTTAATGTAATGTATAATTTCTTTCGTATACCATTTCGGATAAACGTATTTATTATTTTTAGGAATAAGACATTTAAGCGGCACAAACCGACTAATACAACTGTAAAGTTTATTGTAAAAACATTCTACAGCTAAGTTAATGTCAGAAACGGCAAGCACGTCCGACCAATCCATCAATATTATTAATTCCTCGCTGAGGTGGGATGAAAAGTTACGTGTTGCACTCGAGTGTAAAGATTTTTCACCTCGTGCTCTTTTGATTTCCTCGCTAACGCTCAGGATTCTAATTTTAGATTCCTTCGCTTACTCGGTCATCGAAATTGAGCACGCGGTTAAAAAGCAACTTTGCACTCTTGTATAACAAATAACTATTACTTAGTATGTCTTCACTTTAAAAAGTAGTGCTAGTAAAAAACACAGTTCCACTAGAACAAGTCAGATTTAAATTTCGTTAATATTAATATTTTTACCTTTCCTGGCATTCAAGTGGGGTTGCTTATCTATCCAGTCTTTGAGATGTTGCAAATCCTCAGCCAACCTTTTAGGGTCTTCAAACAGTTCCACTCGAGCCTTCTCCGCTAACTCAGGGTGCAATGGCCGGATAGACATTTTATAGATTTAAAATTAATAAATAATATTATTTTACAGACTACTGTTGTATCCACATAAAAGTTGACACAACGAAACTAAATCTCTGAAGAATTAAATAGAAACCGTATTTATTTATCACACTCTGATAATGCTATCTATATTAATTCTGTACTAAACACACTATAGATTACGTGTTCGTAGGATACCTGAGTATTTATGATAGAAATCAATAAAACTTTAAAGATTTCAATTAAATTACGGGTAATTAGTGTATTTAAAAAAATAATTATAGATCAATCCTAGAATCCGTTAATGTTAAAAACATAAAAATTAATCTGAAATCTTTCTTTACAAACCATTTGCAAAGAAACATTGCAGATTATTTTAAAACTGAGAAAAAACTATTATGTTCCAAAAAACTTTGTCCATATTAATGCAAATGCAGGCCCCTAATTATAAGCTGTCATAATATTCTGAAATACATATTCCTCAAAAATTTTATCTATCGAAAAACCATCCTAGTGGATACTATTATTAAATCTTTCCATTAACTTAAGACTTTAATTGTAACTTTTAGGTGATAGCGTATAAAGGCAACCTATAGAGACTTCAACTCCCATATTCTGACACTTAATGATGACATTTCGATTTAGAATTCGAATCGTCATACCGCAGGATGTGCGTCATAAGTGCAGAATATTAAATTAATACACCACATACATTTTCGAATAAAGAGTATAATCTCATAACTTTTTACATTGGATCTATGGAAAGTAAAAAGGGCATTTCAAATGGTGGCAACAACTCAGCCTTTTCACTTTCTTAAAAAAAAGGAAACAAATCTTTATTTAAATTCACTGAAACCGTAAATAGCATGAACGAAATCTATTCCTGTACAATGTTGGTACTAATTGGCTGTTCTCCCATAGATATAATTTCTGTAGTAGTGCTATTGAATTTCACTGTTGTAAAATGCTTAAAATCATATCAAACAAGTTATTATCCATGCCCGATCCTCCAAACACAGCCTCCGCATCCAACGGCCCGCTGGCTCTACTCGCTTCGTCGGTCCCATACTGAATATCTTCGTCGAGCCAATTGCCGTACTCTTCTAACTTATCTTTCCAATGATCTGTACATAGGATATATGTATAAAAATTTAACTTACTTTAATGCTATTATTTGCTTTCTTAGCGTTACATATCAGTTTCTAAAAAACGTCGCTATAGGAGTAAAAAAATAGTCTTTTAACATGCGCCCATATTAAAATATATTGAGTTTTATGCCATACTAAGCTACGATACAAATCATCTTGTTCTACTTCTTTTGTTTTAACCGTAATTATTCTTACACTCGCCCTTATTATCTAGACAAAATTAACCATCATTTCGAGCTTTTGTTACGGATACTGGATAACGAAGAAATATAGATAACAAAACTATGTACAGTCGACAGCACATCAAGAGTAACAGTTTAACCTTGAGACCTCCCTTACTACGCTCGTAATAGAGGCGGCTTTCGTAGTGCAACTGTTACACTTGATATGTTGTCGTGTGTACATGTAGGTTTCTAAAAATTAAAAATCCTCAATATCATGCAACCATCCACGAATCTTAAACATATGTTTGTAATCATCAGGCAAGCATCTGCCCCGAACGGGATTCAAACATGGGTAGTAGACAGTGGTACTGATCTGGACCAGACGTTTTACAAGTCACACTACCTGTTTACATGTTGAAAATACACACAGCTTGTGTGTAAATGTGTGCACACACATACACACACAAGCTTATTGTGTAGTTATAGTACATACGTACCAATTATACTATCCAATGTACCCCCACTCCCTCCATATTCATAAGGTATTATGTTTCTTGGTAAATTTTCAAACATTTTTTCATAGCTTCCGCAAAGTGATAGCTAAAAATGGAAGCAAGATTGATAAATTCTGATGTTATTACATTTTACCACTAGTGGCAGTCCGCGGCTCCTCGTTAATCGTTTATCGCTCCAAAAAGAACGAAATTGAAATATGAACACTATACTAAATTTCATTTAAGCCGGTGAGTAAGCCTCATGAGTGAAAAGATAACGCATAAACAGCGACAGAGACCGACAGAGACAGACAGACAAAGTAGTTTTTGCATTTATGTTATAATATTAGATTATATTCGCTATGATACGAGGGCGACACTGAAAGTTTTTAGAACTGGTTACATGTAAACAATAGAATCAAAAAATAAGTTTAAATATTGAAAATGGAACGCTGCCAATATTATTGAGTATGTATTACATTCTTTTGTCATTTGTTTTATGACTTGGCGGCAAACTGAAAATTGTCTGAAACACGTCAGCATGAATTCAACGCGAGAAATTTTTGTATGACTTGCGACGTCATTTGAGTCAAGAAGAAAGTTATGATAGACTTCGATTGGCCTTTCATGATGAAGCCCCATCTCGTGCCACTGTTTACAACTGGTTTAATGAGTGTAAATGTGGTCGCACTAATCTTACCAATGATCTGCGTGAGGATCGGCCTTCTACAGCGACGACTAAAGGCAATCAGTATTGTGCGGCGTATGATAGAGACTGACAAAAGAGTGACCTATCAGCAGATTCGGATAAGCTTAGGCATTGGTGTGAGTCAAGTGCAGAAAATCCTCTATGAATAGTTAGCGGTCAGGAAGCTTTGTGCCCAGGATACCTCATAATTTGACCGAGGCCCAAAAACTCCGTCGTGTTGATTGGTGCCGTGAATTGGTTCAAAGATTTAACGTAGGTGACTCAAATGCTGTGTTCGACATAGTTACGGATGACGTAAGCTGGATTTACTATTATAATACCGAAATCAAGAGACAGTCGTGTTTCCTTCCGAGGAGTTGCCAACTAAAGTGAAGAGAGGGCAAAGCGTGGGAAAAAAGAGGGTGACCTCGTTCTTCGGAAGGACATGTCATTACGCGACAATTGTTTTAGAGGATCCAAAAACAGTAACTACAGAGTGGTACACTAACAATTGTTTACCACTTGTCTTTGAAAACGTTCGGGAGAGAGGACCTCGCAGTAGGATCCTCTTTCAACACGACAACGCTTTGTCGCACATCGCCAGACGAACGACTAACTATTTGGCGACGTCAGACGTAGAATTACTGTGTACCCGCTAAATAGCCCCGACCTCGCACCTTGCGATTTACCTATATTTATTCCCAAAAGTAAAAGAAAAATTGAAGGAAATCGTTTTATGGACTCCGAAGTGGCAGTGGCTGCGTATCAAAAGGCTATCGAAGAGACCACTAAGGACGAGTGATTCTGGAGTGAATTAAATCCATCCGTTCAAATCAGTCTTTATTTAAATTATACTTTGGTATATGCGGGGTGTAAGGGACAATGGACAACGAAGGCATCATGGCTGTGCTTCTGACCCTAAATACAATTTGTTAAAAAAAAAAAAATCGCAAAAAAAAGTCAGCCGTTTCATATTATAATAAACTGCAATACCTTACTAGGTGGTACGCCCGTATGTAGGATCGTCTGGGTAGGTACCACCGCCCTTCTTATTTCAGCCGTGAAACAGTTTGCTGTGTTTCGGATAGAAGTGAAAGGTAGCCAGTGTAATTACTGGGCATGGACGGCATTTCATCTTAGGCCTCAGGATGACAACACACCTGCAATATCAAGTGATTTTCCCTTGTAATTGCAGGTGCCTAAAACCGGTGGCGGTAACCGCTTACCGTCATGTGGGCCGTCAGCTTGTTTGTCATCTAGTTATATAAAAAAACATACGGTCTGTTTGTACTGGACAGCTTATTTTTTTTCGCGATTTTTTCAACACCATTTATTTAGGATCCCCAGCATGGCGTTCGTTTTCGACAGCGTTTCATTTCGAATCGACAGATTACCTATATATTCTTACTATAGTACAATAATTAATTTACTTATACATCAAAAGATTCTAAGACAGCAGACAGACAATTTACAGAGCACCGTTATATTACCTACACAGCTACACTGTTTCACTCACCTCATCTCTGGTCGATTGTGATAGGATTCCCAATATAAAATTGACAAAAGCACTAATTCCATATTCATCAGGAACGTTCAGTACATATGTTTCACGTGTCCGAAGTGGCAATGCATCCTGAAAGGCTTGAAATGTTATTGAAGAACGTTCAACATATATTATTTTCAGCCTTCATCATAGAATTTTTATTTATGTTTATAATACCTATTAGGGTACTATTACTACCAACCCGCATTGGGCCAGCGTGGTGGTGTTATGGCCCAAACTCCTCATGTGTTTCTTCCATGTAGGAAGGCCTGTGCCCAGCAGTGGGACGTATATAGGCTGGTGATGAGGGTACTATTCCCGATTTGTATGATACAACTGTGGGGATCAGGAACAATAGTACTTAGAGAACTCGCTGTGTTTCGGATTGAAGGGAAAGGTAGCCAGTGTAATTACTGGGCATGGACGGCATTTCATCTTAGGCCTCAGGCTGACAACGCATCTGCAATATCAAGTCATCATTCCATGTTATTGCAGGTGTCTAACCGCTTACCATCAGGTGGGCCGTCAGCTTGTTTGTCATCTAGTTGTATACAAAGAAGTTAATCCGCAACCTCTCCAGATAACCAAATACTACTCAGTATGTGATGAAATATTAATCTTAGTAATTTATATGTAAGATAAGTTTTATTTTCATATTCAATTACATATTTTTTTAGTAAATGTACCTTTTTCACTTGAAAGTTTAATCTTTAGGGCATTTAAAAATTTATATGTGCAAAATTTGTATTTAATTAAAATACAGAATTACTGATGGATAACTGTTGAGGAGTTCTGTTGACCATGTACGAATGATCGCTATTATATTAATATGAAATCAAACAAGAAATAACTATCATAATGGGTTTACATTTGACAGAAATATAGAGCAATCATACACAAAAATAAATTTAAAAAACTAATTTTCAGAAATCCGCAAAATAGTCCGGTCAAATTAGACCAAAAAATAAGAGTAAAGCTACATAAATTCCCACCAAGCTGAGGATCAGTAGGATTGTTAAAAATATGATTAAAAATAAAATTTGAAAGTTTCCCATCTTTCCCCTGTATGGAAAAGAAAATATTCAAAGTCACAGGTCAAAAAATGAGTTTTTCGCGATTTTCAGCAAAACGGTAAGTTTTACCATAAAAATACTTCAGATAAAAATTGTGGATCATAAAATTATCTACAAAAAATGTATCAATACTTTTTTCTTCCGAGCCACCGTTTTTGAGATATAACGATTCAAAAAGTTGTAATCGTCATAATATGCATGAGTACTTACGCCACGTATATACATCTCTATAGTACTCTCCGTGTGCATACTATGACGATTACAACTTTTACAACTTTTTGAATCGTTATATCTCTAAAACGGTGGCTTGTATGAAAAAAGTATTAATACATTTTTTGTAGATAATTTTATGGTCTACAATTTTTGTCTGAAGTATTTTAATGATAAAACTTACTGTTTGCTGAAAATCGCAACAAACTCATTTTTTTGACCTTAGACCTTAAATAAAAAAAAACCATACAGGGGAAAGATGGGGAACTTTCAAATTAAATTTTTAATCATATTTTAAACAATCTTGCTGATTTTCAGCTTGATGGGAATTTATGTAGCTTCTAATAAATATATTTTTTACGGATTTCTGCCTTAATTAAAGTGGCATAGTGGTATAAGTAAAGTGTTTTTAAATCTACATCTCCTTAATGTAAATTACCTGTTGACACACTATTAACTTTTTCATTTGTTGTGGAGTCATTAGAAATACATTCAACATATTAAATCCTTGCATGTCCACAATATTTATATTACCAGCAACTACAGAATTGTCATCATCTATCATTAGTATCTGAAATCAATATTTGAAAGGTACGTACTATGATAATAATCAATAATTATCATCATTATAATAATAATAATAATATTCATACACTCACACCTATTATCTAGCCCAAAGTAAGCATCAATAAGAGCTTAAAGATAACGGATAAATAATGATAATAATAATTATGTATATAAATATTAGAAATATACTAAATAAACATATAAACATCCATGACTCGTGAACAAATGCTCGTACTCATCATAAAAACATTTGCTCCTACCGGGATTTGAACCCGGGACCTCCCGACCAAGTATCCTTTATAGCACGGGGCACAGACCACTCGGCCAGCCGGTCGTAAAATAATTATATCAGAGGAGAGACGCGCACTGCTGGGCATAGGCCTCCTCCGAGGATCTCCAAGACGATAATTCTACCACCAACCTCCCGCAACCCTCACCAGATCGTCGGTCCACCTTGTGGGAAGCCTACCAACGCTGCCTAACAAAACTCAAGGGCCTTCCGCCCCAGCGGCGCAGCGACCGTCAGTCCTCCTTGCAATGTCGCCTGCCCATTGAACGACCGGCTAGTCGAGTGGTCTATAGATACACCTTACTACAAAGGCTACTCGATCAGGAGTCAAGAGTTCGAATCCCGGTAGCTGTTTTTATGATAAGTACGAAAATTTGTTCACGAGTCAGAGTCGATTTGATGTTCGTATTTATAATATTTTATCCGTTATCTAAACACAAGTTCTAAATGATGCTTACTTTGGGCTTGATAATAGGTATGAGTGTCATCGCCATTCTAATACGTCCCACTGCTGGGCACAAGCCTTCCTACATGAGAGAAGCATATGAGGTGTGAGTGTGTGAATATAATTTATTATTTAAAATTATAATTGCCACATGAGGCTCACAAATTTTTTAGCTCTAAAAATTCATAAATATTATATGTAGGTAGGTATATCATAACGGCTCTACTAAAAATATTTTTAATAATATGATTACAAGTCAGACAGATGGCAGTTTTGATGGAGTTATGGCAACTGCACCAAAATCAGGTCCAAACTGCAATTTCCGTTAAACGGAACAGTAACTTCACTTTCTATTTAACTCCAAAGATAGTGCTAGAATGTTTCCATAAACAAATTAAAAGTGAATCACTGAAACCAAAAATAATCCACCTTTCAATCCAGACATTCCAAACATAATTATAAAACACGGACACGGGCATGGATTAAATAACCCATAATAATAACGCAGACTTAAGTTCGACCTGGATTAAAATTTATGCTGACTATTTTGATGACACTTTAATATATTAACTTTGGAATTAAGTAGAAAATGAAGCACCGGCTTCAAAAGATATCTGCAACATCAACTATTTTTTGCCTTTTTATTTATTTATAAATTTATGTACAGTCGAAAGCACACTAAACGTAACAGTTTGACCTACCGCGATCATACTATAGGCGGCTTTCGTAGTGAAACTGTTACACTTGATGTGTTGTCGTCTGTACTTACTTAAAAAGGAGACATTTAGTGTTTATAAGTTGATTTTTACTTTTGTCAAAATAATCTCTTGCTTTTTAGTTACCTAAATATTACATAACGTAAATATTTTTGTATCTAGTTGATTCACGTTATTTACTTCTGGAAATAGGCCAGCTTCTACACCAAAGAAGTATGTCTTCAAATATTATGAGTACAAAGGTCAAGACAAGATGGGTCACCGTTAGCGTTATGTCTGTGTCTGTCTGTCAGTCACTGGATGAAACTTTGATATGCTTGCGTGCGTGTGTGTGTTTACAATATTATTATATGAATATTATGACTGCTGTACCCAATCAGGTATCTTGTTGTATTTATTCCACACAGGTATGAAATAAAGTGATTAGATTTCTACTCATTTAAATACCTTGTCAATAATATGTATAGCACTGAACACGTCAGTTATCGAGTATCTAGAAAGATCTAAGACTCCAGGACGTATTAAAACCACCCTGGGCGCCGCCGGTTCACTGACTTCGGGTAAAGGTAAATAGCATCTGAAAAATAAGCATCCAATTCTAAAATCATATACTAAACCTAAAGGCGATTGCCTATTTGATTAGGGATGTTGGGTTCCTATGAAAAATTGTTATACTTCGAAGATTTTTTTTCTATATGGAAAGAAAAGCATTATTTTTCCATAATCAGAAAGAAGATTGCATTCTATTACATATGTTTGCCAGAAATCTACTTTAATCTTCTGTAATACGAGGGCGACACTGAAAGTTTTTAGATTTTAGAAGTTTTTGTCTGAATCACGTAATCATGGATTTATCGCGAGAAAATTTTTGTGGAATGGTTTTAATAACTTTTCATTTAAGTCAACAAAAAAGTTATAATAGACTTCGATTGGTTTTTTATGATGAAGCCTCATCTCGTGCCACTATTTACAACTGGTTTAATGAGTTTAAACGTTACTCGCATTAATCTTACCGAGGATCTGCATGAGAGGAGGGATGGCCTTCTAATGCGTCGACTGAAGATAACATCTCTATTGTGAGACCAGCAAAATAATGACCCATCAGCAGATTCGCATAAGCTTAGGGATCGGTATGAGTCAAGTACACAAAATTCTCCATGAACCGTTAGCGGTTAGGAAGCTTTGTGCCCGGCAGCTACATCATAATTCGACTAAGAAATAACTTCGTCGTGTTGATAGATGCCGTGAAATGGTTCTAAGATTTAACGGAGGGAGGATTTAACAGGGATCCTGTGTTTGAAATACTTACTAGTGACAGAAGCTGGATTTAAAGGCAGTTCAGTTATATTTGGTGGGACTTTAATTGGCATCCAATAAAACCGCTGAAGGACAACTAGCCAAATCATTGAGCGCAACGTTGAACCAGATGGCTGAATGTCATGTCAGCCGTCTGGTTAAATAAGCCATTCAATTGGACGCCTAGGCGGGTCGTTTGAATCGAAGAGCTTTTGTGTGACTGTTGGAGTGATTGGTAGGTTCAAGGTTATTTTCTTATAACCATATAATATAACCTAAACAATATCGGTTATAAGTGGTCATAAAAATACTTTCCTGGAACCCACCAATCAAACCTAAACTCTTTGGTACAAGACGATCCTTTCAATGCGCCTAGTCGTTAAACATTAAGTAAGTCTAGTTCAATTAAGTATCGGCCTAGGCATTTGATTTCCGCCGGCGCCGCTTGATTAGGATTTGAGTGGCGTTTGAATTGTATAGTGTTTATTCAAGGATCTCAAATAATTAAATTTGAAATGCTTCAACAAATAATGTGGTAATGAGTAATTGAAGAATACTGGAACCACTTTAGAAGAACAATGACTATGGGCATAAATGACTTTTTGCTCAAAAAATAAGTATGTTGTTTTTACTTATTACGGAAAATACAAATATATCCTCGAGAAACAAAACTTGAAGTAAGTTTTAGAGAGATATATTTTTCTGTAAAAATTGTTACTATGGATATCAAACTTATTTCTAGCTTTTGAACGGTCTTGACCATAGACAACAGCTCTTGAAGAAGGTGAAATATCATTGTACTTAAAAATATTAATTCGATTTTTTGGATGCCGGCGTTTGATCAACGGGCTATTAGGCATCTAATTAAGCGGCGAATTTAACCAGATGGCGGCGACATATACATTTCTCCTTGAATTTGAGACTTAATTGTCTTGTGAAGTCTAAAACTTGGAACTGCAAGTTTATTTTTATGTCTAGTGTTTAAGTTAGATAATTACCCTGTTTCCAAAATCTCTGTGAATATTAAATCCCTGTGGCTTAAGTTGTAAAATTCTGAAGCTACTCCGCGACATGTGTAAAATAGGTCTATATTTTGTTTTATTTTTTCAATATTATATTTATATCCGCGTAGAAACGCAGCTAAAAATTGGTCATCTGAAAAAAGATGAAGAGAAGCTTAAAAACTACATAATGTTATAGTAATGCAGACGAAGTTTTACAGGTATTCATAATTACAACAAACAATTATAAGGATACGTCACAGCCGTCTGGTTAAATCAGCCACCCAATTGGACGGCAAGCCTGTTGATTGAACGCCGGCATCCAATCAAACGGCTGAAGTACAACTAGCCAAGTCATTGAACGCAACGTTTAACCAAACGTTAAACGCTGACATGCAGCCGTCTGATTTAAATTAGCTATTCAATTGGACGCCTAGGCAGGTTGTTTAAATCGAAGAGCTTTTTTGTAACCGTTTGAGTGATTGGTAGGACCATTTAGAATCAAAACGATGTTGGTTATAAAAGGTCATAAAAAAATAACCTTGAACCTACCAATCCAACCAAAACTTTTCAGTAAAAGACGATCCATTCAATACGCCAAGTCGTCAAACGTTAAGTGAGTCTAGTTCAATTAACTATCGGGCTAGGCCTTCAATTGGATGCCGGCGTTTAATCAACGGGCTAGCCGTCCAAATGGGGTGGCTAATTTAACCAGACGGCTGCGACATAATTATACACAATCATATAACGAATAGACATCAAACTGCTATATTTTCTGTGGGATTGGTTCTTGTAGACAACAACATAGAAATTGAGATGTACTTAGTAGGGAAGAAGCCTATCTTTGTAAATAGTTCTACGTATTTTTGAACTTGCAAGTCGAAATGCAGAAATCAATTAATAGCAAATCTATATGTTTTGAGCCTCAGCACATAGTAGGTATATACGAGAATAGACTTAAATAATTTAACTTACTTTAGAAGTTTACGTAAAAAAAATCTTAAAGATCCGCCTCTTAGGTGAAAACTTAGAGGAAAACTTAATAATAATAATATAATAATAATATTTATACACTCACACCTATTATCTAGCCCAAAGTAAGCATCATTAAGAGCTTGTATTATGGATACTAGATAACGGAGAAATAATGATAATAATATGTATATAAATATTAGAAATATACTAAATAAACATATAAACATCCATGACTCGTAAACAAATGCTCGTACTCATCATACAAACATTTGTTCCTACCGGGATTCGAACCCGGGACCTCTTGACCGAGTAGCCTGGGGTACAGACCACTCGGCCAGCCGGTCACTTAAAAGTAAGTAATTATAAGATGACATGTTAAAACGATGCGTTTTTATTACTTCACATGATTTTAATAATACAACACAGTAACCAAAGATTAAAGGTAGCCAAATGAGCTTTAAAAACAAGATAACCTCAAAAACTACTAATTTTTGAGAGTCAGTTTCGGGCACTCTCGGGAGGATACTATGAAATTAATTTCATTAGTTAGTTTGCATATCTTTCTTAAATACATTTGATTAGCAAAGCAATATAACGTACCGATTCTTGCCCTTAGATGAGGCTGTTCCGATATCCACTCCTTTATCAAAGACAATTTGTTCTCAATTTGCTCAGGATCTTCTTGGCGCTTATTTCGGGCTAGTTCAGCCAAATCGGGATGTAAAGGCCTTAAAGGCATGATTAGGACACCAAAGCTCGCAGCTATAGACAGAGATTATAACAAAATGAATATTGCGCTACAATATTTGGTGTTATCTATTTATTATAATATCTGGCCTCTTATTCGCTTACTCAAATAACAAGTGCTAGTGGATTAAATTTTCAGTGTTTTTAGGTGTTTTACAACTAGACGTTTCGTTTCATGGTAGCGTGAAGCAGCAATGTATATAGAAGGTGGCAGGCATTAGCACTTGTCATTTTTGTCGAATAAGGAGGCAGTTCCTATGTGAGTAAATGTAGGTTTTTTTCTTATCTATAACAACAGACTTAGTTCTTTTAAGTATAAAAGAGTCTGTTTGTTCTGACGTTACGTTAGTAAATCTCACGTTAGTAAATCTTTTAATGTAAAAATATTTACGTCAAAACAAAGGTAAAAACTTACAGACAAATAACAGCTGCTGCTCAAGATGTGGTAAGTTCCTGTAAAATTTAGGTCTTTTAAACTTTTCAGTGCAGACCTGTGTTGTCTACAATGCACGTACGAGTTCTAATCTTTCCAGGGTTGCAAGCATTTAAATACCATATTCACATTTTTTTACCACCTTGTAATAAAAGCTTAGCTACCATTGTCCTAGTAATTAAGAAATATTTAAGAAAAACAGACTTTTGGTCACCAAAACCTGACTACGGTGCTGTTTACGTTTACATCATAACTGTGACTAGAGTTTTGGTCGGCATCGCTCGAGTGATATTCCTGGTGTTGCAAGCTATAAAAACCCATGGCAACCACTTACCTTCAAGTGGGTCCTATGCTTGATTGTCACCTTAGTGGTAGATATAAGAAAACTAAGGTCATGTCTTCATTTTTTCTGAAAGCAAAGACACTTTCGCAGTTAGGTGCAAATGAAACGAATCAGAAATTTGTTCCAACCCCAATATTTGCACCTCTTTTTCAGAACAGTGTAATTTTAAAATGGACGACTGTAAAATATTTTTCAACACACTTCCTCATAAAGTGGCTCTAATCCCATGGCAATTAGGCACATAATGACACCTATAATCAAACTGTGAATTTTTCATTACTATTATTCACGAGTGAGTAATGGTTTTTTTTAATATTATTGGTTGAGTTACGCTTACATTTGCGCTAAAAAGCTATCCGCGAAAAGCACAAAAAAAGAAACCTCATTTTTTAGTCTATGGCCGATGCGCGCGCATAGGAAAACTGATTAATTTTTCCCGCCATTACGAAACATTTTTTACAACTCGTCTCGTTTTCTCTTTTGAAGTTATTTAGTTAGTTATTAATTAAGATGTCTGCAAATACAATTTATGAAGTAAATGATTTATGTTGTACTCCGCCTGATATAAGATGTGAAGCCCAGAACGTTATGGAAAGTTTACTACCAGAAAACTCAAAGGAAAAATATCTATTAGCGTACCAAAATTTCATACAATGGCAGAACAACAAGAATACGCAGTCTTTTTCAGAAAATGTGTTCATGGCGTACTTTAAAGAATTATCTTCTAAGTACAAACCTAGCTCTTTGTGGTGTATTTACTCAATGTTAAAAAGTACAGTCCGAACAAAGAATGGAGTGGACTTAAAAACATACTCGAATTTGTCAGCTTATCTAAAGAGACTATCTAATGGATTTAGAAGCAAAAAATCAAAGGTTTTATCATCTGACGATATTGAAAAATTTATTAAAGATGCTCCAGATAACCAATATTTGGCTACAAATGTTAGTTAAATTACTTTTAATTAAAGATTTAATAGCAGCTTGTTGACTTTAATTATTGTTTCTTTTGTTTCAGGTTGCTTTAATATTTGGTGTAACTGGTGCCTGTAGGATACAAGAATTAACAAATATAACTGTAAAAGATATAGAAAACCATGGCCAGA
The DNA here is from genome assembly GCA_947347705.1 of Nymphula nitidulata. Classification (NCBI taxonomy): domain Eukaryota; kingdom Metazoa; phylum Arthropoda; class Insecta; order Lepidoptera; family Crambidae; genus Nymphula; species Nymphula nitidulata. The sequence goes on along the minus strand of OX374618.1, from coordinate 17,626,416 downwards.
TGCTTTTAGTGAAGATACCTATCACGAAAAATAAAATACCTAGGTCATTCACCATACACGGTCCATTCTATGATATTGTTAAGAAGTATGAAAGTTTGCGTTCACCAAAAACAAAAAATGACCGTTTCTTTCTAAATTACCAGAATGGTAAATGTACCTGTCAGCCTATAGGTATAAACAAATTTGGTTATATGCCTAAAGAAATCGCTAAGTTTTTGGGTTTAGTAGATGCTGAGAGCTACACTGGACATAGTTTCAGAAGAACTTCAGCTACATTGCTGGCAAATTCAGGAGCTGATATAATGACTTTGAAGCGACATGGCGGGTGGCGATCTAGCAATGTAGCAGAATCATACGTAGAAGATTCCATACAAAACAAGAAGGAAATTTGTGCGAAAATCACAAAAAGAATTAAACTTGATTCTGAGACGCATCCTACTAGCGAAATACCAAGTACATCCAATGATTGGATTTCACCTACCTACACGAATAATGAACCATCACAAATAACAATAGAACATGAAAGTATTTCAGTAAATAATCTATCTGATGAGACCGCTATATCATCAAAAATAGTTAATTATAATTTTACTAACTGCACATTTACTAATTGTTTCTCTAAATAAACTTTTTATCTACTATGTAAAATGGTTTTTTATTTAAGTATTATTTTATTCAGAAGTGTGTTGAAAAACGTTGTATGATACACGTGTGTATTGATGATTACCGTCCTCGGCTCCTTAAGACCCTCGCCTGACGGCTCGGGCCTCAATGCGCCTCAGCGGTAATCACCAACATTACACACTTGTACCATAATGTACTATTATTTTTTTAAACCTTTTAGCGATATATATTATTTTGTCTCCTCCTTCTCTCCCGTTTTATTGGTAATGTGCTTAAAAATTGGCAACACTTGACTGAACATATTAACTCATTCATGATATCATTTCGCTTATCATCGCGTTTATTAATAGTTCGCAATACTAGGGGAAAACCACTATCAAAGTCATTCTCGATATTATTATGTTGGTAGTCGCAAGTAAAGACAGTTGAATACTGTATACAACATAATTTACTTTAGTGTAAGTACTTGAGTCTACACTAAAGGGCAGGATGCGATTCCAGAACCTATCAATATATTCTGGCCACTTTTTTTTACGTAAAATTTACGTTTTACATCGGAGGCCCAATCGGGCTAATTTTGATTAATAAAACCAAAACAAAAACATAACCTATAATAAAATATAATATAAATATAGGTACTTTATTGAACACAGGAAAAAAGAAGATAACAGAGCAAGGAAACATATAACACAGTAAGCGAGTTTCTTGTAATAAGCAACCTCATCGAAGCAACCTTAGGTGAATGTAATTATTGAAATTCACCGCTTAATGGGATGCCTAGCCCGTCGGTTAAACGCCGGCATCCAATCAATTGCCTGGCCCGATAGTTAATTAATACTGCTCACTCAGCTAATACTACGAACTAGACTCACTTAACATTTAACGACTGGGCGTATGAAATGGATCTTCTTGTAGGTACCTACTGAACAGTTTTGGTTTGATTGGTGGGTTCAAGGTTATTTTTTATGACCACTTAAAACAGACATCGTATATGTAGTCATAAAAAAATAACCTTGAACCTACCAATCCCTCAAACTCACGATTCAAACGACCTGCCTAGGCGTCCAATTGAATGGCTAATTTAAACCAGATGGCTGACATGACGTTCATCCATCTGGTTAAACGTTGCGCTCAATCACTTGACTAGTTGTCCTTCAGCCGTTTCATTGGATTCTGGCGTTCAATCAACGTGCTAGGCGTCCAGTTAAGCGGCTAATTTAACCAGACGGCTGCGACATAATGCATAAGCTTACAAAATAGCCAACTTGAGTTTCTTGCTGGCTGTCCTCGCTCAAATTATTATGTAATCTGTGGTAAAGCGTCTATAAGCCGAACCAGAGTTGAATAATCAATTACTATTGACAAAAACAAGCATTTCTAAAGTTCACGTTGGTCAAATGATTTTTTTGAAATGATACTGGTTTCAAAATTTTAACCAAATCGATACAAATAACGTTCCTATTATAGGTCTGTAAGCAAATTTTTCCCCGAAAAGAAAGGCCTCAGGATGACAACGCATCAAGTGATTTTGCCTTGTTGTTGCTGGCGTCTATTAGGCGGCGGTAACCGCTTACCACCAGGTGAACCGTCCAACTTGTTTGTCATCTAGTTGTATAAAAAAAAACTTGTTTGTCATCTAGTTGTATAAAAAAAAACTTGTTTGTCATCTAGTTGTATAAAAAAATAAACACTGTCGGTTAAGAGAAAAAAGTTCTATCATCATAATCAAATCAGCCAATGATGTCCACTGCTGAAGAAAGGCCTCCCCCATCGATTTTCAAACGGAGAGGTTCTGAGCCTGCATCCAACGGTTCACCGCGACCCTGACGGCCTGGCCACGAACGGGCGGCGGCGGCGGCGGCGACTCAGCAACCACTGCGCGGTCACGACGACGCGCTGCGAGGCGGACATCGCGACAGCGCGCAGTGGTTGCCGATTCGCGAGTTGCAGGAAGCGCGTGCGGTGAGTTCGTGGCCAGGCCCTGACCATGTCGTCTGACCATTTAGTCCAAGCCGTCCTACTTCACGCTTTCGGGTACGTGGTTACCACGCTAGAATATTAACGCCCCATCTGCCGTCCCCTTTTTTTACTTTTGAATAAAAACCATTGGATATTGTACAGCATAATTTATTTTCTTTTAAGGCTCCGTACTAAAATATACAACCCTGTTATACTTAAGTTGGTACTACCGTTAGTAGGTATCGTACGTCGAATTTTGAAAATTAATCTTATGACTTGCCACGATTAATACGATCACAGAAGTGTAACTATATGGCTGGCTAATGTAACAATACTTATTATCAAACAATATTCAATTAATTAATAACACAAATTACTTAAAAATCAAATCTGTTCAACAGCGTGATTCTGTAATATACGAAATAGATCCTCTTATGTATATTTTTAAAGTATACATGATGGGTACTTTACCTACGTTTTAACGTAATCATACATAAATAAAAATCAATCCAGGGAATAAAATAATTGAAAGTACTACTGGACACATAAATACCTAATAACAGTCAAGAATACATAAGTAACATTAAGGTCAGGTTTATGTAATATTTTTTTATTATATAAGTTAACATAGTATTATTATCCGTCTCTTTGTAAGTATCTATTGGCTTCGTATTTTATCAAAAACATAAATGTTATTAACTTTGAGGCTTAAATTCCAGACCTCGTATAACATGTTTAATTGTCATGTTTGAAAAACAATTATATTATACTTTACAATTTATTTTTTTATTTAAAAGTTCTTATTTCTTTAAGTAACTAGGTAAGTTTGTTTTTAAAGAACAAAGCATTATATTAATTCTGACTTTATTTGAAATGTATTTACAACAGCGAAGATATAAATTAACAAATCACAAATCATACTAAGTATTTTATGCTTTAACTTATGTAGAATGTACTATCTAAATTCTTATAAACTAACAATTGAACTAGGAAGCATTGGAATTGGTAAAACGCATGTTCCTTTACTCGTTGATTTTCTTTAGATAATTTATTTATAAATATTCGAAATAATTGATGATCGTCAACTATATTACTGAAACGTTAAAAGGGATTTTTATTGTTTTTATTACTCTTATTTCCTTGTAGAGTTTTTGACATTAGGATGTTACCTTTGCTAAAGAATATAGGTACTGGGTGGTGCCGTCAATACGACAATAAGTTGAAACAAGGGCTATATTAGTTCATAGAAATGGTTTGCCATTTTCAAAAACGTCTTATTCATTTGATAATTTCATGACATTTCTATGAAATAATGCAGACAATATAGGTAATATTGTTTCATACTATATAGCCCTTGTTTTAAATTATTGACGTATTGGCGGTACCAACATGTATATGTCGCAGCCATCTGGTTAAATCAGCTACTTAATTAGACGGCTAGCCCGTTGACTGAACGCCGGCATCCAATCAAACGGCTGAAGTACAAGTAGCCAAGTCATTAAGCGCAATTTTTGACCAGATGACTGAACATCATGTCAGCCGTCTGATTTAAATTAGCCCTTCAATTGGACGCCGAGGCAGGTCGTTTAAATCGAAGAGTTTTTTTGTGACTGTTAGAGTGATTGAAAGGTTATTTTTTTTATGACCACTTAGAAAAAATGATGTCTGTTATAAATGGTCATAAAAAAATCATTGACCTACCAATCAAACCAAACTTTTCAGTACAAGACGAACCATTCAATACGCCAAGTCATTAAACGTTAAGTGAGTCTAGTTCAATTAACCATCGGACTAGGCATTCAATTCGATGTCGGCGTTTATCAACGGGCTAGCCGTCCAATTGGGTGGCTAATTTAACCAGACGGCTGTGACACACTAATAAATGATCATCGAAACATGTAGGTACAATCGAAACGTAGCAAAAAAAAATAAAGAACAGCCTTACAATCATAAACTAGTACTAAAATTCACTTTGTTTAAAAGACCACAACGCGTTGTCATAACCGACCCCGACCTATAAATAGATCGTTAGAGTACTAGCCATGTAAACAGCATATTGCCTTTAAATCCTACCAAACGTAACAGTCGTTACGACTGACCACTCAGCATAAAATTAAATAGGTAGTTCACGTGGTCGTACTGATCCAAAGCTTCCCTAAAAGACTGCAAATAATATTATACTCAAATTCATTAAACGTTATGACTAATTTGATTTCAGGATAACTAAGGTAATAACAATCATGTCAGATTTAAATTTAAATATTTTCAATGAAGCGCATTTACCATGCTACCAATTCATAGACATATTTTGACAGTTCGTTGTCAATTTAAAATAGTTTGAAATAAAAATCAAAGACTGTCATCTCTATACAATAAGCTCACCGAGACCAAAGAATATATACACTAACACGAACCGAGACCGTTGCCAGAACACAGCCATCATTAGTATGACGATTCCTTCTAAACACGAAAAAGAATCCGTAGAAAAAATAGTATGAAAAATCCGACGACGCCAAATATTATCTTATATTTTTTATAAAAAAAAATGTATGCAGTGTAAGTGTATTAACTGATATTATTTATAAAGCACAAGTATATAATAAAGATTCTTCTTTTATTATTTAAGGAAAGATGGGCAATATGGAAAGCTAGACTAAAAATAATCATTTGAGTTAAGTACATATTATTATATTGCAAGTTACATAGTCTTTTGTTTACTAGCCGCATCAAATGATAATAATGTCTGTGTATCTCTTACAAACAATTACTCGCAATATCACTCAAATTATTAGATATTTAGCCTACCTATGCATAATGCTCGTCTGTACCGTAACTTTTGGTGATTAGGTGATTTGGCGACCAAATCATAACCAAATTGGTTAGGATTTGGTCGATAGTCGGCGCAGTCTTGGGAACGCCTAATAGGCCGATATGTATTTTAGAAGTTAATTAATCATATTGTTATTTTGTATTGAAGAAGGTTTGTAATTTTAGAGGAAAATTTTCTGCAACAGCAGTCTATTGTACTGTCCATAAAACGCCAATTTGTAAAATAACGAAAAAACATAAATACTGATCTATTATGATAAGTAGATACGCATTATCACTCTCGCGTATGACGTAATTTGAATTTCATTGGTCTTTTTGGTGCCCTCCGTGTCCAGAACGATACGTTTTTCAATTATATTAAACGAGCATATCTTACTCAATAATACAAACACATGTGCCGTCAACGTATATTGGTTGACCTTCGAATTAGTCAACTGCGTTTATTGTAGAAAGACTAAAGGTCGAATAAAGTCCAACTAGCATGATTTATCTATCAAAAGTTCGCAAAGAGTTTCAGCTCGTCGGGGTCCAGCGAGCGAACAGCCTTCCAGTCCGTCTCGGGGTATTCGTCGAAGTTGGAGGTATCACCCTCGTACGATACCGTTGGTATAATCGGGGGCTGTAAGCACAAGAAAACACATAATTAGCTCTATATTTTGGGAAAGCATAGGTCCCTTAAGTGCTTAGTGCTTTTTCTCAACAGCACTAGATGTGAAGCGGAAAGAAGAGTTCATATCCGAAGATAACCAGTGCAGTTTAGACACTGGTCTAGCTACCTCCATCTTGCCGGCCCAAAAGGTGCTTTTTCTAGCCTCTTTTAAAGAAAAAGAAATCATGTTTTAGGAAGCAGGGGACACTTAAAACGGCAAAGAATAAATAAAAAAAAATACAAAAAAACAAAACACTAAAATTAATAAAAGCAAGGAACTAAAGGAACCAACCAGTCAAATTACTAAAGGAATACCAAGTTCTGGAAATACGACAATTAAACGAGTTAATAACTTTCTCTGTGCTATCTTTCTTAAGAAAATCTGCTTCAGGACAAAGTTTTGCTACTTCTTACTACTTACTTGCATGCCTACAATATTTAAGGTAAATATTGTCGCTCTGTCTCTATGTAAACATCTAATGTACTACACAGTGTTAAGCAAATAAATGATTATTATACCATAATTATTATATCATACCAAATAATGATTATTATACCATTATACCGTATGTGTTCTTATTTACATCTCGGTCAGACTCAACTTTGACATTTTTAATTGTTCTTTAGCTGCCATAAGATCTGTTTGTTTATAATTTCTTTGAGTTTATTTTTTGATTCCTTATTAATATTTGCATGCCAACATTAATTCAACTGAACTGTATAAAAACATACATGGTGCATGTTGTGCTTAATTCTAGTAGGAAACAATCTAGTTTAAAGTTTTCAAGTAAAATTATAAGACTTGTGTGATTGTAACCAGTTTTGTAAGCCTAATAAAAAAAAAATGAATATGATTGATTACTTATATTTAAATATTCCTTAAATATCTTTTGTCGTTATTTCACAAGTTTCATCAAGCGGTGCTAGATGGAATACCTCAAATTAACATAAATCGGCTTCTAGGTGAAAGATGAAGAAAAATTATTATATAGAGGCCAGTAATTCGCAAAATAATAATTGCAGAAGATCTTTACATAATGTCAACATGCCAGCGTATTTTAATACTAAATATCACAGAAACATGGCATAAAATAGGTATGTTGGTCAATTCGTTTAATCGCAATGAACAGCTGTTGGTATCCATATCGATAGGGATCATTGGTTGAGTGTGGTGCCAAATGACCGACTGATGCGACAGGCTTGGCAATATTGCGACAGTTATTAAGACGCTTATGTTTACTTTGTGATTTTATATTTTAGGATACTTATAGTTATTATATTATGGAGCATCAAATACATTTCAACATATTGATGCTCCATAATAAGTACATATATTTTATTTTAGTCGGGAATCGGACCTCTTACTTATTGGCAAGATAATATACTTATGCTGTTCCGGCGAAACTACTTTTTTGTTTCCACTAAAACCCATTTGACATATCATACTTGGCATATTTTGATATCTCATATAACAATTCTAGTCTTTTTTAACCCCCGACGAAAAAGGAGAGGTGTTAGACTGTGGTGGTGTCTGTCTGTGTGTATGTGTGTCTGTCTGTGGCATCGTAGCTCCTAACCGATTTTGATTCAGTTTCCTTTGTTTGAAAGCTGACGTGATCAGGGTGGTTCTTTGCTATAATTTATGAAGATCTGTTCAGGCGTTTGATGACTATCAGCTCATTTCCTACTTGACGAAAGGGTCTTACTAACTTTCATAGATCCGATTGATTTGAAATTTGGTTTACTGTTACTTTGGTGGTTTTTTTTCGAGACATGATAACCTTGAGCTGATGGTATTGTTCCATCAAATAGTCTGCGGGATGCTCAATTCTTCAAAAACTTACAGCAGATTCAGCGAGCTTGGGCTCATAAGAATAGTCTTAGTGAGATGATGTTAGATAGATGATTAATGAAGCCGGGGGTTACTTAAAATGTTCAATTTAATATTTTATTATTTATTTATTTCAGACTCAGGTCCATAGTTGGTTAGAGTAGGTAAGAATTACTGTTATATGAGAAACTAAAATAGGGGCCAATGATACCAATTCACTTTTTGACGTATTCTAATAGATATATTAGATACTATCGGAAAACAATGAGAAAAGAGTGTTTACGACGCACGGTTTTTCATAAAAACTCTGAAGTCGAAAATTTTGGAAACAAACTAACCGATTCTAACGAAATTTGCCCTGCATAAGCTAAGTTACTTTTGTCCAAAAAGTATTGAGAGGATTTTTTGGAAAAAAATCTTATAATAAAGAAATTAAATTGTGAATTTTTGGTTTGTATGAAAATCTAAAAATTATTCTTGCTCGAGAATTAGGTTTTTATTAAAAGCCGTGCCGCGTGAACGCTTATAAATTGTGAATAGTTTTTGTGCTATTTACAATTTTCGATATTTAGGTGGCGATAATAAGAAATTGAGGAACTAAAAAACGCTAAGTGAGCGACGGAAATAATCGTTGAATCGATGCCCAAATGTACCTATTTTTTCGTTAGGTTAGATTATAATAATGCTCAGATATATAAATTGAAACATGGGCTATATTAGGTCTTAGAAATGGTTTTCCACTTTCAAAAACATGTTATTCATTTAATAATTTCATGACATTTGTATGAAATAATATAACATTGGCTGCATTATTTCCTAGAAATGTCATGAAATTATCAAATAAATTCGATGTTATTGAAAGTGACAAACCATTTCTATAATCTAACATAGCCCATGTTTTAATTTGTTGTCGTATCGACGGCACAAACCGTATGTGTACGGCCGATTATAAACTAAAGATGTTAAGAACATAACGTCAACATCAACATAATATACCTGTAACTTTTTCAGGAAGACATCGGCCCAGTCTATGTGCTTGAACCACCTGTGACGTTTCACGTCTTCGGAGCCGCACTGAAATAATGAAAATAAAACCTTTGAAGTTAAGCGAAAAATTTGATGATAATTGATGGCGCCCGTCAAGATTCTTATTTCAATGATAAGAGTGGATTATAAAAATTGTGTAGTTGAAACATATTTTCTATGTTAATGAACAATATGAGGAATCGAAAATCGTATTTTATTTTCGGGAAAAGTAACAAACAGTATGATAAATTATTTAAATTGCTAAAATTTTAATTACCGTACGTAAATATTACGTAAAGGCATGTAAAGGCATTTGATCGCAGGCCTCAGGATGATAGCGCACCTGCAATAACAAGTGATTTTTCCTTGTTATGTATTCCAGGTGTGTAGAACCGAAGGTAACCACTTACCATCAGGTGGGCCGTTAACTTGTTTGTCGTCTAGTAGTATGAAAAAACCATTTATAATAGGATACAATCTAACCATAGCAATTCTCTATCGCGACTCATAAAAATAAAACTAATAAGTAGGTAGAATTCAACTCAATCTTACCATGGTTACATTTGTGACTTGTTACTTAGTCACTAGATTTTCGTATGGGGGAATTATAACATTCAACAAGGCTTAATAGCTCACAAAACTTAATAATTTATGGATCATACGTGACGGCGATAACATCTTAAAGACAGTCTTTTTAAAAATACTTAATCCTTTAAGTCCTTTAACGCCCAGACTTCATAAATCTATGACATAGACAGTTAAAATTTAATTGTGTCTGGTATTAATTAAATTTTAATTGTATCATCAAACAAGTCTTAGTGGGCTTGACCCTTTCCTTCTCCTTTTAGGAAGAATTCAGCAAATAAAATGAAAAATACTGGATACCTACATGAATTCATACGAATGAGTAAAGTATTACATTGGTATTGTTTATTAAAGCAATTATTTGCCGGGTACAGCTAGCTATTTTATAAATACCCTTTTCAATGAGTTAAACAGACTATCACTGTGGTCGACAAATTCAGTGGGCGTTTGAATTTAGAACAAGATTGTTGTTATTGGCTTTTGCGACGTTAGACATCATAAACTTAGGCTTAGAACAACCGAGGCACATAACAGTCTTAAAACGATTTGCTTGGGTGTGATGCCAAATGGTTTATTTTACTATTGTGAATTTGTGACGTAGGTGACCTACAGTTTTAACTATTTCAGAATCTCAATTCATTAATTGTAATTAAGATATTGTGATTCTTGTGTTACGGATACCAGATAACGGAAATTTATATACATAATTATTATTAGATATTGTAATCTGAGTGTCATTAATTTTCTCAAGTTTGATAATATTTTGCATGATATCATCTTCACATCCATCTCAACATTAAGAGAGCACTGTTTATCACGTGGATATCTAGAAAAGGTATTTAGTTAGCAACTAGATTTGATCAAGAAACCAATCTTGTCCATAGGTTTATTCGCGACGTGCCTTGAGACTAGAGATCGGTCGTTTGATGTCGCCGTGGACACCTGACTGATGGCTTTCTAAACGCGGAGATACTGCGAAAAGTAGGAGAAAACACACATCTAGTGGATACCACGCTTTATAAATAGCACCGTGTCTCACCCACGCGTACATGTATGACCCGACCAACTAAGTGCTACTTTGTTTACGGAATATGTATTTATACGGCTCCACTCGCGCGGTCAACGCGTCAAAATGTAGCATAGATTCTTTCTCAGCATTTAGTCGCCATAACCAAACTCCTACATTGAGACTAAGATCATAGAAACCGATATTATTATGGTAGCTGTTGATCTCTACTATGTGGAACATCACGGAGTCAGTCACAGCTTACAACGACCAACAAAAGACAATCAGAAAAACAATGCATAATTGAGCAGTTTCTATGTAGAAGTATACAATGTATAAATAAAGTTATTTATTTAAAATTAGGCATTAATAAAATAAAATAAAATAAAATAAACATTATTTTCTTCTAAAATTACACCAAAAATTAAACATCAGAGCTTATGTTATGGATACTAGATAACGGAAAAAATTCTTTAAATACAAAAATACCCATTTAAAATATATACTGTTTTAAAATAGTTCGACTTCAATTATATATTAGATCCGATGCAGTAATGAATGCAGTAGTTTGATACAATACTTTTTGGCAATTTACACCAACTAAGAACAAAGATTAGGTACTAAATCTAAACATACCAATTTTTTCTATGTCTGTTTAGAAATCACATTATATTATAATTATAAAATACTAGCGCAACAATATCGCAGCGGTAATACTGACAAAGTATATGAGAAATGAATTTATAAATATTTAATTTCTAAATCTCTGGTTTAAACACTATTTCAAGTATAATATTCGAAGCTTTATTGAAGAAGCTTGGAGATGTGCCAACACCAAGAGCGAAACAATATTTTTTGCATAATCGAGTCAAAATACTAATAATGAAAACGTGCGTGTTTCGCAGCACGTGATCATATTTCCAGTATATAATTTCCATTGAGTTATGGTAGAAAGCATCTGTGTTGAATAAGTCTTTAGCAGCTAAGTGCAGGTTTCTAGCCATAAACAGTTATGATAACTGCATAAAATTTAGTGTTTATTTATACAAACTTAAATTAATAAAAGGAAATATTTATCAAATATTATTACGAGGTATGTTAGGAACATACCTCGTAATTTAATCCTATTATAAACTTTTCTCTATGGTAGTCATAAATCAAACGCTTAAGAGTGTGAGTCACGCCATCCAGTACCGTTATTTTTGAAATTCAGATTCATTGTGCCAATGTATAAACATATATTATATTCAAAGATTACGATCCAGACATATTAACTGCAATTATTCACTGCTACATAATTTATCTGTATTAATAAACTTAGATCAAATGCTCGCATCCTTCTGGTCAGGTCAAGCGCAAGGCTGATTATTTTCAGTATGGAAAGCTCGCGCTACCCTTCCACGCGCTTATTTTGAAACGTCTGATAATAGACAATGTCTTCTTTTAAAACAACTCTGAATAAAAATTGTTGCGAATGTTTTTTCTTTTTTCATTTTTACTTTAAAACTATTTGTCAGTACTTTCTACTATTTTGTAACGAGACCCACACGTGTGGTGCGAATTTGTTCGTATAATAGTTAGGACCATACCAACACATTTTGCATATTATGATAACAATTTGGTAGGTATGTTTATACTATTTAACATAATATTTATTACACCAATGTATTTTACGTGCGTTTGTTTTGAAAACTCTGTGGGCTAAAACAATTAGCCTAAAAAATTCAAATTTATCAAACCGACGACGCGCTGGTGAGGTAAAGGCTACCTACTTATTTTGTATTGAAAAATTGCACTAAATTTTCACTACGTTTAGAAGTTGGATTATTCGTCACCTTTTTTTCCAATATGTAAAATTAGTTTTTAGAGTTGCAGCAATCTTTTCTGCATCGATATTAATAGGAATGTTACAATTTTAGGTTTTGTTTAACTATGTTGTCTACGTAGTCTTACCTTCATGTTCCCTAGCCTCTTAGTCCTGTCCTGTACCAAGAGTTTCTTGATAATGTCCTTAGCCACGGGGTCGATGTGACGAGGCCATTCCACCCGCCCGTTGAGGATCTTCTCGTAAATTCCAAATGGGTTGTCATCATAGAATGGGGGGTAGCCTACCAGCATCTCGTAGATTAAGACCCCTGGAACGTCAAAATTGTAACATGTTAGTTCAATATTACTAAGCGAAATTTTGATGTAGAGCTGTGTTTAAAAGCGAAATTTATTGTAAAAGAACACCGAAGACAGATGAAGTTTTTTCAGGTATAAAGAATATAAAAAAACGAAATTCATTCATCCCTACAGTGTAGCGACCTCTGATCTTAACTAGCGAAATGACTATATCTAACTGATAAAAGGAGTGGTCTGAGCGCTCTGGTTTCAATAACGAAAATAAAGCAACATTCGCGGTGGTCGATCCCGAACGGGTCACTCAAATTTTGTAATCTCGAGCTCCACCGTGCTTAAGCCGTTGGTCCCGGTTGTTACTGCAACCGCTCGCATTGGGCCACAGCGTGGAGGTATTACGGCACAAACTTCTCGTGTGATTATCCCATGTAGGAAGGCCCATCGGTGGGCTGGTGATGATGACTGATAATTTCACTAGTGTTTCTCAGCTGCGATCGCACAGTCGAGTTGCTTCCCGTATCGGACACTCACTATTTGAGTAGTAAATAGGTACCACTCTGTCTAAAATATCTCCAATTTTGACAGTTCTTGACTCTTAATACCAAGATAATAAGGATGATAAACGTATAAAGTGGATAGATATATGTTACTGCTCGTGACTGTACAATTTATTAATCTCTCAAGTGGCGTTATCCCACCGGGGAGCTATGACAAATGAAAAATCAATTGTGTCTGGAATCTGATGTTTGATGGGTTAAAAATGGGTTAAAACTAATATGCAATGCGTTAAAACGTTACAGTTGACAAATTTCAAACTTTAAATTCAGCTCACACTAATATAAATATAAGTCCTAATGCTATGATGATATCAAAAAAAAACTCAGTAATAATACCCGTATGAAAAAGAAACGAAAATAGTGAAAAGAAACTTCTCCTAGAGGAAGCCGCAAGCAATTCAAAGAGTCATTGACTTCGCATTCTGCGTTGAAAGTTTTATACTAATTTATTTCCAAAGATTTGTCACTAAATCGAACGTTGTCTTGTCTTTGGTGAATACATTTTATAATATGTATACTCACATAAGTTTTAGATACTATCTCGCATCTCGAAAGACTAGTCATTTATTTTCGCTGATGCTTACAATCATGATTTATGCGAGGAAATGTGTGTTTTAAGGATAGCAAAATTGACCATAGATTTGTAATAAGGTCGTAGCAGTTTATTGCATATTTTGTTTTTGAACAAATAAATATTGAAGAGTTAAAACTGACAGAAATATCTGGCTCACTGTAATAATGACGATGATACATTTAATTGCATATTAACACGATGATCATAAAGGTATACATAAATATGCAGTAAAATTTCTTAACGACATTAGAGACCGTTTTAGTTAGATATCGCTTAATTAATAAACAACATTAAATATTATTAATATATACAACTCCATGGTCCATAGCATCGTTCACTACATTACGTATTCAATTATCAAAAGATTTTAGTTTTATCAATAAATGTTTTATTGATTTGTATACTCGATTATATTTTTTATTTAGCTAAAATAGAGTCAAATAGGTAATCTCTTGATCCACCTTATAGACTTGTATTATGGGCGGGTAATGCGAGATGACTGCATTGCAGTCATCTGCTCTGATGGCGAAAATGTATGTCGTGTCAGCATAGGTGACAGGCTGCCCCTAACACCATGAGCTGGCAGAAAAGAGGGTGTATGGCAGGGGTTATAGTGAGTATCAAGTGCTACACTTTACATGCTATGAACTGTACCTGCACAATTTTTTGCAAAACTTCTAGTTTAACCAATTCGTGGATACAATATTTCTATACAAAGTCTGTTATAACTACACTCGAGATAGAGATAGGCGTTATCAGAAGCTACTGATAAACATCACTAGTTATACTAATATGCACGCACAATTCAATAAATACGGGCAACCAAACTATTACATTGATTTTAATTTTAGTTAAAAACTGCATGAACATGGACAAAATTCACCTTTATTAACAGGGTATCATCGCTATGACAACTCGATATTCAATAGCTCAGTCGTTAGAATTGTTATAAAGGACGTCAAATAAATCAGAAAGATTAGTTGAAATTATAGTTTATGGTTCTGACGAATTTTAATTAAGGCTCAATATACTTTGAAATATCTTTTTGCGAGAATATTAAGAAAGGTAGGAAATCAAAGGGGGATAATTTTAAAGGTAAAAAACCCACTCCAATTTAGAGGGCCTCACCAACGAGGGCACCTTCACTTTATAGAAGATCGCAGCCAAATAACACTACTTGCAAAGTTGAGCTGTATTTCTGCGGTGACTAAGATCGCCAGGGCTCATCCAGGAAGTGTTGTGTTAACTACTATATGCTACAGTAACCGCCTACCGTCTGTCTGGACGTATGCTTGTTTGTCACCCTAAGTAATAAAGGTGGAATTATAAAAAACAACAATTTATATCTTAATTTCAAACAAAAAGTCAGATTTAATAGATGTAATTTGTAAACATTTGAATCATATAATTTATAAAAACACGGGAATAAATACCTATGAATATTTCTTGCTAACAATTCCGGCTTACGGTCGGATTAAATATTACTCGTATATCACAGAACTCACACATAGATAGATACTAAAGTTTTGTTAACAAGTTTTTTTACTCATTTAATAATAATAATGGCGGTTAATTGGTTTCTTATTATATCTTAACGTAGTAATTATATCTTAATTATCAATCTATTACTTCTAGGTAGGTAGGTATTATATTGTAGTACACTATATGTGTATACTATAGTATATTGTAGTAGTACCTTGCAGTAATAGATTGAATATTGAAACCAACCGTTTACTGACATTTTGTAACTCATGGCAGCGACGTAGATAATGGACAACAGTACCAGCACATTTTATTTTTTTATACAACTAGATGACAAACAAGCTGACGGCCCACCTGGTGGTTAGCAGTTACCGCCGCCTATAGACACCTGCAATAACAAGGAAAAGCACTTGATATTGCAGGTGCGTTGTCATCCTGAGGCCTAAGATGAAATGCCGTCCATGCCCAGTAATTACACTGGCTACCTTTCCCTTCAATCCGAAACACAGCGAACTGTTGTTTTATTATAAATAAAATGTAATAATCCTTACCTAATGCCCACCAATCCACCGCCTTATTGTGTCCTTTACTTTGTATAATTTCAGGGGCGAGGTACTCTGGTGTCCCACAGAGGGTCCACGTTCTGTCTGTCAATTTTTTCGCAAACCCAAAGTCTGTGATCTTCAAGTGGCCATCTTTTGCTAACAGCAAATTTTCTGGTTTCAGATCTCTATATACAATATTTCTAGCATGAAGATATTCCAATGCTGACACTATTTCTGCTGCATAGAAATTACCTGTGGACCAAACAAATTATTTTTTATTATAACATTGCCACACATTTATTTTCATTTACGTGTATTTCTGTAACACACGTGTACGTATATGCACATTGTGATATTAATAAACAACAGTAATAAATAACAGTTAATCGACTTAATTTCATGAATCATAGCCGTAAACAAGTCTAGCCGTGACCACAATCCATGTATCTCGATAGAAAGATCGCATAAATATCTTATCGATGATAATTGGGACGAGGGTTTATAGAATTGAATTCGAGTCGAGTCTTCGTAGACTGACACAATAAATCAGAATACTAAGAAAAACATTTCTAGCGTCAAAATAAGAAAACACCGCTTTCTTACGACACTCTCCGATGAAATTGTACAGACTATCACTCAAAAGCGATAAAAAATAACGCGTCTAAATTAAAGGAAGAGATGTTTGTCAACAACTTAAATTATTAAGAACTTTTAGAAATGTAGAGAAATTTACGAAATAATATTGAAAATACCGCTTTTTGGTACACTTTGGACCTTTATGAGTGTTCTGGTGAAAAACGTTTTGAAATAAATTATTGATTTTTATTTAAATGAATTAGGTTCACTTTGTAACTGTTTGAAAGCTAGATGCATCTTGAGATTAATGTTATCGTTAATTGAATAAATGGATATTAAAACCACTTTCTCTTTGCATATTTTAAATGTAGAGTTCAAAGTTGGTCCTTATATTAATATACCTACAACAAAATTTAATAGACCGCCTAGATTTTTACAAAACTAGAAAAATTTGCTTTCTGATTTTCAATGAGTATATTAATTTAAGATATCTATATAGCTATAAATTTTTAAATAAATAAGTAAAAACCATTAAAAAGATGGAAACTACATTGCTTAGATAGATCGGCCTAATCGCTTTATAGACATTTCATCTGAAATGAATATAGGTAGGGCATAATTAAATCACCGTTTAATCACTTGAAAGTTGACAAAATTTATACAAAGATAGACAGATAAAAATTGATATTTTGCATAGGCTCGCTAGCACCAGTGACAAAAATCTAACCATAATGAAATATGCTATCTCTACCAAACAACCTTAACGTTTCATTTTCTACTAAAGTTTAATTTGATATAAATATTTTGTATACTAGTTTTATGGTAAAAAGTGCCTATGGACGTTACCGACTCTATAAAAATTTTTTTTTGAAGAACCCCTTGTCGTACTAGTTCGAAAAAACTAGCGCAGTGACACTCCCTTCGGAGGTTTTCTCATTCCGCAACCTAAGCGAACTCGGGAGAAAGATTCCTCTGTTCCCAACTTCTCCCGATGGGGGGAAGAAGTTAAAATCGTAGTAATATAATCACGCTGAGAAAAATTTCACGAAATAAATCCATAGTACCGTGGACACCGTAGACACGCAATATTTTAAATAACGCCCTAATATAAAAACAAATGACACTTAAATGTAACAAACTGCATTATATGGCCAAAAAGCTCCATTTTCAAATGTTGAAATGAGGTTATAAATATATATTTTTAATTTATTACCATCGAATGCAAGCCTTTAAGCCAGTTTTTAAATAGTGTTCATATATGTTGCCACCTCCGGAAATTTTTAATGGGGCCCTTGTATTTAAATGGTGGCAAAACCTCTCTTGTAAGCACCGGTCGCCGACAATTCTCATTGAAAGAAAATAAGTCAGATAAGTATAATATTTAGTTGTGAATTTATATTTCTGTATTATTATTTTTTGGTGTATGTGTGTGGTAGGTGTGGTATTTATTTTTGGCACTCATCATTATTATCCATTTCATTATACACCCTACCTTAAGTTGCCTAGTAGATAAGACCACCTTATTTGTCATACCTATTGTGTTTGTTTCATCTCTGTGTTGCTTGTGTAAATGTGCGAATAAAACAAAATAAAAATAATTTAATTCAGACTTGCGTGTTAGTAGTAAAATAAAGATCTTATTTCTATCTGTTTTCGAAATGTCCTGTGTGGTTATATCTTTTAGAAACGATCAAAACATCAATTAGCTAAGTAATGTCTCGATTTTTTTTCCTGCAGTTAATAGATTGGTAGACTAAATACGTAATATTAATATTTTTTGGCATGACGACTGCCAACGTAATAGGAACGAAATATCGACGTATAAATATGTCATCGCGAATCTGTCGACATTATTTCAAAATTATTTTAAATACCTACATTTCTATGATATAAGTACCTAATACAAATTACTTATTAATCTGTGCAGTGCTCGCATATCAGTCGGAATGGTCCAACAGGATTGATTTTCTAATATGTGTAAGCCCGCTAGGGCTGGTAATGGACAAAATCAGACAATAGAGAAGAATATCGTTCTGAATTTTTTTTAACATTATTATAAGCAGTATTGTCTTATATTTGCGCTACAGAACCGAACATCGATAAAGGCACAAGGCAATTACAATCCGGTAAATCTAACGTAACTACTCGATGCGATGGCGATTCGAAATTTAAAAGTGTTCGTGCTAGAGCTACTGATTATTAGACGTTCCCTAGCAAGTGACTATTTGTAAGTCTGCGTTAGCGCATACTTTTCCAACTACCAGTATAACCTATATCTCTAGTCTATACAGACGTTCCCTTTTCCGCCGAAAGTAAGGTTAACCGGATGTACCGATTTGTTGTACAATCGACAGCACATCAAGCGTAATAATTTGACTTTGAGACCGCCCCTATTTATTTATTACTATAAACTTTATTGCACAATAAAGAAGAATGTGGACCTATCATAGTGCAAGTGTAACACTTGAACTGCTGTACCATGTGTGCATTATTTGTTTCATTTTCACCGACAGTAAAACGCTGACCGATGTAAAAAGGACATAAGCCAAGCAGGCTGTCATTAGTATTCTAATAACACTAAAATTCAAAACATCATCCGAAATATTGAACTCCTAAGTTGTTGTGCTAGATACATATTCCAGGTCAATGACTAACTGACTACCTGCTCTACTATTGAGGTCTTTACTTTTATGGTGAAACAAATTATATTATTTTATCGTTATGTAGGCGAAATGAATCACGCGGATCTAAAACATTTTGGCCTACACGTCGGCGAGATGAGATGAGATCACGTTATTTTCCATACGCCTCCATGACACCATCCGTCTTCAGGCAGCTGACAAGGACTAGTGTATAAAAAGGTGAACGTACAAATAAATGCACTATTGTTCTACTTACCAAAATAAATATTAATCTAGCGCCACAAAAGAACAAAGAAAAATAAATTAGCTCTGAAGTCAGGCCTCGCTAGGTCGCTATTACTGCCAAAATTAAGTCTTTTATATTTAGTTTTTTCATTAGGCTTTCAAAAGATTTGCATTTAATTTTTTTATTTTATTTCATTTTCTAAACTTGTTTGTGGGTTGTACTCGGTTTTATCTTACCAAGACTATGACTTCAGTCAGCTTACTTATTTGATAGTTGGGGTAACACCACCATAAATAATTCAATAAAAAAGAAATTGTAGTACTTGCACAAGGTAAACCTGCATACACAAGGCATAGATAACGGTTATTAAAATCGGCTGAAATTACAGCAGTCTTTTTATTTTCGTTTGAGTAAACTTAAGTACATCAAAATGCAATGTACTTATCCAAAATCATTTTTCAAACGCAAATATCACGCATATGAGAATAAATCACAACAAAACAGCGCTGTGATAGGTGTAGATTTTAACTGCCGCATACCCTTTGAAGCCCGATAAACCAGACACAATTGAATTTTAATTGTCATGTCAACTTAAGTTGCCGTCTTAATTAAGCTTTTACCTTTGTTGTTTTAAAAAAAAACTGAAATCAAGCATAATAATAAATTCCAGATATGTATTTATTAATGAATCCCTAAGTTCATAAGTCCATAAGCCCATATGTTCTTGTAATAGAAATACATAGGCACACCATTACTATTAGATGCTGCCAATATGATGTCATTACTTGAGTAAAGATATGTCGGCGCCACCTTTAAATAGGGGAGAGTGGGCATAATACAG
Source organism: Nymphula nitidulata (assembly GCA_947347705.1). Classification (NCBI taxonomy): domain Eukaryota; kingdom Metazoa; phylum Arthropoda; class Insecta; order Lepidoptera; family Crambidae; genus Nymphula; species Nymphula nitidulata. The sequence continues at coordinate 17,606,343 of OX374618.1, read as the reverse complement.
GCGTGAAGTTTTTTTGTTGCTAATTTGCTAATAATACCGTCGTAGTGGTTTACTGAACAGGTTCACTACATAAGCTATTCAGCAAGACGGTCTTGTCTATGCCATACCAAATTATGGCTTATTAAGTGAATGGTTAGAACACGTATTTGACAGGTTAAAAAGAAATCGGTTCTGCTGGGAACAGAAATTTTTGATGTTGAAATAATTCCTTCCTCTTCATTTACACATTATAAGCTTGGTATTACAAGTGAGAGCTTACCTCTCACTTTTAATCAGACAGTACGCGAGTTTTTTTAAAATAACTTTAAGATAGGGAGGAAGCGTTTTGCCGATGGCGGGATATTTATATATTTTATTCTATTCTTACAACTTGTATTGTAAGCTTACAGTAAACTCCAAAAGTCAAAACGCCTAAAAGTACAGTTACACACCAAATAAATATATAATGCAATATATTCATTACGAGAGATTTAATATAATGTATTAACAATTATCATATTGTCCGAAAAATATAGCAAATTCAATTCAAATGCCAGTATGAACACACGTAAAAATGATCAAACATGTGATGTATAAATCCACTTGGATATGGTTGAAATTAATGTCTGTATATTAAGGTGTAGTTATTTCATCAGTTCGGTGTCTTAGTTTGATAAACCTCAAATGTACAAGCATTATCATCATCATCATATCGGCCTATGAGGTCCACATATTACTATGAATATATTCATATTTTTATTTCTTACTTTCCCCCAGTCTCCCCAACACAAATGGAATAACCTATACGGTTATTTATAATTAGATGTAGACAAAGCGCGTCGGCGTCATGATGTCTGCCTACTCGAGTTTTGTAGACTCGCTGTTGCGCTGTGAGAAGGTTAATGTAATGCCATTGAGTTGAACATAAACAGGGCATAATATTAAAGCATTCTTTCTCGGACTTGCACGTTAGATATTATGTACATTTTATCTTATCTATGGAACTTTTTTTTTACATACACTCACACCTATTATATAGCCCAATAACGGATAAATATTGATAATAATATGTATATAAATATTAGAAATATCCTAAATAAACATTTAAACATCCATGACTCTTGAACAAATGCTCGTTTTGCCCCTACCGGGATTCGAACCCGGGAACTCTGACTGAGCAGCCCATATAGCAAGGGGTATAGACCACTCGGCCAGCCGGTCGTCCCACTGTTGAAACTGTATAAATTATTTTTCATGAATAAGACTTGTAGAATATCATATATGTCGCTAAAATGTGGTTAGATAACAGCAGCATATACTCTTATGTGCCTCAAACCTAACAAACCTGCCGGTGCTCACACAAAATGAAATTTTGTTTACTATCTAGGCATAGGTACTTAAAAAGTTAGTAGGTACAAGTTGTTTTCTGACAGTAAATTCATTCTTAAATAGTATTATGAGTTTCATATTTAAAGATAGTTACTTATTTTTAAATCTAACGACAGTGTGTTTAATACACCAATTGTATTATTCGCACATTCACAAGTACCTACCTATAATGTCAAATTATTCTATCTGTTAGAAACCAAGTTCAAAACATTCGAAAAGAGATGTATGGATACCCGGCCAGGTCTATGTACACTGTACTAAAAAATAGGTAAAAATATACAGAACAGTGGTCGATTGTCCATTTTCTTTTTATTTGCTCCGTTGCGTGGTACAAAAGAAGAATGTTTATAGAAAAAACTGCAACACAGCCAAATATTCATCATGGCGCGCATGTCACTTTGGTGACGTTTATTTGACTTCTATGTCGCCCGCCATATTGCCATAGTGAATAATGATGAAATTGACGTAAAATTTCAACTTTTGTACAAACAAACTATACATGAAAACGAATTATTAGTATTTTTCGCGGATTCATGAGATTTTCCCTGATTTTTTGAGATGCTGTACATATACCTGGCCGGATATGAAACATCTCCTTTATTCATTTCTGTAGTTTTGTGATAGCATAACTTTCTAGTAGCCTAGTGTAATTTATAAAATTATTATTAGGTACACTAATTTCCTATTTCGCATTCAATTTGTTAATATTTGTTTTCGGTATCGAAATCCTTCCCATTATTTTTTTGTAAAAGTTTCAAATAACCGCTCTATATTACTTTTGACGGGTATTACAAGTCGCTACACTTGTGGCACGCGCGTCACGTCTATTTTGGACGAGTTAATCCTATTTGTACGCATAGATTAAACGAACAGGATCGAGAGACAACTAAAACCTATTCTTAGAAAAATATCTCAACTAGAAAAATTTCACGTCGTAGGCCAGAGATCGTACCCGCGACTAATAATGCGCATTTATTAATAATATTAACAATAAAATTGAAAATATTTAAAAACTATATGTTCTTTGCACATAGAATCACAAAAAATAATCTTGAAAATTGTGTTAATTAAGGCGATGACTTCTACTAATTAAGCCTTAGCAGTCCCACTTTTTGCAAAAAGTGTGGTTTTAATAGATAAAATTAGTATAATATTAATAATTCACTATGAAAAAAGTTCGCAGAGTCACCTCTACGGTGTCAATATTTTCACTCGCAATTAATGACAGTGATGTCAAGGGCTTTTTAGAAGATATTTATTTTATAGCTCGAAATTAGTAATTTTCTGGAAAAAATTTCTTCCATCCTCTACGTTTCTTTGTTTGCCTTCTTCTACGTATTACGTGCATAAAAATCGACAGAGGAAAAAATACCAGTTGTCATCGGTCTAAGCGTTGCGCTCATTTCTGAGTGCTCAGACTGTGTACATATTTCTATTATCTCTAAATACACCAATTAAACCTAAGAAAGAGGAAGTGCCAAGAGTGAATTCAGAGTTATCTAGTCATCTAAGATTAAAGCCCACCTAAAATTGGCATAATATCAAGACAGCTTAAATTGAAATACCTTATAGCGTATGTGGCAATAGTTTTATAAAGGAGATTCTATTCTGGAATTCAAGATTGTTCTTTTAAATAATTTTTATTTTACAATTGGTACCTACCTATACATAGGTATATTCTCCAAATCTAACGTCAAAACAAACTTCAGTTTTTTTTCTGTATTTTCTTCTAGTGGGATAACTATAGTATTATTTAGCCACTAGTTACCTTGCTGCATTTCTCTTAATAGTGTAGTTTAAGTGATTTATGTAAGTAGTGGACCTCGTGTGTGATTGCAAAACTCTTCTTTGAGAGTCCGACTACCACATCGCTGGCGCAGCTCCAACGCTTATTTATCTCTCCTGCTCCAGTTTATTTATTTACATCATTTAATAAATAACAATTATATATTATTTTTATGATTACCCTAAATCTCATTATCATGTCAACAATGCAATGCGTTCCGACAACAGATTCATCGTTCTTAGTACTGTTTATATTAACTTACAGTAAGAATCTGTCATTGCGTCAGTCGCGGAACATCAAAGCGCCGATCATTCGAACAAACAACGGTGGAGTGGAAAACCTAATGTAAGTAATGCCCTTCAATTACAAGAAGAACAGCACGTAGACCTGCAATTTATTGTTAAAAGATATATAGTCAAAATATTTTTTACTGAATTTCTTTACTATGAAACTCACTGATATCTTTTTGACTCATATGGACGGACGACTTGCCAAAAGCACCACTCCTCAAAAGAACGATTCCCAAAGTAAAGTTATTTGATATCAACTAAAACAAGTTGTATATTTTTAAGCAATATTTCTGACCTACCTAAATTGAATTATATCTATAATGAAGATTAATAATAACATACCAATACTATTGCTAAACCGGCCCGCGTTCCTCAAATAGGAGAAGAGTTCGCCGCCACACACGTAGTCGAACAGCATGTAGAGACAAGAGTCGTCGTGCGTCCACCACCGTCTGCGGACAAGCTTCACATCAATACAAAATGTTACCTTAACGGCCTGGCCACGGGATCGGGCGGCGGCGGCGGCGTCTCGGCAACCACTGCGCGGTCACGACAACGCGCTACGAGGCCGACATCGAAACAGCGCGCAATGGTTGCCGAGACGCCGCCGCCGCCCGTTCCCGTGGCCGGGCCGTAAAAGAAACAAAACTAATAAGCAATATTTAAGTTGGTTATAGATATCTTAAGCATAGAGTTTACAGTATAAAGTTCTTATAATGTATCTTTCATCAATTACCTATCTACATTTAATTATTTTATCCTTTTTAATATTTTGAAATCGGACTTCCATCTTTTATTTGAATATCCATAATGAGAATAACGTCAACAGTAAATATCGCTTAAATTTTTTATTGTTTTTATGTTCATTAAAAATACAATATCATATATATGTATCTGACAAGTACTAATATTCATATTAATACTAAATTAATTTCTTTCATACCGCTTTGCTAAGAGCCTGTTACCACCTCAAGAGAAATAACACCATCGACATATAGTTAACTATAATATGACTAATAATACTCTATCTTCGAGCACCAACAATATACTCTAAAATTCAGTGACATAATAGTTTGTTCCCAATAGAAAAGTATTAAAAAAGGAGGTACCTGTGTGTAATATTTTTACCAAACTTGTATTTAAAACGAGTTCAAAAGCATCACTGTTTATTCAAAACTAACTGCACCCGGCATGCTTTGCAATGCCCATACAGATAAAACTGTTAGGATTTTTAATTTAAATTTTTTTTTTATAATACAGGAACGGTCGCGGGCGTCCCCACAACACCCTGCCAGAAAACATAGAGGACTAACAAACATACAAACATTGATTTTTATTCATACAGATGTCAACAACAAGAATTTTAGGTGTAATGCCAATAGATCATAGCGGCGTCTGATAAAAAGTGACAGCGAGCGAGATGTTTGCCAGCAACATAGTGATTGCTCTCGCCATGAAATCATGCGCAATCAAACACGTTGGGTAAAGCCACGATCTTGGCGCCTAAATAACGTTATCAACATATTAATACAGCGATGTAAACATTCACGTCGTAATAAATGTAACACACAAACAAAGCGGGATATCATCGACTTAGATTGAAAATACTGAAGAGATATTATATTACAATGTAATAAAATAAGAATGGGATAATGTATAAGAATGGTGTAATGTAGAAGACACGAATTTCGAGCACAAAACACAGACACACACACACACATACGCACACACGCACGCATGCACGCACGCAGCGCGTCTGTTTGATTTTTAGCCGACTTCAAAAAAAGTAGGAGGTTATCAATTCGACTGTATGTTTTTTTTATGTTTGTTACCTCAGAACTTTCGACTGGGTGAACCGATATTGATGATTCTTTTTTGTTCGATGCGGAATAGTTCCCATTTGGTCCCATGAAAAGGCGGCGAAAAACGCCTATAAAGTATTCGGTATATGCATAATTCAGATGTATTCTAAATTGTGTTCAGAATAATCTTGGCCAACAATTTAATATTGTAATAGAAATGACCATTTTGCAGTCGAAATTAGAAAAAAATTTGGATAAACACCACACATCACAAAAACTCAACTATCCTTGTTATAAAAATGGAAATTTGCGTTACTACACAACCCATTCAAATCGCCCATGGTATATCTCTCTCTCCTATACTTGGTTTTATTCCAGATCAGAAAAGAATTTTAGTGGAACAAAATAAGTGCACGATTACTTATTTTGTTCCACTGAACTTCTTTTCTTTCATGATCATCGATCTCTCAACTTACATGTCTAGAACAAGGTTCTCTATATATGGCATACCCCAAAATGGAGCTTTTTATAGATCATCGATGTTTAAATTACTTTCTTAAAGGTTTTGTAAATGTAATGAAGGCTCTACAAGTCTATCGTGAAATGTTTTCCGAAGTTTCGGTCTAACATTAAGCGTGCTCCGTAAAAAAAATGAAAGATACTCCAGTCAATGCAATTAGTAAATAAAGATTTTTATTTCCATAGAGAAAAACTCTTTAAATTTCCAAAATCGTTATAAAAAGATCATTGTATGTTATTTTAGTACTATTAAGGACTCTACTATAAAATACGTTTTTATAAATTAACTATCTGAAACCAAATTCCTCTCCTATACTCTCATATCTATTCTATAGCTCTTTGCAAGTTGGTTTGTGTAAGACCATAGTTCTATTCTAATACACTCAAACTCAATACAAGATATCAATGGCTAAAATAGTGTGTTTTTCCAGTGCTAATGTCTATCGTCATACAGTGCGTACAAGTATTCCAAAATAGAGGTAGACAACATTGGCACTTGGCCGGCGACTGTTTGCTGTTAATTGGCCCGCGTTCCCTTCGTCCATGCACATTTATTACCTTCGCTTCCAACGACGCATCACCCCGACTGCAAGCTTAGCATCTAAATAATTCACTCCTCTCTAGACAAGTAATGACGGATTGGCCGGTCAGACTCATATCCTCACTGTGACACGATTGTTACGTAGTTAAGAATAGATATTAAAAAGTTATTTACGGCATTTATTCAATACAGTTCTTTGGATAATTTAATCACACCCATAGATAAAGCAAAACTCAACCATCCTTGTTATAAAAATGGAAATTTGCGTCCCCATCCCTCTCTCCCATGAGAGAGAAAGAAGTTCATAAGAGCAAATTTTGCTTTTATGAACTTCTTTTCTGAAATTCTTTTCTTTCATGATCATCAAAGGTAGTTGATCTCTCTACTTATATATCTGGAATAAGGTTTCCTATATATGGCATACCCAAACAATGTAGGTTTTGAAAGAGTATTGAAAGACTCTACTAGTCTGTCGTGAAATGTGTTCCGAAGTTTCGGTCTAAAATTAGGCGTGCTTCGTGAACCTAAAAATTTTTATTAATTCTTTCACACAAATTTTCTCTATTACTGCAAATAAATGGTTCAGAATAGAAACCAACTTCTTGGTAAGCTTCGTTTTCGTGTTTGACTATTTCGTTCATCTCCGAGGTTTCGGAAAGATTTTTCAATATTCTCTGATTTATAAGAGTTTTTGAGACTGTGCATAGACATAAGTAATTATTATGACTAAGTATAATTTGCAGTAAGTATAGAGCTGTTGTTGAAAACAACGATCACGTGGATAATATAATATACAAGAAATTTAAAATATTAGTAACTGCATGCTTCCTTTCTTTCTCGCATAGGCAGACTAAAAATATCCATTTTATTGGTGAATTCATTATCGTGCCGTGTGCCTCTTAGCATATAAAAACTAATGAATATGTTACTATCTTTTTCTTTTTCTGTGATGAAATTGTGTTTTTTGTGGTAACACTTAGATGTGTGTGCGGTGTTTGAATAGGAAGATTCGTATCAATATCAACATCCCTGCGTTAATTTCGGCTACAGTGAACAGATTTCATTTGTTATTAATTAAGGTAACATATATGCATAAATTAAGTGGTTTAATAAATTTACGCGGGTGTTTCCCGTGTCGAAAAAAAGGAAATAAAAAGTATAGAAAACAGTGAAAATTTTAAATTATCTCAGTGGATTAGACCGCGTGAATTCGGTTGAATTTGATATTGAGCGCATGGGGTTTGACATACAGGATAAAAGAGATGTTCCAAAAATGTACACCCAGCCAGCTATGCGATTCTCTAAGTTAGCAGCCATGGATTCGTGGCTGTCGGCAGCGCTATACACTATACTGCAAAATAGGTATAAATTTGCAGAAGTGTTGGATTTCCCGTTTTCTTTTTATTTCCTTTGTTGCGTGGTACAAAACAAGAACTTTTATATGAAAAACTGCAACACAACCAATTATTCATCATGGCGCCTATGTCAATGTGGTGACGTTTAGTTGACTTCTATGTCGCCCGCTATATTTCCATATTGCCATATTGAACAACGGTGAAATTGATGAATAATTTCAACTTTTGTACAAAACAACACTATGCATGAAAACGAATTATTAGTAGGTATTTTTCCGGATTCATGAGATGTTTCCTGATTTTTTGAGATAGTATACATATAACTGGCCGAATATGAAACATCTCCTTTGGCCAGTTCAGAATTTAGGTGAAGAAAGATTTTTAACGTTAGTTTAATCTTAGGGCAGCGGTAGATAAGCCAAAGATCGATTTTAAGATTTACCGCAATTTCTATTACAGTTATATTCGGGACATGTGGACAAAACTCAAGTCTTGAGGCAGATATATGCTTTTACCCTCCTTCGCTCACGCTTGCTACGACCGATACCTGTACTACTGTAAAGAGTCTTATCTGCAAACGTAAGTTTGTTATCTATTTTTTTTTCTTTTCATGTATATAGGTAACTACAAATTAAAGATTTTAGATGTTTTTTCTTCGCTTGTGATATATAACTAACACTACGTCCCTATGCATTTTTCTCATATGTTAATATTCTTAGTAACGACCTGTGTCATGTCTGCATAACTATTATTTTTTTTATAGGTAATACTTACAAATTTACTATGAACGGGTGATTAATTTCCGCTAGAATGCTCTTCTCATTCATGACATGGTCGACCTGTTTTAAGCGGATGACGTCAGCCATAGAGAGAATTTTCATCGCCAGATACTCTTCCGCTGCCTTGTCTCTGCACAGGCAAACCCTGCCAAACGTGCCTGTACCTGTAACAAACAAAAAAAACAAAATTACGACATGTTTCTAGTTGTTGAATAATTTTTAATAAGTATAAGTATATATACTATATTACACGTGCATGTAGTATAGTCATCGAACAACCAAAGATTCGAATCACAAAACTCATTGGATAAAAAAAATCGTTTACGAATGTTATTTTATGTTCATTTATTTAACCCCAAGGTAAATAATTCAAAACATTTCTTTTAACTCGTTAAATAATTCTGATTTCAACGGTGGATAAAATATAAGATTCGCAGAATAAAAGTTAATTTAATGAGTCAGCTTTAAGAGATTTAACTTCTTTTAATGTAAATAAATCCATATGCATATGAGAGGAGAGCATTATCGACTTGATAATTATGTAAACACATGTAAAACAAAGTTTAGGCCGTCATTTGTTGATGCGTTTTACGGGTTTCGACTTATTACCTTGTCGCGTTCACACCGTTCAGAGCTTCGCCTTAACGTGACTAGTTTGTTTCTCGTGTTGTGAAAACCAGCAACATGGGGAATAAAATCTCGCCTTTTCACTACCAGCCGGTCCAATAGTAAGACGGATAGATTTTTACCTGTCATACAACTAAATAGCCGTAAATGCAACATCAATTTATTTATTGTCATTCAGTCCGTTGATTCAGTTGATCAGCTAATCAATCACATAAATTATAATACATGTATATTTGCAAGGAGATGTTTAGCATACTGTTAATCAAGTTTATAATATTTTTAATTATAATTTATAATATAGCTATATTTATGATAGCCTGGTATTTTGGGTAGTAAATATACATGTATTATTAACTGATCAATTGAATCAACGGATTGAATGACTATTGCCATCGCATAGTCGGTTAATTTGTAGTATGATGAGTTCAAGAATCTATCCGTCATACTACTGGACCGACCGTAGTAAGAAGAGAAGATTTATTGCCCATGTTACTATTGGTAATAAAAATGGTAATAACAATAACAAGGAAAACTAACTCCTGTATCATCAAGACATTAGCTACGCCTTGTCAACCCTTTAAAAATCGAGAAGAAGGTTATATCGACATAGGAGTCAAGACTGCCCCAACAGAACGCATTCTTAGTGAGCTCTGGTGACCTTACTCACCACCGGCACACAACTACACCTATCCAACTCTACTTTGTTGATTATTTACCTAGAGTTATTTGGCTCCTTTATGGTGGACGTGCTACCCCAGTCAGGCGGTCCTAATTGGATAATCCACTATGCCCAACCTGAGAGAGGTGGAGTAAGGTAGATTTTCTATTTTAGAGCACTTATGTACACCAAATTCAGTTCAGACCATAATCTTGTATACCATTTTTACTTTAGACACAGTGACAATAAAGGTTATTTGTAAATGAACATCTACTTTACAAAAAAGAAAACAAATACAGACTGGGCAGATATGATGTACCTACTTTCGGAATCGAATGTTTAAAAATGAATATTTACTAGGAAAAAATAACATAAGGAAAGCAGTTTGATAAATACCTATATTTTTGATATAAGATTTATTTAAAATTTTCACAACAAAGATTGTTTTGGTTTCAGACCGTACGGTGTAACACAAAGTTATAGGCCGTAATATATGATAATAACGTTCTCGAATGGATGTGTAAACGCAGCAATGTACTCATCTCACGATCAGTTGCCGTCTATACGCCTATGGTGAGATCATGACTCACTAGTTCGTTCGTTACTCATGTTCGATAAAAACATGAGGTCGGGTACCTATTAGCAAATTGTTATCATTATTAAGGTTGCTCGGCCATGTCGGGTGTATCAAACCGATTTTTACTGGGACTTTTATCACTGAGCTTATGAACGACTGATGCGCAACCTTTCCTAGAAAATACACGCGGTCCACACAGTATAATTCCAAACATTGAACATTATAGATCGTTGTTCCGGCAGATAAAATGAGGTCGGAGGTAGTGAATCGTAATTTAGTATCAAGATTAAACTAATTAGAAATCCGAACTCCTAAAAAACTGGTGAACGTTGTATCTACCTATATGCACAAACAATTATTAGTTACCGTCAGTTAACATTGGCGAAAATGGTCGTTTGCCTGATTACTTAATGACTCGTGACCAACCTACACGATATATTAAAGTTGAAGATACGCTGGATTTTGTAGTGAAATGAAACAGTATTAATAGAATTATATGAATTCCATAGCAACCATTTTGAAAGTATTTTAAACTTAGATAAAATATGGTTTTGAAATAATGAGTTAGGGTTTATTCAAACATTCCTTAGCATTTAACCATGTTTGGATTTGTATTCGTCTATTTTCGCTTAAAAGACAAGGCAATAATAGATGTTTTGCTGAACTAAATTGACCTAATGAACGTAGATAATAAAAATATAGAAACAAGAAAAAACCGTGCTGCTGTTATCATTTGGCGCCCAAAACCACTTGAGCTACAAAGTACCTGTACCTACCGTTTGGTGTTCGCTGGTGTTAAATCGGAGCACTATGAATTTATCGCTTTGAAAAGAGCTCTAAGCTCTTTTGACCATACCTGGCGAAAGTAGTTAGTTTTGAGATAAAACGGTACGCCTCTGAGCTCCCCCGCAAATACATGAATATTTTGTGTTTAGTGCACTATGACTCCTAAACAACCTAGGTACAGTATACCTAAAGTACCGTATATTTATGTGATAAGTAAAAACGGAAAATAAGGAAAAACGAAAAGATCAAGGTCCATTAGCAAATTGAGCGCATTTATAATGACAGCGATGTTTATAATGATATCATCTCTGTTCCAGGAACTTTGCCGTCAATTAACCCCTATTAAAGTGTGGCTATCAAAATAACCAGCTAACAAAGCTACATATAAAAATATAAAATTTTGAAACAAAAATAAAACCCGACTTTGAAACACTAAAAAGGCCAAAATAACTTAACTTAAGTACCTACTACTTATTTAATATAATGTTGTTTGAAGTCTGGAAACAATTTAGAACCAACACCAAAAAATACTATTAAATATATTAGATAAGTAGTGCTTAAACTAAGTTGTTCTGGCATTTTAGTGCCTGGAAGTCGGTTTTTTTGTTGTTTACTTAAAAAAAATATTATTTTATAATATTTTATTTTTAGTGATAGATTATCTGAGGTCAAAGCTAGATGGGTGACCTTTTTTTCGCTGTGTTTCGTATTGAAGGCAATGGTAGTCAATGTAATTAATTACTGGGCATGGACGGCATCTCATCTTAGGCCTCAGGATGACATCGGAGAACCTTGGTGAGTCCACGCCTTGAGAGGTGAATTCGCCTCTGGAGGATTTCAAATCGACAGGCATCCCCTTGTCGAGCTGTGTTCCCTTTGGCCCCCAAGGGGATGTCTGTCGATTAAAAATCCTCCAGAGGCGTGTCCCGTGTCCCGTGTCCCGCTGCGCTGACGTTTAGTCTTCAGAGCGCTCCAGCCATGAGGGGGCGAGAAACCTGACGTTGCCTCTAAAGGCTCGGACCTCGGCTCAGGTAGGTCGTGTCGTGGGCAGGTGATTCGTGTCGTAGTAAAAAACTGTAATATTACCAATGTAAAACATGATTATTTTTTGTTTATTAATTAATACTGCAATGACCATTTTTATCAAACTTAATTTTAATTTATTTTCATTTAGTAATTTAATGTCATTCTCGTCAGAATCAGAAAATTGTTTTACAATGGCGATAAACTTTATTAGAAAGAATAAAAACAGTCTGTGCGGCAAACTAACATTAACTACATAAAACACGTCTCTGAAACCGCAACGATCGGTGTAACGGCTGTCTATAGCAAATTTATCACGTCACAAAAACACTTAATGGCTATAAAATTGTTTTCTTACACCACTTCTATATTTTTGCCTCGGTCCAGCTTCAAACAAACTTCTATTTATAAAGCTTTTTATATCATGAACCGAGTCACATTGAACAATACCAGCGTTTGAATCACCTCTGACTTCAAACATCTATACTGGGAAACTCTATATAAATTAACTAATTTGACTTTAACAGAGTTGCAAATACCTAATAGGCAATCAAAAAGTCGTTTAAGCTCTAACAAGAGTTGCGTAGCAGGGCACACATTTTAATGAACTCATATTCATATTAGTGGTAAAAACATCTCTTGTTTAGATGAAGATGACAATGTTATTATGAGACTGCCGTGATATAGGTACTAGCAAGCAAAATGCAATCTTTCGAATTTCCGTTCTTCATTTGTCATTATTTCTGTTTTTATTATTACATATAATTTTGTAATTCTTAATTCTAATTGTATACAGGCTGTAAGGGAACCATTAATTGCAAATAATAAATATTTTACAACTAATAAAGAGTACATGTAAACCATCTTTAAGCAGCACACACACACACACTCACAAATACACAGGATTCATGGTTTTTCATGCGATAACTGAGTTTCTCCTCTTGTAAGTGACACCTGACAACTGTCATTTTTATTTTTATGATTACGTGAGTATATTAATCTGTAAAGCAGCAATATACCACCGGTGGGCGATGACAATAGAAAAATCAATTGTGTCTGGAATCTCATGCTTGACGGGTTAATAATTGTAATATATGTAATATATGAAATAATGCAACTATCTAAGTATCTACCTTAAAAACTACCATTATTATAAGGTTAATGTATTTCTTTAATTAGCTCATGTCTGGGTAATGCTAATTGTATAAAAAAAAAAGCTCGGTGGCGTATTGGTTTGAGCGCTCTGGTTTCGAATATGAAAACAAAGCAACTTTCGCCATGGTCGACCCTGGGATGGGTCAACCAAAATTTATAATCTCGAGTTCCTCCGTGCTTCGGAAGGCACGTTAAGCCGTTGGTCCCGGTTGTTACTACAACCGCTTTAACCCACCAACCCGCATTGGGCCAGCGTGGTGGTGTTATGGCCCAAACTCCTCATGTGTTTCTTCCATGTAGGAAGGCCTGTGCCCAGCAGTGGGACGTATATAGGCTGGTGATGATGATGATGATGATGTATAAAAAATGCTGTAGAATCATTGTTTATTAATTAAATAAATATGTAAATGCTAAGATTTGTTGGTTGACATTAGTTACAATAGTCCCACACTTACAAAATAATACCACACATTAAAAAAACAAGATTATACGCTCCGTTACGCTCCTCTTAGTTTGTTTTGAGACTCAATTTGGTTGGGACATATTTCATTCGTTCCCTTTTGCTATGAATAACCAACCAACCAATGTATTTAGAAGAACGAGTAACATAACTACTGACGAAGCGTCATCTGACAATGAAGTGAAGTCTTACAACTGGCGAAATAATGATGGGAGTCTACCTTGAATAAGTACAAAGAGGACAACGATCTAATATTTCCCTTGCTTGTACTGGTCCAGTACAGTCTCACTATTGTTTTTTTAATCTGATATGTCTTACTGGTGGTGGTATAACACCTTACTGCTAAATAATGATACAATATCACACTCTCCAAGTAGGTATCCGATGTCGGTAGTACATCAAAACCGCCAGATATTAATATACACCTACTTGTAGGAGTTGTAGGTTTATAGTTATTTTTATCAAACGACAACTGATAATATAGTAGCATCTGAATTACAAACACCTAAAAAGTAACTGCTGGAGAGCAGTTACTTTTTAGGTTTTATTAAAATAATTTATAGAAGTGACAAATAGAAGTCCCGTAATTATCCATTTGTGAAGTTATTTTATTTTGCCAACACAATAACGACTGAGTGAACTGCGATAATTGAAAATAAAACTACTAACATTATAAAATTCAATAACATTGGAGGGATTCGGGCTGTTTATGTACATTCTATTAGTACATTTTAAAAGGCTCCTATTTAAATTAAATTCGTTAAAGTCCAGGTCTCCAGGTACAGACACAATTAAATTTTTTTCATAGAATATTAACGGATTTTTTTTATGTGCGACTTTATTTATTTCAAATATCGTAATACCAAGTTCTTGCATCGAACGTGTTCCTTGAATAAATCATTCTCTCGAGAATATTTCAATGAGAGTTGTCAAGTGTTGGTTGGCATGTGGGTGATCGTAACTGGCCATTATCAGGTCTCATCGTCTGATGTCGCGGCGTTATAATGAGTTCCACCTCCTCTGTCATCCAACTCAACTTATTTAAACAAACACCTGCGAGTTTGTGTAATTATAGTTTTAACGAAACAACTTATTATAAAGTCCTCTATGATATATATATACTCTAAAAAATAACATACTATTTAAATATATGGAAAATCATTAGAAGATTGTAAGCAACTAATTATTTTATCATTAATTACCAAACCAACATCTTTGGAATTATAAAATATGAAATCGTCGGTGGGCGAGCAAGACCACGTAAGAGCAGTTTGCAATACCCCGTATCTACAAAAGTCGCAAAATTGAAATATCGCGCCAGCGGGCACTTAGCGCCGATTCGCTTATACTAGATTCTCGATAAACAACACCCAGAAAATCCCAAACAAGTTCAGTCAAAGAAATGTGTAGAAATTTCCAAGATATTAACTTTTTTCCTTCATCCTGTGAAATAAACAAAAAACACATACGCTCTTACGCGGTCTTGCACGCCTACCGACGAAATCATCATCTTTAAAAATACTAGTTTAAAGATATTATTAAATTTACAACAGGAATAACATGCTACATGCATAAACTATGGATCAGTTTAATATACAGAGTGGTGTCGTCAATACGACAATAAATTAAAACATGGGCTATTTTAGTGCATAGAAATAGTTTGCCACTTTCAAAAACATCTTACTCGTTTGATAATTTCATGACATTTCTATAAAATAATGCAGCCAAGATGTTTTTCAAAGTGCAAACCATTTCTATGCACTAATATAGCCCATGTTTTAATTTATTGACGTATTGACGGCACCACCCTGTATATATCACCAATTTTCAATGTTTTACAGACATGTACGTACAGGTACCTACTCCTTTTTGTATCGCATCTCAACTAAAGGGGTGAGATGCGAACCTATGACCTTTCACAATGCACTGCCGAGGCTTTGGAGAGCCCTATGAATTCCTTTTTTTTTTTATTTCGGTTTGTCAACATTTGTCATAACAAAATATGCTTGTAAGTGGCTAGGTATAACACAAACACAACACGTAAATATATAATTACTCAGTTAATATCAAATCTAAGTAGGTACTCTATGTACAAATAAAAACATTAGGTTACATAAATACTTATTTTAAAAATTATTTGCACAGTTTTGCAACAGAGTGCCTATACCTGTGCAGTTTTTATTGTTCTTCTAGATTCTAGATCTTCTATATAACGTTATCAGGTAACGTGTACTGCTTCTTTCCACGGCCCTTTTCGTCTTTACTGATTTTTTTTATGTTCTGCATCATCTGTCTCGTCTCTCTAAATTTACTATATTAGAATTAGGGCACGGTTTCTATTAAGTGTAAATTTACGCAAGGCATGTTAGTACAAGTTGACAGTGACGTGAACACCCGTGTTTCCTCATAACGTTATTTTCTGCTGTCCCTTGCGCAACCTGCACCAGAAAGTGTTGATGGGAATGAGCTGAGAAAATTATGGTTCAGAATGTTGAAACTATAAATAAATAGTATTGACTTTGATTTCTTTCAAGATGAAAAGAAAAGGTTTTTCTTGTTTATTTTTAAAAGAGAATGACCTTTAATTCTCCTTTACAAAATAAAAAAAAAACGTAAACAGGTTATAACATTAACAATTAATCAGGGAAAATTGACAAGTAATTATAATTTTACAGACTTAAAATACACTTAAAGGTAACAGTTGGTGAAATATTTATAAATTTTAGTCTCAGGCAGACTGAAGTTCGTTAAATAATTCGTATGAAGATATTGCAGTTACGCAAGATGAGACTTTCTACTTTTTATCTCAATGCTTTTTTCCTAAAATTGGTCCGTTACGCGGCGCTTCACCATGCACTGTAATATACAAATACCTAAGCACATCTACAGGAAATGGTAAATCCATGTAGTCAAAAGAAAGGTAAACCAAAAATTATATTAAACTATGACGTCATTCCGTATACCAGTTTGGACTAAAATTAGTGAGACACTTTTCAACTAATTTGATAGTGGTGCTATTTTTTTATATTATGCTTTATTAGTTTTGTCTCACAATTACCCATATACCGACACCATTAGTATGCATGTTGCTTTAAAGTATAGAGAAACGCCTATATAACACGCTTCGAAACCAATATCACATTAAATTAAAGCTTAGTAAATGACAACAAAAGTCATCGGGCTTTTTCTGCCAGAACGACTTGAAATGAAACTCTAAACTTACATTTACATGTATATTGAAATGAACCTCTTAGTAATCTGGTCACCTCCCTCCGTGTGCATATAGTACCTATTTACCAATTAAATATTTAAATGTCTAGAAAAGTATTTTAAACTAGAAAAAAATCATGCCCTGGAGCAGGGACCTTATTTTCCTAGCGTAAATACTTTTCTAATCTTGAAAATATTTAATATAATGTTAAAAAAAAACTAAGAATATTTTAAGGTCTGTTACATTTGAACCTAAAATTATTACAATGTATGAATAAACTCGTTATTAATTAAGTAAGTTTTTGATAAATAAACAAAAGTTGCATTGGTGTATTGAGCATCCAGCCCGCCTAGCATGACCACCGAAACGCGATATGATACGATATGATAAAGCTATTTATCGCTTCAAACTGTCAAAAATCATTGGATATAACCGCCATCTTGAAATTTTATCAAAACTGCGAACTTGTATTGTATATGATAAACCTATTTATCGCTTCGAACTGTCAAAAATCATTGGATATAACCGCTATCTTGAAATTTTATCTATTTATCTGAGCTATTTATTGTATATACATGTTCGCAGTTTCGATAAAATTTCAAGATAGCGGTTATATCCAATGATTTTTGACAGTTCGAAGCGATAAATAGCTTTATCATATCGCGTTTCGGTGGTCATGCTAGGCGGGCAGGACTGTTTTAGATATGGTTCTTGGGGCTGGATCACACTTCTGCATATTTTTCTCTCAATATAGATAAAAAAAGGATATAAAATATTATAATTGACATTCTTATAGAAGGAGATGCTTTCTTTAAAAATATTTTGACTATATCATTGTTCATAATTTAACTTTAACTAGTTTAATCGAGAATCGTGGACATTAGAAATCTGATAAGTGCATGTAACAAATGTGGTTATCTATATCGCTCAGAGAGAAGGACACTATAGAAGGGCAATCTACAGGCTAACTACCTATAAACAAGGCCAATATTGAGGCCTCGTTATGCCAACTTTATCCTCTAAAATTTACTTATTACACTCGAGTAGTTAAACACTGAGCTGCTAACTTAATTATGGATTAAAAATATATATTTCATTTAATCGAGTTAGAAACGCAAATGAACCTTCAAATATATTATATTAAAATTTAGTTACTATGGAAGTATTAACATTTCAAATAAAAGAGTTGTTATAGACCACGATCAACAAAAAAATATTTGGGATACTTTTATATATTCGTAACTATTTTTTTCAACGGGCTTACGGGAATTAGTTAAATACAGGGCGTATTACAGAGTTTGAGTCTTAGGTCAGATATATTTAACAAAGGAATTATATCACACAAGATATGAATGGCAAAATATTTTAAACGTATTTAAGTCGGTCGTTAAATCAATTATCAGTTACAATTAAATGGACAGAATAAAAGAAATGTAAATTATAATTTAACATATAATAATAATATATTATAGGCCAGAATTAATTACCCTGGATTAAAGTGTAGATAAAATTGTGTGCATGAGTGAATCTTTTTTCAATCTTTACAATAATAGACAAAAAATGATGACGGCATAGTCATAAAAACTGTTAAGCCTGAGATAAAAAAGATAATAGTCAATAAAATGGATCACTCATACCGCACGCCATAAGAAAATGCCATGATGTACCTAGGTATATCTCAGATTATAAAACATTTGCACTTATTACTACTACATAAAAAAATGTTACATACATTAAAAATTAGGTACATTTATTTACATTAGAGTAATGTTTATGCATGAAGTTCTAAACTATTTTGTGAAAAAAGATTACTGTAGAAAAAGACATTTCCAAGAATGGGGTGCATATGGCCACAACCTATCACAATCTGGGTGACTGCTTTACCCTCGGAGCACTTTGCTTATGGTTCCTCGAAGAGACAGCATGAAATTTCTTCTAATCTTTTTTTTTGTCTGCCTTATTTATCTTTAAAAACTTTCAAACATTTATTAAATGTTGAAAATAACACTTTAATAATAATATTCGGATTTTCTATTATCCATGATAAAGTTTCATAAACTTTATTTCGTACCGTGTTTAAACATACAGGTGATAAGTATGTTATAGCAGTAATAGTAGGTACTTGTATTGAAATTTTATGTTCACAATTATTTTCCTATTATTTTATTATTTTAAAGTCTACTGTGATTGACAATTTTATCGGGACGGTAACTCCATTCAATATAATCTAATCTTTTACCGGATGGCTAACAATGACTTTGACATTAAACTTTCTCTGATGACATTAGAGATAAGTATTATCAAGTAGTTCAAATCCATGAGAAATGATCCGTTATTTTTGTCCAAAACACAAGCAGTTGCACAATAGGCTGTTAATAGCATCGAAGTCATCGTCGGTATTCTCCAGGCAACGAGTAATCTCTTTGCCAAGTTTTATTTTAATCGGTTTAGTAATCTTTACGTCAGACTAAAAAAAATGGGAGAACTGATGGATTGAGGAGTCGAAGATTGAGAAAATACACGAACGTTTACTGCTTATGACAGAGGTAATATAGGGAACTTAACAACAGAGGGATTATTTATAAGCTATCTAACCAAAATAGGTGCAACTTTGAGTCATTGTTCTTTGTTGGCGTTGGCGCAACCTTGAAGGTTAAATTGTCATGCTCCTTGGAATCGGTTATACTTAAATATTTGCTCGTATCAAATGTAAGAACAGCAAATATTTTTATTTGAAAGGAGCCAACATTAATTCTATTTCAGTTTAAAAAATTCAATCAATACTACCCTAGAGTAGAATGCAAACATAATTGAAAGGTTCGCATGTTCGCATGTCCTGAGGCGCCTAAGGCTCACCTTAGACATGTTTTTTGCATGTGAGTGTTTTTAATGTGGACCGTACCAATAAATACCGAGTTAACTAAAATAGAAGAAAAAGCAATATAATAGAATAGAATTGATGAGGATGTAATTATTGTGTGCAAGGCTAATGACAATACCAAAACACAATTTTTAAAGCCTGAACAAATCAATAGAATTTAAACCGAAAAAGTACTGCAAGGAAGTTTGCGACAGAAGGTCTAAACTTATTTCGAGAAAACATTTCTGTATAAACTAGCTGTGCCCGCGATTTCGTTCGCGTGGATGTCGTAAAATAGCAACATGTCGTACGTACATGGGTAGGTTACATGATTTTACTTGAGTATTTATTTGGTTAAGGATTTAAATCATGTTTACAAAAGCATTATTTTATAACAAATTTTATTAACAAAAAAAGTTAACAGTAAATCTACTAAAAAGATAGACATTATGCTGTAACGGACTATTTTTTTATAACTTTTAGAGGAAAAACAATTCTGGCATACAATTTTTGCGAAACTTATACCGTTTACGCAGCGCATGCAACGAAAGCTCTGAAAAGGAATATTTTAAATCACATTTCAATGTTTATGATGCGTTTGCGATGCCCACTGTATTGTAACAATTACAAATAAAGAAAGTAAACGATAAAAAAATTATATGCTCCAGACGGGAATTGAACCCGCGTCTCCTAATATCCGGGCAGACGTGATTACCACTACGCCACCGGAGCACTAAGTATAACCTACTAATTTCTTCACCACCTTCTACCCTTTTTTACAGTTTTTATAGCAACGTTTATCTCACCACTCATTGAAGTTAACACCTCTAGTTAGTAGTTATCCGAAAGAATACCTACTTTTACAAGCATTTTTAAACTACTTCCAGTTAAGAATATTAAATAAAATATAAAATAATATGGAAATAAAAATAAATAATAAAAAGGAGTTTTTCCCCGTTTTTACAACATTTTTCATTGATGCTCAGCTATTAGTCCTAGCGTAATGCTATATAGCCTATAAAACTTTGATAAATGGACTATTTAACATAAAAATATTTATTTAATTTGAATTAGTAGTTCCTGAGATAAGCGCGTTCAACCAACCAAAAACAAACTCTTCAGCTAACATCATCTATACTAATATAGATGATGTTTGAATTTGAATTAAAGTAAAAATTAAGAATAGGTACTAACCTTCTTTCTATAAGCACTTGCAATACCTACTATCATTTTACCGAACTTCTGAACGAATGAAGTCACAGCCGGCGTAAATTCCATTCGTTACGAAATTGACCGGCTAATCCTATTAAACGAAACAAAATGACAATATTTTTGATTAACTGGTTACCTGCTAGCTCCCGTGTCTACTGACATTCCAAGGGAGCTTACCTTGTTTATCCCCCTTTGGTGCTATAAGTAGGTATTTACTTTTAAGTATTGCAAAATTGGCCTTATATTGATGCACGCAATCTTCATTTGTACCATAAAAATTTCAAACTTTAACAACATTTCGAAGCCCACAAACAATTTATTCCAGTGAGCCGTTAGCCTTCGACTCCGATTGTATGCAAAACTACTGTCGGCCTGTTCCTACTTCATTTAAAAACGAAATGAAATGTGTCTATCGATACAATATTATGTACAGCCGTAAAACCAACTCAACATGTCACTTCGTTTTGACTCGTATTAGAAAAGTCAAATCAAAGAATCAAAACAAAGATAGAAAAATTTTCTTTGTATGAAAATGTGCAAATGCACCATACATCAAGTGCAACAGTTACATATCGGTCTTGGTTAGTCAGTTCAAAGACTAAAGTGTTAAGTTTGGTGTCCTATAAACTGTACCAATAGTCTATTTTTATTAGGAGATGACTGAATCAGTAAATAGTATGTGTTAAGCCTTCTATGTTATTTTATTTCTGTGTGAAATGTATTGATAATTATTACACAAAATTAATCAAATCAATAAGAATCCATCTAAACTGGAGAGCAGTGAAAAAGTTTGAAAACTCTGGTTGTAAATAAACAATTTTTTTTCCATCCCCTCATTTTGGAAAGAGTATTTTTGCTCTTCGATATCTGAGTGCAAAAGCTGTTTTTATCCGCTAGAGGATAAAGTAAAATTGAATTTAGAACATCGTGTGCACTAAGTTTGTAAATTCCAAACATCATTAAACCTCTTTACTTCTACCTCCATGGTGCCGAATTTATCATACAACCTTTTTTAACTTGTTAAAAACTCAGACTCGGCACCTTCTTGGTGTAGGTACTACTTTTTCTTTAATTTGCTTTGCGCGCGGCATTTTCTTTTCACGACATATTTGTTAAAACCATAGGTTTAAAACAAGTAAAAAACTTAAAATGAGAGATTGTAACGACGAAGAAGTTTATTTGACGCCAACAGAATTGACTGAAACTGTTAATAATGCGCAAATGTTTTTTTTTTTGCATTTAGTCATTTCCTCGTTGAGGTGGGATGAAAAGTTACGTGTTGCACTCGAGTGCAAAGATTTTTCACCTCGTGCTCTTTTGATTCCCTCGCTAACGCTCAGGATTCTAATTATTGAATCACTCGCTGTGATCAAAATTGAGCACGCGGTTAAAAAGCAACTTTGCACTCTTGTATAACAAATAACTATTGTTACTAACCACACACTTGAACACAATCTAAAAAAGCCAAAGAGAAAAAGAAATAGAGATCCCAATATATCGACGTGACAAAACCAAAGCAAAGGACCATAGATGATTTCATGATGGTGTGACAGACAATAAAGCCCACAGATCAAGAATAATATCATAGCTTCGGCTGTCACATAATTTGCCCCATAAAAATGGTGATTGTGATACAAGGGTGGAAAGTAGGATAATGTAAACGAGCTGTCATTAAGAAGTCCGAGCCGAAGGCGAGGGTTTTTAATGTCACGAGTTTGCAATAGCCTACACACCCGTGTATCACAAGACTTTTTCAATACAGTTGTGAAAAACTTTTATTTTTCCTCGTATGAAATCCATCGGGTATTATTCTATGAATGAAAACTCCTTGCTACTAATCTTATAAAATTGACTCATTTTAAAATTTAAACTGCAAAGTAATGATCGAGGTCGTAAAAGAAAGTAACGTCACGACCCTATAATAGCTTGCTACTAATATCTGATCTGTACCGTAAAAAAGAAAGAGCCCTATGCAAAGCTTTAATTTTCTAACCGTAATTATTATTGTAGCCTCGGAAAGTACGCCATGTTTAATTAAGAAATGTATTAAAAAACTTATTTACTACACTCTACCACACCCAGCGGCCCTGAAATGGCTATGAACACTTGAAAAGTTTTTTACTACAATAATTAATATACCTACATCTTATGTGAACAAATATTTACAACTGCTAATAGATTTGTTCACATATTATAATTGTAATTACAATATATTGTGAGTCTGTTCCCAAACAACGAGTTATTGTAACAATGTGAAAGTCTCATTTGTGCTAAAACCATTACGAAGTCACAAAACTATCTTTGCGAACAAATACAATGTCATCTTTTAGTCAAGAGAATGTGATATTCTTGAGAAATGTTTTATCTGCAGTAAGTAGCAGTTTAAACGGGTTACCACAATATTTCAATTAGATAGGTACTCATCTACCTTCCATTATACATTTTATTTATTATTTAATCTCGTTGCTGGACTTAAATGTAATAAAACTTATATAAACCAATTAAACAAATAAGTAATTAAGTAAAATTGCCGAGAAGCCTTTTACAGAAAATAGTGTACAATTCTCTTTTTTCTCACTCTAGAACGAGAACTATCAGGCCGGATTTCCGCAAAGTTATAGAGGGGTCATGATGGCAAAATTATTTGAATTAATCATCATCACCAGCCTATATACGTGCCACTGCTAGGCACATGCCTTCCTACTTGGGGGAAACACGTGCGAGGAGTTTGGGTCATACCACCACCACGCTGGCCCAATGCGGGTTGGTGGGTTAAAGCGGCTGCGGTAACAACCAGGACCAACGGGCTAACGTGCGTTCCGAAGCACGGAGACGGAGGAGCTCGAGATTTTAAATTTTGATTGACCCAACCCGGGATCGACCATGGCAAAAGTTCCTTTGTTTTCGTAATCGAAACCAGAGTGCTGAAGCCACTACGCTACCGAGCTCCTCCTCTGAGCTCCTTGAAAAATCCCTCCCAAACATACTCGCACAATACGCACATAAACAAAGTTTCCTGAAATTACCGTTTAGGATTAGTTAGTTGCATGAGTTATTTTATTTCATAAAGTAACTTTATTGTTTTGGCATAACTATACGTCATTTTATTGTTTGATTTTGTGTGTTTAAAATGTCTACTTTATTGTAGTAATTACAAATAAAGAAAGAAAACCTTTTTTGTATAAGTATTCGTTCGGAGCACTAGAGTTCACTTCAATCAGTAGTCAGATATATGTTGCTCTATATACATTAAAAAAGGGTAGAAAGCGATTAATAAATTGGAAGGTTACACCTATTGCTCCGGTAGCGTAGTGGTAATTGCGTCTGGTCGGACCTCAGGAGACGCGGGTTCGATTCCCGCCTGGAGCATATAATTTTGTCATCGTTTTCTTTCTTTATTTCTAATTGCTATAACTGTACAAGTATTAATGGAATGTACGATTGGAAACAAAATATCGGTTGATAAATACATCCCAAATTACAAACGGATCAATTTTAATGTGGGTTTTTATAATTCACTGATGTTTAGTTAGATGCTTGCAATTACTACGTTACCTAATGAGAGTTTAATTTGATACATTACTGACTTTTTGTAAACTTGTATGTGTTAATCTTCTTTTACTGCTGGCTTTTAAAAACTGACTCGTAAATTCGTAATACATATGTATTTTAGGGTAACCTATTTTCCATAAAAAATATGATAAAAAATAAGCTGTTCCCCAATTTTATCTTACACGAAAGTTTATCAGAAACTTTCTTTTGTTCAAACAACAAACTCATAACGAACTTTCGCACATCCGCGGTGGGACTTACGTAATCCGTTTGACAAATTCTAACGCTGCGTGCTGTGACATTTTAGTATCCCACGGTGAAGGGCGTGTAGACTGGTCATCTAATACAAACAACAAGTTTTCCCTACCATAGTAAGTGCATTATAATAATGATGACGTATAATTACCTATCTACGGCAATTTATCAATGTTGAGCTTATCATAACAAGAGCAAGTATATACAAACTAAAATAACTGAAACTACAGTAAGTAATTGTAGTTTATTTAAGTCCATCAAAATTTTGCAAAGCAGTTTTCAAAAGCCAATCATTGACTTTAAACGTTGCCATAACTAACTCGATAATTAAGTAAATTCAATATTACGCAATACGGCACTAACGCTTTGCTTTCTAGCTTTATATCAGCTTTATTGATGAGTACACCAAACAGGAGCGACTTCGTCACAAGCCGCTTTAAGTCGTGGACCCGTCGTAGAGCAGCCGGTCTCGCAACTTTCACTGAGCATAAAGCACTGTGACGTGAGTGTGTGTACCATCGAAGGCCTAGTTCGCCTTATTATAGCATAATTCATAACTCCAATAGTATGTATTTTATGAGTCACTGGCAACTTTCTTTGCCTCTCTCGACGCTTTGAGACGTTGATGTCTTTCTTACTAGCCGTAGATATACTTAATAACTATCTAAATAAAAAATGAATGAGATTGAGACGTAATTGAAACGTACTCTAACCGTAGGATCAAAATACGTTGATTCTTATTTTTCCTATTCTATGATTGTGTTATTTTATAGGAAAATCTAAATCATTTATTTGAATGGAACTTACCGAATCGATGGTTACAGCTTAGTGTAAAATATAAATTTAATGACAGGGCTCCAAGTCTACTAAATAACAAAACGTATATGCAATTCCTTTTTTAAATTAAAATGGCACTCGCTAAAGCCAAAATTGCACAAAATTAACTATAATAAACTTTATCTCCTTGACCGTAAACTATTCACGCAAGACTTTGAATGTTTTACATGACTAATTAAGTACAAAAATGTAACAAAATAATTTGTTGACCTTCCAGCTCGCGCACTCGGGCGTATCCAACCTCAGTCTAAACGATCACGCCCAAACAATCTCGTTACAAGTCTCTTTACCATTGACAATCACCTATTATATTATACGGGAAGGATGGCAAACAAACATATAGTCCGCCCGTAAGAGGTTGTCGTAACTTATACACTGAAAAAATATTTGGGTATACTACTACGGTTACATTATTTTGAAAAAAAATTGCGAGATGTAATTACAGTTTACGAGGTGTAATTACAGGGTACCGACCATCGACCAGCCGGTCGTCAAATATTGTGTGAGTACATGAATTTATAAATAATAATAATAGTATCCCGTACCTATTTATTGTTTGCTAGCATACACGTACGTCAATTATAAAATTGTGATAATAATAATTATCTTCAACTGAGTTCAAAGTTGTCATGGAAATTGTAGAAAAATACCTACTAATGTATGACGTCGTTGGTTTACATATTCCAACACAATGAAAATCAAAATATTTTAGAATCGTACTTGTTTTCTGTTTCTTTCAAATTATACTAGCAAATAAGAGAAGACATATATTATATTGCAAATATTTTAATCTTCCGGCTTGTTTTTATTGCTGCTCTATTTTAAAATATACTATTTATGCTAGGGACTTCGTCCGCGTGAATATTGGTTCTGTCCCGCGGGAACCTTACAATTTTCCGAGATAAAATGAAGCCGGTACTACTAAAGACTATTATTTATCTCTTTGTCAATTTCAATCCAGATCCGTTCACCGAGTTCAGCCTTTCTGGTGTGATTGAATAACAAACATCCATCCATTTAAATAAATAAAAATCAATGTTTGTGTGTCCTATTAGTTCCGAAACCATTGATCAGTTAGTGATGAAACTTTGGTGTTCTAGGGACGCCGCAAAGGTTCCTGGATTATAAACACTTTTATTTAATTTTTTTGTTATAAAACACCTAATAATTTTCTGTTTACCCTTTTTTTCTTTTTAATGCCCATTGCAAATCATACCAGGTTCAACTAGGTTATAATATTAGTCGGATTAACAAGAAGAGTTCAATAAACTGAAGTTATTTTTAAGTATGTAAGGGGAACTCTCGAAAACGAAGGCTGATGCTGGTCATCCTACACACGACTGGTGTAAAAAAAAAATTAAACAGCTGATGTTTAACAAGTAGTGTTTATGAAACAGCTGATGTTTAACAAGTAGTGTTTATGAAACAGCTGATGTTTAACAAGTAGTGTTTATGATAGCGTTCACCTTACACGCTGTATACATATAGTATACCACAAATTTTGAAAGGTAACTCAACATTCACTTCTGCGAGTGAGCATTGTTTAATTTAAGCTCCCTATTGTTATACTTAGTTCTTCTCAAAAGCTAAGATCTTGATTATATACAGTGTAACAGTAAAAGAATGAAAATGGAGAATATAACAACTAACTATTTTACTGCCTGTAGAATGTAACTGTGCTTCTAGTGTGAATTTTACGTTAAACGTCACAATCATACACAACATAGGCGCTAGGCGCTTCTGTCATGAACGCCGAAGCAATGGAGCAACGTTTTACGATAGTCTAAAGTCTATAGTGCCTGTACCTTGTACTTACATGTGCATACATTTCGACGGATGAAATCTAAGTGGCTTTCGAAGTAACATTTAAGTTTTGTTCTAAAATAGCATGCACCGGTAGTAAGTGCCGGTGCATGCTAAATAAGTTTTTGCCATTAGACCTTGATTGACGCTGAAATAAAAAATAACTCGAACTACATGCTCGTCTACATGCTACAATAAATTCTCTTTCCATTCAGAATTTTAGGAATAAAAAATACTGTAAAATAAATCAATCAGTTCTTGACCAAAAATTAAATGTAGATAAAATATGTAACAAAAACATATATCGCCAAAACAATTCCAGTATTGTATATATTACTGAGTAATATTTGCCGGTCATTTATTGTAATCAATATACTAGTTATAAACTTTCAGTTATTTTCACTTTTTTCAATTGATTGGTTTATTGGTCGCATACTAAAGTATGTAAGCATTACGAATTGCCACTTGTTTATCTTTATTATTACTTTCTCGGAAGTTAGTCTATGTTTTCCTTCGCCAGTCTTCGTACTGACGCAAATGCCTAAACACCAGTCAAAACTCGCTACCGCTGCCAACATCACTTTCCCTATATATTATTAGTAATCTCATCATCTTGATGAATTTAGAGTACATACATGGTTTGATCTGATATAAACTATTCGGCTAGGTTAATTTTGTACTGGCAAGCGGCTAGAATTGATGCGTTTTATGAGAAAAAAAATACAGCCCGCCTAGCATGGCCACCGAAACGCAACGAAACGAAACTTGAAATTTTATCGAAACTGCGAACATGTATTGTATTTAAACATGTTCGCAGTTTCGATAAAATTTCAAGATGGCGGTTATATCCAATGATTTTTGACAGTTTAAAGCGATAAATGGCTTTATCATATCGCGTTGCGGTGGTCATGCTAGGCCTACAGATCTAATTATACTAAAATGTCGGGCGGCGTTAAATTTTCTTCGCTTTCACTATCAGACATTTTAATAAACAATAATAATTATCCAGCGAAACACAACAACGAATTGCAAGGAAAAGTATTATGGCGCCAAAATTCCCGGTATCACCGCGCATGCGCCAAAGCGCGCGCAGCCTCAGATAAAAAATAAAATAGTGCTATACGAATTTGCGCAGTATTGTATCAATGGTCTGTAAACGAAACGTAATGAAAAAAAAATATTATAACATTATTTTGTTAGTGAAATAGTGTTATAATTATTTTTTTTAATTTCATATACTATTTGTAAAGTTCGTCAATATAAACTCGTTTTGAGTTTTATATTTTGAATTGTACGATGTGAGAGTAGATAAAAGTAATCACAGCATTTTTTTGAAAATGGGGTTTCTGAGATAGACAGAAATATAACCTAAACCTTGACTACACGACCTATCCTCTTAAATAAACCATTTTTATCCCAAGTCGTAAGTTGAAGTTCGTTCATTTAAGATTCTAGACAAATATATCAATGTCTTCTTTGTTTTCTTCGTTGTATTGATTATTTTTGTCATAATAATACCTTTCATATTAATACCAAAATCTTTATATCATAATTTTAGTCCATGTAAATAAATAAGCGCTACCTTACATCAATAAATACATTAACGTCTCTATTGTGTCAAAACATCTTTATAAATTCCAAAATGGCGAACACCCACCCGGCTCTCATTTATAAAGTTTCCAATAATAAATAAATCATCACGATAGCGAACACGATGAGGTTAGGTATTTTTTACATCGTGTGACGCGCGCACACAGCTGTCCCCGACGTCTGTCCCTCGAGACACTGACACGATATTATTTATTCCCAGAGTTCTGCATTTAATCTTTACACTACTGGAGTGAAACAACCATCTGACCTTGGAAACCACTTTAACGCCATCTGACACTGAGTGAAAGTATCAAATGCCAAATGCACATTCTCTAAATCTACATAATATTCAGTTTTAATAACGGATGCGGTTGCTGCCTAACGATCAACTCATCAGTAACCATGAATATCGAGGAGTTATGTCCTAATGTTATTTAGCATAATTATTTTGTTACCTGTTTTGTACACATTCTTAAAATTCAAGTTAAACACTTTTATTTATTGTATTAAGAATCATTCGCCAATGCCAACTGACTGACCGTACATATTATTTGTGAATTTTGGAAAAGTTACAGGAAAAAATTATAATCAAACGATTCTATTAATTTTTTTTTAAAAAAAACAGCCACATGGAAATTGCCGATACTGGTTAAAAATTGGCATTGTTAGACACAATGTCTGACAAACTCCAGAATTACTTTACACTAATGGCGAACCAACTTGTCGATGTCTTCGTCAACCCTTTAATAAAGAACTTCGAACTGACAACCTTCACAGAACAGCTACGTTAGACTGGAAGAAGGGAAGCTAAAAATATGTCTGTAACCAACCAACGTATATTTGATGAACCAAATGAAAAATCTTACTGAACTATTAATTAAAGAAGGGACAAGACTTTGTCAAATAGAGCCACTTTTGTTGCAAATTGCAATAATATGCTCGGTTTAAATGAAAGATGATGGTCGTGGATGATGGTTTTTCTGCTAACTACACCCCATCGTCACAGGCTCGTCGTAACGAGATTATTTTACTACGACGCGAGCACGCGACGTAGCATGATTCACCGTTAGTCCGGTACCGCTAGGTTTTGAGGTTCCAAAAATATTAAAGTTTATGATTTTTTGCATACAGTTAGTATACTATTTGACCAACCCAAATCATGATTTTGTGTCATTTTTGATGGTTGCTAAGGTCACAATTTAGGTATTTGTCTTTTTATGCATTATTTCGTTGAAAAGAAAATTAGAGTTGAAAATTTAACTTCCATGATGATAACAAAGTCATTACTGATATACATAAGCTTTTTGTGCCATCTCACTCCATGGGAATACTGGTTTTACCCAAATACCATACCTATCGCTGTAATAGCTATAGAAAAATATTAAAGTTGGTGAAATAAGTGTTAACGGTTCTCTAACTCTAGTATCTATTGTTTAAATCATTTTGTGTCATATTCATCCATGGTATTCGGAACTATAATTTTTTTCCTATTTAACCCCCTGTAATAGCCATAAAAGAAAATTCAAGTTATTAGAGTTTATATCTTTATTAATGTTATGGTAAAAGGAAGCTATATGCTTAATTTGTGTCGTTTTTATCCATGGGATTTTGATTTATATTATTTTCAACGTTTTTGCGCGAAGAACACTAGCGCGGCCACAGCGCGGAAAAGGAGCGGGTAGGCACGCGTAGGCATTCACTGGCTCCGGCGACCGGCTGCCGGCCGGCCGGGAGCGAGGCGCTATAATTTGTTTGTTGTTGTACGAGTAGTGACTTGTGATAATTGCATAGAAAATGGAAACTAATACAACATGTCTTATTTGTGGGCTAATGTTGGTTGGTAAAGCTGTAAAATTAAAAGAAAGGATTTTATTAACGCATTAATTGCCTCCCGTAAATATACACACATTACCACTACCCCAATGCCGTTATGAATTGGAAGCGCGCCGCCCATCGGCGGCGGCGACATCTCGATAAAGTACACAGCCGCCCATGGGTTACCTCGGCATTTCGACATTCACTATTTTTTATATGTTTTACGAGCAGAGTGATTTGTTCGATTGAAGAGCGCATTCATATTGTGAGTTAATTATTACAAAAAATACATTTTCTTTGGTGTATTACCTTTATAGCGATGGAGTGTGAAAGTGACTTCCGAATTAATTTATAGTAGTGCAAAATTGTGTCATTGTATTAAATAAATATTTTCCAAATAACATTTATATGCATGGTAAAATTTCCCCGTAAATACAAATTATTTATGTAAATTTTTCCAAAAAAACCAAAATCATTATGTATTCATTTTAATTTAATTAAATTATAAAGTGATTTGAGTATCTCGGTAGCGATAGCGTAGTGATTAGAACGCCATAGTTTCGATTACAAAACAAAGCCACTTTCGCCATGCCCGAATTTTTATTTTATTTTATACAACTAGATGACAAACAAGCTGACGGCCCACCTGATGGTAAGCGGTTACCGCCGCCTATAGACACCTGCAATAACAAGGAAAAATCACTTGATATTGCAGGTGCGTTGTCATCCTGAGGCCTAAGCTGAAATGCCGTCCATGTCCAGTAATTACACTGGCTACCTTTCCCTTTAATCCGAAGCACAGCGAACTGTTTCACGGCTGAAATAAGAAAGGCGGTGGTACCTACCCAGACGACCCTACAATACGGGTCTACCACCGAGATGGGTCAATCATTATTTATAATCTCGAGCTCCTGCGTGCTTTGGAAGGCACGCTAAGCCGTTGGTCTCAGTCGTTACCACAACTGCTATAACTCACCAAACCGCTTTTTATATACAAAGCTCAGTAAATGAGTCATCACCATCTGATGTGAAGCGGTAAGAAAAGTCCATGTGCGGAGACAGCTAGAGCAGTTTGAAAACACACTGTTCTAGCCGCCCCCATCCTGCCGGTTTTTTTAACACCTCTTTTGAAGGAACCCATGTTATAGGAAGGAGGGAACACATGTGCTGGAAAAAATTCCAAGTTTTGGAAGTCCGACAAAGAAACGAGTAACTATACTTCTTTGTGCGTGATGTTTAGGTGGAGACAGTAAATTGATGATTCCGAATACCGGCACGCGTGCTCCTGAGTAGGAAAGGGGAAGGTGGGATAAGGTCGAAAAGCTCCTCAGAACACTCTCCATGATAAAGCCGCTAAAAGGCGCTTAGTGATGCAATGTCACGACGGAGTTGTAGAGGTTCAAGGCTGTTCGTAACCTCTACGTCGTCAATAATACGGACGGCACGACGCTGCAATCTGTCCAGCGCATCGAGGAGGTACGCGGCGGAGCTTTCCCACAGATGCGAGCAATATTCAACGCAAGACCGGACCAGAGTTTTGTACAGCAGGCATAATTGGTCAGGCGTGAAAAATCGACGCACCTTGTTCAGGACACCTAGCTTCCGTGAGGCTGTTTTGACTACGGTTTCGATATAATACCTCTGATTTAGATCACAGCATATCTCAATACCGAGCAAGTTGATGTAGCCCTGTGCCGAAAGAGTAGTGCCCTGAAAAGAGGGAAGGGGAAGGAACGGCGACATTTTCGCTGTAAACGCGCACACCTGTGTTTTCTTAGCATTGTTAAATCCCCATTCAAATATGATGTTTAACACCCTGTTGAGCTCAATAGTAAGATTGATTCTCTCCCTCTCGGTTTCAATGCGCCCAGCCCCTGGGTGACCGTTATATCCACCATGCACTGTACTGTCATCCGCATTGCAATGATTGTTTCCTAATGTAACCATATGATTGATATGAAGAAGAAAGAGAGTGGGGGATAGAATAGAGCCTTCTGGTACACCAGCGTTCACTGACATGAACCACGAAGCGCATCCATCAACGAGGATACGGATTCTCCGCTCATGCAGAAAGCTGGCGATCCAATTGCAGAGCTGAGTGGGCAGACCGAATGCCGGGAGCTTGTAGAGGAGAGCACTGAGCCAGACCCGATCAAAAAGCTTTGGCAATGTCAAGGCTAACAGCCACTGACTCACCACGATTGTCAATAGCTTCACCCCAGACATGCATTAAATACGCTAGAAGATCACCCGTTGACCGTGTCGACCGAAACCCACTCTGACGATCATTAATTAATGAGTGATCTTCTAGGTGTCGGACCAGCTGGTAATTTAAGATCCGTTTCCATAACCTTGCAAAGAACAGAGGTGACAGCTATTGGGCGGTAGTTAGCTGGGTCTGATCGGTCTGCCTTTTTGGGGTTGCACATTAGCGTCGCTCCAACGGCACACACCCAGAAGAGAGAGGAAGGGGGTATAGCCGCGTTACGACGGGAGACAACTCCACTGCGCAGTTTTTCAGTACTATCGCTGGGATGCCATCAGGTCCACGAGCTTTTCGGACGTCGATTGACTGAAGCTCCGCACGTACATCACATTGCCTGATACGGATATCAGGCATTGTGTGGCCACAATGGGTGAGTGTTGGTGGCTGAGAATTGCAGTCATCGATTCGGGAATGAGCAGCAAAGAGTTTTACCTGGAGATCGGCTATCTCTTGCGGCTTATGAGCAAGTGTTCCGAAGAAGGGTGACAGCACGGCTTTGGCCAGACGCCAGTAGCCTACGGCTTCCCGTAGGGTGCGTTAGTAATTCTTGGCCAACTCGTGCAACGCGCTGAGCATTCGCTCTGATGAGGGCCCTTTTGCAGGACTTGGTGGCATTGTTATAGGCTGCTTTCAGTGAGTCAATATTTGGATCCCCATTGACTCGACCTCTGATCCAAGCGCGGTATGCCGACTGTTTGTTCTCAACAGCTAAGGCACACTCACGATTGAACTAGTGGTTACGTCTGCCCTTACTGACGAGATCGGAGTGAGGGATATAGTACTCCATCCTTAACATTATCTCACCAGCTCACTCAACAGTAGTGCTAGCATTCGGCTCCGACTCACTGAAACAGCGCTGCCTCCAAGGAACAGATGCAAAGTAAACCCGCATACCGCCCCAATCTGCCGACGCATAGTGCCAGATGCGGCGTTTGGCCACCACAGATACCGGTGGCGACGCCCTTGGCACCCCAGCAGAAATCAGGCAGTGACCCGATGATCCCAAGGGAGCTCGAACCTCTAACCGATATCCCTCCGGGCGAGTCGTCATCAAAAGGTCCAACAAAGAGGGTGCGTGACCGACAATATCTGGAATCCTGGTGGGCCGGTTAACCAATTTAGTCAGGTCGTGCGTGAGAGCGAACGCTTAGGCAGTTCTACCAGCATGGTCAGTTTTGGGCAAACATAACCACATCTCGTGGTGAGCATTGAAGTCTCCTAAAAACACCGAATCCGCGGTTGGAAACTGCTCCTGCGCAACATCTGCCACCCGACTAAGGTGTTCAAAAAGTCGAGTTGTCTCCATGTCACCTCTGTGGGATCTGTAGAGGCAAACGTAGACACGGCAATGAATGCTCAGATCCACGTGCACCCCGAGGATGGAAAAGAAAGGGTCTCCGTCAAAAAAAGCAGCGCTGGCCGAGCCGTCTCAAGATGTTTGTAGACGACATTGAGGTTAGCATGAAGCCCACGGAAGTTAGTGAGCCCTACCTCAGCGTGGCTGTAGTGGGGATCTGCACCGCTGTACGACCATACACATTACATGTCGCTGCCATGGATGCATATAGGCAGTCAAATCGTGAGGCCTGTTTCGCCAGGTAACAGCCGACAGCAGAGAAGCGCTGACCCGCCGGACGGAAGGGCCCCCGAACCCTCCCGGGTATGGCCGCTGAACCCCACCATCCGGTCACCAACCAGCACGACGGACCACCCCGAGATTATGCGAGGCATGATGGGGCAGCCTCATGATCTGGTTAGGATAGCGCCCACTGTGCCACGGGCGGCCAGCGAAACAGCCGTTACTTCAGGTCTCCCTGGCCGGCGGGTCAACGCAGTCGGCGACCGGCTGGCCGAGTGGTCTGTACCCCAGGCTACTCGGTCAAGAGGTCCCGGGTTCGAATCCCGGTAGGAGCAAATGTTTGTATGATGAGTACGAGCATTTGTTTACGAGTCATGGATGTTTATATGTTTATTTAGTATATTTCTAATATTTATTATGTCATATTATTATCATTATTTATCCGTTATCTAGTATCCATAACACAAGCTCTTAATGATGCTTACTTTGGGCTAGATAATAGGTGTGAGTGTATAAATATTATTATTATTATGTTTACTTCTATTTTTATTTTCTCTCATTTCTGAGGTATTTTCTAATTCCACGCGGGTTGATACCAAGCGTGAGTAGAATAATGCTGTGCGTCAGAGTGGTGTAATAGTTTGTGTGTGTGTATCTACGTGTGTGTGTGTGTGTGTGTGTATCTACGTGTGTGTGTGTGTGTGTGTGTATCTACGTGTGTGTGTTTGTGTGTGTGTGTGTGTGTGTGTGTGTGTGTGTGTGTGTGTGTGTTTGTGTGTGTGTGTGGTGTTTTGTAGCAAGTTAATTAAAGTTAATTTATTATATTATTATTATTAGTCCACCTGGCACTAGTTAGACGGAAGCCATCATTTACCGCATCCATCGCAGCATCGTCTCCCCAAGCTCTGGTTGTATGCCCACTGATCCCGGAACGCGGCCACATGGTCACTTGGCGGGTTTTGCGCCTTGCGTACGGTGGTCATTATCCAGGGTTTTCACACCCTACCACGAGTGGAGCAGTTGATAGCTCAGCGATCCCTTAGTCGCCCCTTACGACACCCACGGGAAGAAATGGGCCACCGCACGGTACAATTTTTTTAATAAGATTTTAGAGATATAATTGTTTTGTTACTACTATGTCTATTAATAAGTCTACTACCTATCACTAGAATTGTTCAATCAGCTTCAGAGAGTAATGGGATGTCCATATTTCTGAGCACTAGTCTTTGCCTCCCGCAAAAAAAAAAGAAATTTCTCTCGCAACATGCGGCACCCGCACTTGTGTTATTTATCAAATAAAGTATGCTCTTAAATTTTTCATTATGTAGGGCTTTCTAAAGGATATGAAACTATTTCGGATTATCCGATCTAACCATTATTAATGTGCAAATGTTTATACATAAAAAAAATATCTACTTATAATACGACATTGTTATGTTCTGTCCACTATAGTATAATGTCACAAAGATTGATAAATTTATACTTATATGTATACACGACAGCACAGAAGTGTAACAGTTGGAATACGAAAGCCACCTCTATTACGAACGCAGTAAGGGCAAGCTCAAGGTCATACTGTTACGCTTGATGTGCTGTCAACTATACAAAACAACAGCAGGTCAGGTAACCGTAATATGAGAAAAAAAAAACAATCAATTTTCAACCTAAACGCAATCTGATTAAAGTACAAAAACGTTTAGCTTAATTCGGGCGTCTGTGTTAACGTGACCTTCGGTTGACTGTTCCTACTTGCTACTCTTTGCAAACGTGTGTAAATGCTCCGTGCGGTACACAACGCGCGAGAGAACTAATATTTATGTAGGAAATAAAATATGTTTTTTAAGTATATCATGAATTAAAGTGACACAAATTTTTATAGCAGATATTTTATGCTTTTATGATATTAAATGTGCAAACTCTAATAACTTTAATATTTTTTTACAGCCGCTATGGCTTGGAAAAGTTAAATCATTAAATATCTTAATAACCCATGGCTTAGTTTGGCACAAAATCATGTCAGGGTCATATTTAGGTGCCCTGAGTTAGGTTGTATTTGTTTTATAAACTTTAATATTTTTTTGACACTTTTAACATATATTGGGCCCCCTGTCAATTTGCACTGGACGAAAACGACACACACTTAGTTTGCACACAGCCTAGGCTATTTTACACACAATATTAGTATCATTTGGCACATTAAATTATTTTTGGCAGTTTTATTTATATTTTAACATTTAAGTCACAAAATATTGAATTACTGAAAATGCAACAGCAATATTTGACACAAAAATTAAATATAAGCTTTTTAGGTGGAGCTGTATCCCCTTGCAAAAATTCAGAAACTTTAGAATTTTTGTAACTTAGCACCTCAAAATCGCCTAGCCGTACCGGACTACGTAGCGAGACTCGACGTAAAGAGATTCGACTTATCAGGAATAATTCGATTTACAAATAGAACTTGCTGCCGAATTCTCAAACGCTTCATTTTGACGCCTCTGCAATATTTTGAATAAAGCTGTCTAAGTCAAATAATAATATTGGCTAACATTTTAGTATTCGGCCGAACAATATTTGCAAAATCATACCATACAAGACAGTATAACACAGAGATTGCTTCCTAGAAAGTATACATTTACGTTACAGACAAGAATACTGAATGTAACCACTGCGTGTCAAGGATTTAAGTCTAAGATGAAATCTTTGGACGGACTCCAAACACCGTCATTTACTTTAAAATATGAATGAACCCCACACTGGTTTTCTGTAACGTCATTTGTCCACGATATCCTACAAAAATAAATTGGGCACAATCACATCCAGCGACAGTTTATTTAACGCTTCAGCGATCTAATACAAAGCGTTACCACAATGTTGGCAATGCTTAATCGAGAATAGCCTAAGAATAGTCTATTGGGGTACGTATTCGAAGGTTACATGGAAGATGTGTAGTTCTAATCACTTTTTGGAACGTTAAGTATATCGTCATGTAAAAATAGGCACGATTTTATTAATAAGTTTAAAGGATGTGGAACTGGAAGGAGTGCATTTCTTAAGAATAAATAAGTTTATTTATTATTTTTACTCGTTAGATATTTTTTATTTTTAGTTAGAAGTATTAGCTTTACGACACAAATTTTTTACCCAATAAAGGTACATTCGATAGTTTCTCTCTTCACAATTTGAGGGTTAACCAGATTTGATATCAGTTACCCACCTAAAGTACCTTTAGAATGAATTACTTTCGTTGCAATTCATCGTCACAATTAATTTGTTACTATTTACTTGATATTTTAGAGAAACAGCAGATGAAATTAATATAGGTGTTACCATAAATACAAAATATTAACAATCGATTTACGATGATGACGTCACGTTGGCGCATAATAACCGAGGCGCTCACGCACCGCTCGTCTACCGTTCCCCTGGGGGCACGCTTACTCTCAGTATTACGATGCTCTACATTACATTACACCTTGATTGTGTAATATTTAATTGAAACAATTTATCTCTTGGAACAAGTTCAACGTAATACACATCTGTTATAAATATTGATGGTATTATTAAGGCATAAAACTTTCTATTTATTACATCTCAACTATTTCATTGTCGTGCTAGTTAATATGTTTTGTTAAATCTTCAGGTTCTTTTATAACTTTTTGCCTTAATTACTAAACTTTTTAATTTGTACATAATTTTTTCGATACGCATTTTCATGACGTAAAGCCATGATGGGATATTAATGATACGATATTACTATCGTGTCTAACTGAAAATAACAAATCTTATTAAATAAAGTATTTTAATGTAGTGACCGCCATTGTTATCTGAGCATCCTTGAAAACACAATTAGAAAATTCCGGGCTTAAATTGGATTTCTAACAGTTGATATCCAATGTTACGGAAACCAAAATGGTTAAATGAAGGACAATGAGTCGTCACGCGAGTATATAGCCGGTAACTAAAACACAATTCGTGACATCAACACAAATTCATTGATATTCATAGTTTCATGTTACAATTTTTTTCCGGAAAATTACTTATTTGGTGACAAAAGGTGAAGGTTTAAACTTTTTTCTGAGCTTATTCATAAATCGCGTGTGGCGGTGGTATCACGACAACAACAACGTGGTGTTGAGTCATTTGCCGTGTTTTTTATTTAAAAAAAATAAAAAACTATATTAATTCCTTTATAACTATCCATGACAATAATTTTTCAAATGTACAATCACATCACAAAAATCACAAAAAGCATAACTTGTCACATACTTTTAGTTAAAGTAAAAAAATATTTATAACGATTCTCTACAATTGTCCTAAAATCAGTACGTTGAAAAACATAAATTAATCTGTAACAATTTTGCTTCATTTTAAAATTCTTGCCTATGCTAATTTCCTGCAGGTAAGCAATGAATATTTAACGAGAGTGGACAGTAAATAAAGTGCTTTATATTCATGGGTTCAACCAGTTCAACGGTCTTTGATCGCGGCGTAATCGTTAATGACTGTGACGTGACGCTACCACGAACGCTACAACTAGATCGATAACAATAACATTGGCCAAATTCTGTGTTGCAGTGACGTGATTTGCTAAAAATACATATTT
The DNA here is from genome assembly GCA_947347705.1 of Nymphula nitidulata. Lineage (NCBI taxonomy): Eukaryota > Metazoa > Arthropoda > Insecta > Lepidoptera > Crambidae > Nymphula > Nymphula nitidulata. Next base: position 17,567,034 of record OX374618.1, on the reverse strand, counting down.
TTTTTACTATTTCGTTACTATTTATAATTCTATTTGTTACTTAAAAAAATAAACAATACCTTCGCCTTCTACGATCTTCTCCACAAAAATATATCTGTATATAGAAATGACTTTTTTTCCTATAGAGGTATTCAATATCGATATATATTTTTTCTCCTTTGTCATTGGGCGCTATTAAATGTTTAAAACGTTTTAGACTATATTTTTCTTCAGCACATGACTAAATTGATAGAGGCGGTGTATCTAACTAATAATAATAACATAGACTTTAAAAAAATGCGCCTAATATATTATTATGTGTCGGTAGCATTAATCTTACGATTAAACACTTATTATACATCATAATATACTTCCACTTTTTTTGTGCCAATTGTAGTAAGCGAAGTAGGTGAGTATCGCGTCGTGAGTCGCGACTCGCATGCCTTTTGTCTTGTCGTACGCTTACTTCCAACTTGCAGGAAGTAATCTCGCCACCAGTCCGGATATGCGCTTGAGATCGCGTCTAACAACATCTTTTTATCCACATTTATGGACAGACAACGGAACATCAAACGTAACACCGGAATTTTTTTCTATGGAAAGGCACCTAATTAGCCACCGAGTAGAATATAAGTTATCTTTACTATTGACATATCTAAAACTGAGTGATTTAAGTAGTATTTCTAATATATCAGCCACAGAGCAAGATGTCTACTACCAAACATAGGCCTCTTTATAAAATAAAAAATTAAATAAAGGATTAGAAAAGTGGGTAAAACAAATTGATAGAAATTATTTTAATCACATTTTAATGATTTTGATGGGCTTAAACGCCTACTTTATTTTTCTGGCCGGAAATCAGGAAATCGAGTCCCGCCTGGTACATATATGTTTTCATCGTTTTCTTTCTTTATTTGTAATTGTAACAAAATTATTTTGTTTCACTTACGTACGGCACGAACACTTTTACCGCTAGGAAATGGGCTCATTTAGATTCCCAGCTATCATTAAATTTCCAACATGAGTTACTATATCGTCTAAGACATGACATAAATTGTTAATGTTTATATCGCATACTTAAATCAAACAGACCATAGTAATGACTGCGCATGATGCCTCATAAATAGCTATCCTGAAACGTGTCTGTTAAACGGGTTGGTATTAGTAGATATATTATGTAGTAGGTACAACTATCGTTTCATATTTGCTACTGCCGATAGATTTATTAGTCCAAGTTCCTGTGACGTGTGAAGGGTGAAATCTTACAATATTATATTATTTTCAGTTCCGTTCAGTCGGCACGTTTTGGCAGCCGACGGCACACTCCAACAATGTTAATATTCCAGCTCTTTCAAAGAATAATCTGTCTGTCAAGCCTTTCCACGCATTTTTTCTAAAAAAAATATGAACAAGTCAAAATAATTCGGCAAAGTAGGTAAGTACCACGGCAAAAAGAGACTTCCTAATCGCGACCAAACTGGCAACAAAATAAAATATTCAGGACTCCAAAACCTAGATCGATTACCAGTTAATGGGCATCTATCATAGATACATAAATAGGTAGTTAAGATTTTCCCTAAGTAAGTCTGTCAGCTTGGCATACCTAATAAAAATATCCTTGACTTATCTACTAAAACGGATCTATAGAACAATCCAACAACACTATTTTGACTTCAAAAACGAGGAGGTTCTCAATTCAGTTGGTACCTATGTTTTTTTAGGAAATCCTGTTCTTGGCCTTACAATTATTATGCTGTTGGTTTTCATAATAAATAAATTAAAAAATCCGCTAGTGATGACGTTAGTCTGGCGTTATAATCTCGATATACGGTCAGGAATAATTACCCGGTAACCACGATGACACCAGCCAAAACTCGTAAATTGGTATTAAAAGTGGTGTTATTTCCAAATGTCAAATCCATGCTACTTCAGTTTTTTCCAATATTCAAGTTTTAAAATTGCTGAAAGACTACCTAATACATAGTTATTTATATATCTAACAATTATATGTATGTATACAGAATATTAAAAGACATTTGAAGAAAAAAATAACAAAACTACTTAATGATCATGAAACTAACTTTTCGGCGTATGCAAATTATCTTAATATAGTTATTAAATAAAACACATAACCTATATACGACTTAAATAGATCCAATATATGGCTTTTTTAAACAAAGCACGGCAAATAACTCACTCGATATATAAAAAGCGGTAATCAATAGTATGCGAAGACAGGTACTTAGTGCAGCTTGAAACACACTGTTCTAGCCGTCTCCAGCTTACCGGCCCATAATGTGCCTTTTCACGCCTCTTTTGAAGGAAGCCATGTTATAGGAAGGAGGGAACACATGTGCTGACAAAGGATTAGAAGCTTTACTTCACGAAGTCATACTTCACGACACAGAAGCGTGTTACTAAACTTATTTGTGCGTGATGTTTTAATGACTATCGTAATTAACAACTGAAGGACAAAAATTACTCATTCAATGCTCTAGAGTTTATTTATACGGTGTTGTTTTAAAATGAAAAGTAAGTATTGCTAATTAGTGCAGGATTTAGCAAAGTTTTTTAGTTAATGAATTTCAACATAAAATCATATACTTATTCAACGATCTCATAATTCAGCTCTACTCATGCCGTAAAAAATTACTATGTTATAGTTAGTAGCTACTTTGTTGTTCATATTGCGCTTTGATGAAACGTCTAAAATGTAAATAAGATAACAATATTTTTATTAATGTGTACGTATATACGTCAAAAGCAACAAGACGTAAATCAACATTATTGTTATGGATTACATAAAATGAAGCATGTTTAGATTCATGGCAAAAATAGATAGGAAATGACGACTAACATTTCAAATTTAAGATAACTCAGTCTCGTTGTTTAACAAACAAATAATTTAAGTACTACCCGTGTCTACATACTTATTTTTGTTAATATTTTTTTTATGATAGTGTGTGTACATTAATCTATAAATAAACAATAATAAATGTGTTTTATTTTGTATTAACACTAACGACTGCTGTAAACATAAAATCATATTATCATGTTATAATTTGTAGTATTAAAAGCTCAAACAAAGGGTGCATATACGATTACTTACATCATTTCCTATTTACGATGTTAGTTTTATCAAATACGATGAGTTCGAATAAAGAATTTCAGTTGAAAAGACTCGTTTTTTTCGGGACGGCCCATATTATTTGCTTTATTAATTGTCAAAATACTAACGAGTTTCCCAGAAGCGTAGGAGTGGGAGCACTCGACTTCTTTTATATAGGTCGTCAATGAAGGAAAACAGGCTATCTATCGACCAGCGCGTATTTATCATCTCTTTTTATTGTGTCAGTTAAATGGAATAATAGAACGGATCTGCAAATCATTCATATTATATCTTTTTTGAAATGTAGAATATTCGCAGCTATCGATTAACAATTTATTTAAGGTGGATCCCCCACGAATTTACAGTTTCTACAGCTTTTTTTAATAATATATTACTTTTATTAAAGAATATTCAAATAAAGTTATACTAGGCAGGGGCAGATATAGTTTTATCTATATTAATTCTTCGTTATCTAGTATCTATATAACATTAGCTCCTTTTTATGTTCTAGATAGCATAATAATATGTGAGTGTAAAAATATTAATTTGGTATTATAAATACTAATGAAAACCACATAAGTAAGGAGAACAGATAGATAGATTCTTTGCATAAACTCCATAATTACAGTCGTATGAAATCCTTCGACATACAAATAAATAGGTAACCGATTAACTGCAAGAAAATAAAACGAGAAGCACTAATTTGGTTGATTTTATAGCCGCAGCTGCCAGTTATAGCAATATAGTGGGGAACCATCTTAATAGTATATCTGCATACACGCTAATATAACGCTGCTTATAAGCATGCTTTTACACGAAATTTTGAGAGAAAGGAATAGTTTACAAATTAAGATGTGATGTCATGAAAATTTTCATCAGCGAACTTATTTTAAATAGGTTTATCACCTCAGTTAACTTCGAAATTCGATACCTATATGAATACACGGGTCTTAACGTAATCGATGGCTAAACATGCAAATGCCTACTGGCCACTGATTCATCAACAATTCAATAGATCACGACTTATATTTGAGACGCCAATAGTAACTACTCTAAAATAGATAAGACCTAAGTTTGGTACCCAAATCATAGTAAGATTCTAGTTCTGATGTCGTAACAAATTCACGATCCAAAACTCGTGAATTTTAAAACGCAAATTTACCGGCATAATGTAAGTGAATCTTAAACTAAATTCGTATCAATAAATATAATATAGTAAAGTGCGTCACACATTTAAACCGAAGGCAGGCGCATAGTAATCATGTAGTGAGATATGAGAATGTGACTGCGAGACCCAGGAATAGCTAGTGAAATCCGTCGACTATCAAGTTTCCCACAAACATCGCCTTAAACTGCGCGTCCCCACTTCAACTCACCGGCAACTCTCCAAACATTTCACTTTTTCGTTTCTTCCGATTAACTCCTCCGACGACTAATTAATGGCAATCTGTACGTGCGTTAAATATTACGGACACAAATACCATCAATTAGGTCGCGCGAAATCGTTGCTGTGTTGATATTTGTAAATAAGACCGCTGCTATTTATGCAGGTAATACACTTATATTATATTATAGAGGTTGGTGACAACAATAAATTAAAACAAGGGCTATATTAGTTAATAGAAATGTTCTGCAACTTAAAATAAACATCTTATTTATTTGATAATTTTATGACATTTCCATAAAATAATGCAGCCAATGTTTATGTTATTTCATAGTTAAATGTCATCAAATTATCAATAGAATAAGATATATTTGAAAGTTGCTTATCATACTGGCCCTATTATAGCTTATGTTTTAATTTATTGACGTAATATCGTCACCACCCTGAATTCCACCGGCTTTTGCCCGCGACATCGTCCGCGTGTATATCGGTTCCATTACACGAGAACCGTACATTTTTCCGGGATAAAAGTAGCGTAAGTACTATTCCGGAGTATAATTTATCTGTGTGCCAAAGGAGATGTTTTATGTCCGGCCAGGTATAGGTATGTACACTACCTCAAAAAAGCAGGAAAAATTTCCTGAATTCGCGAAAAATACAAATAGTTCATTTTCATGCAGAGTTTGTTTGTACAAAAGTTGAAATTTTTCGTCGATTTCACCGTTATTCAATATGGCTATATGGCGGGCGACATAGAAGTTAACTAAACGTCACCGAAGTGACATAAGCGCGATGATAAATATTTGGCTGTGTTACAGTTTTTCTATAAAAAATCTTGTTTGGTACCACGCAACAAAGCAAAAAAGAAAACGGACTATTGAACTTCATAGTTTTATTTACCTATTTTTCAGTATACTGTAGATACATAGACGACCGGCTGGTCGAGCGGTCTGTACCCCTTGCTACGCAGGCTACTCGGTCAAGAGGTCCAGGGTTCGAATCCTGGTAGGAGCAAATGTTTGTATGATGAGTACGATCATTTTTTTACGAGTCATGGATGTTTATATGTTTATTTAGTATATTTCTAATATTTTTATACATATTATTATCATTATTTCTCCGTTATCTAGTATCCATAATACAAGCTCTTAATGTTGCTTACTTTGGGCTAGATAGTAGGTGTGAGGATAAGAATATTATTATTATTATTATAGACCTGGCCGGCCCCCTTATTCAGAAACTGTCGGATCACGGATTCGATTCGAAAAGTCACATGCCGTCTCGCTTTGACGCACCGTGATAAAAAGTGACAAGTATAGAGATTCCGAAATTCGATTCTTTTCCGACAGTTGTGAACTTGTGAATAAGGGGGCGGGTCTCCATACATTTTTGGAACATCTGTTTTCATGTAGATCCGTTCAGTCGTTCTGGCGTGGTTTACCAACAAATATCCATCTAAGCTTTTGCATAATATTATAATATACAGGGTGGTGATGACAATATGACAATACGACAACAAATTAAAACGACATAGATTTGTTAAGGTCAAAGCGATAGTATTTTTAATTTTATTATACCGATTTTAAAAAAAATAGTCTGAGTCCGTTTAAAAAAAAGAACTTTTCGAAATTTGATTTCACGGATGATAGCTGGTTTTTTCTAAATTTTATGCGGTTGCATTTTATGCCGTTCGTTGACACTGCCTGAAGCGGCCTGTGAATGTGCTAATTATATTTTTTTCCCCCGTTAGTTGACATTGATAACAAAAAAGTTCACTGATTCTAGCTGTCATGGAAATGTGGAATCTATTTTAACAATATTAGAATAATAAAATTATGAAATTTGATTCGTAACATTATAAAAATATTTTAAATTGTTTCCAAATACATAACAGCATCGCCGTTAAACAAGATGACGTTTTGTGGTTTACCGGATTGGTACCGGTAGTCCGGTACGGCTAGGCGATTTTGAGGTGCTAAGTTCCAAAAATTCTAAAGTTTCTGAATTTTTGCAAGGGGATACACTTCTACCTAAAAAGCTTATATTTAATTTTTGTGTCAAATCTTGCTATTGCATTTTCAGTAATTCAATATTTTGTGACCTAAATGTTAAAATATAAATAAAACTGCCAAAAATAATTTAATGTGTCAAATGATAGTAATATTGTGTGTAAAATAGCCTAGGCTGTGTGCAAACTAAGTGTGTGTCGTTTTAGTCCAGTGCAAATTGACAGGGGGCCCAATATATGTTAAAAGTGTCAAAAAAATATTATAGTTTATAAAACAAATACAACCTAACTCAGGGCACCTAATTATGACCCTGACATGATTTTGTGCCAAACTAAGCCATGGGTTATAAAGATATTTAATTATTTAGCTTTTCCAAGCCATAGCGGCTGTAAAAAAATATTAAAGTTATTAGAGTTTACACATTTAATATCATAAAAGCATAAAATATCTGCTATTAAATTTTGTGTCACTTTAATTCATGATATACTTAAAAAACATATTTAATTCCCTACATAAATATTAGTTCGCTCGCGCGTTGTGTATTGCACGGAGCATTTACACACATTTGCAAAGAGTAGCAAGTAGGAACAGTCAACCGAAGGTCACGTTAACACAAACGCCCGAATTAAGCTAAACGTTTTTGTACTTTAAACCGATTACGTTTAGGTTGAAAATTGATTGGATTTTTTTTCTCATATTACGGTTAGCTGACCTGCTGTTGTTTTGTACAATGGACAGCACATCAAGCGTAACAGTATGACCTTGAGCTTGCCCTTACTGCGTTCGTAATAGAGGTGGCTTTCGTATTGCAACTGTTACACTTGATGTGCTGTCGTGTGTACATATAAGTAAGTGTCGTGTGTATAGTGTATAAAGTAATTATATACCTACTTAAAAAATATACCTACTTAAAAAATATACCTACTTATAATACGAAATTGTTATGTTCTGTACACTTATTACTGTCACCACAAGCATTGATAAATTTATACTTATATGTACACACGACAGCACATCAAATGTAACATTATTAATGGTAAGATCGGATAATTCGAAATAATTTCATATCCGTTTTAAAGCCGTACACAATTAAAAATTTAAGAGCATACTTTATTTGATAAATAAAACAAGTGCGGGTACCGCATGTTGTGAGAGAAATTATATAATAATATATATAGGTAACCTTTTTTTCTTTTTTTTTACCGGAGGCAAAGACTAGTGCATAGAAATATGGACATCCCATTTCTCTGAAGCTGATTGTACAATTCTAGAGATAGTAGACTTATTAATAGACATACTTAGTAGTAATAAAACAATTATATCTCTAAAATCTTATTTAAAAAAAATTACCGTGCGGCGCCCTATTTCCTCCCGTGGGTTTCGTAAGAGGCGACTAAGGGATCTCTGAGCTATCAACTGCTCCACTGGTGGGTAGGGTGTGAAAACCCTGGTTAGTGACCACCGTACGCAAGGCACAAAACCCACCAAGTGACCACATGTGGCCGCGTTCCGGGAACAGTGGGCGTACAGCTTGGGGAGACGATGCCGCGATGGATGCGGTCAATGATGGCTTCCGTCTGACTAGTGCCAGGTGGACTGCGTTGACCCGTCGGCCAGGGAGACCTGAAGATACGGCTGTTCCGCTGGCCGCCCGTGGCACGGTACAGGGGCCCAAGCTATCCTAACCAGGTCGTGAGGCTGCCCCATCATGCCTCGCAAAATCTCGGGGTAGTCCGTCGTGCCGGCTAGTTACCGGATGGTGGGGTTCCAGCGGCCATACCCGGGAGGGTTCGGAGGCCCTTCCGTCTTGCGGGTCAGCGCTTCTCTGCTGTCGGCTGTTACCTGGCAAAACAGGCCTCACGATTTGACTGCCAATATCCATCCATGGCAGCGACAAGTAATGTGTATGGTCGTACAGCGGTGCACGACTCCACTACAGCCACGCTGTTTGAGGTCGGGCTCACTAACTTCCGTGGGCTCCATGCTAATCTCAATGTCGTCTACCAACATCTTGAGACGGCTCGGCCAGCGCTGCTTTTTTTGACGGAGACGCAAATACTCCGCCCGGCTGACACAAGGTATCTGGACTATCCCGGCTATGCTCTTGAAGAGTCCTTCAAAGCGAAGTCCGGGGTTTGCTTATTTGTCCGGACGGATGTTTGCTGTCGCCATCTACGCCACTTGGAGGACCCTTTCTTTTCCATTCTCGGGGTGCACGTGGACCTGGGCATTCATTTACGTGTCTACGTTTGCCTCTACAGATCCCACAGCGGTGGCATGGAGACAACTCGACTTTTTGAACACCTTAGTCGGGTGGCAGATGTTGCGCAGGACCAGTTTCCAACCGCAGAATTGGTGTTTTTGGGAGACTTCAATGCTCACCACGAGACGTGGTTATGTTTCCCCAAAACTGACCATGCTGGTAGAACTGCCCATGCGTTCGCTCTCACGCACGACCTGACTTAACTGGTTAACCAGCCCACCAGGATTCCAGATATTGTCGGTCACGCACCCTCTTTGTTGGACATTCTGATAACGACTCGCCCGGAGGGATATCGGTTAGAGGTTCGAGCTCCCTTGGGATCATCGAGTCACTGCCTGATTTCTGCTGGGGTGCCACGGGCGTCGCCACCGTTATCTGCGGTGGCCAAGCGCCGCATCTGGCACTATGCGTCGGCAGACTAGGGCGGTATGCGGGATAACTTTGCATCTGTTCCTTGGAGGCAGCGCTGTTTCAGTGAGTCGAAGCCGAATGCTAGCGCTACTGCTAAGTGAGCTGGTGAGATAAAGTTAGGGTTGGAGTACTATATCTCTCACTCCGATCTGGTCCGTAAGGGCAGGCCTAACCACTAGTTCAATCGCGAGTGTGCCTTAGCTGTTGAGAACAAACAGTCGGCAGACCGCACTTGGATCAGGTCCAGTCAGTGGGGATCCCAATATGGACACACTGAAAGCAGCCTATAACAATGCCACCAAGTCCTGCAAAAGGGCCTTCATCAGAGCGGATGCTCAGCGCGTTGCACGAGACCTGATGGCATCTCAGCGATAGTACTGAAAAACTGCGTAGTGGAGTTGTCTCCCGTCTTAACGTGGCTATACCGCCTTTCTTTCTCTTCTGGGTGTGTGCCGGAATCTTGGAGCGAGGCCAATGTGCAACCAGTCCCCAAAAAGGGAGACCGATCAGACCCAGCTAACTACCGTCCAATAGCTGTCACCTCTGTTCTTTGCAAGGTTATGGAACGGATCTTAATTAACTAGCTGGTCCGATACCTAGAAGATCACTCATTAATTAATGATCATCAGTGTGGGTTTCGGTCGATACGGTCAACGGGTGATCTTCTAGCATATTTAATGCATGTCTGGTGTGAAGCTATTGACAATCACGGTAAGTCAGTGGCTGTTAGCCTTGACATTGTCAAAGCTTTTGATCGGTTCTGGCACTGGGCTCTTCTATCCAAGCTACCGGCATACGGTCTGCCCACTCAGCTTTGCAACTGGATCGCGAACTTCCTGCATGAGCAGAGATCCGTGTCCTCGTTGATGGGTGCGCTTTGTGATTCATGTTAGTGAATACTGATGTACCACAAGGCTCTGTTCCACTCTCTTTCTTCTTCATATCAATGATATGCATTCATTGCTATGCGGATGACAGTACAGTGCATGGTGGATATTAAGGTCGCCCAGGGGTTGGGCGCATTGAAACCGAGAGGGTGAGAATCAATCTTACCATTGAGCTCAACAGGGTGTTAAACCTCATATCTGAATGGGGATTTAACAATCTTGTTGAGTTCAATGCTAAGAAAACACAGGTGTGCGCGTTTACAGCCAAAAGATCGCCGTTCCTTCCCCTTCCGTCTCTTCAGGGCACTAACTACTCTTTCGGCACAGAGCTACATCAATTTGCTCGGTATGGAGATATGCTGCGATCATAAATCAGAGGAAATATATCGAAACCGTGGTCAAAACAGTCTCACAGAAACTAGGTGTCCTGAACAAAGTGCGTCGATTTTTCACACCTGACCAATTATGCCTGCTATATAAAACTCTGGTCCGGTCTTGCGTTAAATATTGCTCGCTTCTGTGGGATGGCTCCGCCAAATACCTCCTCTATGCGCTGGACAGATTGCAGCGTCGTGCCGTTCATATTATTGACCACGTAGTGGTCACGAACAGCCTAGAACCTCTACAACTCCGTCGTGTCGTGACATTGCATCATTAAGCGCCTTCTATCGGCTTTATCATGGAGAGTGTTCTGAGGAGCTCTTCCAACCTTATCCCACCTTCCCCTTTCCTACTCAGGAGCACGCGTGCTGGTCTTCGGAGTCATCAAAGCTACTGTCTCCACCTAAACATCACGCACAAAGAAGTCGTTTCTTTGTCGGACTTCCAAAACTTGGAATTTTTCCCAGCACATGTGTTCCCTCCTTCCTTTAACATGGGTTACTTCAAAAGAAGTGCTAAAAAAGCCGGCAAAGGCTAGAACAGTGTGTTTTCAAACTGCACTAGCTGTCTCCGCACATGGACTTTTCTTACCGCTTCACATCAGATGTGATGACTCATTTGCTGAGCTTTGTATATAAAAAGCGGTTTGGTGAGTTAAAGTAGTTGTGGTAACGACTGAGACCAACGGCTTAGCGTGCCTTCCAAAGCACGGGGGAGCTCGAGATTATAAATTATGACTGACCCATCTCGGGCATGGCGAAAGTTGCTTTGTTTTTGCTATCGAAACTATAGCGTTCAAATCACTACGCCATCGCCACCGAGATACTCAAATCACTGTATAATTTAATTAAATTAAAATGAATTCATTTTTTTTTTTTTTTTTTTCAGCATATAAATGTTATTTGGAAAATATTTATTTAATACATTGACACGATTTTGCACTATTATAAATTAATTCGGAAGTCACTTTCACACTCCATCGCTATAACACCAATGAAAATGTATTTTTTGTAATAATTAACTCACATCGTATGCGCTCTTTAATCGAACAAATCACTCTGCTCTAATCAATCGAAAAAATAGCGAATGTCGAAATGCCGAGGTCACCCAAGGGCGGGCGGCTGTGTACTTCCCCGAGGCGAGGTATCGCCGCCGCCGATAGGCGGCGCGCTTCCAATTCATGAAGGCATGGGGGTAATGGTAATGTGTGTATATTTACGGGAGGCAATTAATGCGTTAATAAAATCCTTTCTTTTAATTTTACAGCTTTACCACCCAACATAAGCCCACAAATAAGACATGTTATATTAGTTTCCATTTTCTATGCAATTATCACAAGTCACTACTCGTACAACAACAAACAAATTATAGCGCCTCGCTCCCGGCCGGCCGGCAGCCGGTCGCCGCAGCCAGTGAATACCTACGCGCTCCTTTGCCGCGCTGTGGCCGCGCTAGTGTTCTTCGCACAAAAATGTTGAAAACAATATAAATCAAAATCCCATGGATTAAAACGACACAAATTAAGCATAGAGCTTCCTTTTACCATAACATTAATAAAGACATAAACTCTAATAACTTGAATTTTCTTTTATGGCTATTACAGGGGGTGAAATAGGAAAAAAATTATAGTTCCGAATACCATGGATGAATATGACACAAAATGACTTAAACAATAGATACTAGAGTTAGAGAACTGTTAACACTTATTTCACCAACTTTAATATTTTTCTATAGCTATTACAGCGATAGGTAAGTATTTGGTTAAATCCAGTATTCCCATGGAGTGAGATGGCACAAAAAGCTTATGTATATCAGTAATGACTTTGTTATCATCATGGAAGCTAAATTTTCAACTCTAATTTTCTTTTTAACGAAATAATGCATAAAAAGACAAATACCTAAATTGTGACCTTAGCAACCATCAAAAATGACACAAAATCATGATTTAGGTTATTCAAATAGTATACTAACTGTATGCAAAAAATCATAAACTTTAATATTTTTGGAACCTAAAAACCTAGCGGTACCGGACTACGGGTCCGGGTCCGATAAGAGAACAATGTCACGGCTGCGAATGCGCGTGCGGCGAAAGTACCAGTATTGATTGTTTCGCGGTTATCGCGAGAGCACGCAATCGGTCATTACGTAACGGACTGTACTCGCGGGAAGTCGTGCCGTCACCGATAACTGTTTGCTTACGTTTTAATTACAAATAATAATAATAATAATAAATCTTTATTGTACCAAGAACAAGTCACAACAGTAAATTGTAGCCCTGACTCCTAAGCTAGTATGATCTGTATTTCAGGAGCCAGTTCCTTCCCAATAAAGTTCACAATATTATAATTCTTATGTACAGGGGCCTTACCACCATCTTTATACGTTTTACGTGTGTGTGTGTGTGTGTGTATGTGTGTGATTGTGTGTGTGTGTGTGTGTATGTGTGTGATTGTGTGTGTGTGTGTGTGTGTGTGTGATGTGAAGTGTTGCATTAGCTTATCGGCTTAAGGTAGCTTTCAATTTTCTCAAATCCCAAACTTTGTATGAATTTGGATAATTTTGTCTTAAGCTGGTGATTAGTACAGTTTAAAATATTAATTTTGTCATTTAGGGAATTGTACATTTTTGGTGCCAAGAAATTGAAGAAGCGTTGAACATAGGTACTTTTGGTTACCGGAATTGGACAGCGAGGTCTGCGTTTATTTACCAGCGGCACAAATGGCGAGTTGACCAATTTATTAAGAGCCTTTTTAGAACGCTACTCAAACATGCTACCGAATTACGCAGGCAAGCATAATAGTAAATGCTGATTTTAATTACAATATCATTGTCAAATTATCTTGCCGTGTAAGCTTGTAACCCACCAACCCGCATTGGGCTAGCGTAGTGGTGTTATGGCCCAAACTCCTCATGTGTTTCTGCTATGTAGGAAGGCCTGTGCCCAGCTGTGGGACGTATATAGGCTGGTGATGAAGCTTGTAACACATCAATGGATTAACTATTAACCTTCAGATGAAGCCTGTACTCTTTTTTGTAGTTTACAGCGTTTTTGAAATTAAAATTTTTACTTCATTAAAGATTATTAGGTGGTTGATCAAAAACAATTTTTGGGTGTATCGTGTCCGTTCCTTTTTCTATTCAAATTATAGTAACGCTTGACATAAAAATCGACACGTAGGTACAGCCGTCGTATTCTGTCATTTTGTTATACATTTTGACAAATTTAGTCCAAGTAAGTTTGTTACAGAATAGCATCTAACCACCTTTTATTTCTGTTTAAAATAGCGAAACGGTTTTAACAAGTACGTTTCGGTCAAACTTCAGCCTCCGCCCTACATGAACTAACCAGACCATAAACATACAAAGTCTAATGACCTAAATAACAAATCTTCTAACTGAATGAATCACAAATAGAAATAATCAGGCAAACTAAATAAATATACAGTACCAAATAGCTTGTTGTTTAATAATTCGCTGGTAGGCCGATTGAGATTAATCTTTCTTTGCGGAAATGGCTATTAAAACGTGCGTACTGAACACTGTAACATTCAAGTATTCAAATTATACTATGTCTGTAGCCCTGTTGTATTAAATGAAAATTCCTAATTACTTATGTCATTGGTTAAAGTAATTTATGTTAGAAATATATGTTTAATCATCACCAGCCTATATACGTCCCACTGCTGGGCACAGGCCTTCCTACATGGGAGAAACATATGAGGAGTTTGGGCTATAACACCACCACGCTGGCCCAATGCGGGTTGTTGGGTTAAAGCGGTTGCAGGGACAACCGGGACCAACGGCTTAACGTGCCTTCCGAAGCACAGAGTAGCTTGGTATAACAAACATTGATTGACTCAACCCAGGATCGATCATGGCGAAGTTGCTTTGTTTTTCGTATCGAAACCAGAGCGCCACCGATCTCCTGTATATGTTTAATTTTTGTAAGGAATACAATAAATTGATTACTCGGTGAGCGACTTAAAATCCAACCAAATGCCACAACAGATTTTACTCTGCCCAAGTATTATTGTTGAAAATAAAGGCATTGGGCCTGATTCTGAAGACACAATTTAATTATAAATTTAAGTACAGTATATCTCTTTCTCGCATTATTTCATAGGAAAAAGATAGCAAGAATCTGTTTAGAGCTGTCACTTAAATTTAGATAGATTTCAAAGAAAACATAGACAATTTTAGACGGCATGTACGGAGGTGCTTCCTAAACACTGCATTTTAACACGTTCAATAAGGTCGAAAATTGAACGCACGTTTCTAAATGTCAAATTATATTACGAGCATCCTTTTCTTATTCATTTTAAGAGAAAGAGAGGCACTGAATTTAAATTTAGACTTAGCATGCGTTCTCCAGAATTAGGGCCATTATCGTAAGATGATGATTTAAGTTATTCTTATAAGACGACCGGCTGGTCTAGTGCTCTCTTACTATCAGACTAATCGATCAGCGGTACCGGGTTCGAATACCGGTAGCCCATCTGCCCGATGTTTGTATCATGAGTAGGTACGAGAATTTGTTCAAGAGTCATAGATGTTTGTACAAATGTTTATTTATTTGTATGTTTTTTATTATTATCAATATTTCTCCGTTATCTAATGCTTATCATAGCACAAACTCCAAATTATGCTTATTTTGGGCTAGATACCTAATAGGTATGAGTGTATGAAAATTGCTTTTACACAAAAAAGCTTAGTAAACTAATATCATATACTTAGTAGGTATGCTGTTCAATTAATTACAAGCCTATTTATAATAGAAAACAAGTAAAATAATACAAACTGTTAATAAGCGACCTTCGAAATTGCAAGCTAGTTTACAGTTAACCACGAGCTAGCTAAATGTATTAATATGCTAAATGGCCATTACTGGAGTTCCCCTATTGCTATTGTTTGATGTATCATATTCGCATGTAAATATACACAACATTACAATAAGGTCAGTGTAAATTGCGGAACATGATCAAGGTCTGCGCATCGGTGCATCTGCGGCCATCGCTCGCCATGGGTCTGGTTACTATCACAATGCATCCCTGTTTATTGTTATCAAACGAAGGCTATTTAAAATACAAACTACTCAAAATACTAACATGTTGTATTTTAATCACCATATAATTAATTACTTGCCAAAACTTTTAGATATTAGGGTAAGAGCCGGATTGTTGTCTCGGTGGGATAGGTACCCCGGTTTCGAATACACTGTGTTAGAGATTTCCCTCAAGTTAGTGCTCTTTTATGATTAGAAGCCCTATATAATTCAGTTCAGTAGGCCTCAGGGCCACATAAGTTGTATGTACCTAGTATGTAGGACAGCGCGTACGCGTTTCGTCTCTGTAAACGAAAAACAGAAGATTTTCGTCGAGCCCTCAACGTCTGTGAAATTATATTTATCAGTGATTTCTAATGAATATCTAATTATTATTTTTTTTAATTATTCGCATACACTAAAGTTCAAATTGACTATTGTGTTTTATTTTCAAATACTTACTTAGCTCTTTTTTATGAAAAGGACATATAGCCGTTTCGAAAAGAATATAGTCGCCGCATATAATTTTGCAGATATTCGCCAACGTGGCAATAACTATTTTTTAAAGATTTCAAGTGGTGGAGGAAAAAAATTTGTAAGAGACGTGGAACAGATTTTTTTTTTATATACAACTAGATGACAAACAAGCTGACGGCCCACCACGGTGGTAAGCGGTTACAAAAGTAGATGTTAATCCAGGTCGCCTAAATCAAACCATTTTTTTATAAACCAATACACCAACTGTATGTTTGTTCGTTTATTGTTAAAAAACAATTTTTTTACAAGGGCGGCGAACTGGCAAATAAGGTTGCGGCCCGCTTCATACTAAATGGTTACCGTAGCGTAATAGAACCGTCGTAACGCCTTGGACACTACTGAGCACTCGTTCGATGCTTACCCTTACCTAGTCTTCTATTTCTCAAAGAGCTCTGAAGACCTTCCTCACTGCAGCAACACAATACTACAAAGTAGTGTTTGACTGCGAACTTCCGTAAGTTGGAGTGCTATACCCCAGTCGGGCGCTCTTTTTTATGTATTTGTGAAAAATCATTTGATATTGCAGGTGCATTGTCATCCTGAGGCCTAAAATGAACGCCGTCCATGCTCGTCCAAGTTATACTGGCTACCTTTTCCTTCAATCCGAAACACAGCGAAATGTTTCACGATTGAAATAAGAAAAGCGGTGGTACTTACCCAGACGACCCTCTACATACGGGCCAACCACCAATTAATGCGGTATATTCATTTAGTGTAAAATACAAAACTGAGTGATTTGACAAATGTTGTTTTGTGCTTGTACTAAATAGCGACCCAGCTTTACTCCATGACCTACATAATAATAATAATAATATAATATTCATACACTCACACTTATTATCTAGCCCAAAGTAAGCATCATTAAGAGCTTACTTATGTTATGGCTACTAGATAACTCGTGAACAAATTCTTGTACTCATCATACAAACATTCGCTCCCAACGGGATTCAAACCCGGGACCCCCGACCGAGTAGCCTGTATAGCAAGGGACACAAACTACTCGGCCAGCCGGTCGTCATAAGTTAGTTAAATCTATTTTTTCCTAAATAATAATAAATAAAAATAAAATAAATGTGGAGACTTTGCAGACTTTCTGTATTTATCTTGTCTATGTTGTCATAAGTCTTCTTTAAATAAATAGACGATAATGAAATTAATAAACAGATAAGGTAAAAGCTCCTAATTCGGAATTCAAATTTTTGCGTTTTATTCTGGTTTGCGTGATAAGTAGTCGCTTTTGGAAAACGTCGTGCGAATAGGGCCTAAGAGATTTTCGATGAATAAATTCCATATTGATGTAAGTACTTACATGAGCTTATACAAACTAGAAAACCGTCCGTCGTAATAAAATATTGCCGTAATTGGAGAGGATTTCAACGTAAAGAAAGAAAAGTTTAAACAGTTTTTCAACTTATCCTCTGTTTGGTAGAGAAGATACCTATACAATAATGAACAAGTTTCTGAACTCGAGAACAGCTCCCTGGGTCTTAAGCTACTATAGTAGTAACATTGTACGATAAAGATTACTAACGGCTTGTAGTAACTATTATCTAGTCTTTTTGTTACGGCGTTCATTCAGTGGATTTCATACAAAACTATGGTTTCCATTTGAATACTTTCAGGCAGAGATGCAGCTTACTTTTTGTACGCTTTGACAGTATACCCATCGTATAAGCGTTAGTAGGTTTTCGGAAAAGTAACCTCGGGGCGCTATCGGCTTATTTCAACGTAAAAAGAAAATGTCGGTACGTGTCGTGCGGTATCATAAAATTAAGAGTACTTGTCCTTCAACATATTACCTACTCGTTCATCCAAATGCAAGGTAGGTATCTAAAGCCGTTCAAAAAGATTACGATTTTCATTCCATCGTCTAAACATGTTTATGTATAATGCGTGTTATTTTTCACGGAGACTTGAAACAATATCTGCATGAAAACAATACTAAACCTTATGATGTAAGGGTTAAAGACGTCCTCGTCACACTTAATGCTGTGTCTTCATGTCGTCTCGCAAGTGTGACCGGTTCCATGTGGCCTGTCGTCGCCGCTTTCAGAGCCGCATTGTTTTTAACTTTCGTTTCTTAAATTAACTCTCAGTCGTTTTGTAACGCACCATGTACAATAATTTAATGAACTTACATGGAAATTTAAAATAATATAGTGATAGATAGTGCATATCGAATTATTTTATAAACAAATAGTAGGATATCAATTTAATATAGTTTAGTTCCATGATACATGCATATTAAACAAATGTAAGAAACAAAATAATTATTATTAAACTTAAAAAGTTCTAACAAATAAAGCTACAATTTGACATCAGTACCTAAAATAAAAGATGCTTTATCGTAAAAATAAACTAGGCGTTTAAACGCATCAAAAACATTAAAATGTGATTAAAATAGCTTTTCTCACCTTAACTAGAAGTTTAAAACACTTGTAAAAGTTTTCTTTCGGATCACTACAGGTGTTAACTTGAATGAGTGATGAGATAAACGTTGCTATAAAAACGTTAGAAAAGGAAAGAAAGCGATGAAGAAATTAGCAGATTATACCTAGTGCTCCGGTGGCGTAGTGGTAATCGCGTCTGGCGGGAAATCAGGAGACGCGGGTGCGAGTCCCGCCTGGAGCATATATTTTTCATCGTTTTCATTCTTTAAGTTGTTACAATAAATTAGGCGTTTAACCTCATCAAAAACATTTATATACTAAAATTCTTAAATAAATACGTACGCCCGTACGTTTTGTTTGACTGACCAAAATATTTGTTGGAAGAAATTTAAAATTTATTTTAAAATTTTGAATTTTTGTTAACACTATAGTATTCATATCGACTATGTTAACATGGGAAGGTTCCCGCTTGTTATGTGAGTACCAAACATGGTAATTTGTGGAAAAAAAACAAGTAACGTAGGTATGTACTTCCCAAACAAACAACACTAGTTTGGATCATGAATACCTACCTACAACCAGTTTCAGGCGCCCGCATTTATATTATTTGCCTGACCTACAACTAAATGGGATATTCCGTACTTTTAAATCAATCAGTCACTCACTTTGAATGTATAAAGGTAAATAGGTACACCAGAAAAATAAAAAGGACTTTGATATAACAATTTAGAATGACATAAGTTATTCTAAATTCTCACATGGTAAAGTAATTAGGTGTGTACCTAAAGGTGAATTAATCGCCGGTCTGCGGCACACTGCCCCACATAAATCTGCGCTAATCATCCATGACAAACAATAGGTCGCGTGCACAACTCTCATAATATTTTATATACCACGCTCATTAAACCTGATGTTTACATTCCTCCTCATACTCTACGTTGTCACTGACAATCGATCGTCTGATACACAGCAAAAATACTGGCGGAATTCATGTTATTTATAGTTTGATAGCTCCCAACACGCGATAAAAATGTGTCATGCTGATATTGTCTCACCGTACTATTTTCATGAAGACTAAAAAGCTTATCAATTGATAAAAACAAACTAAATACCTCCTTGTTGTATAAAAAGAAATCAAATCGACGTAAATATTTTGATCCCACAATAGGGGCGTAAGGACATGCATGAAAAAGATAAATGAGCAGGTGCATGAGTAATAATCTTATACCTAATTACGTTGAATATTTGCCTACTTTAAATAACAAAGTCATAACTAGAGTTAATGCTGTTAATGTAGCAGATTATGCATAAAATAAATACATGAGCACGCGTGCGGTCTTCGGAATCTTCAATTTATTATCGCCACCTCAACATACGCACCAAGAAATTTAGAAGTTGGTTCCTTTATCTTACGGGCAGAATTTGAAATCTTTCTAACGCCACGTGTGTTTCCTCCTTCCATTTACGGGTACCATCAAAAAGAGGAGTGTAAATAGACTTATTATGGGTCCGCAAGGTGGATTCGTAGGCGGCTAAAACAGTATGTTCGGCCACAGATTAAGTACGGCTAGAGCTCTTCGCAAAGAAGCGATTCTTTAAATGTGTAGTGGAAATCTAATAGACATTAAATTTTTGCGGTTTGCTTATCTTATGCAACATCAGCAAACCGCATAAATTATAGTAACAGGCACACAAGTCAAGTCAAGTGCGTTGCGCTTATTCTTATATGTATAAAAAAATATTTACTAAGTGTCATTATCATCAGCTGGTGATGACCATGCAGCCTATATACGTCCCTCTGCTGGGCACAGGCCTTCCTACATGGGAGAAACTCATTATAAACTGGCCTAATTCGAGTTGGTGCATTGAAGCGGTTGCAGAATCAACCGGGACCAACGGCTTAATGTGCCTTCCGAATCACGACATTTAGATTGACCCATCCCGGCATCGACCATGGCCAAGTAACTTTACTTGGTTTCCGTAATCGAAACCAGAGCGTTCAAACCACTACGCCATCGAGATTCTCTAAGTTAATCTGAATGCTGTAAGTAAATTATTGTACCTCCTCCTTACTACAAGTTTGTGAGACTTTTTTCTGCTGTTTAGCATATACCTAATCCTTTCCGAGGGGTTCTAGACCGAACAAAATTTTATTCGCGACTTCTTGAGGGCTAAAAATTTCAACAGCTAGTTGTATTTCTAAAGAAAGAAAATAAGTTGTGATTTCTTTCTTAAGAAATACATAGCTATAATTTTCTATGGTCATCTAGAAACTACGAAAGTGGAACACTGACCGAGGATAATAATCGTGCGACAGAGTGCACTGCCTGGAGGCAAGTCGTCAGGCATCTTTGCTCTGTTTCCCCTTGACAATAGCATGTTAATGTAAGCCCTGCAGCTCATGAAAACAGTTAGCGGTGCTCGTATTAAATTTCGAAACGAGATTCACAGCTTGCTATTGTTATAAGGTATATACTTTCAGTTTTTAAAAAACATTAATCAGTCGGTAAGAAATCATGTAAGTACCAAAGATTTGTAACTATTACAAATATAGAAAGAAAACGATGAAAAAATTATATGCTCCAGGCGGGAACCGAACCCGTGTCTCATGATGTCCGACCAAAAAGCAGTGAAGAAATTAGCAGGTTACACCTAGTGCTCCGGTGGCGTAGTGGTAAACGCGTCTGGCCGGACATCAGGAGACGTGTGGGTTCGATGTCCACCTGTAGCATATAATTTTTTCATCGTTTTCTTTCTATATTTCTAGCTTTTACAATAAAGTAGGCGTGTAAGCACGTTAAAATGTGAACTCATTGCGGACATTTCTGATGTGAGATTTTTTTGTAGGCTTCTAGTGGCTGCTTGCCATCAAGCAAGCTGTATGCACCTAAGAAGTATCTATCTAAGACAGACAAAAATAGCTTTCTCACCTTAACTGGAAGTTTAAAATTGCTTGTAAAAGCTTTTGTAATTGCTTTTGAATGGTGGTAAATTCAATAAGTGGTGAGATAAACGTTGCTTTCAAAACGTTAAAAAGGGTAGAAAGCGGTGAAGAAATTAGCAGGTTGCACCTAGTGCTTCGGTGGCTTAGTGGTAATCGCGTCTGGCCGGACATCAGGAGACGGGGGTTCGATTTCCGCATGGAGCATATAATTTTTTTATCGTTTTCTTTCTTTATTTGTGATTGTTACATAAAAGTAGGCATTAAAGGCATCAAAAACATTAAAATGTGTAGATTTATTCTTATTTAATTCAAGTCTCGCAAATGGAAAACTCTTAAGTAAAATCAGACCACGTCTAGGTACATTAGCCTATTAGGACCAAAGGAAGGACAATGACGAGCTGTAGTGTTTTTGATAAAATTTCTTCGATTCTCCAATATTTTAACATTAAAAGTTCTTCAACTGGCATCTGAGCAAATGAAAGTGAACGGAAAAACAATGACATCACGTCACGTAGTAGAAGCTATGTAAATCGTTAGTTCCATCAATTTGACGAAACACAACAACCACGGCATTCGCATGTTTTATGTAACCATTGAAGTCAAAACAATCTAACTTAGTACTGATTGGGCTTTTTTCTGTCAACTTCTTGCAAAATTTATCAATTCTATCGAAGTAGTAAAATAATACCCAGGTACTTACGTTATTCTTAAATACATGGGCATCCTAGGACAATATTTTTTTCGATTTCTGATATTTAAACTACATCACCTATAATCGTACGCCAATTGTAGTTCAAAAACTATGCTTTAGTTACTCGTACCTAGTTCTTGAAAACTTTTTAAGGGCTACCTGCTTTTTCACCATTTATTCTCCAAACCTAAATAAATACTGATATTTGTAACATTCCACGTGTAAATACATATTTATACCGTGTTTTAAAAATTATTGCACTGAAAAAGTATTTAACCAATCTACTTCGGTAACATAGATAACGAACATTTAGTGATCTGATGTGTAATTACCAATTTATTATGAGTTTCTCTCTATTCTATACCTACACCTTTATGTTTGGCTAAATTTTAAAAAACTACTTAACCTTTTTTTACATATCTACGTGACGTATCGTTTCTCACCCCAAAATTATCCTTCCTTCACAGCCCTGTACAAGCAACGTGTGAATTGTTTTACGAGTATTATAAAAAAACTGCATGACAAGCTTAAGACTAAAACTCAATAGGAACTGCTTACCGAAAAATTGCAAAAAATCTACCAATTTTAGGAAAAACTCCAATGTAAAGTTACTAATATTCTTCACTCTACTACATAAATTAGTAATCGTAATTACTATTAGGTATATTGCAATTTAAAGTAACACCTGCGTGCATTCTTTTCATAATTTACCCGCGCAACCAACTTATAAGAACTATTATTAAATTCTACACTTATTCAGGTTGAATGTCGCAATCCAACGTGGTCAATAAATAAGCTGCTTCGTCCTTGACCCATTTATGCGTAGATTTAGGCCGAGAGACGATTACAGCGCATATCGTCATTTCACTCGTACCTACTGATAAAGTATCTGCTTGTAACAAAATATGGCTATTGCCCTCATCAAGATTTTAATCAGTGCTAAAACACAGAGCGTTTGTTATTATAATTATTATTATTGTGTATCTCGCTAATTAGATACTTAAATCTACTATAGGTAGGTAGAGTCACGAGCACTAAAATGTATACACTTTTAACATCTCGTGTGCCTTATTCTCTTTACAATACGAGTCATTGATTGTTAAAAGTGTGTGCATCTTAATCCTCGTGACTACAACAATTATTTAGTGCCTGGGTACAATACGATTATAGCTTCATCAAACAGAACTGTCACACTTGCTTACTAATCTATTTTGTAAAATATTTCGTAGATAAATAAAGTTCTTGTTTTTTCTATCATGTATAAATTTTCATTACAATTTAACAGCGGGCGTGAAAAATTACTTTGTTTCTTCTATGAGTAAAATGTGAAGAAAGTTTTATAACTTTTTTACTTTAGCCTAGGTACCTATTTTGTGATTATAAACTACTATTGTTAGTTAATATATTGAATTCATTTGATTTTATTTCCATTTAACAAAGTTATACTTAATATCCATCGTAGAATATTTATTATGTACCAACAAATGCAAACGCTATCTTAAGGTATAGATACAATTAATAACAGTCGTCTACTTAAAAAAACAAAATTATACGCAACTTTTTTGTATGTGTTTTAACATTCAATGTTTTATTGCATTATAAAATACATAGTTACCACCTACCTGTGAAGCTAATGAACTAATATCTACCTGCTACAAGAAAAGTCAAAAGGTGAATTGACCTACGTTTGACCTACGTGAATTAAGTTAACTCCACCAAATAGTTTCTGTTTTCATGTATTTCTACATTAGTGATTTTATTCATCATAATTATAAATAAGCCTACTCAAATTATCCACATTGATTCATTCATTACACAATTACTAAAATATAGTTTCAAACATCACTGGTTCATTTTCAAATAAAAAGTATAAAATTGTTGTGCTGTTATGTTAAGTATATTCTCGGTCAACATTGTTTTTCCAGAGAAAACCCATTAACTCTGCGTGATTTCGCCATGTGGGTCGCTTGCAATTTATATTTATATTTTTCACTCGGCCCTCCCAGAGACTGATATTTTCTTAGAACATCGACGACCTCATAAATAATATTTTAATAGCAGATACACTGCAGCAATTTTTAAAAATATGCACTTTCTCTAATAAACAGACTTGTAGAAAGCATTTGTAGTAGATAACTTCATACATAGGTATTAAATAAATATTCAAGAGCGACAATGTGCTTTGAAACGCAACTGCGTACATATGTTAGACAGGTAGAGAAAATTTTCTAAACATTTGTGCTCAGTTGCTGTTTCTGATGCTTAGTTCTTAGAAATGAAATTGTATTGAGCTGAAACTAGTAAAAAATTAAAAGACTAGATTTAAATACTACAGATTCAGTTCAGTCAAAGCAAGCAGTCTCTGAAGATTTTAGATACCTACGTATACCAACTTAAGTTAAATAAATATACACCAAACTGCGTAACAGAGTGAATTTAAGAAACTTTTATCATGAAACACCTAAACGGGTTTTTTTACACAAAAACAAAAATAATTACCGATTATTATAAAGATAACTTACCGATAGTTTTCAATATCTGAAGGTCTTCTAGTTCATACTCCTTTTCTTCTTCTGTGTACTCAGATTCTGTGGTAGTGGATTCCTGCTCCTCCGTTGAAGACGCCACGGATAGAGACCGGACATCCGAACTCAGCTCCGAGCTGCAGTCCCTCACCAATTTTGCACTGGCCATCATCATTTTGAAATGAACGTCACAAGTTTACGACTTTACAATAAAACTTTTTTCGGCATCATCTCAAAACTCCGTGAACTTAAATAAATTATGAATTTTATGATCTAAGGTTATCACAAAGTTTCGTGTGCTTTTTATTTAAGTATTACTAATGTTTCGAAAATAAACGCGCG
Organism: Nymphula nitidulata; assembly: GCA_947347705.1. NCBI lineage: Eukaryota > Metazoa > Arthropoda > Insecta > Lepidoptera > Crambidae > Nymphula > Nymphula nitidulata. Next base: position 17,542,141 of record OX374618.1, on the reverse strand, counting down.
ATGATTAGTTTACGCGACGATACGTTGTATTTCAACCGTATTACAAATCTTACTGGCGCGCCGCAGCCGGCCGCGTGAGCTCGACGCTTGCTAGTGGCGGGTGATAGAGCGGGCCATAAAACTCACTCACTTGTCGCTCTGAAAAATTTCAGCTTCTTCATTTATCAGAATGATTTCATTAATGCATCTAAATAAATATTACATAGGTATTCAAAAATAGATTTTTGAATACTTAGATACAGTTTTATTTTTCCACTTAGTTTCGAAAAACTTTTAAAATTAGAAATATGTAGATATATTCAGGATATTTACAATGTAACCCCGTGTGTGTTTGTAGTAGGTATGTCCTGAATATAATTCTAATTTTAATGTTACTAACCATGAAATTATAAAATAATATTTAAGTCTCTCCTTACAGGAGAGACATTGTGATGAAAACTTGTCTCTACCTACTAAAATTGTAAGGTGATGAAAACTATAAAGCAACCATTCCCTAATGATCAAGATTCTTCCATAATGAGCTCCGTGAAAAGGTTTTTACAGGGTCGGCAACGCACAAGTGATAGTGTTGCAAGCGTTCATAGCCTACGCCGTAGCCGCTACGGTAGCCGCTTACCATCAGGTGGGCCGTGTGCTTGATTGCCAAATTAGTGGTATAAAAAAATCAAAGCTGTCGTATGTAGTATACCTAATGAATGCATAGATACTAAAACTGTGCAGTACACAATAACCTGTAAATTATATAGGTAGCTATGCCTATTGTCATAAGCCCTGGAGGCGCGGGAGAGCTGGTAAGAGTCGACTAGTTATAATAACATTTCCAAGCATTACTTAGTTGAACAATAAAAAGCTGAAAAGCACTTCTTTTTATTATCAAATTACGCCTTTGTCTTACAGTATTACAACGTTCGCAGTTTAACGGTACCTACCTACTAATTAGTAAAAATGCAATACAATGAAATATCAATATGATCAAAAAAGGATCATTGTAGTGCCCACTGCAAACGTTGGGTATCATTATAAAAATGGGATGTGCATATGGATAGATGCAAATTTCGCATAAAAATGGGTCTTCAAAATAGACAGAAGACACATTTATCTTATTCTTTCGTAATAAAATGAAAATTACAGGGAAATTAGTAAAAAATTTGAAAACTTGAAGTTTTCACTATTTTTAACAAAGGTCCATAAATTTTTATACTTTTGAAATCAAGCTGGCTCACCTGGAACCCGGTTCTATGCGTTCTTTTAGAATCGGGTAGTATATACCTAAGTATTTCTTTATACTAACATTTAAATTAATTATATTTATAATATTAATTCATATCGGGAACTCATTGCGACGACCGTCTGGTCGAGCGGTCTGTACCCCTTGCTATGCAGGCTTCTCGGTCAAGAGGTCCCGGGTTCGAATCCCAGTAGGAGCAAATTTTTCTATGATGAGTACGAGCATTTGTTTACGCGTCAAGGATGTTTATATGTTTATTTGGTACATTTCTAATATTTATATACATATTATTATCAATATTTATCCATTATTTAGTATCCTTTACACTTTGGGCTAGATAATAGGTGTGAGTGTATGATGATTATTATTATTATTACAAACAAATCACACGGTAAATGTCCCGAATACAATTCTAATTCAAAAACCTAGGCATTGTTGGCCGATGTCGGGTCAACTCTACATGCCATAATTGACATTTTCCAATCGACATGTTACAAACAATGTGTGGATACATGTACGTAACCTAGGTACCTATATGTTACGTACATGTAAACTACTGAAATGATGAATGATAATAATATTCATAATAATAATAATATTTATAATAATAATAATAATATTTACACACTCACACCTATTATCTAGCCCAGTGGTCGGCAAACTTATTAACTTATTAACTTGGCCAAATAGTCCGGTACGGCTAGGCGATTTTGAGGTGCTAAGTTCCAAAAATTCTAAAGTTTCTGAATTTTTGCAAGGGGATACACTTCTACCTAAAAAGCTTATATCGATGCCCCCAAGCAAAAAGTCGGTACTGTGCTATTATGGACTTATTCCTGTTATGATGAATTCGGAATCTATAGACTTGAATACACCTTGTCATTTTTTTTTAGATTTTTCCTAATTATATTTATGAAGATATAATGAAATATACATTTATTGCACGGAAATCAACTAACAAAATTGTTCCAGCAAAAGTTCTGTAACGCAGTATTACAAAAAAATATTTCAAATCTTGTTTTAGTAAGATGCGTTTACCGGATTATTGCCGTAAAATTAATTCGTTATGGTTTTGGTAAAACTGTACTGCAGGATTTTTGTCGAAAGAATTGACGCATATGAATTTTGTAATAGACAATAACAATATTGTTGCAGATAATAATCGGCTTAGTAATATACGTAATATGTCAGTACAAATAAATTTATTTCAAAATCGATATGGCTAACTCTGTTTTCGACCTTTACTGTTTTTGGCTTGCCCGGCGACATTTTGCAATGCGCATTTCTCTCTTACTTGTACTAATAATCAGACAGTAATAGATATAGATAATGCCGCACCCCAACATGTAATCCTTGACCTTGACTTTCCTGTTTACATAAACAGTTGTATTTCCGGAGTTTTGGTACTGTGACGTCCTGCTTTGAGTTTAAAAGTTTTTCACGTGTCAGTGTAGTGTGGGAGTACTAGTCGTGTCTAGTTGATTGTTATTGTTTAAAGGGAATATTGATTTAATTTGAATATGAGTTCGAAAATACATAATAATATAAAATTTAAAATTAATCGTGTGATACGAATGCTTCTCATAGTTGACGACACGAATCAAAATAAGTACCTAATATTGAATATATTTTAAAGGGTTTTGTTTGCGTTATGGGATTTTTTTTATACCATTAAGGTGGCAATCAAGCATACGGCCCACATGATGGTAAGCGGTTACCGTAGCCTATAGACGCTTCCAACACCAAGGGTATCAATGGCGCGTTGCTGACCCTGTAAAAACCTTTTCAACCCCTTTTTTTTGAAGAACCCCATGCTGTACTCATTCGAGAAAACCTCTGCTGGGAGGTCATTCCACAACCTGTGCGTCCGCGGGACAGTGTTTCTCTGAAACCGCACAGTACGAGACCATTTTAGATCCAACTTGTGAGGATGAATTCCCTGCCGATGGCGAGCAGTGCGATGGTAGAAAGAGGCCGTGGGCATCATGTCAAACAATTCCTCAGAACACACTCCGTTACACAAACGGTAGAATACACATAAGGAAGAAAAATCTCTCCTTAAGCTTAAGGGTTCAATACCGCTTGTGAGCTCGGAATCGTTGACAATTCTCATAGCGCGTCTTTGAACTGCGTCAAATGGTCCAAGTTGGTATCTAGGTGCTCCCGCCCATAGCTGGCGCAGTATTCCTTAGGTGGTCTGACTTGAGACTTACCTATACAGTAAAATATTTGTCCCAGTTTGCGCCGAAGAGAAGAACCGCCGCGCTTTATTGAGCACACCAAGTTTCTTAGATGCCAGCTTGACTTTATCTTCTAAATGACCGCGGAACTGCACGTCACTAGAGATATCGTCACCAAGGATCCCTCCCTATACTCTTAGAGATGAAAAGGGGTGTGTCAAGGAATTGTAGAGACACAGCGAATGGGGATTCTATAGCGGGGTTACATTGGACTAAGTATAGTCGTCCCTAATCGGAGGCTCTGATGAGAGAACTCTCGATTTCAGACACAAGTCGACCGCGACTTTCCTCCACTGTAGGCCGAGTCTCCAGAACTGTCATCCGCCTAGCAATGCAGCCCCCCAATAGACAGCATATCTTTGACATGTAGCAGAAACAGTGTTGGAGACAGCGCCGAGTCTTGCGGGACGCCAGCGTTAATGTCCATGCTATCCGAGCAACTTCCATCGAAGTTACCCATTTACAGAGCCCCTCGGGTAGCCCGTACGTTGGTTAATTCGAAAGAAGACCCCTGTGCCAGACCCGATTGAACACCTTCGCTACATCTAGACTAACAGCCAATGCCTCATGCATCAATGCCTCTATGGAAAGATCCCAACGGTGTTAGGCACACTAGTAGATCACCCGTCGAGCGATTGTGTCGAAAGCCATATTGGCGGTCGCTGATTAGGTCGTGATCTTCTAGGTACCTGAGAAGTTGCATATTTATGACGCGCTCTATCACATTTGAAATAAAACCAATTTACCGAATTTAACTCGAGTTTAATTAGATATTACATCATTATTATACACCTGACGTTTCGATTACTTTACAGCGATCGTGGTCACGGGAAGACGTCTTCCTACATCTTATTAAACGCCAGTTAAATCCAGTAAATTGGTTTTATTTTAAATGTGTAGTGCTCGCGAAAATGTAAGACAATACTATGCGCTCCATCACCTTTGAGAGAGCGGAGATTCAAAACCAAATAAGTTGTTTTTAAATACAACTTTGAAGACTATTATTCTGAGCTTGATATAGACAATCCTCGTTCTGCGTTAGATAGACGAAGAGGACGAAAGAGTACTTAAGAAACATCTGAAAGTATAGATAATATGGAATTGAAACGTGCATATCCCCAACCTATTCCAATAAATAAAGCGTTGCATGCAGACCTTTTAAGTTTATCTGGAGCGATCCCGAGATTTTACCATCCATTTTATGAATCATTATCTTGTGCTGAAGCTCCGACTGAAAAGAGCACATCTGAAGAAGAACAATAATAATGAACACCTTGTCATATTTCTTGAATCTTGATTTTTTGTTTGTTACTCGATCTGATATAATGAATTTGTGTTTATTTTACCAAACTGATTAAAACCAAAAATATTTGGTTTTGAAATTAATAAACTTTATTAAAATCCTAGTGATATTGTCTTTTTTCTTACAAACCCTTTAATATTACGTTGAATAAATAGGTCAATAAAATATTGGTATTGGTGCTAACGCTACACGTTTTATAATGAATTTCTTTCTAAATATACTGTAATTTAGCAATACCGTTTTTGTATGTATCATAAATTACTGCAATAATACGGTAATAAACCATTACGCGTCATCTTTCCTACAGAAAAGTACGTTATAAAAGTCCATAATTTAATGTTACAAATTGTAATGTTTCATATATTTACTGCAAAATCCCCGTAAGTATTAGTACCGTAATATTTAACTTATAACATTTCCTGTAATATGTATTTTCGCTGATTTCTAGCTTTTGATTAAACATAATTTCATGATGGTATAAGAATAACATTTCACAAAAAATTAGGTTTGATTTGGTATATCAATTTTTAAAATATTCCTATGCATTGCAAAGATATTCACAAAAAACAGTAAAACGTCTCTCCTGTAAAATTGGCATTTTTCGATTACCGACTTTTTGCTTGGGGGCATCGATATTTAATTTTTGTGTCAAATCTTGCTATTGCATTTTCAGTAATTCAATATTTTGTGACCTAAATGTTAAAATATAAATAAAACTGCCAAAAATAATTTAATGTGTCAAATGATAGTAATATTGTGTGTAAAATAGCCTAGGCTGTGTGCAAACTAAGTGTGTGTCGTTTTAGTCCAGTGCAAATTGACAGGGGGCCCAATATATGTTAAAAGTGTCAAAAAAATATTATAGTTTATAAAACAAATACAACCTAACTCAGGGCACCTAATTATGACCCTGACATGATTTTGTGCCAAACTAAGCCATGGGTTATAAAGATATTTAATTATTTAGCTTTTCCAAGCCATAGCGGCTGTAAAAAAATATTAAAGTTATTAGAGTTTACACATTTAATATCATAAAAGCATAAAATATCTGCTATTAAATTTTGTGTCACTTTAATTCATGATATACTTAAAAAACATATTTAATTCCCTACATAAATATTAGTTCGCTCGCGCGTTGTGTATTGCACGGAGCATTTACACACATTTGCAAAGAGTAGCAAGTAGGAACAGTCAACCGAAGGTCACGTTAACACAAACGCCCGAATTAAGCTAAACGTTTTTGTACTTTAAACCGATTACGTTTAGGTTGAAAATTGATTGGATTTTTTTTCTCATATTACGGTTAGCTGACCTGCTGTTGTTTTGTACAATGGACAGCACATCAAGCGTAACAGTATGACCTTGAGCTTGCCCTTACTGCGTTCGTAATAGAGGTGGCTTTCGTATTGCAACTGTTACACTTGATGTGCTGTCGTGTGTACATATAAGTAAGTGTCGTGTGTATAGTGTATAAAGTAATTATATACCTACTTAAAAAATATACCTACTTAAAAAATATACCTACTTATAATACGAAATTGTTATGTTCTGTACACTTATTACTGTCACCACAAGCATTGATAAATTTATACTTATATGTACACACGACAGCACATCAAATGTAACATTATTAATGGTAAGATCGGATAATTCGAAATAATTTCATATCCGTTTTAAAGCCGTACACAATTAAAAATTTAAGAGCATACTTTATTTGATAAATAAAACAAGTGCGGGTACCGCATGTTGTGAGAGAAATTATATAATAATATATATAGGTAACCTTTTTTTCTTTTTTTTTACCGGAGGCAAAGACTAGTGCATAGAAATATGGACATCCCATTTCTCTGAAGCTGATTGTACAATTCTAGAGATAGTAGACTTATTAATAGACATACTTAGTAGTAATAAAACAATTATATCTCTAAAATCTTATTTAAAAAAAATTACCGTGCGGCGCCCTATTTCCTCCCGTGGGTTTCGTAAGAGGCGACTAAGGGATCTCTGAGCTATCAACTGCTCCACTGGTGGGTAGGGTGTGAAAACCCTGGTTAGTGACCACCGTACGCAAGGCACAAAACCCACCAAGTGACCACATGTGGCCGCGTTCCGGGAACAGTGGGCGTACAGCTTGGGGAGACGATGCCGCGATGGATGCGGTCAATGATGGCTTCCGTCTGACTAGTGCCAGGTGGACTGCGTTGACCCGTCGGCCAGGGAGACCTGAAGATACGGCTGTTCCGCTGGCCGCCCGTGGCACGGTACAGGGGCCCAAGCTATCCTAACCAGGTCGTGAGGCTGCCCCATCATGCCTCGCAAAATCTCGGGGTAGTCCGTCGTGCCGGCTAGTTACCGGATGGTGGGGTTCCAGCGGCCATACCCGGGAGGGTTCGGAGGCCCTTCCGTCTTGCGGGTCAGCGCTTCTCTGCTGTCGGCTGTTACCTGGCAAAACAGGCCTCACGATTTGACTGCCAATATCCATCCATGGCAGCGACAAGTAATGTGTATGGTCGTACAGCGGTGCACGACTCCACTACAGCCACGCTGTTTGAGGTCGGGCTCACTAACTTCCGTGGGCTCCATGCTAATCTCAATGTCGTCTACCAACATCTTGAGACGGCTCGGCCAGCGCTGCTTTTTTTGACGGAGACGCAAATACTCCGCCCGGCTGACACAAGGTATCTGGACTATCCCGGCTATGCTCTTGAAGAGTCCTTCAAAGCGAAGTCCGGGGTTTGCTTATTTGTCCGGACGGATGTTTGCTGTCGCCATCTACGCCACTTGGAGGACCCTTTCTTTTCCATTCTCGGGGTGCACGTGGACCTGGGCATTCATTTACGTGTCTACGTTTGCCTCTACAGATCCCACAGCGGTGGCATGGAGACAACTCGACTTTTTGAACACCTTAGTCGGGTGGCAGATGTTGCGCAGGACCAGTTTCCAACCGCAGAATTGGTGTTTTTGGGAGACTTCAATGCTCACCACGAGACGTGGTTATGTTTCCCCAAAACTGACCATGCTGGTAGAACTGCCCATGCGTTCGCTCTCACGCACGACCTGACTTAACTGGTTAACCAGCCCACCAGGATTCCAGATATTGTCGGTCACGCACCCTCTTTGTTGGACATTCTGATAACGACTCGCCCGGAGGGATATCGGTTAGAGGTTCGAGCTCCCTTGGGATCATCGAGTCACTGCCTGATTTCTGCTGGGGTGCCACGGGCGTCGCCACCGTTATCTGCGGTGGCCAAGCGCCGCATCTGGCACTATGCGTCGGCAGACTAGGGCGGTATGCGGGATAACTTTGCATCTGTTCCTTGGAGGCAGCGCTGTTTCAGTGAGTCGAAGCCGAATGCTAGCGCTACTGCTAAGTGAGCTGGTGAGATAAAGTTAGGGTTGGAGTACTATATCTCTCACTCCGATCTGGTCCGTAAGGGCAGGCCTAACCACTAGTTCAATCGCGAGTGTGCCTTAGCTGTTGAGAACAAACAGTCGGCAGACCGCACTTGGATCAGGTCCAGTCAGTGGGGATCCCAATATGGACACACTGAAAGCAGCCTATAACAATGCCACCAAGTCCTGCAAAAGGGCCTTCATCAGAGCGGATGCTCAGCGCGTTGCACGAGACCTGATGGCATCTCAGCGATAGTACTGAAAAACTGCGTAGTGGAGTTGTCTCCCGTCTTAACGTGGCTATACCGCCTTTCTTTCTCTTCTGGGTGTGTGCCGGAATCTTGGAGCGAGGCCAATGTGCAACCAGTCCCCAAAAAGGGAGACCGATCAGACCCAGCTAACTACCGTCCAATAGCTGTCACCTCTGTTCTTTGCAAGGTTATGGAACGGATCTTAATTAACTAGCTGGTCCGATACCTAGAAGATCACTCATTAATTAATGATCATCAGTGTGGGTTTCGGTCGATACGGTCAACGGGTGATCTTCTAGCATATTTAATGCATGTCTGGTGTGAAGCTATTGACAATCACGGTAAGTCAGTGGCTGTTAGCCTTGACATTGTCAAAGCTTTTGATCGGTTCTGGCACTGGGCTCTTCTATCCAAGCTACCGGCATACGGTCTGCCCACTCAGCTTTGCAACTGGATCGCGAACTTCCTGCATGAGCAGAGATCCGTGTCCTCGTTGATGGGTGCGCTTTGTGATTCATGTTAGTGAATACTGATGTACCACAAGGCTCTGTTCCACTCTCTTTCTTCTTCATATCAATGATATGCATTCATTGCTATGCGGATGACAGTACAGTGCATGGTGGATATTAAGGTCGCCCAGGGGTTGGGCGCATTGAAACCGAGAGGGTGAGAATCAATCTTACCATTGAGCTCAACAGGGTGTTAAACCTCATATCTGAATGGGGATTTAACAATCTTGTTGAGTTCAATGCTAAGAAAACACAGGTGTGCGCGTTTACAGCCAAAAGATCGCCGTTCCTTCCCCTTCCGTCTCTTCAGGGCACTAACTACTCTTTCGGCACAGAGCTACATCAATTTGCTCGGTATGGAGATATGCTGCGATCATAAATCAGAGGAAATATATCGAAACCGTGGTCAAAACAGTCTCACAGAAACTAGGTGTCCTGAACAAAGTGCGTCGATTTTTCACACCTGACCAATTATGCCTGCTATATAAAACTCTGGTCCGGTCTTGCGTTAAATATTGCTCGCTTCTGTGGGATGGCTCCGCCAAATACCTCCTCTATGCGCTGGACAGATTGCAGCGTCGTGCCGTTCATATTATTGACCACGTAGTGGTCACGAACAGCCTAGAACCTCTACAACTCCGTCGTGTCGTGACATTGCATCATTAAGCGCCTTCTATCGGCTTTATCATGGAGAGTGTTCTGAGGAGCTCTTCCAACCTTATCCCACCTTCCCCTTTCCTACTCAGGAGCACGCGTGCTGGTCTTCGGAGTCATCAAAGCTACTGTCTCCACCTAAACATCACGCACAAAGAAGTCGTTTCTTTGTCGGACTTCCAAAACTTGGAATTTTTCCCAGCACATGTGTTCCCTCCTTCCTTTAACATGGGTTACTTCAAAAGAAGTGCTAAAAAAGCCGGCAAAGGCTAGAACAGTGTGTTTTCAAACTGCACTAGCTGTCTCCGCACATGGACTTTTCTTACCGCTTCACATCAGATGTGATGACTCATTTGCTGAGCTTTGTATATAAAAAGCGGTTTGGTGAGTTAAAGTAGTTGTGGTAACGACTGAGACCAACGGCTTAGCGTGCCTTCCAAAGCACGGGGGAGCTCGAGATTATAAATTATGACTGACCCATCTCGGGCATGGCGAAAGTTGCTTTGTTTTTGCTATCGAAACTATAGCGTTCAAATCACTACGCCATCGCCACCGAGATACTCAAATCACTGTATAATTTAATTAAATTAAAATGAATTCATTTTTTTTTTTTTTTTTTTCAGCATATAAATGTTATTTGGAAAATATTTATTTAATACATTGACACGATTTTGCACTATTATAAATTAATTCGGAAGTCACTTTCACACTCCATCGCTATAACACCAATGAAAATGTATTTTTTGTAATAATTAACTCACATCGTATGCGCTCTTTAATCGAACAAATCACTCTGCTCTAATCAATCGAAAAAATAGCGAATGTCGAAATGCCGAGGTCACCCAAGGGCGGGCGGCTGTGTACTTCCCCGAGGCGAGGTATCGCCGCCGCCGATAGGCGGCGCGCTTCCAATTCATGAAGGCATGGGGGTAATGGTAATGTGTGTATATTTACGGGAGGCAATTAATGCGTTAATAAAATCCTTTCTTTTAATTTTACAGCTTTACCACCCAACATAAGCCCACAAATAAGACATGTTATATTAGTTTCCATTTTCTATGCAATTATCACAAGTCACTACTCGTACAACAACAAACAAATTATAGCGCCTCGCTCCCGGCCGGCCGGCAGCCGGTCGCCGCAGCCAGTGAATACCTACGCGCTCCTTTGCCGCGCTGTGACCGCGCTAGTGTTCTTCGCACAAAAATGTTGAAAACAATATAAATCAAAATCCCATGGATTAAAACGACACAAATTAAGCATAGAGCTTCCTTTTACCATAACATTAATAAAGACATAAACTCTAATAACTTGAATTTTCTTTTATGGCTATTACAGGGGGTGAAATAGGAAAAAAATTATAGTTCCGAATACCATGGATGAATATGACACAAAATGACTTAAACAATAGATACTAGAGTTAGAGAACTGTTAACACTTATTTCACCAACTTTAATATTTTTCTATAGCTATTACAGCGATAGGTAAGTATTTGGTTAAATCCAGTATTCCCATGGAGTGAGATGGCACAAAAAGCTTATGTATATCAGTAATGACTTTGTTATCATCATGGAAGCTAAATTTTCAACTCTAATTTTCTTTTTAACGAAATAATGCATAAAAAGACAAATACCTAAATTGTGACCTTAGCAACCATCAAAAATGACACAAAATCATGATTTAGGTTATTCAAATAGTATACTAACTGTATGCAAAAAATCATAAACTTTAATATTTTTGGAACCTAAAAACCTAGCGGTACCGGACTAAAAGAGCCAAATATGAACATTACAACTATTTAAAAAAAAAATTGGGAGCCTAATTAGCCAAATCTGCTTATTTAGTAAATTTTTATTAAACTAAATAAGTAGTACACTAAATAAAACTAAACGTACATAATAAATATTTATTAATGTGAACAATGTGCTTGCATGTCCTTGGAAAGTTTAAGTAGGTCAGGTTTGTAATAGGTTGGGGAAAAAGTTTCTTCGCATTTTTTAAGAAAATTCAACTCATTTTTTAATATAGTTTATTTACATTAAACTAAAGTATGTAGGTACCATTTTGTTCGATAACTTTTTGCCATCTTGTAGGTAGGGGCATGATCCCATTGCTATAGAAATTTTGGGGCTTCTGATTAAAATACCGCGACAAGTGGTTTTGGCAGTCCTCTCGTGATGTTAACCTGACACTGCCTAGAGAATTCTGAAGAGAGCGAAACAGGTGGTAATCTGAAGGTACAAGGTCAGGACTATACGGCGAATGCATTAACACCTCCCAGCCAAACTCTCTTAATTTTTGCTGAGTGGCTAAAGATGTGTGAGGTCTAGCGTTATCATGATGAAAAACCACACCCCTTCTGTTGATTAATTCCGGCCGCTTTCTCTCAACTTCTTGCTATAATCTCATCAGTTGTTCGCAGTAGAGTTCAGAATCGATGGTCCTGCCTGGTGGTAACAGCTCATAATGAATAATGCCCTTCCAATCCCACCACACACACAGCATCACCTTGTTGCGAGTTAACCCGGGTTTCGCCACAGTCTGTGAAGCCTGACCGGCCTTTGACCACAACCTTTTTCGCAAGTTTTTGTCATACGTGATCCACTTTTCATCACTAGTTATTAGCTTCTTCAAAAATGGTTCGGTTTCATTACGTCGTAATAAAGAATCACAAATCAGTACACGGTTCATTAGGTTTCTTTCAGTGAGCTCGTGGGGTACCCAAATATCGAGCTTTTTTGTGTACCCATTTTTTTAAATGCGCCAGAACTGTTTTGTGGTCAATTCCCGATTCTTCAGCTACGTCGTAACTACTAATATGCCGATCTTGTTCCAGTTTTTCAAAAATGGCATCAATTTTATCCGTAATAGGGCGACCAGAGCGACGTGCATCTTTGACATCAAAATTTCCGGATTGAAAACGCTCAAACCAAATTTGTGCTACTCTCACAGACACTGCACTAGGTCCATAAACATCGCAATTTTTTTTCGCGGCTTGCGTTGCATTTTTACTTTTTTTACTTTTTGAATTTTAAAATGTATCGAATTTCTTCATTAGATTCACTCATCTTGACAGTACGAAAAACAAATTTTAATGAAGAACACACATTTTCCTAATTTGAATTTGGAATTATCTTTTTTAAAATCTAAACTTTTAAAGATACCAAAACCAGCCAGAAACAAATAGTACAGCCAAAGAGATTTTATTACAAGTTTATACATACTATAATGCGAAAAGACTTTTTCCCCAACCTAAGTAAGAATCATTAAGTGATTGTGTCATGGATACTAGATAACGGAAAAATAATGATATTAATATGTATATTAATATTAGAAATATACTAAATAAACATATAAACATCCATGACTCGTAAACAAATGCTCGTACTCATTATACAAACATTTTTTCCTACCGGGATTCGAACCCGGGACCTCTTGACCGAGTAACCTGGGGTACATACCACTCGGCCAGCCGGTCGTCAATTACTGAAATAATGGTGATGATAATAATATCTCCTTATAAAAGTATCTAAACTAGAAAAAAATTCACGTCCTGAGGCGGGGATCGAAATCGAACCCGCGAGCTTTCGCAATCCGGGTGACTGCTCTAACCATCTGAGCGACCCAGGACTTGGGATAACCCTGTGAAATTCTTCTAGTCTATCTATATTATATAGGTATAATATTAATTATTGTTAGATATTAATTATTGTTAGGTTTTATTGTTATTATTGTTAGATATTTTTATAAGTACCTAAATAATTTTTCAAATATTTATAATAATGTTAAATGAAAATTATACCTAATGATATTATCATCATCATCATTTCAGCCGAAAGAAGCCCACTGCGGGGCATATGCCTCCCCTAATCGCACCAATCCGCATCCATCGGCTTCCCGCGACCCACACCAGATCGTCGGTCCACCTTGTGGGAGGCGTACCAACGCTGTGTCTCCCGGTACGCGACCGCCACTCGAGGACCTTTCCGCCCCAACGGCCGTCAATCCTCCTTGCAATGTGGTCTGCCCACTGCCACTTGAGGCTCGCTATTCCTTGGGCTATGTCAGTCACCTTAATTCTCCTGTGGTAATGATATAAAATAATAATAGTAGTGACGTACCAGGAATGGCAGGGCTTGGGGGACTCTTGGGGGGTCTTGCTCGACAACGCCAGGATTGTACGCCGATTCCTCTCTCTGTCGCCTTGACCCTCAGCCGTCTGCCCTCCTTTTCATAAACTGTTGGATCACGAATTTGATTCGAAACTCATATACCGTCTCGCTTTGGCGCACCGTGATAAAGTGACAGGTATGGAATTTTTGATTTTCGAATCCTTTCCGACAGTTGAGAATAAGGGGCTGGTCTCCTCTCGCGAGAAGTGTTCTCCACTCCCTCGATTTGTTGACGGACCGGGAGGATATTTGAATTTGATATTTAAATAATAATATTATTCATACACTCACGCCTGTTATTTAGCTCAAAGTAAGCTTAAGAGCCATGTTATGGGTACTACTTAGATGACGGAGAAATAATGATAAAAATCTCCATATAAAATTTTAAAAGTTATGCCCCTTAGATGTTATCATAGATTTTTGACATATGACACACTCTTAAATGTTTATGATCTCCTAACTCTGAAATCCAGACGCCTCCAACTTAAAACTATGTTTCTATACTTGTGCCATAATCGATACGATTGTGTTGACCTTAACAATAAACTTCGCTATCGTGTTATATAGAACCAATACCAGAAATGTAACTTGTTTATTTGCCACTAGTACCTGTAGGACTAATGCTGGTAAACGCTCACCTTTGCATAGAATTACCGACTCATACAATAATAATTTTAATACAATTGATATTTTCTCCACTCCTGTAAGTAAATTTAAAAAAAACTAACAGAATTATTACGGGAACACTAACTATGCAAATGTATTTCTGGTCTTCTTAGATAATAACTGTTTATAAAATTTTTATAATAGTGGTGCAGTTACATTCCAATAAGGTTAAAAATAGTATACTTACTGTGTAAATTGTACTATTATCTCGAAGTATAGGAAAAATTGTAGTTGGTCGATGGCGACAACTCTCAACCTATTTTTATTTATATATCTACTGTTGTGGTTAATGATGTGGGTGACACAATTACTTTACCGGTTGTAACTAATCTATAATTTATACACACTGTTTTTTAACCCAAATAAATGAAAAAAAATGGAGGAGCTCGGTGGCGTACACGTTTGTGTGCTCTGGTTTCGATTACGAAAACAAAGCAACTATCGCCATGGTCGGTCCCGGGATGGGTCAATTAAAATTTATATTCTCGAGCTCCTATGTGCTTTGGAAGGCACGTTAAGCCGTTGGTCCCGGTTGTTCCTGCAACCGCTTTAACCCCCCAACCCGCGTTGGGCCAGCTTGGTGGTGTTATGGCCCAAACTCCTCATGTGTTTCTCCCATGTAGGAAGGCCTGTGCCCAGCAGTAGGACGTATATCGGCTGGTGATGATGATGATGAAATAAAAATCAATGTTTGTATGCTTGTCGCCTTGTAAAAACTTATACTTATTTTTTATTTTAATAACATAAGTCTTCTCTTTTTACGGGCATTGCAAATCATGCCGGGTGCAGCTGGAATGTATATAAATATCAGTAATATACTAAATAAAACAGATGTTCATACTCATCATATAAGCATCTGCCGCCACCGGGAATCGAACCCGGGACCCCTGACCGAGTAACCTGTAGTAAAACGTACAGACCACTCGGCCAGACAGCCATGGCCATGCGGCAAACGTTTGCAGGAAGGCTGTAAACGTTTGCTAGCAGCTAACGAGGGCGGCGAAGGTCAGTTGGGGGCTGCATCCGGACGTGGTAAGGACGATGTATGTAGCGGTTGGTTGAACCCATCGTAAAGTACGCGGCGGGTGCCTGATGGCCGAGACAAAATGCCATTTGACGATCGCTATCGCTACATAAAAATGTATGGAATTTGACATTAATTATCGAAAGTTGTTCGATGTCTTATGTCAAATCCCATACATTTTCCGCTTAGCGATAGCGATAGCGATTATCGAATGGCATCTTAACTAGGCCCTCTGGGCGGCGACAACTCACAAATGGTCCACCCAAAAGCTACTAAATAACTTGCAGAGGGGTACAGATCGTAAAAACTTATAAGACTGCCTCAATTCAGTGTTGATTCTCGCATGGTCGTCGAAAAATAATATAGGGTACCCTAATAAACGTCTACAGTAATGTCACGTAAATCGCTTTATTTTGGTACGAAACTTCGGAAAACGTCTCAGGGTACGTAAGCCTTTTTATTACAGTTTGACAACTTATTGCTTTGTCGAACTTCCAAAACTTGAATTTCTTTGCCAGCGCATGTGTTCCCTCCTTCCTATAAAATGGGTTTCTTCAAAAGAGGCGTGCCTTTTCACCTTATGGGCCGGAAGATGGGGGCGGCTAGAAAAGTGTATTTCAAACTGCACTAGCTGTCTCCGCATATGGACTCTTCTTACCGCTTCACATCAGGTGGTGTTGAGTCATTTGCTGAGCTTAGTATAAAAAAAATGAAAACTCTTAAATCAACTGATACTCACTAAGCTACATTTAGATGTGTTTTTTCCGAGATTACGGAGCAAAATGGAGCGAGTGATCGACGTTTATTAGGGCATCCTATTCTTTTGTTTACCTAAATAATGTTATATATTAGTTTAAATTGAAAGGTTCACAACTTCGTGCTTTGTTTTTCACTATTTTGTTCGTCTCCGAAGTTCGGACAGAATATTTAATGGTAGTCCCTCAGATGACTTGCGGTAGAGCTCATAGGAGAATTTATATGTCGTAGGTACTTCAGAATATAATATATACAGTATGGTGCCGTCAATACGACAATAAATTAAAACATGGGCTATATTACTTAATAGAAAGGGTTTGCCTCTTTTAATAAAATACAAAATTAAATATTTTAAGTAACCCCCGACGTCATTAATCATGTATCTAACACCATCTCATTAAGACTATTCATTAGAGCCCAAACACGCTTAATCTGCTGTAAGTTTCTAAAGAATTAAGCATTTCGCAGACTTTTTGATGGTATAGGATCAACACAAGGTTAGTATGTCATGGGAATGTCACCCAAGTGACAGTACACCAAATTTGAAATCAATCGGATCTGTAAAAGTTAGTAAAATCCTATTACCATGTAGAAAATGAGCTGATAGTCATCAAACACCTGAACTGATCTCCATAAGTTATAGCTAAGAACCATCGTAGACACGTCAGCTTTCAAACAAAAAAAAATGAATCAAAATCAGTCCATTTGTTTAGGCGCTACGATGCCACAGACAGACACACAGACACACAGACAGACACGTCAAACTTATAAGACCCCTCCTTTTTCGTCGGGGGTTAAAAACATTCTATTCATTTAATAATTTTTTGACATTTCTATGAAATAATGCAGCCAATGTTACATTATTTCATACAAATGTCATCAAATTATCAAACGTATAGGATGTTTTTGAAAGTGGCAAACTATTTCTATGAACTAATATAGCCTATGTTTCAATGTATTGTATTGACGGCACCAACCTGTATAAAAACCGTTCTATATATCGTCAATATTGTTATGATACAAATCGATAGAATTGACGCGATCAACCAAAAAAATATGAATGGTTACACTTGGTCAGTACTTTATAATGCTTCTTAAATAATGGCTGATGGGTGAAAAATGTACAAAATAGTTTGCTCTAGAGTTAATGACCATGTAAAAAGAAATTTTATAAGAAATAAAAGCACTTTATAAGACCTTTAGTTTATTGACAACAAGCGTAACGTACTAATTACATTTAAACTAGAGATATACAAGAATATTAAATAATAATATCACTGTGAAATCCGATATAAAGTTATCTTTTTTTTACTTACGTAAGTATAATAAATAAACTAATAAATAAAACGTGTTACTATATATTATCTATACTTACATTTTATTTTCAACATTTAGACAAACAAAAGAAAACATCAAAAGTTCTTGAAAATGTATTATTTTACACTTTTCTTTTTATGGTAAGCTATTTTTAAAAACTTTTTACTTTTTTATTCGTTACTACTATTTTCCCATTATTATCGGTGGTATTATTTTATAACTAAGTATGTACAGTTTTTAACTCACCATAAACTCATACAGAAAATAAAACTTTAATAATTAAAAAAAAACCCGCCGCTACTTTATAGTATTTATAACAATAATAATAACTAGTAGATACATTTAGTATACATTATTTCTGTAGTTATATACATTTTAATATAGGAAGTGTAGCAATACAAATTATTCACTTTATATTTCAAACAAATAAATTTTTTATTCTCTTTTAGCCCATACACAACCTATTTAAAAATTAACACTGAAATAGTAGAAATATTAAGTTTCTAATTAAAGCATTATTTTGTAAGTTATACATGAATTCCCGTTTAAAAATCTTTGATTGCCAGTGTAAATAAATAAAAAAGTGACGTTCTTGACAAAGATAGCGTCCACGCTAATAGCAGAGATATAAGCCACATGGCGAAACAGCCAAATGGTCGTCACGTGCGAAACAGTGAAGAGTCGAAACTGGCAGACAATCTTGATATCCAAGTATATAATTGGAAAAGACAAATTAAAAGCACATGCACAAAAGAGCATGAATAAATGCAAATATGGTTATTCCATATTACCGATGTATAGTTAATAAAAACACAACATGATTGTTGTTTCAGTATCTTTTATGTTTGTTACATCGTACTGAAAATAGTTATAAAAATCTTATAACATTGAGATCTTCCGTCATTTGCTCAATATATTGCAAAGTAATCCTTTGGTTTGTGACAGCGTAAAACATTGTACTGCATAATGTGTACAGATTTATAAGTTACATATTAGCTGATAATCGCATGGCGATCCAGTAAATTTGTATTTTTTCATTAAACTTAAAAAATATATTATATTTACATTTAGGTGAAATCAACGTTTCATTCAGATTAAATACACGGTAGACTCACATCTAATTAAATCCTAAGATTAAATGTATTTATAGATGTAAATCTTCCTAAATTGCTTATAATTTCCATTAAAATGAGCATATTTGTGTTGATAACAGTCATAAGTAGGTATAATCTGGCACGTAGGTATTAAATATTGACTTGAATGCATTAAATATCATCGAGCCTTGAAAACAAATATGACGCCGGCGTGAGTGGCCACCGCCGCCATTTCGTGACATTTGGCAGATGGACAGTACGCTAGTGACGTCACGTCAGCTAATGGGAACCGCTCCGGGATAGGCGGGTCCTTGGGAACGCTGCGAGACTGAAAAAACAATACACTTTACTATACTATACACCCAACACAAACATTTATTTTCGTATGTCTTATTAGTTATTACGTAAAGCGCATACGTTTAGCATTAAGTATGTAGTATGTGAAATATATCTTCATAAGTGGATGTATTTTACAAAAAATATTTACCTTCACCGAAGTTTTCAACGCAGTGAATTCGACGCCATATTTTTTGACAACACCGTCGTACGTAATTGGCTCTACTTTCATGGATAATTCATCATTTTTATATTTCTCATTTTGTGTTTTCATTGACAGAGATTTCATTTTTATCGTTGCGACAGTCTGGAATTGATTAAATAAGTATAATTAATAAAATAATAATAATATTCATACACTCACACCTATTATCTAGCCCAAACTAAGCATCATTAAGAGCTTGTGATATGGATAGATAACGGAGAAATAATGATAACAATGTGTATAAAAATATTAGAAATATAGTAAATAAACATATAAACATCCATAGCTCGTAAACAAATGCTCGTACTCATCATACAAACATTTGGTCCTACCGGGATTCGAACCAGGGACCTCCCTACCAAGTAACCTGTATATCAAGGGGCACCGAGCACTCGGCCAGCCGGTCGTCAAAGAAATGCATAGTGTACATTTATACAACTAAAGTTTTTTTACGCGACAAACAAGCGTACGGCTCGCCTAATGGCAAGCTACCCATAGCCTATAGACGCTCGTAGCTCACGCGCTTAGCACCATTTTTTTTATACAAAGCACGACAACTGAATCAACACTACCTAATGTAAAGCGGTAAGGAGAGTCCATATGCGAAGACAGCTAGTGCAAAAGGTGCTTTTTGACTGTATAAAAATTTCGATATTTTTTTTTGGTTCATTCTCCCTGTAATAGGAAATGGTAAAAGGTACTAATGCCCATACCGCCAAAATATATGATTACAGTCTCCGTATGATGCTACTTGATGAGGTGGATAACCACAAAAAATTCTCATCGTCTTTCACACCATGACTGACCAATGACTTTTATTCTAATAATCTTTTAGTTGCACGCCAACACAAACACTTGGTTTACAAAACTACGCCACTTTTATAACACAATCTTCGCTCCGACAAAATTTTTAATTATTGTAATAAAAATCTTAACTAACACCAACAAATCCCGTCAATCACTCCCTAAAAATTCATAGAAAGCGTTTTGTTGCTAACATAAGAGCCGAGTCTCCCGCTCCCAACATAGCGTTTTCTCAGTACGCAGCGCAAGTATTTATTTCTATTTTTTCTTCATTAGAAATTCAATGAGCACCGCAAGTAGGGTTATAAAGCAAACTTTTGTAAGTTGGAGGTGCTACCCTAGTCAGGTACTCAAGATTCCAGTGGTACATAATACTATGACTATAAAAGTTATTCCGACCAGTGGCAAATGAATCAGTACACTTAGTGTAAGCTTCTATCAAATTGTGTTAATATATGAACAAATTTATATTAAAATAATCCAACTCACAATATATGCTAAGTACAATAAATAAGATAAGTAGATATCTATAGTTTAAGAAGCTAAACTCAAAAACTTCCCGAGTTAAAGTAAGCACGTCGTGGCAACTTGTAAATAATGCAACACTACTGCACGAGCTAGAATAATGTATGTTTATATTGAGGAGCCACATTTCGAATCTTAAAAGTCTTAATACAGTTATTTAGTAGTAGTTGAAAAAAATATGTAGCCCCGATCCTGGATTTTGTAGTGGAATACTTCAAAAGTTAAATGAATATAAAGGTGGCTCCTCAATCTAAACGTTTAGATTGAGGAGCCACCTCAGGACTAAGAATATTATGGATGAATATTTATCAATATTTGGTATGATTTTGTAGTATTTGAGAATAATTAGTACACAAAATCTCAACTAGGTAGGGCTGAAAACAAAAAAACTACAACACTTTATATGTGGCTCCTCAGACCAAACTTCGACGCGTACATTTTTCCAAGGAAACAAAAGTTCAATCAACATGAAACTGTATCATTTTGTAGTATGTGTATTTGAATTGTAGGACAATATTCAGTAATTAAAAATGAGTGGATTTAGAGATACGGCACATTTTAACTGGCTCCTCAAACGAGATGCTTCGGTAAATATATTTGACTGTATCTGCTTATGTTCATAACGAGATTTAAAACAGAAAACACGTTTATTTTGTAGCAAATCCTACTAAATGTATATAAAGTCCTGCCTTGTAGAAAACCTATATTTAACAAGATATTCACTTTTTCACAATTTCCTAAGAAATTAATTTGAGGGGTGTCCATGAATATCTTTTTTTTAAATATATATTTACTTTATTATCTATTCTATTATAAAAATGTAAAAAGCCGTGTCTGTAGATACATTGAAGATGTTGCAGAAAATACAGTTGGGACTTAATATTGGGAAGTTGGGAATATTGTCCTACAATTCAAATACACATACTACAAAATGATACAGAAGTTTCATGTTGATTGAACTTTTGTTTCCTTGGAAAAATGTACGTGTCGAAGTTTGGTCGAGCCACTTATAAAGTGTTGTAGGTTTTTTGGTTTCAGCCCTACCGAGTTGAGATTTTGTGTGCTAATTATTCTCAAATACTACAAAATCATACCAAATATTGATAAATATTCATCCATAATATTCCTAGTTCTGAGGTGGCTCCTGAATCTAAACGTTTAGATTGAGGAGCCACCTTTATATTCATTTAACTTTTGAAGTATTCCACTACAAAATCCAGGATCGGGGCTACAATTTTTTTTAAACTACTACTAAATAACTGTATTAAGACTTTTAAGATGCGAAATGTGGCTCCTCAATCTAAACATATATCTAGAATAACTTAAGCATTATAATAGATAAAGTGTATGTTTTGTAAGTTGTTTTAATAAATAAAAAAAAGATCGAAACGTTTTAATTTCTTTATTACGAGCTCTATATATTATATCTTACGAGCGTTAACGCCGCACGGCGCTTCATATGAGTGAATGAACACGGCTTTTGTATGAAAAGCCGTGCGACGTTATTTTATATTTTAAGCGAATCAACCGATTCTAACAAAATTTGACATGCATAAGCAAATCAGGCTAGTCTAAAAACTTATCAGGGGATTTTTCGAAGTCTAATGATAAAAGTTATTTATGTTACTAGTGCGATAATTTGTTTTTTACAAACGAGTTGACTAACTTGTAGACTAACGAGTTTACTAACGTGTGACTAACTTGTAATGAATGAAAACTAATATCCGCACGTGTGTCATACAACGTTTTTCATCAGATTTGCGAAAAACAGTACAACAATTATTTTATTTTTAAATAAAAGTTGAAAAGTCGCAACAATCTTTGACGTTCCATGAATATGGCGCACATTTTTAAATAGCGCCACATTGTAAAACACGCTGTATTACAAAAATACGCGGCATTGAACAACGTCGCCGTTATATAATGATAACGATTGATTTCTAAGCACTCGTGGCAGGTGTAGTTAGTTAAAAGGCAATACATGGATCGGCTGCGATTCTGCAGCAATTTTAGCTGTAGGGTATGCGCTGAGACGTTACATACCTTCTTTTCGATGTCGTTGCAGGACGGGAATAGCCACGTGGTCCTCAACAAAGGCGGCGCGTATATGAGCACGCGGCCGCAGCGGATGCAGCCAGCGCCGGTGCGTATCACGCCGAGCCGCCGCCGCTGCCCGGTACCGTACCACAACAGCTCGTTGTGCGCGTTGTTCACTGCCACCACGCCATTATACACACATTAATATACTTGAAAGTGGATTTAAAACCAATCTCCATCCCTTCAAGAAGAAGGTTTCATTCCTCACTACGACAGACAGTGAGGAGTGAAACCAAAAACGTTTGGTGGCGTCGGGAATTTTCAAATGTGTAGTGCTCGCGAAAATAAAAGGCAATACAACATTATGATAATTAAAAATGCATTGTATCTGTGATGTGTGGCTTAACAGGTTAAAACCCGGTGACGACACGGTGAGACCAATGGTGTATATGTCGCACAAGTCTGGTTAAATCTGCAGCTTAACTGGACGCCTAGCCCGTTGAAGAACGCCGTCATCCAATCAAACGGCTGAAGCGAGCACAACTAGCCAACTCATTGAGCGCAACGTTTAAACCAGATGGCTGAACGTCATGTCAGCCGTCTGGTTTAAATTAGCCATTCAATTGGACGCCTAGGCGGATTATTTAGTAGGAATCGACATTTTCAAAGGGAACGGAATCGATTTTTTATATTACAATACGGCCGCAACGAAGCATCGCCGATTGTATTCGAATAAATTGTGTCAATCTCGACTAAAAATAAATTCCGGACCCCACATTGCGTATTGTTTTAATGATAGATTTTCGTTTTTAGATGATTTTAATTAGATTTTGAGAAACATAATATCGTTGTATTTTTATAATAACCCTAAATAAATTTATGGCAATTTTTGTTTTGTTAAAATCTTAAGCATAGTTACCGAGGCCGTCGTCGCCGCCGAGGAAGGCGACGGGCCCGGCGGGCATGAAGGCCGTGAAGTGCGCGGGCACCCGGGCGACCACGCGGCCGACCGCGCCGCACGCGCCGCCGCCCGCGATCGCGCCCGTCGGGCTCGCCGCGCACACCGCGTCCGGCAACAACGCGCTGCGAGCCGGGAACGTGTCCATCGCTACGAGGGGAAATACACACGCTGATATTTTATTTCTTAAATTTTATTTAGATAGGTAGTCAAGCGTAACAGTTTGACCTTGAGACCGCCCTTATCCCGTTCGTGATAGAGGCGGCTTTCGTAGTGCAACTGTTACACTTGATGTGCTGTTGTCTGTACATTAATAAAAACACCTGAACATGCGCGAGGTAAACAATGAAATAAGCTTCCTGTTAAAAATCTATAAACGCGCTAACTCTCTTATACCTTACATACAAGGCACGATAAATATTTTAATTGTTTGATCTGGTGGTTATTTTTTTGTCCGTTGGTTTCATGATTGGTCTGCTGAGTCTTTCGACATATAAATGTAATTTTTGTCATTACTACTTTAATAGTTTAACGTTTTATTGTAATTAAATTAGATCAAGTGTTTATTATTAATTAAATTGTGTAGAACTAACATAGATAAGGTGTGATGTTTACACTAACTATTAGGGTGCCAACCTGAAATAAATGATTGATTATTATGATTAAAAAAGGCACATATTATGTCCTATAACTATAACTATGTACAAAACTTAAGCTGATTTCTACCAATATTTATTAAGAATGAATAGATAACTCATAATAGCTAGCGCATCTAATGAGTTCTATTATATTATGACAAGACGTTTGACGCTTGACTACGTCACCGCGAACAAAAGGTCGGCTCGACACGTCGGGCGGTCCGGTGTATGAGAGGTTCGTTCACTTTACTCGCCGACAGCTAACAGCAATTTCATATGCTGCTCAATCTAAGTCTAATCAAGCTAATTACTACTACGTTATATAGAGGATGGTGTCAATGCGACAGTAAACTTAAACATGGACTATATTAGTCCATAGAATTGGTTAGCCACTTTTAAAAATATCGTATTCATTTGATAATTTCATGACATTTATATGAAATAATGCTGCCAATGTTACACTATTCCATACAAATGTCATGAAATTATCAAATGAATACGATATTTTTGAAAGTGGCAAACCATTTCTATGGACTAATATAGCCCATGTTTAAATTTTTTGTCGCATTGACGGCACCACCCTGTATAAATGTTAATCCCATCATAAACATAAATGTGGAATAAGAGCCAAGATCAATATTAAATAATGCGTCGTATTCGACTTCACCGACAAAAGAATCGAGATCTTTAGGCTGCTGTCGCGATCTCTGCGGGGAGAGGGGCGGCGGCGACATCGACGCGAGGGCGGCGCGTTTCAATGTATAGATTCAAAATTGAACTGGTCATGAAAGCAGCGTCACGATGGCGGCGGCGGCGAAGCAGGCAGAGTCGTACGGTCATTCACAGAAGTAGCTGAACACTTTAGTATCATGTCACAATAACTATGGCATCAATATTAGTACGGTAGCACTATTTAGTACGAGCGCAATAGTTGGTGCGACACGGTACTAGTGTTATGCTACTTCTGTAGTCGACTGTACGGGCGGCGCACTCTAGTCAAGCAGTGCCCACACGTCTGCATTTACGTAGTGTTGTACTAAGTGTATTGCAATTTTATCGACGCCGCCGGGACGTTTCAAAAGTTGTAAAAAAAAGGGAATTTATAAGTAAACAAATAAAGTATTATATCGTCAGCAGATCAATTTTCCGACACTTAATATTTGGACAGATTAAAATAAAGATTACTTCACCTAATCGAACAAATTACAGTTAAACATATTGTTTCAGAACACGTTGACCAATTTGATATTTTTGGTGGTCATTTACATTTTCAAGGTTGGTTAGATTAAATTACTATGCTGATCATGTTATTATGTATTGATTTGGTTAAAAACATAGAAAGATATCTTATTTTAGTTAGTAGTTTTAGCTTAAATTATACATTGAATACTTCATAAAACAAATGTAAAGATCCATTAAAGTCACATTTCATCGTTCAAACATTGCAACATTTTCAGTTTTTGGTATTAAGTGAAGACAGTTAACAAAAACTTATATTTAATTATTTCGATATCGAATAATTGACTAACCTGTCAAACAAGAATTTAACATCCGCATGTCGTCGTATGGATAAAAAATAGTCACATCATTTTCAGTACTGCTCAATAAAGGTGACATATTTGTTACATCAAATGAGGCAACGTGGCCATCTGCGTATCCCACAACAACTACAGAATGGCCATTCTTCTACAAAGAAATAAACAGCATCCTTTAGTTGGCATTCTCTTCACGATATTGAAATTAATTAATTGTAATGATTCATTACGTACCTTAGACCAATTAACAGTTGTAGCCTGATAAATTCTGCTCTCTGATTTCATAGTAAACCTGAGTTCTGCTAGGGGCTTCAATTTAAAAAACAGCTTTTCGGCACTGTAATAAAAAAAAACACAATTATAAGTATCAATCAAACTTTCATATTCGGTTATTATTATGCAATCTAACTAACATACGAGGTGTTATCCACATCACCGTGCTGACCCAATGCGGATTGGCGGGTGGAAGCGGTCGCAGTAGCTTCCGAATTCAACGGCGTATCGTGCTTTCCAAGCACAAAACAGCACGCAATCCGAATTTTTGACTAACCCATCCGGAACCAACCATGACGAAAATCGCTTGCTATTGATAATCGAAACCAAAGCCACTACGCTATGGAGCTCCTGTATAGATTGGATATAGCAATTATTATCTTCCTCTCGGTCACTTATGGCATTGTGTCTGCGAAAATTTTGCACGTGTTGTGCTATTTCTATCATAAGGCCTTAAATAGTAAAAAAATAGTGCCAAATTATAGTAAAAATCACTTGCTTGCGAAATAATAAATACTTACCTCTTTGTAAGAGATTCCGGATAGGGGACAGAACAAATGTATGCCGAGCCGTTAGAACATGCAATAGCCATGAGGCCTAATCTTGGTAATCGATTTTCTTCTGAATCAGCAGTGAACACATCTCGAGTTCCTGACGGACACCAATCAATGCTCCAAACAGTTCCGTAATCATGTACTAACCCAAGTACGAATTTTGGATTATCGCTAGAAAAGTAAAAAAAAAATGTTTAAACGATAAAGAAATTTCAATTAAAATGAACCAAATAAAGCTAACATTCATGGTGACTAAAGCTGACGGTTAAGGGCGACACTGCATAGTCCATAGAAAAAATGCCAAAAAATGTATAGGGGTCCGTTTAGTCTTAAACCTTTTTTTTTCCTTTATTTCCGGGGATAAATTCGCTTAGTCAAGCCACAAAATTCCGACACAATAGTTTTTGAATTAACATATGCTCCCAAGAGTCTTACGAGCCTTATCAAAATAATATTTAAAACTAAAATATTATGTAACCCCCGGCCTCGATCATTATCTATCTAACAACACCTCCACAAACAAACCTTCTCATTGAGACTACTCTTGAGCCCAAACACGTTATAATATGCTGTAAGTTTCTGAAGAATGAAGCATTCCACAGACTATTAGATGCTACAGCATTAGCGATGGATTAGTCGACTTATGTCGAGACGACCGACTGGTCGAGCGGTCTGTACCCCTTGCTATACAGGCTACTAGGTTGAGAGGTCCCGGGTTCGAATCCCGGTAGGAGCAAATGTTTGTATGATGAGTACGAGCATTTGTTTACGAGTCATGCATGTTTATTTAGTATATTAGGTTAGGGAAAATGTATTTTCGCATTATAGTATGTAATAAAATCTCTTTGGCTGTACTATTTGTATCTGGCTGGTTTTGGTATCATTAAAAGTTTAGATTTTAAAAAAGACAATTCCAAATTCAAATTAGGAAAATGTGTGTTTTTCATTTGTTTATCGTACAGTCAAGATCAGTGAATCTCATGAAGAAATTCCATACATTTTAAAATTTTACTACAAAAAAGGTAAAAATGCAGCGCAAGCCGCGAAAAAAATTTGCGATGTTTATGGACCTAGTGCAGTGTCTGTAAGAGTAGCACAAATTTGGTTTCAGCGTTTTCAATCCGGAAATTTTGATGTCAAAGATGCACGTCGCTCTGGTCGCCCTATGACGGATAAAATTGATGCCATTTTTGAAAAAAACTGGAGCAAGATCGGCATATTAGGTAGGATCGGCGGTAGTTACGACGTAGCTGAAGAACTAAAAACGAAGAAGACCACAAAACAGTTTTGGCGCATTTTAAAAAAAATGGGTACACAAAAAAGCTTGATATTTGGGTACCCCACGAGCTCACTGAAAGAAACCTAATGAACCGTGTACTCATTTGTGATTCTTCATTACGACGTAATGAAACCGAACCATTTTTGAAGAAGCTGATAACTGATGATGATGAGTGGATCACGTACGACAAGAACGTGCGAAAAAGGTCGTGGTCAAAGGCCGGTCAGGCTTCACAGACTGTGGCGAAACCCGGGTTAACTCGCAACAAGGTGATGCTGTGTGTATGGTGGGATTGGAAGGGCATTATTCATTATGAGCTGTTACCACCAGGCAGGACCATCGATTCTGAACTCTACTGCGAACAACTGATGAGATTAAAGCAAGAAGTTGAGAGAAAGCGGCCGAAATAATCAACAGAAGGGGTGTGGTTTTTCATCATGATAACGCTAGACCTCACACATCTTTAGCCCCTCAGCAAAAATTAAGAGGGAGGTGTTAATGCATCCGCCGTATAGTCCTGACCTTGCACTTTCAGATTTCCACCTGTTTCGCTCTCTTCAGAATTCTCTAGGCAGTGTCAGGTTAACATCACGAGAGGGACTGCCAAAACCACTTGTCGCGGTATTTTGATCAGAAGCCCCAAAATTTCTATAGCAATGGGATCATGTCCCTACCTACAAGATGGCAAAAAGTTATCGAACAAAATGGTACCTAATATTTATATACATATTATTATCATTATTTCTCCGTTATCTAGTATTCATAGCACAGGCTCTTAATGATGCTTACTTTGAGCTAGATAATAGGTGTGAGTGTTTGAATATTATTATTATTATTATTCATTTCAGATTCTGGAAATGTCAGTTGAGATTACAAACGCCAAGTTCCATGAAAGTCAAATTCTACAAATGTCAGTCAGTTGTCAGTATCAAACTCGTCTTAAATTTCTTTTTCTTTTTCAGGTCATAGTTGTATTCATACTTTTATTCATAGTTGTCATAGTTTTAAACAGGACAACTTCAACAATATTCCATATGTTTTAAGATTGAATTGTTTTTATGGGTATAAACAAATCAATCTTAAAAATTTGGAAAATACATTACACGTATTTTCCAAATTTGTGTAAATTGCGCCATAATGAAACTTAGGCAACATCCCAATTATACTACTATCTGACATTGTTAGAATCTGGCATAAAGGATCTGACTTTTATAGAATCTGACATTTGTATAATCTATCTTAACAGAGTGCTTTATTCTCTTTAAAAAAATATACCATCATGGCATATTTTCCGTTCCTATGTTTTATAATGGTAACTCACCGACTAAAAGTACCGAAGTCCCATATTTGTACCAACCCAGGATGCTTTGCGAGATCGTCGCAGTTTATGCGCGGTGTATCACTATCAAGATGGCCTACCACAGCCAGGTAATTGCTGTCGAGCCGATTATCGCCCAATCTAGGCGGTACCCAAGATATGCACTGAATGCTTCCACCGACAAACATGCTGTAAACTGAATAGTTATATTGTTAGTCCTGTGAATATTTTTGACACAAACTTATCATTCTTTTCTTGAATGTTTTACAGTCCATTTTTTTCGCTTAGGCTTAAGATTTAAACAAACACCAAACTTGCAAAAATCTCGTAATCTTTTAACAAACCGCTAGTACAATGTTATACACATTTCACTTTTTTAAAGGTGCTTTACTGCAACATACGCGAATTAATAAAATATCCACAAAAAACACTTTATATTCGTCAATAAATACAGCATTGAAAAAACGTGAAATTCTCTGTCAAACCTTAATATTGACTGTTTTTAGTTCAAATAAACGGTAAATTAAGTGAATCATATCATTGCTTGTATTGTAATTGCGATTAAAACATTGACATATAAACTATTACATTTATTAGGAGATTTATGAGAGTATTTTTTTATCTAAAGATTATTTTTTTTGAAGTAGTAAATAAAAACGTGTGAAAATAATAGGTACTAGGTACCCATCAGGGATTAATCATGACAAGAATGAAAGTTCTTAAATCGAGCAATGGACAACATATATTCACTTATGCAATTCAGTTGCATAGGGCAAATTGAGTTGCATAGGGTAAAGTCCATACAGCCAAAAATTAATTGTTCTCCATTGCATTTTGTGTCTTTATTTAACTGTGTGTGTATGCGATGTGTCTGATTGTATGTTTCTTATTTATATATGTGTAAGTATATGTATTGCAAGTCCAATATATTTATTTTTATGGAAGTTTAAGTCTATTATAACACATCTCACAACCAAGGCTAATAACAGCGCTTCTGCGACGTTTTATAATGTCGCAAAAGCTTTATGCTGAGATAGGGCCTTGTTAACGGCACCTAAGGATAAGTGTTAATTGTTTTATTGTTTCTACTTTTTTGTGTTTTGTATGTTGTATGTTTCTTTTTTTGGTGTCTGTCAATGAAAATAATTTTCTTTTCTTTCTTTCTTTCAATTCCAAAAAAAATATGTATCTTAAACAATCAAACTCATACCAACCTTCTGTCTGATATTTTCCTTCAAACCGATTATATGTTAACCAAATCCTATTAATATTTACTTGGCATGAATGCGCTAGCTTTGGCATATATTTAATAACTTCATCTTCGCATTCTAAGCATTCGTAACTTAAACTGTTCCAATCCATAAATAAGTTTTCTTCGGTAAAATGTAGGTTCCGACTGAAATAGATAATAATTTGATATTCATACAAGCTATTTCTCAATAAATCTATGTACAGTCGACCACACATTAAGCGTATCAGTTTGAATTTAAGACCGTAATAATTGCATAATATAAGGATTATATATTATATGTCGACGCAAGAACATATTACCTAAACATTACTATGTTTTATTTAAGTGTGTGATAATTATTAAGGCTGATTTCTGTTCGAATAATGAGTTCTAAAATTTAACCTTAATTTTAAAATAGCAAAGAATAAGTTTTTGTGCAACGTCGTGTATTAAATCTAAAATTAGTTAATCATTTGAATCTTTTATCAGTCGGAACATCCGCCGCTATTTTATCACGGATGTTTCGACTAAAAAAAGAAATTAAAATTAAATTGAAGATTAAAATTAACTTATTAAAATTATTGATGAATTTACAAATTTATTTTGTTACTGTGAAAAATCAATGCGTAAAATTATTTTCAACTAAAATTCATGTTTTGACTACGCAGTACTTCCGCCGAACGTCATTTCAGATTTGTATTCAGTTACTTGGTTTTAAAAAAGAAAAGCGCTCCATTTGCCATTATTATTGTCGTTCGAGATTTTCTAGTGCCAAGACGTTGTAAGTGTTGGATGTTGGAATAAAATCCTGTGAGTACTTAAAAACCATTTTTATCTTGATTAGAATAAGCTTAAGAAAATAAAGTGAGTGTATTCCAATATTGAGAATTATTATTTGCAATGAGCGAACCTGGTGATAGGAATGGTGACGTCAGCGATGCTGATGTCACTCTTTCTAAGAACCCTGCTGGACCAAACCCGCCGTTATCAGAAGTGGGATTACCACCCACTTCTGCTCGTCCTTCTGATTCAAATAATGAAAATAGTAACACTTCTGTTAACGGGGTTCCAGCAGAATTCTTATCGCAAATATTGCAAATGATGAAGCACGTGTCGGATCGTTTAATTACATTACCTGATTCTAAAATTAAAATTAATGACGTATTTTTGCCATCATACGATCCGGACGCGAATATTGGAGTACGCGAGTGGTGTCAGCATGTGACCACCGCCATGGAAACTTATAACCTGAGCGACTATGATGTGAGAATGAAAGCTGGTAGTTTACTCAAAGGTCGCGCAAGGTTATGGGTTGATAACTGGCTTGTATCTACCACCACGTGGCAGGAATTGCGTGATGTTATAATTACAACTTTCGAACCTGAGAATAGGTATTCCCGCGATGTTGTTCGTTTTCGAGAACATAGTTATGACAATTCAAAAGATATTGCGCAGTTTTTGTCACAGGCTTGGGTATTGTGGCGACGTATCACCAAAGATAAATTATCCAATGATGATGCAGTTGAGGCCGTAATAGGTTGCGTTGGGGATGAGCGATTGAGAATCGAGCTGTTGAATGCCAGGGCCACTTCGGTGCCCGAGTTGATTTCAGTAGCTTCATCAATAAGACGTACTAAGCGCTCTTACCCGAGTACATCAAACGTACAACAGGGCCCTGTCAAGCGACAGCGATTCTCAGACAAGTCTTTATTATTTTGTCAAATTTGTAAAAAGCCCGGTCATGAAATGCGAGATTGCCGCTACCGCAATAAGAACGAAAATTCTCAACTGCCTCACCAGGATGATAAAAATGTGTCACACAAGGATAACAGACCAACATGTACGTTCTGTTCAAGAATAGGACACACATATGAGACTTGTTACAAACGTGAACGTGCAATAATCTCAAATGTAAATTGTGTTGGTACACCGAAATTAAATTCCATGCCACTAATAATCGGGGATTTAAAATTATTTGCGATTTTTAATAGCGGGGCGGAATGTTCTTTAATACGCGAATCACTAGCATCAAAGTTACCGGGCAAAAGAATTGATGTTGTTAATTACTTGAAAGGTATAGGACAGTTCACTGTAGTATCACTATCAACATTAATAACTGTTTGTATAATAGATGACTTACAAGTAGAACTTCAGTTCCACGTAGTACCAGACTACGAAGTGTGCTCAGATATTCTTATAGGGATGAATTTAGTTGAAAATACGAACCTAAGTGTGGTGGTGAATTCTCGGGGTGCAACGTTGGTTCGTCAACCGGTGGTCTACCACGTGCGATCACACAGCGAAAAATTTGACAGCTTAGATAGCGACTTGACTAATGGTGATCAGATAAACGAACTCAAAATTTTACTAAACAAGTTCGAACATCTGTTTATCCGCGGCTACCCTCGCACACGTGTTAACACAGGCGAACTAGAAATACGTTTAAAAGATTCAAACAAGTGTGTAGAGCGTAGGCCATATAGATTGAGTCCTGTCGAACGTGAAAAAGTGCGTGATATTGTGAACGAATTACTCGAACACAAAATCATTCGTGAAAGCAAATCACCGTTTTCTAGTCCAATCATACTAGTCAAAAAGAAAAATGGCAAAGATCGCATGTGTGTGGATTACCGTGAGCTGAACAAAAACACTCTGAGAGATCACTACCCACTGCCGATTATTTCTGATCAAATAGACCAATTGGCGGGGGGTCTCTACTTCTCTACTTTTGACATGGCAGCTGGATTTCACCAGATACCCATATCGGAGAGCTCTATTGAAAAAACGGCTTTTGTAACCCCAGATGGCATGTACGAGTATCTGACCATGCCGTTTGGACTCAGTAACGCATGCTCTGTATACCAGAGATGCATAAATAGGGCTCTGGCAGATCTTCTTAATTCACCTGATCAAGTTTGCCAAGTATACGTTGACGACGTCCTCTCAAAATGTAGAGAATTCACTGAGGGTCTTGCTCATATCGAGCGAATTCTCATTGCTCTGCAAAAAGCTGGTTTCTCAATCAATATAGATAAAACAGCCTTCTTTAAACGCTCTATTGAGTACTTGGGCAACATTGTGACAAACGGACAAGTCAGTCCTAGCCCAAGAAAAGTAGAGGCTCTAACAAAGGCACCCATTCCACAAACAGCTAAGCAAGTCCGCCAATTTAATGGCCTCGCCGGGTACTTTAGACGTTTCATTCCCAATTTTTCGCGCGTAATGGTACCACTTTATGAGCTGACAAAGAAAGACTCCAAATGGGAATGGAACGAGAGACACGATGAGGCTCGTAACCTAATTATACAATATCTGTCTACTGCGCCTACCCTTGCACTATTCCAGGAAGACTCTCCAATCGAGCTCTACACGGACGCAAGCAGCCTCGGCTACGGAGCAGTGCTGGTCCAGATCATCGGGGACCGCCAGCATCCAGTCGCGTACATGAGCCAGCGCACCACTGACGCCGAGAGCCGCTACCATTCGTATGAACTCGAGACCTTGGCGGTGGTGCGGGCTATCAAACACTTTCGTCACTACTTATATGGCCGAAAATTCAAGGTAATCACAGACTGTAACGCCCTAAAGGCATCCAAACATAAAAAGGATTTACTTCCACGAATCCATAGGTGGTGGGCATTTCTGCAGAACTACGACTTCGAGGTCGAGTATAGAAAGGGTGAACGATTACAGCACGCCGATTTTTTTAGCAGAAACCTATCAACCGAAATATTAGTCAACGTCATGACCAGAGATACTGAGTGGCTTCAAATTGAGCAACGACGTGATGACTTTCTGCGTCCACTAATTGACAGCATGTCTACTAACAACCCAGCTGCAGGCTACGTCTTAGAAGAAGGTGTGCTCAAAAAAAACCGTCACGGATTCTATGCATGGTACTTACAAACTCATAGTAGCACCAAAGTCATTCCAGTGGAGTTTAATAAATTCTTTCCATACATCACTACAACATCCCGGATGGGAAAAAACGCTTCAAAAGCTGAGAGAAACATACTGGTTTGTCAACATGAGCACCATTGTCAGGAGATTTGTTGACAATTGCGTAATATGCAGGACTTCAAAGGGGCCTTCGGGCGCAATTCAAGCGCAGCTTCACCCGATTCAGAAACCCACTTCAGCATTTCAAGTCATTCATATGGACATTACCGGAAAGCTCGGTACGAGAAACGCTGAAGGTCAGGACGAATACGTGATAGTTACCATCGATGCATTCACTAAGTACGTACTTCTCAGTTACTCCAATGACAAGAGCCAAAGCAGCAGTCTCGCAGCACTGAAACGAGTCGTACACTTATTTGGCACTCCAGTACAGGTCATAGTAGATGGTGGTCGTGAATTCCTTGGAGAGTTCAAAACCTACTGCGATTGTTTTGGTATTAACTTACATGCTATAGCGCCAGGAGTTAGCCGAGCAAACGGGCAAGTCGAAAGAGTTATGAGCACCCTAAAAAACGCTCTGACGATGATAAAAAACTATGACACCGAACATTGGCATACATCTTTAGAAGCCCTTCAGCTTGCATTCAACTGCACCCCACACAGAATAACAGGTGTTGCACCACTTACTCTTCTGACACGCCGCCAACACTGTGTACCACCGGAACTCCTAAGGCTGGTAAACATCGATTGTGAATTGATTGACTTCGATATGCTTGACCAGCACGTACAACAGAAAATGGCGTCTGCTGCTCAATATGACAAACAACGCTTTGACAGAAACAAAGCCAGACTACGTCAATTCCAAAGAGGTGACTATGTACTCATAAAGAACAACCCCCGGAACCAAACGTCCCTGGACCTGAAATACAGTGAACCATACGAAATCTACAGAATATTAGACAATGACCGTTACATGGTGAAACGTGTGACAGGAAGAGGGCGGCCACGCAAGGTTGCTCACGATCAACTACGTAGAGCTCCTCAACCTGGTGAGCAAGAAACCGTGTCGACGAGCTTCAATGAGGACCCCCAACAGCAGACCACAGCCCAGCATGACGCACCGATGATTGAACCGCTGCCTTCCACGTCCCAAGCCACCCAACTATTGGATGCCTAAACAATCAAGTTGGTGTCCTTTTATTAAAATACTTATTTTTCATCAATAGATTACGCCAGATAAACAAGACTAACAACAAGATTAAGCGAATCCGTTTATCTGCCCAGTAGTCAATATTTCATTACTTCATAAACTGTACAAATTAACGATTCCTCTGTTCCTACCCTATTTCTGTTGTTTTCAGAACCTCTGGGGACCACGGTCATAAAACTAAGGCCCAGGCCCCAGCATCGTCCCTTCCATATCCTCAAAGTCCCTGTGGACCACGGCGTACAATACCGCTCAGCACCACAGCATAAATATCCTGTGAGCTTTAATCAATCAACGCAAACAACTACTTGTTTTTCAGAGCCCCTGGGGACCACGGTCAAAAGATAAGGCCTAGGCCCCAGCATCGACCTTCCCATATACCTTAGAGCCTCTGTGGACCACGGCGTACAAGACCGCTTAGCACCACAGCATCATCCCTGTCTACGTGAAATATAATAATGCAAGTATGCGTGGAGCATTTGCATTGACATATCAACAAAACATAATATTGTTTGTGCGTACATATTACTACTACAAAAATAAAACTTCGCTCACTTTCCTGTACAGTATATCTAGACACATCCTATATTTGTAACCTAATCTGCTACTGTGATCTTTCATTTATTTTGACAAACTTTATCTTACCTGTTTACTCATCACCTTACCTGTTTACCATGTATTTTAATGTGTATCGCATGTGCTAAATAAATAGCTATAAATAAAGCCGACAAATTGATTTCTGATTGCTGAAATCATTATCATAGAAGTCTATAAAGCCTAAACCAAAAATAATTATGATTTGATCCTCACATAAAAAGTACTGTAACAAAGTTGTCAGGTGGGGTACCGGTTAACGGATACCAAGCTCAGAGAAACTATTTCATTTTCCAGAACCGCGACTGGTGCAGAGCACGCACCGTCTCGCAGAATGGCCGTGTCGACGCAAGAACATATTACCTAAACATTACTATGTTTTATTTAAGTGTGTGATAATTATTAAGGCTGATTTCTGTTCGAATAATGAGTTCTAAAATTTAACCTTAATTTTAAAATAGCAAAGAATAAGTTTTTGTGCAACGTCGTGTATTAAATCTAAAATTAGTTAATCATTTGAATCTTTTATCAGTCGGAACATCCGCCGCTATTTTATCACGGATGTTTCGACTCAAAAAAGAAATTAAAATTAAATTGACGATTAAAATTAACTTATTAAAATTATTGATGAATTTACAAATTTATTTTGTTACTGTGAAAAATCAATGCGTAAAATTATTTTCAACTAAAATTCATGTTTTGACTACGCAGTACTTCCGCCGAACGTCATTTCAGATTTGTATTCAGTTACTTGGTTTTAAAAAAGAAAAGCGCTCCATTTGCCATTATTATTGTCGTTCGAGATTTTCTAGTGCCAAGACGTTGTAAGTGTTGGATGTTGGAATAAAATCCTGTGAGTACTTAAAAACCATTTTTATCTTGATTAGAATAAGCTTAAGAAAATAAAGTGAGTGTATTCCAATATTGAGAATTATTATTTGCAATGAGCGAACCTGGTGATAGGAATGGTGACGTCAGCGATGCTGATGTCACTCTTTCTAAGAACCCTGCTGGACCAAACCCGCCGTTATATATAATTATTATTAATAAGGCCCTGTAATATAAACAATATAATCTTTATATTTTTAATCTTTCAAATTATATTGGCTACTAAGAAATAGTCATTCTACTTTAGACAAACGTAGTGTTTAAATACTCTTTGGGCAGACGTAGTATTTACAAACTACTCTTTAGGCAGACCTGTCATCTAATTGACGTGTTATATTGTCATTTATTAATTTCTTTGTATTTTAAACAAAAAAATGATAAATTAACTTTGTTCTTTTTTTGTATTCTTACGCTGACGTGAGGCTGGCAGAATGTTTTTTAAAAAGAAAACCTTTGCCATTAATAACAAACTTACTTACTTGGTGGATAAAATTAAAGTGCGCTTTGCGACTATTTATTTTTACTATTGTAACTTATCTCGAGCGCTCTTTACTTTTATTATTTTCAATGGCGAGGAGGCAACGAGCTGACATAGGTCATCAAAGTCAATTAAATGTACGGCGAGCTATCTTTTATTGTGAAAAAAGAGACAAATTGATACAAGGTGATACAAAGTTCACCAGGTCAACTAGTCATAGAATAAAATCTGAGAAAAAACGGCAATTTCATAGGTAAACCCATTGTATTTAAGAGCTGAATTAAAATTTACTAAAGGCGTATGAAGCGCGCAATGTGGCAAGCCTACGTTATTCTAGTTAGATTTACGAATTTTTTTACGTAAATGGCGGTAAAGACAATGAGCATAACCTGAAGTTTATGGCAAATCTTCTGCAGTCTATTATGTCCTTATGATATCTTGTTTTGTAGCGCTGCAGTGCATAAGCGTTAAGTTTCAGATGATACCCATTTAGAATCATACACAAAATCACTTACACAACATGAATATTTACAACTGTTTGTTGACCATTGGAGTTAATTAATTAGTAGACTTTTAGGTCTTGTTTGTTTTATTATTTTGTGTACCTACATTACTTTTAAAATAAATAAATTATAAAATACTTACAAATTTTTCATAAATTTTTGCATATATTCCTTCTCATTAATCGGTTCAAATGTCAAACAGGACTGTCGAATTGCATCTGAAAATAATTCTATTCATATACAAAGCCGTTCTAGAAGAGATAAACTTTGGCAACAAATAAACTCAATAATAATGAGTTATAAAGCAAAAATTCTAAATATTAAAATTTTCTATGGCTTTACTGAAAACTACTGAAGTAATGTCAGAAATCAACATTTTCCTTCAGTTCGCCGCCGTACATATTTATTTTATTTGTAACACATACATAGTGTATAGGCATGCGCAATTCATAGAATTTTCACCCTACTAAATAAGGTAAATATGGTAATACAGTAGCATTGAGCTTTTTTGAAAAATGAACGGGTATATTCCCGGATTTAATGAATGTTTCAATAGTCCAATAATGCATTTGAAATAAAACCATTTGCCACCAATTTTGTAATAAATAAATTTCAGTTTTAATAAAATCTAGCTAAGAGACTCCTTCGACTATTTTTCGCCATTTACAAAAAAATCTTAAACAAGAATCCTAAATGGCGCACATAGTTTCTAATACTGAGCATAATTAATTTTATATACTAACTAACCGCTGGGCTTCCTTTTGTGTATCGGATCGTCACCTTCATCAGATACATCACTGTAGTTATCCCCATCTGAGCTCGGCTCCGAAGAGTCTTCTTCACTCGTGACCACTTCCTCCACATCCTCGTCATCCTTATTGCACTTGTGTCGAAGAAACTCTTTTTTTGTGTCAGTACTAAAGTAGCAATCGTCGCAGTTGAAATCATGCTGAAATTATATTGAAAGATATATATCAAGTGACAATGGGCATAATAGGTATGTTAACTGTATTTAAATTAAAATAATATATTGACGCGCAGTGGTAATTTTGTAATAGTAATCCTAAAATAAAATAATTTATCGTATTATTACGAAATTAAAATAATATTTAATAAACAAAATGCAATAAAATCAATCTCAGGTCACGTGATAACAAACACCAATCTGAGTGTTTAACGTCACTTGTTGTTAGCATCAGGGGCTGCCAAAAGGAAAACCATCTAAATCAGCATAGCAACCTATCAGTATTTGGCAACAGGTGGCATCATAGTGGTCACCCAACATGTATTTGCGTTTTGAAGCGAAATTTGCAACGGAATTTAAGAAACATGATTTTTTAATAATAATTAATTTTATAATACATAATTATAATAATTATTTCGGGCTATAACAGGTACTTATGTATACACGACATGAAACAAATCCCCAAAATTTTAGCTTATAAGATTTGTTTTACTAAATAAATTGTCACAGAGATAGTCAATGATTGAACTTACAATGTTACTGTTAGTTTTGTATTTTTCTATGACACTTTTGGCTCTGAAACAAAAAAAAATCCGATGTATTTTTAATTATTTGTACAAAATATTATTTTTAACGTATTTATGTATAATTTACTTTTCAGCTGCCTTCCTGCGGCCTGGCAAAACTTCAACGTTTTCGTCCTCAGTTTTGACGTCTATGATGGCAGATTTGCGTTCGTTTTCTAACTCTTTCTCTTTGTGCATCGTTAGGTGCTGGCTCTTGTAGACACCCAAATATAACTTACCGCATATCTCACATTTATCTTTATACATCTCGGTTTCCTAAAGCAGAAGACACATATTATTATGCTAGTTTTAATAGGATGATTGATCAAATTAGATTAAAAAATAAAATAAAGAATAAAAACATTCGCAAGCAAATTAAGAATAAATCTGCCACTTATTTTTCTTCTACAGAATTTACAAAAAGGTATTACAATGACAAACAAAGATACCTCTTCTGTCTTCCCACATGTTATAATGTGCACATAAAATCCCATAAGAGACGCCCTGCTTGTACCACAATTCAGGCAAACCAATTTCCCTTTAGCTTCTTGGTACTGTTTTAAATGCTTTTCTGCGCCATAAGGGCTTTTAAGGTTCTGTAACAAAAAAATACTTTATATATTATAAGGATCAACCAGGCATATCTCCTGTGTGCTGCCAAGTGCCAACCGTGTGAGAATTAGAACGTGTTGGATGACAAGCGTTCCTATTTCTAATACAATGCTTCCTAGATGAAATCTGGCAAGTGTCATTTGGGTGAAATATTTTATAATGTGTCTAAATTCCAAAATATATGTCTCAATTTGGAAAATATCACTATTTAATAAATTTATAAAAGTTACGAGTGATAATCAATATTATATGTATACTTTCGAGACATCATAATATCCACTTAACAATAAAATTTACCAACAGTCAAATATGGGTAAGTATAGACGACAGCGCATCAGTCGTAACAGTTGGACCTTGAGACCGCTCGCCCTTACTCCATTCATAATAGAGGCAGCTTTCGTAGCTGTTACAATTGATGTGCTGTCGTCTGTACATATTTTTGAGACTGTCCTTAAAAGTGAAGTATAGGTAAAAAACACACATAGTAAAAGGCTATTGTTTCTAATAAGTAAGTGGATGTGTAACAGATTAATGTTTTACTACTTACAATTGGAATATCGCCGACAACCCAAGCTACGTTATAATGTTTATTCATTGCGTGATTTCCCCATTCCTTCGGTTTTACTTTTTCATGACAAACGGCGCACTCAAACAAGCCTGTAGGAAACAATTTATTTAATTTATTTAACTAAAACAAAAACGAAAACGTTCCATCCAAAACATAAAATACTAAGTAGTAGGTGCTGTGTGTTTCGAATGAGTAGGCCCGATTAACATTAAAACTGTTTATTAACTCAGTAAACTATTGTGATTACAAAACAACAAAAACAACGCACGCAAGCGCGGGAAAATTGTAAGCTTCGCGCGGGTGGCCATATATTGACCCCCGACTTACGTATGTAAAGCTTTTCTTTTCTTTTTTTAAGATAAGATAAGATATAATTTATTTCTCAGAATATGGTTTACAAGTTCACGTTATCATTTACTAATCCTCACATTCTACCGTCATTTTACGGTGCAGAAATAATTTGGGCACATTAAACATTAATCACTTACTTCATTACATTTAATGACACATTTAAACATTATAAATTTAATTATCACTTAAATCTAATACAAATTTTACTAAGTACAAGTATTATTTTCTAATTAAATATTCGTCCACTGAGTAAAAACACATGTCCGATGACCAATTAAATAAAGCTTTTTTAAATTTACTAATTGTCATATTCTTAATTCTTTTGATAGATTATTATAGATTCTCACAGTAGTAACTGTGTCTTCATTTAGTGATTTAGTTTATAAATATAAATCAAAAATTAAAAAACAACAATATGCGGTGGGATGAGTAGATTGGGTACCCAAGTAATAACAACAGTTGCTATTTTTTTATACCACTAAGTTGGCAATCAAGCATACGGTCCACCTGACGGTAAGCGGTTACCGTAGCCTATGCTATTAAATATAAGCAAACTGAACTCTCAGAGACCAGCATCAAAACTTTATACCTTTATTTTTCACTAACAAAGATTCTTTATCCTCGCAGATGGCGCCTTCAGATTTGATATCGCAAGTCTTCATGTGATCTAGGTAGTACTTGGCAAACCTTCTCGAAAGGCCGCATTTCGTACACCTTAATGTTGGAACTATCTTTAATATTTTACGCAAATGTTCCCTTACAGCATAATCATTATTCGTATCCTAAAAAAACGAAAACTTAAAAAGACTTCATATTCATTTATATACATTTATTCAACACCGTAACAATTCAATTCTCTCACAATAGGCTCCGTCCCCTCTTTCCAGGCTAGGTAATTGTGTGCTATTTGTATATGTTTGATCCAATTTCCTGGCTGAATGATTTTGGAACATACTGCACACTTGGTTTCATTATACTCATAACTTATATCAATTGTATCATTTAATTTTATCGATTGATCGTAATCTGCACCATCCTGTAAAAAAAATATATTATTCACAAAACTACTTGCTATCATACATAACTACCTATTAAAACTCATAAATAGTACTTACAGCACCGACACAACATTTTATATGTTCTATATATGACTTAACATATTTCCGTTTAGCGCCACACTTGGAACAAGTCAATGTACCAACGGTCCTGCTGATTGTATTTAAATGTTGGCGCACCCGTTCCTCGTTTTCTATATCCTGAAATAAATTGTGAGTTATTGCATTTTCTGGCTTATAAATTACAATATTTTACCATTACTTTGACGGTCCAGTTATCATGTGGTCAGCACAACAACCGTCAACCAAA
Organism: Nymphula nitidulata; assembly: GCA_947347705.1. Classification (NCBI taxonomy): domain Eukaryota; kingdom Metazoa; phylum Arthropoda; class Insecta; order Lepidoptera; family Crambidae; genus Nymphula; species Nymphula nitidulata. The sequence continues at coordinate 17,499,845 of OX374618.1, read as the reverse complement.
CCAAAGGTACCGCGTTTCAATCCCGGTTGGAGCTGATGTTTTCATGTTTGCATGATTAGCACCAACATTAATTGTTTACGAGGCATACATGTTATACTTATATTTAGTAAATTTCTAATAGCCATACCACATACCATCCTATCCTACATATTTATAATGTTAAATTCTAAGCTAATAATAATAGAATAATAATAAACTTATTGATTTATCACTTCAATTTTACAAATACTCTTACAATAGGTACTAATATATTACTATGTTAACAAAGTGGTGCAATTTGAAAGAGGTTGACGTTGCCAGCTTTTTTTTCAGTTAGTTTTCAAAACATCTTTACAATTTTTCTAGAATACTTTTATACTTGCCTTAAGCCTTAGTGGCTTATCTGGCTCAGTGGAGCTACAACTTAACATTGATACTTCTTATAACTAGATATATAAGTAATAATTTATAGGTATTTATAGGTAGCTAAACTAGTATGAACCGTGTCATAGCTGTCAGTGGACCTAATTCTGAAGATGCACTCTAAGTTTAAATATAAGTATATCTCTTTCTAATATGTAATAGTAAAAGACAGCAAGAGCTTGTTTAGAGCTGTCAACTAAATTTAGATAGATTTCAAAGTAATCATAGACAATTTTAGACGGCATGTACGGAGGTGCTTCCTACCCGCCTAGCATGACCACCGAAACGCGATATGATAAAGCCATTTATCGCTTCGAACTGTCAAAAATCATTGAATATAACCGCCATCTTGAAATTTTATCGAAACTGCGAACTTGTATTGTATATATACATTCATTTATCGCTTCGAACTGTCAAAAATCATTGAATATAACCGCCATCTTGAAATTTTATCGAAACTGCGAACTTGTATTGTATATATACATGTTCGCAGTTTCGATAAAATTTCAACATGGCGGTTATATCCAATGATTTTTGACAGTTCGAAGCGATAAATAGCTTTATCATATCGCGTTTCGGTGGTCATGCTAGGCGGGCTAAACACTGCATTTTATCACGTTCATTAAGGTCTAAAATTGGACACACGTTTCTAAATATCAAATTATATGACAGCATCCTTTACGTATTCATATTGAGGGAAAGAGATGCACTGAACTTAAATTTAGACTTAGCATGTGTCCTTCAGAATTAGGACTAATGCCGTCCACCCTTTGTTCTGCACTCTATTAATAGTTAGGCCCAATTATAAGCTAAGAAAAAAAGAAGTAATCAAACTACTAGCAATATTATAATAATGTGCGTGTAAAAATATGTGGATGTGTACAAATTTACATGGATGAAAATGTTTTTGTGCGTGTAGGCGTTGGTTAGTGAGAATGTGTTGGTGTGTTTGTGAGTGTATGTTTATTAGGAAACGTGTAGGTGTTTGGCTCCGTAAACGAAAACGGGTCTAGCATACCTTTAAAATACATGCTGTGTCATCAAAATTGAGTTTCGTGAGCTATTTTTTTACTTCTTCTATACATTTGTGTTAAGTTAATGGGTAAATATCAATTGCCTTATTTATAACGTTGTAAATGTGCAAATTTGTTACGTAAAACAGTCGCCTAGCAAGTGTCGTTTAAGATACTGGTGAGCAGACTCTGTATGTGTTTCTACCACTAATAGGTACATACGGAAGTTATGCATGTTGTCGCTCTGTAGTTTACAGAATAAACAATTGTCTAGAGTACAGGTCACTCGCTATATAGGAGGGAAGTGCTATATCTTCGGGGTTTTCCAAGCATGACTTTGAGAATAGCTCTTTGTGCCCGTTCTAGGGGTAGTAAAGTTATTACACCAGCTAGCTATCTAGGCCATAGCAAAAGCTCTTAATGGTGCTTATTTTGGGTAGATAATAGGTGTGAGTGTGCATTATTATTATAACATACGCAACATTTAAAAACATAATAATGAAGTGGCGGAAATTTAATTTAGTGATCCCGGCCAAATCCCTAATTATCCGTATTTGTATTTATAATAGATCTATATACTCGACCAAAGTAATAAATTTAAAAAGAAAGAATTCGGAATAAAAATAGCGCAGTAGGCTGTGATTTTTACTATAAAATGTATTAAAATACATTTATTACATAACTTTGCTATAAACAAAAAAAAAAACAATTTCAGTAATATAATATAGTTAAACTATAATATTTACCAAAGGAGTTTCCCCTTTTATCCATGCTAAATAATTGTGTTCCTTTTCTATATGCGAAAGCCAGAGTTCTCCTAACATATTTTTTTCACAAACTCCACATACGATCAAATCAACATCTTGTGCCTCACCAGCAGTCGGTTCCGGAGTCTGTAAATTAATCGAATAATGAATCAGTTATAGTGGTGTATTTATAAATATTTAAACTAGAAATAATTATGGCAACATAAATCAATATAATTAACATTTTAAGACAAGCCCCCTAATTACACAACTCCTGGCTATTATATTTATTACATACTAGCTCCGCGCGCGAGTTCCTCTGTGTTATCCTATATGAAAGCATTCCCGGGATGAAAGTAGTCTATCTGCAATTAGAGATCGTTATCTATCTCTGAGCTTTTAATCCAAATCCGTTCAGCAGTTCTGGCGTGATCGCTCAACAACCATCCACCCAAACTTTTATATTTATAATATCATTAATATTATTATAGACGTATAATAAGTTGTATGATATTTATAAAAATATCTAGGCTGGAAAAATTTGAAAAAACCGCAACCTTTGAAACTGTGGGCCTTTTACCCACAAACGAAGCTTTCATCTGGGGAGACACATTATCGACCCAAATGATATTAGGGCCCATGAGGTTGGGAAAATCCTAAAATTTATGGAAAGTGCCCAAAGCTTTACTTTAAACTATTGGCGGCAAGTCACAATAGATCTCTTAGGTTGCAGTGACCAATCAGTCTAAACAGGACCGAAAAACCCCAAATACAAATAATAATAACTCTCAGTAGTAGGTACAGTACTAGTGATTAGACCGACCACTAAATCAAATTTTGAATTCGGAAAATTTATATTAATTTATCAGAATGGTGGTTGTATCCAACTCTTTGTCAGTACTTCCTTGAAGCTTAGATAAATAAGCAGACGATTATTCGATCTATGCTTATAACGCAAAAGCAGAAAGACTAGATGAAATTCAAGCGATTATCCCAAATCCTGGCTAGCTCAGTCGTAAAAGCTGGTTCGGTTTCCAACTCAGATATTTTTATACAATACCGTTTCACCTAGTTATAACATAGGTACCAAAATAAATATCAAATCTGTTATTATTACCAGTGCAGTTACGTAATTAGGAGGCAGATTAAATTAGGTATTATCAAAAATGAATATAATACTAATCTTTAAGGCACATACCGAACCGTCACAGATTTTTATGTGATCCACGTATTTCTTAACATATTTGCGGACGCATTTGCATTTTGAACAGTACAGCCCATTCAATTTCTTGGTAAGTGTGAGCAAATGTTGCCGTACTGCTTCCTCGTCTTCCAAATTCTATAAAAATAAATGTAAAATTTTACTATAATCCTATAACCAAATATCTTCTAGTTAAAAAATGTGATACAAATAATCTTGTTTGTGTTTATAAAAAATATTAGTTATGAAATCAACAAAGAAAGAGAAGGGGGGGTAGGGGAGAGTGGGGTAATTTTTAACGCGGGGTTATGGGAGTAATACAGAGCGATCGAACTTCCTTGTTTCCTAAAAAAAGTTGTGCCTCAAGTAGGAGTTTTATATAAAACGTAAACAGGACTGCTCTTATTTACATACGATATGACAGCTGAACGCAAACTCGATAGTAACTTTTATTGCGAACTTTCACATTTTACATATCCATAAAAAATCGGAATACAGCAGCTATAGTTCCAAAAAATAGATAAGTGCACCGTTAATAAAGCGACCGGTAAGACGAACTGCCTCTGTGTAGTTTTTCTAATAACTGATTATTTTTCATATCATAAATAAATCACAACTTTAAGTAAATAGTGTGAATAGTCCACCAATGTACCCCACATTGGTGGTCCTAGGACCACCTAGGACCCAGGAGCGACCACCTCAATATCCCGAAAACTATAGCACCTAGCAACGACCTGTTTAATCTGAAAATATGTAGCGACAATTCGTTAAATAACAAATTATGTAGAGAGTTAGAAGGATAATGTTGGTGGTCCAGCCTGGACACATTCGCCCTGGATCGACCACCTCAATATCTCGGAAACTATGGCACCTAGCGACGATTTGTTTTATCTCAAATATGTCGCGATAATTTGCCAAATATCAGATTATGTCGGGCCGTGGTGGTAGTGCAAGAGCTTTGAAGCAAATTTTTTAAAAATGATTGATATTTCTTAATTTTTGATTTTAACATTATTATAAATGTTTGAAAAATTACTTAGTAATTAAAATAGAATAAAACTAGAAAAATTTCACGTCCTGAGGCAGGAATCGAGGCAGGAATCGAACCTGCGACCTTTCGCTATCCGGGCGACTGCTCTGACCACTGAGCCACCCAGGACTTGGGATATCCCTGTGAAATTCTTCTAGTCTATCTTGTATTTGCGTTTATGAGCTAACGTCCACCCTACAATGTCGAAATATTCTATTTCAACATCCGAAACGAGTATTTTTACAAATACCGACGATTCGGTTAAGTTGGGGCAGTGCTTTCAAACATTCTTAATTTTTGATTTTAACATTATTATAAATGTTTGAAAAATTACTTATAGAATATTTATAGAATATTTCGACATTGTAGGGTGGACGTTAGCTCATAAACGCAAATACAAGATAGACTAGAAGAATTTCACAGGGATATCCCAAGTCCTGGGTGGCTCAGTGGTCAGAGCAGTCGCCCGGATTGCGAAAGGTCGCGGGTTCGATTCCTGCCTCACGACGTGAAAATTTTTCTAGTTTTATTCTATTTTAATGATAACCGCAGTTTTAAGAGTGACTACACGAGTTTGTTGCCGGAATCTTCTCGGTAGTTCAACTTTTGGAACCGGTGTAAATTCAGACATGACAGACAGACAGAGACTATGACGTTGTTAGTTAATTTTTTTTTTGTGATAGTTGTGAAAATGTGTTTATTTTGACGATTTAAAAGTGCTTCTTTGTGGCCTATTTAAATAAAATATTTTTTCTTTCTTTCTTTCTTTCTTTCTTTCTTATCAATTTTATATCACAAAATAATGCAAACAAGTGTTAAGGTATTGTAAAATTTGTGTTTACTGTAATATATTCCGTGATAAAAATGAACTTGTTATACGATTATGATTAGGATAATAGGGTTAAATTAATATTATACTGGTAATATAATTGCGAAACAATAACCCCCTTATTATAATACGGACTAAAGTTAGTCCTGGTCTAAAACTGATGATTAAAACTATTATCCTCATTGTTGACAATGAGGGTAATTTTTTTTTTTTTTTTTTATACAACTAGATGACAAACAAGCTGACGGCCCACCTGGTGGTAAGCGGTTACCGCCGCCTATAGACACCTGCAATAACAAGGTAATAATAATAATAATAATGCATAATTGTTTCATCACTAACATTTTCACTGTCATTTCCATATCGAAAGTCTTTATTTTCATAATATTAAAAGTATTGTTCATCTTTGTTTGAATTTTATTCATAATAATATTCATTATCACATTTTAATTTTTGATTTGGTGCGTTTATAACGCCTTCTTTTGTAACAAATACAAATAAAGAAATCTATGATAAAATGATATGCTCCAGACGGCAATTGATTTCCATCTGGAGCTTATAATTTTTTCATTTATGTTAATAATTATTCTCATTATTAATAAAATCCTCACATACTTAAACCACTTTTATTTTCGATTGCTTCTTGCCTTGCAAGCTATAATCGACGTCATAAGATTCGACGTAACGAGAGCGCAACGCGGCGACAGTCACCGTAGCTAGACTTGACGTAAAGAGTCAACGAAGCGGGAATAATTTTTATCGTCATCATCATACCAGCCTATGATGGCCACGTAGTAGATGAACAAGTAGGAAATATTTATTTTCAACTTATTAGAACTAGATATACTGAAAAGTATTTTTAACTCGACTGTACGCTTATATGGAGAAAAATTGATTCTCCGTTATCTTTTAAATTATTTTCCGACAAATCTGATATTTGGAAAATTACCGCCACAAATTTGCAACATATTTTGATATGAAAGATGACGAGTGGCCATGAGGTGGCGGATTTGAACGAATGCGCCCTGGCTGGGCCATTAAAAAACCCTTATGACTTTTAAACTACGACTCGACATAATTTGATATTTGGCGAATAATTGCGACATAGTCGGGACATACTTTGAGATGAAACAGATCTTCGCTAGGTGGTATAGTTTTGGAGGTATTGAGGTGGTCGATCCAGAACCAATAAGTCCTGGCTGGACCACCAATGTACTACTATAACTTTTAAATCATGGTTCGACAAAATCAGATTTGGGAGACATATTTCGACGTAATCGCGAAATTATTTTGGTCAGTATGGCAGTCAGTTTTCAAATTGATGTTAGTGGCCGATCCAGCCCCCTTATTCTCAACTGTCGGAAAGAATTCGAATTTCGGAAACTCTATACCTGTCACTTTTATCGTGCTGCGTCAAAGCGAGACGGCATGTGACTTTTCGAATCGAATCCGTGATCCGAGAGTTGAGAATAAGGGGGCTGAACGATTTACACAGTATTTATTTTAATATATTAAAATATATTTACTAAAACAGTTTCTCCGTCTTTCCAGGCCAAATAGTTATGTTCATCTTGTATGTGTTGTATCCATAATGATTCTTGCATTACTTGATTACAAACGCCACATTTGATGGTATTGTCGGTATCAGTAGCCGGGACATCTGCGTGAGTTTTAACAGGATTCTGAAAACAGAGTATTTTACGTTATTATATTCCAAATAAATATTTTAATATTAGTCCAAAAAAATCAAATTACTTAAAATATTTAAATTGACAGATATGCATACCGATACACCACAGGTTTTTATGTGATTCATATAAGATTTTACATGTTTCTGTACACGTTTACATTTGATACACAACAGCCCACTCAGTTGTTTTGATAGATCATTCAAATGAAGACTCACTGCCTCTTCATCGTTTACATTCTAAAATGTTAAATTATAATTAATATAGTTTGTGTGTTAGTACTATAGAATTTATATTGAGAATATTATGAGATTTTAATATATACTAGAACAGGTTCTCCATCTTTCCAAGCCAAATAGTTATGTTCCCTCTCTATGTGTACTATCCAAAATGATTCTTGCATTTTTTTATCACAAACGCCACATGTGATGGTCTTGGCTTCTAAAGTAGTAGTCTCCGGGACATACCCATGATTTTTTTCTTTTTTTATAGTATCAACCACATTCTGAAAATTAAATTTACGTCAATAATAAAATATTACAATTAATATATTTTACTTACAGGATAATTATTTTCTCAGTGCAGTTATATTTTTTATTTCTCTGATACAAATAAATGGTTTCATTTATATTATTTTTAACCCCCGACGAAAAAAGAGGGGTGTTATAAGTTTGACGTGTCTGTCTGTGTATCTGTGTGTCTGTCTGTGGCATCGTAGCTCCTAAACAAATGTACCGATTTTGAATCAGTTTTTTTTGTTTAAAAGCTGACGTGACTAGGATGGTTCTTAGCTATAATTTATGAAAATCAGTTCAGCCGTTTGAGAACTTCACAGATCCGATTGATTTGAAATTTTGTCTACTGTCACTTCGGTGAGATTCCCATGACATACTAACCTTGAGCTGATCCTATACCATCAAAAAGTTTGCGGGATGCTTAACTCTTCAGAAAATTACAGCAGATATATCGTATTTGGGCTCATAAGAATAGTCTCAATGAGATGGTGTTAGATAGATGATTAATAAGGCTTAAAAATTTTAATTTTGTATTTTTTTGCATGTAAAAAGAGAAAAACCAGCTAACTGATATTCTTGGTTACGCTTTAACGCTAAGCCCTATCACAAGTAGGATAACTTTGTAGTTCTCCCCACTCATACCTATAATATATCAGTATATCTCACCTTATTGTTTATCGAACAAGTTATTAATATATATATTTTAATTCCTTATGATAAGTTCCTTAAATGTAACTGAATCATGTAAAAAATATTACCCTATATAAAAAAAGATATATTTCATGTTAATGCAATTTATCTTACAATAAAATTAAAGTAAATTGAGAATTTGCATACCGATTCACTACATGTTCTCATGTGACCCAAATATGTTTTTACGCATTTCCATACACTGTTACATTTAGAACAAACGAGCCCATCTAGTGTCTTTATAAGTTTATGTAAATGTTGTCGCACTTCTTCTTCATTGTCCAAATTCTATAAACAATAAGAAAATATATTTTTTTTAATAATACCAAATTGTACTATTGCGTACTTTAAAATATTATATCATTTAATTGTGACCTAGTAAAAGTGGTTTTCTTACATTCGTTACAGTTATTACCGATGTTATGCCAATGCGATAGAATTGAACATCGAACTGATGGCTGAGTGATGGGAAGAATAGTTTAAGCTTCAAGCTGTTCTTTCATCATCACGTCAATCTTATGTATATTGCGAAGTAACCGCTGGGTGCGTGCAGCGCATGACCGGTCGTGGTGGAAATCTTTAGGGGAGGCCTTTGTCCAGCAGTGGACGTCTCTTTGTTAAAATAATGATGATGATAATATCAACCGCTAAACAGTGCACAGTCAGCATCAAAAAGATATTACCGATTTTGATCTCTATCGCATTGACATAAGAAATAGAGTGTTACAGTTTATTTGTGTTCACTTACTATAGAGGGCTCTCCGTCTTTCCAAGCTAAATAGTTATGTGCCTGTTGTAAATGTTTTGTCCAATCTTTACCCCGAAGTTCCATTTTACAGACCCCACATTTAATTTTGTCTCTAGAAGGTGTATCCATAGAATATTTCAAAGCACCATTATTTTTTTCTATCACTGCAACGTCATCAACAGCCTCTGCAACCTAGAATGGATATTTTTATTCAACTTTTTATAAGTAGGTCTAAAATTGTTAAATTGAACCTGTAAATACGTGGGTGTGTAATTTAGATTTAGTTACGTGATAATAAGTAATTATTAGCATTATTTATTATCAAAATATTTCGAAAACAACTAGGGCTATGAAAAATACTATATTTAAGAATATTATTTTGTGCTTTACTGTATTTATAGTGTTTTCTTATTAAATTAAAATATTTTTCGTTAAATTAATATTCACAACGTACGCCTATGTTTCCTTAGGCCTTAGGATGTATTTTGTCAAGCCGCATAAGACTCCCGAAAACATAATGACTATTAAAAATTAAAATTAAAAAAATCTTTTTTAAAAAGAGCTTTTATTTAAATGCTCTAAAAAGAAGAAAATAAAATTTTTCTTTAAAATTTTAAGTATAAACTAATAACCTCATTAACACAATTTAGATGATCTTAAAAGCTTGTCGCTCAATTAAATAGGTACTAGTTTATTTACACAAGTAAACCACGCGACAAGCTTTTATGATCATATAAATTGTTTATAATGAGGTTATTAGTTTATAGTTAAAATTTGAAAGGAAAATTTTATTTTCAGCTCAAGAGGTTGAAGATATCTGCTTCAATATCGAGTAGCAAGACTCAACCCGAACATAAGCAAGTTAAATAAAAGATTTTAAAAACCCAAGCAAACTTCATTTTAAATCACTTACTGTTCCAGTGCACGTTCGGGTGTGTTCCAAATAACTCTTAACGTATTTATATTTAAAATTACATTTGGAACAGTACAACCCGCAGAACTTTTTAGAAAGCGAATACAAATGCTGGCGAACACATTCCTCATCTTCTAAATTCTGTGAAATTAAAATACAATATTTAGATTTCATAATAGTTTACAATTATGTACCAATAAATTTCAGCCATCTGTCCATAATCGATTATCATAAAGCGAAAAAAATAAGCAATCAGGCACGGAGCTTAGACAAGACGACTTTGACAACTACACCACTAAAAACTAAAAATCCAAAAGATTTGACATTTGCATTCGAAAACTTAATCGAAAGCAAATGTCTAATCCCATATTTTATTCAGCAATAGCGATAGCGATTGTCAAAAGATCTGTCTTGGGAATGTCCTACAATATTCCCTAAGCTGTTAGTTTCCGTTCGGCATTATTTGCGTAACTTACAAGTGGTAGATCTCCAACTTTCCAAGCTAAATAATTATGTTGTTGCTGTATATGTTTAAACCAATCCATTACTTGAAATTCTTGTGCGCAGACGCCGCACACCACCGGTTTTTTTTGAGAAAGTTTGAGTAGACTTTCACCGTCTTCTGAATCACTTGACACAGTTGTCTAAAAATATTATTCTATTATTTGAGGAAGCGCAAGATTGAAAAATCAAGACATAGAATCTAAGACACCGATACTCAAAGAGGTCTATTATAAAACAATTAATTCATAGGACTAATAACATAAAATAGTGATAATTACAAATCAAAATTTACATTTTGTCCTGCAACAGCGTCATCAAAGCTATAGTTAAATGTCGGGTTTCGCCAGTCATGAAGAATGATAATTTGGGAAGTACCCACACACCAGACACAATAGGTTTTCTATTTGTTGTGGAGACGCCAGCGAGCAGGCAAGACAAAGGTTACCGAGCTATACGCATTATTGTGTTTCTACTCACATATTTTATCCGATTTTTTATTTTCAGTGTATTTATTATATTTTGGAAAATTCAAACATTTACATATTTTATAATATACTCACGAGACGTGCACGCTTTGGTTTTTCGTGAAGACTTAATACTTTTGAGCTCGATTCAGTATTATCCAACTGGCTGCAATCTAATGTAGTGTCGCAGTCTTTTATGTCACTTTCGTTTAAAACCTATAAACACAATTCTAATTCAGCTTGAAATTTAGCATTGTTTATATAATTTGTAGCAAGATCAAAAATCAAATCAAAAATCAAAATATTTTTATTTCATCAACCAGTAATACATTTATGATATTGGTGGTTGGGATCTCCTATAGTAAAAATATATACCTGTGTCAGGAGGTACCTATATTTCAGTCAAAACAGCTAAAGAATTAATGTAATCAAACCACTGTCATTTTTGTATTAGTGAAGTGCAAGAAAGGTAGCGACTGAAAGGGGTAAACCTATACAGAATGACAATTGGTTTGTTTACATTTATTATTTATCTAAGTTGTCTCAAGTATAAGCGGAAGGTTAGGTAAATAGTTTTACATACATTTGAATCACATTTCTTGGCATGGGACATATATGATTTGGCGTATTTGCAAGAAAGCCCACAGTTTGCGCAAATTAGACTCTTGTACTCCGTTACAATCCCTTTCAAATGGTTCAGTACATCACTTCTCTTCCTTATATTCTGAAAATACAACGCATCGCCATGATGAATCAATAGCCTCATAAAGCCAGGTTACGTTAGCTGAGTAATCCGAGCGGTCTCTGGATTGTGAGAGCTTACGGCTTCGGTTCCCACCCTAGCACATGATTTTTTTCTGGTTTAGATGTTTTCTAAATATCTTTTAAACATTTTGTTACATTTGCACATTGCTGAACTTAAATTTGTTTTTGTGATTTGTGGTTGTTCTCCAGAATAGCGTTTTAGAACATTGCCTTTCAAGGAAAAAATGTCACTTACTGTTCATTCATCATCATTTAATCATCCTATGATGTCTACTGCTGAACAAAGGCCTCCCCCATCGATTACCAAATGAAACGGTTCTCCGCAGCCTGCATCCAACTTCCCGCGACCCTGACCAGGTCGTCTGTCCATCTAGTGGGAGGCCGTCCTACTTTGCACTTTCCGGTACGTGGTCGCCATTCTAGAACTGTAACGCCCCACCGGCCGTCTGCTCTGCGAGCTATGTGCCCTGCCCACTACCACTTCAACTTACTAATCCTACGAGCTATGTCAATGACTTTGGTTTTGGTACTGTTCATTATTTATGAAAATAAAACTTAAGCAGTCAGCCTTTCATGAAAAATTTCTAACACAAAAAATTTTGATAAGAAATTTCGTAATTCTTTTGCACTTAAATAAATTGTACTAATATCACAATCGAGGCCTGATTCATAATTTATATTTTTTCTATCTTATTTTAATTACTAGAATGTAAACTATAAACATTGAAAATATCCACCTAATGTCTCGTGATTTTCTTTGTTGTGTGGAAAAAGCACTACCGTATTGAAATTATAAAAAGCAAATTATAAGATATTTAATATTTTTTATTCATAATAATGGTTGTGTTCAAAACACCTTTTTTTTCATGAACAAAATGTCCCTATTTATTTTCAAATTTTCCCTTCAGGAGAGAGTGCAAAAGGTAAGTACGTAATGTTAGAGTAAAAAACAACTTGACTTACTAGAGGAGTTTCACCGACTTTCCAAGATAAATAACCATGTTTGAGCTGTATATGTGAAATCCATTGCGCTGTATCTACTTGGCTGTTGCAGACCCCACATTCTACATAGTTACTTGAGCTAGGTTCAATGTTTACTTTTACGGAGTTCTACAATTGAAAACAAGATATCTTTATTACCACAAAACCATACATTATATTATTATTTATGGTTGTTTATAATAACTAGCTTACATCTTGATCCATTACTACATTATCTGATTTGGGATTCTCCGAGAAAATATTACTATCAGAGTTGGGTATTTCAATTTCTGTTTCACATGACGCCACATTATTTTGGAGGGCACGGGGCACCTATGATGAGATAAAAAACATATATTGGATAAAAAAATAGGTACAGTCGACAGCACATAACAATTAACTGTTTCATCATCATCATCATCATATCAGACGAGACGCCCACTGCTGGGCATAGGCCTGCTGGGCATAGGCATTAACTGTTTAATCTTTTCAAATTAAAACCTAAATGTCTTAATGTGCGTTATATAGGGTTTTGCATTGGTGGCAAAAATAATTTGTATGTGGCTTTTGACCTATTTAGCCGTAAGCATGAAAAAAGAAACTTATTTTATTACATATTCAAATTATTTATACACATAGACCTACTTTGAATCAGACATTGACATATCGGATATATTTAAGTACTTCTAAATCTACTCTGCGGTTTTGTTTTGGGCAATGTGTGTAACACTAATATGTTTAGGTATCTGTCATTGATATCCTTAGCTTTTATAAAAAACCTTGCGACCACATTACATTCGGAACAGAGGTAGCTTTCGTAGTGCAACGTCGGTATGCCGTCGTCTGTACAATTCATTACACAAACAATATTAAATTAGTTTGGTCTTGATATTAATATTACCTTTTGTTCACATGTCTTTACGTGCTTTAAATATGACTTCGGATATTTGTGAGCATAGCCGCAGACACATTTAAGAGCGCCTTTTTCTTTCGAAATCGAGTGTAGATGCTGTCGCACTTCTTCGTCATTGTTCAGGTTCTGATAAAAATACATAAAGGTGTATAAAATGAAATTAAAAATTAAATACTTAATACGACAAAATGCATAATATGTATAGAACTGATAAAATGACGCTAATGAATGTACGGTCACCATTAAATCAAGCATAAAAGTTAAGACCGCTCTTTCTCCGTTCGTAATAGAAACGGCTTTAGTAGTCAAACTGTTAATCTTGATGTGCTGTTTTGCTGACAAATCCAAACGTCAATTCAATGGAAATAATGTCATTACAGGTAGGTTTATAGTTGTTATTTGTATCACCAAGCGGAGTCGGATGTTTGTATGACCAAGCAGAATAGGATATTTGTATGACCAAGCAGAGTCGGATATTTGTATGACCAAGCTGAGTCGTATATTTTGTTTGGTATTTGTAGAATGGATTTTGGATTTGTCGGCGAAGCGTTTCGCACTTCGTCTGTACCTGACTACTCTAGTCTGTTGGGACTAAACAGGTTTATAACTAAATAAATATGATTTCTTTACCGTCAAATATACAAAGTGAATGTTTCAAGTGTGCTAGACCAAATCCGTAACTAATAAGAAATAATTTCTTTGGTGACGGGGCAGCATGGCAACAGTCTTTACAGCTTAATTCTTAACACAGAATTATTCTTTCCTGTGTGGTTTTTAATCATATAATTTAATTCGATTTTACGAAGGTGGGATGTTGCGCAAAGAACGTCAGTGCGAAAGTATTCCTGGCGCTTGCCGGCCCGCGGGATGCTCGCTTCACCTGTTCCGCTTCGGGGGGCTATGCCTATGACATAATTATGACTATGACATATACAAACTAACTGCGCGATGGTTCGCCCTTCATAACCTAATTGAAAACGGCAGCGGGCAGCGCCTGAAAACTTTTGTACTAAATTTACGTCGATAGCACAGTACCAGAAACCTTTTAATAATAACTTACGAGAGGAGTTTCACCGAGTTTCCATGCTAAATAATCATGTTGTAACTGTATGTGTGAAATCCATTGCGCTGTATCTACTTGGCTGTTGCAGACCCCACATTCTACATATTTACTTCTTAAATGTTCAGTGTTTACTTGTACGGAGTTCTAAGATTGAAAAAAAGTTATTTAATTTAAGTTATTACCACCATACCATACATACATTATCATTATTCATGGTTGCTTTTAATAACTAACTTACATCTTGATCCATTACTACATTATCTGATTCGGGTTTCTCCGAGTCAATATTATCTTGATCCATTACTACATTATCTGATTCGGGATTCTTTAAGTCAATATTACTATCAGAGTTGGGAATTCCAGTTTCTGTTTCACATGACGCCACATTCTTTTGGGGGGCACGGGGCACCTACGATGGGATGAAAAATATATATTGGATAAGATTAATAGGGACAGTCGACAGTACAATTCATTACACAAACAATATTAAATTAGTTTGGTCTTGATATTAATATTACCTTTTGTTCACATGTCTTTACGTGCTTTAAATATGACTTCGGATATTTGTGAGCATAGCCGCAAGCGCATTTAAGAGCGCCTTTTTCTTTAGAAATCGAGTGTAGATGCTGTCGCACTTCTTCGTCATTGTTCAGGTTCTGATAAAAATACATAAAGGTGTATAAAATGAAATTAAAAATTAAATACTAACTACGACAAAATGCATAATATGTATAGAACTGAAAAAATGACGCTAATGAATGTACGGTCAACATCAAATCTATATATATAAAAATGTTATGTTGGTTTGTGTACGCTTCAAAAACTCAAAAAGTTCTGCACCGATTGAGTCGAAATTTTAACATGATATAAAATTCGCATCAAGGATTGTTTTTATCTATTTTTTGCATCAGTCACATATCTGCAACCGCAAGAAAACAGTTTTTTTAACGATCAGCTGTGTACCAGTGACCGCGCCATCTGCTAGAAGCGAGGAAAACACTCGCTGACAACCGCAATAGTAATGACGCAGTGACATGAGAAACAATTTCGTTCCCAATTACATTGTTTATTTACAAAAAAAATTGCATCTGATTCTGATTATTATACAATCTGAATTAAATATTCACTTAAATCAAGAATTATCACATTCTTTGTTTTGTTTCTCATTTCTCAACCATTCAATCACAATGTGCCACTGCGAAGCGTGGCAGGGTACAGCTAGTCAAGCATAAAAGTTGGCAGCATAAAAGCTCTATCCAAATGGTTAGTGGAAAGATGTTTCTATACCATTAAAAATATTTCGAATATAATTAAATTACATTTAATATTGTAAATTGAAAAAGAATTGTGACAATTTTATTAATATTCTACTAATACTATGACAACAATTGACTAATTATAACCTTGACAATTGAATTTATGAATCACCTATTAAAATAATAATTTTATGACAGTTTACTTGCCTTATTCTGTAACTAGCATGTACTTTTAAGCTTAATTAAATATTAACATTTGCACATCTGCTGCTGACAGACTGAATAACGCTCTTAGGGATTATAATAGCTCATACCCTGCAATGTACTTCTATTTATGTGTACTATTTATGTTATTCATGCAAATAAACGATTGATTGATTGGACTTTAAGACCGCTCTTTCTCCGTTCGTAATAGAAACGGCTTTAGTAGTCAAACTGTTAATCTTGCTTTAGTAGTGAAACTGTTAATCTTGCTTTAGTAGTCAACTGTTAATCTTGCTTTAGAAGTCAAACTGTTAATCTTGATGTGCTGTATTGCTGACAAATCCAAACGTCAATTCAATGGAAAAAATGTGTAGGTTCATAGTTGTTATTTGTATGACCAAGCAGAGTCGGATTTTGTATGACTAAGCAGATTCGGATATTTGTATGACCAAGCGGAGAAGGATATTTTGTTTGGTATTTGTAGAATGGATTTTGCATTTGTCGGCAAGGCGTTTCGCACTTCGTCTGTACCTACCTACTCTACTCTGTGGGACTAAACAGGTTTATAACTAAATAAATATGTTTTCTTTAACGTCAAATAAACAAAGTGAAAGTTTTAAGTGTGCTAGACCAAATCCGAAACTAATAAGAAATAATTTATTTGGTGACAGGGCGGCATGGCAACAGTGGGCCTGATTCTGAAGACACAATTTAATTATAAATTTAAGTACAGTATATCTCTTTCTCGCATTATGTCATAGGAAAAAGATAGCAAGAATCTGTTTAGAGCTGTCACTTAAATTTAGATAGATTTCAAAGAAAACATAGACAATTTTAGACGGCATGTACGGAGGTGCTTCCTAAACACTGCATTTTAACACGTTCAATAAGGTCGAAAATTGAACGCACGCTTCTAAATGTCAAATTATATTACGGGCATCCTTTTCTTATTCATTTTAAGAGAAAGAGATGCACTGAACTTAAATTTAGACTTAGCATTCGTTCTCCAGAATTAGGGCCAGTCTTTACAGCTAAGTAATTAACACAGGATTATTATTTCCTGTGTGGTTTTTAATAATAGAATTTAATTAGATTATATTAGGGTGGGATGTTGCGTATATTGAAAGTATACTGTGTGCCACAGCGCATTTAAACTGTATTAGCGCTGTATACTTTTAATAGCGAAAATTAAATAAATGTGTTCAAAGTATACTCGATTTATGCAAAATACTAGAGATAGGTTCCGCCTCATCGGGTAATGAAAAAGTTCAGAAAACATTTTTTTGCTAATACAAAGTAAACGAGTAGTTCTTTTATCTCACGAAGCGGAGCGGGCTCTACTTGTGGTAACCTAGTATACAAACACGCTGCCAATGTGTGGGTAAGCACAGGAGCTCTCAGTGCCGTCCGATCCGAGACACGGACGAAGTAAGACATGTATATTGGATCTGTATTAAAGCGTCGCGTCAAGTAGCGTCAGTAGGGAAAGATTGAAAAGTAAAAGTCGACCATGCATTGTCATAGTGAGATAGTATTTTTGAATTTTTTTATTAATTTTTATTCAGATAGTTAAATGATATAAAATAAATTAATTTTGTGACAACGAGTTTTATACTTATTTTTGGTGTTATAATTTATTTTATTTTATGAAAAAAAAACGTGGTAAATATAATAGAGGAGACATTGTTGAGATAAACTTTTCAAAGTAGAGAAAGAAAAGAACAAGATTATGATTTCGGAATTACTGTGTTATAATTACAAGATGATTCAGATGAAACTAATAATTATTCGAGTGATTCTGATTTATTTTATTAAATATTATATAACACAAGTAACATGGTCCTCATTTATTTTGTTCTTATTGTTAAAGAAGCTTCAAAATATCATAATTTATTTGTTATTTACTTAATTAACTGCTTATTTTATTTATTATTGAGTTATGAAACTTAAATAAACTATTTTTTACAGATCACATCCACATTAAATAATAATAAAAATATTATACCTATTTCCAGCTTTTAAAATTTATATGGTAACGCCACTTAGTATTCACGCACACATTCGCAGCGTTTTTGACACTTGGTTACAACAAGTAAAGCGCTTATCAGTGGAAGTTGCTTCGTGTCGTGAGATAAAAGAACTATATTAGGAAGGTACAAGTTAGCAAAGTACGTTAGTGCGAAAGTATTTCTCCTCGCTTCACCTGTTCCGCTTCGGGGGGGCTATTACATATACAAACTAACTGCACGATGGTTTTCCCTTCGCAACCTAATTGAAAACGGTCGCGGCCAGCGCCTGAAAACCTTTGCACTAATTCACGTCGATACCAAAGTACCAAAAACCTTTTAATAATTTTACTTACGAGAGGAGTTTCACCGACTTTCCATGCTAAATAATCATGTTGTAACTGTATGTGTGAAATCCATTGCGCTGTATCTACTTGGCTGTTGCAGACCCCACATTCTACATATTCACTTCTTAAATGTTCAGTGTCTACTTGTACGGAGTTCTACGATTGAAAAAAGGTATTTATCTAAAATGAATAAAAATGCTACTACGTTCGCATAAAATGTTCTATTGGCATATTTTCAAGAATGGTCTGGCGGAAAGGTCCTCGAATGGCGGCCGCGTACCGGGAGACGCAGCGTTGGTAGGCCCCCCACAAGGTGGACCGATGATCTGGTAAGGGTCGCGGGAAGCCGATGGATGAGTGCAGCACAGGATCGGTTTGGAGATCCTTGGGGGAGGCCTATGCCCAGCAGTGGGCGTCTCTCGGCTGATATGATGATGATTTATCTAAAGTTATTACCACTACAGCATACATTATCATTATTCATGGTTGCTTTTAATAGGTGGTAGGTGGTAGGCCCGTATGCAGGGTCGTCTGGGTAGGTACCACCGCCTTTCTTATTTCAGCCGTGAAACAGTTCGCTGTGTTTCGGATTGAAGGGAAAGGTAGCCAGTGTAATTACTGGGCATGGACGGCATTTGATCTTAGGCCCCAGGATGACAACGCACCTGCAATATCAAGTAATTTTTCCTTGTTATTGCAGGTGTCTATAGGCGGCGGTTACCGCTTTCCATCAGGTGGGCCGTCAGCTTGCTTGACATCCAGTTGTAGAAAAAAAAAACTAACTTACGTTTTGATCCATTACTGCATTATCTGTTTCGGGATTCTCCGAATTAACATTATCTTGATCCATTACTACATTATCTGATTCGGGATTCTTCGAGTCAATATTACTATCAGAGTCCGGAATTCCAGTTTCTGTTTCACATGACGCCACATTATTTTGGGGGGCACGGGGCACCTACGATGAGATGAAAAACATATATTGGATAAGAAAAATAAGTACATATCAAAACCAAAATGACTTCATTGCGTTATATAGGGTTATGCATTGGTGGCAAAAATAATATGTATATGGCTTTTGCCTATTTAGCCATAAGCATGAAAAAATAAATTATTTTATTAGTTATTTAAATTATTTATACACATAGACCTACTTTGAATCAGTCATCGGCATAACGGATATACAGGGTGGCACATTTGGATCGCTAAAAAGTCTAAAACTATAAGACGTACGAAAATCTCTTCCTACAACAATGCATTTTATTCATTTTAGACATAATGTTTCATAGTAACGTTTACTGCTAAAGACCTACACAATCAACATCTAAATAGAAATAGTATTAAGTTTTTTTTAAAGCATCCGGGTTCGATTCCCGAGCTCAGTACACGTATTTTAAAATGTATGAATGCATATTTTCTTATTACTAAAATCGATGACATAAGTTCCTAAGGAAAGATTTTCGTACGTTTTATAGTTTCTGACTTTCCCATACTGACCGATCTAAATGTGCCATTCTGTATACATATGTAAATTTTTAATGTAATGCTTTAAAAAATCCATTTTCAAAGAGCACTTCTAAAGTAGTATATATGTTAGTGTATATGGTATATGGGTACAAATGATTATGCCCATTGCCCATTTTTTTAACCTTTTTGTTTTGGGCAATGTGTCTAACACAGATCTATTTAGGTATCTGTCATTGATATCCATAGCTTTTATATAAACCTTGAGACTATATTACATTCGGAACAGAGGTAGCTTTCGTAGTGCAACACTGGTTATGCCGTCGTCTGTAAAATTCATTACACGAACAATATTAATTCAGTTTTGTCTTGATATTAAAATTACCTTTTGTTCACATGTCTTTACGTGCTTTAAATATGACTTCGGATATTTGTGAGCATAGCCGCAGGCGCATTTAAGAGCGCCTATTACTTTAGAAATCGAGTGTAGATGCTGTCGCACTTCTTCGTCATTGTTCAGGTTCTGATAAAAATACATAAAGGTGTATAAAATAAAATTAAAAATTAAATACTAACTACGACAAAATGCATAATATGTATGGAACTGAAAAATGACGCTAATGAATAATGTACGGTCAACATGAAATCAAGCATAAAAGTTTGACCTTAAGGCCGCTCTTTCTCCGTTCGTAATAGAAACGGCTTTAGTAGTCAAACTGTTAGCCTTGATGTGCTATTTTGCGGACAAATCCAACCGTCAATTCAATGTAAATAATGGCATTACAGGTAGGTTCATAGTTGTTAATTGCATGACCAAGCGGAGTCGTATGTTTGTATGACCAAGCAGAGTCGGATATTTGTATGACCAAGCGGAGTCGGATGTTTATATGACCAAATGGAGTCGGATATTTTGTCTAGTATTTGTACAATGGATTTTGGATTTGTCGGCGAAGCGTTTCGCACTTCGCCTGTACCTACCTACTTTAGTCTATGGGACTAAACAAGCAAAGATGTACGAAATTCTTTTGAAAATGTATTTAAATACAAAATGCAAATACTTTTCTAATTTACTATTTCAAATGCAAAATACAAAATACTTTTGATTTTTGTATTTTAATACTAAATACAAAATAGGCATTTTCAAAATACTTTATTCAAATAAAATACTTTCAAATGGAATTACTAGTTTTCTTTATTTACTAAAGATTTTAAAACAACAAGTTAGTTCCTCAAAAAGAGCACAGCCCCATTTGCATTTTCCATTCAATTGCTGATCATAAAAGCTTGTCGCTCAAATAAATAGGTACTAGTTTATTTACACAAGTAAATCGCGCGACAAGCTTTTATGATCATATAAATTGTGTATAATAAGGTTATTAGTTTATAGTTAAAATTTTAAATGAAAATTTTATTTTCTTCTTTTTAGAGCATTTAAATAAAAGCTTTTTTCTTTCTTTTTCTTTAAATTTCTTTTTTACTTTTTAGTTATTGCTGGCTAGGTTTCCGAGTCTCGGCAAGCCCTTTCATTTGATACCCATATTGTAGAAATGCATTAAAAATAACTATTCCGCCATCTTGGATGGTCCGCCATATTGGATTTAGAATGACGTCACATTATTTTTCGAGTTACTCTCAACAAGCCCTTTTATTTGATACCCATATTGTAGAAACGCATTAAAAATAACTATTCCGCCATCTTGAATGGTCCGCCATATTGGATTTAGAATGACGTCACACAGCTTATCGTGTATTGTCATCCAAACTAAACGTGTATACAAAATTTAAGCTCAATCGGTTGAAGATATCTGAATTAAAATCGAGTAGCAAGATTCCACCGTAACATAAGCAAGTTAAATAAAAGCTTTTAAAAAGTAAACAAAGTCAAATCAAATCAATGTCATGTATCACAGATAAACAAGATCGTTCATTTTGTTTTATCTGTCACTGTCACTGTAAACAAATAATCAAAATTAGCTATCAAAGTTGCAGCGCGACGCATTCTTTATGTAAAAAAGTATTCTATATTATACAAATACAAAATACATCTCGTAAAGTATTTCAAATAAAATATAAAATACTTTAAAAAAAAGTATTTCAGTACAAGATACGTATTTTGTATTTGTATTTTAAATACAAGTATTTCAAATAAGTCACAACTCTGAAACAGGTTTATAACTAAATAAATATGATTTCCCTACCGATTTGGTCTAGTACACTAGAAACAAGTGTGCTAGACTAAATCCGAAACTAATAAGAAATAATTTATTTGGTGACAGAGCGGTGTGGCAAGTCTTTACAGCTTAGTTGTTAACACAAAATTCTTTCCTGTGTGGTTTTAATCATAGAATTTAATTCGATTTGGGTGGAATGTTGCTTATATTGAAAGTATACTGTGTGCCAGTACGCATTTAAACTGTATTAGCGCAGTATACTTAGCGCAGTACCAAAAACCTTCTAATAATAACTTACGAGAGGAGTTTCACCGACTTTCCGTGCTAAATAATCATGTTGTAACTGTATGTGTGAAATCCATTGCGCTGTATCTACTTTGCTGTTGCAGACGCCACATTCTACATATTCACTTTTTAAATGTTTAGTATTTACTTGTACGGAGTTCTAAGATTGAAAAAAAGATATTTATCTAAAGTTATTACCACCATAGCATAAATTATCATTATTCATGGTTGCTTTTAATAAATAACTTACATTTTGATCCATTACTACATTATCTGATTCGAGATTCTCCGAGTCAATATTATCTTGATCAATTACTACATTATCTGATTCAGGATTTTCCGAGTCAATATTATCTTGATCCATTAATACATTATCTGATTCGGGATTTTTCGAAACAATATTACTATTAGAGTTTGGAATTTCAGTTTCTGTTTCACATGACGCCACATTATTTTGGGGGGCACGAGGCACCTACAATGAGATTAAAAACATAAATGGATAACAAAAATAGGTATAATCGTTAGCACATAAAGCTTAACTGTTTAACCTTTTCAAATCAAAACCAAAATGTCTTAATATGCGTTATATAGGGTTTTGCATTGGTGGCAAAAATAATTTGTAGGCTTATGACGTATTTAGCCGTAAGCATGAAAAAAAACTTATTTTATTAGTTATTGAAATTATTTATAAACATAGACCTACTTTGAATCAATCATTGGCATATCGGATATACATTTAAATTTTTTGTGTTATGCTTTAGAAATTCGTCAATTGGGTAGAAATTATTTAATAGCAATTATTTTCGAACTTACGTCTTGATCCACTATTACATTTTCGGATTCGGAATTCCTGGAGTGAACTTTAATATCAGTGTCGGCAATTTTAGTTTGTGTTTCACATGACACTTCATTATTTTGAAGAGAGGCGCGGGGTACCTACGATGATATGAAAACCATTTATAATGAGAAAAAAATGTGCAGTCGACAGCACATCGAGTGTAACACCTGACCTTGAGACCGCCCTTATATCGTTTGTAACAGAGGCAGCTAGCTTTCGTAGTGCAACTGCAACACTTGATGTGCTGTCGCCTGTACAGTTTTTTATATGAACAATATAAACGTAGTTTTGTCTTGATATTAAGATTACCTTTTCTCCACATGTCTTTATGTGCTTAAGATATGACTTGGCATATTTGTGCGCAAAGCCGCAGGCGCATGAAAGTGTGCCTTCTTCCTTCGAAATCGAATGTAGATGCTGTCTCACTTCTTCGTCATTGTTCAGGTTCTGATAAAAATAAATGAATGTATGAAATGGAGTAAAAATACTAACCGCGATATAATGCATAAATGTCAAAATAATATTTAGATTTTTACGACTTTAGTCGTAGCGTAATGTTTAAAAACCTGTATAATTTCTCGATAAATGGACTATCCAACAAAAAAAACAATTTGAATCCTTGAAGTTTTTTTTTTTTTTTTTTTTTTTTTTATTTGGGTCAAAAAACAGTAGATACAATGTACATTACATATTAACAGAGAATATAAGTAAGTTATTATTGCACTACCAGCATCATTAACCACATATTACTAAATACATATTAGTATCTGTATCTGACACTTAGAAAGCGGTGGTGTATATTCTTAAACCAACCAATACAATAAAAATACATAGTTTTACTTTACACTAAAAAATTAAAATAAAACTTTACTCTAACATCTTTATATTTTCCATTATTTGCTTTTTATATGCGCCAATATGTGTGTCCATTAAATCAATAGATTTGAAATTTTTATTATATGATTCAAGAATTCTATTCAGAGGTGAACGCCTACCTGCGTTAGTGCGACATAAGGCAGTAGCAAACAATGGTGTTGGAATGCGACAGTGTACCCTATACGGGACTCTAAAACATAGTTTATTATGAAGTTCAATGCAATCATATCTGCAGTGATATAGGTCATATAGAAACATTGCTTCAAGTTGCATACGTCTATGTCTTAATGTAATTAGGTTATATTTATTAAGTAGTAGATCATACGGCATATACGAGTATCTATGAAAACATCTATAATACATGCTTTTCAAAAATTGTTTCTGTACAGACTCAAGTGCATCGATATATTTATTATAGAATGGGTTCCATACAGGCACAGCATATTCAAGTTGCGAACGAATCAGGGACCTAAACAAAGAAATATAAGTAGTAGGCTTCGTGAACCTAATACTAGCACGCATCGCAAAACCATACATCTTGTAGGCCTTACTAATAATATTATCAACATGCAAATTGAGGTGGAGTTGACTATCTAGAGTTACACCCAGATCTCTAATATGATCCACAGACTCAATATCAATTCCACCTAGCCTATAGGGGCAATTTCCAGGTATTCTTTTTTTCGTAAAAGTGATTGTCTTACATTTACTTAAGCTAAGACTTAATTTATTTTGTTCACAATAATCAGAAAACATATCTAAATCTTTTTGGAATTTTTCATGATCTTCGACATTATTTATAATTTGAAAAACCTTAAGGTCATCCGCATATAATAAATAGTTACAAAATTTGAAGCACTTATGAATATCGTTAATAAATATAATAAATAACAAAGGACCTAAAATTGAGCCCTGGGGGACACCAGAGCTAATAAACACTAGATCTGACTCATAGCCTTTAATGACCACTTTTTGTGTACGGTTAGTTATATATGATTTAAACCAGCGCCACAGGTTTCCACGAATACCATTAAAAGCAAGTTTTTCCAAAAGTAATTTATGATCAACCCTATCGAACGCCTTTTTGAAGTCCGTATACACACTATCTATACGCTTATTTGCGTCAATGGCTTCAAAAAGGAAGGAAGTATATATAAGAAGGTTTGTGGTTGTAGATCGTCTCTGCACAAAACCATGCTGCTGTGTGATAATTGTGTTATGTAGTGCCGGATAAATAATATTATGTACCAGCCTTTCAAATGTTTTAGCCAGAACTGAGAGTATAGAGATTGGTCGATAGTTTTCCACATCCCTTTTAGAGCCTCCCTTATGAACTGGTATGATTCGAGCTCTCTTCCAAGCACAAGGGAAAACTCCCTCCTCTAGACAACAATTGAAAACGTAATGCAATGGATACCACACATTACTAACAGTAGATTTAAAAAATATTGGTGGAATATTATCTACGCCAGCACCTTTAGAAACATCAAGTGATTTCAGCTCTTTGATAATTGATTCTTTTGTGATGTGCAAACTACATATATGCAATGGTGAGTCGGTGTTAATATCAGGGATATCAATCACATCATAATTGGGATCAACATTAGATGGCTCGTACACTGAATGGAAAAAGCTTGAGAATAAATTACAAGTGCTAAGTGGATCATTCGAATTTATATTTTTATATGAAACTGAGGTTGGTAAACCCGAATTTGATTTCTGATTCTTATAGTATTTCCAAAAATATTTGACATTACTACCAATGCTATCCTCCACAGATTTCATATAACGGGTATAGCATTTCTTTGATTCAATTTTAAATCTGTCTCTAAGAATTTTAAAACTTTGATAATCTGAAATATTTTGGTATTTTTTCCATTTGATCCAAGCTTGTTTTTTGTTTTTAAATATGTGAGTCAGCGCCGGGGAGAACCATATTGGGAACTGAGTCGTTTTCACCACCTTAGTCGGTACTAGTTTTTTTATTATCGAATAAAGTATTTCATACAAAATTTTTACAGCATCTTCTGCAGATTTACCATGTAACAGTTCTGTCCAGTTAATTTTATTGATTTCTATATTAATTTGTTTATAATCTGCATTTTTAAAATTGTATTGAGTAAGTGGCTTTCTAGTAACAAACCTAAAAGAAATACTAATGGGCACCAGAACATAAAAAGGTGGATGATGCTCATCTATAGGCACAAGAGAGTTTGATACAGGAAACGTTTTACAGTCACCAATACTGCTAAAAAATAAGTCCAATATTCGACCATTTTTATTTTTTAAACCATTAAATTGAAAACAATTTAATAAAGATATAAAGTTAATTATGTGTTTGATAGTTAGTGAGTGAGTTGAATGTATAACAGGCTCTAAATGAGTACCGCAATCTGTCCATTCAATATTAGGCAAGTTGTAATCTCCCACCAATATAAAACAGCTCACTTCTTTTGACTGTAGAACTTTGGACATGTAGTCAATAAAATAAGTATATTCATTTAAGTGTAAGTTCGGTGGTATATAAGTAGCACCAATCAGGCAACAGTAATCACGCGCGCGCAGTTCTATTAGTACGTGGTCTATAAGTGGTGAGGAGTGGGTGACGTCGCGAGGTATAGCACCCAGCTCGTGACGTACCGCCACTAGGACGCCGCCGCCATCTCGCCGGCCGCTGCCCGCGCGGTCCCGGTCACACCTATACACACAATATCGAGAATCTATATACTCACTGTCCAATATATCCTCATGTAGCCAAGTCTCAGTTAAGACAATCACATCGTAATTGTTTTGTAAAATATTAACAAAGATAGTGTTTAATTTAGTTCTTAGCCCACGGCAGTTTTGATAATATACTGATAATATGTGACTACTCATTTAAAGTAATATAAATCTGTAAATAATATTCACTAAAAGGTACATTAGGAAGATATTTTATTTTAGAAGATGCATAGGCCAGCAATAATACCCTGTAAACAACAAGTTTCATTATGCATGCATAAGTATAGAAAGTCCAATACTGAAGCTGTGTCTGTATGGAAATAGGAATAGCACAAAAACAAAAATAAATTATAATTATGATAATAGGTTTTTTACTAATTTGAGTCTTACATTCTGAGTTTGACATAAAGTGTATATATATTTTCTGGTAAAAACATAGACATGTGTACAATAAAAATAAGTAAGCCATATGATACCCGCAGAAATCCACAAAACAAATATATATATTTATATAGTCTTTAAATTGATACATAACAACAACGTAATATTCACTTAATTTTTGAAATATCGTTACACGATCGGATAGCAAAAATCGGAGAAGTATCTGATTTTCGGACCAATATGTTTCCATGTTTAATCCATACATATTTATATTCAAATTTTTTTGCAGCATCTCGGCATTGCCGAAATAAGATTTTATTGTTAAGGGTCAAGTGTTCATTAATATATAAAGTGTGTGGGGTACCCGTTACAGATAACTTATTAGAATCTAGTCCTTTCACAGAACGATATGCCGATATTAGGTTATCTCGTTGAAGCCGTGTAGTAAACTTCACAATCACATTCTTGGGTTGGCTGTTTTTTCGGTCAGCATGAGGCACACGATGAGCGGATACAATATCTGATGTCCGTATAGGGCATTTAATTTCGCTTCCAAGGCACTCCAATATTCTCAACAGGTTTTCTCCACGCCGTTCCGGTAGATTAGAAATCTCAATATTATTTTGTCTAGCCTGCTGTTCCATGGAGTTAATTTTATGTTCCAATATTTGAACCTGACTTTCTAACTCCTTACTTTTATTGGCATTATCTTCAATAGTCTTAATTTTCTGTTCCATTACCTCTTGTGTTTTGGAGAAAAAACTAAGCGAGTCTTCAATCTCCGTCAGCCGTGAGTTGGTGCCAATCAATGATTTCTTTACTTCAATATTATCCTCACTTAATTTTTGCAAAGTGCAGTTTATGGTGGATAAGCTTGCAGTAACCTGCGACAGAGCAGTATTCACTGCAGTTGTTATGCAGTCTGTCATATTTTGTTTAAAAATCAACATCTGTTGCTCAAACTTACGCTCGAGGATACCTTCAATACTGTCTGTGTTATATAAATCTTCAGGCTGTTTACGTTTGCGAAAATTCACATATTTATTTTCCGTTTCCATAGATGTAGGTAAATCCGGATTTGATGGGTATTTATTCGGCGGTGTATGCTGCGTCGACATAACTCTGGTCTTTGTTAAGTCTGAGTAGTTTAAATAACACTTATCGCGTAACGTAGAACGAGTAGGTAGCCAAATAGTTGGAGGACGAAACAATAGCAACGTAAATATTTTATTTTAAAACCAGTTTAGCACCATTTGCACACTCATGACATTAATTATATAGTGACTAATAATATCAGGACACAAATAATTAAGATAATTCCACTACACATAGATTATACTGTTAGTAGGTACACGTAAGTACATTGATTCTTTAAAGTAAACGCGGTAACACCACCGCTGTCGACAAGAGCCATACGGTGAAAGAGTTCCTGAGATTAACGCGTTCAACCATATAAACTCTTCGGCTTTATAATATTACTATAGATATTATGATGTCTGTGCGTACACCGGGAACTGATTACAATTTTTGTTTCAACCGTGTCATGTTATTAGTTTCGCGTTTTGTGAAGATGCTGTCTAAATAATAATTAAATTAAAACAGCTATTAATGAGAGTACCTACTTAGCTATTTATTAAGTTACGTACTTACGTAGGTATTTATTTATTTAAAAGTTTTCAAATTTTTCAAGGGAAAAAAATCTATACTTAGTAGGTACGAAAGGCCTAGTTATTTGAGACTAAAGAAGATTATATCTGCTTAATTCATCCAAATACACTGCCATATTTTCTTTTTCAATGGGTAGTTATCTTACTAATAAATAAATAAATGAGAATTCTTATAGAGTGATCGGCACTAAAATACAATATTTTGCATATCTTGATAATTAATATGAAAATTGCAATTAAGCGTTATTCTATATCACAACAACTACATTTAATAATAATAGTTATGAAATTACTATAGAGTTTTAAAACAGTTTGAATAACACTTATTTCATCTAACCATGTTATAGTTTGAGTTCTTTCAATAATTTAGGAACCTAAAACAATAATATTTGTAAATAACTAAGTAGGTATATGACAATAATGAAGTAGTAACGTTGTTATTGTACTTACGACGAGGAATAGTATAACATTTTGCATTAAAAATCGTATTGAACTCACTTGACATAAAAATAATTTAGCATAACAGTTCCTGGTGGACTATCTAGATTTTCTAGATTAAACAGGTGTTTAATCTAGAAATTCTAGATAGTCCACCTAGTTAACAGAGGTCTGTTAACATCGAAATTCGTATACCCACTATATTAGAAGCCAAATTAAATTAACAAGTACGTAAATAAATTGCAACGGTGCCGGTGGTGGGTTGGCCGGCGACAAAATGCCAATTGAACTGCTTTTTTTGTCGAAGAATAAAACCTGCCGATTGATGTCAAAATTTTGTTTGCGGGTGAGAGTTAACACAAATAGAGTAAGGTTACATTGAGAGAAATTAATGATTCTACTTACGAGAGGAGTTTCACCGATTTTCCAAGCCAAATAGTGATGTTGTAGCTGTATGTGTGCGATCCATTGGGCCGTATCTACTTGGCTGTTGCAGACTCCACATTCAACACATTCACTTTTCAAATGTTCAATGTTTACTTCTACGGAGTTCTACAATTGAAAACAAAGAAGTTACCTGAATTTATTACAACAATAACGTACATTGAGCCTAATTCTGGGACCACACTTTAATTCTAAATTTAAGTACAGTATATCTCTTTCTCGCAATAAGTAATAGGAAAAAGATAGCAAGAATCTGTTTAGAGCTGTCACTTAAATTTAGATAGATTTCATAGAAACCATAGACAATTTTAGACGGCATGTACGGAGGTGCCTCCTAAACACCGCATTTTATCAGGTTCAATAAGGTCGAAAATTGAACGCACGTTTCTAAATGTCAAATTATATGACAGCCATCCTTTTCGTATTCCTTTTGATAGAAAGAAATGCACTGAACTTAAATTTAGGCTTAGCATGTGTTTACCAGAATTAGGGCCATTGTATAATTATTTACCGTTCTATAATAAGTAACTTACGTTTTGGTCCATTCCTACAGTATCTGCTTCGGAATTCCCTGAATCATTTTTATCATCAGACTTGGGAATTTTAATAACTGTTTCACAAGAAATCATATTATTTTCAAGAGGAGCGGCACGGGACACCTATGAGATGGAAAATGGGTAAAATTCATAATACGCACAATATAGAATTAGATTAGTCTTGATATTTCCTGTTGAGCCGGCAAAGTGAAGGCGGCTAGTGCAATGTCTATTCTGCACTAGCTGTCTTCGCATATGGACACTCCTTACCGCTTCACATCAGATAGTGTTGGGTCAATTGCTTTGTATAAGAAAAAATATATATTAAGATTACCTTTTCTTCACATGTCTTTATGTGATTTAAATATGACTTGGCATATCTGGATGCATAGCCGCAGGTGCATGTAAGTGCGCCTGTTTCCTTTGAAATCGAATGTAGATGGTGTTGTACTTCTTTTTTATTGTTCAAATTCTGAAAAAATTACAAAAATCTGTAGAATATGAAGTAAATATACTAACCGCGAAATACTGCACACGTATCATTATCAGTCTATAAATATATGTCTCACTGCTGGGCACAGACTTTCGTACATGGGAGAAACACACGAGGAGTTGGGGCCAAAACACTGCCACATTCATAATAGCATTACTAGGTTGGTAGACCCATATGTAGGGTCGCCTGGGTAGGTACCACCGCCTTTCTTATTTCAGCCGTGAAACAGTTCGCTGTGTTTCGGATTGAAGGGAAGGGTAGCCAGTGTAATTACTGGGCATGGACGGCATTTCATCTTAGGCCTCAGGATGACAACGCACCTGCAATATCAAGTGCTTTTCCTTGTTATTGCAGGTGTCTATAGGCGGCGGTGACCGCTTACCACCAGGTGGGCCGTCAGCTTGTTTGTCATCTAGTTGTATAAAAAAAAAAAAAAAAAGCATCGACCAAATTCCTTGATAATAGTCTGCCTTGTATTAAATATCAAGTTTCAAGATCATCTAGAAGTGGTTTAGGTTTTTGATGGGGGAGTCATTCAGTCACAAAAATACCAGTTTTCAAACATTATTATATCATTTAACTATTTCAACTAAGTAGGTCATTATTGGGCATTCTAGAACACTTTTTTACGACATTGATTGAACGGACGTGAGATCAATGGAGTGTAAAAAAGTGTTCTCTTAATAACCTGTCCGGTTATTCACAGTCAAAAACATTTAAAAGCCATTTGAAGCCCGATAACCCAGACACAATTCAATTTTAATTGTCATGGCAACTTAAGTTGACGTCTGGGCATTAAAGGATTAATGGTTATTTGTTTGACAAAGTAAGTGAAATGGTTGTTGTCGGCTGACTGTGAAATCGGCCAGTTGTGCGCTTCTACAGCCATCTGACAGCATCCATTTTGTTTTATCGGCCCGTCGACCACGTTTTCTTCGGAAAACGAATTCGTCTTGCCCAATCACCGTACAACGTTGCCGCAAGTTATTTGCAACTTAATTTTACTTGACATTGGCAAAATTCGTAATAACGAGAAGCCATTAAATAATGAAGAAGAAGAAGTAAGTCAAGTTTTTTTTTTTTTTTGCAAGTGACTTTAGATCACAAGTGTTTCCAAAATAGACAACTGAGCACTGCGAGTAATTTAAGTTGTAAAATCACTCGCAGTGCTCAGTTGTCTAGACATAAAAAAAAAATCTCGTTTGAAACATAAAACATCACTCCAAGCGAAAAAAATTTTTGCTATACTGTATAGGTGGTAGGCCCGTATGAAAGGTCCGGTCGTTAGGTTAGGTACCGGCGCCTATCTTACTTCGGCTGTAAAACAGTTTGCTGTGTTCCGGATTGAAGGGAAAGGTAGCCATTGTAATTAATTACTGGGCATGGATGATGAGCTGAATTTTTAAAATGTCAAAATTAGTTTTTAAATACTGTGAATGTAAACCAGTCCAAGTGAGGTCAGTTCCGAAGAATAAAATTTTAGTGTGTCTGTATTAACCAAAAATTTGATTTAAGTCCATTTTAACAAAGTGGCATAAAGAATCAAGAGATTGGGGAAAGAAATGCATCAAGATTACTCTGCCATTTTCCGAACCCTGACATCATAATATTTGAAGCAAAAATTTAATACCCCTCTTTAAGAGGGGCACTAAATTGCACGGATGGAGGAGTATGAACGAAGTTTCGTTTATACAGGGTGGAAAAAATCTATCGGCCTTGGAGGGGAACTACTTTAAATCCTTTAGTTAGTTCATATTCCTGAAAGGAAACATTCCTTTATTTTTGAAAAGAAACAAAACTGCATTCAAAGATCTTCTAAAAGTCGCTTTCAAAAGTCGCGTCTCACCCGGGAATCGAACCAACTAAAAATTAAAAATAAATCCTCGCTTTTTTATTAAACGAATCGGTAACATTATTGTGCAGGATAAAATTTGTCTAACAAACACACCAATCTGTTGTGCGAGATACCTATGAAATTCTAACCATAAATTATTGTTACGAATTCGTAAATTGCCGTAGAAATCACGAGAAAATAATAGAATGCGACTCCAAAAAACTGAAAAGGATAAAATAATTAAATTTTAGTAGGTAGGTACTAACTCATCCCCTAGAAACATATTTTTGGAGTTGGTGCTAAGTTGTTTCCAGAAACCATAGATAGTGAAGCACCAACTCCAAAAATATGTTCCTAGGGGATGACCTAGGGGAGGACCTACTAAAATTTAAATATTTTATCCCTTTGACTTTTTTGGAGTAGGTTTTAATTTTTGTTTAATTTTTTTTTCAAAATTCCACAACCGGAATTCGGGAGCGATTTTTCGCAGGCAACCCTAGACCACCTACCTAGTGTTCATAATGAAATAATCTTTAATTTCATTTAATTTTAATTCAATAATCTGACCGGTGCAAAATGCTACTATGGATTTACCTGTTTATACCTGGCTACCCGAGAGTTGTGACCGGAAAAGAATAGGCAACCTAACGTTTGCATATTCTATGGGCTTCATACTTTCGATTGGTATAGAATTTGTCTAATAATCAAACCGGTGAAATGTTTAAAAAAAATATTTTAATTATTAATTAATCATACCATGGACTAAAATTTGTTAGGCAACCCATATGCAATATATTTATTGACATATTAAATTAAATATAAAATACGTTTCATCAAATAAACATCTCGGTGAAGGTCGTTCTATATCGGGATCTTAGACTATTAATCATGGGCGAATTTCGAGCACAATCTTTTTTATGTATTAGTTATAATAGAATTCCAATATATCCTAGAATCAAATAGCTTACAAGAAAACTTACCAATTTCAGTTCGCCATCCTTCCAGGCTAAATAATTATGATGTGTCCTTATATGATCCATCCAGAACTTCTTAGACTTAATAACA
The DNA here is from genome assembly GCA_947347705.1 of Nymphula nitidulata. Classification (NCBI taxonomy): domain Eukaryota; kingdom Metazoa; phylum Arthropoda; class Insecta; order Lepidoptera; family Crambidae; genus Nymphula; species Nymphula nitidulata. The sequence goes on along the minus strand of OX374618.1, from coordinate 17,466,354 downwards.
TTCTTACAAACTCCACATGTGATTGTGTTCTTGGTTCTTTTATTTTTCGGCATTTTTTTTTCAGTTTCAATTTCATTTGTCTGAAACTTATAAAAACTTCTGTGAAAACTGAAACTATATCATTCCACTCAATAAAATTTAATAAATAGATGTAATTACCAAAAGATCTATGCATTGCTCAATATGTAGAATAAATGTGGGAACATGATTTACTTTAAATAAGCATAAATCACAATTTAACATTCCTAATACTTTTAACTTGTCATATAGTTCCTCTTGAAAGTCGTCTGTCTCTAGATCCTGTAATTGAAACATTTAAATATAATAAATAAAATAGAATAGTTCTGCAACTATATTTGGTTTCAGTGTCACTCTTTTATTACAATCTAACAAGAAAAGGAGGCAGATGAAATGACATATTTTTACATAAAATTTCTAAAATGGCATTATTCAAAGTGTGAGAATAGTCAACTTGACCTTTCTAAAAAGCATCCTATCCCTTCATATTAAAGTAAAATGAAAAGAATGCCAAATAGATAAATCTTCGCCAACAGAATTGTATTGTCTTACTGCGGTGGCTTAACCAGTTAATTAATATTTGACTACTCAATAGGTAGTCGGCAGTAGAAAGGTCGCGAGTTCGCCACCCGCCCCAGGACATGTTGTTTCTAATATTGAAATATTTTCAACCTCATAGAATACTATAATTATGTATAATAAATATAATAATAATTATCTAAGGTCAGTTTACATTTAATAAGTAAGAATATATACAACTTACTTTTTTCTGTGTTATGTTCCACTTCAAATGTGTATGCAAAGCATGTTCCTCACAATCTTTTTTATATAGTAGTCTATGACATTTTCTACATTTCAGTTTATTAGTTGGCGACGCTTGCGAAACTATAGACGGCGAATCGGTAGAACCTCTCCTATCGCAGCGTTTCTGTTAACAAACAATATTACATTCAAAACCAGTCGAAAGCGGCGAGCAAATAGGTGGTAGACCCGTATGTAAGGTATCACCGAATTTTTTATTTCGTCTGTGAAACAGTTCGCTGCATTTCGGATTGAAGGGAAAGATAGCTACTTAGCCAGTGTAATTACTGGGCACGGAAGCCATTTCATCTTAAGCTCCAGGATGAAAAGGTACCTTCAATATCAAGTGATTTTGTGTAATTATAGGCGACAGTAGCCACTTATCACCAGGTGAGCTATCAGCTTACTTTTCATCTAATTGTATATATAAAAATTTATTTCTTTTTTTTACTGTGATTTCACCTTTATTTGTAGAAGTAAAATTTTAAAATAAATTAATTTAGATAACTGTTATCCTTATCATTTCATGCTAAAATTATTTTGATTTTGTTGATGTTACTTTCAACTAAGCAAAAATGTTACTTTGCCTACTTTTCCATACCAATATTATAAATGCGAGAGTACGCCAGAGCGGAGCGATGTGCCTGCGCCCTTGTATGTTGCCTTATAAGACTTATATAAATTTTATGAGTTCCTACCTTTCCTACAGACTCTGGTATACTGCCCTCTATGCTATCAATGATATTTCTTTTTATACCTCTTGCTACATTTGGGTAAACTTTTTTAGGAATTCTGGTCGTGATTTCTCCCTGTAAAACAGAAACACTAATTATTATATACCTACTTTATACTATCCTAAGAAAATTATATTTATTAATTGTTTTGAAAAATATATTATTTACTTACAGTAATTTCAAAATTAGATGATGAATCAGCTTCGTCTTTCATAGTTTTGTGAATTGAATTGTAATAATTATTATATTTTGATTTCATTAAAACCATTCCAGTATCAATTGCACTATTTACTGGCACACTCATTGAATTATCAATTTTCGCATCATTAACTAACTTTATAAAAGTTTGTGCTGATTGAATTGTAGTCACTTCATCAGAAGCAATTAAATTGGACACAGAACTTATTTCCATCTTTTCATTAGTACCTATACCTTTTTCTCTATTAGACACATGTTTCGAAGGATATTGCATAGGCAGTTCAATACATTTCGCATCTTTTTCTTTCTCATTCTTCAATTCTGTCTTATTTTCCACTAACATTTTTTCATTGAGATCAATCTGAGCAGAAGACGGTTGTATTTTATCAGCATTTTTATCAAAATTATTTATTTTATTACTCTTTTGAAATTTTTTATTATTTGGGGAACTAGTCATATTTATACAATCTATTTTTGTAGTTCTGTTGTTAGTTTCTTCTTCACGAGAACTGTGTGATTTTGATCTTGATAATAAAAGAGCTTTAGAAAGTATTTCATTGCTGTTTGCGTAGCTTTGAGTGTGAATACCATTCCAACAAATATAAGATATTTCACTGTCAGGGCTTATATTTTCGGTTATTTCTGTATCGTATTGCGAGTCCACCAATTTATTATCATTATAAATTTCATAAATTATCTCAGGTTTACAATTAATAGTCTCTGTGTGCCAAAAGTGAATATGTTCAGATGGAGAAAATGTACAATCATAATTTTTTAACCTTCCAAAGTCATCACACACACAATACTGTAGTGTTTTAAGACCAATATCTAAAAATGTGTCCTCTTTTAATGTTATCTCGTCTACTTTCTTTGTTATTTCAGATATTAATTGGTTTTGCATATCAATGCTTGTTTTATTTGTTCTATTAATTTTTTTTGCTAAATAAGTTTTCACACTCATGTTACACTTTCTGAATTCTTCATTTCCACCTGGCTTTTCAATTCCATGAACACATAACTGTGGCGGACTATTTATTGACTGTTTAATTTTTTTTACATTACTTGGTAACATTAATGATGGAGTTTCTTCATCTCGTATTAAATCTAAAGTGGATTTATCATTCTCTTCTGTAATTATTGTATCATACAAAACCTCAAATATTTTTTTCGAACTTGCTTTTGCAACATCTTCAAATTCAATATTACATTTTAATTTACTTGATGACACATCATCAAAATACAAATTTTCAGTTATGTCACTATCATTATTATTGGTATTTATAGTAGAATAATCTTCATTTTTCTCTCTTGTAATTTCACCTAAGTTATTTGAAAAATACTGTCTGTTATCGGCATCTAAGATAGATTTGTTACTATTGTGCAGTATATCATTACTTTTCATGGAAGGAAAAGTATGATCATTGGGAATTTTATTTAATATTACTTCAGGTTCTGCTAGTTCAAGATCAGCTCCAGCAAAACTATTTCTCAGTGTCACATCTTTCAATGATTCATGTGTTTGTTCATTTGTGGTTATTATGTCACATTTAGTTGTATTTACAGTATCAACCAATTTTCTGCAATTAGAGGTCTCAAAAGTGGAATTATTATTTTCCTTCTTAGCTATAATTGTGTCCATTGATACTAAAACCAAACTATTTTTATGTGGTGACTTAGAAACTTCATGTACAGGCCGTAGTTGATAATTTACTATTTCTTCAGATATAATTTTTATTCTGTTCTGTGATTTATTTTGTACTTTTGGATTAAAATCAAATGAATTTAAATTGGTGGACTTGTTGACTACATTTACTTTAGGGTCTTTTTCGTGTGTTTCCTCAACTGAATTAAAATTATTAAACTGCTTAATGTTTTCTAAGTTTTTATAACAGTTCATATTTGTAACAAGTGTATTTTTATCGTAATCTTTTTCGTCAATTGGATGATCACTTTCTACGATTTTGTTTCCTTCTATTGATAGCTTTCTGATAACTATAGACATTTCAGTTTTGATTTCTTTGGAATCTTTATCAAAAGTTGTTTCATGTGTTAAATTATTTAATTTTTGATTTTCTTCCGAAAGTAGTTTATTATCATCAGTTAGGACAGATACAACATCCTTATCATGACTGACCTTCATTTGTTTCACGGGTTCCTCATTTAGACAGCATAGTTTATCACATGAACTAATAATTTCTACTTCACCTGGAATTGTATTTGCTACAGTAGGAACAAAAGTAGGACTCAAAAATACTGACTCTTTCATTAAATTAGCTGTTTCCATTATAGATGTCTCATTAGTAATGAGTGTTTCTTTATTAACATCTAGAAATTCATTCCCTTTTTCATGAGATGTTTTCTCAGTTTCAGTAAATTTGCTTGTTTTATTAAAGGCTGTAAATATTTTTAAAATACATATTAATAAATTTGAGGTAATAAAACATATAGACAGTGTCAATTTTTAAATAGGAGATATAAAAATATATATATAATATACAGGGTGGTGCCGTCAATGCGACAAATTTAAACATGGGCCATATTAGTCCATAGAAATGGTTTGCCACTTTCAAAAATATCGTAATCATTTGATAATTTCATGACATTTGTATGGAATAGTGTAACGTTGGCAGCATTATTTCATACAAATGTCATGAAATTATCAAATGAATACGATATTTTTGAAACTGGCAAACCATTTCTATGGACTAATATAGCTCATGTTTAAATTTATTGTCGCATTAACGGCACCACCCTGTATATCTAATATATCTATTTATGGTCTAGTTTCACCTCCTTACATGAATATACATATTCATGTAAGGAGGAGGTGAAACTATACCAAACATTACTAGCAAAAAAAATGGTTGAAATTTGTGTAATCCGTGGGTCCACACAACGAGCCACACTTATGCTACGGCTACATTATCATGATTACGCGAAGATTTGCGTTGTCGCGACATGTGTGGCCAAAGAATTCGTCCTATCGCGAACCAACAACTCACAACGAAGTTTTATCGCGACAACGCGAACACGAATCTTCGCGATTAAGTGTGGCCCCACCATTAGTCGCGAAGATTCGTGTTCGCGTTGTCGGGATAAAATTTCGTTGTGAGTATACAAATACGCTGCGAATGTGTGGGTAAGCAAGCACAGGAGGTCTCAGTGCCGTCCGAGACACGGGCGAAGTAAGACGTGTATATTGAATCTGTATTCAAGCGTCGCTTCAAGTAGCGTCAGTATGGAAAGATTGAAAACTAAACGTTGAAAAGTCGACCATAAATTGTCATAGTAAGATTGATTAAGTATTTTTTAATTTTTTGTTTATTTATGTTTACACGGATAATTAACTTAAATAAAATAAATTAATTTTGTGACAAAGAGTTTTATAATTATTTTTGGTGTTATAATTTATTTTATTTTGTGATAAAATAAACACGGTAAATATCAAAGACGAGATTGTTGAGCTAAACTTTTTAAATTAGAGAAAGAAAAGAATAAGAATATGATTTCGGAATTACTATACAGGGTGCGTGGTTAGGAGGACGATCTCGAAAACAAGGGCAAGTGGCAGTGCTGGTCGCCCTAAACACGACTTGCTAAAAAATAAATTTGAAATCCTGTATTATGCTACGGCTACACTATCGCGATAAAGAAGGGCCGCAAGCAGCCGCGTTCCGCCCGAGTCCGCATTGTTAAAAGTTAAAAATTGAAAATAAACATCATAGTGTTAGTGTATGTGACTAAGTGGAGTAATAAGAAATTAGGAACTCGAAACAATGTTTGTGAACTGTAAAATTGAATAACTACGATTAGAAGCAAGTTATATGATGGGGCCGCTACCTGACCGCGGTCGTGCTTTTGGAAAACGAGTGCTACTTACATTGCGTTCTGTGTGCGAAAGCGATTGACTGGCCGATGGTTAAATTATAACCCAGATATACTACAAAAGTAATAATCAACACAAGGCCCAATTACTTACTTACTAAGAATTACAAGACGGGTGCGTAGAAAATTAATATTCAACTAATATTTTGGAAGTACCTACTTTTCTGCATTTGAAAGTTATTGAAGTAAATGAACTGTATTACTAATTCATCAAAGACTTTTAGAAGATCGTGGCCGAACGGATAGCACACTCGCTATCTTGTCCAGCCGGACCGTCGTTCAAATCCTACTCAATTTTTTATCTTATTGTTTTTTTTTTGTGATATAAATATTTTTTTGGTTTTAAAGTTTTTATATAGCTAATTATTATTACAAATAAACAACAAAAAAAATGGATCCACCGGCATAGGAGAGCAAGCTCATTAGGAAGATCGCTAGAATCCAGCCCATCCTCCTCAAATTCTTCTCCAAGGAGTCTACCAAATAATACTCTAGACCAAAGAACCTCCATTAAAGAGCTAAACGAAAAAATCTTTTACTTAGAAATTGGATTGGAATCAGCAAAAATTAAGTTGAAAATTTAACTCATGAAAATGGGCAGCTAAGAAGGGATCTTGACAAATGCAATAAAACAATAGATTTCTATAAAAGAATTGAAGGTGGTACAGGATATTTTTCACCAATCCCTGAAAGAAGGAGGAAAAGACCGAGTACCGATGTTAGCAATGAAAACACACCAATAAAAACAGGTTTCACTCAGCCGAGAGATTCACAGGAATGTAAACTTAATTTAAAAAAAATAGAAGAATTACAGGAAGAAATAAAAAACTTGTCAACATTTTTGGAAGAAGAAAAAGCTAAGAATAGAATTAAAACTTCAGCAAGAATGATAAGAAAGAAATTTAGAAACATTGAGAATCGAAAGAATAGAGAAGCAACTAGCAGGAAACTCAGAAGAGTGAATAAAAGAAGTAAGGATTTAGTGAAAAGAATTAATAAGTTTAAAAAGATAAATGAGCAACTACAATTTAAAATTAACGAATTACAAAGTGTCGCAGCCCTGAGAAATGAAAGTGTAACTGGAAAAGAAGAAAACTCTAAATGTTGCTAAAAGCAAAATGCATGTATACCAAAAGTAGAAGGAAACAAAATAAATGAAATCATTATACTATCAGATGAGATGGGGCAAGGCCTGGGTGTAAAAATAAGCAATAATATTTCAAAACCACGTAAAATTTTGAACTAATGCAAACCAAATGCAAATATAGAAAACATTTTTATGGACGTTGGTAAAAAAATTACACAATTAGCTAAAGATGATGCATTAGTGTTACTTTAGAGCAAATACAATAAAAGCTACAAGATTGATGATTACTACTTGAATCGCATTACAGAAATTATAGCAAGACCGCAAAGGGCATTCAATATTATTATATAAAATACTACAGTTAGCAAATACAAATGAAAATATAAAATACATAGACCCTAATACAATATGTAAAGGAGATTTTAAATTAACACAAAAATAAATAGAATCAGTAATTAACCCATGTTTTAACCAGAATTTCCAGGGAATATTAGTGTTAAAGTTCATAAATCGAAATGAAACATGCAATAAAATAAATTTTCCCGTGACACTAGATCACAGAAACAAAAGATAACTATTCTACACATAAATGTCCAGAGTAAATAAATATGTAGTAAATATGCAGAACTTGAACAGTTGGTAGATGAAACCAATTGTCACATCTTGTGTCTGACAGAAACATGGTCAAAAAATCATAACGAAAAAGGAATGAAAATAAATGATTTTGAGATGGCAACGTGCTACAATAGGCAAATATTTAATCATGGAGGAACTGCTATTTTCACTAGAGTTGGCATAGAATGTAAAATAAGGAAAGATTTGAATAGGTTGTCTTATGAAATGAATTGTGAAGTATCAGCAATAGAATTAAAATCTCATAAAATTGTTATTGTTTGCATGTATAGACCTGATAGATATATATATTTATTTTTAGATATAATAGCCAAAATTTTACATTTGATTACTCGTGAAAACAAGAGAATTGTTATAGCTGGTGATTTTAATTTGAATGTGTTGAAGTCAGATTATAAAGTCAGGAAGTTTTTAAATGTTTTAGCTAATTTTAATTGTCATCATGTTATTAACGAACCTACACGGACGCAAAGAGGAAGCGCCACCTGTATTGATATTTTTTTAGTAAATTTTAGTGATGTAAACGGACATGTATTAAAATGCAAATTGTCAGATCATAATGTAATCAAATTAGATCTTTTTTTGAATGAATTATTGAAAAAGAAAACTACTGCCACTGAAAGACGTATTTTTTCAAGAACTAATATAAATTATTTTATATTTTTGATATCGCAAAATATTGTAAGTCTAAGTAACGAGATCATAACTGCTAGTGATTGTAACGCAAAGATGGGTATATTGGTTGAATATTATTGTGTATTGCTACAATATAGCTTTTCCAAAAACTAAAAGGAATGTTACTAATAGAGTAACAAAAGGGGTGACAAAGGGTATAAACATTTCTATAACTAACCTAGAAAATATGGAGTTCTTGCAAGACATTCAATTTTCAGAACAGAGGCAAACTTTCATAAAATCGTATAAGAAAATTTATAGAAAAGTCCTGAAGAAAGCTAAAAAACTTCAGTACGCATATAGGATTGCAAATTCAAATAACAAAGTAAGAGAGACGTGGAAAATAATAAATGAACAGGTAAATTCGAAGAAAGCAATTAAGGGCAAAGTTAACATAATACAATTAAAAGATCCGTTAAATACAACCATAAAAGACCCTATAATACTAGCTAATCTGTTTAATGATTTCTTCCTAAATATAGCTATAAAGATGACATGCCAAAGTAATATAGATGTAAATAAATGTTATCATTTTTAAAAGCTAATGTTATCAAACCAACTACAAACATACATTCGATTCAGTAAGTGAAACTCAATTGAAACAAATTATAAGAAATATTAAAGGCAAAAATTCAGTTAACGCGTTTGATATGAATACAAAAATAATGAAAAAACTAATACTTTCAAATGATTTGTTATTCAATATATTTCATTATGTTATAAATTCATGTTTAATGGAAGGTGTGTTTCCAAATATTTTAAAAATAGGACGTGTTATTCCACTATACAAAAAGGGTGAATGTTCTGATGTTAATAATTATAGGCCAATCTGTATTTTACCGACTATATCAAAAATTCTAGAAAGTATTCTTAAACGGGAAATTTCAGATTTTTTTGAAACTAATGACTTGTTTTCTACAGCACAGTATGGCTTTAGAAAAAATAAATCAACTGACATGGCCATACGGAACGTCATATATTATATATTGGGGGCGTTGGATGAAGCGCAGAAGTGTGCAAGTATATTCTGTGATTTATCCAAAGCATTCGATTGTTTACGACATGATATATTACTAAAAAAATTGGAATATTACGGTTTTAGTGGATGAGAACTTAAGATGTTGAGCAGCTATTTAAGTGATCGAAATCAGACTGTAGAAGTAAATGGAATCAATTCTGACATTGGAAGCAGTAATATAGGCGTGCCACAGGGATCAGTATTGGGACCAGTTTTGTTCCTAGTGTATATAAACTATCTCACTTATAGTTTGCCAAAATGGGCTTTTGTAAATTTGTTTGCGGACGATACCTCAGTGGGAATTAAAGATAACAGCCAGAAAAATATTTACAACAAAATAGAAGAAGTCATGCAAACACTAACAGAGTGGTTTGAAGCTAATGGGATAATACTAAATGCAGATAAGAGTGTTATTATGAAGTACAAAACTGCAAAAAAAACAGATATTATATATAAGTTAAAGAACACATGTTTCTGGGATATACTGTTGATCATACTTTGAGTCATTTACCTCATGTAACGAGGTTATGTAAAAGATTAGCTAGTGCAAACTACGCTCTGTTAAAATTGAAGACACTTGTGAGTAAAAACATATTGATATCGGTATACTATGCTTATGAGCATTCAATTATTTCGTATGGTGTTACTGTGTGGGGAAATTGTACAGATATAAAAAAGGTTCTGGTTGCACAAAAAAGAGCCATACGAATTATATCAGGAATACAAAAAAGGGAATCAGCAAAAAACTATTTTGTGAGTAATAAAATTATGACAGTAATATCATTATACATATATCAAAGCATACTTGAAATACATATAAATAAGGAAAAGTACACTAAAATGTAAATAAATACAATTTAAGAAACAATAATAAACTAGCATTACCTATAGTTCAACTAAAAAAAGTGCAAAAACAGGGTGAATTTAATAAAGTAAAGATGTATACTAGATTACCAACGACAATTGCAACATTAAACTTACATTATTTAAAAAGTAGGCTAAAGTTATTCTTTGAAAAAAAAGTTTTTTATAGTATACAGGAATATATGACAATGGCTTTGACTGAATCCTCGTTTTCGTGTGTACAGAATAGTCATCATCACCAGCCTATATACGTCCCACTGCTGGGCACAGGCCTTCCTGCATGGAAGAAACACATGAGGAGTTTGGGCCATAACACCACCACGCTGGCCCAATGCGGGTTGGTGGGTTAAAGCGGTTGTAGTAACAACCGGGACCAACGGCTTAACGTGCCTTCCGAAGCACGGAGGAACTCGAGATTATAAATTTTGGTTGACCCATCCCAGGGTCGACCATGGCGAAAGTTGCTTTGTTTTCGTATTCGAAACCAGAGCGCTCAAACCAATACGCCACCGAGCTCCTCTTACAGTACAGAATAGTGAATATATATATTTAAATTTATTTCCGTAACAAAAAAAGAATGACCAAAATATTGTATACTGTAAAACTTTATTATGTGTAGCTAATCAATAATGCATAATTATTATAATAATATTTGTAAATGTGACTTGCCTAATGTAACGTACTCTGTTATAAGGTAAATAAATATCTGAATCTGAATCTGAAGATTTGCGTTGTCGCGACATGTGTTGCCAAACAATGCGTCGCGAATACGAAAGAAATTACAATAATAATAATAATAATTTATTTCCATAACACATATTACAAAACCCTTACTATACTAAATGGCTCAAACAACATACTCATATTTTAGAAATAGTGTTACTATTGGAACCTAAACTAGACTTATGCCTGTATCTTGGGGTCCATGATAGTGATTGACAGATAAATTTAATATCATACACTAAGTCTGTGTTACACTGTTACACTAATTGAATAATTTTAACACTAATATGAATTTTAAAGTCTACAACTAAATAAATAATATGTACTATGGACCAGTGCAAGTGTGTATGTGCGTGTGTATGTGTGTGTGTGGTGTGGGTGTAGTAATGTATGAATGAACGCATTGGTGCGCCAGAAAACAAACAAAAGGGAATACTGTCCCTAGCAGTCCTAACCCACAGCAATCCTGCAGTCCGTTTTAGATTATCCTCCCACCTAAAATTTTTTCGTCCTCCGCTTATCCTTTGGTCTCTGGGCCACCATTCAGTAATAGCTTTTGTCCATTTTGGTTGGATCTCTCATATAATATGTCCTGCCCATCTCCATTTAAGGGTTCTTATTGTTTTGGTAATATCCTTGACTTTTGTTTTCTCTTTGATCTTTTGTAGTTTGACCTTGTCTATCAGCTTCAGTCCCAGCACACTCCGCTCCATTGAGTTTTGACAAATTCTTAATTTGTTATTCATTTTGTCAGTAAGAGACCAGGTCTGGCATCCATATGATAGGCAAAGCAAAATACAAGAGTTATAAACTTAAAACTAAGAGACAGGAAGAGAGCCATTGATATAAGGCGAATAACATAAATAGAAGATGTAGTGACCAAAACTAAAAAACTTAAGTAGAGATGGGTGGGACACATGTGTAGAGAAAGAATACATAAGTGGACAGATGACATAACCGTGTGGACCCCTAGATTCCAAACCAAAAGGAAAAGACGGCGAAAGCGATAGTCGGACGATATAAAGAAAATAGCAGGCCCTTTGTGGCATAGAACTGCATTGATATGAGAAGAATGGAAAAAGCTGGAGGAAGCCTTTGTGTCGAAAGGACACACCGACAATCCGAAGACTGATGTGTAATAATTATGTATTAAATAGTTTAAATCAAACATTGTATCTGAGTTGGCAATTCAAAAATTTGATAGACAATAAATGTAAGCAAACTACGGTCATTTTTTTATAAGTGATGAATTAGAAATGTAACGAGTGAAAGGGACATTTGATTTGTTTAGAATCTTTTTTTATTGAATTTGACTACTTTAGTCAAAGTTTGGAAATTCAATAAAAAAATAAACTTTTATTCAAATATTTTTAAGTCAATAACTCTGCGTCTATTATTACCTACTTTTTGTATCACACTTTATGCAGGGATAATTTGTACAAAACAACTTCTTATAGGTTTATACCTGATAGTGCCAACAAATAATTTAATTGATAAATAGACTAAGAATTGTAGGTACTTACATCTTTTTTTATGTTTATTATTTGAGTGCTCTGGTATTGAAGTGTTACCTAATGTGTGTATATCACCAAATGTTAATCCAAACTTTTCCAAAAGATTTGGTGGTATGATCAAGACTTCAGGTTCACCCTTTTTATTTTCTTTAGATTTTTTAGAGATAGCAGCACTTTTGTACTGTTTAGAACTTTTGGAATTCATTTGAAGATATATGTCATCAGCTTCATCTAAAGTCGACACTGAAAAAATAATAAATTCTTTGTTTACTTTTAATGCTCCATGTACAAAATATAATTCACTTTCATGTGTCTGATGTGTACATGTAGTCCTGGCATCATAAGTATATCAAAAACAATATTAATAAATATCACGAGAACTATGAAGGTAAGTGGGTTTTCTCAGTGCCTAGAGATGAGAAGTTCCTGGTTCTTTCAGTAGTACATGTACATGGGCTGACAACACAACACCTCTACAATAATAAAATTCATGCTTGTATTTTAGATTTCGTTTTCATTTCATATTATTTATATCCATACATTTTCTGGAATCTAACAAAATATAACTTCTTTCAAAAGACACATTACTTTAAAAAAATATATACTTAATTATTTTTATAAGTAAATTGATGTATAGTAAGTTAAATATTATTTTTATGACTACTATTAATCCCTCTAGCAGAGTTATCCCACAGGAGGGCAATGATAGTTAAAAAAAACAATTGTGTCTGGAATCTGATGCTTGATGGCTTAATACCAAACTCTGACCAAAAATATTGATATTAATAATAAAAAGTTTTAATCTATCAAGCGGTATATCCCTCCAGAGGGCTATGATAATTGGAAATTCAATAGTGTCTGGAATCTGAGGCTTGATTAAACAAAAACAAAAGTTTTATTAATTTCATGCAATTTTACGTATACATTGAGATTTAAACACAAGGTGATGTAAATATATATATATTTTAATCTTAATGGGGTAACTGTTGGCTTTTTTATTTCACCTGAAGAATAAAGATTAAAATTTAAGAAATAAGTAACACATCAGATATTTATGTATTTCAAAAGGAAAAAAATATTTTATCACCGTGGTGGATAAAATTATTATTTTGAATGTTATGGAAAATGGAAAAAACTAAGAAAAAGAAAAAAATGTGAAATAAAAAAAAGGGAATATTGTTCAGAATTGAACCCAGAATTAATGTTACAAAAAAAAATACATTCTCACGTGGAGACAACTGTACCACAGAGATGGCACAGTTAACCTTCGTAAATCGAATAGCTTTCTAGATTATCGAGGCGTAAGTTTAAAAAATTAAAAATGATCAGCTGTGAAAACGAAACCGTGAGTTGGTACGGATTTTTTAAATAGTACCTACCTACCTTTTTATTGACGGCAGCATGTAAAGAATCTATGCATCCATAAATGCAGGGTAAACAGTGAGTGTCAATAAATATTGTATTATTGACGGCTACAACGAATAAAGGAATAAAATCTTAAAAACTTAGGTAAAGTTAAATAGTTCGTAGCACAGATCAGGTTCGTAGTAAAAGAAAAAGCGATGAATTAAATTCACACACAAAAAGCTAGGATGGATTGAGAAAATTCAAAGTCAAAGTCAAATGAAATGTCAAATTCACAGATTAGTAAGAGTATGTCCAATTTTTTTCACAGGTCATAGACTTTTTTTTGGTTTAATTATCCCTATAAAGGGACGGCAAAGGGAACTAACGCCCATACAGCCATGTCTTCAGTATTTCTTATTTCTTCATTTATTGCATTGAAATGCTGGTGTTACACATTTCAATACATCTTGGGAGTATTTCGCCCGTATTCACAAACGATACTTATGTAAGTAAAGGAGCAATACTATGCGAAGTACTTAAGGCATTTCTCAGTGGGTTCACTATGTCAAGCCTTTCAATTCACAAACAATACTCAAACAAATCTTTACTATGCGGACGTATAGCGTTGAATATAGCTCTGTGATTGGTTGATGAGTGTTACGCTGTGGTATTACGTAGTTCACTTCACTGACGGACATTTCAATTTTATTGTTTATTTGCTTTTAATCGTAAACTCCGTAGTGATTACATTCTCTTTGGTGAGTTAGACACTATGCGTTGATTAATATAGCTATCAGGCTCCCTTAGCTAAGTGTTCATTATGACAAACGCATAGTGCCGATTGTCACTCAAGTATTGTTTATGAATAGGAATTTGGCACCCTGTGCGTCCGCGGGCACTGTGAGACCTCATAGTGTCGTTTGTGAATACGGGTGTTTGACACGAAATATATGATGACAGTCTCCTTATGTGCTACTTGATGAGGTGGATAACCACAAAAAAGTTCACATCGTATTTATTCTAATAACCTTTTAGTTGTATGTTGGTCAACACAAACACTTCGTATATAAAACAACACCACTTTTATAACACAAAGTTTGCTCCGACACATTTTTTTCTTTACAAAATAAAAATCTTGACCGACGCCATTAAAACCCGCCAAACACTCCCCATAAAAATTTCATCGTATTTTACAGCATAATCACTTTTATTTTAATAATCTTTTAGTTGCACGTCAACACAAACACTTGAATAATAAAACTACGACACCTTTATAACTCAATGGCCCTAATTCTGGTAAACACAGGCTAACTCTAAATTTAAGTTCAGTGCATTTCTTTTTATCAAAAGGAATACGAAAAGGATGGCTGTCATATAATTTGACATTTAGAAACGTGCGTTAAATTTTCGACCTTATTGAATGTGATAAAATGCAGTGTTTAGGAGGCACCTCCGTACATGCCGTCTAAAATTGTCTATGGTTTCTTAGAAATCTATTTAAATTTAAGTGACAGCTCTAAACAGATTCTTGCTATCTTTTTCCTATTACTTATTGCGAGAAAGAGATAAACTGTACTTAAATTTAGAATTAAAGTGTGTTCCCCGAATTAGGCCCAATGTTCTCTCCGACACAATTTCTAATTATTGTAATAAAAATCTTCACTGACGCCACAAAACCCCGCCAAACACCTTGTCATAGACATTGTATATAAACTTTTATTTTATTGGTTCTTTTTTTGTTCGATTCTACCTATAAAGGGAAGGCAAAGGGAACGAATACCCATACAGATATGTCTTCAGTAATTCTTTACTTCTTCTTTTATTGCATTGAAATGCTGGTGTTGCACATTTCAATGCATTTTAGGAGCATTTGACGCGAAATATAAGATGACAGTCTTCTTAAGATGCTACTTGATGAGGTGGATAACCACAAAAAAGTTCTCATCGTATTTCACACCATAATCACTTTTATGCTAACAATCTTTTAGTTGTGTATGTAGTACACATACAAACAGCAACACTCTTATCTGCCTGTTCTCGTCTTGAATGGGCAGTTAAGATTGTTGCTATTTGTATACGTCAACACAAACACTTGTTTAATAAAACTACACCACTTTTATAACACAAAGTTCGCTCTGACACAATTTTTAATTATTGTAATATAAATCTTCACTGACACCATAAAATCCCGCTAAACACAATTTTGTTTTGTTCATTCTCCCAGTAATGGGCCTTCCCATTACAGGGAGAATGAACAAAACAATTTGAAAACATTGAGAACATATCGTGCTTATCCACCTCATCAAAGTAGCGTCACGGAGACTGTCATCATATGTTTCACCCAAATCTCTCTCAAGATGCGTTACACAGGCATTAAAATGCAATTTAAGCAGATTTGAAAAAAATACATAAGACATGGCTGTATGGTTCATTTGTTCATCTTATCTTCTTTGTAATAGAGAAAACATTAAAATCTTAATAGGATATCTCCAATCATATCGATGACAATAGTTTTAGGCATGATTCGATAGTGTTCAGTCAAGATTTTGTATGAAGTATCGAACGTTGTGTTATAAAATTGGTATAGTTTCATGAAGCAAGTATTTGTATTGACGTTCAGCTGCAAGTGACTTTGATGTGAAAAACGTTGAGAATTTTCTCTTGGTTATCCACCTCATCAAATAGCATCATATAAAGACTGTCATCATATATTTCGAATTCTCTCAAAATGCATTAAAATGTGTTATAGCAGCATTTCAATGCAATAAACGATGAAATAAGGAAATACTGTAGATATGGCTGTATGACCATTAGTACCCTTTGACTTCCAGGGCATTTACAGTTTGTCTATAAAGTCGTGTGATGGCGCTTCATTGTGCATGTAGCAACCCTATACAGTGTGACCAAAACGATTTTGATACTAGCAGTTCGCTTAAGTAAAATAAGTAAATAATACACATTATACAGTTATATTTTGTTTATTTACAGTAGGTACTTATGCTCATGACAAGTTTTACTAAGCATTTATAATTGAACCCGTTTTTTTTTAAAGCGTAACTCTTGGCCCTCATCTCACCTGGTGTAAACCCTATTGCTTTTATAATTTTACGGAGAACTTCTTGACTACAATCAAAATCCAGGTCAGTTCTAGCAATCACCTGCGGTTTTCTAAGGGTCGGTACCTGAAATTTCAAAGGGTTTGGTATGTTATATACTGCCTCTTAAGGCATACAAACAAAACATACAACTGAAAATAAAAAAAATGTTAGCTCTTTTTGCACTGTGTAAAGGAATTGGTTTTTTTTGGCGCAAAAGCACAAATATTAAAATCATCCATTTTTTTCTTTGGCCAACCTTTCCTGAGTTTCCCAGAAGTGAAAATTTTCCATCATTTTTAAAACCTTCGTTTACTATCCGCCTAACCATACTCTCTGATTTTCCTGAAAAAAGTAAAAATAATAATTAAAGGAATGGTTACAACAACTTATTGACATGAAACAATTTATTCAAATTCAAAATTGATCGAAAACCTGTATGGACTGATTTGTACCATCCTAATGTATCAAAAATTATGGTCATGCTATAATATGACCTACTTACAATGTCAATTTAACCTAAAAATGCGCAATATAAACAATGCCTTTTTTGGTCTCAAAATCGTAAATTCAATAAATTTGTGACTTCAGGCACATTACAAATAAATAATAACATGATTTCATACCTGTCATAGATGTTGTTCACCCATAAACATCATCCAAATCCCACAAAATTTGTCCTGCATGGTACTCCGCAAGACATTGCTGGAAAACTTTAAAAATCACTTGCCGTGTGCCACTCCGATTTACTTTACTCATTTTTGATACCTTTCTGCGTAGGTTGGTCATCATTTATTTCAGTTTAAATGCAAAACTATAAAAAATAAAAAGGAAAACCGTTCCATATATCAAAGTGATGACAGATGACGTACTTCTGTTTGGTGTTGCCAGGCACAAGAATTATGTTAGTTCCTCAAACATTCATGTCACGACTTTATAGACAAACTGTACAGGGCGAATAAACCAAAAACAAATAAAGTGTTTGGCGGGATTTTGTTGTGTGTGTCAAGATTTTTATTACAATAATTAAAAATTGTGTCGGAGCGAATTTGGTGTTATAATTTTGTATATATTGGGCCTAATTCTGAAGACATACTTTTATTCTAAATTTGAGTACAGTATATCTCTTTCTTGCAATATGTCATAGGAAAAAGACCGCAAGAATCGGTTTAGCGCTGTCACTTAAATAAATAGATTTCAAAGTAACCAAAGACAATTTTAGATGGCATGTACGGAGGTGCTCCCTAAACACTGCATTCTATCATTGAATGTACGTTTCTAAATGTGGAATTCTATGACAGCCATCTGTTTCGTATTCATTTTGAGAGAAATTGATGCACTGAACTTAAATTTAAACTTAGCATGTGTTCTCCAGAATTA
This sequence comes from Nymphula nitidulata, assembly GCA_947347705.1. Taxonomy (NCBI): domain Eukaryota; kingdom Metazoa; phylum Arthropoda; class Insecta; order Lepidoptera; family Crambidae; genus Nymphula; species Nymphula nitidulata. The sequence continues at coordinate 17,448,382 of OX374618.1, read as the reverse complement.
GCGCCAATATTAATTTATATTATGTCATCATATATTTCGCATCAAATAATCCTAAGATTCTTTGAAATGTGTAACACCAGTATTTCAATGCAACAAATGAAGAAATAAGGAAACAATAGACATGGCTGTATGGGCATTAGTACCCTTTGGCTTCCCATTACAGGTAGAATAAACAAAAAAATACGAGTGTTGGGCGGGATTTTGTGGTGTAAGTCAAGATTTTTATTACAATAATTAAAAACTATATCGGAGCGAACTTTGTGGTATAAAAGTGGTGTTCTTTTATAAACTAAGTGTTTGTGTTCACGTGCAACTAAAATATTATTAAAATAAAAGTGAATATTGTGTGAAAGACGATGAGAACTTTAAGTAGCATAATATGGAGACTGTCATCATATATTTCGCGTCAAATTCTCCAAACGTGCATTGAAATGTGTAGAACACTACCATTTCAATCCAATAAAATAAGAAATGAAGAATACTGAAGACATGGCTGTATGGGCATTAGTTTCCTTTGCCTTCCCTTTATAGGGAGAATTAACAAAAAAAAAACCAAACAAAACGTAAAATGTCAAATTGACAATGACATGACTTTATTTAATGACAAAAAATTAATGACTTAGAAAATCAGAATACCTGAATATAATAAATAATAGGTGCTTTTTATTAGTACATTACAATATGCCTTTCAAATCGCAATCATTATCTTTCTATATTCAAGCAGAATGCTCAACGAGCAGAGCTCGTAGTGGTTTTATGAAGTTACCACACTATACTGTTAAGACACCAGTTTTTATGCCAGTGGGAACCCAGGTATTAAGGTATTAATTTATACCTGCGGCACAGTTTTTACTTAATTTATGTGCTCGCCGACTACGTATTCAGTATCCAGCGGTTATCATAGCCCATAGACTCCGTTGCCTACCCTATAAAAATCAGAACCTCGATTGCGCTAATGTACATTGTATTTACCAAAAGCAAAACTAAAACGTTTCCTTGCGCACAATTTGTGTTGCGCGAAACATTTGAACGGCCACCAATTAGCTTTCTTTCTATTGGGCGAAATTAAGGACAAACTTTTGTCTACTCTTCAGGCTATGGGGGGTCGTTCCCAACATAATGCATCCTCAATGAGCTATGGCAGCAACTTTACTTGTCAGAGGAACACAGCATTGTAGATGAATGTTATTTTGCTGTGATCTGTAAAGTGGAGATGCTTCCCACATTTTTCCACTATTGTAATATGTAATTAAATGTATGATATCATCAACAGGCCTTTATGGGAAAACCACACATGAGGAACTTGAGCAATGACACCATCATGTTGGCCTAATGTAGGTTTGTGGTGTGACAATAATATTATTGGCCATGTGTGCATGCCCTCAGAAACCTTATTTTTTCTTTGCTAGTTATAAATTATACTATACTTACACATTAGAAGCAACTATACTAATATGTAATGTTGTGTAATTAATAATAATATTCTGCAGGGAACAATGAAAGGATTATTACCAGACCAGCTAGAGAACTTGGATTGTGAAATTATTCTAGGAAACACATACCACTTAGGAAATCGTCCTGGCACTGAAGTATTAGAAAAAGCTGGTGGTCTCCATAAATTCATGTCATGGAATAGAGCACTTCTAACTGATTCTGGTGGTTTCCAAATGGTATCACTGCTAAAACTTGCTGAAATAACTGAAGAAGGAGTAAAATTTAAATCACCATATGATGATTCTGAAATCATGTTAACTCCTGAAAAATCAATTGAGATTCAAAACTGCATTGGTAAATTTCAATATTATTAAAAAAAAACAATTTATATGTATGTTAAATGTGTATGTTACATAAGAAAAAACTCTCACTAGGTACTAACTAAAAGTTCCTCTGCTATACTTGAATAAGGGTTTGCATAGCTGGTTCAATAACTCACATTTAAAAATCGGGAGAAAAAGAATATTAAGTATATTCACATCCTTTTCCTATTATTCTCCTTCCTCTTCATATTTAAATAATAATAATGTTTATGCTTTTATACTTTTTACAAAGGTGCAGATATCATAATGCAACTGGATGATGTTGTCCAAACAACATATCAAGATTATGACCGCATCAAAGAGGCAACACAACGAACAAGTAGGTGGTTGGACCGCTGCCTAAAAGCTCACAAAAGACCATCTGATCAGAATATTTTTCCTATAGTTCAAGGCCTATTAAATAAAGAGTTAAGGGAAAAAAGTGCTAGAGATCATATTACAAAAGATGTGAATGGTTTTGCTATAGGAGGATTAAGGTTAAAAATAGTATTTATAAAATAATGAGTATATTTTCATATGTCCTAACTTTAAGACTAAAATCAATTTGAATTTTCAGTGGAGGGGAATCAAAAGATGAATTTTGGCCCATGGTTCATCTGAGCACAGGCATATTGGACAAGAACAGGCCTAGATACCTCATGGGAGTTGGCCTAGCTATTGATCTTGTTATATGTGTCGCTATGGGTGTAGACATGTTTGATTGCGTTTTTCCAACCCGCACTGCTGTAAGAAAAACTATACATTTGCTTATTTATAAAATTATGTACTTCGTAATCAAAAGATTCATTCAAGTTTTTGAATACAAAATGCAAACCTTTTACAAATACAAAACTCCTGCACACACCTGCATGCGTTTACACTGCATACAAACTTTTTAAGTCCAAAATATTGAAAACAAACAAACCAAAAAAACAAGAAAGTTATAACAGGATTATTAAAAAATAGTTTTAATTGTCGAGTAAAAGCAGTTTTAGCTTTTCAAACCAAAAATCGCTGGTAATTTTATTACTTTTATTAATCCTCTTCTTTTTCTATACTAGTCTAAATTAATAATATTAAGTTGAAGAGTTTGGTTGGATAAATGCGCTTATCTCACTAACTACCGATTCAAATTGAAAATTCTTTATGTGTGTTTTCGCGCGGCATAGATCCTTGCAGAGCATGGCAGAGCTGCCGGCGGCTGGCGCGGCGGTCGGCTAGCCTTATTTGTTGCGGAGTTATTTAAAACTGATACCTCATAAGATATTAAATGAAATGAAAAAAGGAAAAAAACAAACACCAAAAAATATATTTTTAGGAGATAAGTACTTATAGTAGTATTGTACCTTGTACCACTGATAATCTAACTCCAAACCGTTACGTAGTTTTACCTTCCATCATCAGTTCACCCAATCAACCCGATAGAATACAACTATTCATCAATACGAACCTATAATATTCAAAGAATAATCTTCCAACTCCTAACGTTTGAGGAGTTGTACCTTCCATCACCAGCTCATCAACATGAGATGATGACTAACAGAAGCAAACACTTGAATATCTTTAGAAAAAATAAGCATGTCATATGTGCCTATAAAATTTGAGGCTTGCCCTCGATTTCCATGGGATCTCATCATCAGATCCTGACTTGGTTACTATGGGACCACTTTAGGAGAATACTCTATCAAATAAAATAAAATTTTGAAAATCGGTGAAAATTCATACAAAAAAAATACATACAGTGATATGTTCCCTGTATATTGAAGTAGGTTAAGAAGGAATATTGATGCTCAGCTCCTATTGGTCGTAGCGTAACCACTCTATAACTAAAATTAGTTATGAAGTGGTTCGTCGTGGTGGTGGTCGCCGGAAATCAGGAGACGCGGGTTCGAGTCCCGCCTGGAGCATATATTTATTCATCGTTTTCTTCGTTTATTTGTAATTGTTACAATAAATTAGGCGTTTAAACGCATCAAAAACATTTCAATGTGACAAAGAATGTCGCTGTAAAAGATATTATCATCATAATCATCACCAGCTTATATAATTATGTCCCACTACAGTCACTACTGGGTACAGGCCTTCCTACATGGGAGAAATACATTAAAAATTTGGGCCATAACACCACTACGCTGGTCCATTGCGGGTTGGTAGGTTAAAGCGGTTGCAGTAGTCAGTAACAACCAGACCAACGGCGTAACTTGCCTTCCGAAGCACGGAGGAGATCGAGATTACAAATTTTTATTGACCCATCCCAGGATTGACCATGTCGAAAGATGCTTTGTTTTCGTTGTCGAAGCTAGAGATGCTTAACAACAGGCCCAGCTAAATAAAGCCGTTTAAAAAAATATGTATTTGTATTCGCGTGTTATTTAAAAAGGCATAGGTTTAAAGATTTTTTTTATATGACTATAATTGAACATGAAACTTTATATTTATACTTACAGAGATTTGGATGTGCTCTCACTAATAAAGGACAATTGAACTTAAAACAAAAGAACTATGCAAAAGACTTGAATCCCATTGACAAAGACTGTTCATGCTCTACTTGCAAAAACTACACAAGAGCCTATTTACACTGCATTGTAACTGCAGAAACTGTAGCTTGCCATCTTATATCAGTCCACAATATATTCTACCAGGTAAAATATTACTACGGGATTGGTTCCGTATTGTACTAGGCTCACCGATCAATGACTGGTGCACTAGCTAAATCAAAATTTACATATAGACAGGACAGCGCTTTCTTTATCTTTGGTATTACCGCAGGTTTGCGCAGGGCCAAAGGTGTGACATTTCACTCGTAAGTAGGTATCTACTATGATTACAATAGTTATTTGCTGTGCTTTGAAAATGAATGTTTTATCCGGCCAGGTATATTTAACGGTCGCGGTCAAAAGTCCAGTGACAGTCTCACACAACTATTTTTTTTTATATATAAAGCACGGCAATTGACCCAACACCATCACCTGATGTGAAGCGGTAAGGAGAGTCCATATGTGAAGACAGCTAGTGCAGAATAGACATTGCACTAGCCGCCTACAAGGTGGAGACCTTGCCGGCCCAAAAGGTGCTCTTTCACGCCTCTCTTGAAGGACCCCATGTTATAGGAAGGAGGGAACACATGTGCTGGCAAAGAATTCCAAGTTCTGGAAGTACGACAAAGAAACGAGGCACTAAATTTCTTTGTGCGTGATGTTGAAGTGGAGACAATGAATGGATGACTCCGAAGACCGGCACGCGTGCTCCTGAGCAGGAAGGGTGAGGGTGGGATAAGGTGAAAAGCTGTTCAGAGCACTCTCCGTGATAAAGCCGATAAAAGGCGCTAAGCGACGCAATGTCTCGACGCAATTGTAGAGGCTCAAGGCTGTTCGTGACCTCTACATCGCCAATGATACGGGCAGCACGACTCTGCAATCTGTCCAGTGCATCGAGGAGGTACTTGGCGGAGCCATCCCACAAGTGCGAGCAATATTCCACGCAAGACAGGACCTGAGTTTTATAAAGCAGGCATAATTGGTCAGGCGTGAGAAATCGACGCACCTTGTTCAGAACACCGAGCTTCCGTGAGGCTGTTTTTCTCACGGTTTCAATGTAGTTCCTGGAATTCAGATCGCTGCAAATCTCCATTCCGAGCAAGTTCAAGGAGCCCTGTGCCGAAAGAGTAGTGCCCTGAAGAGAGGGAAGGGGAAGAAACGGCGACATTTTGGCTGTAAACGCGCACACCTGAGTTTTCTTAGCATTGATACATAGGGATTTTAAAAAAAATTATAACTTGTCGTTTACTAACACTAGAACTAAGAGAATTGTTACTAACACAATATGGATGAATAATCTGAAATAAAGAAATTATTATTATTATTATTATTGAACTCAACAAGATTGTTAGAGCCCCATTCAGAAATAACGTTCAACGCCCTGTTGAACTCAATAGTAAGATTCTCCCTCTCCTTCTCGACATCAGCGCGCCCAGCCCCTGGGCGACCGTAATATCTCCCATGCACTGTACTGTCGTCCGCTATTTACTACAGCGAAACACATTTCACTCACACACTTAAACCTAATAAATCACGAAGTGGCTACATTCGCGTGCACCATTCTATGCATATCTTTGTGTGGGGATACTCAACGCACACAATAGCACGTCCCATAGCATATATACGAAAAATTTATGTATGTATGTAGTGATCTGTCGATAGAGGATGAAGAATTATGTGAATTATGATTGTACAGTCGACAGCACATCAGGCGTAACAGTTTGACCTTGAGACTGCCCTTATTCCGTTTGTCATAGAGGCGGCTTTCGTAGTGCAACTGTTACACTTGATGTGTGCTGTCGTCTGTACCTACAAAAAAATTGATTTAGCGTGTGCACCAGAATTACCCATTGCCATTTAAGTTTAATTTGTCATTTAAATTAAATATATTAGTTTAAATATTTTAATAAATATTTAAAAATTATTTACTTTTGTTTACAGATGCATCTTATGAGGACCATGAGAGAAAATATTGAAAATGGCACATTTCCACAATTTGTGAATAAGTTTGTAAACGAGTTCTACAGGGATAGCAATTTCCCAACCTGGGTTGTAAATTCATTAAAATCTGTTGGAATACATGTTTCTAAACAATAACAAAATGTGTATTATTCTTAATTTTTGATTTTAACATTATTATAAATGTTTGAAAAGTTACTTAGTAATTAAAATATAATAAAACTAGAAAAATTTCACGTCCTGAGGCAGGAATCGAACCCGCGACCTTTCGCAATCCGGGCGACTGCTCTGACCACTGAGCCACCCAGGACTTGGGATATCCCTGTGAAATTCCTCTAGTCTATCTGTATTTGCGTTTATGAGCTAACGTCCACCCTACAATGTCGAAATATTCTATTTCAACATCCGAAATGAGTATTTTTACAAATACCTACGATTCGGTTAAGTTGGGGCAGTGCTTTCAAATATTCTTATTTTTGATTTTAACATTATTATAAATGTTTGAAAAATTACTTAGTAATTAAAATATAATAAAACTAGAAAAATTTCACGTCCGGGCGACTGCTCTGACCACTGAGCCACCCAGGACTTGGGATACAGATAGACTAGACGAATTTCACAGGGATATCCCAAGTCCTGGGTGGCTCAGTGGTCAGAGCAGTCGCCCGGATTGCGAAAGGTCGCGGGTTCGATTCCTGCCACAGGACGTGAAATTTTTCTAGTTTTATTATATTTTAAATAATAAAATGTGCATTATTATTGAAAAAAAAATGGGTTGCCAAAAATTGTAAACCATTTTTACTTATGTAAGTATGTAATTTAATAGATTTCACATAAAATCATCAGAATCATTACCATCATAATTAGTACTCATATTTTCTGGTTTCATTAATGTTGAGTAACTTCTAAGCTCTGCCTCTTCTTTTTTTCGTTTTTCTTCCTCTTTTTCCTTCTCTTTCTTTTCTCTTAGTACCTTTTTTTTATCTTCTCTTTCTGATCTGTCTCTGTTTTCTCTCTCTTGTCTTAAATCTGGAAAAGCTTCCTTTTTGGTTTTGTTCAATCTATTAACAATTTCATTACTTCTTTTTGCTACTTTAACTTTTTTTACATCTTTGTCTTTATGAAAAGCTACTTGTCCCGCCTAAAATAGAAATAATTTTAAACATTACTATAATGCACCTTTTTATTATGGTAAAGAAGGACTAAGTATAGTTCTGTCAATGGGTGAAATGTAATTTTGGGGAAGTAAGAAAAAAATTTATCACTAATTTCGATTCCACAACTCATTTGTATTAAGAATGACAATATAAACCACTACAATGTACCATTTATAAGTTAAACTCATTTAAGAACATTTTCTACATAGCTGAGGTTGGCTCCACAACTTCACTCGGGATTTTAAAAATATAAAAATAAAGTAATTCATATGACTGTTATCTATCAGTAATATTTATGATACTAGTGCAGTATTTTGGATTTTAGAAACGAGTAGACAAATGTAACATGACACATGTGCGGAAATTAGTATTTGCAGATTTGTGCCATCGCTCACTCGTCACTAAGATCATTTATATTCAGCAAAAACAGTGTTCCAAACAGCACTCAACCCTAAGAAACACAAGTGTTGATTGTCTGAAGGTAAGACAAAGTCAAAATAACTTAAATTGCTTCCCTTACATCAAAGATACGGTTGCAAAGAGCAACTGACTGTAATTTCAAATGAAGTGAGCTTGCTAGAAAGACCGGCATGCCAAATTGTGTTGAAAGCCTTAGAAATGTCAACAATGTCATGTGATACGGCTAAAGCTTCACCATTTTTTTCTAAAGAATTGCTCTAGAGGTAAGTACACAAGAAAGTCCGCATTGGGCCAGCGTGGTGGTATTATGGCCCAAACTCCTCATGTGTTTCTCCCATGTAGGAAGGCCTGTGCCCAGCAGTGGGATTTATATAGGCTGGTGATGATGATGATGATGACATGCTTATAATAAAATATTACTCCAGACTTACTTGTGATAGGTACTTATTAGATAACAGATTAGCCCTTGTTGGATCAGACAGGAGAATTTTTCACAACATAAATATGATGTTTCTTACAATAAAAAAATTGTTTGAATAATGGAAAATGAGAAAATATGATGCCTCTAATATATGATTAAACCAAAAAAAGAAAATAAATATTCATTATTATGTTTTTGCTCCATGTAGGTTGTCTAGAGTGGCCCTAGCATACTCCAACTCCTGATAAGACAACAACACGATTTTTTTATAAAATGTTTGAATTTACCTACCTCCATTGATGGTGTTTTTTTCAGGTTTGACCACATAGTATACACTATATCAATATCATTCATTTTATTGCCCAATATAGAATTTGCTTTTACTAATTGGCAAGCATCATCAAGAACGGAATTAGGAATATCATCTATTGTCTGACTCTGAAATTTCAATGTTTTAAATAAATTTATTGATATTGAAAATGGTAAGTATCACTTTATTAATTTTTTAATAACTTACAGCTGCTAGACGTAAATACACATGGGCTGAAGATACTTTATCAACATGAAACCACACATCTTCCGGCCATCCCCATTTAATTAAATCTTCGTCTGATAAATAAATAAAAAAACTGTGAGTAAAACATTTTAAAATAATTAAAGTTTATATGATGAACCTGCAGACTTTTAATATAAGCCTTGATGATTAACGGAATTGACTATTTTATTGTAATTAATAATAATACCGAAAACGTATATAAACTATTGCAGAAAAATAAGCAGATTAATTCGTTATTATTTTAGAGATTCATTAATAACATAACGCATGGATTGTCTTTAAACTGGACGTATACATACTTTCATGTTTGTCGGCCCCCATAAATAATGTAACTGGCGGAGAGACAACATCGCTAGTAAAATAGAACACCATAACTGAATTCAATCCAATTTTATTTCTTTCAGAAGCTAATAATTTTAAATAAAAGTTGAGACTTTATTTTAGTTCATAGCACCGTGCACAGATCACGCACAGTGTAGTCTAATTTGACAGATGTCAAATAACAATCTTTACGGTCCGTACTAAAGAAAGATTACCAACGTTACGAACAGTAAAAACGCCTAGGACCGAATTGAAGACCACTTTTCCGCGCATTCGTATGTAGTACTCCTGTCAATGTCCTTAACAAAAAAGTTCTAAGATCTTACGTTTTTATAAAAGAGTTTTAGAAAGTATTTATAGAAAGATATAAAAGTTTTATCAATTCAAAAATAAAATATAGACATCATTTTTCGCAAACTATATGTCGTATCGTTAAATTTGACTTGACTAGTGTTATCGGCGATATTTTTAATCTCTATATATCGATTTTATATATTATTTTAGAGTATCAAAAATATTTTTGAGAGCTCAGGGGGCCTAGATAAAGATACCATTCGATAATCGCCTAGCGGAAAATGTATGGGATTTGACATAAGACATAGAACGACTTTCTATAGATAATGTCAAATTCCACACATTTTACATTTAGCGATAGCGATTGTCAAATGGCATCTTGTCTAGGCCCTCTGTTCATACATTGTCGATGTCACATCATATATCATACCACTCCGGCCAATCCAATATGAAAGATTATTAAAGGCAAATTATGCTATATCGGCTCAGCATCTCGAACACTACAGTCGGGTCGAATCCTAAACTCCCGTATGACGTATGTCAGATTGACAATACTAGTGATGTATCTTTGCACAACCTATACACTTATCGCTGCGATTATTTGATACTAAGTACGTAATACAGTACTTTTTGTTTAAATAGTTTTATTGGGTAAAAAAAACAAATCCTAATAAAATAAATATTTTTATTAATCAGAATCATCATCTTCTGAACTACCAGTGTTGCTGTCATCATTACTAACATAGATAATTATTTCACTGTGGATTATATTATCTACTTTGATGTCACGATCATAATCGGACAAGATAAGACTTTTGGTTTTTTTTTACCACCTTCTCCCAATCTTCTTTGGTCACTTTCTTACGTGCCTCGGTTAGAAGAGTCTTCATTTTTTTATCCCAAAAGGTGGAGCAGTGTTGTGGCGGGCTGCATAACCTATTAAATAGGTAAGGTAATATATAAACATTTAATTTTGAGATAGCAGAGTAAATCCGATAGTTATCTAAACATGTATTGAATATGGAATCGTAATAAAAAACATGCATACGTTTGATTTGAGCCCATATCAATTCAATTACATTATGTTGGCAATGGTATGGGGGCAGTCGCAGAACTTGGTGCCCATTAGCCTGTGCCAGCTCGTCTATTTCGTAGCGTAGCTTTGCTTTTTTGTGCTCTTCAAGCAGTTTCACCAATCGCGGTCTCAACATGTCCATGTTTGCTTCTATACCGTGCTTTTCAAGCCAGGCAAACTGCAGCTCTTTCCTGTCATTCGACATAGCCGCCTTATCCACCTGGAAAAAATCAAGGGCATCAGATAATCAAAAAATCAGGGGCAAGCTGTTATTCCTGCATTATATTAAAAAAACAAAAGCACTACCTGAACCGAATGATAAGGTGCATTGTCCATTATTATTATTATTAAAGGTTCCGGGAGACTTGGTAACAATTGATTGGTAAACCATTCTCGGAATGTGGTGGCATTCATCTCTTCGTGATAGTCAGTGGTGCTTTTTGATTCAAATGCCAACAAAATTTTTTCCATATAACCATATCCAGCAGAACCAACGTGCCATATAATGAGCCTACTACCTTTGCCCATGAGTACTTTCGATGTTGACGCTTTCGTATTGTCCGTCCATGACTGGTTCATAGTATGGTTAGCATTTAATCACGTCTCGTCAAGAAAGATCACGTTGTCCCAAACAATAATTTTCTTTGCCTGGCGTAAGAAGTCGTTTCGTTTCATTATTATATCTCCTCTTTCCATCAAAATTTTTCTTTTGTTTGTCGCGCAATATTGAAAACCATTTTTTTTCAATAAACGCTGATAACGTGGTTTTAGCACCATTAAACAGGCCAGCTACTTTTAGAGACACAAGTAATTTCGCTCTTGTAGGGTAATCATTTCGAGTATAGTACCCGTAAACATGGTTCCTAATGGCACAAGTATCAAAATTGTCGATATACAACATTGTTGGCTTTTTTCCACTTTTTTCTAGGCGAGAACAATTTTTTTCCTTCGCGAAATCCCAAGTGCTTCAGCAACAAGGCTCCGCCATTTTGGGATTCGCGTTCAAAATAATTTTGCAACTTCATTACCAACTCACGACTTTTGCTATTTAAAGTTTTTCCACGCGTGCGCTTTGACATATTGGGCCTAATTCTGGCGAACACATGCTAAGATTAAATTTAAGTTCAGTCTACCTCTTTCTCTCAATATGAATACGAAAAGGATCGCCGACTTAAAATTTGACATTTAGAAACATGCATTCAATTTTCGACCTTATTGAACGTGTTAAAATGCAGTGTTTAGGAGGCACCTCCGTACATGCCGTCTAAAATTGTCTATGGTTCCTTTGAAATCTCTCTAAATTTAGATGACAGCTCTAAACGAATTCTTGCCATCTTTTTCCTATTACATATTGCGAGAAAGAGATATACTGTACTTAAATTTAAACTTAGAGTGTGCCGCCAGAATTAGGCCCATTGCACTAAAACAAAACAACGAGTCCGATTATAAGGAAGATCAAAGTCCAATTTAGTGCCAAGGTCAACGTATATAAAGCAGGAACAAAAAAAACAGAAAGCCGGGTCACACACAACAAGAATTTCAAGAGCATAGGTAGTCAGTGTACACGATAACGAGCAACGGACTGTTGGCAACCCAACAAATAAATAAATTTATAATAATTTTTATATGCTAGTAACACTGATATGAAATGTCATGTCAGTCATCCGCCCTTTCTCGTTCTTACTACATGTTGTACTTGCGATATAATAATATTGTAAATTCAAGTGTTCACCCTAATAAACAGTGCATTATAGTGAAGAATCAACGGATCTTTTATTGAGCCGCCTACACGGACGACTGCGAGAAAACAAAAGAGTTGGGATGACTAGCTTTCCATAGACCATAGAAAAAAAAACTTCAAAAACCACTTTTTTCATTTTAAGGTTTATATAAAAAAACGTAAAGAAATTACATACATAAGATAGACCTACTATTATTTTCCATGTTTTCTGGCCATGGCCATGTGATATCTGAGGTAACATCACTAGCAATAAAGATAAAATATAACCGAACGCCATAACCTTGCAAGAGCGTATTACAGAAATCGTGATAAAATGTTTTCTTGCATGTCAAACAATTTTAACACTGGGAATACAATTTTTTGTTCTATGTTTCCGATTAGCTATTTGTTTCGCTTGTTATTGATTCCGAAGATAAACTATAAATGAATTTTGATTTGAAATGATTAAGTGACAAAGTTTTAAAAAGTTGTAGCGATCTATTGTTGAACTGTCATACGGGAGTTTAGGATTCGGCCCGACTATAAATAATATTTATTAAATATTTCTGAGGTTGGCACAAAATACTTACTTATTTTGGTTTAGGGTCAGTAGGAAAGTGCCTACTCTTGTGATTATGCCGGGTTTACATTTATATGACGTGTCGTGTTGTGATGCTGTCTGACGTGACGGCTACCGTTCACATCTGTATGTCGCGTTCTGATGTCTTCTGACGATATTTTGAATCAAATCACTCCTAGCTCACAGAGTTGACACGTTCACAATGTTTTTCGACGAATCTGCCGACTCCGATTATGAAGAAGTTTTTTTTAAATACAACTAAATGACAAACGAGCTGACAGCCCTCGTGGTGATAAGCGGTTACCACCGCCTATGGGCAGATATTTAAATTTGGTGTTGGCACATCTTCTTAAAAAGAAAGAAGGCGAAATAGAAAGAACATTGTGTTGCTAACTGAACAGTATCTTATTCTTTCCTTTTTTTCCTCCTTCTGTAACTTAAGCTGAAAAAGCGAATAAACTATTTACTTTAATAGAATAAAATATTGCAAACACGATTTTAACACACTAAGGAAAAGCGAAGAGAAAAAAAACACAAACGTCAACAACTCTTAGCAACGAACCAAAAACTTCTTCGTTTCATATGCGCGCGGAATAGAAAATAAGTAGCATTCGCCACACCTTCCTTGTTTTATTTATAAAAAAAGCTAAAGCGATATTCACTGTCTCATAAAAGAGCTTCAGAACCATCCCAGAAACTTCAATTAGTAATTTTATTCAGGTCGTCCATACTTTATAGGTCTTTAGGAGGAGGCGAAGCGTGTTCGGTGGATAGTTGTCAATTAAAGACTGTTTCAATTTCTCATGATTTATATTGGACGAGGCTTGCTTATATACAATTTCATTTGTTGATTGCGGAATACAGTAGCCAATGGGAAAACCTCTCTTTTCTCTTCTCTCTGGGTTTCTTCGCGCTTCAACGCGGTTGCGGGCCTCGAGCGAAAGCTCTTTGCCCGAGCGGCATCTCGGTGAGCTTATAGCTCACCGGTCATCGTGCATCACCTTTCGGCGATGGCCCCCTCTTCGCCCCTATGCTACGACCCCGGCTTGGGAAGCGAAGCCCTCAGCGCGGTCAGCCCCACAGGTGAGTTGACGTTGGTCAAGGCCCGTTGAGCGCCAGCGAGCGGGCCGCGGCTTACACTTCCGTCAGGGGAGCTTTGAGATGGGGGAGGGGGGTCTAAGGTGCCGCCTGCAGTTGGTGATGCAGGTGGTAGAGGTGGTGATGGTTGCGGTGCTTCGGCGAACAGTGCGATTTCTCGCACGCTCAGCTCGAGGCAGTCGGGTGTCTGTCCAGGGGGGTGCTCTTCGCACGCGGCCTCATGGGCGCGCACTTGAGCACGGGTCAATCCGGTGGTGGGCGTATCGTGCACAGCGAGCTCGGCACACAGGGGTGAGAGGCCTGCGGCGTGCTGCGAGCCGTACACGATACGCAGTCGTAATTTGGGTTGGTCGCTTCGTCGCGGGGATGCAGCTGGTGGTAGTGGTAACATCTCCCTCTCCGCCTTAGGCGGTGACAGAATGTCGCGGGGCGGGGCGTCAATATCTGTGCGGGGAAGGGGAGCAATATTGTGGAGGTGGAGGTGTGGCCCGTTGTCGGCGCTGTCGAACATTCGACGCGCCAGACGGGCAATGAAGGCCTCCACCGTCGGCATCCGCACGTCCCGGGCAATGACGTCGTTTCGGACGTATCGCCCCGCATCTGTCAACACGCGGAGGGAGATATTCTGTTGGGCCTGCAGTCTAGAACGCTGGGTCGGGGAGCAAAGCGCATACCACGCTGGCGCCGCGTATGTAAGCCGCGAGCGGACGTAGGTCTTGTAGACCATCAGTTTGGTACGAAGAGGTAGCCGGGATGCCAACACCGGACGGAGCATGGCTCGCGCAGCTTTCGTCTGGTGGACTACGTGGTCCACCTGCGGCGTCATGCGCAGCGAGCGGTCGATGCGGCATCCGAGGTACGTGACTGTGGTCTGCCACTCTACGTCCTGCCCACGCAGCTTGAGTGGCGGTGGTATGCGTCGCTTCAACCCAACCAATAGAGCGGCCGTCTTACTCACATTGACGGCCATTCTCCAGTTGTCTAGCCATGCAGGCAGCAAGTCCTAGGGAAAACCGGAATTATTATTTAGGTTGGCCTTCCGCGGCTATACCGTAAAGAGAACCGCGGTCTTAACTAACTTGCGGCTGTACCGTGCAGAGAGCAGCGCTCTTAGTTACTTTACGGTTGTGCCGTAAGGAAGGCCTCTTACAATGTATATGTCTTATTATAATCTTATATCAATTCTATCTAATATAGTTAAGATGACATTTATTTATTGTATTTATTATGTAGCTACGGGTAATAAAAGTCTAGACCGTGCGAATAATTTATTTTAACATTATTTACTTATTATTAACTTAACACTCTTTTATAAGTATGTAGTATTTTCTATAAAATTATTGATATCAACATATAAAAGTATATACCGTTACTAATATATTTAAATATGTTGTATGTGTGTATTTATGTATGAATATATGTATTGTATGTATATATATGTGTGTGTTTTATATATATATAAGTCATGTATGTACCCCGTTTATTTAATTATTTTTTTTTAATCAAATTGGATTGCTTTCGAGTTTGTTTTGTTTTTTTATGTAACCCTGGCTTGGCTACCTCTTTCACAATCAAATCCTACAAAAGGCTCCACTGAAAATCAGCGTCGTGGTTGGTAGCAGCTGCGACAAATGCTGAGTGGATACCATTTCAGCTTAATCACTCAATAATAATTTATAATTTATTTTGTATTAGAATTAAGTCTTTTATGTTGTGATGCTGAATAAAGTTTTATTCTATTCTATTCTATTCTAATAAGGAACGCCACAGGTGTGTATCTGATGAGTCACACACAGCACAGCAAAGAGAATAATATAGCACTGACGCGTGCATACTTGTCTGACGCAGTGTTGCCAGTGACCGATAGTCAAAAGTAACACGAGATAGTGCAAAAGTAACATTTTGATGTGAAAAGTAACAATATTTTTTTATGTAACAAAAAAACTTATTTTTAGTAAAAGACTAATACTGTAATATGACACTTTCTGAGACAAAAAATAAAAGTCTTCTTTACATTCTTCGAAAAAATCGTCACATTATATTTACATCGTGTCGTGAAGCTTACTTTTCGATATAACAAGGCAACTATAAGCTACTTCACAGCGTGTGCCTTTTTTCGCTACTTTTTTCTAGTAAATCCTAAAAGTAACTTAAAAGTAACATTGTGAGTCGAGTAACATGAAAGTAACATGAGAGGGTCAAAAGTAACATAAAATGTTACAAAAGTAACATTCTGGCAACGCTGGTCTGACGCGACAGCTCCCCCGCCTCCCATGCCTCCCCATACCCCACGCTCTGATGCCATCGGGATCGCTTCTGATGCGACCAGCGTTGCCAATCTGTGGGGAATTCCCCAAACTGCGGGGATTTTCAGTTCGATTGGGTAATTTGTGGGGAGAGCGTTTATGTGGGGAAAATGCGGGGAATCAAGACATTTACGCTAGAACTGAACTTAGAAGTAATAAAAGTAGTCTAAGAAGTAAGTATTATTTATAAATTATGTAAGGATATTTAATTACCTTGATTATTTAAGCACCTTTTGGGCCGGCAAGGTGGAGGCGGCTAGTGCAATGGGTCAATTGCCGTGCTTTGTATAAAAAAATGAAATTTAAAGCAATTTCACCGGCAGGAAGGTTTTACAGTTTATTTTATGGCAACATGTACGACCGCTTGGCCGAGTGGTCTGTACCCCAGGCTACTCGGTCAAAAGGTCCCGGGTTCGAATCCCGGTAGGAACAAATGTTTGTATGATCAGTACGAACATTTGTTTACGAGTCATGGATGTTTATATGTCAATTTAGTACATTTCTAATATTTATATACATATTATTATCATTATTTCTCCGTTATCTAGTATCCATAACACAAGCTCTTAATGATGCTTACTTTGGGCTAGATAATAGGTGTGAGTGTATAAATATTATTATTATTATTATTATGTCCATCAAACTTAGAGTATCGCAGAGAACTTTCTCAAACGCATCTGTCGAAAGAAAATTTAGCGTTTGAAAGAGTTTGAAAACAGAGAATCACAATGGCCTGCACAATGACACTGTAGTCATTGATATAAACAAAAAAGGGAAGATACGGTACGCCTAAGCATTTCATCGTCGAAAAACGGGCTGCGTGCACTACATACACACGAGTCCGCACACAGCAACATTTTATTCTAAATACGCATGAAGCTCGGTAATCAGGTAACAGAGATAGATGAACGCCCTTGACTGCCTAGTGCAAGCGAGACGACTGTTACTGTATAGTATTACAAAAGGGAATTCCCGACTTCGTCTCCCACCTCCCCTTCTTCGTACTGCGGTACCGTCAACAAATTATCTTACGAAATAAGAAACTTATTTTTTTTTACTTAAAATATTAATTTTTAAGAACAAAAAGCTTTTAGACTGTAAACATTCCCAAATTATTTAAAATCATTTAAACTGTGAAAGCATACTATAATTTTAATTAGGAATTTTAATAATATTTTACGAGCATCAGTGACTAATCTTAGCATTAATAAAATTGTTGAAGATATAATTTATTAATTATACTGAAATATACTGGGTGGTGCCGTCAATATGACAATAAATTAAAACATGGACTATATTAATTCATAGAAATGGTTTCCTACTTTCAAAAACATCTTATTAATTTGATAAATTCAGGACAGTTTATGAAATAATGCAGCCAATGTTATAATATTTCATACAAATGTCATGAAATTATCAAATAAATAAAATGTTTTTGAAAGTGGTAAACCATTACTATGAACTAATATAGCCCCTGTTTTAATTTATTGTCGTATTGACAGCACCACCCTGTATATTTTGCGTTGTTTTTTTTTATATAAAAAGTACGGCAAATGACTCAACACCACCTGAGGGCCTAGACAAGATGCCATTTGACAATCGCTACCGCTATCGCTAAATGGAAAATGTATGGGATTTGACATTTACAATCGAAAGTCAATCGAGAGCTTATGTCAAATCTCATACATTTTCCGCTTAGCGATTGCGATAGCGATTATCGAAAGGCATCTTGTCTAGGCCCTCTGATGTTAAGCGGAAAGAAGAGTCTATAATATTATGAGAAGACAGCTAGTGCTAGTCTGGCTGGACCCCAGGGCCCAGGAGACGTGGGATTCTCGCTTGGAGCATACAATTTTTTCATCGTTTTCTTTCTTTATTTGTAATTATTTTATTATATTATTATTTCTTATTTCAGTCGTGAAACAGTTCGCTGTGTTTCGGATTGAAGGGAAAGGTAGCCAGTGTAATTACTGGGCATGGACGACATTTCATCTTAGGCCTCAGGGTGACAACGCACCTGCAATATCAAGTGCTTTTCCTTGCTATTGCAGGTGTCTATAGGCGGCGGTACCGCTTACCACCAGGTGGGCCGTCAGCTTATTTGTCATCTAGTTGTATAAAAATAAATAAATAATAATATTACAGCTAGTGCAGTTTAGACACTGACCGACTCCACCTTGCCGGTCCAAAAGTTGCTTGTTTGTTTTGAAGGAACCTATGTTAAAGGAGGGAGGGAACACGTGTGCCGGCAAATAATTCCAAATTTTGGAAGTACGACAAAGAAACAAGGTACTAAATTTATTATTGCGTGATGTTAAGGTGGAGACAGTGAATTGATGACTCCGAAGGCCTGCACGCGTGCTCCTGAGTAGGAAGAGGGAAGGTGGGTTATGGTCAAAAAGCTCTTCATAGCACTCTTCGTGATATAGCCGTTAGAAGGCGCTAAGCGACGCAATGTCTCGATGCAATTGCAAAGGCTCTAGGTTGTTCGTAACTTCCACATCGCCAATGATACCGGCAGCACGAAGCTGCAATCTGTCCAGTGCATCGAGGCGGTACTTGGCGGAGCCATTCCACAAGTGCGAGCAATATTCCACGCAAGACCAGACCTGAGTTTTGTGAAACAAATATAATTGGTCAGGCGTGAACAATCGACGCACCTTGTTCAGGACATCGAGCTTCCGTGAGGCTGTTTTGATCACGGTTTCGATGTAGTTCCTGGAATTCAGATCGCAACATATCTCCATACCGAGTATATTAAGTAGTAGCAACTACCCGCAGCTCTGCTCGCCTTCCAGAGTGTATCCCATCTGGCCCGGTGACTTGGCCCGGCGCCGGGCCATATGGGAAAAAAAAGTTTTAAATGGCCCGGTGATATATTTACCGGTCCAGATGACACAAATCAAGTGCCATCGTCCCCGGTAAGGGGAGAAAAGAGGATACGCCTCGTAATTTGTGAAATACTAACTACAAGCATCTATGAAAGGGATTGAACTTATAAATCAAACTACTTAGTATACAATAATCATTTTTTATTGTGAATGACGCGATACCAACTTGTGTCATCAAACTCAACCTGAAATAGACTTCTTATAAGTAGATCTTTTCTAAATCCATTTAAAAAATATACATATATATTTAAAAATTTTATTATTTTAAAATGGGTTGGATTCCTAAATTGAAATTTAAATATTTAAAAAAAACCGTCTTGTTATAATAATATTTCTGAATCCTTTGAATAAGTCGCTTGATATTTTGCAGGTTATTGACCCAATAGATAGAAAAATTTTATGTCGTTTACGAAGTAAAAACCTCCTAAAATACGAATATAAATATCATCAAAATAAAAAAAGTTTATATTTTTGTCTAGATTAGTCCGAATTAAAAACTGTATAATTAATCTAGCGGACTTATTCAATGTTCACATTAACAAAAAAAACTAAATTTTCTCAAAACATACATAGGGGTTCTTCGGGTAGCCCCTCCATGGATGGTTTTCTTTTGGACCACATTATTTTTGGAAAGTACTGCCTAATATATTACGATTTTTGCTCTTACACGTTGGGGGTCCCTGTAACCCGTATCATTGATACGGCTGATACGGCGGATTATAAACAATCAACAATATAAAATGGTCAAAAACAATCTTTTAAATAATAGTAATTCCTAATCTACGAAGCCGAAATGCTATGAACCAAACAAAATTATTAATCAATACTTATTATAACATACAAACAGTCTTCAATGTGGTTTTTTATAAACAATCAAAAAATTCATATAAAATGTCCAAAAATTTGAACATAATAACAATCTTTTAATCAACGATGCCAAAATGCTATGAATCAAACAAAATTAAGTACTTATTATAGCGTACAAACAGTCTCCAATATGATTTTTTTTAAACACAATCAAGAATATACATTATAAAATGGTCTCTTTACCAAAATCTGAAAAAAATAAGTAGCCTCTTATTATAAGTATATCACTATAATATTATTTGAAAAATTTTATTTCATTCATAGCATTTTGGCTTCGTTGATTATTATTATTATAAAAATATTGTTATTATGTTCAAATTCAAAAAGATCTACTTAAGAAGTCTATTTCAGGTTGAGTTTTATGACACAAGTTGATATCGCGTCATTCACAATAAATACTGATTATTGTATACTAAGCAGTTTGATTTATAAGTTCAATCCCTTTCATAAATGCATGAAGTTAGTATTTTACAAATTACGAGGCGTATCCTCTTTCATCTTTGGAAAATCTGTAAATAGCAGTATCGTAAACAAAACCATGACATAAAATGTGTATATATTTTTACTTATTATTTTCTTAATATGTTTTCTATGCTAACGCTACCAGGTAATGCTACCTTTCGGTAGGACTCGGAACTACTCGGTCGCTCGGGAGTACGCGCTATCTCCGTCACTTGCATGCCTATACGTATAATTCTATCCCACTTATGCAGCAATATGGCGATTTTGGCTGGTTTGTTTATTTTAAGTAGATTTGTATTTAAAACTCAAAATTTATATAAGGTATGTTGGGGTAAGAGCGGATCGGAGAAAGAGCGGATAATTCTAATAACTCCCAAACTTATGCATATTTTCTATTACTGACACCATAGTCAATGACGCCATTTCGTAGTGCCTCGATATTCAGTCTGCAGTGTTAGTTTTCTACAAAAAAAACGTGTGCAATTGAGCAAAATGTGAAAGTGTGAAATTTTGCTCCATTTTCATCGAATCCGCTCTTTACCCTGGTAGCATATCTCCGCATCCAAGAGGAATATTCTAAATCTGGTAAGTTTTTTGGTCATAACACTCTCGTTAGATTTATGTTTTCTAGGTTAGGATAATGAATAACGCACAGTTTAGATATTTTATTTGAATCCGCTCTATCCCCTGCGGGGGAAAAGCGGACTAAATTTCATCCGCACTTTCCCGTTTAAAGAATGTATAGAAGGAATCTGTGGTTCCTAAACTTTAAGCTTTTCTGACTTTTTCGTACTTTGAGCCAAACATATAGTGAGTCTCGAAATAGTGCACGTATAAATTTTAATGTGAGTGAAACTAAACCCGTTTTTATCGGCAGGAAAAGTAATATATTTTTTTCATCAATCCATAACGTTCCACTGTCATTGTCTTACATAAAACATCATAAACTTTACAAGTATGTTTTAACGTCACTTACAAGTCTATTTATAATTGAAAAATAAAAGTTTTATAAATAATATTTCAACAACCTATTTTGTTTCTTTTTTTTCCGCCGATGAAAACAAGTTAGGTTTTACCCCCACATTCATGCGCACTATATCGAAACTCACATAATATACATACTGAATTTCTAACGAAGCTCCCTATTTATAAAACATTATATTTTTTAGGTTCAAAATTCCCCACAAGTGCTTTAGGAAATCAGAAAGGGCTACGGGATATTCATAAGAAGATTATGAGGTAGCAATTGAAAAAGTAAAAAATAAGGAGCTTACAAACTATGCTGCAGCAAATATATTTAACATACCATATTCGACACTGAATGACCGAGTCCTTGGTAAAAAAGGCTTGAACAGTGGAACAATGGGTAGCCCACTTGCAATACCCATGGAAACAGAAATAAGGCTGACTGATTGCCTCCGGACATTAGAGAAACGGGGCTTTGGTTTGTCTAGAGAGGAAGTCCTAGAGATCGTTTCCATCTCATTTAGATAATGTTGTCGCTTGTCAATAAAAAAACCACAACCTTAGAATACTTACGAAAAAATGACTGACCCGTTTATCATTTAGGGATATTGCAAACTTACAAACTTACTTAGCGAAGTTACAAAAAAAAAGCAAAACAAAAAAAGTTTCAAAAGAAAAAAAAAATGGCAAAGGAGTTAGCTAAAGTGGTTGAGCTATTTTAATTTGTTTTCTCCTAACGCTTTGAGATCAATATTATCATAGGATTTTGATAAGTACATATTAATTTCTGGAATTATTGAACAAAGTTTGAGAGCCACTTCTGTGTTTCATTTTTAAATGGGGGAAGAGCGGACGTTCTGCTCTTTTAAAAAAAATATATTGTCATTACAGACCCAGATACGAAAGAATCGAGACTGTTCCAATAGTATAATTTGTTTGGGGTAACAACGGTTTACTAATCTTTATGAACATTATTAAAATAGTGAATAGAGCCGGTTTTAGGCTATAGTACGATCTTCCCCCGGTATAGTCCGCACTTTCCCTGAAAAAAAACCACTGCATGCGCAGTTAGACCTTTATTTTATGGACAAAGTTAAACTGTTACGGGGTACAAAAATATGTATTAATAAAGCATGGTCTTTCTTATTCGTAAAAAATAATTCATAAGTCATGTAACCAGTTAGAACATTGAAATAAAAAATATTTTCTGATGTCTTTCAAGAACAGTAAAAAACCATCTGCTCTTACCCCAACATACCTTACTTTACGGGTGAAAAGTGAAACTAAGTGACTTTTTTTCTCTCCGTGAGTGGTTTGTACACTTATTAAAAGAACAAGACGGCATTTTAGCCAATGTTCAACCACAATTTAAACAAATTACCGGGAGAAAGTGTTCGTTTGAAATTCCAAGCGCAACTAGGACGCACTTTTTGCCAAGTGAGCCCATGGACATAGTTGAGCCGGAACGCGCGCCGAGCGTCGATGCCGTATCTTCCCTTTTTTGTTTATATTAATGACTGTAGTAGCGCTTATGACCACTAGAAAAAAGGATTAAAATTTGATCCTTCGAATGATATGTTGACAAAACAAAGGCATAATAAAGAGCTGCAATAAATACCTTGATGAAAATCATTAAATACTTAATAAGTATATGTAATAAATATATTTGATTTATAGAAACAGTACTTTTATTTCTTTCCTGAAAATTTGTGGGGAAAATATGGGGAATATTGATTTTTTCCCCCCAAAATTGGGGATTTTCAGTTAGGTTTTTGGGTAATCGAGACCGTGGCAGTTGGCAACGCTGGATGCGACACAACAGATTGCAATCACGTCACGTCACGACAGAGAAATGTAAATCTCACCATGGTAATCGTATGAAAGCGATACCTTGATGCGTCACGTCAGGCGACAGACAAATGTAAATCCGGCGTAATCCTCAAACCCTACGGTCCAAATTGAACCATTTGCGCCATTTTACAAACGAACCGAATTGAACGTATTTGGTATTTGTGCCAACCAAACGTGACGTCATGAAGGCGTGCACCACCGTAACGGCAATATTAATTTTTGAATTGATACAAACTTCTTAACATACTTAATTTGCTACAAATACTTTCAAAATTTACTCTTAGAAACGTAAAATGTGCGTAAAATCTCAGAAAAATTTTTTTAGTGTCATTGAAAGGAGCACATTTTTTTTGTTAATTCTCCCTATA
Source organism: Nymphula nitidulata (assembly GCA_947347705.1). NCBI lineage: Eukaryota > Metazoa > Arthropoda > Insecta > Lepidoptera > Crambidae > Nymphula > Nymphula nitidulata. The sequence continues at coordinate 17,424,737 of OX374618.1, read as the reverse complement.
AAGGGATGGCAAAGGAAACTAATGCCCATACAGCCATGTCTTCAGTATTTCTTTATTTCTTCTTTTATTGCATTAAAAGTTTTCAGCCTCCCGAACAAGCCAGTTCCCATAAAGGCTTTAGTACCGTAGACCACATACATACGCTGCGGCAGGTTATACAGAAAACCGAGGAGTATAACCTGCCATTTTGCTTGGCGTTTATGGACTACGAGAAAGCCTTCGATTCGATCGAAACATGGGCCGTGATTCATTCTCTTCAGAGGTGCCACATTGACTATCGGTATATCGAGGTGATGAGGTCCTTGTACGAAGCGCCACCATGACGGTCCGTGTACAGAATCAGTATACGAAACCTATCCAACTGCAGAGAGGGGCAAGACAGGGAAATGTAATATCTCCGAAACTGTTTACCGCTGCGTTGGAAGATGTTATCAAACTACTGGACTGGACAAGACTCGGCATCAACATCAACGGCAAGTACATCACTTATCTTCGATTTGCCGATGATATAGTAGTCATGGCAGAATCCCTGGAGGAATTGAACACAAAGCTCGACGACCTCGACAGAACCTCCTGACAGGTGGGTCTGAAAATGAACATGGACAAGACAAAGGTTATGTCTAATACCCATGTCACACCTATACCAGTTACAGTTGGGAGTTCTGTTCTTGAAGTTGTTGACGAGTACGTTTACCTAGGACAAATGATCCAGTTAGGTTGGTCCAACTTTGAGAAAGAGGTAAATCGACGAATCCAACTCGGATGGGCAGCGTTCGGGAAATTGCGTAAGATCTTCTCGTCCGTAATTCCGCAGTGCTTGAAGTCGACAGTCTTCGACCAGTGTGTGTTGCCAGTAATGACATACGTCTGTGAAACGTGGTCGCTCACTAAAGCAACACAACGAGCTATGTTAGGTGTTTCTTTGCGAGATAGAATCAGAAATGAGGACATCCGTAAGAGAACCAAAGTCACTGACATAGCCCATAGGATTAGCAAATTGAATTTGCTAATCCTATGAGCTATGCAGTGGGCAGGGCACATAGCACGCAGAGCAGACGGCCGGTGGGGGGTTAAGGTTCTGGAATGGCGACCACGTACCGGAAAGCGCAAAGTAGGACGGCCTCCCATTAGATGGACAGACGACCTAGTCAGGGTCGCGGGGAGCCGTTGGATGCAGGCTGCGCAGAACCGTTTTATTTGGTGATCGATGGGGGAGGTTTTTGTTCAGCAGTGGACATCATAGGCTGGTATGATGATTGCATTAAAATGCTGCCGTAACATATTTCAATGCTTCTTAGGAGTATTTTACACGAAATATATGATGACAGTTACTTTATGTGCTACTTGATGAGGTGGATAAATAACCACAAAAAAGTTCTCATCGTAATTAAAATAATATGAAACTAGAAAAATTTCCGCTCTGAGGCGGGAATCGAACCCACGAACTTTCGCAATCCGGGCGACTGCTCTGACCACTGGGCCACCCAGGACTTGAGATATCTCTGTGAAATTCTTCTAGTCTATCTGTATTTGCGTTTATGAGCTAACGTCCACCTTACAATGTCGAAATATTCTATTTCAACATCCGAAACGAGTATTTTTACAAATACCTACGATTCGGTTAAGTTGGGGCAGTGCTTTCAAATCAAAAATTAAGAATAAAGTTCTCATCGTATTTCACACTGACAGTGGCCCTAATTCTGGCGAACATATGCTAAGTTTAAATTTAAGTTCAGTCTATTTCTTTCTCTCAAAATCAAAAAGAAAAGGATGGCAGTCATATTAATTGACATTTAGAAAGGTGCGTTCAATTTTCGACCTTATTGATCGTGATAAAATACAGTGCTTAGAAGGCAACATGCCGTCTAAAATTGTCTATGGTTTCTTTGAAATCTAACTAAAAGTGACAGCTCTAAACCGATTCTTGCTATCTTTTTCCTATTACTTATTGCGAGAAAGAGATATACTGTACTTAAATTTAGAATTAAAGTGTGTTCCCAGAATTAGGCCCAGTAGTACACTTGAATGAGCGAAAAACTTGAAACAGCGCACATCCCACCGTATTCAATTCGGCCCAAGGCGTTTGCACTGTTTGTAACGTATGCATTGTTTGGGTATTTCGGCCCGTAGGTTTATTAGTGATCTGTGGTTCTGTCACTTCTGTCTGTGTAAGTAATCTGTGGTTTTTTGTCCATCTCAACACTCTTTAGACATACTCTTTCTAATCTGTGCTCAACACTCAATGTTCATAGCGATGCTTTCGGTTTATTTGAAGAATAAACTAAATACTTACCACTTTTACTTGACCTAAAGACTAATCCTATTATTTTAAGTGTAATAATGAACTTATTCTAAATATTCAAATAGAAATGGAGGACACAGTACTGCCTGCAAAAGGCGCTTTCCATAATGGTGATATAGAGTGGCAACCACTAGCTCTCACTTTAGTTGAATATCCGAAAGGTATTTTATCTAAATTCTAGCTGTTGCAATTTTTAAGAGAGATATCGTCGCACGCCTTTTCATACAAACTCAAGTCGAATTAGTAACGAAAAAAACCGATTAAATCAAGACTTTCCTCGATTTTAAGTCAGGCTACTCTAAAAACTTATCAGAGTTTTTTTTGAAAAACAGTACTCGTATACTGTTTATTTTTATATCAACTATAACTAAAACAATTTGAAACTTTTTATACTAACCAAAAATCGCAAATAAGTTTTATTAAGGTTTAGTAAAATCCCCTGACAACTTTTTAGACTAACTTGACTCCCGTAGACCCAGCAAATCTTGTTTGAACCAGTTTGACCATTTCCAATATTTTTTACTCTTATGAAAAGCTGTTCGACGTTGACACTGAATAATTTTAATCATATTTATTTCAGCAGATTTGTGTTTTTATTTTTAGATGACTTTATTGGGAAATTTTTAGCATTTCTTAGTTTATCTCCATTTGGAATTGGTGCTGGATTTATAGCACTAATCTTATTTCGAAGAGACCTACATACAGTAAGTTTTTTAATGTACTGATTGAAATACTATAATAAATATTTATTTTGAATTTCAATTAAAAACAAATAAAGATTATGATTTTTATAATATTACTAACACTAAATTTACTCATTATTCTCCCTCAATAGCAGTTAGATTGAAATAAACATTTTCTGATTACAGATATCATTCTTTTGTGGTGTGTTACTGAATGAAATTCTTAACATAGTTTTGAAACATATGATATGCGAAGCCAGACCTCTTGCAAGAGGTCACTTGTATAATGAATATGGAATGCCATCTTCTCATGCACAATTTGTTTGGTTTTTCACTGTTTATGTTTTGTATTTTGTTGTAATTAGGTGAGTTTTTTTTAATTAATCCACATAGTACATTCTTGTACTTCTACTTTTGTTCTCTTGTTGATTATATGTAATGAAATAAGATTCAAGTATACATACACATTTTAAATATCATGTTTGAACTTAAGCTTTAGCTAGCCGCACCTAAACACTAACAGTATTATTTGTGTGCGGTCTATTGGATCCCAAGCACCTCCTTATGGTACATGTAATAAATCATAATCATAATCATAAATCTTTATTTGCCAGAATACAGGTGTATTTATAGTTATTACATTACAATAATATGTGCCAGTGTATTCTACCAGTTTATTGGTGTGCAAATTTTTTGTCATTCATAAAGAAATGATTAAATACTACACAGTTAATTAATTAAGATATTCTATTAGTTGGTTTTATAACTAAATGTGTATCCTACTTAAATTTTATTTTATATATATGTCAATTATTTTAGGTATAGTCAAATTACTTAATTAGAACATTTATAATTATTGAATTCATTTAAGTTATAAAAACAATTTTCTAGTGTCCTAAACTCAGTGACTAGCGAAACACTAAGATTGTAAGAGCAAGTGAGCTAGGAAACTACTAAAATGTGCTGTCCCACAAGTCTAATCTTTGCTGAAACATCACACAAACTAAGTTGCTTGGGGTCCAATGGATCCTATGCAACTAATTAAACATTAATTTAATAGGTGGTAGGCCCTATGTAAGGCTGTCGGTATAGGTACCACCGCATTTCCTATTTCAGCCTTAAAGCAATTTAATATGTTTCAGACTAAAGGGAAAGGTAGCTACTAGCTAGTGTAATTATTGGGCATAAGGTATTTTATCTTAGGCCTCAGGATGACGAGGCATTTTGGCAATACCAAGAGACCATTTCCTTGTTATTGCAGGTGTCTATAGACAATGGTATCTACTTTCCACAAAGTTGTATGTCAGCTTGCTTGTATCTAGTTTAAAAAAAAAAATTGAGAAAATAAATTCTCATCAGCATATTATTATTACTAATGTGAATATCTATCAGTCATTGTAAAACTGAGTGTGTCCTGCCATTTCACATAGCCACAAGCAGAGCAGCTCTAATTCATACAGAGCCTTATACAGTTTATGTTAACATAAAAAGTTATTTATTATAAAAAAGGGAAAGGGAGTTAATGAGGTTGATTCATCCATTTGCCGAATGTGTTACCCCAGCAAGAAAATATCTACCTACTTAGTGATATTGAGTTTAGCCAAGAACTAGAGTGACCCAGCTTTTTGCTTTTTCTCCAAAACTACAGTATGCACAAATTTCACATTAACAGCACATTACTCTCTAATTATTGGCTAAACTCAATTTCACCTAGTAGATATTTTCATGCTGGTGTAACACACTCCTATTTGCCGGAGATGTGTAGACATTAATATTATTTTAAATATTGGGAGAAATGTATATAAAAAATAATATAGAGTAGGTAGTAGAAGTGTATGTTTTGGCAGCTTTTAACTGGTGCGTTTATTTTGTAATAAAAATATATATTTTTATTGTTTAATTTACAGGTTGCACCATATTAATAATAACAGTATAATATCAGCACTATGGAGGATGATCATTGTTGGAGGCTGTATGACATTATCATTGCTTGTAAGCTATGGAAGAGTGTACTTACATTACCACACCACTAACCAAGTGGTAGTTGGTGGAATTGTAGGCTCTATATTTGCAACTATTTGGTTTACAATTGTGCATAGAATATTTACACCACTTTTTCCTCAATTGGTTTCTTTGTGAGTATTCAAATACTGGTATATGCCAATTTTACTATTTTAAATAAACTGATTATGATGGTTTACACAAAATTACAAGGTTGCTCACCTATTACATATGATTATATTTGTGTCTGGTGATGCCACTATACTTTAGCAAACTATCATCCATCACATACAGTTACACTTATTTATATACAGTTCTATAGTTCAATTTTAGTGTGTGTTTGTGTTGGGATGTGTGTGTGTGTGCCTGTTAGACCAAACGCGCGCTTGCCCACATTTGTGTGTGAGGTGTCGCTGCCATCTGGTTAAATTCCCCACTTAATTGGATGCCTAGCCCGTTGATTAAACGCCGGCATCCAATTAAATGGCCTGTAGTGAATTGAAGTAGACTTACTCAACATAATAATATGGCGTATTGAAACTGCTAAAGTAATTAGATGCTTAGGCAGAGCGTCTTGTACTGAAGAGGTTTGGTGATTGGTAGGTTTAAGGTTTATTTTTATGACTACTTGTAACCAAAAGGATTTCAGTTATAAATAGTCATAAAAAATTACCTTGAACCTATCACTCAGTCACACAAAAGCTCTTCGATTTAAACCACCTGCCTAGGCGTCCAATTGAATGGCTAATTTAACCAGACGATTGACATTAAATCCTTAATTCCCAAAGTGTTCCAGTCCAGGTGGATCGCTAGGGATCTACGGGAGACTCGACGGGGGTCTTCGCTGGCGTGACATAAAAACACATTTTTTGACGAGTTTTGGGAATATGGTAGAAATATAGCTGCAGGGGGTCCACCGTAACAAGCTAAATTTTGGTAGTGGTCTATGAGAAAAAAGTTTGGGAACCTCTCCATTAAATGTTGCGGTCATTGACTTGGCTAGTTGTCCTTCAGCCGTTTAATTCCAGGCGTCCAGTTAAGTGGCTAATTTAACCAGATGACTGCAACATATGCATATAATTGGGGGTGTATAGTTTAGGTGAATAGGAGTACAGTAAACGTTAGGAAAAACCTACAAATCACACACCTAATGTGATAGGTGTACGTGATGTCGCGTAAAGCTGTCCGTAGAAGTTTTCAATCTCGGCCAAATGTCTGCCGTCGACGGTCTTTAGCTTCGTCAGCAAACTGTGTCCAAGCGACAGATCTCTGGCAAACACTTTAGAGCGGTTCTCTCTTTTGTCTCATATTTTTTTTATCCATAATCTAACGTGTCATAATGTTTTCTGACACAATCATCATGTGTCCGAATGATAAGTAGCCCTAACTTAATGTCTCATAATATCACTTGCCCGAATACGGAATTCCCTAAATATGTATAATATGACATAATTTTTTTTGCTCTAAATATCACAATCTATAATTTTTAAAAGACATAAAAGGCTTTTCTATAATAGTTGTAAGTAGTTCTAACGTAATATTTTATAATATAACGTGCCCTAAAATCAAAAATGCAAGCAAGCCTAAAGCATGCAAGCAAGCAGCATGCAGCATGCATGGCTTCTGTTACGGCTCCGGCGCTGCGGGGCTCCGGCGGTCCCATGCGACCTTACCGTCGCAGATCGCAGGCCGCCTCGCCCCACCGCGCCTTCGCGGGCTTAAATTACACTACGGGTAGGGCAGACAAGACTACGGGGTGTCGGTTTTACAGTGATATATTTCTGTCACTGAATTATAAAACGCAACGGTTGTTTAGGTTCATAAGACAACATTTTAGTTAAATTATTTCAAATGTAATAGAAACTGTCTCTGGATAAAATGATTTTCTTGAAATAACTCTTATAATAACTAACCTTTATGATATTGATAACATAACCAAGATAAACCTACTTTTAAACATATGTTTTAGGATAGGACTAACAATATTATTATAAACCACCATTCGGTCTAACATACATTATACAATATAACACTTAGGACATGTGACTTTATAGCAAGAATAAATAGGATATCTAATTATTATAGCACAAAGGCATCTTATGACACAAAGCTAAGAACTAAAGACGATTAGTTAATATACAATTTTGTATACGCGAACATTATGAAAAGTGATGATTATAGCAAACGTGTTAGGAATTATGATTTTCGGACAGTCGATATTCGGAGAAGAAAGAGACTGCCCTTTAGAGCCGTTCGATCGCCTCTTTAATACGTTCTGTATTAAATCGGCATATGTCACGAGTCAAGGACTTACGAGATTTATTTGTTGAGCTGCCGACGAGCATCCTCAGAAGACTGTAGAACCATTTCATGTATTTTTTCCATTAACTTCAATGTTGGCTCAGAGAACAACTTGTATAACCTTCAAATCAGAATATCGCTCAATGAGTAGGGGTTACCTCTGTAGAATTTAATGGGTATATAAGTGTATCATTTTGATGATATTATTATATCTTTGTACTCTTTTTATGTCTTTAATTTCACCACATGCTGGTATACAGTATATCAGAATTGACTGGGTCAACATTGTTTCTTCCTAAGGCCTGGTGTTTTGGAGGTAAACTTTTCGGTGGTTTATCTGTTCGTTAATGGTATTGGTTCGATAACTTTAAAAAATTGTTTCCGAACAAAGCAACTTTAGTTAAACTCCGTTTTACTAAGAATAATTTAACTGGCCAATGTGTAGGTAACATTATCGGTTCTTTTTCAAACGCTTTACGGTCGCGGTCTAAAAATGTTTATCAGTTTCCAAATTACATTATCTGTCACACTATGTACAGTAAAGGCTAAAATGCTAGATAGGTACTTAGTATATTATTAAATTATAAAGTCTAGATACTTGGCATCTTGATACGTAATCATTTTTTCCCCTGTTTTTATGAATAAATATTTATTATTATTATAAATGCTTACTTTATCTCGGTATGTAGCCGGTTTATAAGAGTAACACGGGCCAAGTGTTACCCATTGATAAATATTTGGTGTGTTGACTTATATTGGCGGTGGGATGTCTGAGTTATGTAATGAGTAGGGAATCTGTATTATTATTACTTTTAATATTTGTGAAGCAATCTTTCCACTCATAGAGTGTTGATGAATTTTTGATGATCAAACTCATTTCTTAATTTAAAAATTGACACGTCATTAAAAATTAAATGTCTTAGTTTCTTTATCAGTTATTTTTTTAACAAAAAATGGTTTTATGAAAAAATCTATGCCTTATGACTAGTAAATTATATAATCGGCCTTGTGACACAGATTTGTGCATGCAATTATATACCTTATGGTGGCAAATATTAATAGTCCGCGAATGTACAGTCGACCAAATTGAATCATGACCCACCATAAGATCATTTTCCTACAGTCACTCTATACAAAGTAGGTTGAAATTCGGTTGAACATACATTTCTTATGTAACGAACCTGTTATCAATTTATTAGACACTCACAGTCACTGACAAGGCTATGATCGTTATGATAAATAGATCGGAGTATTTGAGTATTGCACGTAAAAGTTTTTACGAAAATCGGCGAGACCGACATTTGTTTATAATATTGTCTTAGATTTTTATTTTATTCAATTCAATATTGTTTTATGGCTTTTTAAAAAAAAAATCAGACTACTACTTGACATCTGACACATAACGTCATTATATTTTTAAAATTATAATAGTATTTCTTAGTAGTGAAAAGAGTTTAGATTAGGAACGGCATCTTATTCAAAATTCCAATTGATACTTTAGTGAGGTGATAACAAAGATTAAAATTGCATAGATCTCTGACCTGTAATGACGCATTTTTATTCATATTTAAAACGTACTAAGTGCAACACGCAAGATAGCGAAGAAAACCTAACTAAATATATGATTCTAAAGGAATGATTGGCCAAGTGGGTCATGATTCAATTTTGGTCGACTGTACGTCACCGGCAACGATGACAGTTGAAAAGTTCAAAGGTCCTATTTGCCTTGCCGCTGCCGTTATTTTGTTTTTAAAATCCTTGTGAAAGTATGGTTTAGAGTTTAATTTAGAAGCATTGGCGCTAATTAAAAATAAAATAAAATAAGGAAACGTGCACGGTAGCTTTATTTTCTTCTTGCTTAAATAATAACTTAATTAAAACTCAGACTAAAGTCTTATTAAATATAAATGACGAAATAATATAAATAATGATAAAATAATTTAAAAAATTACAATAAAAAACAAAAGAAATGGGGTAGGTACTTGACAACATTTTGTTTTCATAAGTAAGAGGTTAAGAGTATACCTATGTCTAAGATCAATAGTTTCACAGACACAGTGTAATGTTTGATGTATGTATGAGTATGAATATGGGTGAGAGGCCTGGTGTTCTATGACACAGGCAGGCAACTGCTTATTTTAGACTCCAGTCTCCCACCAACATGGTGAGAAAATAAAATAAATTTATTATTATTTATTATAAAATTTATTATGTGTTGCGGCGCATCGTGCAAAATGCTCCTTAGAAAATCGACGGAACATGTTCCTATATTACTAAGAAATGTATGGGCATATTGACAACATTAACAATAATTATGTAATATGTATGTTTTATTCATAGTTGTCATAATAATAGTTGTTTTAATTGATGTCGGCAAACTTATAACTATTGGAAAAAAATTGACAATATTTATAAATTTTCTAAACAGTACAACTTCAATAATATTTCATACCTATTAAGTTTGAATTATTTTAATGGGTAACAGAAGCATATATATTTTCCGAATTTGTGAAAAATTTTGTGCCAAAACAAAGCTAAACTTTTTTATATGAATATTAGACTAATGCAAAATCTATGTTGCAGGAAATTATGTGAGATATTGATGATAAGAGACACCACTCTAATACCAAATGTGTTGTGGTTTGAGTACACGACGTCGCGGCAAGAAGCGAGGACGCGCGGGCGCAAGATGGCGGCGCTGAAGCCGACGCAATGACGGTACGCGAGCGCGCGCGTGCCCCGCGTGTCGCTCAAGCCGCGCACGTGACGACTAGTCGCCACCACGCTGCTCGCGCTCCTCGGTGGCATACTGCTAATAAATTCAGACTGTCTATGGTCGCTACTACCATATGAAGAACTTAATACAAAAAACGTTGTGTAAAGACTTGTACATTGATATTTTATACTTTGTTGTATATAACGCGATATTAGAACTTGTGAAATGTTCTCTTGAGATAAATGTGTCTTTATACCTAATAGTGATATTGATTAAAATCTTTTTTCTAGAAACATACAATTTTTATAAAAAGTTCGACTTGTCATATGATTCAAGATTTATTACAAAATGAGGGCAATAATTACAAAATATACCACAGTTTGAAGGTTGTGTAAGTATTATACATATGCCTATGTATATATAAATAATTTTATAATTTTTACAGTAAAAAAGCACTAATATTCTGTGTCTGTAATAAATCATAGTTTCTTTATATAGATCGAATACCTAATGTTTTCTCCTGGTAATACTTCTAAGGCATGTAGGTATTTAATATTTATTTAATATAATATTTAATGTAAAGAGTAAAGTATAGTGAAACCAGATTTATATAGGTATTGTATATAAAATGAATTTCTCATGTGAAATAAAATAATTATTGCGTGATATATATAAACGAAAACAATGTATTTTAAATTAATATGTCAACCCTCTCTAGTTTAAAATAAGTATCTACTTCATCTAAAAATGCTTATAATCCTGTATTTTTTTACATTTTTCTATGTAACGTATCCACTTAGAAATATACACTACTTCAAAACAGAAGTCTTCCTATAAGCCATCTAATCTGATAATATGCTTTAGTCGCATTACCAATAATTGCTTAACTTAATAACGCGTAACGACCAATACGCATAACAAACAATAATCAATACGCACATTGATATTTACGAAAAAGGACCGATACGCAAAATTTCTTATATCAAATTATATTCGCATATCGAACACGTTTTTAACCGCCCACAATGACGAGCACTACACTAAAACTACACTCCTGTTTTTAGGCAGTATAAAATACAAACTGCACAAAAACAGGAACATGATATCCCAGCTCCCATTATTTCTCTCGCATTAAGCAATTTTGTGGGTTCGCTTCATGTAATAACGAAAATAGGTATATTGTCAAGGAATGTATACCTACTCGTTAGAGCTTTGCCGTTATCTACTGGCCACTTTAATTGTTAAACATTATCTGTCACACATGCATGTCTGTCTCAATAATAATGATTCATCATCATCATATCAGCCTATGATGTACACTGCTGAACAAAGGCCTCCCCCATCGATTTCCAAATGGAACGGTTCTGCACAGCCTGCATCCAACGGCTCCCCGCGACCCTGACCAGGCCGTCTGTCCATCTAGTGGGAGGCCGTCCTACTTTGCGCTTTTTTTGCCTTCTTTGCGTCCAGTACGTGGTCGCCATTCTAGAACTTTAACGCCCCAAAGGCCGGCGTGCTATATGCCTTGCCCACTGCCACTTCAACTTACTAATCCTATGAGCTATGTCAGTGACTTTGGTTCTCTTACGGATGTCCTCATTTCTGATTCTATCTTGCAGAGAAATACCTAACATAACTCACTATGCGACTGCGAACTTTCACAGAAGGCCCTTAGTAAGCGACCACGTTTCACAGCCGTATGACACCCATCACTGGTAACACACACTGGTCGAAGACTTTCGACTTCAAGCACTGAGGAATTTTGGACGAGAAGATCTTACGCAATTTTCCGAACGCTGCCCATCCGAGTTGGATTCGTCGATTTACCTCTCCCGAAGTTGGCTCTACCTAGCTGGACCATTTGTCCAAGGTAAACGTACCCGTCAACAACTTTGAAAACAGAACTCCCAACTAACCTTTGTCTTGCCCATGTTCATTTTTAGACCCACCTATCGGGAAGTTCTGTCTAGGTCGGCGAGCATTGTGTTCAATTCCTCCAGGGATTCTGCCATAACTACTATATCATCGGCAAATCGAACATGAGTGATGTACTCGCCGTTGATGTTGATGCCGAGTCCTGTCCAGTCCAGTAGTTTGAAAACGTCTTCCAACACAGCGGTAGACAGTTTCGGAGATATTACATTTCCCTGTCTTATCCCTCTCTGCATTTGAATAGGTTTCGTATACTGATTCTGTACACGGACCCACATGGTGGCGCTCTCGTACAAGGATCTCATCACCTCGATATACCGATAGTTAATGTGGCACCTCCGAAGAGACTGAATCACAGCCCATGTTTCGATTGAATCGAAGGCCTTCTCGTAGTCCACTAACGCCAAGCAGTGGCCGGTTATACTCCTCGGTCTTCTGTATAACCTGCCGCAGCGTATGTATGTGGTCTACGGTACTAAAGCCTTTACGGAAACCGGCTTGTTCGGGAGACTGGAAGTCGTCAAACCTGCGCGCGAGACTATTCGTGATAACCCTCGAACAACTTGTAAACGTGACTCAAAAGCGTGATGGGTCTGTAATTCTTCAGTAAGGTTTTGTCACCTTTTTTGAAGAACAACACCGGATCTGTAATTCTTCAGTAAGGTTTTGTCACCTTTTTTGAAGAACAACACCACCAGGCCTCTGCTCCACGCTTGTGGCGTTGTGCCCTCGAGAATGGCGGAATTGAATAGCTTCTGAAGGACTTTCAGTACCGGTGTCCCACCCGCTTTCAGAAGCTCTGCAGTAATTCCCTCTTCCCCCGGTGCCTTGTTCTTAAGTTGCTTGAGGGCTGCCCTAATCTCGTACAGGCTGACGTCTGGGATATCTTCGGTATAGTGTGGGATCAGTCGAGGTCTTGGGTCTTTGCCCGAACTGATAGCGGGATTCATTGTATTGGTGTATAACGCTCCATAGAACCTTTCGACCTCCCTTGTCACCTCGGGCTTAGACGACACTAAGCTGCCATCCTCATTCTTTAGGCTAGTCAATTGGCTTTGCGCAACAGACACTTCCTTTGCGAATGATAATCATTGCCCATAAAAGAATAAGAACTACCTATCATTACCGTAAAAATAGACAAAGATTTACATTTTTCTAAAAATCGAAAAGGCTTCCCAACCCTTTAATTTATTTTATTTAATTTTAACAAAAATCAGATAGACTAGAAGAATTTCACAGGGATATCCCAAGTCCTGGGTGGCTCAGTGGTCAGAGCAGTCGCCCGGATTGCGAAAGATCGCGGGTCGATTCCCGCCTCAGGACGTGAAATTTTTCTAGTTTTATATTATTTTAATTACTAAGTAATTTTTCAAACATTTCTAATAATGGTAAAATCAAAAATTAAGATTATTTTATTTATTTATTTATTCATATAGATAAATCAGTCTGTATACAAACTTCGTAAAGAAGCTACATTTCAGGACTATCGAATAAAAATGAGCCAGTTTTACAAGCCAAAACGTAACGCCCTCGGATGTAGCTTTCGATAGTAAATATTCTAAATTATTAAAGTAACTAGAAAAAAAAAACAAATTAACGTATAGCAGTTTCTGCAAAAAATAATATTTTATAAATTAATTAATAACAAAATCGAGGCATTCTTCGTCATAGGTTCCGTCTGTAAAACTTTTACGGGCTCTTTTTGACACCGCATTGAATAGTATGCTAAACATCTCCTACACAGCTATAGTAGCCTGGTAGTCTAGGTTGGAAACACATGTACCTATTAAGTATTTGAGTTTTGTCCGTATGCCATTATGCGTTTGTCTAGCTAGGTCATTTGTGTCATTTTGCGTAGTGTTGTTTTGAGTTACATGAGAGGATATGTCATTATGCGACAAATTGGACTAAAGCAAATAAAAAATATTCATTAATAATTCGCCTATAGGATATTTCTTGTTATCAATTTATCTTGTTATTTAACAAATATAGTTTTAATAATACCTGGTTTTCAGAAACATGTAATTGAGCAACTAAATTATAAATTATTCTAGATTACTGGGTAAGTAATCAGATTTTAAAATACATATATATATTCGGCACCATCTGAGTAATTAGCACATGTATAGGTACTTTAACGAATGTTGACAAATTATCGGAAATTGTTTCATGTCCTGCCTGCCATATGTAGGTACGTAATATAGTCCCAAATAGTTATTATTTTTTAATAACGAATATTGGTGTTTTATCCCGTTTTAAAAACGCCTATACCTCTAAGACCGCCATGATCATAGAGTACATTTTTCATACGAAAAATGTTTTGCTGATGATATCGTAGTCATGGCTAAAAACCTGGAAGACTTGGGCACAATGCTCGACGACCTCTGTAGAAGTTGTTGACGAATATGTTTACCTGGGACAAATAGTCCAACTTGGTAAGTCCAACTTCCAGAAAGAGGTCAATCGCCGGATCCAACTCGGCTGCGCAGCGTTCGGGAAGCTTCGCAGCATATTCTCGGCCCAACTACCGCAGTGTCTCAAGACGAAAGGCTCTAACTCGTGTGTGTTGCTAGTGATGACTTTCGGAACTGTGACGTGGCCGCTTACAATGGGCCTCATAAGAAGGCGCAATGTCAACCAAAGGGCAATGGAGAGGGCTATGCTCGGGGTTTCTCTGCGTGATCGAATCAGAAATGATGATATCCGCAAGAGAAATAAGGTCACCGACATAGCCTGAAGAATTGCGAGCCTCAAGTGGCAGTGAGCAGGCCACATTGCATGGAAGACTGACGGCCGTTGGGGCGGAAAGGTCCTCGAGTGGCGGCCGCGTACCGGGAGACGCAGCGTTGGTAGGCCTCCCACAAGGTGGACCGACGATCTGGTGAGGGTCGCGGGAAGGCGATGGATGCGGACAGCTCGGAACCGATCAGTATGGAGATCTTTGGGGGAGGCCTATGCCCAGCAGTGGGCGTCTCTCGGCTGAAATGATGATGATGATGAAGTAGATATAAACCCAAATTGTTTCAGAATGTCTGGCAAAAAAATACCATCATGGGACTACTCCATTGGCACTACTGGGAATACACGCTCAAAATTGGACTTACCTAGCTGGGCAATTTGTCCCAGTTATATAATATTCGTCAACAATTTGGAGTGTAGAGTCCCCAACCTTCAGAGGAGTGGGTACGACATGGGTGTTCGACATGGTTTTTGTCTTCTCCATGTTCATTTTGAGATCCACTTGTTGAGAGACTCTATTGAGGTCATCGAGCATTTTGCCTAGATCTTCCAGGCCATGACTACGATAATGTCAGCAAATATAAGGTTAGTGATGTATTTGCCGTTGATGTTGATGCTGAGACATTTCCAGTTTTGAAGCGTGAAAACATCTTCCAATGTATCACTCCTCGTTGCAATTGGACATAATTTAGAGTTATAATTCTGTGTCCTTTATATATTTTCTGATCACTGTACGCTATTGGTGAACATAATAATGGAATGTATGTAGGATGTAGGCATGCCATAGTTATATTCTGCGTTCCGTACCAACGCTCGACACCTAATGTTACCCGAAATGTCCCAAAGCAATGATCCAACATTCTTACTGCAGATGACGAGTTAACGTATTCCAGTTTAATTCTTATTGCCCCTAGAGTAAGTTTTAATCGAATCGAAACGTCGACCATTGTTACGTTTGCGTTCAGCCCCCTTATTCACAACATAATATTCGAATTTCGGAAACTCTATACCTGTCACTTTTTACCACGGCGCGTCAAAGCGAGACGGGATGTGACTTTTCGAATCGAATCCGTGATTCGACGGTTGTGAATAAGGGGGCAGACAGACCAATAAAAAGCTTTTTCTAATAATGCACAACAGAGGCGCTGCTGTCGTTTTACTACGATTTGACAGAACACACCGAAAATCGAATTCGAAACTTTCGATTCGATTGAGACCGATTTCGATTGTAATTACTGGGTATGGACGGCATTTCATCTTAGGCCTCAGGATGACAACGCACCTGCAATACCAAGTTTTACATTGTTATTGCAGGTGTCTATAGGTGGCGGTAACCGCTTACCATCAGGTGGGCCGTCAGCTTGACTGTCATCTAGTAGAATAAAAAAAAACCTTCCCTAATAAGTAATAAATCTGCCGACGAAATCCGAAGGTAGGCAGGTAATTCCACTAGTATAATCGTAACGGATCTATTTTTGTTTTCGAGCTGCTTCGAATATCTCAAGAGCCTTATGGACTTATTATTGTTTTCGAAGTACTTTGAATATCTCAAGAGCGCTCGAGCTATGATTCCTCATGACTGACTGATAGACTTTTGGGCGCTTCGAAAAGGCGCGGCCCTCGTTACAGAACGCGCGGGTAAGTTGAGTAGTGAAGGAAAGTTAGAGAAGTGCCTAGGCACATGTCTGTACTTGGTAAAGTGCGACGAGTGTATACCAGTTCTTCGCACTGTTTTTCGACGACGAGTGTGGTGTATAGTTGTGAAGGGGTTAATGTAGACGTGTCTAATGTGCTAGGGCATTTGCGCTTTGCTCCTATAGATAAATGCCTTTTGAAAATCGCTATCGCCATGGACTTATTTAGTACAGTTACCGTAGATTAAAAGTCATAGGAACACCTGTATCTAAAATAAATCGATGTGCAAAAACACACTTTGAATTTTGACAGCTCACTAAAGCTGTTCTCGAGGAAAAATCGAGATTACGCATTAACGAAGCAGTTTTACACTATCAAAATTGATGGATGTGGTTAAATTTTCTTAAATAGACCTACCTATCCAGTATTGCACTTGTATTCAAATCTAATAATCGGTTCCGTTACCCTCTATACGTGTGCATGTGTATTGAGTGATCCTATCTTCAATCTTTACAATAATCGACGAGAATTTAGTAAATAATTGTTAAATTCGTCACGGTAAAGTAAAACATTAGTAAAACCTGAGATAAAACAGATATAGTCAATAAAGTTGATCACTCATACCGCATGCATTATAAAAATGCCATAATGTATATCTCATAATATATAACAGTTCTGCTTCTTATTTCTACATCAAAAAATTGTAAAAAATTGTTAAATACCATTACCAAATTATAAATTTGTTTGCATGTCACGTTTAAAATTTATAACGATTTATTTGGATCACTCACACCGCATGGTTGCCGTATGAGTGCTCTTAAAAATATCATCTTATACTGAATAAATACATATAAGACAATTTGTCTATTTTGTGATCTTATTACAACGACAAATCAAACAATGTGTTGCTCTGTAAAAACAAAGATTTTATTTTAACTTTTACATTTAGAGAAACATTAATTATCTTAAGGCATTTCATATTTTATCTCACCTGTAAAAACAAAGAAACGACATTCAAAGTTAATTTGCCGATTCAGACTTGTTATTAAACAGCTTAATTAATTCTCTAAAATTTTAATCACTTAAATGTAAATGTCATTCAACTAGCCCGTAAACAATATTGCTGGTCACAGATTAGAAAAGAGTATGTATAAAGATCTTTTAACAATCTTCAGTAGCTGGCGCCATCTCTTGAGTCAACTAAGACAACACCTCAATGAAGCGCGTCATCATTTAAACACAAAGGGATCCTAGATAATATCTCTAGGTATTCCTTTACATCTCCCCCCCTAGGGTTAGAAAATTTCTCAGGAGATTTTAGATTCTTTTAATAGCTATTTCTTCTTTCTAATCTTCATTTTCTCCTAGTATGGGGACGGGAATAAGTTTTGTAATATGGAAAAGATTTGACTCCATCTTTCTATGTCCTGTATTAATCTTGAATATCGATGGGGATAGTTTATCTTCGATTTTAAATGGACCAATCCTTAACTCATCTAATTTTCTTCTATTTAGTTTGTGACCATTTTCAACATATACCATATCACCTATTTCGAAATTATGGATTGTTTTATTTTTATCAATTATCATTTTATTATATTCATGTGATTTTATTGTTCTCTCTAATGCTAGTTTTCTGTCTCTAATCCAGTAATCTGCTTCTTTTCTTAGTTTAAGTTCATCTGGTATGAATGAAACGTCAGTACCCTCCAATAGGTATTTTGGTGCAAAGCCTGTAATAGAGTGTTCGGTGTTATTATATCTATCTACACAAGTATGAGCAATAGTCGTCCATGCTAATTTATTTAGATTTTCATTTGTCTTGCATCTTATTTTATTAATGAGTGTTTGGTTTAGCCTTTCGTTAAGTCCATTAGAAAACGGCGAATTTACTGCAGTGAAAATTGGTGTGATTGATCTTTCATTTAAAAAGGTTTTAAATTCTGTTGAGTTAATTCCAGGATATTGGTCAGTGAGAACCATATCGATTTCATTACAATTTGGTACAATACTTATAAGTTTTATAAAGTCCTTTGCACTCTGCGTCTTTGAGGTAACTATATAAGCATATCGAGTGAAATGGTCAACTAAAAGGTGCAAATATCTTTTTGTTGATCGAGTGCCACCAAAACCCCCAATTGTGTCTATTGAGACAATTTCTAATGGTTTTGTGGCAGGACCAAAATATGACATTAAACCATATTTAGCTTGTCCTCTTGTTTTATTTTTTATACATATTTCACAATGTTTGCAAAAATCGGTGATGTTTCTAGTTAAGTTCTTTGCTGTATAAAATTTTCCTATTTTCTTTTGCATCTGTTTTATACCTATATGACACATATTTTCATGTATTAGTTTTATAAATTTTATACTAAGTTCCTCCGACAGTAATATTTTTTCTTGCTTTCTTGCCCTCTTATAATATACATTATGTTTATATATTAACTTGTTCTTGTATTTTTTTATATCCCCGTTTTTTTCTTGATCTTTTATTATATCATTCAGTGTTACTAAGTTTATTATTTTTAATTGTTCATGTACATCTTTATTAGCTTCTAATACTGGGTTTCTGCTCAAGCAATCTGCTTCCAAATTATTTTTTCCTGCTGCATATTTTATTTCGAAGTCGTATTGCGATAGGTAATAGCATAAATCTCCTAACTCTTCGTCCGTTCTGGATTTAATGTTTAAATTTTCTAATGGTTTGTGGTCGGAATATACTGTGAAAGGCTTGCCTATTAGCCAGTACTGCCAGTATCTTATAGCCTCCTTAATAGCCAAGCATTCCAAATATATAGCCTTTCTTTTCTTTTGGGCTTCATTTAATTTTTTTGAAAAATATGCTACAGGTTTTTCTTTTCCGTCTGGTTGAGTTTGCTTTAACACAGCTCCAATACCTTCCAATGACGCATCTGTATATATGTTTATTGATAAGTTTTGATCAAAAATTTCTAAGATTGGTTGTGAACACAATAGTTGTTTAATCTTCTCAAAAGCTTTTTGGCAGTCCATTGACCATATGAATTTTTTGTGCTTCCTCAGTAAATTATGTAATGGTTCTAAAATTATTGAACTGTTAGGAATGTACTCTCGGTAGAAATTGATTTTTCCTAGAAGTTGTCTAATATTTTTCTGATTTTTTGGTGTTGGGAAATCTCTTATTGAAATTAAGTTATCTCTCACTGGTTTAACTGTGTTATCTTGTATTATATGTCCCAGGTATTTTACCGAATTTGTTGCGAATCGACATTTTGTGAACTTAAGTCGAAAACCTTCTTTTTCTATCGCCTCTAAAAGCTGTGATAAATGAGTTATGTGATCGGTGTAGGATTTAGAAAATATTAAGATATCGTCAATGAAATTTACAGCAAAATATGTTAATTTGTATTTTCTCAAAATGTTGCTTAGTATTCTTTGAAAAATGGCTGGGGAAGTTTTCAAACCGAAAGGTAAACATGTCCATTGGTAGTGGCCTTCCTGGGTAACAAAAGCAGTTTTCTTTCGATCTTCAATTCGTAAGGGAATAGACCAGAACGCAGAATTAATGTCTAATGTTGAAAAGTACTTACAGTTTCTGGTCTTTGTTACTAAGTCTTCAATTAAAGGAAATGGCTGAGCCTGAGGTACTACTACTTTGTTTAGATCTCTGAAATCAATACACAACCTTGTTTTTCTATTGTCTTCTTTTTTAAAAGCCAGGGTTACTGGTGCTGCAAATGGGCTGTATGATTCTTCTATAAGATTTCTTTCAAGCAATTTTCTCACTTGTTCTTCTATCTCTAACTTATCCTGTATTGAACATCTGTAAGGTCTTTTACTGCAGTATTTGTCCACAAGTAGATCAATGCGTGCTTCATAATCCTTTACTGTTCCAATATCATATTTATCTTTTGCAAAGCTTGATTTATATGTATTAATAAGTTTATTTATTTCCGATTTTTTGTTGATTATTCAAATGACTCAGATCCATTGTAAAGTCTTTTTCTTTTATATGTTCATTAAAGTTTATAAAGTTCAAGTTTTTTTCATTTTCAATAGGGTTGCTTATAAAATGTTGTTCCTCCTTTGTAAAGCTTTCTTCAGATTTTTGATCAATTTCTAAATTTTCATTTTGAATCAAATTAAACTCTTTTATAGTATCAAGTCCAATTAGAAAATCATATTTGAAGTCTTTTCCATCTACAATATAAACATCAATTTTCTTCTCTATATTAAAGATTTTAATTTTTATTGTTGTGAAGCCTTTTGTCTTTTTTACACCATTAATTGTTAGTAATTTTGTATTGTTGTGTATATTTTTTCCTTTTTTCTTTAGTCTTAATAATTTAGAATTTATTAAGGAAACATTAGAGCCAGAGTCGTATATGCCAAGTATGTTTAATTTTCCTTCTAATGTTAGTTTTACTTTAATTAATGGTGTAATTATTCGTTTTTTGGCTCATTGTCACTCAATTCTACATCTAATACAGTATTGTTTACATTCTTATTATAGTTTCTCTTGTTCTCATAGTTATCAGTTTGTTTAAACCAACATTTTTCTTCAGAGTGAAAACGGTAACCTTTATTTAAATTTTCACACGTTTTGCATGGTTTCATTTTTTCACCTCTTACTTTATTATCAAATGTATTTCTCTTAAATTTATTATAATTATTTTTATTGACTGTTTGTTCATGTTTACCAATTTCATTGAAAAGATTTGCAGTTGATGTTATTGATTCCTTATCCATTTTGTACATTATATAATCTGGTAGACCCATAACAATAATATGAATCAATGTTTGTGTGTCAATATTTTTATTTATCTCTAATAACAATCTTTCTTTTTTTGTGGCATATTCCCGCAATGAACCTCCTTGAAATTTAAATGCAAATGCATATTTAACTTGTGACCAACCTTTGTTTCCGTAGGTTTCACAAAAATTTGTTTTCCATATTGCCCATCCTGCATTTACAGTATATTTTATTAACATACTAGTGTACCAATCTAGGCACTGTTTTTCAAGTAAATATTTTAAAGTCTCAATTTTATCTGCCTCTTTTAATATGTCGAAACGTGTACATTCATTCTCAAAATCATTGATCCATTGGTTAACGTTTGATATTTTCGCTGAAAACTTCTCAAGTAAAAATCTTTCTGCTATTTTTCCTACATTTTTATTTTCAGTGCCCTTACTAGTGTTATTGTCCAATGACTTCGTTTCATGTGTAATTTCGTCCAGGTATTGGTCACCAAATTGTAAATTCCCACCTTCATCTAAGTAAATTTTCTTCAATTCTTGTGTTAAGGGAATCCATATTTTCCGTGTTTGATGTCTTTTCTTTAGAGAATTTTTAATTTTGGTAAAAATATCCGTACTTGTTATTGCAGTGTGTTTGCTTGCATGCTTCAAATCATCAGGAATATCATATACATGTCCATCTGGTGTCTCGATTGAGGTTATGCAGATCACATTGGTTTTTACATCAGATGCTGCTAACACTGTAAATGTGAACCGTAACTTTTCCATCTCTCTTCACTGAAAATGTCGTTTTATAAGACAATTTGTCTATTTTGTGATCTTATTACAACGACAAATCAAACAATGTGTTGCTCTGTAAAAACAAAGATTTTATTTTAACTTTTACATTTAGAGAAACATTAATTATCTTAAGGCATTTCATATTTTATCTCACCTGTAAAAACAAAGAAACGACATTCAAAGTTAATTTGCCGATTCAGACTTGTTATTAAACAGCTTAATTAATTCTCTAAAATTTTAATCACTTAAATGTAAATGTCATTCAACTAGCCCGTAAACAATATTGCTGGTCACAGATTAGAAAAGAGTATGTATAAAGATCTTTTAACAATCTTCAGTAGCTGGCGCCATCTCTTGAGTCAACTAAGACAACACCTCAATGAAGCGCGTCATCATTTAAACACAAAGGGATCCTAGATAATATCTCTAGGTATTCCTTTACATACATACTATTTTTGTTATGCATTTTAGCTTAACGTAAGGTTGAATTTGTTAAACAGTGATCTTGGCAAAAACTTATAAATCGAAAGAAAAAATTCAAGATTCATGTTTCCTCCAACATGCCGTGTGAGTGATCCATACTTTGGCCTCTACTAACTTTTGTATACCACCTACGTCGATATCCAAAATTGTTAAATTTTATTTACTAAAATTTGGCATATTTTCTGTTAATGTACGTGTGATACTTTAGGAAATATCTTGTTTCGTACATTCCTGAAGAAAATGTCTAAGTAGGGTGTGTTTGAATTTTCATTTTGTAAGACTATGTGATATAGCCTTACCGAAACAGGGCTGGACATTTTTTATAGATCAAAGATATTTTTGAAAGACTATCTGCTAGCAACATAACTGGTGACATGAAAAGAGTATCTTTGTTTCGAAGAAGAATGTATGATCCCTATGAGAATTCATATTATTTCACGAATATATTTACTGGAAAAGATGATCTTTTGTTCCAAGTGTTCTGGATATCTATAATTCACAAGACAATCAACAGATTGAAACCAATGATTAGTATTCTGCAGCATTTATTTCTATTTACACCTACCTACATATTATAATGAAAGTTATAAATTAAGCATACGCATACGCATTAGGGAGTGCAGCACCGCGACTCTAAAAATTACCTTCTTATCAGTAAGCTGCCTCTATTACAAATTCCAATAAGCCCATGGCATTATTGGCATTTATAGGTAAAGCCGGTCTCAAGGTCAAACTGTTACGCTTGAAGTGCAGTTGATTACACCTAGTTTTCGCCTATATACAGTCTTATTAATAAAAATCGCTTATGTCGCTTTTTTTTGCTTCTTACGTGTTTTGGGTTGCTCACATTTCAGAGAAATTCTATTGATTAAATTAAAAACATTGATTTGAGAATTATCTGCTCCATTAACTACAGACTACTTTTCTGGAATGAAAAGGTAAATCATGTCTAGACATTTTTTTTTTATAAATTAGTGTGTTTTGAAGATTGTTTTTATTTTTGATTGATCAATGAAAAAAAGCTAAGCTAGCGAAAAACAAATGCAATTCTGTGTTTTACATGCGTTTTTAATTATTTTCACCAATCTCGGTAAGAATATATCACATAGTCTCACAAAATGAAAAATCAAACACACCCTACTTAGGCATTTTCTTCAGGAATGTACGAAACAAGATATTTCCCTAAGTATCACACGCACAATAACAGAAAATATGCCAAATTTTAGTAAATAAAATTTAATAATTTTGGATATATCTTCAATTGACGTAGGTAGGTGGTATACAAAATTTAGTAGAGGCCAAAGTATGGATCACTCACACGTCATGTTGGAGGAAACATGAATCTTGAATTTATTCTTTCGATTTATTAGTTTTTGTCAAGATCACTGTTTAAAAAATTCAAACTTACGTTTAGCTATCAACAAAAATAATATGTAATTTATTCAGTATATAGTAATATTTTTTAAGAGCACTCATACAGCAACCATGCGGTGTGAGTAATCGAAATAAATCGTTATAAATTTTAAACGGGATATGCAAACGGATTTATAATTTGGTAATGGTATTTAACATTTTATTACAATTTTTTGGTGTAGAAATAAGAAGCAGAACTGTTATAAATGGTGGTGTCGTCAATGCGACAATAAATTTAAACATGGGCCATATTAGTCCATAGAAATGGTTTACCACTTTCAAAAATATCGTATTTATTTGATAATTTCATGACATTTGTATGGAATAGTGAAACGTTGGCAGCATTATTTCATACAAATGTCATGAAATTATCAAATGAATACGATATTTTTGAAAGTGGCAAACTATTTCTATGGACTAATATAGCCCATGTTTAAATTTACTGTCGCATTGACGGCACCACCCTGTATATTATGAGATATACATTATGGCATTTTTATAATGCATGCGGTATGAGTGATCCACTTTATTGACTACTAGCGACCCGCCCCGGCTTTGCACGGATGCAATGCTTATGTAAATATCATGCATGTATTATACATATAAACCTTCCTTAAGAATCACTCTATCTATTTAAAAAAACCGCATCAAAATCCGTTGCGTAGTTTTAAAGATCTAAGCATACATAGGGACAGACAGACGGCGGATAGCGACTTTGTTTTATACTATGTAGTGATAGTGATATCTGTTTTATCTCAGGTTTTACAATTTTTTTACTTCACTGTGACGAATTTAACAATTATTTACTAAATCCTCGTCGATTATTGTAAAGATTGAAGATAGGATCACTCAATCCACATGCACATCTACTATACTTAGGTATACCTAAATTCACGCACGAGTGGATAACACGTCAGTTAAATGACTTCTATAGATGATTATGTTAGCTCATAAATAGAATTCATTACCGTACTAGAGAAAAATCTAAATAATTAGTGAACAATTTACATCCAAATATATTTATCTTTTTGTATAATGAAATCGGCACGTTTATTGGTATTTATTACATTTTAATAAACTCGTGAGTTTGTGTATTTTTTCATTTTTGCGTCTCCTTAACTCCATATAGTTTAATACCTTATCATCAGCTAATCATAAGAGCCGTCCCAATATTTTTGTAAATTATCATTGTTACATCAAGACGGCACGTTATCCTGAAATAAAAAAATAATACGTATTCATAAATGACTACTCGGAAAATACATAAGTAACGTAGGTTTAGTCTATTATTGTCAAGCAAACTGATTAGGTAGGTAGCGAACTTATGGAACAGTCATATCTACATAAATTAACACATGGATACCTACTTGTATTATCTCTGATATTATATTTCGTATGCTTGCAAAAAGTTCTTTTTTAGAAATCATACTCTCATTCTTCGGGTAAGCTTGTTTCTCTTTCCTGTTTTTAATTTTTTTCTTTTCTATATCGCGTGTGTAAATTGTCGTTTCATTATCGGCGTCGTAATCACTTGAAAAACCTTTCGAATTAATGTATGATTGAAGATACCTGTATACAGGGTGGTGCCGTCAATGCGACAATAAATTTAAACATGGGCTATATATTAGTCCATAGAAATGGTTTGCCACTTTGAAAAATTTCGTATTCAATTGATAATTTCATGACCTTTGTATGAAATAATGCTGCCAACGTTACACTATTCCATACAAATGTCCAAGGGCGTCGCGGGGGGGGGGGGGGGGGGGGGGGGCAGCTGTCCCTCCCTAGAGATTCAAAAAACAAAAAATATAACCAACAAAACTTCAATCACAAAGTATCTTAAAGTAATAATTTTTATAGATGGTTTTAGAATAAAACCTACAAGAATATTTAATTTTATTGTGGTCTATAAAATTAAGAAAACCCCCGGAACTTATGTTTTTATTAACTGTCGTAAATTATTTTTGTTCCATATTTCTGATATTTTATTAACAATGGTGTCAAGAGCTCCTGACGCTTTATACATTGAACTTTGAACTGTTCTTATTACAATCACCGTACAGTAGAGGTAATGCGCGGTTACTCTCGCTACAAATGTAAAACTTGGATCATGCTCTTGAGCCTTTACTTTACCTACATTTTTTTTATACCACTAAGGTGGCAATCAAGCATACGGGCCACCTAATTGTAAGGTCACCGTAGCCTATTGACGCTTGCAATTGTAACACCAGGGGTAGGTATCACTTTCGCGTTGTCGACCCTATGAAAACCTTTTCAAGCCTCTATTTGAAGAACCCCATGCTGTACTTTTTATAATTCAACTAGATGACAAACAAGCTGACCGCCCACCTGGTGGTAAGTGGTTCCCGCCGACTATAGAAACCTGCAACAACAAGGAAAAAAATCACTTGTTATCGCAGGTGCGTTGTCATCTGGAGACCTAAGATCAAATGTCTTCCATGCCCAGTAACTACACTGGCTACCTTTTCCTTCAATCCGAAACACAGCGAACTGTTTTACGGCTGAAATTAGAAAGGCGGTGGTACTTGTTCGAGAAAACCTCTGTAGGGAGCTCATTCCACAACCTGAGCGGCGTAAGCGGGAGAAAGTGTCTTTGAAACCGTACAGTACGCGACCACTTGGTCCCAACGTGTGAGGATTAAATTCCCTGTCGATGGCGAGCGGTGTGAGGACAGAAAGAGGCCTTGGACATCATGTCGATGAATTCCTCAGAACACAACTCGTTTTGCAAGCGGTAGAACGCACATAATGAGGCAAAATCTCTCCTTTGATTAACACGGTGTGAGGCGGTTACGCCTATCGCTGTGCCCGAGAGGACCCTGACGATTTTGTGGGACTCCCGGGCAAAAAAATCCGTACTACCCACTCAAATCCACCGCTAAAACCCTCTTCCATCATTATGGAGCGACACGCGAACAAACAAGCAGTCAACTCTCTATTCATATTTGACGGGCCGTGTTATACGGCGATGAGCCCCCCTGACCTTCCATCTACGGAACCACTACAATGGGAGAAGCAAGTGGACGTAACGCCTTCTTCTTACCCTTGGCCTTCTGCGACTATCGCCATGATAAGATAAGATGCCCCACCTTCAATGGCAAAGACCCAACGGTGTGTGAAGTATATTAGTAGATCACCAGTAGATTGACTACTGCGAATGCCGTATTGTTAACGGTCGCTAATTAGTTCATATTTTTCTCATACTCATTTCTTCTTTCTGTATCTCATTTCTCTTTTTTTTCTTTTGGTGCAGGTATCTATAGGCAACGATAACCACTTACCACCTGGTGGGCCGTCAGCAAGCTTGTCATCTAGTTGTATAAAAAAAGTTCTCCATAATAGCAACTTGCCCCCCCCCCCCCCCCCCTGGGCCATGGGCTGGCGACGCCCTTGTATTTGATGAAATTATCAAATGAATACGATATTTTTGAAAGTGGCAAACCATTTCTATGGACTAATATAGCCCATGTTTAAATTTATTGTCGCATTGACGGCACCATCCTGTATACTACATTAAAGCTAATTCAACTACCTACTACCATGGGCATCCATTAGCTAGCTACTACCTTAATCAGGAACAGATTTAAACGTTTTCGCGTCCAAAACTTTTGGATATTTTTGAGGTCCTTTAAACGGGCCGAAATATAATCGTTTTCTTGTTTCAGTCCTACTGATAGGACCACGTACATAAATAGTTGCCCGTGGTACTACCAGTAGGACTACGCAGTAGGACCACGGGCAAAGAATGGTTCATTCTACCTACCTCATCAAGATTTAGTTGTCTAAATAGTCACAATAACCGTTGTAATATTAAATTATAAAAATATTTAAGAAATATAATAGCAGGCTTTACTTATATAATAGAAGGCTTTACTTACTGCCATTGTAAATACTTGAAGCCATAGAAGTGAAGGAATTGCTGTTTTCTGTCAATCTTTCCAACCATTGCTTAAATAATAAATAGGTTAATTAAAAAACAAGTTCCTACTTAATTTCGTTAGGTTTTATTGAAATAAAAACTAGTTTATTTAGTTTAGTAGTAATTGTGCCTATAGTATTGTCTTTTAGTAATTGTATCTTACTTGTTTATTTTTATTATTAGAACTGGAAACTGAACGACAACGCATCAAGTTCTTGGAATCTGCCAGGATAGAAGAAAAGACGACGAATTGCCATTGTTCAGGGAACGTCTAATACTATAAAGAGAGAGAGAGAACGTAGGAATAGGGGGAATTGGCTTCTTAATCAATATCAAATTGATTGGAGCTTACTTAAAATTGGTTGTATTTTATAAACCTAGAGTGGGCATATGCTAAAATAAAATTCTCAAATACACACTAGCTGTCATACAGCCACAAGTATATGCGCCTTCTGCAAACCAATTAGGACGATTGAAAACGACGAGTGGAAATATGGCTTTAAAAAATGGAAGTCCCATTATAATATCTATCCTTATGGAAGAGGCTGAGTCGGGAAAAGGGAGTCAGACGTTGAGAAAAACCTGGGATACTTTGGTCTTGGTGAGAGAAACGATGCTATGGTAAACTACTTCTTGCACTACAATATGAATATCATGAACACCTTCAATAAAAAAAAACCTTAGCAGAAGTGTACCTACATGGCGAAATCCAGATAGTATCATAGTATACATAAAAACGAATACGGTAACGCTAAGCAACCGCAAAGATTTTGTTCCGGGAGTATCAGTTTTCAATAATTTTTAGTGATCATCGATTGATTTGAGGAACACTTGACGCATGTCTATGACGCAAGATTGGCAAGACGAAAACTTTTTAAACCGTAAACCGCAATCAAATCTGGACGTAACGAGAGTCAATGCTGTGCACTACCGCTTCAAAGTCGCTATCGGTAGCGAGTGACGGACTTGAATAAACACGATGTTAAGACAAAGGCACTGGGAGAGGTAACTCAGAGCAACAAAGAAACTGAGGGTAGGTACACTAAAGGCTAGCGAAAAACGTCATCAGCTCATATTGGAAAATAAAATCCACGAATATCGAAGTTTACAACATAATGATACGCCTAAGATTGTCGACGATAGAAGTAACATAGTGAGAAATATATAGCAGTTGCTGGAAGTGACTAGAAACTACTTCAATACTTTTTACAGAAGGAAAGTAGGTTGCGTTGGATTTGAGGGAATTACAGACGTAGCTATAGGGGAAATACAACTGGCACTAAACTCTAAAATAATTGAAAGTCCCCTAACCAAGATATCATCATACCCGAAATGCTGGGCTCAGAGCACATATCGCTAATAAAGTCAGAGATGCTACGAGGGGTTCTTGCAGTGCTACTATAACTTCGTAATATTATATAGATAGCTATCCTTTGGCAGATTGTTGGTTATGTACCACCAAAAGATGAACGGACCCCATTAGATAAACGTCCAGTCGAATAATCAAAATATTTAAATTACCCCATTACTTACATGTGTCTAATATTTTTTCTCAAATACGGTAACAGTTTTTCCTCCATATTCTGTAATAACATTGGTCCTAACTCTGAAGAACATGCTAAATTTAAATTTAAGTTCAGTGCATCATTTTCTTTCAATATGAATACAAAAAGGATGGCTGTCATATAATTTGACATTTAGAAACGTAAGATCAATTTTTATTAAACGTGATAAAATGCAGTCCTTAAGAAGCCAC
The DNA here is from genome assembly GCA_947347705.1 of Nymphula nitidulata. Taxonomy (NCBI): domain Eukaryota; kingdom Metazoa; phylum Arthropoda; class Insecta; order Lepidoptera; family Crambidae; genus Nymphula; species Nymphula nitidulata. The sequence goes on along the minus strand of OX374618.1, from coordinate 17,395,316 downwards.
CCCTCTTTGTATTATATAATTTTTCAACTAATTATTTCATATAAAATTCTCGTTCAACTATAGCGTACAAAACATTTATAATTAGGTCTCACTGTTCATCTGTAGGGGTAAGTCCTATATTTTCTCACAAATATCAAATTTTAAAAAAGTATCAGATCTAGGAACCTGTTTTTTTAATCTAAATAAATTGGGGATACGTATAGGCCTACGCAGACCGGGACGGCATGGCAAGGGATTTTGTCGTGAGTCAGCGCACACTAGCCGCTTAGATACCGTGGCATTCCAGCGCCTTGCCACGGCATGCCACGGCGTGCCGCGGCACGAGAAAGCACGCCTCGGCAACTCCTGCTGCCCGATACACTTTTAGTATTCAGTTGAGTTTGATCGAGTGTGAGGTGCCTCAGTTTTAAAATGGTAGATTGAGATTTGGTGTTGGTATCGATTATTGCAGACGAAGAAGGTGCACAGGCTGATAATAGGGATAGAAGATTTTCCCCGCTTCTCTACCCCTGCCGCCGCACCCCTCGGTATGTCACAACGAGCGCCAGAGTCGGTGGCATGCCGTTGCCTACCGCAGTACGCCACGGCATTCCGCTACGAGAGCCCGTGGCTCGTCTTTCAATGCCGTACAATGAAATGCCTTTCGATGCCACGGCATCATTTTAAAGTATAGCAATTTATGTATCGATACGTTTGAATTTCCATTAGTAAAAATTTTAATCTCTTGCCATGCCGTCCCTGTCTGCGTAAGCCTTATATGGCCTTGTCAGAATGTCCTTAATATCTGGTTCATTGCTAACTTCACTTTTTTTTGGCAGGGGAAACGCTTTATGCGCGTCCTCTCTTCTGGGAAACGAAGAGAGGGATGTGTGGGACTCGCACCCACTAAAACCCCTGCCATACATCTTTACTGCCAGCTGGTGGTATTGTGAGCAGCCTGTGGTGACAAGTCATCCATTTCCACCACCAGAGCAGGTGATTGCTGCGCAATCTTAACTCCCGGAGGCTGTAACCTCCACCTCCCTCCTTCTACGTTGACCGGTACGCGGGCGTATACGCGGGCTGGTCGGGCAGCTATTTCTTGCTAACTTCACCTGGCCCATAATATCGACGGGTGCAAAGTAAATAAAGTCAACTATAAATTCACGTTTTTCTTTTTATTGCATTTCGTACTAATCAAATAAGACGCCACAACCTCACATATTTTGTTTTGCAGATTTCACTTTATTTCAATCTATTTTCTAACGTATAAAAAGCCATCTACGTTTCTATGTTTTTTGCAAATAGTACGAAGTCAATGCGACCAAGTAACGTTGGTCGTTTTAGCGCGGGGCGGGCTCCGAGCGTATACAAAATGTCATCAGGCAGTTGTCACCGGCGCCAGCGCGCGCGTACGTTTTTACGTAACTTTTTTTTGTCTATAACGGCAGCAATTTCGAGGTGTAATTGTAATCTCCATCTGTATTACTCCTTACAATCCTTAAAATTAATAAAGAAGGACGCAAATTTTTGGTGCAATTAGGAAGAACAAAATACCAACTGGACATCAAGGAAACGGATGTCATTTATCTAAGGCGATACTTTGAAAAAAATGCCTTTTTTGATATTATACTATCGGACTCTTAGAAATTTTACAAATCTATTAATAAGATATGCATTTCTTCATATCTTTATCTAGATTTGTGTAGAGCCAGAAACACGATTTAATGACTTTGCCTCGATACATTTATTTTTTGAAATGACCTCTTAAAATGCGAAATTTAAAGATTATTGTGAGATGAGAAAAGCTAGTCTATAGAAAATAGGTTTAATAAGTTGACATCATGAATATTTAGAATCGTGTAGGAGTATTTTGCTGTAATCCTCGTAGTTTTTTTTTATCGAATTATTTATGTTTTGTCGCTTACGTCGTAATTTTTGTGTGACCCGATAGCTTCTGGGCGCAGAGTATTACCAGGCCCCCGTCACTCTCGAAATGCAGCGTTAAAAGTAGCGGCCGCTAAGTGGAAATCTGGCGATCCGACCGGCAGTGGGCCGCCGCAAGCGAGACTGAACGCACACACGTAGAACGTTTCCCGCGCAAAACGCAACGATACTCACGGGCTCACGGCTCACGGTTACTTTGTAGCGGAGTTATTTTAAAACTATGATATTTTTTAAGATATCCATTGAAATCAAATAATGTCAGGTACAATTTTGTTCACAATTAAATACTGGTGGTGAATAATGCATTTATTTTGAAAAGGAACAATATCATGTTTATAAAAACACCTTCACAGATAGTGCATTTTTTTAGAATAAATTTGGTAACCAAAAAATAGTTATAGTGAGCCAATTTTGAAAGATAGACATATGCTGTCGCGGACTTTTTTTAGAACTTTTAAAGGAGAACAATTCTTACTTACATGATTTTAGCGTAACTCTAAACATTTGCGCAGCGCACGCAACTAAAGCTCTGAAAATGAATATTTTTCCCCCGTTTCTGAAATATTTTTCATTGATGCTCATCTGCTATTAGTCGTAGCGTGATGTTATATAGCCTATATTATACCTTAATAAATGGACTATCCAACACAAAAATAATTTTTCAATATGAATCAGGAGTTCCTGAGATTAGCGCGTTGAACCAAACAAACACACAAAGAAACCCTTCAGCTTTATAATATTAGTATGGATTTAAGAGGTAAATACGACGATAATACTAAACGATGAACCTTATATGGACGATACCAGACTGTACATTCATTTTAAATCGTACAATAAAAATCTTTGTTTTACGGAGGGCTGTAAGTCCCGCCGGAGGCTTTTATCAATTACGTGGGTGAATTAGAAAAAATATATTTTTAAAAATTTTTGATGAAGTCTTTACGAACCAGCCGGGAAGCACTTCAATGAATATACTACAAGAAATTGATTTTATCCCACCTTGCCCCTGTTTTTCCAATGGATTACTTTGTTAAAGTTATTTTATACGATTTAGAATATTAACGAATGAATACAAAGATGGAAAAAAAACATTGATCATTTTATAAAATTAAATCACAATTGACTGGCTTTCTTTGCATTCACTTCATTGCATTAGATGTATGAATAAAAAAAAATAAGTATTACTTCAGTCATTTAATTTAGTTTATGGTCGTGGCATAACCCTTACGTTTTCGCTCGATGACGCAATCACGCGGTGTACGCGGGATTCTCGACTCTCGGCACGCGTTTGTAGAGTATATTTCTTCTCGCGTCGTCTAAAATGGCTAATAATAATAATGCTAGTAGGCTAATATAACGAAATTTTTTCACCATTTGTATTAGAGTGAAGTATCTGTCCTGTTATTAATCTGTGGTATTACGACTTTAATGTTATAAAAATTAAGTGTAATTGCGTAGGAGCGCTCTCACAGACTCAGTGCTGCGACAGCTCCCACCGACGTCGAATCTATGTCAGTTTAGCGAGCCAGGCGTAAAAACGCCCGACTATTTAATTTTGCTAACTGCGATATTTGATTAAACATAGTTGTAGATAAGGCTAAGAGAGGCTTAAGTCAGTGTGTAAATTTATTAGTTATTTTTTGTAGTAGTTTAATAATAGCGTTTAATCATTTTGTAAATATTTAAGATCATGGGGAGAAAGAAATCATCAGTAGGTACCTAATACCGAAATTGAACTAAAAATAACTTTGTAAGGTACCTGTATGCTCGTAAAATGTTGGAGGGAAAAAAATAAGTAACTAAAGTAAAAATAAGTAACATTGACATTATTTTATTAGATGTCCAATAATGAATAAAATCAGTCAATTGCTCCAAAAGTACAGACGACAGCACATCGAGCGTTACAGTTTGATCTTGAAATCGCTCTTATTCGGTTCGCAATAGAGACGGCTATCGTAGTGCAACTGTAACACTTGATGTTCTGTCGTCAGTTGGTACAATAAATAAAATACACATATATTCAACCAAATGGAACAGTTCTTTTCTTTTTAGTGAGTTCGTTGTTCAGTTCATTGTAATAAAACTTTATTGGTACATATGGAATGATGTTATAATTGGTAAAAATGTTGCTTTATAAAATTAAAATCAATACATTAGTGCGAAAAATAAATCGGCGACTGGCGAAAGCCCGTAGAACAGACACCGCCAGTGGAGTCGCTACTTGACGTAGATTTTAAATTTTTTTTTTTTTATATTCTTATATTTTTGGATTTGGTGCTTACAACTTAGCAGCAACTCCAAAACATGTTTCTAGGGAATAAGTACTTACTTAAATTTTATTATCTTATCCTTATTAGTATTTTGAAGTCGGTTTGAATTTTTGTTTAATTTTTTTTTCACATATTTTATTGATATTTTTCTAAGGTTAAAGCTAGATGAGTGACCGTCAGTATATATTATTTTCTACTATCATATCGTTTCACTAAAAAGCCGTAAGAAAGCAATAAAAATCATAGAAAAGCAAAAATTTTGCAGACATAGACTTTATCATTCCAGTTACTTTGATTTAAGAACCAAACAGAACCAAATTACACAATCGTTTTTTTAAATTATGAGACCAAATGGCAACTATTCTGCACCGAACAAAAAAAGGATGACGTAAATCGTATGACGTAAATTGTGTTTGTAATAGAGGCGGCTTTCGAAGTGCAACTGTTATACTTGATGTGCTGTCATCTATTCGTGAAAAACACCTTCTCTAATACGGTAAAAAATAGATAATTATTCTCTAATCTGAAACCAAGAATTTTCGTGAACAGAGCAATTATATATTTATAAAGGATATATTTTTCGATTTCAGAGTCATTCCTATAGTTTTTGATATTAGTAGTAATATATTGGTCATGCTAACAAGTTATCGTTCGGTCACCGACGCGAACTCACTCGTTCGTTGCAATGCTCAATATGTTGAGAATATTATATAGAAATATAAAAAGGGTCTTAGCTCAGTTTCTGGTTCTGCCCACACCGTGGGATGTGGACATAGCACTGATATTCTGCTACAACCTGAGGTTTTTAGAGAATAAATAAAATTGCCAAACGTACTTAAGAAAAGTGTTTTAAAAAAAAGTGACATAACATAAAATATTTGAATGTGTGTTCGCATGTTGCTGTAAATGTTATAATAAACCTATATATGATTTGGTACTGTATTGAATGTATTAATAAATATGTGTATGTCAACAATTGTTTAAGACCAAATTATTATTTACATTTATGTAGGTATACGGAATGAAACATTCAAATGGCACAATCCGCCACCAAGTACCCGTTGGCAATACCTATTCGTTGTTTATCTAGAAGAAATGATTTCACGTGTTTTTTAAAACAAAATTTTGAGGTCATTAGTCTTGTAGGCGGCGGTATGTTATTCGAACATTTGGTGGCAAGGTAGCGGAAACTGCCAGCGAACGCAACTGACTTGTGTGGGTGACATTCTAAAATATTTCTGCAAGTTCTAGTGCCGTATCTGTCATGAAAAGGAGATGTACCGATGTAACTTAGAGAAGAGATATGTTGGCTTCTTATACTTCACAACGTCAAACACCAAACAAGCGAGCTATAAATGTTTCCGGGAAAACGTATTCAGCATCAAAGCACAGTTCAGATACGGTGAGATGTGATTTCTAGGAGGTACCTTGAAACAAAAGCGATAACGAGCGTTTTGCACTCGTTAAACTAGGCGGCGAGTTTTTGACCGAAACCGTGCTCCGTACACCAGATCTCCATAATTAGCTTTGGCAAAATTAATGACTCACACAATGTTATACGTACTTTTTCACTGAGTATATTTCTTAAGGCGATAGAAACAAGACTTGACTACGTTAACTATATGGGTTTCAAAACGTCAATGGTTATACCCAGATTTCTGGCTTCATTTACTCGTTCAATACTATGCCCATGGATCTCAACAACAGGGTTACACTATAAGGTTTTAGCTACTTGGTGCTTGAAACCAAGAATCAAGTACTTTGATTTATTGGGATTGAGGACTAGACTATTCCGCTTAGCCCAGTATGCAACACTGTTGAGGTCCTCATTCAACTTTGACATGACTACATCATACTCGCGGGGGTTGGCTGCTAAATACATCTGTATATCATCAGCATATAACTGGTAGCTACAATTTTTAATTACTCTGGTGACATCGGCGCTATTTATAGTAAAACGCAGAGGACCAAGAATGGAAACCTGGGGTACACCACGTAGCAAAGGTTTTGATGCAGATAGTGAGTAGGATCCATCCTCATTAAAAAGCCTGACTGCTGGTAATGATTTTTTAGATAGCAATTGAACCACGATAGAGATACAGAGTCGACACCATAATAATGTAGCTTGGCTAAAAGAAGAGGCACATTTGTACAGTCGAACGCGCGGGAATAATCCAAGAGTACCATACATGTACTGTTACCAATGTCTTGTTTTGCAAGCACGTTGTCGACAACATCAAGCAAAGTAGTAACCGTACCCGACCCTCTACGAAAACCAGATTGAGCACATGACAAAATATTGTTTTTTTCGACAAAACTACTAAGCTGGTTATTATAGACTGCTTTTTCTAAAACTTTCGACACATAAGGCAGAATACTTATAGGGCCAAGGTCCTTAAGGTCATAGGGGTCTTTTACCTTAGGCAGTGGTGTTACCAGGGCTGACTTTCAGATGCTTGGGACCTCTCCTGTTAGTATATACCTGTTTATAATTTCGGTAATAACTTTAAGAGACTGTGGAAGTGTTAACAGAAGCATATCCCTGCTAATACCATTGTTTCCGAAAGCGGCACCAAATTGTCTCCGGGAACATTAAGAAAATGATTATTTATTTTTTAGGGTCATTAAAAAAATTGGGGAGACAGTCATACTTGAAAGAATCTGGTAAGATACTACTTTTTAAATTTTTCCAAAGCGCTATAGGATTATTGTGCTTAGAATTAATGTGATAATTGTAATAGGCTTGTTGTTCATTGAAAATACTATTTTTAACATTTTTTTATATTTTAATATAATATTGTTTATTACTGTCTGTTTTATTGTGTCTATACTTTTCATGGGCTGAATTACGAGAATCAATCATAATTTTTATGACGTGAGTAATCCAAGGCAAAGATTTATCAGATTTTAATTTGTCAGTTTTTAAAGGCGCATGCTTATCAGTTTTAAAATAATATTATTAAAGGTACATTAATATTTTTATAGGTCTATACCTAATTGTCCGTAGAGGGATTTTGTCACGTTAAACACACAGCGTAAAGTTTACCATCGCATGCCCGAGAGATCCCGTAATATTTGTGACAGAAATATTACGAACAGGGGCATTTGTACACACAGCGTCAATCAAAGTCTTATTTTCCAAAGAATAGTAGTTGAATAGTATATGAAATTCGGTTCCCAAATAGAGAATAAAAAAAGAGTACCTAAACCTATTTGGAATTACTCACTTTCGCGACCTCACTCGTTTCAATATCTTGAAATTTTAAATAAGCATTCTGTATCACCTTTCGAGATATTTCAGTAGAGATTCCTGTGAGGCCGCGTCGGCGACTGAAACAGGCTTGTTGAACTACAATGCCATATATTTTACTACTCACATTAACGAGTATTTTAGCCCCCATCCGGTCCAAACACCTCTTTCTGAATTGTTTAAAAGACTGTATGTATCTATAGGTAATATAAGGAGCTAAAATAAACTTACACTTCCAATGTTCAAAGGTTGATTAAAGGTGCTGATTAAAACAAAAATTGTGAAAATTTCAAATACTTATGACAACAATTTAATTATTCATGTTCTGCAAATGAAATTTAATATAAAATATTTAGTGGCAAATATTGCTATTGAGACTCCTTGCGTCCCGTAACCCGTTATAAGAATACGGTCGGTCGACTAGCCGGAACGCGCGATGTATCTAAGAGGGGGTGCTCTCCGCGCGCGGCCGTGTACTAGCTTAGACTCCGCCCTTTGCGGTTTGATTTATTTTCAGAGTATCGCCTTAATATTAAGTGTTCCAATAACAATTGAGATGAGTAAAATAAAGAATAAATAAATTGTATATTTCTACATGAAATTTAAAGTCCCGAGTAGGTATACACGACCAACTGGTAGTTGGCTTAGTTAGCAATTTATAAAGCACGATGTAGGAACGGCTATCTGCAAAATCTCGTAAATTATCAAGAAATTAGCTTAACTAACTCAATGTACAAATAAATTAGAGTATAAATAGATTATGATAAAAATTTTAGAATTATTGGTCCACTCATTAAGAAAATAACACACTTTCGATCTTTTCGCTCTCCTGTAAAGTTGCTATTTTGCAGATGCCTCTTTTTACTTTGCACCCGTCGATATTATCATTAAGCTTTAAGTGCCCAACTATACCATTCAGTCGGAATAGTGCGAATACAAGTGCTTAGAATAAATAAGTTGGAATCATGCGAAGATACGTAAGGACGATTATAAAAGTAGGATTTATAAGAAAACTAGCGACCCGCCCCGGCTTTGCACGGGTGCAATGCTTATGTATATATTATGCATGTATTATGCATATAAACCTTCCTTAAGAATCACTCTATCTATTTAAAAAAACCGCATCAAAATCCGTTGCGCAGTTTTTTTTTTTTTTTTTTTTTTTTTTTTTTATACCACTAAGGTGGCAATCAAGCATACGGCCCACCTGATGGTAAGCGGTTACCGTAGCCTATGGACGCTCGCAACACCAGGGGTATCACTTGCGCGTTGCCGACCCTGTAAAAACTTTTTCAAACCCTTTTTGAAGAACCCCATGCTGTACTCGTTCGAGAAAACCTCTGCAGGGAGGTCATTCCACAATCTGAGCGTACGCGGGAGAAAGTTTCTCTGAAACCGCACAGTACGAGACCATTTTAGTTCCAACGTGTGAGGATGAATTCCCTGCCGATGGCGAGCGGTGCGATGGTAGAAAGAGGCCGTGGGCATCATGTCAAATAATTCCTCAGAACACACTCCGTTATACAACCGGTAGAACACACATAAGGAAGCATAATCTCTCCTTAGGCTTAAGGGTTCAATACCGCTTGTGAGTTCGGGATCGTCGACGATTCTCATAGCGCGTCTTTGAACTGCGTCAAACGGTCCAAGCTGGTATCTAGGTGCTCCCGCCCATAGGTGGCAGCAGTATTCCATATGGGGCCTGACTTGAGACTTATACAGTAACAGTCTTTGCCCCGAAGAGAAGTACCGCCGCGCTTTATTGAGCACACCAAGTTTCTTGGATGCCAGCTTGACTTTATCTTCTAAATGTCCGCGGAACTGCACGTCACTAGAGATATCGACACCAAGGATCCCGATACTCTTAGAGATGGAAAGGGGTGTGTCAAGAAATTGTGGAGACACAGCGAATGGGGTTTTTTTAGCGGTAAACGCGCAGACTTGTGTCTTCGTCGGGTTAAATTGGACTAAGTTTAGTCGTCCCCAATCGGAGACTCTGACTAGAGAACTCTCGATTTCAGACACAAGTCGACCGCGACTTTCCTCCACAGTAGACCGAGGGGTATTAGCACGACTCGTATAGTAAGCGTCACCAGTACTGTCATCCGCATAACAATGAAGTCCGTCAATAGACAGCATATCATTGATATGCAGCAAGAACAGCGTTGGAGACAGCACCGAGCCTTGCGGGACGCCAGCGTTAATGTCCATGCTATCCGAGCAACTGCCATCAACGACGGCTCTAATGCATCTGCCGTACAAAAAGCTTGCGACCCATTTGCAGAGCCCCTCAGGTAGCCCGTAAGTTGATAACTTCGAAAGAAGACCCCTGTGCCAGACCCGATCGAACGCCTTCGCTACATCTAGGCTAACAGCCAATGCCTCACCTTGACTCTCAATGGCAAGAGCCCAGCGGTGTGTTAGGTACAGTAGAAGATCACCCGTCGAGCGATTATGTCTAAAGCCGTATTGGCGGTCGCTGATTAGGTCGTGATCTTCTAGGTACCTGAGGAGTTGCGTATTTATGACGCGCTCCATCACCTTTGAGAGAAGGGAGGTTATAGCGATTGGCCTGTAATTCGATGGATCTGATCTGTCGCCCTTCTTGGGCACGGGATGCACATGGGCAGTCTTCCACAAAGACGGAACTTGCCTGGTGGAGTACGAAAGCGCGAAAAGGCGCGTCAGAATAGGACACAACTCAGGAGCACACTGCTTCAGTACCACTGCCGGTATACCGTCTGGCCCGCTCGACTTATGAATATCCAGAGATAACAACTCACGCCGTACCTCCCGTTGCGTAATGGAGATCTCAGGCATAGAGTTGCCGCACCAGGGTATGGTAGGTGGTACAGCACCTCCGTCATTCAAAGTCGAGTTCGAGGCAAAGAGAACACCCAGTAAATCGGCTTTCTCTTTAGCGCTGTGGGCCAAGTTTCCGTCAGGCTTACGGAGTGGTGGCAAGGACGACCTACAAAAGTTTCCTTCGGCAGCTTTGGCGAGTGACCAGAAAGCACGACTCCCAGAAGGGTATCTTGCAAGCCGATCGCCAATTCTGCCGACAAAATCGAATTTCGCTCTGGCAATCACTCTTTTACAGAACCTCGAAGCAGCATTTAACTTCCGCTTCACGTCAGAGATGTTTGGATCCTGATTGACTCGAGCCGTGGTCCAAGCCTGAAACGCAGCTTGCTTGCTAATGCGAGCTTCCCTGCATGGCCGATTAAACCACGGCCGTCTCTTTACCCCTGCGGCCACTAGCGTGTTAGGAATGTAACATTCCATACCCGCCGGTATAGTCTCGGTGACTGCTGCTGCACAGGTATCAGGATTATCTGACGCGAAGCAGAGCTGCTTCCACGGGTACGATGCGTAAAATTCACGCAACCCATGCCAGTCTGCTGACTTGTAATGCCACACGCGACGCCACCCAGCGGGCCGGGGTGCATCGGGCCGCGCGTTGCGCACTTGGGTCCGGACGAGGCAGTGGTCCGATGAGCCTAAAGGCGCATCCACTGAGATGGTATATCCGTCCGGACGTGTAGTCAGCAGAAGGTCCAGTAAAGAGCTCGTATGGTTCTCGATATCTGGTATTCTTGTAGGAGAATGAACCAGTTGCGAGAGTCCATAGGCCAGGGCGTATTCGTGAACAGACCTTCCCGCATAGTCAGTGGACCGAGAACTGAGCCACTCGACATGGTGGGCATTAAAGTCTCCCAATATCACTAACTCTGCAGAAGGATACTGCTCGAGAACTTTGTCGGTCGTCGATTGCAGGTGTTCAAAGAGTCGAGTCGTGTCCGAATCACCACTATGGGACCTGTAAAGGCACGCGTAGATGCGGGTGTGGCCGCCGTGATCAACACGAACCCACAGAATCGACAGGTCCCTGTCTTCAAGGCCGTGTAGACGGCGACAGCAAATATCCTCCCGGACATACATACACACCCCGGCACGACGCATAAAATTGTGCTCGAGCTTGTACCCGGGGTAGAGTAGGTATGATGAGTCGGCCGGGCAGGATATTTGAGTTTCCGTAAGAAAAAGTAGGGTCGGCTGCGCAGTCTCTAGATGTTGGTGGACTGCGTTGATGTTACTGTAAAGTCCCCTGATGTTGCAAAAATCCACTCCTAGCGTGGAAAAGGAAGCCGCTGACAAACCATTTCTATTATTCTTTTTTCGGGCCATTATTGTGGGTTGAAAAGGGTTTTTTTTTAAAGGAATCTCCGTATTGGCAGCAAATTGGACAAAATTGCGGCTAGAACCCGTCAAAGTACATCGCAGGGATTGCAGCGTGCTGGCACGGCGGGCGGAAGGGCCCCCAGTCCCCCCCTGTGGCAGTAGCCGGGTCCACTCCGGTCTCCTCCTCCGGCACGACAACTACCACAGGGACTTTGCACAAACTGGCGGTTCAGCCTCCCAGGGCGGAGATTAAGTAATCCCTGGGTTCGGGAACCCGTTCAGCCTGCGGGCGGCCAGCGGACAGCCGTTTCACTGGGTCTCCCTGACCGCCATGCCAACGCGATGCACCCACACGAGTAAATGACGGTGTTTAAGACACCACAGGTCTACCCGCTGCCAATACGGCGACTTCTTGAGGAGCTCTGGCAACCTTACTCACCGCAGGAACACGACACTACAAAAGCAGCGTCATTTGGCTGCGAACTTTTAAAGATCTTTAAAAGAACGAGTTTTAAAGATCTAAGCATACATATGGACAGACAGACGGCGGATAGCGACTTTGTTTTATACTATGTAGTGATGATTGCATTCCTGCTAAAAAAATGAAAAAAACAAGCAAGTGTCAGCGTCTTCAAATGTCTGAGATAAAATAATTCAAAGTTGTCAAAATCGCTTAAATAAACGGTTATTTATATTGGTGCCACTACCCTATGTATAGGGACCTACTTACCTTATTTATCAATCAGTTTTAATCTCGTGCTGTCGATTAAAGATAGCATTATTATCTTAGTATCTTATTATCGTAGTTAGTTAGATAATTGTTATGCCTATCAAGGGCGTCGCCAAGGGGGGGCAGGGGGGGGCAGCTGCCCCCCCCTAGAGAACCAAAAATCAAAAAATGTAGCCAACAAAACTGCAACAAATTCACAAAGTATCAGAAAGTAATATCTAATAGACGGTTTTAGAATAAAACTTACAAGAATTTCATGTTATTGTGGTCTAGAAAATTAAGAAAACCCCCGGAACTTATGTTTTTATTAACTGTCGTCAATTATTTTTGTTTGATATTTCTAATATTTTAATAATAATGGTGTCAAGAGCTCCTGACGCTCTATACATTGAACTTTGAACCGTTCTTATTACAATCACCATACAGTAGAGGTAATGCGCTGTTACTCTCGCTATAAATAAATGTAAAGCTTCGATCAGCTATTGACGGTTGCAATTGTAACACCAGGGGTATATAGGTATCACTTTCGCGTTGTCGTATAAAAACCTTTTCAAGCCCTTTTTGAAGAACCCCATGGACACGTTTTATTATTCAACTAGATGACAAACAAGCTGACAGCCCACCTGGTGGTAAGTGGTTCCCGCCGCCTATAGAAACCTCCAACAACAAGGAAAAAGAATCACTTGTTATTGCAGGTGCGTTGTCATCCGGAGGTCAAAGATCAAATGCCTTCCATGCCCAGTATCGACATTGGCTACCTCTCCCTTCAATCCGAAACACAGCGAAGTGTTTCATGGCTGAAATAAGAATGGCGGTGGTACTTGTTCGAGAAAACCTCTGTAGCTCATTCCACAGCCTGAGTGGGGTAATTGGGAGAAAGTTTCTCTGAAACCGTATAAGTACGCGACCACTGTGGTCCCAAACGTGTGAGGATGAAATTCTCTGCCAATGGCGAGCGGTGCGAGGACAGAATGATGCCTTGGGCATCATTTCGAATAATTCCTCAAAACACAACTCGTTATGCAAACGGCAGAACGCACATAAGGACGCAAAATCTCTCCTTTGATTAACAAGGAGTGGGGCGATTACGCCTATCGCTGAGCCCGGGGGGACCCTGACGTTTTTGTGGGACTCCCGGGCAAACAATTCAGCCCTTCCCACTCCAATCTACCGCTAAAACCCTCTTCCATCATTATGGGGCGACACGCGAACAAACAAGCAGTCAACCCTGCCACTCTGCGGTCATCCCGCACAACTGCGAGCCTCTTCCAACTCCACTCTATTCATATTGGACGGGCCGTGTTATACGACGGTGAGCCCCCATGACATTCCACCTACGGCACCACTACAACAGGAGAAGCAAGTGGACGTAACGCCTTCTTCTTACCCGTGGCCGTCTGCGACTGATCGGGTCAGCTAAGGGCCACCCCTCTCTGGCCGGCTTCGCTGTCTCCTATTTCATATGGCGCCTAACTTGAGACATATACCACACCAAGCTTCTTGGATGCCAGCTTGACTTTATCCTCTAAATGATTGCGAAACTAAACGTCTCTACGTATATCCTGAATTCCTGATACTCTTAGACATCGAAAGGGGTGTGCTAAAAAAATGTGGAGCCAAAATTAATGGGATTTATTTAACGGTAAACGCGAAGACTTAAGTGGGGTTTTAATCAACTATACCTAGTCGCACCCAATTAGAGACTCTGATTAGAGAACTGTCGATTTCAGACACAAGTCGATCGCAACTTTCTTATTAGGGGTATTGGCACGAGCCGCATACAGTCTGTCAATAGACAGTTTATTATTGATATGTATCAGAAACTGTTAGGAGACAGCACCTAGCCTTGTGGGACGCCAGCATTGATGTCCATGCTATCCGAGAAACTGCCGTCAACGGCTCTTATGCACCTTCTGCACAAAAAGCTAGCGACCTATTTGCACAAGCCCTCAGGCAGCCTGTAAGTTGGTAGTTCTGTGCCTTCGCTATATCTAGACTAACAATTAACACAGGCTCGCTTCCTCAATGGAGCACTCACAGGACATTTTGCCACCAATTACATGCTCCACAAAATGCAAATTTCCCCTGCACAACCTTGTCGGGCATGTGGTGAAGGCCAGGAATCAAGATAAAAACATCTGTTGTGTCAATGCGATGACCTGGCTAGGATCAGAATAAGTCTTCTGGAAGTGGCGTATCCAAGGCCAGAAGACTAAAAGCTCTTTCACCCTAAAGATATAGTGAAGCTTATGGCAGTTATATTCAGGACGTGGGAGGAGTAACGGCAGGGGTGGCATAAAAGATCCCGAAGGGTTGAAGTGCATTGTGGCATAGTCACGGCCCAATCATAAGAAAAGATGAGATGTCTCACCTTGACTTTCAATGGCAGGGGCCCAACGGTGTGTGAAGTACCTATATTAGAAGATCACCAGTAGATTGACTACTGCGAATGCCGTATTGTTGACGGTAGCTAATTAGTTCATATTTTTCTCATACTCATTTCATCTTTCTTTTTCTCATTTCTCTTTTTTTTTCTTTTGGTGCAGGTATCTATAGGCAACGATAACCACTTACCACCAGGTGGGCCGTCAGCATGTTTGTCATCTAGTTGTATTAAAAAAAAGTTCTCCATATTAGCAACTTGCCCCCCCCTAGGCCAAGGGCTGGCGACGCCCTTGATGCCTATCAATAAAAAGATTCTCAATATTATATCAACATACGCAAGAAACACTTGCTTAGAACTAAAAAGTAAAAGAAACAATAAGGTAGGTATATAGCTTACAAACTATTTGACGATAATTAATCTTGTGCTCTTTTAGCAATCATAAAATCCTATAGGTACAGTCGACCAAATTGAATCATGACCCACCTTCTGATCATTTTCCTACAGTCACTCTATACAAAGTAGGTTGAAATTCGCTTGAACATACATTTCTTATGTAACGAACCTGATTTTTATTTTATTTTATACAATTAGATAACAAACAAGCTGACGGCCCACCTGATGGTAAGCGGTTACCGCCGCCTATAGACACCTGCAATAACAAGGAAAAATCACTTGATATTGCAGGTGCGTTGTCATCCTGGGGCCTAAGATGAAATGCCGTCCATGCCCAGTAGTCATGCCCCTGTTATCAATTTATTATACACTGACAGTGGCCCTAATTCTGGCGAACACATGCTAAGTTTAAATTTAAGTTCAGTCCATTTCTTTTCTTTCTCTCAAAATAAAAAAGAAAAGGATGGCTGTCATATAAGAGCCACCGCACATATACAATTTCAAATCGCACAACTAAATCGCAGAATGTCTAATAGGCATAGAATCTTATGATAGCCCGCACATTATATCAACTAAGTCGTTCAACTAAATAGTTGGTCAACTATCGGCCGATAGCCCGCACACTATAACAACTTAGTTGGTCAGTCGCACGGTAAGATGCAGTGTGACCAGACCCGTGCGCGTGATTTCCCCACGCTTGGATTTTTGCCGACGGGCACGCAGCCGCCGCCGCCAGTCGATCTCTGCATTCTCTTCTTGTAACAAATGAAAAAATAGAACTGCTGATCGACGAAGTCCAAAAAAGGCAAGCCCTTAAAAAACTTATCTGGGTAACATCTCAGTTAAGAATGTAAGGTATGATGTTTCCCACGCTCTAATCTGTCACTTAATATCGGATGCACCCTAAATGTTTTGTTCTGTTTTCGTCTTCTTTTTTTTAAGTTAAGAAGTGCGTTGTTTTTCCACATTTTATCGCAGACTTCACCGCGCTAGCAACACTGTCCACCAACTAAGTCGACGAAGTGTGCGGCCTATGAAAGCACGCAATTTAGTTGTACGATTTGAAATTGTATATGTACGGTGGCTCTAAATTGACATTTAGACAGGTGCGTTCAATTTTCGACTATTGAACGTGCTAAAATGCAGTGTTTAGGAGACACCTCCGTACACGCCGTCTAAAATTGTCTATGGTTTCTTTGAAATCTATCTAAATCTAAGTGACAGCTCTAAACAGATTCTTGCTATCTTTTTCCTATTACTTATTGCGAGAAAGAGATATAGGTACTGTACTTAAATTTAGAATTAAAGTGTGTTCCCAGAATTAGGCCCAGTACAAGGATATGATCGTTATGATAAATAGATCGGAGTATTTGATTAGGTATTTCACGTAAAAGTTGGAAAATATTGTCTTAGATTTTTATTTTATTCAATTCAAATTTGTTTAATGGCTTTTTAAAAAAAAATTCAGTCTACTACCTACTTGACATCTGACACATAATGTCATTTTGTTTTTAAAATTATAAGTTTTTCTCAGTAGTGAAAAGAGTTTAGATTATGAACGACATCTTATTTAAAATTCCAATTGAGACTTTAGTGAGGTGATAACAAAGATTAAAATTGCATAGATCTCTGACCCGTAATGACGCATTTTTATTCATATTTAAAACGTACTAAGTGCAACACGAAGAAAACCTAACTTTTATGATTCTAAAGAAATGATTGGCCAAGTGGGTCATGACTCAATTTGGTCGACTGAAACAAGACCTAAGAACAATCCTACCTTATCTCTTGGAATTAATCGGTCTGCGGTTTTCATGAAAGTAAAATTAGCCTTTTGACCAAGATCCACCAAATGTCGAGTTACTTCAGTCGTCGACATTGCCTTATTCAGCATTCCTTGTAATGCAACTGGATCCTTTTCCAATAAACCAGGAAACATTATAGCTAACGGCTTAATCTGTGGGCCGGACTCACAATCTACCTAAAAGGAAAATATGTAAGAGTGGTTAGGGTAAATATAGATAGTAGCGCCCGATGAGGAAGCATCTCCATCTTATAGAAGGTCTCAGACAACATTACTTATTAGTTTTAATGTATTTTTCCCATGAGGAGAGGTCAGTTAAACACGTTCGCGTGAGCTACATCGCACGACGTCGTGAGTAAATGCTTATGATACGGCGCAACTTCTTAAGACGTCCTAAAGATTATGATATGTATTTCGGCGGAACGTCGCCCGACGTCTAATTTAAGAGTAAATTCGTATACCGTATCTCCTTGCGCCGCAATACATCCCATTTTTGTAGTTTGTACCGCCGCCTGACAATGGAAATCTCATTTTTCTATGATCGTGCGCTCGCGGAAAAAAGTTGCGCCATTATGCAACATTTTGGACATGTGGTTGCTCACGCGAACGTGTACCTACCTACAACATGTTTTGGAAATATCAAAATATATTTTAGCATTTTGAACCTTTAATAACACCTTAGTACCTACCTATCTATTTATATAACTATGTTAACATGGGTTGGGGTGTCCGCTTGTTAAACCGAGTATCAAACACCTTGTTTAACTAGGTATACCTATGGAATTAAAAGCTGAACGCAACGCAACCACGACCAAATCGAATTATTTCAAACAACAGATCTCAAATGCAATCAATCCAATAACTTACAACAGAGGCGCTACTAGGTATCGTTTTTAAGATTTGACAGTAGGCATGGCCGAATGAAAAAAATATCGATATTTTACCAAAAGTATTGATATTATTAAGTAAAAAATATTGATTTTTAATGTATACAGAGCACGCACGGCAAACTATAATGCTGTTTTCACTAACATTTCCTTAGAGTTAAGAGACTCTTAGTAATTTTTATCTCATTCTATCTAAAGGAGATAGAAAGAGATAAATGTCGTTAAGAGTCACCTAAGCCTAGGGAACGGTTAGTGAAAACGGGCATGACTTAGTACATAGATTATATTTAAATCTCTTTGTGTTCGCGGCGCACTATGAGCCCCAAATGCTATTAGATCGTTTGTAATTTTATAGATGAGAGTGGTACCTATTATACATGATGTTACATTGACGACGTATGAGCAGAGGTCTTAAAAATATCGAATTTGATACCCTGATAAAAATATCGAATACTAAAAAAACGTCGATAGATATCTATTCTTTTTTCAATAGAAACCCAGTGGGAGTGATTAGGCTCGGCAGACGGCCCAAAACGGACATTAGAAGGTACCTAATTAGTAGGTAACGTTGGGTTGAGGCACTTATGTATAGAGATTGTCTTGCTAATCAAGTCATCATCTGTTGCCGTCTCTTATTTTTCACCTACTTATACATATAACCGTATCACCGTATCATCTTTATTCATATGGGGCTCAAATAGGTATAAATTAAACCTTATTTGGTATAGGGTTGTAAGTAGTCCATTTGTGTAAGTAGTATTTTTAGCGGTACCTGCTTGTCACACCTGAAACATCTCACTCATGCATGGGTTGGCTGGAAGAGATCTCTTTTAGAGATAAGTCCACCCTTGCAAACTTCATATTACATAAAAGTTACTGTGTATAACTAAAGTGCAATAAAGAGTATTTATTTGGAAGAAATTCTAGAGCTTTCAATTTAATTAAAGGTCCTTAGGTTTTAGCCATTTGTGAGAGAGGTTGTGGTGTATCTATTTAAAAATATATCATTTACAAGTTGCAGTACTACCTCGTCAGATATTATGTTGCTTGATGGGTCCGTGCTAGAAGTTTGCAACATATCAACCCATTCCGAATCTTTTGCCGCCAGGGGACATAGAGGCTTTCGAGATTCTTCAACAATATCTTCATCAACTCTTTGATTCTGAAAATTTATTTTCCTTGTTTTAAAAAATTCTAAAAACTGCTTGTGATTGGGGCTATGTAAACAAACACTAAAAATAATATATTGACCCTATAATTAATTGATTTACTTAGGTAATCGTAAGTAAAGTCGTAAACTGTACTGTGAGGTGTCGTCTAATCTATGAATAATATAAAAGTTAATAAGGGTAGATACTTTACAGAAGTTTCCGGGTTAGTGGTTGACAATGTTTTCTGTTTAGATTTTTTGTTGTTCATTATTTGAATACCATTTTCATGTCACAGAATTGCGGAAATTAGTGGTGAAAAATTGATGCACCTAAATTTATGTAAGGCTCTAATAATTTAAACATTATGTACACATTGCATTTACAGTAAAAGGTATAAAACTGTGTATAAAACCAATTTCTCTATGAATAAAACCCATGACATTGACATTACGGATTGAAAATCCAAATGAAAATCAAAGAGACTGCACATAGTTACTTATCATTAAAAAAATATAGGACACGAAAATCAAAGAGAATTTAATCCGTAATGCTCATGAGAAATGAGAGATACCTACTCATTGGATAAGACGCTTTGATTTTCATGATTTTCATAAAAGTTTGGTAAAAAAGTCCAAAATAAAATTTAGGTTGTGGATGTGTTCCTTGTGTTAAAAAGTTTCCTCTCTCAGCCTCAGATCAGAGTTTACATACACATAACCAACCTTATAGGACCTACTCTATAAGCGGTGCGATTCGTCGATACGATCCGTCATTTCAGACCGATCGATACGACGAATCGACAGATAGTGGGCCTAATTCTGGCGAACACATGCTAAGATTAATTTTAAGTTCAGTCTACCTCTTTCTCTCAATATGAATACGAAAAGGATCGCTGACTTAAAATTTGACATTTAGAAACATGCATTCAAATTTCGACCTTATTGAACGTGTTAAAATGCAGTGTTTAGGAGGCACCTCCGTACATGCCGTCTAAAATTGTCTATGGTTCCTTTGAAATCTCTCTAAATTTAGATGACAGCTCTAAACGAATTCTTGCCATCTTTTTCCTATTACATATTTCGAGAAAGAGATATACTGTACTTAAATTTAAACTTAGAGTGTGCCGCCAGAATTAGGCCCAGTGTCAATAAAGTAAATTACTATCAAAGACGACATCGGAGATCGCAACGAAAACCCATCGAATCATGCATATCGTAAGTGTAATAAACATTAAAATAACACTTTGCGATTGACGATTCGATTTTTGTCTCAGTCAGAACTCTAATTCGTTTAGAATATTTAACCCACACTTTTCTAGCATTACTTTTCTGTTTATTTCCAGTGAAAAAGAATATCTTGTTAATATAGGTTTTCTACAAGGCAGGACTATCTACTATTATCTATTATCTACCTACATTTAGTAGGATTTGCTACAAAATAAACCTGTTTTTTGTTTTAAATCTCGTTATAAACTTAAGCAGATACAGTCAAGTCTATTTACCGAAGCATCTCGTTTGAGGAGCCAGTTAAAATTACCTACATGATAGATAATGAAAAGAAGTTCGCCTTTCATTCTTAAAATCGGGCACGTACCCCGTACCTACTGAATTATTTCGGTCTCTGTCCGTGATATGGTGATGGCACATTTTTATGGTTCCGTTTCAAACAAGTAATACCTAATAGTCATCATATCAGCCAGCCTATGATGCCCACTGCTGAACAAAGGCTACCCCAATCGATTTCCAAATGGAATGTACTTTCCGATACGTGGTCGCCATTGTAGAACTTAAACGCTCCACCGGCCGTTCGTTCTGCGTACCTACTATGTGCCCTGCCCACTGCTCCTTCAATTTGCCTATGAGCAATGTCAGTGACATTGGTTCTCTTACGTATGTCCTCATTTCTTATTCTATCTCGCAGAGAAACACCTAACATAGTTCATTCCATAGCTCATTGTGCGATCGCGAACTTGCACAGAAGGCCCACCCTTTGAAGCCCGATAAACCAGACACAATTGAATTTTAATTGTCATGTCAACTTAAGTTGCCGTCTGGGCATTAAAGATTTAAGTGAGCGAGCACGTTTCACAGGAGGAATTTTGTACGAGATCTTACGCAATTTCCCGAACGCTGCCCATTCAAATTGAAATCGTCGATCAGTCGATTTACCTCTTTCTCGAAATTGGACCTACCACGCTAAGTAAGTAATAATAATATTATATAAATATAAATGTATGAGCCGTCTCAATCGCGTTTGTTACATAAATATAAAAAGCAGTTTCCAGTACTTCACAACAGGGGCGCTGCTATCGTCTTCGTTATTTGCCGGTCAAATCGTATGTAAACGATAGCAGCGTATCTGGATTTGACAACAAGTATTTTGTCGTCATAGCAGTACCCCTAGTGTAAGTTTGAATCGAATCGAAACGAAAACGATCATGATCGTGTTCACCTCTCAGATTCTTATATAAAAGTGGTTTCCAATAATTGACAACAGAGGCACTGAGCCATAACCGGAGCCATACGATTGAGCAATTGTCACGACGACGAAGGTATACGTTTAAAATTAGATAGAACGAGAGTGAGATATCTGTCTCACTCATTTCGCTTTTTATTTATTTATTTGAAATTAATCCCAACTACACTAGGATAAGGAGCGAGCTATGACGATTACAATAGCTTTGGCAAAAAAAATACTTTGATGGTTTGAAAGTTTTTGATTAAGCTTATACGATTATGTTTCTTATTCTAATCGTACTAAATTTAAATTTCCTACTTCATGGTTAAAGGGGTCTAAATAAGATCGAGTGCGCTCTCATAGAAATACCTTAAGTGTTGCAAGTATTTCGGGGCTGAAACCTGGTTTACGTACTTCGAAGCAGAAACCAGGTTTTAAAGCCTGCCCGCCTAGCATGACCACCGAATCTTAAAATTTTATTGAAACTGCGAACATGTATTTAAACAATACAAGTTAGCAGTTTCGATAAAATTTCAAGATGGCGGTTATATCCAATGATTTTTGACAGTTCGAAGCGATAAATGGCTTTAACATATCGCGTTTCGGTGGTCATGCTAGGCGGGAATGGAGCGTATTTACCCCTAGTTTGAATGAACCCTTCTTGAGGAAGGATGGAATACAATGTACAGGCAAAGAATTTCAGGTCTTGTTCCATAAATGTTTACCTACCCACAATAATACAATAGCAAACTTTAGGTTGCCATTGTAATACAGAACTAATGAATGAAATGAATCAACAAATTTTTGTTAGGTATTTATATTGATTTTGAGTAATAGGTAACCAATACTGTGGTTATTAATTTACAAGTTTTTTAAAAATGTTATTGAAAATTTTTAGAATGTTTTTATGGATATAATATTATAAATTTAAATTTATTTTAAGAATAGTCATCATCTTCTTCATCTTCATTTTTAAAGACTGTAGGAGGTGGCACATATGGTTGGGCACCATCAGCACCAACTAAGCCCTGTTGCTGGAGAAGGAGCCATTGTTGTTGCTCTTGCTTTGCTTGCTCTTCTCGGGCCTGTATAAAGAATATGAACCTACTGTATTTTGAATGTAACACAAACAAGCAAGCCATCTATAGAGGGTAGCTTTAAAGATATTTACATGCACTTTAACAACTTCTATACATAAGGGTCGTATACACAAGGAGTATGAGCCAAGCCCATACATCAAAGTAATTACTTGAGTTATCTAGTAGTTAGATTATACATAGAAACATTTTTGTCAAACGTGGTGAGTAATGGACATTCAAGAAATCTCAATTTAATAGTAACCTGTCAAGCATGAGATTCCAGACACAATTGATTTTTCAATTGTCATAGCCGGGGGGCTATGACACCGCTTGACAGATTAATTTATTATAATTACACCCATAACATCACCTTAGCAAATAATTCCTGTTGTTGCCGTAATAATTCTTCTTCTGGAATACCTAGGTTTTCAAGTCGTGTGCTTTGTCTTCTTCTCTTTGCCGCAACAGCTTTACAGTCTTTGAGAACTGCTTCAGCTTCCAAAGTATAATCATTAAATCCTAGTCTATCTAGGGCTGAAAATTAAATTCAACTACAATACTCGATAATATTGCATGCATCTTTCAAACTTTATTAAAGTCATTTAGACTGAAACACAGGATTACCTAACCTAGCACAGGCACATTCTTGTATACTGCATGTAACAATTAACAAACATCGTGAAAAGGGGTTAAAGTACTCATCAATATGAAATACTTTTATCATGGGACAAACCCTGAACTCGAGAAGAAAAATCTGCCGTTTCATACATTTTAGTGCAGTAGGTATTTAAGGCCATACCTCGACGACACTAGCGACACCACTTGATTTATATTAATTGTGGTGAATATAGAACATAATAAACAAAAACGCTTTAGTGAATGACTAAAGAATGGTATTTGTAATTTTTTGAGATGTGCTCGGTATAAGATATTCCTCTACATGTAACCTATTTTTTCATTATTGCCGAAAGTGGCCACTTTTAACAATAATAAAAAAATTGGTTACTTATAGGTAGACACTTTATACAAGATACATCTATAAAAACTACAAATACCGTCCATTCACCATAATTAATAACAATCAATTGGTGTCGCTAGTGGGCACGAGGTAGACCCTTAAGTTCATTTTTTTCAATTTCAGGGTTGTTTCCATTGTACAATTTGTTTTTAGTGATGAGTACTTTAATCCCTTTTCAGGATGTGTTAATAATGTTACATGTATACACATGTAAACTTTTTAACTGTTTACTATTATATTGTTATGAAATTTTTCTGAATAAATACATTTTAAACCTACATTAAATTTATTTTAACACAATATACCTATAGTATAATTGAGAAATTAGCTCAATTCACCTGATAACACATGTTCAGCATTAATAGTTTTTTTGTTACTCTGATTACATATTTCATTAGCTTCTGAACTTAGCAAATGAATGAATTCTGTACAACAATTCAGTATAAGTTCTCTTGATTCGAATGCAACACGAACAGAAGGTACCAATTCTTTGATCATCTTATTTATACTTGCTCTAGGTAGGGTTAATTCATCCTCTTCTGATGGAGGGGGGCATAACTCTTGTTCTGGGCTACCCATTGTCTAGTGGAAATACTAATTTAATTACTATTAGTGGTGAATGGCCGCAAATCTAGAAAACTGCGCAAATGTCTCTAATTCTCTCTAAAATCTTCGATGTTTCTTTATCACAAAGCAGCAATCCTAAGGAGTGCTGAACATTAATCACTATTACAAACATACGTACTATTTAATTTATATTGCAGAAACGTAAATAGTAAATAAAAAAGTGAACACAGAATCACAGATTACAAAGAGTATGTGAAGAATTAAATAGCGTTGCCAACTTCCACGATCTCGATTACCCAAAAACCTAACTGAAAATCCCCAATTTTGGGGGAAAAAAACAGTATTCCCCACATTTTCCCCACAAACAGGAAAGAAATAAAAGTAATGTTTCTATAAATCAAATATATATATTACATATACTTTTTAAGTATTTAATGATTTTCATCAAGGTATTTATTGCAGCTCTTTATTATGCCTTTGTTTTGTCAACATATCATTTGAAGGATCAAATTTTAATCCTTTCTTCTAGTGATCATAAGCGCTGCTACAGTGTCATTGTGCAGGCGATTGTGATTCTCTGTTTTCAAACTCTTTAAAAAACGCTTTTTCTTTCGACAGATGCGTTTGAGAAAGTTCTCTGCGATACTCTGTCTAACTAAGTTTGATGAACATAAATGTTGCCATAAAATAAACTATAAAACCTTCCTGCTGGTGAAATTGCTTTAAACTTGATTTTTTTTTATACAAAGCAATTGACCCATTGCACTAGCCGCCTCCACCTTGCCGGCCCAAAAGGTGCTTAAATAATCAAGGTAATTAAATATTCTTACATAATTTATAAATTATACTTACTTCTTATACTACTTTTATTACTTCTAAGTTCAGTTCTAGCGTAAATGCTTAATTCCCCGCATTTTCCCCACATAAACGCTCTCCCCTCAAATTACCCAATCGAACTGAAAATCCCCGCAGTTTGGGGAATTCCCCGCAGATTGGGAACGCTGGTGAAGATTGTGAAGTTGTGAAGCACAGATTACTTAGAGATACTACGTATGTCTAACTAAAGACAGATGGGAAACAGAAACACGCCTTGGAGAGAGCAAGCGTTAGCGAAATGACAGGGGAACATTCGTAGTACTGTACGTAAACTATCGACTTGTAAGTATCGACATCGATAAATATGGAATTGTCGATATTAATAGTACAGCCCTAATAATATTTAAATTACTATGGCTCAATTGGCTGATGTAATACTAAGAAAATTGTGAAAACTTCAATATAAAACAGTGAAAAATTGTGAAAATAACCGTCATGCCGAGTGTCATGTCAGTCTGACATCTTGCATCTGACTTACAAACGAAAATGGCGGATATTTTTTAAAAACTACAGAGGGCCTAGACAAGATGCTATTCGATAATCGCTATCGCTATCGCTTAGCGCCTAAATGTATGGGATTTGACATCAGACATCGAATGACTTTCGATAGTTTATGTCAAATCCCATACATTTTTCATTTAGCGATAGCGATAGCGATTGTCAAGTGGCATCTTGTCTAGGCCCTCAGATAGACTATCACTGCCTTGCTTTTAGCTGTCACTGACTAACATAGAGGCCATTGTATCGTTGATTCCAAAGGCCGCACAGATTTACAGAAAACAACTTTCTTCCTTCTCTATTTTTTCTTGTTCATTCTCCCTGTAATGGGAATGCAAAGGGAACTTATGCCCATACAGCCACGTCTTCAGTATTTCTTTATTTCCTCATTTATTGCATTAAAATGCTGGTGTTACACATTTCAATGCTTCTTGGGAGTATTTGACACGAAATATATGATTACAGTGACTGTCATCATATGTGCTACTTGATGAGGTGGGTAACCACAAAAAGTTCTCATCGTATTCCATACCATAATCACTTTTATTCTAATAATTTTTTAGTTGCACGTCAACAAAAACACTTGAATAATAAAATTACGCCGCTTTTATAACTCAATGTTTGCTCCGACATAATAGACAAGTTTTTCCCCCGAAGGGTAAAAAACTAATATTTAGGTTTCAGCCGAAAGGCTTGACCCACTTGAGATTACCCTCTTGAACATCAGCGCCATCTAGTATAGAGTTTGTGCAAATATCGCAGAATCAGTACGAGGGTAGACGAATATCTGCATGTCGGTGCGGAGCAGTCCTCATTTTATTCAGTACCTATTTGAATTAAGGCGAGGAAGTGAGAACCAGCAAGGAGTAATATTGGTGGGTCAAGCCTTTCGGCTGAAACCTAAGTATTAGTTTTTTACCCTTCGGGAGAAAAACTTGTCTATTTAGGTGTTCGAGCCTTCAGGCTTGACCCACTTGAGATGTTTCCTATCTGCTGGTGCTGTTGTTAGTTGCGTACTGTGAATGGGTAAGTAGATATGATATTATAGTAAATTCAACAACATGTATTTGAATTTATCATTTATATTTTTTAATCACAGCACATGAGTTCTTATTAACGAATCACCTCACGAATTAACGAATTGTATTATGCCGTATGCGACGCAATCATAACATTCATATATTTAAGCCAATTCGTCATAATCAGTCTTGTAATGAATCACATTGCGATGAAGTCTGTGGATATAGATAAAGTCCCGTTATTAGGATTTTTGGGCCCGATATCCTTGAAATAATGTTTAAAGAATGTGTTTGCGCTACGCCAGTTTCCTTTGCGTAGTACATCGTCTATATCGAGGTTTCGAATGTTCCAGTTGACCGTAGCAACTGTCAGGTGTGTCATTGATGCGTGCATCCCTCAAAATAAGTTTCATCCAGCCAGACATGATTGTCCTTGTCGCTGCATTAATTTTACTTCTCGTGGAAATAAACAAATTGGATAGAGAATCATTTGGGTTACGACGATGTGCTGATAGGTTAATAAGTATTGGTATCCAGTAGCATAGGTCTAACCTGTTGTTTTCGTTCTTCAACAGACACCAACCCGAATGACGATAGTTAGCACTGTCAGTTTTGGACCCAAACTCTGGCCAGAATATTGCTCTATCTGGGTAAATTTGACAATGATCCTTACTTATGTGCAACAGAATTAGATCATGTACACGTCGCCCGAAAGCTAACAGTAGTAGCGTAGCTACTTGTTGTGAGACATGGAAAGGGCTTGATTGATCTATGTTCCTGTATGGAAAGCCAATGTGTAAGGTTGGGAACATTCCACGTTGTTTTCTTATGCTGCGGAGGATTTTTATAACTTATTGCCTTTATTATATTCTTTATTGTTGGGTTTTTGCTATATGTTTCGCTAAGGGATGGCTTAATCAAGGTTAATATAGCAGATTTGTGAACGCAAATGGTTTTCGCAGCTAGATTGCGGGTTTCAAATAAGAATATTAAATATTTCGCTATGTCGCTAGGGGCAGGCGTTGAAGGAGATAGGCTGTTAGCTTCAGACCACTGTAGCCAGCTGCGCCAGGTTGGTTTATAAGTTTTGTGAGTCGAAGTCCGCACGCAGTATGTTCCAGACCTCTAAAGATAACTGTTGGATTCCTCGAGGTGGTAGTCTTGTTTGCAGGTCTAACAGGTGTTTCTTGAGGTTCCTGATGCGAAGAGGGGGTTGAATTGCTCTCTTCTTCATCTCTGCTCTCCAAAATGCTTTCTCCCATCTGGGTACTATCATTATGTATAGTCCGTGGGAGCGTTGGAGATGTTGGAGTACCCGGGGGATCAATGCTGGAGAAGCGAAGATCCATGCCAGACTGTAGTTCCACTGTCTGCTGAACGTATCCGTGAATTCGCTCGCTAGATCCCTATGATCTTCGCTGGGCGTATCGTGGAACTACTGCTGAAGCGCTTGAGGCGAATAAGACGATTTCTCGAGCTCCCCTGCGGTTGAATATTATGGACTGGACCAGTGCAACGGAGATGCCTTTCTTGGTGCGTTTTACATTTGGATAGACTGTCCGCGAGACCGTTGTATTTGCCCGGTAGATACTTCGGGACTAAGTTGATTTTGTGTTGATGTGCGATACTCAATATTTTTGCTGCGATGTGCGATTTTCGGATTGAATAAATAAATAAATTTCTTCTGATTGCAGTGTCAGTGTAGCTGAGAGGTTTTCCAATGCCCTGAAAGCTTTTTGCTGTCTACAATCGCTCCCCATCCGAGATCTGAAGCATCGGTGGTTACGAAAGTGGTTGGTGCAGTTATTTGAATCGTCGAGGACTTGCGTATAATCTGTAGCCACCAATCGAGTTCTCCTCTTATGCGATTCGGTATCTGAAATGTCCAGTTTTTTTTTTGCGTGTCCTTAGGTGCTTCGATGCTATTTTTATAACTCTCGAATGTAGAAGGCCCAAAGGTATTGCATTAGCCGCGAAATTTAATTTCCCTATTTTTTTTTTGAAATTGCGCCCGATTTTAATAGATAACTAATCTGCTGGTCCATGTTCTCAGATTTCTTTGTGTTGAATAATTTGTAATTTTTGGGAGTTTCTGAGAAGCGGTTGGTCGGCGGCTTCCGTATAAACGGTATCCGGTAGCCTTTTATGACATTTAGGAGCGTAGGTGACGCGCCTAATGATTTACAGGCTACTTTAGAGTTTAATTAACCGGCAAGGAATACCTGCGGATTAGGGCATTCTTCTAATATTTGAGGAAGGACTTGTTGTTTTGTTGGTAATACGATCTTGACCCTCAGAGGTACGAAAAAATTCCGACAATGCTGTTTTTTTTTTATTTTTATTGGTGCTTTGTTTGAATAGGTTTCTCTAGGGGTATTCTGTGGTATTTTTGGAGGTAGAGCAAATTTCTTCTGTTTAGTATTTGTGGGAGTGCTCGAAAAGGATTTCCTAGGGAAGAACTTATGCGCTCCCACCCTGGTTTTTTATTGCTTCGGTCAGCTTCTCCTCAGAAAACAAATATGTAGTCGAAGGAGGTATATCGTGCAAAATATCGCTCAAGACCCTGTTTGGGTTGAACGTTTCTCTGCGCGACTGAATAACTTCCGCTCTTCTACCACAAGTGTATTGGACAAGACTGTCGAATATTTTCTTAAAATCACAATCGGCTGTTAGGAAATGGGTTTAAACCTTAGTCTGTGCGGACAGACTTAGTTTATTCCAAGCTTCTTCAAAAACTTTCCGTTGTAGAATAAGGCCATAGTTTATTGCTCCAAGAGTAAAGTCTGTCTTTTCTAAGTGAGTTAGGTATGGCAATCTTGGTGTATGTGGGGCGAGTAGGTTATTCACCCTGAGGGTGGCGAACACCGGAGAGCAGTGGAATGTTTTTTGCACTCCCGCATATCTGATGCTTTTCCAGCCATCTTCCTCTAATCGTTGACATTTGATACCATATTCTACCAGTCGTGGATCCGCATTTGCTAATTTGGGCTCTGGTTCTGTTGTGCTAGGCGAGAAGTCGCAGTTCGCCTACGATAACTCATTATTTTGTAGAGCCTCTAATCTTGCTTCAGCTTGTGCAATTTGGGCTTGAAGGGCGTCCTCTTCTGATCGAACGAAACTTTTTTTCGGAGAGCGTAAGGTCATTTGATGTGTGTGCCCAGGCTAACCCTTCGGTAGGTATTGCGAAGCGTAGTTTAGCTTCCGTTTTAAGTGGTATTGGTGTGTCGCCAAATAGCTCTGTGTGGGAATAATTTTTCACTTGCCAGGATACCCAGCCTTGTGGGTAATGGTTGTCACCAAGCTGATTATTTGATCAAAGAAATCTTTTCACTCAGGCGGTGGTTGTAACCCGCAAAGGGCGCCTATTGTTGTGGTCGCCATGAGAATTGTGAAGATTAAATGCGTTAGCTATGTTCGTCTGAGCTATTATAAGTCATGGTCGATTGCAATTTAATGCGACCGACGTATGGTTTTGAACGATTAGACATTGCAATTTACCTTGGCGAGACGTATCGATTGATACGACTAGACGCATGACTTCGTTGTGTCAGACGTATCGATTGATACGACTTGACGCATCGATTGATACGACTAGACGTATCGATCGATACGACCAGACGTATCGATTGATACGACCAGACGCATCGATTGATACGACCAGACGCATCGATTGATACGACCAGACGCATGACTTCGTTGTGTCAGACGTATGAACTGATACGACTAGATGTGTATGATTGGTGGTACCTAATCTGAGGTTTGAGTTGGTGTGAGTGATACTATCGAGTATGAGTACATTCGCTAGTCGAATCGACAACGGAATTTAATCAATACGACCTCAGCGTGCGACGCTGTGGTCTTTATGACTAATGTGTCAGTGACGAAGTCTTTGAGACGACCCTTCGAACACGGGCAAAGTTTAATGTCATTGCGTCATTTGGTTGCGATGACAATTTGTCGTTCGTTGCGAGACGACAAAATAGTGGTACATACATGGTACCCATAATACTCGTAAGCATTATTTTACATTGTTTTGCCCGTGTGTTAGGGTACATGCTAGTGCAAGGATGATTTCCTTAACAAACTAAGGACATTCTTTCACACTGTAAAAATAGTTTCACACAATTAGTAAAAAGATATTCCTAATAAATTTCGCCCGTAGGCGATGGACAACTGACGACGCTGAAATTCAAAAGCGTACTGAATAAAATGAGGACTGCTCCGCACCGACATGCAGATATTCGTCTACCCTCATACTGATTTTGCGATATTTGCACAAACTCTATACTAGATGGCGCTGATGTTCAAGAAGGTAATCTCAAGTGGGTCAAGCCTGAAGGCTCGAACACCTAAATTTTTAATTATTGTAATGAAAATTTTCACTGACGCCACAAAAACCCGCCAAACACTCCTTTTCCTTCTCTATGTCTCTTCCACAGATTAATGATATATGTCTTGCCCACAACCCACAAAACTTTAATCAGTAGAATAAATCTTTAGACGTAATTCTAATCTGTGATCATAAATCTGTGCGTGCCGTGATCTGTGGTCCGTGCACAATACGATATAAGCTTTTGACAGCTTTAGTTCCAAGTGTACCGTTTTGGCGCTGCAGTCGCTAAGTGGGGCCGCCATCTTAAGACGCCATTTTGATGGCTGCCATGTTTGTTTGTTTTGTAATTCTTATCATTCTTCCGAATCTAGTTTAAAATTTAAATTTCTATTTTCTCAAGTGTATTTCGGTCATCAAATCCTTATAATATGATATTTCCGCGCATTTCAGTGAATTTCTCCTCTCTGGTTTGTGACAATATTGACTGTACATGTGATACATTACATTATTATCATGAATAAAATGTGGTTGGTGGTCGGTCACAATCACAATTGCAATGCAACAAGTGAGTCCCACCGACTTTTTAGTTTCACAAGAACGATGACATAGATGTGGATGTCATACGTAGTACCATCGAATTCCCTCATCATTTGATTCACCGAAGAACAACTACTTATAAGAAATATTTTGGTCAAACTTAGTTTGACCTAAACTAAGTTCGAACCCTGTGTCACTTCACTCCAAGCCGTACTTACCTACAAGAAGAAATAACTCACGGTGTGCCTCTTAAAATACAGCAGGTGAGTCATTATTGTACTGTCATCTTTATTGTGCTTCTATGTTATAGTAAATTGAAAAAAAAATCTATGTACTTTAGTAAAAATAAAATACTTTTGGAGTAAATGAAACTTAAATGCACAAATTTTCAGATGTTCAATTGAAGGATTTCATGGACAACCCTTATTTCTTCTCCGAATGTTGCATCAGCAATTACAGAAAGCAAAGGTATGTATTATAAGTTTAATTAAAATATTGTTATTCTTCATTTCATTTATATACATTATTCATTGTTTATTTTCATACGGCTGGACATCAGCTTTGTGGAGACTAGAGAACACTTATGTACTTACTTACAATTTAACATGTTTTTATTCTTTATTTTTTCAGATTTAAGATAAGATCAGCCATCAAGCTCCATATCTGGGCCTAAGTCTGATGTGATGACCGATGATATTACAAATTATACAAATTTTTGAAGAATGTCATGCAGAAGCTAAGAGGTATGTGTATACTTGTGATATTTTTATAACCTTATACAAATATAATATACATTTATGGAGCGATTACTAACATCTGTTAGTTATCACTTCATAAAGTATCCTATATCAATTATCTCCATACCCGATTTCATCTAAATGAGTTTATTGGTTTAGGTATGAAAACGTAACAAAAAAAGAATCACGCTATCTCATGTATATTCTTTGTTACAATATATAATATATAACTACATATATAATATTTATACAAACAGACATGTTATCTACTCTAAAATAAGAATAAAGAGCTTCTGTAATGGATTCTAGATACCAGAGAAATATTAATATTATTATGTTTTAAGTATCAGAAATATATAGTAAATAAACATACAAACATCCATGACTTGTGAACTAATGTTCATACTTCATACCCATCATACAAACATCTGCCCCTACCTAGATTCCAAGCCGGGACCCCTAAATGAATAGCCAGTATGGTAACGGGTAAAGACCACTCAAGCAGCAGGTTGTCACATGTATTTGACCAATATATTATTTGATAAAAGTGACAAATCTTTGCATATTCAGTAGTTACTTGAAAAAAATCCTATTTTTGTTTGTTTAATGTACCAGACATATTATTTCTTTACAGATTTCACAAGGAGGAAAAAGTTGGGATCAAAGAAACAGACTTTTATCAAATATGCCACACAGATTGAAGCAAAAAGTGCTGATGATTCAGCCTCATAAGCCTTACAAAAGCATGTAAACTCTTGCAAATAACAGAAAACTGCTTGCAAAATTATATTTATTTAATAAACAATCAAATATTTATGCAAATATGAGAAAAAGTAACATGGTAGGAAGATTTATTTTCAAAGAACAAATAATGATATTACTAAATAAAGTCTCAAATTATGTGAATTATTGGAATACTTTAGATTAAGAAAAACATGTTTATGTAAATAAAACATTGAATTTTTGTTTCATTATTTGTAATCCTGTAAATAAAATACTTTTCCATTAATGAATACCTCCCCATACTATTTATCGATAAGAAAAAGAACATCACTAGTAATTAATAGAAAGGAACATCACTAGTCATATATAGTTATATAACTACACATATATCTCCTTAACCATTAATAATCTGTGCTCTAACCGGCGACTGCAGCGCCAAAACGGAACACTTGGAACTAAGTCGAAAAGTCACTATCGGTGACTGTCGCATCTGTAGCTTGCTACTATTATCTGATCTGTGGTGCACAATACAGGAAGCTTAGGTTATGAGATTACGGTATACATAATCCACAGATTAGAAAGAGTATGTCTAAACATAATCTAAGACAGCAAGAGACTATCGTAGATACATATATCATTAATCTGTGGAAGAGACATTGAGAAGGAAGAGGAGTGTTTGGCGGGTTTTTGTGGCGTCAGTGAAAATTTTTATTACAATAAATAAAAATTGCGACACATAATGCGAGAAAGAGATATACTATACTTTTTAAAGTTAGAGTTAGCTCAGCCTCCAGAATTAGGCCCAGTATGTCTAAAGATTTATTGTAGTGATAAAAGTTTTGTGGGTTGTGGGCAATACAAAGTGGTTGTGGGTGTGACTGAGGGTGTGACATCTATCTATCAAGCTTGCTAAATATTTATCCATTGAATTTCTTTAATTGCTAAATATCTAATCTGTGGTTCTTTCACAGACGGATCTCTGCTTCTGCTCACTCCTCAGAGCAAATAAACCAATAGAGACAGTCTATAAAAGTAGGACTAGAGACATATTGTATCTAATCTATTCACTCATATGATGTAACAACGTGAGAGAGTGAACAAGCATAGCTATCTCCAAATTTACTATCGTACACACTCAGTGTTGTCATTTGGTCATCTTGGTCATGCAATTAAGCAACGCTTTAAAAAGTTTTTATCGTGCATTGATTATCTTGTCAAGTAGTCGCCATTCTGTTTTAGTCGTATAATATTGACAGCGCAATTCTATGGCGGTTCGTAAAACTCCGTACGCAATTTAATAAAATTCTTACGGTTATCGTTGGATTTTGGAGGCAAGCGAGTGATATATGTTTTGCGAAATGGCACGGTTCATATCTGGATACAGCTCGCATTCGTGACGATGTGAGAAAGAAAGCAGTAAAGGACAACAAATTAGCTTTCACAAGTAAGTACTGTTTTATGATTTTCCATTCAAAATTAGCGTTTTGGAGGACTGGAATTATTATTTTATTAAAGATGTAGAAGTAATACTCATTTGTGGTTATAAAAAACGAAGCTTTTTGTTGAATTTAAATGGTAATAAACGATTATCGTAATATGGGCTAGTGATGAGGTCCTTCTGACATTTTGTAAATAATATCGATAGTTTTTGCCAATGATTCGTAATAGATATTAAAGTTTACTAATGAAAGTAATTAAAATAATATAAAACTAGAAAAATTTCACGTCCTGAGGCGGGAATCGAATCCGCTATCTTTCGCAATCCGGGCGACTGCTCTAACCACTGAGCCACCCAGGACTTGGGATTTCCCTGTGAAATTCTACTAGTCAAAAAAAAAAGTTAAAATGTCAAGTCAAGTCAAGTTAGTCAATGTTAAAATCAAAAATTAAGAATATTTACTAAAAAAATAAAAATAACTTCAAAATTAAAGTAGAGTATTACGAATGGTAGAAAATTCGTGATACTTAAATACTAGATACATACTACCTATATCATACTGATTAAGAACAACATATTAATGTCGTTCTTTACCAGTATGAATAACAGTTGTCTGATACCTATAGTATTTTAGGGGTGGTTGTGTGTGAGATGTGCTCAATTGTTATGAATATTTTATTATATTTTAGTGAAGGATCGTGATGGATTGATATACCCCTCAAGAAGCGTCAGTCACATTTGCAAAGTGACTGAAAGAATGCTGCGCGAGTTTCAATTAAACATTGGATCAAAATGCACTGGAGAGCACAGAAACATGTCCAAAATGCGTTACTCATACTGTACTTGACACAACAATATTTGAAGAACTATCGGACCATGGTACCTTTGACAGCGATAATGTCAATGAAAATGATTAAACTTTACATATCAAATTTATTAGGCTCTTATTACTTAATGTTAGATTTTTTAAGTAACATGAAAACTGTCTTTCTCAAAAGAACAATTAAGATATTTTTTAAATAAAACTTTTATTTTATTTTCATCTAAGGGCCATTAGCTGTATCGTATTTTAATAATAATTTTGTTTTAATGTTTATCTGTATTTTATTATAACTAATATCCAACGATTTTTTTTATCGACTAATCACATCACTATCAATTTAGAAAAAGTGTACGGCGAGAGTACGTCTTGGTTGACTCTATTGGTTTATTTGCTCTGAGGCTTACTCTGTAACTTCGGTCCGAAATCGTGAGTACACGCCACAGATTAATGATACAGGATAGCCGGACTTTGACGTCAAAAAAAAAATTAGGTCCCTCGTATCGTCGGGTATCCGAATCACCCCCATGTATGTTCCGCGACTTTTTATACTTTAAGAGTTATGATTTTTTTCCGAATTTTCGGGAATTTTCGACCTGACCTACTTAAAAAATTTCTAAAAAAAAAGTAGAATACTTTTCGTTTTTTTTTTGCAACTGAATTATCATGAGTTGTACTTTTATGCACAAAATAATTAGCTTTGTAACTTTGGTGAAAGTTATGAAAATGTTGATCCAAAGTGAAAAAATTACGTACAAACTCCTACTCTGACGGTCAGCAATACAGTGTGAGTCTGGGTAAAGTGCACAAACGAAAATGGGGGATACTATGGCTAATTTTATCGACGAAAAAAATATTAAAAAAATTATATTAGCTTATGTAATTTTTTTATCGAATTTTTAATTTTTTTGACGTTGAAATTACACCGGTGTAGACAAAATCGTGTAACTTTTAAAATAATTGATTTATCGCGATGAATCAAACTGTTTTATGATTGGTAATGATAGGGCGCAATTATAAAATCAAAATTTGTAGAAAAAACTACACTGAATAAAAAAAAAACTTATTTCTAAGAAAAACCCGGATTTTTTTATATTTATTTGCATAAATTTAAAAATTGCTCAATAAAACTTTACATACTTTTCTCTTAGCTTTAATTTATTCTACATAGTTTTTCCTTTCTAACGGTGCAAATTTCATGTCAATACCTTATTCATCTGTTTTCTTTCAATTATTAATGAATGGTACTTCAACATACAAGTTATTACTTTCCTGTGGCAAGTTCATTTGGGAAAACGATAGGATTATGGTATTGACATGAAATTTACACTGTTAGAAAGGAAAAACGACGTAGAATAAATAAAAGTTAACAGAAAGGTATGCGATGTGGGCATTTCATTCATAATTTTTTAAATTTATGTAATAATCTATAAAAAATAACCGGTTTTTGCGAGGAGTCCATCAATTTTTTTAATTCAGTGTAGATTTTTCTACAAAATTTAAATTTTATGAAGACGCCCCATTATTACCACTCATAAAACAGTTTTATTCATCGCAATAGATGAATTATTTTGAAATTTTGTCTCCACCGGGGTAATTTCAACATCAAAAAAATCGATAAAAAATGAAATAAGCCAATATAATTTTTTTTATATCTTTTTCGTCGATAAAATTAGCCATAGTAGCCACAAAAAAGTTCTCATGTTATTCCACATAATAATCACTTTTATTATAATAATCTTTTAGTTGTATATATTACGTCAACATAAACACTTGCTTTATAAAACTACACCACTTATAAAACACAAAGTTCGCTCCGACACAATTTTTAATTATTGTAATAAAAATCTGGATAACCACAAAATCCCGCCAAACCACAGACTAGAAAGAGTATGTGTAAAGCGCCAAACACTTCCCAAACACTCCCTTTTTTTGAAGTCTTTTAGGACTGGAAAATTTCTATATATATTTGAGGCGAAGGGAACATAGCCCATGTAGCATATTTATTCTTTTCTCATCTAGATATAGATCGGAGTGGTGATGATGGATGATGTGACATCAACGATCCTTAGACAGTCTTTTTTTAAATATCGAATTTTATAATAAATTGATACATTGATAAATTATCAAATATCGATTTATCGAAGTTAAAAATATCGGCGATTAATTTATTTTATTATTAAACAAAATATCGATATTGTGATATATCGATATTTTCCTACCTCCTGTTCCTTTGTTCTTTCTTTCATCATCACATGCGTAGCATCACTATAGCGACGTCTGTGATCATCACTTTCACGTCGAAATCACCACAGATTATTAATTTAAGAATCTATTGAAATCACTAAATCAAATCAAGTTCCGTTCCATTCCGTTCTCTTGCGCTTGAACATTGCGCTTTTGCGAATCAGTCTTCAAAACAAAGGCAGCATTATAGTTAATTTTGTTTTATTTACTTGCTAACTTTGAAATTATCAAGATGGCAGAGTCGGATGTAGTGGATTTAGACCTCATAATTGACGATTTAGTCCCTAAAAGTCCAGAAAGGTAATATTATTTTATGTAACGCCATTGCAATAATCTAAAACAAATTGATTATTCCGTTTCTAGTTCATCGTTTACTCAATTTCATTGGGTTGCTAATAAAATACATAGGCTTTTTGTAAATGAATTCCTAAAATTATCAATTTAGAACCAGTACCTACCTTGACATTTGACCTACATGCAGTACTATGACTTGTTGTTGCCTTTGTGTTGTGTAGGTTGGATTCATGGAGCTGTGATCTTCATTCTAGGTGAACATTATTCCACAATCATTTTCTTGTAAAAGTACCAATTGTAAACAGTGGGTAGTTCAGTCTGTTTGTTTTTGTAGTGTTTTACTGTACTCATGTGTTTCTTCTGTATATAATGGCCTCTGCCCAGCAGTGGGACGTATGTGTATAGTCTGGTGATGCAAGTCCTCTATACCATGCATTTATCAAATTATCTTTCTTCATATTTTATTAGATGGTGTTTAATTTAACATATAAAACTACTTACATAAATATTAACCCATCAAGTCAGATTACAGACTCAATTGATTTTTCAATTGTCATAGACTTCCAGAGGTTTAATGCTGCTTGACAGATTAAATTGTATACTACATACTAATGGTGTCAACAGTATTTATTTATTTTATTGTGTTTTTATGTAATATTAATTAATGTTCCCAGTACTATTAAAAAACTAAATACAGTGTAAACTCTTTATAACGAAACTCAAGGGACCGAGCATTTTTTAGCGTTATAGAGAGTTACCATTATATGGAGTGAAGCATTTTTTTTCCCTTTTCAATCGCACATATCACACAAACTTTTTTGACAACACATCATGCTTTTCTTTTACTGCCCATGTTAACAGTTTCAAAGTTGGTTAATGACTGATAATACGATAGGTAGGTGTTTAGTTTGATACCATCATTTTCAAGCAAACCAAGTACGTGTTTAAGGCAATAGGCAATTTACAATAACAAAAGCAAGACGGCTGATTACAACCTCAGAAGTTTCGAGGCCTCAAAGAATAGTTGGCGACTTTTGTAACCTGTTATGTCGATTTTCTGTGTCTAGATATGAACACATTTCTTCTTAATAGAGAATGGCTGCTGCGCTATAAAGAGTGTAGCAATGTGTGGGTTTTAAGGTAAACCAACCAAATGTGATATTTTCTTTGTTATAGAGAGTTAATTGTTATAAAGAATAATGTTATAAAGAGTTTACACTGTATTTTGATTTTAAGCATATTTACAATCCTTGTTACTATATGTAATAAATAATCACTACCCTATATTTCGAACATATTATGCTATTTTTCAGACTGGCTGAAGAAAAAAAGGAAAGTGGCAACCATTTATATAAATTCAAAAACTATAAAGGTGCCTTATCTATGTATGATGAAGCCATAAAGCTATGTCCAGAGAATGCAGCTTATTATGGTAACAGATCCGCTTGCTACATGATGTTAGGGATGTATAAGAAGGCTCTCGAAGATGCTCAGAAGGCTGTGGCTCTGGACACCACATTCACCAAGGGATACATTCGAATTGCCAAATGTTGTATTGCTTTAGGTAACTATAGTTTATTGTTCTTACTGTAATAAAATCATTGTTACCAGATCATTTACAACAATGACATTTACTCTCTTGAGTTTATCAAATGAGAGATAAATTTTAATGTTGGTAGTGTGTGCCTAGTTGGAACCTTTATGTATATAACTTTGATTATGCCAGTAATCTATTTGGAAACTTCTGTAACTATTACAGAATATATAATAGTTCAAAAGATATTTGGGCCTGTCACTAAGACTGCTAAATAGTCTTTATGGTTAGCAACCTAACTAGAAACTACTGATAAGTGATTATTATGCCTGTTTTCACTAGCATAAATTAAGTGATTCCTAACTAGGCAATCCCTAGTGACATATGTATACTTATTAAGCCACACCTAAGTTAAGAGCTGCCTAAAAACCAATCGCTCAATAGATTTTTATGTCCTTAGGTTGGCTAAAAACTAAAGCCTAGCTAGATATTTATATTAATTACTATTTTATTACTTATACCTATTCTATGATGTATTGTAAAAACATAAATGAATATAAAAAGGAACACAACATCACAAAATCTCTGTAGCTCAAACAAAAAAAAAATGTCTTATATTATGCTATATTTTGAACTTTTTCTATATCAATTTAGTCTAAGGTCACATTTACACACACACACACACACACCCCACATGACTTCATTTCAAAAATTATACCTGGACTGTATAATTTTTGTTTAGCCTATGTCATAATACTTCATTTATAATTATATATATTTAGGCATACATATAATTAAATTGGGATGTTGCCTATGTTTGAATATGACACTATTTTACCCAAATTCGGAAAATATATGCTATTCTTACCCATAAAAACAATCTAAACTTAAAAGATATGGAATATTATTAAAGTTGTTTAGAAAAATCATCAATGAGTATTTTTTTTCCAAATAAAGAAAAATTGCTTACATCAATAATTAAAACAAGTATTATTATGACAACTATGAATCAAAACATACATATTACATCGTTATTATTATTTTGTCAGTACGTAGTACGCCAAATACATTTCTTAGTATTAAAGTAAAATGTGACACCACCGGTTCCATAAACTTTATACAGAGCATTTTTGGGCGATGCGCCGCAACACATCAAACATACCATTAAACTAATAATCTTATCTTAGACATACTATTTCTTTTGCAATATTTCTCTATGAGTTAAAAATTTATTATTTATGAAATAAAAAAAGTTGTTATGTCAATAACTCTTAGCAGAGCTTTATATAATATTCTTTACTATAATATGCAAAAATTTTTAACGAGCAGTGGGACAATATAGGTTGGTGATGATGATGATTTTAATAATAAAAAATAAGTAGGTACTTACTGTTATTACACAACCTTGGTGAGCAATATACCTCAGCCCCTGTAGCATGACTAGCTTAGGGAGCTTGAGTTTTACATAAAAATGTAATTTTTCTTGGATTGAGACTGCAACTCTTATACTTACCCTGACAAAAATGAGATTTTGATGAAGAGAAATCTTATATTGAGTTCATAATGCTATACATGCAGGAAATGCTGGCATGTACAATTTTGTAACTTTGTTCTTCTAATACTTAAGTGATGTGATGTGACAAGTAGTTTCTGGAATAAGTTATTAGAGATGTTTATTGCAAGGTGATCTCTCTGGAGGGGAGCAAGCCGTCAACCGAGCAAGTGAGCTGGGTGGTGCAGAGTGCACAACAAGTGAACGTCGCGCTCTGGAGTCACTTCGTAAACTGCATGAAGAGGGTCAGCGCGCCATGGATGCAGCAGATTATCGCCGAGTTGTATTTTGTATGGATCGTTGTCTTGACTACAGTCCTTCTTGTTCAAAGTAAGAATATATGGTATTCATTTAAATTTTATAGTTCTACAATATTATTATTGTTAAACTGGGTGAGATTTGTAGAAGGGATAAAAGCAGCTATTATAATTTAATTACCCTTAAAGTTATTTAGACTCAGCTGTAAAAGTTTTTCCACCATGAACTGAATAAAACAAAGTAATACCTGAAGAAGTAAACAGACCACTTAACTTAACATGCCATGGCATGTTAAGTTATTTGATTGGTCCCATTGGTAACTGCCACTACTTTACCTACCAGTCCGCACTAGGTCAGCAGTTTATTTATTTATTTACTTAAACCTTGTAGGCTATCAGTATTCTCTTAAACGCAAAACAATTATAGTTACACACTATAAAATTGTAACATGTAATGTCAAATTACAGTGAATATCACAATAAAAAGTTTTAGAATTGTCATGTTATTTAAACAAATACAGCAAAAGTCAGTGTGTCAGTAAACATGTAGACAATTAATTTAAATATCAGAAAAAAAAAATACCAACCAAAGTCAAATTATCTATAAATGTCATTGATTCAGAATAAATAATAATTTAAGTTTATCAGTTATGGAGCGATGAGCTAAAACTCCTCATGTGTTTCTCCCATGTAAAAAGGCCTGTGGGACTTACTAGACTGTTGATGGGCATGTTAAACAACATGAATTTTATTTGGTTTTAGAGGCAAGTCGCTGGTGTTCAGACCATCAAACTGAACATTCTTTCTTATGCTAATTCAGAGTATGTCCGTCCTGTAATTAATAACATTCAATTCATTGACCTGAACCCTAGAGATTCTGCACCAAAACCAATAATACATTTTTTTTACTGAGTAGAGAACAAGGCAAAATATTTTTTGTAATCATATTTTAAAAAACTTTATAAATGATACATAGATTTAGTGTTACAGAATTCAGAAATAAAATTTGGAATTC
Source organism: Nymphula nitidulata (assembly GCA_947347705.1). Taxonomy (NCBI): domain Eukaryota; kingdom Metazoa; phylum Arthropoda; class Insecta; order Lepidoptera; family Crambidae; genus Nymphula; species Nymphula nitidulata. Next base: position 17,353,336 of record OX374618.1, on the reverse strand, counting down.
TGGGGTTGCGCGAGGAAGTTTGACACCTTTCTAACTACTTTTATTTTCCGATTAAATTAATAAAAACATTGTCCTGCTGGTGACAACCCTAAAAAATGTGTACTATTGTGTATTGGACGACACACTACAGTTATATAACACCACCACGCGGTCCCAATGCGGGTTGGTGGGTTAAAGCGGTTGCAGTAACAACCGGGACCAACGGCGTAACGTGCCTTCCGAAGCACGGAGGAGCTTGAGATAACAAATTTTGATTACCGAAACCGAGGATCGAGCATGGCGAAAGTTGCTTTGATTTCGTAATCAAAACCAGAGCGCTTAAAAACCACTACGCCATTCTCATAATGAGCCCGTATTCATAATAATATTAAACAATAATACAATATTATATACTTTACTAGGGCGAAACTAAAAAAAGCTGAGTGTTTGGCGTTGCTCGGGCGTTGCCAGGAGGCACAAGAGATTGCTAATGATTCTTTACGATTCGATAGTCTTGATGCTGAAGCTATTTACGTTCGTGGTCTCTGCCTTTATTTTGAGGTAAGTTGAATATATTATTTTTGCTGTTCTAATACTCATCTTCTATTAGATCAGATCGATACAAAAACGACGAAAATACAGATTACTTACTCATTATTTTTGTCATATAAAACAACTTTACATAAAAATGACGAAGAAGCCTCCAACCAACTCTTTGCACCCTCCTAATTTGATGGCTCATTTGTTAGGCCGCGTAAGATTCAAGGGAGCGACAGTGAAAACCCATTCTCCCTTATTATAAAACGCCGACTTAAGTCAGACCTGGTTAAAAACTGATGCTGTCACTGTCTTTCTTATAACAAATAAAGTGTCAGCACCAGATTTAGACTAGGACTAACTGTAGTTAGTCCGCGCTAAAGGGGGATTGTGTCTAGAATGTATGACTAGACAGGTTAAAGTTGAATTGTTCAAACGTTCAAATCGCCTTATATAAGTAAACATGGCGGCGCGGGCGGCGGTCTATCGTTTCGGTTAGTAATAAATAAAGAACACATAAAACAATGTAGGTAATGTATGTAATTTTAATATTATTCTCGTGACATTTATGAACTGAAACCAACAATATTGTATTGCTTAATTATGATGAAAATAATCAAATTTATATATTTTTTTGATTTTTTCTTACACAATTAAAGTGTATAAATTTATTAAATTAATATCTAATTTTAAGGACAAAGATGAGCAAGCTTTCAAACATTTCCAACAAGTATTACGTCTGGCCCCTGACCACAAAAAAGCTATGGAGACATACAAAAGAGCAAAACTTCTAAAACAGAAGAAAGAAGAAGGTAATAAGACCATATTTTCATCATGTAACATTATTCACAGGCATGTCTATAAATTAACTTTTACTATGCTATAAACGTGTTACAGGTAATGAGGCATTTAAAATGGGGAGGTGGCCACAAGCTCTCAATTTATACAATGAAGCACTGAAAATAGATAAAAGCAATAAAACAGTGAATGCAAAATTATATTTTAACAAAGCGACAGTTTGCTCCAAACTAAACCAAATTAAAGAAGCAGCTGAGGCATGTTCCGCTGCTCTCGAGTTGGATCAAAACTACATAAAAGCTCTTCTTAGACGCGCCAAGTGTTACATGGACCTTAGCCAGTATGACGACGCGGTAAAAGACTATGAAAAACTATACAAAAACGACAAAAGCAAAGAGAATAAACAATTACTACATGAAGCAAAACTAGCACTGAAGAAATCAAAACGCAAAGATTATTATAAGATTCTTGGAGTAGAAAAAACTGCTTCAGAAGATGACATAAAGAAGGCTTATAGGTAAGTGTATGATTCACATAGATATGTATTGGGCATTAAGCTTTTGGTATAATCTTCGTCGTTACCTATCTCTTTTCCTAGGTAATAGAATCCATACGCAATCTATATAAATAAAAAACTGTTTGTATAGTATTGGCCCTAATTCTGGAGAACATATGCTAAGTCTAAATTTAAGTTCAGTGCATCCCCTTTCTCTCAAAATAAATACGAAAAGGATGGCAGTAATATAATTTGACATTTAGAAACGTGTGTTCAATTTTTGACCTTATGGAATGTGGTAAAATGCAGTGTTTAGGAAGCACCTCCGTACATGCCGTCTAAAATTGTCTATAGTTTCTTTGAAATCTATCTAAATTTAAGTGACAGCTCTAAACAGGTTCTTGCTATCTTATTCCTATTACATATTGCGAGAAAGAGATATACTGTACTTAAATTCAGAATTAAAGTGCGTCTTCAGAATTAGGCCCATTGTCTTATATTTTCGCGAGCACTACTCATTCGAAATAAAACCAACTTAATAATAAAACGGATTTAATTCGCGTTTAATAAGGTGTTTACATTATTATTATAATACACCAAACGTTTCGATTACTTCACAGCGATCGTGGTCACGAGAAGACTGATGATGTCAATTGTCTTTGATAAGTTTTAAGTTAACTACCGTTACTATGTTATATTTTGAGTGGACCGATTCACGGAGCTCACGGTATCAGTTTTGTCGGACAGTGTGAGGATGGGCTTAGGACTTTACTATTATCATGGTGGGATCCCAAGCTGGTGGTACACTCCAACCATATTCTCTATTGAAATTAGGTTATTTTTTGATTTCAATAACCTCACATAACATTCTAGGAATAAAGCGTGTTTTTGGCGAGGATTTGGGGATTATCATATCTGATCTTATGATTGCGTCAGTCAAGAGCGAGTTCACACACTGTCGTATTCGTTTCGCGCCTGTGTTTTACATCAGCTATATTATGTTCTTTCACCCGGGTGGCTGTTTCTCTTTTTTTGACCTATGTATTGAGAAGCCGCAGTCACAATCTAAAGGCTTTGCCAGACAGAGCGCGTAATTAACGCGCGTCAGGGCGTTAGTCTGACGCCGCGTTATAGCGTCAAATTGTGTTGTACTATGAATGGTACTAGCCGTCAAACAGAGCACCGGCGTTAGCAGTACGCAACGCACTGTCGCGGCGCTAGGACGCTTTGACGCCGGCCGTTGTATTTTTTTACAGATTGTATTTAACGCCCTAGGGTAGTTGTCAACTTTTTTTTTATTTCATAAATAAGAAGTTTATAACTCATAAAGAAATATTGCAAAAGAAATAGTTTGTCTAAGATCAATAGTTTCACAGATATAGTGGTATGTTTGTAGTGTTGCGGCGCATCGCCCAAAAACGCTCCATAGAAAATCTACGGAACAGGTGACGTCACATGTACCCATATTACTAAGAAATGTATGGGCATACTGACAAAATTAATAATAACTATGTATTAAGTAGGTTTTTATTGATAGTTGTTGTAATAATAGTTGTTTTAATTGATGTCAGCAAGCTAATAACATTAATATTTTTGATATTTTTTTTTAAAAAAAACCCCAACATATATATCACAACAATATTCCATATATTTTAAGTTTGAATTGTTTTTATGGGTAACAGTAGCATATATTTTCCGAATTTGTGAAAAATATCTCCAAATTCAAACTTAACTGAAAAACTAATAGAATTGGTTCGGAAACACCTATGTTTATATAATACGAAGGATAATACTTATAAAAATGTAACAATAAAGGCAAAATTGTGAGTATAAATCGGAAAAGACTGGTAGTGATCTGCACTGCGCTCTGTTGAATGGTACGCTGCGTTGGAGCGTTCCGCTAACTAATCAATTTAGTGTGTGTGACATGAAAGAACGCGATGTTAAAACGCAACGCTATTGACGCTCTAACGCGGCGGTAAGTACGCGTTCTGTCTGGCAAAGCCTTAACTTGTAAATACAAAGTAAAAGAGAAGTAAGGGAAAGTTACACTTGACAGGTGGTAGGAATTGGATAATCTTCTTCGGCGGCTTGAAATAAGTTTTAATTGAAGCACGCTGCAAGATGGCAGTCTTTCGCCATGGGAAGCAACTTTCGCCATGGTCGCCCCTCGGATGGGCCAATCAAAAATCTCGAGCTCCTACGTGCTTCAGAAGACACGTTAAGCCGTTGGTCCCGGTAGTTCCTGCAACCGCTTTAACCCACCAACCCGCATTGGGCCAGCATGATGGTGTTATGGCCCAAACTCCTCATGTGCTTCTCGCATGTAGGAAGGCCTGAAGGAGTGTGTTGCCGGAATCTTCTCGGTAGATCAACTTTTGGAACCGGTGTAAATTCAGACATGACAGACAGACAGAGACTATGACTTTAGTTAATAATTATATTTTTTGTGATAGTTGTAAAAGTGCTTCTTTGTGGCCTATTTAAATAAAATATTTTTTCTTTCTTTCTTTCTTTCTTTCCTGTGCCCAGCAGTGGGACGTATATAGGCTGGTGATGATGATGATAATGACGCTTCAAGATGTTGTCAATCTTGTCATTGACACCTTTCATATATAGCAGGTTGACGTTCGACTCGCCTTCTATGACTCTGGCGCGGTATTTGTAGTCTGTTGTTCCGCAATACATGTTCTGGAATGAGCTCCCTACAGAGGTTTTCTCGAATGAGTACAGCATGGGATTCTTCAAAAAAGGGGTAAAAAGTTATTACAGGGTCGCCAGCGCACAAGTGATACCCCTGGTGTTGCAAGCGTCATAGGCTGCGGTAACCGCTTACCATCAGGTGGGCCGTATGCTTGCTTGCCACCTTAGTGGTGTAAAAATAAATATTGTAATGTTAATGGTGTATATGTAGGAAGCGTGCGCTAGTTCACCACCCTGACCGGCACTCGGGCGCGTCGGACAACGAGCGGCGCGAGCAGGAGCGCCGGTTCAAGGAGGTGGGCGAGGCGTACGGGGTGCTCAGCGACCCCAAGAAGCGCGCACGCTACGACCACGGGCAGGACCTCGACGAGGACGGCTCCGGCATGGCGGGTCAGTATATTAGTTTAAGGAGGTGGGCGAGGCGTACGGGGTGCTCAGCGACCCCAAGAAGCGCGCACGCTACGACCACGGGCAGGACCTCGACGAGGACGGCTCCGGCATGGCGGGTCAGTATATTAGTTTAAGGAGGTGGGCGAGGCGTACGGGGTGCTCAGCGACCCCAAGAAGCGCGCACGCTACGACCACGGGCAGGACCTCGACGAGGACGGCTCCGGCATGGCGGGTCAGTATATTAGTTTAAGGAGGTGGGCGAGGCGTACGGGGTGCTCAGCGACCCCAAGAAGCGCGCACGCTACGACCACGGGCAGGACCTCGACGAGGACGGCTCCGGCATGGCGGGTCAGTATATTAGTTTAAGGAGGTGGGCGAGGCGTACGGGGTGCTCAGCGACCCCAAGAAGCGCGCACGCTACGACCACTGGCAGGACCTCGACGAGGACGGCTCCGGCAGGTCAGTATTTTATTAGTTTATCTTTTGGTGATTTATTGCGGATCCTAATTCCCTGGATCCAAATTTAGAATATATCACAATATGTGACCTTCATCAACAAATAACTAAAAACAGAGCTTACAACTGGCAACTGTTATATAGATAAACCCGACGACATTCCGAACTGTTACCGAGAGACATTAAGAAAATAGAACAATTTAAAAAATAAAACTTTTACCTCTTAAAACTATTTTATAATTGATCCATTTAAAGTAAAACGTGGTGTGTTTCAGATATCGACCCGAACGTTGTATTCCAATCATTCTTCAACCGAGGAGGACCTCAACACTTCAATTTCCACTCAGACGGCGGTTACCCAGGCACAGCTTTCAGCTTCCAGTTTGGTTAAATCGCCTATTCCAAACTATATTACTTTTGTTATTTGGCAAGTTGTAATTTAATATAAAAATCCAGTTCATTGTATAGAATAAAAAAATAGCTCCCAATTAATATTCCACCATTCCACAGTAAACATGTTCTATGTAATTTTGATATTGGGAATCTAGAAAGGTGTAGTGTACTTGAAAGGTCATCCTATGACGGTGCCTGAGCCTACTGCCAGTTTGTTCTATTGTACTATTATTAATAATTTGAGGGGATTTGTTGAAGGAGAAACTAGTTTGCAATTGAAAATAATACTGAATAAGAAACTCATAATAAGAAACACATGGGAATGTATTTAGAATCGGGGAATTATAATAATTACAAGGGTCATTCCTATGGCCGCCTTATTGTAGATTAAAATATTCTGGTAATGATGCATATGTAGTAGTTATTATAATATTGACTGATTTGGTTAAGTAAGTTTAATTTTTCCTTCTGATTTTACCTGTGTGAATTGCTTATGTATTTTTCTTACATAAAAGATATCCTTATGTTGCAGTGAAAAAACTTTTACGTAAAAACTGTTGGCCAAAGTACTACGGTTACGCTAAATTTTTCAAAAGCGGCATTTTCATGTCTCGCAAAATTTTGTGTTGTCTTCTAGACATTAATAGATTTCTAATCAGCTATGCGTTTCTCTAAAGTCGGCAGCCTTAAATTCGTGGTTGTGGTAACGTTGACACACTTTTGACAACCGTTGGCGACACAGCGGTTCGACGACGAGCACGGCGTGAGCCGGAACTAAAACTCTGTTTTGGTTATTGTTTATTTTTTTATCTTCGTGTAAAAGTCAACCATATATTGAAATAAGTTATTATGATACATTTCAAACGGGTGTGAAACGCTTCGCCGAAGAATTTTTATCGACGTTGTCAAACTCCATGTCGAATATTTCTGTTAGTGAATCACGCTGCAGATCGATGCCCCACCACATAAATTTAGTCTATAAAGTCACGTTGTCATTTTGAAAGCGATATTGCAATGGTTTTGGTGAAACTATTTCAATGTCATCTATACTAATATTATAAAGCTGAAAAGTTTGTTTGTTTGGTTGGTTGAACGCGCTATTCTCAGGAACTACTGATTCAAATTAAAAAATTCTTTTTGTGTTGGATAGTCCATTTATCGAGGTAATAGGCTAAATAACATCACGCTACGACTAAAAGCAGCTGAGCATCAAAGAAAAATGTTGCGAAAACGGGGAAAAAATATTCCTTTTCATAGATTTTGTTGCGTGCGCTGCGTAAACGGCTAGTTTCACTAAAATTATGAATGTAAGAATTGTGCTCCTTTAAAAGATAAGTCCGCAACAGCATATATCTATCTTTTGAAATCGACGCACTATAACCATTTTTGGTAATTAAATTTCAAGTTGTTATTTTCCGACATCCACGCGAGCGAAGTCGGGGGCACAACAATTTAATTAACAATAATATTCATTCTTTTATTACGGTCAGTACTGGGTCTTGCTAATAATTATTGTATAAGCCTCTTATAGTTTCACAATGTTTTGTCTCGACTAAATCTACTGTACCCTGAGATAAGCTGATGAATTGTGTAAATTGCACAGTCGACTTCCATATTATTTTATGAAATATTATTTACCATGTTTCAAATTTTTACATGAATAATTAAACATAAAAGTTCTGTGAAATGGATCTGAATGTATAGTCAACAACGGAAACTGATTTACAATGTAGTTCTTTTTTTCAGTGAATGTTGGCATAATATTCTTGACAATTTCTATGAATACTGTGAATGACGTAGTTTGACATAGTAAGAAAGTGTTAATCGACTTCTGTTGCTGGCTATACCTGTAAAGTATATAATAAATATTTATTCATAATAAAGTCGCGTCATCTCCACAAATAATATGATAATCGAAAAATGTGCAGGATTAAATTATGATAAATATTGTGTTGTTTTTCAGCTGAATTTATAGTAATGAAGGCTATTTTTTTTTACTAACATTTTTTTTTATAATTGCAAGAGATATTATTGATAGTTTTTGGCGGAATGACGCCTAAAATTAATTACGAGTTTAAATGAGTTACTTGTAAGTCATGCTGAATAATTTGTTGGCCCAGGACTTCACCTTAAGCTCATAAGGAAAGCATCAATAATTTCAAAATTAATTTATTGTCAAACCGACTAACTTTTATGGACGGCGGCCTTTTATTAAACTATAACACATGTTTCATCATATCTTATTTCTTTCTTTCTTTATTTGTATTTCTTACAACAAAGGAGATGTTTCGTATCCGGTCAGCTATATGTAGACTATCTTTAAAAAATCAGGAAATTTTTATGAATCCGGGAAAGGTAGGTACCTACTAATAATTCGTTTTCATGTATAGTTCACTTGTACGAAATTCAAATACATTCGTCGATTTCACCATTATTCAATATGGCAGGCGACATAGAAATTAACTAAACGCCACCAAAGTGACATAGCGCCATGATGAATATATTTTTAAAATATTTTTTTATTTTTATTTGTTTTGTTCATAAATTAGGATACAGTGTATCTTAATACTAGATAATAACATATTTACTAGCAACATAATATTTTTAAGATGGTTCAACGTTAAGGTCCGTACTAGTATTAGTTTTATCAAAACTGTATGGCAAACGTTTACGCCTTCCAGCAAACAACTCTGTCTCAACAAACATGCTCGTGCGAATATTTCGCTGTGTTGCAGTTTTTTCTACAAAATTCTTGTTTTTTACCACGAAGTAAAGCAAATTAAAAGAAAATGAACAATTGAAAATTGTTCTCCATGTTTTTGCCTATTTTTTAGTACCTATAGTGTACATAGAACTGGCCGGGTCTCCATAATACATTTTAGCGAAATCTCTTTTGGAAATAACATGAATTTAAAAATGCGTTAAAGTAACATGCTCATCTGTTGAAAAGAAGCTACATTTGGAAAAACAGTGTTTTTAGTCTACAGTAGCGGAAATGTCGAATTGTCAGTTTGATTAAATAAAGGGATACAAAGTTTTCGTTTTTGTTTTTCAGAACAATGTATTAAGCAAAAGCACATAAATATTGTCATCAAATATAACTTTTGGTGGAATTTTCTAAACTTACAGAGGCTAAGTATTTATTCAATAATTTTGAGTTTTATGATGTGAAAATAATACTACAAAAGCGAAAAAATTTAATCGTTAGTAACGATATATTATTAAATTTTAAATATATTTATATACTTAAGGCAATAATTGGGCCGTTATTAGTAAAGGCTTATCTAAATGTAAAGGTTACGCTCGTTTTCACTAACATTTGCTTAGCGTTAAAAGTCTCTTAGCGATTTTTATCTCAGTTGATCTAAAGGAAATAGAAAGAGACAACTATCATTAAGAGTCGCCTAAGTCTAAGGAATGGTTAGTGAAAATGGACCTTAGTATTAAAAATGAATGAAACAAAAGCGAACATTGTAATTTTTTAATTTCTTTTTCCATTCAAATAATTTGAGAAAAAATGTAAAGGGTCAAGCCCACACAGCCATGTCTAATGTATTGAATTCTGTAGATTATTGCATGTATGCAGGTCTAAAGGTTATAAATAATTAACACATTTGAATGCGTCTTTTCTCAGTTGCGAATAACATCTTTTTTTTTATTAAATATTTTTTCTTTAAATTTTTACATGGAGTCCATTCGATTATAGCGGTAGAATTTGCACTGGAGGTCGATGGTTTTAAAGCTATCACTATAATATTGTATGAAACAGCAGGTTGAATGAAACACCATATTATTCAGTAGAGCGGGCTCGTATTTTTAAATAATTTACGCTGATCACTGTCGCCTGAATTTTTGTAGATTATTGATATCAATAATAACTTATTTCGTTATTTCTAAGGTTTGACGACATAGTGAGTACCTACTTTATTTTCGGATATCCAGGCCAGCCCCCTTATTCTCAACTGTCGGATCACGGATTCGATTCGAAAAATCACATACTGTCTCGCTTTTACGCATAGCGATAAAAAGTGATAGGTATAGAGTTTTGCGAAATTCGAATATTTTCCGACAGTTGACAATAAGGGGGCAGGGGCCTTAACACCATCTTTATAAAAGCGATTCATATTCCGCTCGGTTCTGTATTGGTTCCTAAACTGCATCGCTGTCATAGTCGTAGATAGCGTCGTAGTACGAATTAACGATTCTACTCAGTTTAGGTCCTGAACTGGATCGCGATAAAAGATGGTGGTACGGGTGCAGGTCGCATAGTCTTCTCTAAGGCGTGTTGCCGCGCTAGATTCACTTTTCGTATCTATCGTAATGAAGGTACACGAACTTTTTTAATCTTACTGAAGTACTTTTCAAAAACTTTAGGGGCGAATAACTGGATTACATCTCATCAAAAATATTAATAGCTATCAACCATTTGACAATGAGAACGGAACGTTGCCTTGTTAAGAGAAATACATACAAATTTTTGTATTTATTTGAAATCAATCTTTCTTAATTTTATTTTACTATTAATTATTCCACTATGATCGACTGGGCGCCCACAGGGAAGACTTAGAGCGCTTTGATCACCCGCGTGTTTATAAATTTAGGTGATCATTGTAGACTCCATAAAAATATATTATATCGTTATCTTTAAATCACTCTCTAATTAACATTACTTTTTAAAATTCCCAATGGCAAATCTTTTCACAGATTGATAAAAATACTTTGATACATGAACCGCAGAGTAAAACAAAATCTTTATTTGATAAATGTCAATTTAACATTTTAAAATAAAACCTTTTAATTACATTAGACAAAGCTATAGGGCTCACCAGTGCCACTAAGTTTTACAGCGAAAACAGCCCCTGTTGCCGGGTTTCTTCATTTTTTTGTTTATACATATTGTTCTCTAACAGAATATCAAACTGTTTATTTTGTTGTTTTGTACGAATAATAAACCCGAAACACTAAAACATTGCCCATGTCTTTTACTTAACCCCCTTAGTTACAAGCTGACGGCCGACCTGGTGGTAAGTGGTAACCGCCGCCTATAGACACCTGCAATAACAAGGAAAAAAATCTCCTATTGTAGGTGCGTTGTCATGCTGAGGCCTAAGATCAAATGCCTGCCATACCCAGTAATTACACTAGCTACCTATCCATTTAATCTGAAACACAGCGAACTGTTTCACGGCTGAAATAAGAAAGGCGGTGGTACATACCCAGACGACGCTACGTACGGGCCTACCTACGACAATCAATTAAAACATGGTCTATATTAGTTCATAGAAATGGTTTGCCACTTTCAAAAACATCTTATTCGTTTGATAATTTCATGACATTTCTATGAAATAATGCAGCCAATGTTATAATTTCATACAAATGTCATGAATTTATCAAACGAATACCTACTAAACGCAATTAGGAACTCGTGTCCTAATTGCGTTTTGAAAATAGGACCGCAGAGTGCAGTGTGTGTGGAGAAAAACACAGTATTTTGTTTGAATAATTTATTTATTTGGTCTATAAACAATAACTATGATTACCACATCATATTTATTAAAATTATTATTAAACGAATCAATACACATTTGTAAAAAACATAGGTAAATTATTTACGTTTTTTGATAAACTATCCGTTACCTACTTCGCTTCATTGTTTTTTATTTGTATCTTTTTCAAAACTCATGGCTTTGTCATGGGGATCACGTTTTGATTCAGTCTTACTTTTTGCACCTTCAAATCTAAAAAATAGAAACAATAAAATTACGAAAATCTAAAGACAAAAATACCAATGTTAAAGATATAAACGCCTTGAAATCACCATGCCGCGTCATAAAATCTTTGAATACGAAACATCATTATCACACTTTGGTTTGGGAAGGTACATAACGGCTAACCGGAATCGTCGAGTAGGTAGGTATAGCCGGTATAGGTACCTACCTACTATGCTCTAATCTTAATCATTTCAGTAACTATAGCACTATGGGTAGTAGATACAGTCGACCACAGAAGTAGCTGAACACTTTAGTACCATGTCACACCACCCACACCGATCTTGTGCACGTACTTTACTAGTTGCTACCGTACTATATTGACGCTAGAGTCGTTGTGACATGGTACCAAAGTGTTCACCTACTTCTGTGGTCGACCGTACTTAGAAACGGTCGGGATTGCAGTACCTACCCCTAGTGTAATTTTCTGTCTAATCGAAACAAAAACGATCGTCGTGTTCACCTCACAGATCCATATAAAAAAGTGGTTTCGAATATTTCACAACATGGTGCTGCAACAGTTGTCTGTCACGACGACGAACGTTGAAGCACCCGTGAAGTAAGATCCCCTTGGCTTGATGTACTACTTGTACAATCTTAAACTAAGTAGGTACTAAATGATACTACTAGCAAGGATAATATTTGGTCTATGGTATTAAATAGATATGTCACAGCGGACTGGTTAAATCAGCCGCTTAAACTGGACGCCTAGCCCGTTATTGAACGCCGGCATCCAATCAAATGGCTGAAATACAACTAGCCAAGTCATTGAGCGCAACGTAACCAAATGGCTCAACGTCATGTCAGGTATTCAATTGGACGCTAAGCGGGTCGTTTAAATCGAAGAGCTTTTGTGTGATTGATAGGTTCAAGGTAATTTTATTATGACCACTTTGAAACAAAACGATGTCGGTTATAAGTGGTCATAAAAAAATAACGTTGAACCTAACAATCAAAGCAAATCTTTTCAGTACAAGACGATCCCTTCAATAAGCCAAGTCGTTAAACGTTAAGTGAGACTAGATATTTAATTAGCAGGCTAGGCATTTAATTGGATGGCGGCGTTTAATCAACGGGCTAGGCATCCAACTAAGCGGCGAATTTAACCAGATGGCGGCGACAGATACATTACTTTTTCATTTTAAAAGGTTTCTTCTTTTCTGGTTTTAGTGGCTGGTGATTATTTTTAAAAGTCATAACATATCTTTTGACGACATCCACATTAACAGTGGTATTTTCTGGATACATCCGCTTCTTCCACGATTCTCTCTCTTCTAACCACATTCGTTGGTACTCGTATGACAACAGCCATTCTACACGAGATTTACCTTCCTACGAGAAATAAAACAAGTAGGTCCAACTCCAAAAGTAATTGTTATAAGTAGACATGCTTCGGGTGGGTTTGTATAATAGGTACTACACCAAAGTACCTATCTACCTACACCTACTATCCATAGTGAACTGAATGGCTATTATATTGATGTACGATATGTATTAACCTAATTTATCATCAGCGTCACCAGCCTATATACGTCCCACTGCTGGGCACAGGCTTTACTATATGGGAGAAACACATGATGAGTTAGGCCATAACACCACCACGCTGGCCCAATGCAAATTGGTTGGTTAGTGTTTTGTCTGCTTGATCTGAAGTTGCTTCGCGCAATATTGCGCAGCTCTACCGCCTACCATCCATACTGCGTTGCTCCGCTCGCCGTTCCGTATATTGATAGTGCGCAGTTAATCAACTCATGATCACAAAGAACTAGAAGTTTGGCGCGATCTATACCTACCCGCATGATAGTCGGCGGTTACTGTAGCTCATATAGCCTATAGACGCTCTTAGTGCCTACCAGAGGGCTATAAGCACGACTCACTTGCCTGCCCTGTAAGTACCAAGAAAAAGTGATTTGTTGAGATAATAGGTACCTAGATTAAGAGATGAATCTACCTGCTACCCAAAATAGGTAGGTCTGGCAACCTTACTTAAAATCAAAGAATTGCATTAATTAATATTCAACTCACCATAAATTTCCAGGGCTGAGGATTGTACTTTGGGAAATCAGATGAGATTATGTTATGAATAGGTCTGCATGAAGTTATTTTCTCCCATTTAATTCCACCCATTCTACCCATAACTATGTCTTAAGAGATGCGTATACTTGCCTATTTGAGACTTAAATATAAGTATTGCGATATAAAATTTTAGTCCTTTAACATATTAATCGAATTTTAATCGGGAAAATGAGTGAAGTTGTCAAGTATATGGTATTTTCCTATAAATATTATCGCTGGCTGAGGTGAGGCGTAGAGGTATATGCTATGGTCAGAGCCGTGAAGTTCGGCATACTTTTTGAAAAGTAACAATGAATTGTTTATTTTATGAAAAACTGACTACTTATGTGTGACTGTTGTGACGTAATACCGTAGTATTTTTATATTTCTCATTTTGTCAGTTTTTTATCCCCGACGCAAAATGAGGGGAATCTATATATAAGTTTGTCGTGTCTGTCTTTGGCATGGTAGTTCCTAAACGAATGGACCGTTGTCGTATCCATTTTTGTTTGTTTGAAAGCTGACGTGATCGAGATGGTTCTTAGCTATTCTTAATTTATGAAGATCTGTTCAGGCGTTTATAACTATCAGCTCATTTCCTACTTGACAAAAGGGTCTTATTTCCCAGATCCGATTGATTTGAGTTTACATTTCCATTGAATGTGAGCGATCAATTAATATATTCGACATAATGACCATTTAGCAGGTGGTGTGTTTTATTTTGCAGTATAGGAATAAAATAGTAAAACAAGAGTAAATTTTGTAGGTGAACGAATTTTCTTTGGCTCCTCATAAAACATAAATAAAACACACCAAATGATCATTATGTCGAATATATTAATTGATCGCTCACATTCAATGGAAATTCACCTCTTGAGTATAGATTGAGGAGCCATACCACAGGCCATACTATAAATAAGCACAGTGTAACCAAAGAGTACATTTTTTCTTAATTTTTGATTTTAACATTATTATAAATGTTTGAAAAATTACTTAGTACTAGAAAAATTTCAAGTCCTGAGGCAGGAATCGAACCCGCGACCTTTCGCAATCCGGGCGACTGCTCTGGCCACTGAGCCACCCAGCACTTGGGATATCCCTGTGAAATTCTTCTAGTTTATCTGTAATTGCGTTTATGAGCTAACGTCCACCCTACAATGTCGAAATATTCTATTTCAACATCCGAAACGAGTATTTTTACAAATACCTACGATTCGGTTAAGTTGGGCCAGTGCTTTCAAATACTGGCCATCTCCTGGCTAATGCCAAACCTGAGAGGGCCGACTGGGCGATGCCGGCGTCTTTACGCCGGCATTCTGAAGAGCATGACCAGCATCCGGGCGCCCCAAAGGGCCATCGCACAGCGAGTGGCGCGGGCCTACCGCTCGGTAAGCTTCGCGGCGGCGTGCGCTCTGGCCGGCACCCCGCCTTGGGAACTTGAGGCGTGGGTGCTCGCCAGAGTTTATGAGTGGACGGCAGGGCGAAGGGCGCTCGGCGAGCGCCCTGCCCCTGAAGAGCGGGAGGCCGTCCGGCGAGAGGCGAGGGATGCCATTGTCCATCACTGGACGGCGGACCTTGCCTCCGCGGCTTACGGCCGCCGAACTTTAGATGCGCTCGGGCCGGTCCTAAAAGACTGGCTCGAGCGACAGCACGGTTTCCTCTCGTTCCGGCTGGTGCAGGTGCTATCTGGGCATGGTTGCTTCGGGTCGTACCTGCACCGGATCGGACGGGAGGAGAGCCCGGTGTGTCATGACTGCGGCGCGGCGGAGGACACGGCGCAGCACACCCTCGAGGTGTGCCCGTCGTGGTCCGAGCGGCGTCGCGGTCTTGTCACGGCGGTCGGGCCGGACCTCTCGCTTCCCGGCGTGGTAAATGCCATGCTGGGGAGCGAAGAGGCTTGGGCGGCGGTCGCCTCCTTCTGTGAAGATGTAATGTCACAGAAGGAGGAGGCGGAGCGCGCGCGTGAGGATGATCCTGACGCACCAGCGATCCGCCGGCGGAGGAGGGGCAGGAGAAGGCGGACGCATAACCGCCCCTCCTCCCCCCCATGGTGAAGAGCAGCGGGCGGGGGCGCCCTCGCCCGCATTGCACTGCTCATCACCTCGTCGTAGGGGGTGGCCGAGTACTCACGGTCACCCTCTGGCCCCCTCCCTGTTCCTGGAGGGGGCGTGAAGGGCCCGCCGTCTAGGCGGGCAATCGCCGGTGGGGGACTGGAAGTAGAGGCTCTGCCAGTTTCCCAGTGCTCCAACCACAAAAGGCGATGAAGGAGTGCCGCTGGGTCGTTTTAGTGGGTAGACCCGGAAACCGTTCCCGGGGAGTCCCACATACCCCTCCTGTCCCCCGACGGGAGGGCATGCGTAAGGCATTTTTCGCAGGGGAAAAAAAAGTGCTTTCAAATACTCGTTTCGGAGATTGAAATAGAATATTTCGACATTGTAGGGTGGACCGTTAGCTCATAAACGCAAATACAGATAAACTAGAATAATTTCACAGGGATATCCCGAGTGCTGGGTGGCTCAGTGGTCAGAGCAATCGCCCGGATTGCGAAAGGTCGCGGGTTCGATTCCTGCCTCAGGACGTGAAATTCTTCTACTTTTATTCTATTTTAATTACTAAGTACATTTTTTATAATTTTCTTGGTTTTCGGGGGTCCTGATTCTAAATACAAATACAACATCTATTTTGAGATTCAAGATGTCGGTCCACAAAAATGATACCCATATTGATTTTTTATAAAAAGTCGCTTCTGCCATCTTGGATTTCAAAATTGATTGAGTTGTATTCTAAATTGGGACCCCCGAAAACTATGAAAATGTGATACGAGACAAGTTGAGGTGATGATATTATTATGCAGTCTCTCTCAGCATAGGTAGTGTTTTTTATGCTACTTGGTGACCATCTGGTGTTAAGTGGTTGCCGTCGCCTATAGGCACCTACCTGCAATAACAAGGAAAAAGCTTTTTAAAATGTGACACTCCTGACCGGCATGTCCCAGTGAGTGTATGAATGTCGGGCTCGCTACCACCGCCTCCCTCTCGCCCCGCGTGCCCCTCACGGTTACTCTGTCTAGACGTGCCCGTTGGACGACTATGAAATTTATATACTGTGCTATAAGTATTGAATTTTCTGAAATTTCAGCGCTACAGAAGACAAATTTTTAGAAAATACTTTTTTTTATACAACTAGATGACAAACAAGCTGACGGCCCACCTGGTGGTAAGCAGTTACCGCCGCCTATAGACACCTGCAATAATTAGGAAAAGCACTTGATATTGCAGGTGCGTTGTCATCCTGAAGCCTAAGATGAAATGCCGTCCATGCCCAGTAATTACACTGCACTATACATAATTGCTGCTAAATTATACAAAATTTTCAAAAGTATTCATCTTACTCAACGAGTTCGCAATTCAGATGTTTAGATCGAGGAGCGCCACTTTTGAATTAATATAACTAGTGATATATTTTGCTGCTAAATCCAGAATTCTTGCTGCAAAATCAGCTTCTTTGCTGCTAAATAATGGTGGGATCAGCTTTTAAAAATCTGATGTGGCTCCTCAATCCTTACGGACATATTTATTTGGGTTTTTAATTGTCTACAATCCTCCTACATTCATAGTTAAAATCGTTACGGGTCCTCATTTACGTTTTTTGTTGATTAAATTAATCAATGGTTATTTTGTAAAAAAAAGTATATTATCAAAATTTGTTAATTAATAAAATTAATTTTGAAAAATTGCATCAATCCCTATCAATAAAATAGGTACTTAAAGACCATTTCGATCAGAGTGTGAACATTTGCAAACGTGGATTTAATTTCAAATAGGATCATGAGTCTGTGGAACCAACTGTATCTAAGGTGACGAGATAATGGAAGGGTGTTACCTAGCAAACCAATCTTAGTGTGGTAGGTATCACCCTAACTTTTCTACGCTTACTATATGTTTGAGTTGGAGCAGAAATTGGGTTAAGTATTAAAATAAGAAAAAGGAATTTTAAAATTTTTATTTGATACATAAAGCAGTACTAGTAGTATTCACTTCCGTCCCACGCATGTACCTGTAACAATCAAAAATAAGCATGTTAAAATATTAATTACTTACTGTAATCTATGAAGTATCTACATTTATCAGTCAATAATATTCTAATGCACGGAAAGCGGTGCTAAGTGCCATGTCGTAGATATTGTGATCCCTTGATGCAGGACAATGATCGAGCATGTTCAGCACGACTAATAATGTCTGCATTGGCCGAAGGTGAAATTCGAATGTAAGTTTACACGAAGCCAGTGCTCTGCCGCCAGTCCTACAGACAAGCCAGCGCTGGCCTGGCCCATGTTGTTTAGATGAGGCCAGTCATTTCTGAATTATTCTTGTGGTGAGCACACGGTCGAAACAAAAATAAATTCGGGACAAATCCAGCTGTTGAAAAGAAAATGTTTGAAAAAATTTCTGTGCACTATTATTAGAAGAGATAATTAATATAATAGAGGAAGAAATCCTAAAGAAAAAACGAGTTTGGACAAGAAAATGGATAACCGATAGAACCAGTACCTCTGCTTTGTTGCGAAGTACGTATTTGTTTATTTTTATATGCATCACAGTGCTTAACCCATAAACATTCGTGCTCTCTATAAATTTAAATAAACTTTAAAGTTTCATCTTCAGTAAAGGACAATGTCCATTATTGTATGGCGATGCGTACCAACTTGCATCAAACTAAATTAACTCAAAAGTTTATTTTTATTTATCTTTTCACTACTTAAATAACAATATTTTGTTAATGTTTAACCGCATTTTCGAAATATTCAAAAAGTTACAGAGTCACTATAGTCTAAGAGCCGGTAGAACATCGACCTTCACCGATCTGATAACTCGATGAAACATATTTTTTATCAAATTTAATTTATAAAGTAATATGCCTATGATAACTTGCCTATCTAAAAGTGTTCATAGCTATTTTTAATTTAATTAATTTTAATCAATTTTTTTTCATCACCTTCACTCTTGTGATAACCGAATGAGTTTTATCTCAATTGATAGTTTTTAACACAGAATATGCCTAGGTAAGGCTTGCCTACTTATTTCTGTGCACGGCTACCTGGCAAGTAGATGTGAACAGTTAAGTCAATATAGGTAACTACACCGATCTGATAACCGATCGAAATTGATATCATAGGTAAATTATTTAATTACAAAACCAATCATTTAGGCTTGCCTGCAAAAAATCGTACATAAAATATTATTGCCAAGCTATAGTTTTAGAATTTTAGCTATTAGAAAAGAGAGGTGCGAGAGAGAAAGTAAAGCGTCCAAGGTCCGTATGATAGAACAAATTGTACCATTCTGTAAAAAAAAAAAAAATAGGTACAGCCGGCGTTCTGACTGTCGGACTATGCCACTTGTCCTCGATTTTGACAAAATTCATGATTTTAGGTCAACGGGAAGTACCTTAAATCCGGTTGCACAAACATGGTTACCGCTTTACAAAAACCAATTTAAATATTTAAAATATGTTTATTTTAAAAGTCTGACAAACGTAACAAACCATCTTAATTGAAATAAAATAATAATTCTTTCTTCATGAGTTCGTGAAGTAGTCACGTACGCGAACGAACAACACGTTACCCTTACATACAAGGTAGCCCATTTAGATCGGTCAGTATGGGAAAGGCTGAAACTATAAGACATAGGAAGATCTTTTCTTAGGAACCATGACATCGATTCTAGTAACAAGGAAAAATGCATTCATACATTTCAAAAAAAACTAACTCAGTAGGTAGTCTGCTTAGGAATCGAACCCGGAGGAATTTTTTTCTTTGTTTCAGTATTTATGGCAAGACTAGGTATTTATACACTTGACTGTACCAGCCTACAATTTCTTTCAAATGGGCTGAGTTGACCCTATAATAATAGCGGGTAGATAAGAGCCCGCGGGCTGAGTTGACTGAGTGGTCCGAGTCGACCCCATAAACAGTAGCGGTCAACTGAGCCCGCGGGATGAGTGGTGTGTGGGCTCAGTTGGCTACAGAGTCAAAATTTGTGATCGAAATTAGAGTTATAATAACATAGAGTTCAAAATTACTGTCAAGTGTAAATAAATGCTGTCACTCACATGTACACGAGCATGCGCACTCAGATACATTCAACGGTCAGGTGGCATGCAGCTGTTATGTTGTGTCCTGTTCTATCACACGGACCTCAGACGCTCTACTTTCTCTCTCGCACCTTTTCTAATAGCTAAAATTCTAAAACTTTATAGGTTGGCAATAATATTTTATGTACGATTTTTTGGAGGCATATGATTGGTTTTGTAATTAAATAATTTACCTATGATATCAATTTCGATTGGTTATCAGATCGGTGTAGTTACCTATATTGACTTACCTGTTCACATCTGCTTGCCAGGTAGCCATGCACAGAAATGTATGCAAGCGTTCCTAGGCATAATCTGTGTTAAAAAAATTTTAAACAAAAATTAAAACTGACTTCAAAAAACTGAAAAGGATAAAATACTTAATTAAATTTAAGTAGGTACTCACTCATCCCCTAGAAACATATTTTTTGGAGTTGGTGCTTCACTTTCTATTGTTTTTGGAAACCACTTAGCAACAACTCCAAAAATATGTTACTAGGGGATGAGTACCTAATTAAATTTAATTATTTTATCCTTTTCAGTTTCTTGGAGTCGGTTTCAATTTTTGTTTAATTATTTTTTTCACAATTTTTAGTGACAACTTTCTAAGGTCGAAGCTAGATGGGTGACCGTCAACTTATATTGTTTCCTACTATCGTATCGTTTCACTAAAAAGTCATAGGAAAGCAAAAATTCGCAATGTCGCATACGTAGACGACTTAATAATTTCAGTTTTTTTAATTTAAAACCTAACTTCCCAACTGATTTTGAAAAAAATTTTATGGGACCAAATGGCAGCTATTCCGCATCGAACAAAAATAGAATCACGTAAATCGGATCAGTAATCTCGGCGTAATCGGTGTACATACAAAGAAAAAAAATATGTAGACGACTTACTAATTTCAGATTTTTTTATTTATAAAAACCAAAGTACCGAACTGATTTTGAAAAAAATTTTATGGGACCAAATGGCAGCTATTCTGCATCGAACAAAAAAAGAATCACGTAAATCGGATAATTAATCTCGGCGTAATCGGTGTACATACATAGAAAAAAAAACATACATACCCGCCGAATTGAGAACCACCTCGTTTTTGAAGTCGGTTAAAAACTATCAATTGAGATAAAACTCATTCAGTTATCACAAGTGTGAAGGTGATTAAAAAAAATGATTAAAATTAATTAAATTAAAAATAGCTATGAACACTATTAGGCATATTTCTATATAAATTATATTTGATAAAAAATATGTCTCATCGAGTTATCAGATCAGTAAAGGTCGATCTTCCACGTCTCCTCTACTACTACTTTAGGCACTTCAGAGTCACTATCTCGGTACGCCACGAAGTAAGAGTCATTATCTTAACATTGACAATACTTATTATAGAGACGCAGTGAATTAATTATTTAATTAAACTACCAGAACAACTCAAACACGGCTAAAAAACATCGACCGAGACAAACATCAACACAACAAAACCACAAGGCTACGGTCCAAATACCGCTGAAACTGACTGTCAGCGATATTAGCGCGCTCAAATGCGTCCCGAAACGCATTTGAGCGCGCTAATATCTTACACAGTTACTAATATCTTACTGACAGTTACTTTTAGCGGTAATCTGACCGCAGCCCAAGTCATATCCAATTGACATTGACACTGACAGTACCATATGATAGCCTAGAGATTTGGGTTCCATTTCGGCGTTCCGAATAGCATTGACTAATACTAAGTATGGAGTTTCAAAAATACGCAATGTTAATGTATAAAATGGTGAGATAAAATAATAGATGACATTAGTTACATCACTTCTTTGTACATAGACAGAAACTTTATAAACTACAGTCAGTGAAACTTTGGATTTCCAAAAAGGGCTGGGTCTTACGATATGTTTCGGAAAAGTGTTATTTTCCATTTTATTGACAAATTCCTTACCCGCCCGCTTGGGCGGCGTCTCAGCAGTTGTAGAAATTCTACCGACTGGTTTGTGGGTATTTCATAAATCAAGATATTTCAATTTAAGACTTCAAATAAAATGTTTGCCTTTTATTAGTCCTTTTGATGTATGGACAATCAGAAGGGTGGAGAAGGCATTAATATATTTTTCCCTCTGATTCTTTTCATTATTTCCATTGGGGAAAAACGACTGCCTCAGAGGGTTAATGTTTATGAAGTATAATAAATCCATAAACTACAACGTACAGGTGCATATGTACTGGGTAGTTGGTCTTCTTTGTTATTGCATCAGCATCTCTAATGGTTGTTAAGTACAAAAAATGGTATTTAATGACTAGGATCAACCCCTTTTGAATATCTATATAAATGTACACTTTTTACACTTCTACTTACTAGCTGTGCCCGCGACTTCGTACGCGTGAATGTCGGAAAATAACAACAGTAGGGTAGGTTATATGATGATTTACTTAAATTAAAATTTAAATCATGTATATAAAACTCCTTCCCAATTAATGCATTGATTGAAGTCTTGGAAATCATAAATGCGTGCATGTTACTTGGTCATTATTTTGTTGTGGAGTTATTTTAAAACTATGATATTTTATTTTTTAGGATATTCATTGAAATCAAATAATGTCAAGAACAATTTTATTCACAATAAAATACTTGTGGTGAATAATGTATTTATTTTGATAAGGAATAATATCCTGTTTACAAAAGCACCTTCGCAGATAGTGCATTATTTTAGAACAAAATTGATTACCAATAAGATAGACATAATGCTGTAGAGGACTTTTCTTTAGAACTTTTAAAGGAAAACAATTCCTGCTTACATAATTTTTGCGTAATTTTAACCGTTTACGCAGCACACAAAAGCTCTGAAAAGGTATATTTTTTTCCTGTATTTGCAACATTTTTCTTTGATGCTCATCTGATATTAGTAGTAGCGTGATGTTATATAGCCTATATAATACTTCGATAAATGGACTATCCAACACAAAAAGATTTTTTCCTGAGATAAGCGCGTTCAACAAAACAAACAAACAAACCCTTCAGCTTTATAATATTAGTATAGATGAAATAAGAATTCACTGATACAGCATGTCACTTTGCTAATCATACACTCACTTGAGGTTATAACATTTAAGGTACTTGCGCCTTGCTCGCTCTGAACAAACAAGTCAAGTCATTGCACACTATTTAAAATATGGATGTTTGGTGTGAGCAATACCTAATAATAGAGAATGAGGGAAACACCTGTTGTGGTTTCAGATATTTTAATTCTAATGTCTGATTTGGGTAGGTCATTTACAATTTTTTTTAAACAAATAGGTGGGAAATATGATAGGGTCTGCCTGTTGGGAAAAGATTATCATAAACTAACAGTGCTGGGTGTACTAATGTTCTTATTTTAGCTATGCGGCATATTCAAAGCCTGTCATGTTTTTATTCTACTAACAATAGACTAATTTTGTTTTAGGCATATAGTGGTTAGTAATTAAAATAGAATAAAACTAGAAAAATTTCATTTCATTTTTTTGCCTCAGGACGTGAAATTTTTCTAGTTTTATTCTATTTTAATTACTAAGTAATTTTTCAAACATTTATAATAATGTTAAAATCAAAAATTAAGAATATAGTGGTTATTATTTATAAGGTAATTTTAAGAATTTACTAAAGGAATTAGTAGTTTAATGTTACAAACACCAAGTACTAATAAAGTCAAATTCTACAAACATCAGATTCTTATAGGTAACGATAGATTCTATAAACGTGATTCTAACAATTCCACAATTCCTTGTGAGCAAGTTTTCTATTGGGTTAGGGGACATCTCACCCAGTGTCAAAATCACCTCAAATTAATGATTATTTTATCTCCATAAAATTTATAACCGAACTAAATTAATTCAGTCTGGTTCTTTAGATTAATGTTAGGTCTTAGAAAAAAAATGGGATGGGATATGTTAGAACTGCGACTTAAATATTAAATAATATAAAAACATAAATTGGGGCGAATTTGACACTCGGTGAGCTAGAAAACTTTTTCCCCATAAACTTCCTCTTTTTTCAAAAGTTCGAGGTTCAATATTTGCTTAAATAGTTTAGATAAACAAAGGAACTGTATGATATTACCAATTTATTAAGAAAAAAGGGCAAATAGAAAGCATGTTCATATGGCATTGTGGTAATTGCAAGTAGAATAGTATCTGACATAGTTCTGTGGTGTCATTGCAATGTTCAGTTATTCATTTTAATTAAAATGTTTAGGCAATTTTATATTTTTTTATATAATTCAGTAATAATGCCTCATAGTATAGTCTCCTATAACGTTAAAGGTATTCCAAGATTACAACATAATCGGGCTGACAAAAGATTTTCCAAGATTTAGTTAAACCACGTGTGTTGAGAAAACCCTAAACCCGAAAGGGTTCGTTGGATGTGCCAGAGTACCGGTTTGGACAAATTTTTAAATATTTATTATGAGAATAGATGACAAATAATAGTAGTAGAAATTTCCAACGTTTCACTTACAAGTACTCGAGATAGGTATGTGGATATGGTAAGTACCTACATGTGCCGGTCTAAACTAAAAACGAGGTGAAACTTAAACTTGTAGCTATTTAAAACTCACCAGTTATTTAGACCTCGCACGCATCTTCCTCCTTTTACGCTTTAGCCTTCGCATGCGCTTCTTACGCCACTGTAACATACACAAAAACAATTTTAACCTCAGAAGATCTTGCGTTTGATTTTCGTGGATATATCATATTCTAAACAATTGATCACAAAAATACCTTAGCTCTCATATTTGTGGATATAAAGTTTTAAGAAATCAGCCAGAAAAGGAGCGATTAGTCTTATGATTTATTTAATAAAACACGATAATTAGAAAAACGCTGCGTAGTGATAGGAGGACGTCAATGGAAAGAAAGCTACAAATGGATGACAGCACACTGACAGCACAGACGGGAAAACAAATCCTGTCAGAATAATGACAAACAAACGTCACAATATAGCAGGCCACAGACGTTCGCCGGCCGCAGATGATTGGTCTCAGTGATTGGTAGAATATTGGTCTATGACGAAGAAATACTATGGACTGGCCCCAACTACCTACTGAGCGTGCCTACTTAAGTTCTTGGACCACTAAAGATGGCTGCCTCTTAAGTGTTGTAACTCTCTATGTGCATCTGTTGTCGATATTGGGCCTAATTCTGGAGAACACATGCTAAGTTTAAATTTAAGTTCAGCCTATCTCGTTTTCTCAATATGAATACGAAAAGGATCGCTATCATATAATTTGACATTTAGAAACATGCATTCAATTTTCGACCTTATTGAACGTGTTAAAATGCAGTGTTTAGGAGGCACCTCCGTACATGCCGTCTAAAATTGTCTATGATTCCTTTGAAATCTCTCTAAATTTAGGTGACAGCTCTAAACGAATTCTTGCCATCTTTTTCTTATTACATATTGCGAGAAAGAGATATACTGTACATAAATTTAAACTTAGAGTGTGCCGCCAGAATTAGGCCCATTTTAAAAACTTATGGATGAAGGTATACAAATATAGGTTTATTATTAATGAAAAAAATATATATAAGAATCTTTTTTAGTAAGTCAGTTTAAGTGGCTAATTTCAAAAGAACTTATAAATTACAACGTGACAACAACAAAATATCGTTTGACAAAAAAATATTTTAGCTCAGACTAGCTAAAATTCGATTTTGAATTACCTTGTATGAATGTTGTCATGAATGTTATATACTTGCGATTTTGACAGTCTTAAGTGATATTTTACCTGTAAATTATTCCGGGAGTTTTAAAGTAATTTTATAGATTTTGATGTGTTTTTTCCGAATTTCAACTTTGTCACTAATTATTTTTACTCGTGCCATCATACTGGAAAAATTGCGCCTAAAAGTAAGTATTTGACAGTATCTTGTTTCTGAATAATTTCACGATAAAAATATTTATTAGCAAAATTAATTAAGACAAAGAATCCTACAAATTTTGTCATTACCTTTTTCGGTAAAATCTATAGATCTGGCGTACGGGCACCGCAAAGTGTAGTTCAACATGCATTTTGGGCAAAAAAAACTTATTTCCATACTACCTTGAGGTAAAAAAAGCGTCACGATTTTTTTTGTAGGCATACTGGGGATATCACGATAAAAAAATACGCCGCTTACTATTTCTAAAGGTGGTAAGTGTAACAAACTATTATTAAAATCCTACCGGAACTACTGACACTCTGACCGCACTTTCATTTATTTTTAATGGAAAAACTTTATTTTGAACAATTGTCAATAGTATCATTTAAAAATATAGGCCTAAAATAAATAAAGATTAATTTAGTATATTTGCGTTCATGATTTGATTTCACTTAATATTAAAATGTAAAATCTCAGAGCAAATAAATCAATAGAGTCAGTCTATAAAAGCGGGAATAGAGAGATGATCTATCTGGTCTATTCACTCTTATGATGTAACAACGTGAGAGAGTGAACAAGCCTATCTACCTCTGATTTATAATCGTACACACTTGCTGTTGTCATTTGGTCATCTTGGTCATGCAATTAAGCAACACTTTAAAAAGTTTCTATCGTACATTTATTATCTGGTCAAGTAGTCGCCATTCTGTTTTAGTCGTATAATATTGACAGCGCAATTCTATGGCGGTTCGTAAAACTCCGTACGCAATTTAATAAAATTCTTATGGTTAAAAATAGTAACACAGTAACCACCTACTAATATTTTTATCATTTTCTGCACTTTTAGTTTATTCAACACATTAAAATCAGTTTTCAAAACACTAGTCGACTGCCTATTTCCAATGTGGTTAGAATTTTGACTTGGGCGTTCATATTGTAATGGCTCATTAGACCTATTTTCCTGTAAAAATATATTTAGATCCTAGAAATACTTTGATAAGAAAAAAGAACATAAAAAAGAATTACAACTAAATTAGACCGAAATTTACGGTACCAATTCACTACTTCCAAAAAATAAACCCTTTTTGTCGAGTCCATATTCATGTCACTTTTAACATTTTCATTCTTATTTGAAATATTAGTGTAGTATTATTTGAGATACTTGTATTTATGTAATGTAAATTTGTAAATTCCACTTGTTTGTTATTGATGACAAATTGACAATCAATCTGTGACATTCGGCCTCATTCGGTTCTAGAATTGTTTTTCTCTCTTTTCGTCTTACTGACTAGTGAGATGAGACAGATATATTCAAACGCAACATAGCCGAAAAGTGAGCACACGCTACACCAAAGACGTCACCAAATTGAAAATACACTCGCGTGACAAGCAAGTCGGCACGTTTTTCGTTAGGTCGGAGGCGTTTTTTTCCAGCGTTAACTCAGTGTTGCCGCTTTAACCACTTTGTCGCTAGATCAAGTTGACGACTTTATTAGAAATTACTCGTAGTCGGTATTATGCAAAAGATACTGATACAAATTTGATTAGGTACCTATTTGTAAATCAAGTCTTCTAACATAGTAAGGTATAGATCTCACCCTTATAAGATTGAAAACCTGTATTAGGATAAGACGACCGCTCTTATTAAAATCAATAAAAAATTACTAGGTAAATTACTATCTTATATAAAAATAAAAAACAAATATCGATTAGCTTTGTGACGTTATTTGATTTGTTATGTTCTTCGCTTATTATTATCACAAATGAGTGGAACAAATAAACGAAATGATGTAAGCACCTAATTAATAATTTAATTATCTTAACATTCAATTCCTATATTAAACTTTCCAAGTAATAATATTAGTGTTAGTGAATATGTCATAAAGTTTTACTGTAACCAAAAAAATTTATTATACACTAACAATCGAAATGTCATTTTGTAATAGGTTTAATCTATTTACTACCTTTCTCGATCATCACTCACACAATTAAAGAAGATTAAACGTAACTGTGTTATGTTTCTACCGACTGACTTTGATAAATACATATTTATGCTTTATATTATTGGAAAAATACCGCCTTAAATTATTATGGGTATCATTGTCGCCCCAGTCTTATCTAATTTCTGCTGCCCCCTTATTTTAAACTGTCGGAAAATAATTCGAATTTCGGAAACTCTATACCTGTCACTTTTTATCGCTATGCGTCAAAGCGAGATGGCATGTGACTTTTCAAATCGAATCCGTGACCCGTCAGTTGAGAATAAGGGGGCAGAGGTCTAATTTATGCAAGTACGTTTTTTAGTTCAGTAAAACTATTATGTAATTATGGTTTATTTATGGCTTAATGATACTCACAATAATTTAATATATTTAATAAGCCGGTATTTTTCCAATAATTGTAGAAAATTTTCAGATTTTTTAGGGACTTTCAATTATATGCAACGGCAACCCTATAAAGTAGCCATCTTGACAAGCCTAAACACAAGTACTTTGCTTTCGGCATCACGCCTTTGCTAGTGACGTGCCTAAGTTACCGACAAACATTACCGTTTACTCTCTTAGGTTTTACGTTTACGTGTTCGATTGCGATGTGCAAACTTTGTGCAAACCTACACTAGAGGTACTGACTACAGTGCGGTATGGCGGTAGGGTGGAGTGGGGTTAAAGTGGGGCAGAAGCGATATAAATGTCGGCACGTCATTTTTAAGCATTATTCTTGTATTAACTATCGTAAGCTGAAGTTATGCCGAATTTCTGTACGAATTTATATTGAAATAATATAATCAGTGATAGTTATTCTTTATTGTGTGTTTTATTACTACAAACCCAGTTTTCTACGAGTGTTGAAAAGTCAACTTTACATAAGGAAATAAGGTTTTTGTCCAAACGTACGTTGGACTACACTTCCAGGCATTCGTCACCAAAACTGTTGATTTTAGGGAAAAGATGGTTATAAATATATTTTCTCTATTATTTTATTTATAGGTAATTCAAAACTCCGAAATAACGTCCCAGGCAATCTATTTTTTTAGAACCAAATGACTGTATATTAGTAATAAAATAAAACTACAGTGGCAGATCATTACTTTGAAAGAAAATGTTTTGATTTAATTTATAGTATTAGCCTTATCTACCTTTTACAAATATTCTAAATTTGTGTAACTTAGGGTGAAAAAAAAAATATTTTTATGCGTTTCTGAACAAAATTAATTAATTAATATACATATATACGACACTGTTTCAGTGGCCTTTTTTCCGTAATATCGGAACCTTAAGTCTATACTATAATTTTTATCATTAATTTTATGAGCAGCAACCGATGATCGACGCTATACGAGAAATCTTCTCATCACATCTGCGAACGTTCGTGTTCAATGATCTAATTTTTTTCTTTAACAAATCACACTTTCTCGATAGATATTTAATTTTGTCATTTTGTTTCTGAATCTGAAAAATAAAAATGAATGGCGATTAGTTACCACTCATTTCGTTATGACATGCAAAACGTCAGTAAATCTAAGGCTCCGCGTAAACGAACCACCAACCACCACTTAGCTTGGTGATTAAATAGCGCAAGAGGCCATCATTTACTTAAAAGGTGGTGACTCGTTTGCACGGAGCCTTAAATATGACAAAGTTCAAATAACAACAAATCCTATTAATCGAAGTAAATGAAACTAATTAGGTGGTAGGCCCGTACATAGAGTCCTCTGGGTAGGTAAAGAAGCCCTCAATACATAGTATTATAGGCTTACTTACTTACTTATTTATTATAAATTGCTTCATCTTAAGCCAAACCAACATTTGTACACCATTATATTGGTGAAATATATTCGATACACACGAAATATATTATTTAACTCCATCTTAAGTACCTTCACATTCATTAATTATATTTTAGCAAATAAAAAAATATTTATTCTATAGATACTTCAAGATCGTAAAGTCCGCAGTTATTGTTCGAGGTCCGCACTATGTTATTGTGAATGACAGCAAATGTACCACGTGACTTGTAGCAAACTGGCTTCAAAGGTACATGCTAATGACGTCACAGAAAAGAATTGCCAAAAGAAGTACTCAACAAGTAATATTTATCCCTCTTTTCAAATGCAACATTTGCTTGGTTAAAAAGAGACAACATGACGTTTGACGTTTTTATGTCGGTTTGATAGATATTTCTATACTCACGAATAGAACATTAGAGCATCTCCATATAATCCTTCCTCATTGGTATTGGTATATACTCAGAACAATAAATAATAAAGCATTATTGTTCTGAGGGTATATATATATATATAATGACGGTATTCTAGTCTATGGTCAGTACCACAGCCTCAGAGACCACAGCACTGGTATACTCTTTCTAATCTGTGGCACTGGTGCTGCCAGCCTGGTCTTGACAAAAGTTTTCATAACAGAGTGGCACATTTAGATCGGTGAAGTATGGGAAAGTCTGAAACTATAAGAAATACGAAAATCTCTTCTTAGGAACCATGCCATCGATTTTAGTAGTAATAAAAACTGCATTCATACATTTAAAAAAAAAACGTGTTCTCAGCTCGGGAATCGATCCCGGACTTTTTGAAAAATAAAACTAACACTATTTTTGTTTAGATATCGGCTGTGTAGTTCTTAAGCAGTAAACAATACTATCAAACGTGATGTCTAAAATGAATAAATTGAATTTTTTTCGTATCCTTTAATTTATTTTAGCAAGTGTTCGAAATAACCACCATTTTTTCAACACAACATTCAACTCGTTTAGCTGCGTAAAATTGTCTATATGGTTGTCTGTAGCTCTTTGCTCGTGTTGCTACTTGTTACATACACTGCTTTACACAATGTTTTTTGCGATAATATTGGGCCTGATTCTGAAGACACATCTGGCTCTAATTCTGGAGAACACATGCTAAGTTTTATAAGTTCAGTGCATTTCTTTCTTTCGAAAATTGAAATGTGTGTTCAATTTTCGACCTTATTGAACGTGATAAAATCTTGGATAAAATGCAGTGTTTAGAAGGCACCTCCGTACATGCAGTCTAAAATTGTGTATGGTTCCATTGAAATCTGTCTTAATTTATTTGACAGCTCTAAAAAGCAACAGTTTATCTGAAAGCAATAGTTTCTTAGATATAACCATTTGTTGGAGGAATTATTATAACTTCGAGCTATTTTTTAAGTTGTCAAAAACGCTCCATAGGAAATGATGCTGAATTGTGACGTCACAATTCGGTTGTAGCCACCGAATATGTCTGGGAGGTCTGGGTGAATGGACAAATTTGATCTTTAGACATACTCTTTCTAATCTGTGAATTTGATGATATCTTTGTAATTAATGTGTATACATATATTGCATTTATTCTGAATAAACGAATAGTATAAGTGGCTTAGGGGCCGATTTTTCAATGCTCAGATAAACAGTCAGATAGGGTTTATTCGATATATAGCAAAAAAGTGGGTTGCTCAAGCGTCAGATAGACTTTATTCGACGAATAACTATCTGTCTCTTCGACGGCCAGATAACCGCTTATTCTATAGATAAATAATTATGAGGTTAGTAAATATGCTTCTCCTTTATAAGTGAGTCCAAGACTTTATAACAAAACATGATAGAAAACATGTTTTATTGGTGTGGACGATAAATTTGTTGATAATTTTGTTTTGTGCTGCAATGATACAGCAATGTTAAATAACGTGGACGTGTTTTAAAGCATAAGTTATAAAACATGGTAATAATCTGGACTCACCTACAGTGTACGGTTCAAACTAAGATTTCAAAATGCATCATTTCGATACATTGCCGATAAGGCAAATAATAAAAAAAAATAGGTACATTTGCCATTACATCTTTGAGGAAAAATTGTATTCCTACAATTTTCTCATTTCCATGAGGAAGCATTTATTAGCTATGGTTCCTTGCCTGATATCAGCCTGATATTAGAGGATTGAAAAATCGGCCCTAAATGAATTAAAAAATAACACAGTTTCGAAATATTTATAAAAACCTACTTTCTTACCTTGTCAACATTCCTACTGACGAGGTTCTCAAAGAGAATGTGACTAGACTTTTCCACTTTTTACATTTCTTTAGCCCCCGTTGCATGGCTAAACTCCCTTGGGTTTTCTTTATCTTCGTCCAAGAGAAAGAAAGAGTTATAACATATTTTATCTCCTAATAAGTAGACATAAGTGATGGAGAGAGATTATATCTCAGAATAATAACTAGCTTTAGTTATTGTTCTGAGGATTTTATTTAAGGCCAGTGCTAGGTAGGCCTGCAGATTTTGAAAAAGAAGTTTTTAAGGTCATGGCACACTATACCGGCACCGCCCCAACCCAGCAATTAACTTGCTATTCAAATTAGAGCATTAAGTTGTCAGTCATACAATATATATAGCAATATTAATATGAAAAAGCCAACGGCGAGTAGTCAGCGCGCTCGCTGCTACTATACAACTCAACGCGCAGCTCACGTCCTTACAGCGCGCTGACCGCGTCCTTACAGCGCACTAAAGGCGTACTTACATCTAGCCGGCTGCGTGCTTACTACGCGCCGACTCCGAGTCGCCAGCAAAACAACATCGTAACCGAGACATAATGAAAACGTGCAAGTCCTAGGCGTGTTGAATCACAAATGTCATATAACAGCAAGCTTGGAGCTTGCGGCTGACGCGCAGACTGCGGGCTTGCACCTTGCGGCCGGCGCGCGGGCTGTGAGCTTGTACCTTCCGGACGACACGTAGCTAGCGCGCTGGCGGTTAGCCGTAGCCTGAATTCGTGGCGACCGACGCCGTGCTGTTGCGGAACCGGTATAGTGTGCCTTGACCTTTAGGAGTTTTTGGCGGGATTTGATGGTATCAGTCAAGATTTTTCATTCCAATATATTTTTATAAATCTTATATTTTATTTAGGGATTTTTACTATTTTGAATGTCAGACCCATCGTAACCTAATCTAGAAACAATTATTATAAATGGAATGTGAAGCTCGTTATTATCACTTACATTTGCTTAGCGTTAAGAGTCTATTAGCGATTTTTATCTCAGTCTATCTAAAGGAGAGACAAAGAGAAAAATGTCGCTAAGAGTTAGCCTAGGCAATGGTTAGTGAAAACGGTCATGAATGTTATATACTTGCGATTTTGACAATCTTGACGAGTCACTAATACCATAATGCAAAGGAGTATATATAATTATAAAATTTTGTCTCAGCGAACGCTGTGTTATAAAGTTCTTTTAGTTTTGTGAAGCAAGTGTGTAGTTGATATGCAGTGAATTTGATGTGAAAGACTTTAAGAATTTGTTCCTGGTTTTTCATCCCATTTATTTCACACCTTACTCTCCCAAAATGCATAGAAATGTTTTTAAGCCCCATTCTGATCCAATATTTACAGAGTTAAGCTAAATACTCATACTCAAGACTTGGCTGTATGTGCTTTAGTTCCCTTTGCCTTTCTATTACGAAGAGAACGAACCAAAGAAAAAATATAAGGTGTTTGGCGGGATTTTGTGGTGTCAGATTTTTATTACAATTATTGAAAGTTGTGTCTGAGTGAACTTTATGTTATATAATTGGTGTAGTTTTATGAACCAAATGTTTGTGTTGACGTACAACTAAAACATTATTAGCAGTGATCGGAATTGGGTGAGTATATTTACCTACAGTTTGTAGAACAGAGATAAAAATCGGAGACTTCCTTAAAATATTTTTTTACCTTACCGATAATTTACCGGAATTTTAACTACGTAAATTCAAACTTCAAATTAATTAAATACAAAGTTCTCTTGCGTAAATATTCTTCCTCATAAAATTTTTCACATGACTCTTCATTTTTAATAACTTCAAAAAAAAAAAGGTTTTCATTCGACTATTTTTGTTCGTTTTTTTGTATGTTTGTTACGCGGTAAATATTAATAATAAGATGTTTAAATTCACTTAATTAAAGATCCGATGTTTAAATTCACGTAATTAAAGATCCGGAAATAAAGAAATAATTAACAAATGGCTGTATTGGCATTAGTTTCTTTTGCCTTCCCATTACAGGTAGAATGAACAAAAAAAATAAGATGTTTGGTGGGATTTTTTGGTGTCGGTCAAGATTTTTATTACAATTATTAAAAATTGTGTCGGAGGGAACTTTGTGTTATAAAAGTGGCGTAGTTTTATAAACCAAGTGTTTGTGTTGACGTGCAACTAAAAGATTATTAGAATAAAAGTGATTATCGTGTGAAAGACGATGAGAACTTTTTTGTGGTTATCCACCACATCAAGTAGCATCATATGGAGACTGAAATCAAATATTTCGCGTCAAATACTTCTTATATGCATTGTAATGTGTAACACCAGTATTTCAATGCAATAAAAGAAGAAATAACATATGTCTGTATGGGCATTAGTTCCCTTTGCCTTTCTTTTGAAGGAAGAATTAACAAAAATAAAATAAAAAAAAAGCTACAATACTTTATGTCAATGTCAGTCAGTCATGCGTCAGGCATGTCATATTCGCGCCAAAACGTTAAGTGTTTATCTAATGAATACACAACAAAATACAGTACAATAAAATATAATAATTGTTTTTGTGTTGAGCAAAGGTAAGTGGAAGGATTTATTTAAAAACTTTCCGATAAATACACGTGTCAAACGTGCATTTCTCTTGATTATGAAGATTGTATTTACCTATTGGTAGTTACCCATTTTGCAGAAAGGTTGTTATTCAGTGTTACCAACATGACGCCAATAATTTTATATCATGACATGTTCACGTTCACGTTTGTTCAATAATTGGGAATCGCCGATTGTGAAGAAAATGTTTGTTTCTCTCACTTAGTAATTAGATCAAGTAATTTTACTATTAATATAATAGAGGTTGATTAAATCATGCTTGCGATTTAAAAATACAGTGATTATTATTGAAGATATATATAGTTTTTGCTATACAAATATGGTGACAATTGTATTCGGTGTGGATTAGTGACGCTTTGTGAGACTTGGAATACAAAAATGGTCACTTCAAACAAAATCCCTGATAAAAGAATTGTGAAAATGGCTGGACAGAACAGTGTAGCTGTGATCCCTCAAAGAACACTTTTAGGCGAAGTGAATGAACACATTATGTGTCCATTATGTCGAGGCTACTACATCGACGCCACTACTATTGTGGAATGCTTGCATTCATTTTGTCGAAGTTGTATCATTAAACATTTGCAAGCAAAAAGTTATTGTCCTGTTTGTGAGATGATGATAAATTCGGCCAAACCAAATATCAAATTAGATAAGGCATTACAAGACATTGTATATAAATTGGTGCCAGGGCTCTTTCAAAAGGAAATGGAAAGGAGACAACAATTTTATTCTTCTAGGCCCGGTCCTGCAGCAACTGCTACACCCGAACAGAGGGGTGAAGACACAGAAAGAATAATTTTTAGTCCTGAAGATGTTATTTCTTTTTCATTGGAATATGCAGATGCTACAGATAGTGATAGTATATCCAGTAAGTCATCAGACAGCAACGATCCTCAACCTACTACTGC
This sequence comes from Nymphula nitidulata, assembly GCA_947347705.1. Taxonomy (NCBI): domain Eukaryota; kingdom Metazoa; phylum Arthropoda; class Insecta; order Lepidoptera; family Crambidae; genus Nymphula; species Nymphula nitidulata. Next base: position 17,318,208 of record OX374618.1, on the reverse strand, counting down.
AGTTACAAGAAGATATTTACAATGTCCTGCAGTTGTTAACATAAGTCATTTAAAGAAGTTTCTTAGTATGAAATTTGATATAGATAGTAGTCAATTTGCTATTGACATTCTTTATAAGAGGGTACCATTACCTGATTATTACACTTTAATGGACATTGCATACATATACAACTGGAAGAGAAATGAACCTATGCGGTTTTTCTATCAAATTATTGATTATGTTGCTATACGAAATAGGTTTTTTGATATCAACAGAAATGGGTCACATTTTCGAGATAGAAAATCAAGTCCAACTTCAACTGAAGATACAAATGTTAGCAGTCCAGCTCCAAATCTGAATGATCATGCTTCTGAAGGTTCGTCAGGAGCTGACAGTCCAATGCCTGATGACAGTTCCCTTAAACAATCTTCTGATATGACAAGTAAATGTGATAAAAACATGCAACCAACCAATAACAATGAAATTACAAAAGATACCATAACTGTTAACAAAATGGGAAATGTTTCATTGTCTATCAAAAAGAATGATGAAGATGTTGAGAAATCCCAATTTTTGAATTCCTTTGAACTTACTGCAAAGAACAGCAATCTGCCAACAAAATCTTCACCAACAAAATTATCTCTAACGAAAACTTCACCCACAAAATTAAATAATACTGAAAACAGTTCTGAAAATGACAAAACTGTGAAGTCTTCTTCTAAAGTTGAAGAAACATTGAAACGCAAACACGTAACACCACTGAATAGCCCTGAATTAAAAAAAGTAAAAATTGAATTAGAGAAGACTAAAGTACCTAATTTGCCAATTAGTTGTTCTACTTCTGCTTCTGTGATGCATCACAATGTGAAAACATCGGAGAATTCAATGAAGCCAAAGAATGAAGTTATTGCAAAGAGTAATCAATCATCACCACTTGTTACAAACATTCCTCCTTTATCACAACCCCCTAAGGAAACAAAAATTCAATTAGGTGTAAATGTTAAACATCAAATCTCTGATAGTACTGGTGTTAAGCGAGCCACTTCAGGATCACAAAGTAATATGAATTCTCCTAAACGTAAACCAGTTAATGATACACCAGTATCTACACATTCATCATTAACTCCACAAACACAAAAGACAGTGTCACCCCTGAAATTACATATTCCAAAGTTGGAATCACAATCACCAAATGCAAAACCTAGTGATTCACAAAAAGCAACAGTTAAAAAAATACCTGATTTAAAGCCAAGCTCTTTAGCTTCCCATACTTCCCAAAATAAAGCACAACCAATTAATAAAGTTAGAATGGATCTATTAGCTAATAACAGTGATCCTACTATTGATAGGAGTAAAATTCTGTCCCAAGTTAAAACATCACTCAGTTCCCAAAATAATGGACAAAATTCAGGTGACCCTTTAAAGTCAATATTTGATTCATGCAATATCAATATACCATCGTCTCTGTCCATTACTTTAACTGATCAAAAATTAGATCCTCGTAACTCAACTGAAGCTGTTACTGCAGATCAAAAGAAAAACATTGTTAATAAGAATTTAGTTGCTGTAAGCAATAGTCCTTCACATAAAGTACCAAGTCCACCAGTTCACAACTACATTGAAATATTAAAGTTGCCTGATAATGATTCTAAAAAGCTAAACAAACCAGAAACAAACCCAGATGGAAAATTAAATTTAACTACTAAATCTGACACCAATACTTCACAGACTAAAAATGTGAATAAGTCATCTGAAACCTCAGCAAAAGGACCAGTACCTAATTTAAAACCCATTTCTGATACTAAATTGGCAAAACAAACAGGCAACTTTGTTGCTCCTATTACTTTTCAGCAGACTTTCGAACAACAACTTCAATCTATGCAAACTGAAAAAAAAACAAAAGTTCCTAAAGCTAAAACACAAGTGCCCAAACTTGTGCCAGCCCCAAAAGTGTTTAACGTTGTTAGTAAGTCTACTAGTCACAGTAATAAACCAGTTTCAGTTACTGAACCAAAATCTAGTTCTGCATTAGATCTATCTACTGCCAATAGTATTCCAACTTCAGGAGTACAACAAACATTTGACAAAGCCTTAGAGACAATGCAATCAATAGCTAATCTAGCAAAAAAACAAAATTTACCACCAAAAGGACTACCTTTAGCCATGTCCCAAAGCAGTACAATTTCTAGTATGTCTAATAGACCAATGAGTTCTGTTATAAGTCCTATAAGAGTGCCTCCAGCCAGTAATATAAATCAAATGAAACTTGATAAATCAAATGTAACTAATTCCAATATTCCAAGACAAGATACTCCTAAAAATATTTCTATAAAACAAACAGGTAATTTAGGTACAGCTATTTCATCACCAAATTATCAAATCACATCTCATAATTCACCAGGAACAGCGCAACCATCGCCAAGATCTCAAACTCGTTCCCCTAGCTCATCTCCTAAATTAGTTATTGCTGAGGATAAACAAGCTAATACTTCTTTAGAACAAAGTGTAAACCAATCAAGTATAATAATGAGCAGTCAATTACCCAACACGAATGTGACTAAAAGTGAGACTCCAAAGGTGTCCCCTGGTCCTTCAAAATCTGGATTGAAACCTGTAAAAACTATGTCACCAGCAGTAAAAGTACCCGGGATACGTCCACCTGTATCACTAAATCCTGCAATAAATACACCGGCTGACTATCTCTCTAGGCCGCAACTTATATCTACACCTCATCATTTGTTAAGACAAATGGACATTAATGCTTGGCTTAAAATTCAAAGACAATTTGATTTGATCAAATCTATGTCTAGTATGGCCCACCAAACCCAAAATGATTTCAATAACAAAGATAAACCACAGTAAAATAGTTTTAAGTTTTGTAATATCGATAATTTTGTACAATTAATGTGTTTCGAAAAAGGTATTAATTTTTATGTGGCTGCCTTTATAAAGTAGGTAAATCTGATTATGAAAATCCTACTCATTACCATATACTATTGTAATGATAAAGGGTTTATGAATGTGATATTGTCACGTATTTTTGTTTGAGGTAGTATCATTAATCAATTTTGTGGAAAGCATCAAATGGCAACTATTATAAAGACAGCCTTATATTGTTAGAATTATTAATATATGTATCTTTGAATTTAGTAGTCTAAAATTAATATTTTTTGTTAAAAGATATAAAGTGTACAGTAACATAAGTTTGATATTTATTACTTTATACATACAAAGGCTCTTCAGTGGAAAAATCTATTACCTCTAATACCATGGCATGAATGGGAAAATAAAAGTAATTGCTATATTCATAATAGTAATTGTGTGTATGTGTGTGATTTGATATGAAAAAGAACTTAGTCCAATAGCTCAAATCATGGACAAAATCACAATTCCTTGTGTTTTTGTGACTATGAGTGCTATTATTTGTTATATATTAGATAATATTTTTTTTATAAATAGGGTGTCCCATAAGGGCCGCAAAGAGAGGAAGTTCTTTAAATTTAGATGATAAGATATCATTAATCGACGACCGGCTGGCCGAGTGGTCTGTACCCCAGGCTACTCGGTCAAGAGGTCCCGGGTTCGAATCCCGGTAGGAACAAATGTTTGTATGATGAGTTCGAGCATTTGTTTACGAGTCATGTATGTTTATTTAGTATATTTCTAATATTTATATACATATTATTATCATTATTTCTCCGTTATCTAGTATCCATAACACAAGCTCTTAATGATGCTTACTTTGGGCTAGATAATAGGTGTGAGTGTATAAATATTATTATGTATAAATATTATTAATCTTAGAAAAATAAAGATACAAGAATAAGAAAGGCCTATAAAAAGGCTGAGTATGATTTTTAACTTTGAATTAGATTATGAGCTACGTCAACATTTAATTGAGTTATGGTTTTTATTTTCACTATAGTATTTCAACAATTATTTTATATGAATTGAATATAATCTCATAATATGTAAAGTTTCCTATTATTAATTTATACTCTCCCCCTCCATGTAATATTGCAATGGGACACCCATTATGAACACTTTCAAATTAAATAACAATGCATGTATCAATATGATTGTATGAATAATGATTACGTGAAAAGAAACTTTAAAATGAAAATATTTTTTTGACACAAATGAATGATTATATTATACCTGTCGCAGCTGTCCCGTTAAATTAGCCGCTTAAATTGACGTTTCATTGGTTGCCGGCGTTCAATCAAAGGGGTGGCCCTTTGATTGAACGCCGGCAACCAATGAAACGGCTGAAATACAACTAGACAAGTCATTAATCAGACGGCTGAACGTCATGTCAGCTGTCTGGGTAAATTAGCCATTCAATTGTACGCCTAGGCAGGTCGTTTAAATCGAAGAGCTTGTGTGAGACTGTTTGAGCGATTTGTAGGTTCAAGGTTTTTTATGACCACTTATAACCTAAACCATGTCGGTTTTAAGTGGCTATAAAAAAATAACTTCATTCCAGCAAACACGGCGAATTTAACCAGATGGCGGCGACATAAATTGATTAGTTTTCTATACATATAATTAAAATAAGGAAGAGCGAACTTTTATAACTTTATGATTTGCGATAAAGATGAATTTTTAAAATATTAAATTACATCAATTTTTTCAAGTAACAATTAGATAGGTACCATCTGAGGCAATACGCATAAAATATTATATTTTTATACCAAATTACTGTGAAATTGTATAATCTTAACTTTAAGAGGCATGTAGAGGCATTCTTATTGTACATTTTAGATACATTGGGTACCGATACTGGATTAAACACAGTAGTACATCTCTTTCTCAATATATAATGATAGAATAAAAATCAAGATTTTGACAACTGTTTAAGAAACCAGAGTAAATTTTAGCACGCATTTGTGCATCTTCCTAAAATCTACATTTATTACGTGTATTAAGATTGTATGTTTGTCACTTTTACCGCCTCTCTGGTCTAGTGGTTGAGAGCATCTACCACAGATCAAGAGGTCAGTGGTTCAATGCCCCGTGTGAGCAGAAATTTTCTTCTCGGTTTGGTTGGTGGTAAGGCTTTTCTAAGTCGGCCTGGCTAGCTACCACCATCTTACCTACCATAAGACTGGCGCCATTACAACAATAATGTTGACAGCACTGTTGTGTTCCGCCAGTTGGAGGTTGGGTTGAGGAATCCGTGTGTAGCTCGCTTTCATCTTCAACCTTAACATCACTTACGATCAGGTGACATGAAAGCCAAGAGCTACTCTCTTATGAATTCAAAAAACCTTTCTAAATGCATTGAGAAAAGAGTAAAAATCTAAATTCAAGTTATTTGACATGCATCCCCTTTCCAGGTATATTTAGATATTGAGAGAGAGGTTTATTGCACTTTTTAGGAACCGGACACATTGTCAACATTTATCGAGTTAAACCTATCTAGACTTAAATATCTGCCATCTTGGATATCATTTATAAAATTATATCCGTCCTAGGACTCGTCAACTTTATCAGTACCTACTTATCTAACTAAATAATAGTTTATAAGCATAAGTTACAGTATTTTTAATGTCGGCTCAACTTGAAGTTCAACCCACGACGCGACGGTAACTTTTAAATGAATAAATAAAAAAAATCATAAATATTGGCCAAATATCATCTAAATCAGTTCAGCGGTTTAAGCGTAAAGAGGAAAATATTTATTCTCGATCTGGCGCTATAAAAAAATAGAAAATCTATTTTCTGAATGGGTACTTCACAGATTTTATAGATGGTATAAAAATGTAAATTTAGTGATCCGCGTTAAACCCCGGGGAGCATATGACAATTAAAAACCCATTTTGTCTGGAATGTGTGTGGCTTGACATTTTTTTTTTGGTTCAATAGTCACACAGTAGAGACAACTTTGGATCCTCTATGTGCAATTTATAAATACATATTGCCACAATAGGTACGCCGTCTCATGTGTTACACGAGTGAAAGTAGTTTTGTTTTTATTTATTTATCTATTAAGTAGTTATAATTAATTTTGATCTATGTACTTTACTAACTTGCTAATTATAAGGGAGTGTAATTTTAAAATAAAATTAGTAATGAGTAACAAAACCGTCTTTTTTTCCTTATGAATGAAAGAAAAAATGCGTGTAAAAAATATAATGGTTTCATAACTACCTACATTAAATAAAATAGAGGTACAGACGATAGCATGTCAAGTGCAACAGTTGCACTACGAAAGCCGGCCTCTACTACGAATGGAGTAAGGGCGTTCTCAACTCAGATCAAGGTTCTCAAGGTCAAACTCTTACGCTTGATGTGCTGTCTACTGAACCTAAGTAAAATTATACCTACTGCTAATAGTGAAAACAGAATTGATTTTAGTCAAAAAATACTTGAGATACTTATTCGAGTTAGAAATTGCAGTATGTGTCTGTTTATAAAACATCCTTCTATATCAAAAATATGTATCCGGCGTACTGTGACATCAAAATATACATATATCGCTTTATGTATCGTATTTATCGATGCAGTTTAGGAACCAATACTGGATGGTGGTAAGGCCCCAGGAATAAATATTCTTTGTTAATTGTGTGTTCTACCGTTTGTATAACGGGACGTGTTCTTAGGAATTGTTTGACATGATGCCCACGGCTTCTTTTTATCATCGCACCGCTCGCCATTGGCAGGGAGTTCATCCTCACAAATTGGAACCAAAGTGGTCGCGAACTGTACGGTTTCAGAGAAAAAGTTTCTCCCGCGTACGCTCAGGTTGTGGAATGAGCTCCCTGCAGAGGTTTTCGCGAATGAGTACAGCATGGGGTTCTTCAAAAAAAGCGTGAAAAGGTTTTTACAGTGTGCAAGTCATACCCCTGGTGTTGCAAGCGTCCATAGGCTACAGTAATAGCTTACCATCAGGTGGGCCGTATGTTTGATTGCCACCTTAGTGGTACCTATATAAAAAAAACTTATTTTTTAAGATTAAATAATCTCACTTTTGAATTTAGGTTTCGAGGTAGAAAAAATGTCCAGTTGATCAAAATTTTTGTTATACCTTTGAACCAATCGTAAAAGAACTGAGTTTTTGAGATAATTAGAACAATGTTGTGATACATGTAGTAGTGATGTGTGGCGAGTATACGGTACTTGGGTGTACGAAAGAAAATTTTTGAAATTAGATTCAGATAGTCCACTTTACTGTTTATGATATCATGCAGCAAGCCCATGTCTAATACAACTTTACTCTGCTCCAAAGTAAGAAGACCGTGCTCTATACAGCTGTCTTCTTAAATCGAAGGTTTCACGAGATCGAAAATTTAAGTGGTTGACAAAAACCTTCTGTATCCGCTCCAGGCGGTTCTTATATAATATAATATAATGCGGGGACCATATTGAACTTGCGTACCTACTCCAAAATGCTTCTCACGTATGCGAAATAAATAATTTTGATGACTGATGCATCCGCACACTAGTGATATGATCGATATGCTCTGATAAAACAATTTTGTAGTCAAAGTATACCCCTAGGTCCCGATGAGTCCTCTTAATTTTTACACCATCAAAGTAATAGTTATGTATTACAGGCCTTGTCCTACGCGTGAATGAATTACATTTACTTGTGTTAATTGATGTCATATTTTTATTATAATATTGAAACAAACAATCGAGGTACTTCTGCATTAGCCTACAGTCGTGTTCAGAGTTAATTTTGCAAAATATTTTTTTGTTGTCCGCAAGACAAGATCCTATTCTGTCGAACAGGTAAGCATTATAAAATAATGGACCCAAATGCGAGCCCTGTGGCACTCCAGTAGGTATATCCACAAAATCAGATCGATAACCCCCCGTGACCACCGCCTGTGAGCGATAAATTTTATTTACTGTGTATCTACTTAATATTTAATTTTACAACTCAAAAAATAAGTGCCTACCTATTTTATAGATATTCTCTATTTATAATTTAACTGTCTGCTATAGGTAAACCATGATATGGATAAATTTATTTCATACATTTAAATAATACGAGCTCAAAATCTATTATTAAAATAATAATAGTAAAATAATAATAATATTATTAAATAGTATTATTATTTTAATAATAATTAAAATAATAATACTATTTTATTATTATATAAATAATATAATAATAAATATATTATTTATATAATATATTTATTATTATATATTATATAAATAATATAAACGGCTCTTATTTCAGCCGTGAAACAGTTCGCTGTGTTTCGGATTGAAGGGAAAGGTAGCGAGTGTAATTACTGGGCATGGACGGCATTTCATCTTAGGCCTCAGGATGACAACGCACCTGCAATATCAAGTACTTTTCCTTGTTATTGCAGGTGTCTATAGGCGGCGGTAACCGCTTACCACCAGGTGGGCCGTCAGCTTGTTTGTCATCTAGTTGTATAAAAAAAAATGCAAGTTTCCCATAGTCAGTGGTTCCTTAAAATAGATTGAATATGAGTGGTTTGTAATAATAATAACACTCGCGATGCACATTTGCTTTATAAGTCCTCCGCTGCATAACCGCATGTGGATTTGTTACTGGACTTTCTGACAAATTAAAGAATACCGCTGCGTGGTGTGAAACAATTCGGAGCAGATAGTTTTCGGAGCAAAATGTCATCACAGAAAAAAATATTATATCTATATTCCATAGGAATGAGATTGATGAGTCGCAATGGGCGCTTTTATATAATTGTTACGTTTTAACGTGCACGTCCACGTCACGGAAATTTAAAAGCGTCTTCATATATTTCCATACAATTTACTTCCCTGTGTTATCCTTGTATCGTGGCCGTCCACGATAATATCGTCGCGTTACAAATTATAAAAGTGCCCATAAGATTAAGTTTATCGGCGGATCATAACGATACTTTTTTGTCATTCGCATTCCACGTGGTCCATTTCGAAAGGTTTCTTTCTATAGGTATACCTTGGTCCGAATTTATTTCTTGTATTTTTATTTTACGAATAGCCGCCACAGCCCATAGTGGGCTGTCTGACTTTGCGCATTGAAGGAGTTCGAAGGCTTTGGGATCCGTTAGAGAGTACCTATACCACCTAAACCCTTTTAATTTCGTTATAACTTTTTGTGCATATTTTATGAACCATATAGGTGTTTTTAGTACGTGATAAGATGAGGCTAAAATAATTTTCAGTTGGTCTTAATTTTAGATGGTACATACTCAACAAAATCAGAGCCAAATTTTGTGACTCGCCAAGTTAATGACGTTGTAGTTTTATAATTGTTATTTTTTTTCTTTCACAGATGTCGACTGCTCAAGAAAAAATACCATTTAAACCTCGAAAGAGAGTTACACTAACCCGTAAAATAAGCAAATCAAATACAGAGAATGAAGATATACTTAATTCATTAAAATTAAATAGGGAATCAAGTTCATTAAAAAGATCCTCCAAGAACGATACTATACATATAATAGGTGCGCCTTTCCTACATTCTGGAATTACTAAATATTAATAAGATAAACTATAAATCCTAATAACTTATATATTCTTCCAATTTGTTTCAGATTTTAGCTCAGCAAATAAAATCTCTAAAAAGAGTAATGACAAATTAAATAGAGAAAATATGACTTCACATGGAAACGAAGTGGTGTCCGTATCAGAAAAAAGGTAGAAATTATGTTAAATGATAAAGTGACAAAAATATCTAGATCTATTTTACTTGCGCAAACATCGAGTGGTCAGTACCTACCCCTGTTCACTTAATCGTTGGTCCTGGGTTCGAATACCGATAGAAACAGATATTTGTATGTTTATTTAGTATACCGCTATTTATAATATACAAAAATGTTCTAAACAGAAGAAAATAAAATTTAAATTCAATAGCTTACCCATAAATTTATTACACAATTTATATGATATAATCAAAGCTTGTGGCGAGATTAACCTAGTATTAGCCGATTGACCTATGGGCAGTATTAGGTACGTACTATGAACCTCATGAACTATGAACCGACATTATCTTTATGAATTATGTAGGTATATAGGTATACCTACATAATTCATAACCGGACATGAATAACTACCGAACTCTACTAGTTAGAGTTCGGTAATTATTCATGTCCTCGGACTTCTCAAGTTGCCCGTAGCGTAACAATACATACATAAGTAGGTACAACTTGCAAGTTAAAGAAAACCTTATAAAACACTTGTATTTTTTCACCGTTATCTAGTAGATATCTATAACATCACAAGTTCATAATAATGCTTTTAATTTAGGTTAGATAATAGGCGTAAGTGTGAGTGTAAGCTCTGACTTAGAATATTATTATTGATATTTAAGTATTCAAGAGCTTATGTTCGAAATGGTGAAAATGCCCATTACTTATCCAACAGTGAAGCTTTCACTATCGTCGTCTGCCCTATACAGTCTGCTAGACATAGGAGCCTTCTGTCCAGTCTCCTAGACCTATCGTCCACTTAGCGTCGCTTTCTTCAATATCTGTTTGACGCTTCCTTGCAACTTGCCTAGATACCTACGGTCGACCACAGAAGTAGTTGAACGCTTTAGTACCATGTCACAAGAACTATGTCGTCCATATAGTCGGTAGCACCTATGAAGACGTGAGTAATAGTCGGTGTGACATGGTATTAAAATGTTGAGCTACTTCTGCCCTTCTGTGGTCGAATTTAGAAACATAGTAAACTCTGCCCACGGAACAAGAGACATGCATTTACGACTGCGTGGTAGTAGGCCACTTTCTTCGCCTCTTCCGTAGACTGAATATCGCCACAAAACGGCCATTTCATGGAACATCAGGTGTGCCGTATGCTTAATTGCCAACTTAGTGGTATTAAATATTACGATTTAATATTTCAGTACACCTCACCTTACAAAACCTCTTACAAGTAGAGAGAATGAGATTGAATTTTTAGAAAACTTTTTGACTGAACAATTGGACAATGAGGAATCAGCGTCTATATACGTTTCCGGGCAGCCAGGTACCGGGAAAACCGCTAGTTTATCGTACATACTACAGTTGCCAAAGGTAAGATTTATCTAATATTCAGTGTGAGATGTTTCAACATGATTATCATTAACTTATTTAGTATCACCAACTACAAAAATATATAAATCATTGGCTTGGTGAGTTTTTTGCCATTTTTGGTTCTTCTGTTTCTTTTGTTGGTTAGGTTAGACTAGTATGGTATATAATTATGTCGCAGCCATCTGGTTAAATTAGCTAGCCAATTATCTACCTACGCATAGGCCGTTCAAACGCCGGCATCTAATTAAATAGCCTAAGGACAACTAGCCAAGTCATCGAGCGCAACGTTTAACCAGATGGCTCATCCTCGTCACAGCCATCAGGTTAAATTAGCCAACTAATTAGACGCCTAGGCAGATTGTCTACGAAGAGTTTTTGTGAGACTGCGTGATTGGTAGTTTCAAGGTTTTTTCTATAACCGCCTTAAACTAAACTAATTTTTGTTATAAGCGGTCATAAAAAACCTATTGAACCTACTCATCACACAAAAACTCTTCAGTACAAGAACTAGCGTCCAATTGACCTGGCATTCAATACGCTAAGTTAAACGTTGAGTGATCCTAGTTCAATTGACTATCGGCCTAGGTATTGAATTAAACGCCGGCCTTTAATAAACGACCTATGCGTCTAATTAACTGGCTTATTTAATCTGGAATATACAATAGCGACACTGAATTTTTTTAGAACTGGTTAATTCATTTGTCATTTGTTTTAACATTTGGTGGCTAATAAGAAAATGGCCCGAGTATCGTCAGCATGAATTTCACACGAGATAATTTTCGTGCAATGATTTTTTATGACTCGATGTAATTTAAGTTAACAAGAAAGCTGTGATAGACTTCAATTGGCCTTTCTCGTTGAAGCCCGATCTCGTACCACTGTTTACAAGTGGTTAAATGAGTAAAAACATGGTCGCACTATATTTTAAATTCTATATTAAAATTACACCAGTCACTTACATCTTATCCTAGAGTAACAAGTAAGAGAAAAAAAGAATAGAGTTTAATAATAATTTGCATAAATGAACAAATTGTTGCAGGTTGCCGATGGTTTTAAACAAGTCTACATAAACTGTACAATTATGAAGTCCGCTACTAGTATATTTAATAGGATTTGTAAGGAATTACAAATAGAAACATCTAGAACAAGTGAAAAAGCATGTCTCTGCGCGATCGAAAAACATCTAAAGAGAAAACATAAAATGATGTAAGTTATTTATTTTTATGTTTAGTGAATCTAGCCCATGTAATGGTAAGTGGCTCCAGTATCCGATAGATTAACAGAGCTCGCGTCAAACATCTAGTTCGGTCTGACGTAGCATCGCGCAGTATTGCACAGCTCTGCCGCCTATCGTCCATACTGCGTTGTTCCACCGTTCCGTATATTGATAGTGCGCAATGAATCGACTCATGTTCAGAGCGAACTAGAAGTTTGGCGCGGCCTTTACCAAGATAGTGTTGCTACCTACTACATGCGCGTGGCCCACTTTATAAAAACAGAGAAGAAGCGTTACTTTGACAGCAAAAAGAGGAAAATTTTCCCCTGTACATTCCCCAATGATTTCTGACGACCTTACCCAATGCAAGAATTCAATACAGCCTTATGGTACTACGTAAGAAGGACGTAATGGTATTTTCCTCTTGATGTATTGATATGAGTTGGTCCGCCTGATGGTAGTTTTGTATTCCGTAGCCTATATAGACGCTTGTAGCACCTAGGGCAGTACTGACGCGCTGCCTAACCTATAGAAATATAGTTACGTTACGTTGACAGCACCCTTCTCAAATAATATCACAGCCATCCTTTTTGTATTCGTTTTGAAAGAGCGAGATGCACTGAACTTAAATTTATATTTAACGTGTGTTCTACATAATTAGGACCATTAGTAATTAAACAAAACTTTTGATCAATGAAAATTTATTTGCAGCCTTTTAGTTTTGGATGAGATAGATCAATTGGATAGCAAGCACCAATCTGTTCTGTACACAATATTTGAATGGCCCGCTATGGTTGACTCGCGTATTGTCTTGATCGGTATCGCGAACGCTCTCGATTTAACTGAGAGGTCTCTCCCGCGACTACAAGCGCGTTGTTCGTTGAGGCCCCGCACGTTGCACTTTGCTCCCTATACAAAAGAACAGATAATTAATATATTCACCACGGTGCTTGCCAACGAGGACAGAAGCAACATTTTTTCTCCTGTAGCTTTACAGATGTTAGCAGGTAAGATTATTTTTTATTTACAATAAGTTATTAAAGTGTTAAACTGTTATTGTAGGATAACTCATGTCATTCCATAACAACATGAGTTTGCCTCCAATTGATTGCAGTAGGTATGTACCCCTAGTGTAAATTTCAATCAAATCGCAACGTCTTGTTTATAATTGCGTTCAGCTGGTAGACCCGTATGTAGTAGGGTAGTTTGGATACCACCAACATTTGCTATTTCTGCTGTAAAATAGTTCGCTTTGTTTCGAATTGAAGGTAAAGGTACGCAGGGTAATTACTGGACTTAGAAGGCACTTCTTAGGCCTCAGGATGACAAGACAACGCACCTGCAATACCAAGTGATTTTTTTCTTGTTATTGCTGGTGTGTATAGGCGAAGGTAGCCACTTACTACCAGGTGGTTGCTTGTCATCTAGTTGTATAAAAAAGCTGCCAAATCGTAAGAAAATAACAACAGCGCCTCTGTTGTGAATTGTTGAAAACTACTTTTTGTATTTGACAGCTGAACACAAACGCGATTGAGACGTTTTGATTCGATTGACACATTTGGGGCACATCACGTTTTACTCTGTAAATGCTGTAAGATATTGAATAGGTTCAATTAGAAATAGATACCTAACTCATCGTGGAATATTTTTAAGTACCATTTTGTATCATGGTAGAACTGCCAGTCTCAAGTGGCAGTGGGCAGGTCACACTGCAAGGAGGCCTGACGGCCGTTGGGGCGGAAAGGTCCTCGAGTGGCGGCCGCGTACCGGGAGACGCAGCGTTGGTAGGCCTCCCACAAGGTGGACCGATGATCTGGTCGCGGGAAGCCGTTGGATGAGGGCAGCGCAGGACAGATCGGTTTGGAGATCCTTGGGGGAGGCCTATGCTCAGCAGTGGGCGTCTCTCGGCTGATATGATGATGATGATTATTTTGTAACATCTCCTTTAATAAAACAGTAAAAAGTAATGCCTAACTTATCCATCGGCGTCATTTGTTTAGTTTCAACCAAAATAAAACGTTTAGCCGCGTGCTCAATTTTAATGACCGAGCAAGCGAGGGAATCAAAAGAGCACGAGGTGAAAAATCTTTGCACTCGAGTGCAACACGTAACTTTTCATCCCACATCAACGAGCAAATGACTTAATGCAAAAAAAACATTTGCGCATTATTAACAGTTTCAGTCAATTCTGTTGACGTCAAATACACTTTTTCCACGCTAGAATTACTCATTTTAGGTTTGTACTTGTTTTCAAGTTTTATGTTTTAAACCTATGTTTTGACGACCGGCTGGCCGAGTGGTCTGTAACCCTTGCTATACAGGCTACTCGGTTAAGAGGTCCCGGGTTCGAATCCCGGTAGGAGCAAATGTTTGTATGATGAGTACGAGCATTTGTTTACGAGTCATGGATGTTTATTATTTAGTATATTTTCTAATATTTATAGGTATACATATTATTATCATTATGTCTCCGTTATCTAGTATACATAACACAAGCGCTTAATGATGCTTACTTTGAGCTAGATAATAGGTGTAAGTAAAAAAACAAAAAGTCCTTCGGGCTGTTTTGGAATCTTGAATTTTACTTTAAAATATTGAGCTTAAAAAAGTTGCGTAAAGTTGCGGTTTTAACAAATTTGACGTGAAAAGAAAATGGCGTGCGCAAAGCAAATTAAACAAAAAGTACACCATGAAGGAGCCGAGTTTAAGTTTTTAACAAGTTAAAAAAGGTTGTATGATAAATTCGGCACCATGGAGGTAGAAGTAAAGAGGTTTAATGATGTTTTGAATTCACAAACTGCACACGATGTTCTAAATTCAATTTTACTTTATCCTTTAGTCTAGCGGATAAAAACGGCTTTTGCATTCAGATAACGAAGAGCAAAAATACTCTTTCCGAGATGGGGGATGAAAAAGTTATTGTCGTGTTCACCTCTCAAGTTCATTATAGGTATAAAATGTAGTTTCTAATAATTCGTAATAGAGACGCTGCTGCCGTTTCATACGATTTGAGAGTTACGAGTATCACGACCACGAACGTTTTCGTTTCCATTTATTTTGACATTAGAAAGGTGGACTTTAATTTTTTTTGTAGTGTATACATTTTCTGAATATCTTTCACACATTTATTGTAATATTATTTTAAGAAAATATTTTTCAATAAATTTTTCGTCTTTTTGTAGCTAAAATTGCGGCAGTTTCCGGAGACATGAGGAGAGCCTTAGATATAGGCAGAAGGGTCATAGAGTTGGCTAGAAGAAATAAGTTTCAGGAAAATAAATCAGTTGATACCATGATGAAAGACGCTACTGTAACGGTGGAATTGAAACAAGTACTGGAAGTTCTCAATGACGTTTACGGTGGATCGAAGAAGATTGAGAACGAGGTCGACGATGGACTTCCAATGCAACAGAAACTGATTCTCTGCAGTTTGATTTTGATATTGACTAAAGGAAAGAATAAGGAAATTGTTATGGGAAAATTGCATGACGTTTACAAAAAGTAAGTTTTGTGTAGATTTATAAAAAATATATTAACTAACTCTGTAGTTCCTACTCCATTTCACTGCTTTTTTTATTTTAACCACTTAAAAACAATCATGGTGCTAGCGGATCCTTCGCGATAATATGGTGTGTAATCTTGTGATATGTCCTAGAACCTAATTTGACTTGTAATTTTAACATTTTCTTAAACATTTGTTTAAAAGAACCCGTCGTTCCAATGGTGATGTTGCTCTGTCTGTCACTAAATCAAATAAGTAAAAAGGTTTTAGACCAGCTATATCAACCAAGTGATCCTAAACATCTGTTACGATTATAAGTAGTTTAACATACTTATCATAATCAAAAACTTTGCTATCCCAAGTTCTTTCGCGTTAGTAGGCACTACTTCGTTCGCTTTAGCAGGCACTCCTTCGTTTGTATTAGTAGGCACTCTTTCGTTCGCGTTAGGAGGCACACTTTCTTTCACTTCAGTAGGCACTCTTTCTTTTACTTCAGTAGGCACTTTTCGTTCGTGTTAGCAGGTACTGCTTCGTTTGTGTTAGTAGGCACTTCTACGCTCGCGTTAATAGGCACTACTTTATTCGCTTTAGTAGGCACTCTTTCGTTCGCGTTGGCAGACACTCCTTCGTTTGGGTTAGTACTCACTCCTTTGTTTAGGTTAGTACTCAAACCTTTGTTTGGGTTAGTAGGTACTTCTTCGTTCGCGTTAGTAACCCTCTGGCTACGTGGTCCTAAGCACTTCTTCGTTTGCTTCTTTATCGTTTTAATACTCATTGTATACTTTATCCCTATTGTTGTTATTTTTGCCTTTAGTTTGTTTTTGTAGCCCATACCTTATTTTGTAAAAATATCACTACTATTTTTTTATTTTTCTTTCTGTTCCGTGTTTTATATAATTTCGTGTCATCGCTTAGACCCTGTATAATATTTTAAACACATTGTAGGTACCTGTGTAATGTGTTATGCAAGACAGTAAAAATCTTACTTTTCTTTGTTTCTATATGTCCACAAAAATATGATAATAATAATAATAAAAAAATGAATTCATTAGAATGACGAAGAAAGATGGACGATACTACGATGCTAAATATTAGAATTCAACCAAGGAGTTTCACATTACGAGGATAAATAGGCTGAATGATCGAACCTCCTTGGAAGCGCTTTTGCTCAATATGTTTTTCACAATACTAAAGAGGAAATAAGACGAAGGATTTAGTTTTAATTTTCAACACGCGCGCGTGGCGCCATTTGCAAATGTGCGTCATATTAGAAACATCAAAGATTGTTGGGATTTTCTGACTGAGAGTTTCGAGCGGAGTGAGCTGTCGGGGCTCGCCTCCTACACCCGACGACTACCTACTCCTACGACAGTAGACAGTTTAGCTTCACACATCATTGTCATTTTAATTATTTCTCGTTTACAAAAACACAGTCAGCTCATCTTTGTCCATTCATTTTGAGGTCGAGCCCGGGCTGAAGTACGCGATGTCCCTCGCGTCGAGTCGCGTCTTGAGGAAAAAGCGTAATGTGTGTATGTTGTCCAGGGTCGCATCGAGCCGCAACATCGGTGCGCTGGACATGGGCGAGATAGCGAGCGCGTGCTCGCTGCTGGAGGCGCGCGGCGCCGTGCGCGTGCTGGGCGGCGCGGGGCGCGGGCGGCGCCTGCGCCTGCAGTGGGACCACGCCGAGCTGGCCGCCGCGCTGCGCGACCGCCCGCTGCTGGCCGCCATCCTCGCCGCCGCCTGACGCCCGCGCTCCCACGCCCGCCTGGCCGCAGCGACCGCCCGCTGCTGGCCGCCATCCTCGCCGCCGCCTGACGCCCGCGCTCCCAAGCCCGCCTGGCCGCAGCGACCGCCCGCTGCTGGCCGCCATCCTCGCCGCCGCCTGACGCCCGCGCTCCCACGCCCGCCTGGCCGCAGCGACCGCCCGCTGCTGGCCGCCATCCTCGCCGCCGCCTGACGCCCGCGCTCCCACGCCCGCCTGGCCGCAGCGACCGCCCGCTGCTGGCCGCCATCCTCGCCGCCGCCTGACGCCCGCGCTCCCACGCCCGCCTGGCCGCAGCGACCGCCCGCTGCTGGCCGCCGCCTGACGCCCGCGCTCCCACGCCCGCCTGGCCGCAGCGACCGCCCGCTGCTGGCCGCCATCCTCGCCGCCGCCTGACGCCCGCGCTCCCACGCCCGCCTGGCCGCAGCGACCGCCCGCTGCTGGCCGCCGCCTGACGCCCGCGCTCCCACGCCCGCCTGGCCGCAGCGACCGCCCGCTGCTGGCCGCCATCCTCGCCGCCGCCTGACGCCCGCGCTCCCAAGCCCGCCTGGCCGCAGCGACCGCCCGCTGCTGGCCGCCATCCTCGCCGCCGCCTGACGCCCGCGCTCCCACGCCCGCCTGGCCGCAGCGACCGCCCGCTGCTGGCCGCCATCCTCGCCGCCGCCTGACGCCCGCGCTCCCACGCCCGCCTGGCCGCAGCGACCGCCCGCTGCTGGCCGCCGCCTGACGCCCGCGCTCCCACGCCCGCCTGGCCGCAGCGACCGCCCGCTGCTGGCCGCCATCCTCGCCGCCGCCTGACGCCCGCGCTCCCACGCCCGCCTGGCCGCAGCGACCGCCCGCTGCTGGCCGCCATCCTCGCCGCCGCCTGACGCCCGCGCTCCCACGCCCGCCTGGCCGCAGCGACCGCCCGCTGCTGGCCGCCATCCTCGCCGCCGCCTGACGCCCGCCTAACTTTATTTGTATGAACGTAACCATATTTTCTGACGTCACATTTTCATATTGAATTTTGACATTCACTGACCTGTGAATGTCATAATTGAAAACAAGTATGACACTGTTACATTCACACGTTAATGGTCAGTGAATATCATAATTAAATTCAATATGACAATGTGACGTCACAAACAATATGACATTGACACTTTAAACACAAGTATAACATTGACACGTTGAAAACAAGTATAACATTGACACGTTGGAAACAAGTATGACATTCACACGTTAATGGTCAGTGAATATCATAATTAAATTCAATATGACAATGTGACGTCACAAACAATTATGACATTGATACATTAAAAACAAGTATCACATTCACACGTTAATGTTCAGTGAATATCATAATTAAATTCAATATGACAATGTGACGTCACAAACAAGTATGACATTGACACGTTAAAAACAAGTATGACATTCACACGTTAATAGTCAGTGAATATCATAATTAAATTCAATATGACAATGTGACGCTACAAACAAGTATGACAATGACACGTTGAAAACAAGTATGTCATTCACAAGTTAGTTGTCAGTGAATATCATAATTGAATTCAATATGACAATGTGACGTTACAAACAAGTATGACAATGACACGTTGAAAACAAGTATGTCATTCACAAGTTAGTTGTCAGTGAATATCATAATTGAATTCAATATGACAATGTGACGCTACAAACAAGTATGACAATGACACGTTGAAAACAAGTATGTCATTCACAAGTTAGTTGTCAGTAAATATCTTAATTGAATTCAATGTGACAATGTGACGTCACAAACCATACTTACGTTCATACCAATAAAGTTAGGCGGTCGCCACGCTGTTCGTCGCGACCGCCCACTGCTGCCTTTTAGCAACAGATATAATGATCAGCAATTTGAAAATATAACAATTCCCTTTTTCAAATTTGACAGTCCGAAACTAATACGCAAGAAAGAAGCGTTTCACTAATTACGTAGGTCCAATGGTAACGGCAAAGAAGAAACCCATTGTTGTTGCGAATAAACTTTACTATTACGTCATTGTGATATCTTTGCTTTGTAACACAGCAATCATTATCATTGGAGCTACATGGTAAGGAGGCTGAACTGAGGGTGGTATTGTATTTTCGAAATGAAACCCATAATCATGAAATAACTAGATACTGAAATAACTGGCTAGGTCCATATAAGACTCCGATATCGATTTAAAAACACCCCTCCCTCTTTTCGGTAGGTCAGGTTCGTTTTTTGGAGCGATAACCGACACCCACGCGGGCGAAGCCGCTTACAATATACTAGCGTTTTTTCAATTTCATTATATTAATAATAGAATTGAAAAGTGGTATACCTTACAATAATAAATAAAAGTAAATTATGATATTTAATTGACTATCATAGACATTGGAGCTGATTCTGCAGATAAACCTTAAATCTAAATTTAACTACTTTATGTCTCTTCCTATTATTAGTTAGAGCAGGGCTTCCCTAACTGTGAGTCGCGACGCCCTGGGGCGGCACGGTATCATCCCAGGGGCGTCGTGGGGCAATCTCAACAGGCCGCTGTCTGTGTCGATGCGACAGAGTCGAGTGAGCGCCATATGCATTGTGATGCGGCGGATCACAATGCGCCCGGCATCATCAAAATTTAGATACTACATATTTGGAGTTTGCTGACAAATTGTTATTAGGCTAGAACTTCAACTAGTAGATAAATGTATGGCAAGAAGGTCAGGGCGTCGCAAAAATATGGCAACTTCCCAAGGGCGTCACAGTTGAAATAAGTTTGGGAAGCCCTGAGTTAGAGGAAAAGGATAGCAAAAATTACTACTGTCAAATAAACCACAGTCAATTAAAATTTTAGACGCCGTGGCCCTACACAGAAAAAAATTGAAAAGTCATAAAATATGTTAGCATCTACTAGGTGCTAACATATTTTATGACTTCTTTTTTTTTTACATAATACATTTTTTAAGATATCAAGAAAAATATCTAAAAAAGTCATGTCTTAGGGCGGGATGTGAACCCGCGACCTTTCATAGTGAGGGTTTACTGGTCTGAACGC
This sequence comes from Nymphula nitidulata, assembly GCA_947347705.1. Taxonomy (NCBI): domain Eukaryota; kingdom Metazoa; phylum Arthropoda; class Insecta; order Lepidoptera; family Crambidae; genus Nymphula; species Nymphula nitidulata. The sequence goes on along the minus strand of OX374618.1, from coordinate 17,297,698 downwards.
TGAGCTGTAATAAACACCGAGGACTTGGGATAATATGTATTTCTTTTAGTCTGTTTTTGCATTTTAGGCTAAAGTCTATCTTTACAATGTTCAAACTATTAATGTCACGGGTTCGGTTCCCGCCCTAGAACATAACTTTTTCTAGTATACATATTTTGCCACGTTCATAAAGGTTGAAAAAATTAACGCACCTTTCTAAATGTTAAATTATATTATATGACAGTTGTCCTTTTTGCAATCATACTGAGAGAACGAGTTGCACTTAAATTTAGTTAGTGTGTGTACTGTGTACTACAGAAATGAGGCCTAATCATTGACTCTTCATAGTGAAATAGTTATGTAACATTCATTTGTAAAACTATTACATCTTGTAAAGGCAAACATTAGTTTTAAGTAGGTAATATTAAAAATAATACTTTTTAAGTAATTTTTTCGTGTTGCATTTAATTTTTTAATTATGTTATTATGACTGATATGAACATGGACATATTTTTGAGTTAGTTTTGGGTATTTATTTTGAGTAGTAGCATTTTTATTATATTATTAATGTTATTGTTTTCTACGTGGATTAACCTATGTCAAACTATAACTAATAACGAAGAACGATCCAGATGTGATACTTACGGTTTTATTTAGGGAGTATTGATAATACGAGCGCATACGATACCGATATCGATTTTAATTTTAAAATACGGTTACGTTTGTTTATACAGGCTACGTATAAAAATTAGTAAATGAAAGACAACACACGAACGTTGCTACGCACACGCGCATGTGTTATCTACACCAAAGAGTTTTGTTAATAAGTATAAATTAATACCGAAAGTGAGTTAGTGTTAGACTAACACTAACTATAGAATTGGTGTCATAAGTAAGTCGCATACCGAGCTAAAATAGTGATAGAAGTAATAGAACTGTTAGTGTATTCACTTATTAAGTACCTACTTATTTATTCATTTTCAGTGGACACTAACACTTATTATAATTACATGTGACCACTACATCATGATAATGCAAAGTTAAATCTGTTAATTGGCACTAGATGATAAAAAATAATAATAGTTGTAGTGTTTGTTTGTATTAATATTGTTTGTATATTATGTATTGTATTTTTGTTGTCTTGTATTGTTCTTTGTATTATTGTTGCTTGTATATTGTGTAATGTAGCAATGGATTATTACTTTTATAGTATTATAATTGGATGGAGTATGAGGAGCTCGGTGGCGTATTGGTTTGAGCGCTCTGGTTTCGATACGAAAAACAAAGCAACTTTCGCCATGGTCGATCCTGGAATGGGTCAATCTAAGTTTGAAATCTCGAGCTCTTCCGTGCTTCGGAAGGCACGATAAGCCGTTGGTCCCGGTTGCTCCTGCAACCGCTTTAACCCACCAACCCGCACTGGGCCAGCTTGGTGGTGTTATGGCCCAATCTCCTCATGTGTTTCTCCCATGTAGGAAGGCCTGTGCCCAGCAGTGGGACGTAAATAGGCTGATGATGATGATGATATGGAGTATTATAATTATTAGACATTATTATTGGGATTACGTAATTAAGGGGCTTTTTGTTCTATGTTCTAACCTATTATGTTTGTGCCGTTTGTTATATTATATTTATGAATGGACAGCAAAACTGGAAGATGACAAGACAAAATTATGTACTTATTAATTAGGTAACGTCAATTAATACACCTGACAAGTATGGTATACACATGTAATACCATTCACTTAATTCACTAATTTGCAGATCACGTAACAGAGTTGGCGTGCAATTTGTTATTTAAATATGTATTTAAGTCTACAAGCTTTCTGTGTGTAAGACTTAAATAATCATCAGTAATTCACACTTTCTGTAACTTTCTCAAACACTATTGTATAAGAATTGTCGAATACCTAATGTGAAAAACCGTTCGTTTATTTAGTGTTTAGAGGTTGTTATGCAAGCAATGTTTACCTTTTTAATACATCACGAGGACCATCCCACTTTTCTCAAATTACGTAATTTAAGCAAGAAAAGAAAGACTGGTCTTATTTTTAAGTATATTTTAATATATTTTCTATTTTCAATATGAAATAAATTTACCTAGGTACTTTTAAATTCTTGTTTTATTATTTTTCATACATTTTGACATTTGTAATCGAAGTTAGCCGAGTAGTTACTTAATTAAGTTTTAGTGCACTTATTAAATTGAATTAGAATATTTTAAAAACTTTAATAATTGAACCACAAAATAATTCAGTGAAAAATAAGGTGATTTTTTGTATTTAAATTGTTTTTTTGGGTAATATGCTAAATTGAAATGGATTTATCAAAGCTACCACAATCAATAGTGTCTTATTATTACGTGGCTGTTAAATTATTTCATCCTCCTGGTTGTGTGAAATATAAATAATGTTGAAATGTGTAAATGTGTGTGTAGGTACTGTAGGTATGCATTGCATCATATATTTTTCTTTTGTGTTGCTATTGGTGAAAATTATTATGGTTCATATTTTGGTATAAGTAATATAGATATTTAAGTATTAAAATCAAAGATCACATTTCTTGACTTACTATGATTTATACTTTGTTTTATAATCTTCAAATTAAAATTACATGTTATTATTAGATTGAAACTTACACTAGAGGTACAGTACCTACTAATCGCTGTTACCTACACATTTTGTTATGTAGGTAATAGTGAGGATCACTGAGGTCGGCCAAGAAAACGTCGATCTTTGATTTGATCTGCCAACAATCATCGCTATTCGTTTTAGTGTAGTTAATATTGTTATACCTCGCTTTGCTAAATAAATAGAGTTTTTTTTCGTCCGTGGTCCTTAGAATACGTTATCAACAGTCGATTTGTAATTTTAATTTTAATTGTTGCTTATATCAAGGCTGTATAATGCCAAGGTATACATATGTGAGTAATACAGTCACGACCAATAATATTGTAAGTATCCACTTTAGACATATTTATTACTTGCTAAAGTGGGTACTTATTATTTATTGCTCATGAATGTACATAGGTACAGTCGACAACAGAAGTAGCTGAACACTTTAGTACCATGTCATGATGTCACACCGATCTTGTGCACGTACTTTATAGTTGCTGTCGTGCCGTACTATATTGACGCTAGAGTCGTTGTGACATGGTACTAAAGTGTTCAGCTACTTCTGTGGTCGACCGTACGAAGGTACATACATACAGACGGTCGCACATGAAGGGTAAAACGCTAGTTGTAAATATTACCAACGATCAAAGTAAAGTACAGATATGTGGATATCTAAAAGAGCTTCACGTCAGTGGTTATAGATTAATTTAAATGCTTACTAATATTATTTCAGTACCTATAATTGTAGATTCAGAATTTTCATTTAATCTTATTAAAGTTTATTTTAGAATGATCTCGATTCTGAAGACACTCTAAATCTACATGTACCTCAGTACAGTGTATCTCTTTCGACGGATAAATTTAAAGAGCCTTAAAGAAACAGACAATTTTAGAAGGCATGTAGAGATGATGCGTCGGAAAACCTACATTTTATCACCTTTCTAGATGTCAGATTATATGCCAGCTGTCCTTTTTACATTCTTATCGAGAGAACGAGATACACTGCACATACATATAGTACTAATGTATTATGTGGTTGTAGACTTCACTGACTTCACCAACTTTAACCGTTATCGGTGCCTACTTAATCGATAAGATTATTTCTTATAAAACTTATAATTATTGTTTAATTTTAAAGGATAAATTTCATATCCAGCCAGCACGCGTAGCACAAGGAACACGAGAAGCTTGAGAAACGGTTTTGTCTACACTGTAATGTCATTTTTGTCGGGCTAAGGTAAGGTGAGGCCCGACAAAAATGACATTACGGTGTAAACAGAAAACTTCTCTTGTTCCTTGTGCTATGTATGCGTGCTGGTATATTGTACGATCGAGGTATAAAAATCTCAAAAGTTTATCAGTTTGCGAATTAGATTATCTGTCACACTTTGTGCAGTAAAGGTTATAATGGTAAGTCTAGCTACTTACTTTGTCTAAATTAATTATATTAACGACCCTATGACACAGATTTGTACATGCAATTATAAACCTTATGGTGGTAAACATTTTGAGATCGCCATTACACTATCTCAAAAGAAGTCAGGAAAAATCTCCTGAATCCGGGAAAATACTAATAATTTGTTTTCATGTATTATGTTCACTTGTACAAAATCAAAATTGTACATACATTAGGGGCAATATGGCGGGCGACATAGAAGTCAACTAAACGTCACCAAAGTGACATAGGCGCCATGATAAAGATTTGGCTGTTGCAGTTTTTTCTTTAAAAAATATTTTTAACCGACTTGAAAAAAGGAGGTATGAAAAAAGGAACCTGTGTTTATGTAATATCGTAATATTGTCAGAATTACAGTTTTTGTATATGTCTCCATAAATTTTTGACGCAACTTCTTTCCAAGTCCGACATACCAGTCAAAATTAAATTTTAATTGTGTAAGTTATACATTTATTACGTCTGAGCGTTAAATGATGTATCGAACTCCTGTTTTAATAATAATCGCAATTTTAGCTAAACTATACTTTCTTTGGAATAAGCATAATATGCTTTTTCGAATGTCAACTTTTGTAAATACCTCCTAAAATGAGTTTTGTTATAGCAACCAAAAAAACTACTGCTTTATGTTGTTTGATCATGTTAATTTTACTTTTTGCCAATAAGTATACTACCTAGACTGGTTTAGTAATATCTTTGTTTTTATGAAGTAGGTACTTATTTATTAATAGTATCTGACTTTTCTGTTGTCTCTGACGATTATATTATTTGTAAGTGTTTTTATCAAGTGTAGTGGTATTATATTATAAGTTACGCAACTGTATTTTTGAGGCTTTTAAATAAATTAAAATAAACTGTCTGGTATTATAATTATTTATTTTATTCTAATACTTATAAGTTAATCCTATTATGTGCAAATCAAGACTTTATACAAATCTTTAATTGTTCAGTGTTAAATACAACGCACCAAGAGATGATGACTCACCTTAGACTGTAACAGTAACGAACTTCAATATTTTATATCTTTATTTATACTATAAACACTGATTTCTTAATAGATGCAAACAATCATCGTTCGCTTAGCTGTTACAACTTAGTTAACTCGAGGAGGCTATATAAATTAGCACTAATGATATGGAAGATATCTGATAGGTATGTAGGTACCTGAAGATGATGTTTGTTAAATTAATAAATAACTTAAATATTGATAGCCACTTGATTTTGTACAATGTCAGCCATCTAAAATACTAGAAGGCGAGAGTTGATGGTCGAAGAGCTCTCATAGGCGAAGACTGGGGTTACGCGAACGTACGAAGTTGAGTAGTTCGTCGCTGTCCTCGCAGACGAACGGCTTCACGTGATGGCAGGCTACGTCGTGCCACTTAATACCATCGTTGTAGAAGTTGTTCAATATGGATAAGCACGATTCGTCATTCCCCTGTAAATTTAATAATAATTATTAGTAAGTACCTACTCGTATTTAATTTTTACCAAACGGCTTGCAGCGTAGCATAATGTTATTGAAAAAATTAAAACATCACGAGGAGCACAGATACCAAAAAGGTTGGAATCAATCATATCGTAGTATTTTTTTTCCGATAGTCTTGTGACTATGGGTTCAATTTGCTTGTAAATAGTGTTCTATCGATCGTGTGTGATTGAATTATCGTGTATGTAGTGATAAGCAATGTCTACGGTACATTATTCTTGTGAACAGGTACGTAAACCTTTTATCCACGTCGTGCAATAGGTTAACAACTTCCTTTGAGTTCTATCAATTTGTGAAAGGCTTGCTAATCGGTTGAAATTTCAAAGAATCACGACGAAGATTTCCACGAACAACTTTCGACGTTGTTTATGACGCAAACTTTTAAGTAAAACGAATCGAAAATACACCATGAAGTTTCACTTTCTTCACCTACATAATCGTGTATACGCAATGAAGGTCAACGATGTTATATTTTAAAATTTGTTTGTCCATATCTAGAAGAATCTATTTTGTAATGTTTGTTGAGACTTGAGATAGTTAAGCATATTAAAGTATGCAAACTCCGGAAAAGAGAAAATTAAATTATCGTATCGACTACCGCTTTCAAATCAAATAGATTTCGAATTTTCTAATTCTTTCACCCAATCTGACCTAGCAGTTGTCTATAGAGATACGATTACAGTAGGTATCATTGAAAGCAAGAAGGTGGACTGACCTGTGCAGCTTCCCTGTTGTCGGGTTGTGGTTGGTTGTACCCGCCGGTGTAGGACCAGTCGCCGGTGTTACGCTGAGTGGTGGGCCCGATCTTGGCGCCAGAGCCGGACCAGAACCAGCCGTTCACGTTGGGGGGCTGCAGGTCGGTCCGGTCGCAACCAGCGAAGTTGCACTTGCGACCGGAGGTCCAAATAAAGCGAACGTTGCCACGAGCGATCCTTTGCTTTATGAATTCGTTTTCCTGTAAGTTTATAATAACAATTTAAGTAAGACGATAGCGGGGAAGTCCGTCTATGGGGCAAGTCCATATAGGCAGCCGAAATGCAACTTAAAATCATTTTATTTGATTGATTTCAAGTTTCATTTTGGCTACTAGAGGTATACGGACTTGCCCCTAGACGGACTTCCCCGTTGTCACCTTAGATCATTTATTTTGAAGCTTAGTTTTTGAAGTTTAATGAACTGAGAATTAATTATCTATACCTACTAGGCATGTAACGGAGGTAGTTTTATCGGAACCGAAGTCGGAGTCGGAGTTTTTAAATTTGATTTATCGGAATCGGAATCGGAGTCGGAGGCAGGGTCAGAAGTGGTGGCATGAGAAAGAATTTTTATTTACAGACAAATAAAACATTCTTTAATCAATTTTTTTTAAATGATAAAATAAAACACAAACAATGAAAAAAAATTAGCATATTATTTCCAAATAAACAAGAACACACATTATATTAAATGAGCAAAAGCTTTAAAACAAATTAAATCAAATGAATTGACTCCAAAAGTAGTCTAAACCTCCGATTAAAACCTCCGATTTAAAAGTGTCGGAGCCGAAGTCGGAACCGAATGTGTAATAATAATCGGAAGTTCCGACTTAACGGAACCGGAGTCGAAGCTCCGTAACATCCCTGATACCTACCTATCTACCTATGTAGTAAAGTCAGTAAATATTCGCGTAATTTGTTAGGTACCACCTAAATAGGTATAGGTACCTATGTATACCTTCCGACTCAGGGTAATATTTACTGACCATTTTACATAACTTTAAGCTATCTACGTTATCTTTAAGTACCTACTAAGCTATTATAGGTACTTTTTTTTGCACTTTAAAATTATCAAGTACAACCTTGTCAGATTTCTGTGTGATATTAAAATTCAAAAACAGCAACATAAGGAAACACAACATTACCGTCTGAGAATTATAGGTACCGTATTATCTCTACAAACCTGCTTCTTAGACCATAATGGTCTTAGACCTGCTTATTCAAGTTCATAGACCTACTAGAATACACGCATTATTACGGTAACAACAACGTAATGTATGACTTAGATAATGATCATAATTGTTGTTTCTACAACTTTGCACGCAGATTGAATAGACAAATTCCTCATCATAAAATAGGTAGGTAGGTAGGTAATATTAAACCAAAGAACACTGTTCTGTGTATTGAATGAACCCTTAATGGATTTTTATTTCATTTCAAAACTTTAACTAGGTAGGTACCTAAGTGGGTAGGTATTATTGTAGCAATCATGTGCCAGTTTCGCGTATCCTGTATTTTCAAAGTAACTATGTAGGTCCTAAAGCGCCCCAGTAGCTACAGCCAGGAAATAAACGTCCGTCGCGCGCGTCCGGCACAAGAAGTGGGCAACACGGCTGCAGCAGGAATGTGTGTCGCGCCGCGTGCCACTTGTCCGGCCTCGTCGCCTCTGCCAGCGCGCCGCCGCGTCGTAACGCACTCGGCCGTTGCACCCCTTTCACGCGACGTTTTCAACGCTCTACAAATCGTATCAATCTAATCGTCTACTAACCTAATGAATAATTTACCATGGTCATAATCATAACAGCTTAACTTACAGAATACGATTCGAAACGATCGTTATGGGATTCCGGATGTTGGTTTATTTAGTACCTAGGTATTACCTACCTAGGAAACGTTGACATCTTGCAACCGCGGCAGGAAGTAAGTATTTAGAGAAAATGTGTAGGTAGGTACCTATATTCTGTAAATACGTGTTCACTTCAATGTAATAAACAACAATAAGGTATTCTGGGATTTTACTAGCTATAGTCTATTATACAATCGAGTTACTACTACCTATGTGGTTGTGAATGCCGCTCTATGTAAATGGCCTGTTTTTATTGAGATTCTCATCAAAAAACTTAAAAGTATTCAACACACAGACAGTGATCCGGCATGATGCAAAAAAGTGTGATTAACGTGTTATGTAGAACTCATTGTTATTGTTCCGTGTTACAACGTTAGAAGAACATAGGAAGGCAGCTCCTATATTCATTATCATTCAATTTTGATTTAATTACTATTTTTAAGTGTAAATTAGTAGTTAGGTATACTATACCTAATATAAAGTCTGTCCTAGCAATAAAGTTAACAACAACAGCACAGAACAGATAAAAGAGGAGAGAGAGAGACCTCTTTTACAGATGACACCCCCAATTATGGACAGTTTATGAACTGTTTTTGTTCATTTTTGCGTTTATATTTTTTAGAATTATGAATATTTTATTTAAGAGTTCAATACTTAATTGTCATACTTTAGATTTAAAATCATTCCTATATGAGTAAGTGCATTAATTAAATTAATAATATAGAAATACAAATACCTGATTTTGATGCAGTAATGGACAAACAAAATTCAAGAAATGGACACCCAGTTATGGACTTGAGCTAGTAATAAACACCTAATATGATGATGCAGCAACCAAGGATTAGTTATGTTTTAGTAGGTGTCTTCAGCACCCGTACCACCATCTTTTATCGCGATCCAGTTAAGGACCTAAACTGAGGGCCTAGACAAGATGCCATTCGATAATCGCTATCGCTTTGCGGAAAATGTATGGGACTTGACATAAGACATCGAACGACTTTCGATAGTTAATGTCAAATCCCATACATTTTTCATTTAGCGATAGCGATAGCGATTGTCAAATGGCATCTTGTCTAGGCCCTCTGAGTAGAATCGTTAATTCGTACTACGACGCTATCTACGACTATGACAGCGATGCAGTTTAGGAACCAATACTAAACCGAGCGGAACATGAATCGCTTTTATAAAGACGGTGGTAAGGCCCAGAATCGAGCACAATGTCCATTAGTGGATAATAAAAATCTCCAAATATAAACATCTCTGTCCATTTCTAGAAAAAAAGGCAAAATATAACTCATTACAAGCATATTCAGAACCAGTAAAACCAAGCATATTAGATAATTAAAAATATGAATTTAAAGGAAGAAAAATTTTCGATACTTGGTCCATAATTGGGTAAAGTTAGAAAAAAACTTTAATAATGAGCAAGTCTGATTACCACCCTAAAGTAAAACCCTGTTTCATTGAACTAATCGCGACAGATGTATAGTCTTTGATTGGCTGTCTTAGATCATAATGGTCTAAAACAGCAATCTATAACATAAAACATATGTTAGGGTTCATATTTTCTTAGCGATTCGCTTAAATTTTTATTAGAAATATAGAGCAGGTGCTCTTTATTTTACATCCAAATACAACGTTGTTTCAACTTGTAATAAAATGGCAGCAGCTGAGAAAACTTCTTTAAAATGTCAACTAGGTAGACCATAAACACTAGAGCACCCCTCTAGTGTTTATGGTCTAATTCTAAAGGTTCAGGCTTCCGAAGTCAAATTCCTCACTTATTTTTCAAAATTTTATTTTGATTTGTCAATTTTTAAGGGCATTGTCCATAAATAACTGGGGTCTTTAACTTATTGTTGTTTCCGCCAGTTGAAGGTAAGAAAGCCAGTTCCTCTGTGATTGAGGGATCTGGGTGTTACCTTGGCCTTATCATCACTTACCATGAGGTGAGATGAAGCCCAAGAGATACCCGGCTAAGAATATAATAAAAAAAACAATACCAACTTTTGTTACTTCAAAATACTGGAGACCTCTTACTTTGGGTCTACTCAGTAGGTACCTAATAAATTCCATTGCGTACCTACCTACCTACCAAACCTACCCATTAGGATTTTACTACCTAATTTGCAAAGCGACCGGCGGCAGCATCACGACTGACCCTGCGTCGTGCCAAGTGATCGTACGCAGATAAATTAAACGTATATATATTATATTTATATCGCTGGATCATCATTAGCTAAATCGAAACAACAGTTAACATTATTGCACAAGGTTATAAACATTTACAAATATCTTACGGTATACCTAACGTGCCGGAATTTAGTTGAATAACTAATTAATTACAAATTATCATGTTTGACCATTTTTGGCGAGATACGAAAGGTGTTACTTAAAACAGTTATAAGTTAAACGAATATTAAACTTAAATAAGTAAATAAAATTTTGTTCCTCCCACTCATATTAACAGAAAAAATAAACCCCATGTTTAGAATCTGTTACTCAGTAATGTTCTATATGCAGGTCAAGGTTAGCTGTAAGTAATTTTTTTAGAAGACACGTTGTTGTCACTACGAGAATGTAAGCTGTAGTGATCCCAAATAAAAATATAGGGATGAGTTCTTAAGTAACTCTCTGGCACAATGTAACACAAGTAATGTTACTCTTCGTACCGCATTCCGCGAGTATACTCACACTGTCTCAGCTTGATTTTATTATACTGTTAGGTTACTCTTAACGACAGTTGTTTATTAGACAACTGTCGTTAAGAGTAACCTAAGCCTAGGAAATGGTTAGTGAATACGTACATAAGAATGTTTTATAGTAACGCCTCAGTTATGTTTTTAAAATATAACTTATTAAATGTGGTCCTTCGAGCCGAACGTGGAACAACGACCTTTTTCCGATTCCTAAAGATAGTGAATGAATATTTATTTATAAAATAAATAATGTTACTTACGTAATCAACACCACAAGAAAAAAGAAAATGGTCTCAGAATAGGGCTCCATTGTTTTACCTACTTGCAATGAAACGCTTACCTACCTATCTATCTAATTAGTTTTCTTTGGGAAAAAAAGGATAGATATTATTTACCTGAGGAGTCTCAAGTGACACAGCGTCCATGCAGTGGCGACGGCATATATTCCGGGCGTCGAGCCAGTCAACCTCCAGGCTGCGCGTCGGCGCGTGCTCCCAGCTGAAGAAGTAGGAATGTAGGACGCCGCGCGCGTCCCGGTAAGTTGAGTGGCGAACCCCTGCACAAAACAATTACCCACATAAAGCGTGTCTTTAACATCAATTGTTATTACTTTCTAAGAACCAATTAAGTATGTGCAAAACTAAGCAATTGGTAGCGATTTAAAAATATATCAGATTTAAAGTTCTAAAGATGTTTTAAAATTTTAGAGCTAATAATCCTAATAGTTTATTGTTTCCATTGTTTGTTTGGTGTCATCATTAAGAAAGTATAGGTACAATCATGAAACCTCGTTAGGGCACTACAATTTATAATTAAATTAAATTGTAAAATCTACTAATTAAATAATTACTGCCCATAAAAACAATATCCAAATCAATAATTAATAATGTCAATTTCATTAATAAATTGAACACATTGGTCAAATTTTATAGGTAAATTTACAAGTTATATCACAAAGCACATAATAATAATAATATCAATAGGTATACAGAGTGGTACCGACAAAAAGTAACAACATGGGTTGTATTAGTTCATAGAATGGTTCGCAACTTTCAATAACATTTTATTCATTTGATAATTTCATGACATTTCTATGAAATAATGCAGCCAATGTTTTATCGACGACCGGCTGGCCAAGTGGTCTGTGCCCCTTGCTATATATACAGGCTACTCGATCGGGGGTCCCGGGTTCGAATCCCGGCAGGAGCAAAAGTTTGTAATATATGATGAGTACGAGCATTTGTTCACGAGTCATGGATGTTTATAATATATTTATTTATTTAGTATATTTCTAATATTTATATACATATATTATTATAATTATTTCTCCGTTATCTTGTTTCCATAACACAAGCTCTTAATGATGCTTACTTTAGGCTAGATAATAGGTTTGACTGTATGAATATTATTCATTATTTATTTATTTATTTATTATTTTATACAAATGTCATGAAATTATTAAATGAATACGAGGTTTTTGAAAATAGCAAACCATTTGTTTTAATTTTAATTACCTACCTATTTTTTTTTAATTTATTGTCGTATGGTATTGCCCTTACCAGGCTGGTATGACCTTCGCAATTTCTTATACTATCTCCATACAAAATATCATCTAAATCGGTTCAGCGGTTTAAGCGTGAAGAGGTAACAGACAGACAGACACACTTTCGCATTTATAATATTAGTATGGATTTTCGAACATTGTTTAGATTTTTGTTTAGAAAAATTCTGCGCCGCGTAATATTAAAATCCCGTGTTCGAAACTTTACTGTCTGCACAACTCTGTATAATCATGTCACTATTTAAAAAAATCTCTTCTAGAGTATAGAATGCTTTTTGTATAAATAAGATACTCTTTTAGTTTTCTTACAAATGGCTTATAATTCTTTTATACACTTTAATAGTCATTAGTTTGGTACTAGAATTAAACAGCTGTAGTCTACCGTGTGGTAGAGCGCGATTTCCTATGGAGCGGGTATTTATGCATTTACAATACAAGCATCTTCGACTTAAAATGATTCAGGTTTAGTCTAACGAACTTGCACATACCTACTAGTCAAGGTAAGGATTTTAATGTCATGATTTAAAATGTGGTCTGCATGTTTTAGTCTGTTTTATGCTGACTCGTATTCTTATGCTTTTTTTTTGCAAAATAAATAAGTAGGTCTTTGGCGTTAGTGCTATTTCCCCACAGTATGATACCGTATTGAAGCCATAGATAAACGAAGGAACCCACGATCTTTCATAATCCACGGGTGCCTGTAGTAACAACTGAGCTATCGAGGTCATGGGAAAAGTCTATGAATTTCATCTAGCCTAGTCTTTTTGTTTTTACTTACTTTATTAAAGGCTAATTTATATTCAAAATATCGAAATTAATACTTTTCTTGTAACAAAAAACACTTATTTATGTTATTTTTGCTAATGTTAACGGGTGGGTAGGTACCTACTCCTTCTCGGTAGAACCACATGCAGACTGTGGAGTTAGTTGATCTTTTAAAATATAAATAATAAGTATCTATATACACACATATGTCATATGTCATGTGTACATAAAGATAAAATTTAGCTTTGGAGTTTTTGACGAAGTAAATGTCTGTAATATTGCAACATGTCTGGTAACCTATGTACAGCTCACACAAAGGCTGCTATCTACTGAAACGTGTAACTCGTGTGCAGTGTTAACGACAGACCCGGGCACTTAGCTAGGTCCGTTTCGAAACAGTGTTTATGCTAACGTCTTGTCGTTTACAGTTTTACACAACTGGCTATTTAACTAGGAAGGTATAGACAACAGAAAAAGTAAGCGATCATGACTCTTATTACGTACGAAATAAGGAATGTACCAACGAACACCAGGGTCATATTGAAAGAGTGGTTTATGTAAAAAATAAGTCCTTTTTTGCCTCATTATTGGGTAAGTTGGTAAGCACTTTTATACGACAAGAGTAGCAACTAGCTTATGAGGCAACTTTTTTTTTAGGTAGGGGAATGCCTGAAGACTAGTCCTTTCTTCTTCTTGGATAAATACGCTTATAGAGCGCTTAGCAATAAGGCCGCCAATTGTATTGTTTTGTTTATTTTTTATTGTTTATTATGTCAGTGTTCTTATGTGCAATAAAGAGTATTTGATTGATTGATTGAAATAAGAAATAGGTGCGTGTGGCTTGCACCCACTAAACCCCCTGCCATGTATATACGGGTTCACAATGGACAGCAGCATTCTGGGTGCTCATGGAGATTATATTCCATGTTTCAGCTATCAAAGGTGAAGTGACTGCATAGAAGCAGTTCCATCTTATGGGGCTTCTGACAAGAGCCCCTGATCAACAATATCAGGTCGACAAAACGGTACATCGGGTGTGTCGACCAAAGCCTTATCTCAACAGTCGGAAAATATTAGAATTTCGGAAACTCTAACTTGTCACTTTTTATCGTGGCGCGTCAAAGCGAGACGGCATGTGACTTTTCGAATTGAATCCGTGATCCGACAATTAAGAATAAGGGGGCTGGTGTAAGTTTCAATTTATTATTCTTAACGAGGTAGCTCTTGGCCTTGGCCTCCATCTCACCTGATGGTAAGTGATGTTAAGGCTGACAATGGAAGCGAGCTACACCCAGATTCCTTAATCACAGAGGAACTGGCTATTTTACCCCTGACTGCCGAAACACAGGTACGGTGGTAGCCACAGAACATAAGAGAGAGGTTAGAAGTAGTATCAAGCGATGTTAGTACCAGAACCAGTGTCGCCTCTCGCACACATGTTAATGATAAGTTCGTATTTTACTACATAAAACACCATTACGCGATTGGTTCCTGAAAATCGGTACAAAAATGTACTAAGCGAAAAACAGACCATTTAAATACAGCCCATATTTCCACAGCATAAAGATTGAATTTGTTTGTGCACATATATTGCAGTGTTACCAGAATAAAAATAAAATGCAACTTGATGGGAAATTTTGAGTTCATTGATGTATTTAATAGTGACTATTGTAAAGAAAAAAATATTTTTCTTTACAATAGGTAAATCTCTATGTTCTGTGGTGGTAGCTAACTAGGCGGACTTAGAAAAGTCCTACTTCCAACTAAACCAAGCAGAAGATTTCTGCCTCCACGGGAATCGAACCCCAGACCTCTAGATCTGAAGTGACACATACATATCATATCGGTAACTTAACCGGCTTAAAAGATACTTTAAAAATTATTAAATTAATTTGATATAAATTTATTTGATATATGAGTTGAATTAACATTGAGACTGACCACATCCGTCGCTGGAAACAAATAACAGGGTATTACAAAAACGCAACCATCCGCCCTCCTCAGTGGCTGTGGTTTTCAGGGGATCTGAGAGTTCATAGCAGAACATAACCCTGATCGAAAAGATTTATGCTTCACTGTACCGGACATTTAATTTTAATTTATATTATTCCCTTCTGCCCCTTTGACATAGTTTCCACTGCCCCTAAACATAAGCTTCTATTTGATTAAAACTTACGCCATTATTCTATCTTCTGTGTTAGGTAGGTACTCTATGTACATAATTATGTATAATGTTTAAGTAAGTTTTCTCTAACTTTGTAGACAACTCATACTGTCTCATACGTTATGTCATAACTTTTTATTTGCATGCATAATAAAATAAGTAAATAGCACAGGGTAACTAAAGATAGCCTAATTAATAAGTACCTACATACTTAGATAAATACATATTAACTTTATGGTCGCTAGTGAAATAAAAAATTATTTTCTCTTATGGTATTGATTAAACTTTTATAACAAATTATTCAATCAATGCTCGGTCGCATAATGGTTCAGTAACGACAACGGTAATGAAGACGAGGTATTATAGCCTGTGAAATTGTATGCAATCAAAACAGGCAGTCATCAGGTCATTCAATGAGGCGTCAATTTCGTAACTAGAAAGTATCCATTTAAAGTCATCTTGAAGATTTAAACGATTAGACGATTCAACGATTGCACAGGCATTGGCACACATAGGTACCTACGTCTTCCAAAAAAGTTATAAACATAATTCGGGGCAACGTAAGTTTATCTAGTAGGTACATATCTACATACATAGCTACATTAATACGAACCGCAAATAGCAACATAGTTACAAAAATGTACCTTTTTTTTAAAATGCTCATCCTTGTCTGGGGCCTACCAACGTTGCATCCCCGGTGTCCCCGCCACCACTCGAGGAACTTTCCGCCTCAACGGCAGTCAGTCCTCCGTGCAATGTGGCTTGCCCACTGCCACTTGATTTTGCAATTGTTTGGGCTATGTCGGTGACCTTAGTTCTCCTGCGGATCGCATCATTTTTGATTCGATCACGCAGAGAAACCCTGAGCATAGTTCTCTCCATCGCCCTTTGGGTGACCTTTAGCCTTCTTATGAGGCCCATTGTAAGTAGGTACTGTCCTATTTATTCTGATTATCGTTGTGTTCACCTCTCAAATCCATATACCTGGTGTTACCGAATTACGAAATAAAACAATCAAAAAATATATGGAGAGTTTACAGATGTGTCATACTCATACGTAGGTAGGTACGTACATATTATACCCATTTTTAGGGTTGTGATGAGCAGGTGTGATACAATCGCCCTAATTCTGGAAAACACAATCTAAGTCTAAATTAAAGTTCAGTGCCTCTCTTTCTCTCAAAATGAATACGAAAAGGATGGCTGTCATATAATTTGACATTTAGAAACGTGCATTCAATTTTCGACCCTACTGATCGTGATAAAATGCAGTGTTCCTTTGAAATCTATCTAATTTTAACTGACAGATCTAAATAAATTCATGCTCTCTTTTTCCTATGACATATAGAGAATATATAACAAAAGAGATATAACAAATTTTGTAGTGTAAATTCTTTGGTAATTACAGTTAAAGGGGTTATTACATATGGCTGAATTTAGTTAGCTAAATTCAGCATGCTAACTGATTAAGACCTGCAGTTATGACTCTGATTGGCTAATTAGTGTGTCTAAGTGTCTTTACATTTGTCTAAATTTAGCGTCTAACTTATTTAGCTAACTAAATTTAGCCAAATGTAATAATTAATTGTCAATATGCTACATAAGTGCATTATGGCAGTCAAGTGGTCGAGTATCAAAGAAAGTAAATAGGCGTGTTCGAAAGACTTTGTACCGTAACTTGTAACATCTTGACACTGAGGAGAAAGTAGTAAGCGAAGAATAATAATATCCCCTGTATCAACTTTTCATTGCAACCGCCTTATAATCTATTATATAATAACTATTATCCAATAAATATTTTATATTTATTAGAATATGTTGTAATAAGGTTGCAATACTATCAATTTATAATAGTACTACTTTACTGACATGGTAATCATGGTATGCCATGTCTGTAAAGTAACACGTGTTAAGTAAGAATCTCGCTTGTACATTGGAGAGCATTATTTTGGAGGCTGGGTGTATTTTGCAATTGACATAAAGGATCTTTGTTAGCATTGTGTTCGCTGAGAGTGCTCACGATCTGAATGTGTATCGATTGCTATTGTTAGTGCTGAGGCTGTGCGCACGCACCCACATGACACAGCGCGCGGTGCGGCGCATAGTACGATGTTGGATGCTGCCGCACCTTACATGCAGGTACTATTACGAAAGTTGTGTTATTTCCCACAAAGACTAAATTTTCTTTAATTTTCTCATAGATTCATCAGCCTTTTCAAAATTATACTGATATAATCAAAAGAATCAGATCTAATCTCTAAAGCAATATTTTGCAATATCTGTCTATTGTTTTGTGTATTTAAAGTAGGTACATCGTGTGAGGAAAAAATTGCGTAATAGTACCAATTACCAAGCAATGTATCAGAATAATAAAATTGTTGTCATTATGTAGTAAGATTACCTAGACTCTCTGTTATATTGTTATTATAGGTACTGTTCAAGATATAAAATCAATAAAAGTCTTAAATGTCAGGACTTGCTATTTAATTTGCTCATTTTAATTATGGGGTCAGTAGTGAACCCCCCGCAAGTATCCACGTATGTATTTTAGCGCAAGTAAGTAAGGGTTAAATATCTCCAGGCACGTCAGAAAGACGAGAGCAAGGTGACTTTTCACAGCAAGCATTATTGTTTATTTTGAATGTCTAGGTAGGTATACCTACTTGCGAAAAAAATCGCAGAACAGTTTAAAAAAAAATCTGCCGCCATAACAACAATGTTTGCATTGTTGTGTTCCGGCAGTTGGAGGTAAGATAGCCAGTTCCTCTGTGGTTGAGGAATCCGGGTGTAGCTCGTTTCCATCGTCGGCCTTATCTTCACATAACATCAGGTGAGATGAAGGCCAAGAGTTACCCCGTTAAGGTTAAAAAAAATTGTTTATATTTTTAACTAGCTGTGCTTCGTTAGCGTGGATGTCGGAAAATAACAACGGTAGGGTAGGTACTTGATCATTATTTTGTTGCGGAGTTATTTTAAAACTAATATCCATTGAAATCAAATGATGTCAAGTAAATTTTATTTAAAATGGTGAATTATGTATTTATTTTGATAAGGAATAACATCATGTTTACAAAAATTTAATTACCAAAAAATGGTTACAGTGAGTCAATTTCGGACTTTTTTTTAGTCGTTAGCGCACGCAACAAAAGCTCTGAAAAGGAATATCTTTTCCCCGTTTTTGCAACATTTTTCATTAATGCTCAGCTGATTTTAGTCGTAGCGTGATTTTATATAGCCTATATAGGCTATATAAAATCACGTTTTTGTGTTGGATAGTCCATTTATAGAGGTAGAGTATATACTCTACCTCTATAAATGGACTATCCAACACAAAAAGAATTTTCCAATTTGAATCAGTAGTTCCTAAGATTAGGGCGTTCAACCAAACAAACAAACTCTTCAGCTTTATAATATTAGTAGTATAGATTTCATCTGTATAAAAAGATAGATGCTACAAATTAACAAAAAACGCCTAGTTTCAAAATGAACGAAGCACCTTAACTTAAAACTATTATGACTATAATAGTAGCTACTCTAGTATGATTACTCATGATCACTCGGATGATCATAGGTATAGTAGATATTATAATAAAAGTTAGCTAGTCGACCGTGGCACGGTAAATGTTACAGCACCCGTACCACCATCTTTTATCGCGATCCAGTATAGGACCTAAACTGAGTAGAATCGTTAATTCGTACTACGACGCTATCTACGACTATGACAGCGATGCAGTTTAGGAACCAATACTGAACCGAGCGGAATATGAATCGCTTTTATAAAGATGGTGGTAAGGCCCCAGTACCGTAACCGTGGGATGATACATAAAGCCTTAATTACTACTAAGTAGGACTGATAATAACTTATTGATTGTACTTATGGGGTCAGGATCTTTTATTTAAGACCTTATATACTTCGTTCTTAGAATAATAAGCAAATGCTGAGTAATCTGTCGAGCGGCGTTATGCCTCTGGAGGTCAATGACAGTTGTAAAATCAATTGTGCCTGGAATCTGATGCTTCACGGTAATTTCATTTCATGATTATGTTAGTACTCAGTAACTATTTAATGTAAGAGTTGCTAAAGACGGTCTAGAGTTCTAGACTTTTCGATTCATGGTAGTCACATAAGCTTAAAATACGTACTGTTTGCGCAACTCCTAGGGTCAGGTAGGGCGAGGCGGCGCTGGGCGTCGGCCACGTACACCACTGCCAGCAATACGGCTGCTGCCAGGCAAATATGCCGGCTCATCTGTTTACAAAAGAACTATTGCTGAGTGCTTACCAATTTTTTAACTTGTAAGAAAAATAAAAGAATATCTTAGTTACGATAACATAAAAGCATTTTTTTTTTTTCAATTAACCAGTCTTCGTTTATATTATTAGATGCGTAAACTAAGCATATCTATTCAAAGTTCGGGTGAATAAGAAACTTATTTCTAGCGTCAAATATAAGCTATAAAAATAATTTACTACCTACATTGGAACATTCCCTAAGTTCAACATTGATTTAAACTACATACATCAATGAAGTTCAATGAACTTTTAACGTAGGAATGCTTGCACGTTGTGAACTGTGAATGACTTGACACGTGACACCTTGTGCGAATTTTTAAGTCGCGGATGCCAAAGGTGCCACTCAGTGACGATGAAAGCGGTCGCAGGTTGCCGGCCAGCCCGTGTTACGACTTCGCTTTCTTTTATTTATGCAGACCTCGAATACCCGAGGACAATCGATACGTGAGATGAATTTATTTTGTTGTGTTTATTTGTGAAAGCAAAACGCACTTCACTGACCTCCTTGCAGCGGGTATAAATAAATATCTACATAAATGACAAACTAACGATAATGCATTCTACGGTAACAAAATGTTGCATAGTTAAAATTCTTAATGGAGCGTATACTTCAGGAAAAGTAATAGAATACTTTTTAGAGCAGAGTCAATAAATACAGACACTAAACAGATAGCAGGTACTTCATTTTGAAATCAAACACGTACCTAAGGGGGGCAAGCCCGCAAGCAAATTAACGCAGGGTTGCTAAGGTCAAGTTTAGCTGAGGTTCCACATTAAACTAAGATAATTTTTGAGCTTAGCTACTCCAATGGTATAGTGTACTGTGTTCTAGTAAATTAAGATAATACTTATGTGGGTAATGAATATATTGGATCAATTTTATAAAATTAAAAAAGTCATTCCAAGTCTTTGGTAGCTCAGCTGGTTATAGCAGTTAACCGATTTGAGAAATATCGCGGGTTTGGTCCCTGCCCCAGGACTTGACTTTTTCTAGTTAAGATTTAATTTTCTAAGTATTAATACTGTTAAGAAAGTAAATAAATAATCATATTTTTTTTTAATTAAAGTTGAGTTACACAATATATTATGTTTTTAGGTTGTATTCACAGACAATCGAAAGTTAAAAGCACAAAAGCCACGATGTAAAATTATTTAACGTTCCAACTATTTAATTCACCTAAATTAACAACACGCACATTTTATTAGTTAATGCAAAAAAAATTTTACTTAATTAAATTCACTTTCAAATATTAAAAGAGGCTTGTCGTTATGTACCTCTGCTGTTAGGTTCGACGACGTCTGTGAAGTTTTCGTGGTATGCGATGCGGCTGCGCGTGCGGCGGCAGAGGAGACGCGATGCGCGAGTGAAAAGCGCGGCAGTGAATGAGGGACTGGCGTAGCCGAAGACCTCCTCTCTAATTAAGCCTCCGGTATTCATTCACTTTCACTTCTAATACGAACGAGAGAAGACAAGCTTAATACCGCCGTGCCTCTTCATCTCACAGGACCGGAGACCTTCGGCGGGTCGTGTTTGTAGCCGGATCCTATCATTATAATTATTACTACTTTACGTAACATAAAAGATAGTTGCTTGTGTATCTAAGTCTGTATTGTGTAACTTAAAGTCATAATCATAAATAACCTGCTAGTAAATTATAAAAGTCTTGATTCAATTAGGGATTGGGCCTCAAAAAGCAATTTTATTATTGTTGGTTGGTAGCAGACACATGCGTAGCCTTCTTGATAAATACAATTAGTGCCTGCCGTAGTTTTTGATTCCTCTGCGATTTCTATCACGAAAATTCGGTTCCTAGGTATCACGAATATCTTTAAAATGAACTACTAAATAAACTAGAGCGACTTCAGAATTTGGGCATACGTTTTATTTTTTGAAAATTTATTTTGAGACGGTAATGATTTTATGTCGGATGGTAATGATAAAAGTGCAGAGGGAAGTTATAAATGCATACTGGTAATGATTACAAGTCATGAGGTAGTGAATTGATGTCTTAGGTAATGATAATTTGAACAGTTTATCCCACAAGAAATAATTTTTATAAATAATAATTTTTAGGTAGGTACCTGATTATTTTTAATTTTAAGCGGTATTAAGTTTATCGTCCACAAGTCCTTCGTGAACAACATTGGCACGATCGAAAGTGTATTAAGCAGGGTAGCCTACCATATACTCAAAATCACCAAACATTATTTGTTGAAGGTCATACAGGTATACGGTCCAACCTGGGCACATCCCGATGATGAGGTGGAGGCTATGTATGAGGACATTAGTAAAGCCATACGTACCTTCAAAACTCACTATATAGCGTTGTGAAGGAGGACTTCAACGTGAAATTGGGCCGAAGAAAAGGCGAAGAGATAAAAGTGGAGCCATTTGGAGTTCAAAATAATCAAAATCGGAACTTCTGGGGGGAGGCTAGCCAACTTCATGGAGAAGGAGGGAGTCTATATGATATAAGTACTCTTTCTTTTCAGGAAGCGAGAACACCGCAAGTGGACCTGAATAAGTTCAAATGGTGTAGCGAAAAACGAGATTGACTTCATAATGTCGACGAAGAGGCAAGTATTTAATGATGTCTCAGTGAAAACTGGTGGCGATCACCGACTGGTAAGAGGCACGTTAAATCTCAATGTAAAGCCCGAAGATCGGAGTGTTGACTTACGAAATCAACACTCCGACCAGCACTCATCCATCAACAAAACCCTGAGAGCTTTCAATTCGAATCGCTTCGATTGCCTAGGCGGTTGCGTTAACGTGGACGATTGATTATTAAACCTACAAGTTTTCTTGAAACCTATCCATGCTATCATGATTTGACTACTTACCTATTATCCCAATTCATGATCATGTTCATCATTATCATCATCATCACCAGCTTATACAGGATGGTGCCGGCCGTCCTGTATAAGCTGGTAATATAAATTAAAACATTGGCTATATTAGTCCATAGAAATGGTTTGCCACTGTCAAAAACATTTTATTCATTTGATAATTTCATGATGTTTGTATGATATAATACAAATTTGGTTGCATTATTTTATAGAAATGTCATAAAATAATCAAATGAATACGATATTTTTGAAAGTGGCAAACCATTTCTAGTTTTAATTTATTGTCGTATTGACGGCACCACTCTGTATACGTCTCACTGGGTGGCACAGGCCTTCCTACATATGGGAGAAACACATTGGAGTTTGGGCCATAACAACGCCACGCTTTGGCCCAATGCGGGTTAGTGGGTTAGAGCGGTTGTAGAAACAACCGGGACCAACGGCTTCGGAAAGCACGTTGCTTTCCGAAGCAGAAGCACGGAGGAGCTCGAGATAACAAATTTTGGTTAACCCATCCCTGGATCGACACTGGCGAAAGTTGTTTTGTTTTCGTAATTGAAACCATTACCTACCTACTATCAAATATCAGACACAGAAGTTGTGTTTCAGTTGTGTCATTCATCCTGCATGAATGTGTGTGGGCGCTGCCAGCCGGCACCCCCGGGCGGTCTGAGGACTACCTATAAAGTATATACCTATATTAAATTGGGACTAGGTCTTCAAAATTAAATTGTAGAGATACTTACTTAGAATAACTACCTACGTATCAGTCTTAAGATCCAAACCTAATCAATAAAAAAAAATTAAACAAAAATTAAAACCGACTTCAAAAAACTGAAAAGGATAAAATAATTAAATTTAAGTAGGTATAAAATATGTTTCTAGGGGGTTATTATTTTTTGGAGTCGGCGCTACACTTTCTGTTTCTATTGTTTCTGTAAACAACTTAGCTCTAACTCCAAAAAATATGTTTCTAGGGGATGAGTAGGTATACCTAGGTACTTAAATTTCATTATTTTATCCTTTTCATTTTTTTGAAGTCGGTTTTAATTATTTTTTACAATTTTTAGTGGTAATTTTCTAAGGTCAAAGCTAGATGGGTGACCGTCAGCTTTCGTTTCCAACTTTCGTATCGTTTCACTAAAAACTCATAGGAAAGCAAAAGCAAAATTCCAGTTATTTTGATTGAAATACCAAACCACCCAATCGATTTAAAAAAAAATATGGGACCGAATGGCAACTATTTCGCATCGAACAAAAAAAGAATCACGTAAATCGGATAAGAAATCTCGGCGCAATCGGTGCACATTATTAGAAAAAAAACATACCAACCGAACTGAGAACCTCCTCGTTTTTGAAGTCGGTTAAAAATAGAATTTATTTATTTATTTGGAACTTAGACCATAAGAACAAGATTTGGAATATTCAAACATCGTAACTTCATCAATGCGGTGAAAGATATTGTTATTTACTATTGCATTTAAAACTAAATAACTAATATATATAAATTTAACATTTTAGCAAATTTTTTGAGAAAAGTAAACCGCTGCGTCGATTAAGCATTAATTTTCAATTCACAAATGTAAATATCAAAGCCAAACTTAACAGGTGAAGGGGCGCCACTAGGTCAATACCGCACTTGCAAGGCATTATTGATAAAAAATATGTTTTTATTGGTGTTATTTTAGTGCCGGATTAGCCACGAAGCAAGAGTAGCAAAAGCTGCGGGCCCCGCGCATTTGGGGCCCCGCGCACCAACGTTTTCTGACCATCAAAAAGTAATACTTATAATACATTAGATTTAGTCACAACTCACAATTACTAAGAAGAAAATATTTGCATCAAAATGATAAACTAATATTAATACCATAACGTGGCGTAGCTTGCTTTAGATGGGCCCCGTATCAAAAATTTTTGGGAGCCCTATGATAACTACACAAAGTGTCGGGTTTCACGTGGTCTAAATGAAGACCATCGATAGAGGGGCTCATCATTTTTTTTGAGAAAAAATTCAAAGGATAAGTTTTTAATGTCGTTTTTGTTATGTGATTTTTCAAAGTGAAAACCTCTTAAAAGAAAACCTCCGAAAATAAGAATATAAAAATATCATCCAAATAAAAAAAAAGTTTGTATTTTCTCCCATAAATTATTAGTCCGAATTAAACACTGTATTAATAATCTAGCGGACTTATTCAATATTCACATTCACAAAAAATAATTAGGCCTGTAGAATAACATAAATTTAACAAAATAAATTATTAGTATAAATTTATATGATTATTGAGTAAGTATGCATATTTTTTTTTGAAAACTAAATTTTTGCTAAACATACATCGAGGTCCTTTGGGTAGCCCATGGGCCCCGCCATCGATGGTTTTCTTTTAGATCACATATTCTGGAAAGCTCGGCCTGATATTTTACGATTTTTCATTTACACCTGTAACCCTGTAACCCGGGGGCCCCGTATCATTGATATGGTCATAGGCGTAGCTACGGGGGAGGGGGGGGGGGGGCCGGGCCCGCCCTAGAAAAATAGCCTTCCTCATACATAAAATAACTTCATCATTGATTACCAAAAACGAAAACCGTCTTCAAACAAAAAGCTAAAATAATTACCTACGCCGCCGACATTTTAAAATGTATTAAGGACATCTGTGTGACGAAGGAAGAAGCAGCATGGAATATCAATACCAAGATTCATCCGCGTCAACAGAAGCGCAACATCGTATTCCATCTAGTAGCGAGTAGATAATAGTCAGCGACTACCTTGCCTAGTTAGCCATGCCCCCCTAGGAAAGATCCCTAGCTACGCCAATGGATATGGCTGATACGGCGGTAGCTACGCCCAAAGAGTACATTTATTATACGGGTATATAGCTACGCCCCTGTACCATAAACTCGATAAGTATCTAACCTAAAACAGTCTAAGGGCCCCTTGATAGAATTTGCTACAGGCCCAGCGCTGGCTTAATCCGGCACTGTACAGAAATGAAGGAATATTGGATCGAATTGTGACATGTGATGAAAAGTGGATTCTTTACGATAACTGACCCCAGGTCAAACGCCGACACAGTGCCCTAAAGCAAGGCTTACTAATAAAAAGGTAATAGTAACTGTTTGGTGGTCTTGGTGGTGTTATTCATGTGGTGTTATGGTGTTATTCAATATAGCTTTGGCGGCAGATGTCTACTGTGCCGAACTCCGAACAATGATAGCAAAACTTGCAATGAAACAGCCCCGACTCATGAATCGATCTTCACCGTTATTGCTCCATGATAACGCTAGACCTCATACAGCACGAGAAACCGTTTTAACTCTACAGGAACAGCAATTATAAACCATTCGCGTCACCCTCCATATTCGCCAGACCTTGCTCCAACGGACTACCATTTTTTTCGTGATTTGGTCAATTTTCTACGTGATAAAAAGTTTCTTCCTGGAGGCAGTACAAAATGCTTTCACCAAGTTTGTAGAATCTAGATCACCAGAGTTTTATCGCAAAGTCATAAATTACCTTCCTATTAGTTGGCAGCAATGTATAGATAATAAGGGTAGATATTTTTAATCAAAATATGGTTAGTTAAAAAAAAACGAATTTCAATTTTTCAATAGCAATTTCATACTTTAACCCCTACTTATAATAAACCCTAGATTGGTAAGCATTTTTAGACCGCGATTGTATGTAGAAGCATAAGTAGAAGGAAGTAGGAGATAAGAGCCTACACCTGCTAGGTACGGTATGTTTGGTGTTCATTGTTACCATGTCTTCCTGTAATGACCTAACTTAAATATTATGAACAAAATGGAGTGATTGTTGACTAATATAAGAGTCGAAAATAGTTCATTTTAAGTTATTGTTGCTTTGCGGTTCCACCTGACAATAAACCTAGTTCGCAATGAGTGAAGCCTTGAGGTTCGACTGTAAACACACTTATGTGAACATCAAGAATGAATTGCAACGGATGATTCGTAATGATACCGATTTAGTGTTGTAAGCTCTCAACACCTACCTACTAGATCGCTCTCTCGTGAGATAAATTATATGGAAGATAATTACGCGAAGGTATGGTATATGGAAATAGGTATTTGAATTGAACCCATGTCAGCCAGTGTATATGTATGATTGCATAACTTCACGGACGCGTCGATTCACTCTCTAGTTTAGACTATTGGCTCTGAAGGGGTGTGTAATGTAGGTATAATATAACAACATATCGTATAATGATCAAAACATATACAATCACATGATATAGTTTTGTTTAATATAACACTTATTTAATATAATGATGAAATGATAGGTACCTATAACTTTAAAACACATAATTTTGAAACGTTTATCAAACGATTGAGCTAAACTTATTTAATATAACAGCCGTGTAATATAACATTTACATGATATAATAATTAGAACACGTAACATTTATCTAGTATAAGATCATTTTGTATAACATTCATTTACGATAACACTATTTTTGTATAATACTTTAAACATAATGATTACTTAATATAAAATCTAATTCATATAATATGAAGAGTTTGGTAAGAAAAGTTTTAAGTAAGAAGTGTTATTGTTAATAAAACATAAATGATAATGTGAAAAAAAAATTTATTCTTAAAATTTACAGATTTTCAAAATGGCCACCTCCAGCAGCAATACACATTCTGCACCTACGTAAGAGATTGTCTTTCAATCGTCTAAACTAAAAGCTTCTCTGTTCTCTCTCACAACACGTTCGGCTTCTGCAATCTTTTGTCTCAGCTCATGTTCACTCGAACAGTCTCGGGCGTATGTTATTTCCTTGTAATAGCCCCAAACGAAGAAATCTATCGGGTTGAGGTCAGGTGAGCATGGAGGCTACCTAATTGGTCCGCTGCGTCCGATCCATCTGTTGGGGTATTTCTCATTTAAATAATTTCGGACTTGCATTGCGTAATGACACGGGGCACCGTCATTTTGAAACACCATGGTTCGTCTAAGTTCGAGGCTCACATCACCTAGGAACAATGGAAGTTCATTTTCTAAGAAGTTTCTGTAGGTTTCTCCATTAAGTCTGGACGGCAGTTCAATCAATCGGCCCAATTAGTTCACCATTGAGGACACCAGACCACAAGTTAACGCTGAAACGATGTTGGAATGTTGAAGCACTCACTTCGTGTGGATTTTCAATTGCCCACGCGTGGTAATTATGAATATTAAATATTCCAGATCGCTCAAATCGTGACTCGTCTGACCATAAAACTTTATTGAAAAATCCAGGATTCTCTTGCTCTTTTTGTAACATTGTTTGGCAAAAATAAATGCGCAATTGGCGGTCTGTAGGAAGTAAAGCTTGGACTCGTCGAATGTGGAACGCGGTATCCTTCATCGTGAAGAATCGCTTGAATAGAAGTCCTTGGGATGTTCAGATCACGAGCCATACTTTTCGTACTCGTGGACGGATTTCGCTGAACTTCTTCCAGCACCATTTCTCTGCGATCCGGGTCAGCTCTAGGGATTCCTTCACGACGTCGACCAGGAATGCGGCCTGCCATCAAGGTATTGTGCGTGTTATCAAAAACACGATGGTCGGGATATCGCTCAGGTTGCGGCTCAACACGACGTTGAAGTTGTTCGCGATACAAACGCGCTGCTTCACGGCCGTTTCCTCGTGCAACTCCATAATAATAATGCATTTCTGCATATTCACTTAACGTGTAACTCATCTCTTATACTTCCAAGTAAACAAAGTCCAATTCAAAATACAAAACACAGTCCAATAAACGAGCAAAGTAGTCAAATAAGAAGGCAGCGGCAAAGCGAGTATGGTAAAGACAAAATGGCGGCACGAGTAGCAGTAAACACACGGTCGCGCGCTGCCCATCTCACCACTGAGAGTGAGAGAGATGGCAATAATTCTGTCTCTTATCCTCTCGAAAACCTCTCGGTGAACGTGAGCGCAACTCTTTTACCTGTAATGACAGGTAAAAGAGTTGCGCTCACGTTTACATCCACCCGCCATACGAGGGACCTAAATTTTTTTTGGACGTCAATGTTCCGGCCATCCTGTATAAAAAATGAATACGTATAAAATCAATATTTTATTGCTGTCAACTGATCAACTAATTTAAATTAACTTATCAATAATAACATACCTCATAGCAACCACTCAAGTAGATAATGCATTATGCAAGCAGACATGCAGTAAGCAAGCATGCAGCATGAAAGCAAGCAAGCAGACATGCAGTAAGCAAGCATGCAGCATGAAAGCAAGCAAGCAGACATGCAGTAAGCAAGCATGCAGCATGAAAGCAAACAAGCAGAATGCAAGCAAGCAAGCATGCAGCATGCATGGCTTCTGACACGGCTCCGGCGCTGCGGGGCTCCGGCGGTCCCACGCGACCTTATCGTCGCAGATGGTTTTCGCCCACCGCCGCGGCTGAGGCTGGGCTTATATTACACTCTAGGGGCAGGGAGGGCAGACAAGACTACGTGGAGTCGGTTTTGCTGCGATTCGTTTCTGTCACTGACACTGTATACTTACCAACAGATTATTATGTCAATTGATTGTTATACCAAGTGAAGATTATATCAATCAATTATTATTTGAAATGTTATTATCTTTAATAATAGTTATATAAAATGACGCGTATATCAAATAAAATTATATGAAATGAACTATATATTAAATGAGTTTTATTTTAAATGGCATTATTCGTTAAGAACATTATATAAAATGAAGATTATGTAAAGTAAACATTTTGATAAATATAATTATATTTAGTGTTGGTATAACAAATGAACGTTAAAGTTCAAATCATATATCAACTGAGACGCTCCCCTCTGAAGTAGTTCGAATAGCTGACCTCCTCAGATTATAGAAAGAAGCTGACCTCTGAGTTGCTTGATGCACTTCTAAACTGTAATTATGTGACGCTGTTGCAAGGGGCCTTCTGGCTGTAGAATGGCTCGGACTCAATTAACAATAATTTATTTTGTTGAAGACTGCAAAATAATCAGTGAAGAAATCAAATTTGATTAGTTTTTGGTGAAGCTTTGAATAAAATCATTTGCTACAGGCGGCTTGTGCATGCTAATATCAAAAACTAGTTGAATGACACAACACAAGGTGCAAAAAAATATAAACAAGATAGGTAGGTAAGTATAGTTTTATTAGACTCAGTCAATAACGTAATATACAGGTTCGAAAAAATCTATGGGCCCGGAGGGAAACTACTTTAAATCCTTTAGTTAGCTCATTTTACTGAAAAGAAACATTCCTTTATTTTTAAAAAGAAACAAAACTGCATTCAAATATCTTCTACAATTCGCTTGTCTCAGTCGGGAACCGAACCAACGAAAAATTAAAAAACCCTCGCCATTTCATTAAACGAATCGGTAGGATTATTGTTCAGGATTAAATTTGCCTTACAAACCTTTGCCCTTACAGTAATCTGTTGTACGAGATACCTATGAAATTGAATATTTATTACAAGTTTTTTAATAACAATACCTATTAATGTAATGTCAATTTGTAACAAGTAAGTCATACGTTAATTTTCTTATCTGTCTAACATCGAAAGATATTGTTTACTTTTTTAATTTGACGACCAGCTGGCCGAGTGGTCTGTGCCCCTTGCTATGCAGGCCGACCAAATGGTCGGGAGGTCCCGGGTTCAAATCCCGGTAGGAGCAAATATTTGTATGATGGGTACGAGTATTTGTTCACAAGTCATGGATGTTTATATGGGTCAACATCAAAGTGGTGAGCATTTTAGGTTTTCAAATATCTGAGAAATTAAGTTTTTTTTAAGAAAACTAACAAGTGGAGTCTGTTGTGTCATTTGTCATGAACCTTTCCTGTGGAGAGGCACGCAAAAAAAAAAATATATTTTAGAAATTCTACTAGTTAATAAGAATAACCCAGGCGCAAAAGTCATTTCGGGAACACTTTTAAATATTTTTTTAATAATAATATAACCAACGCATTTAAGAATCACCTTCAAGAAATTGTAATTAACCTGTTCCTCAATCGGATAATGTTGTTATTTTGTATATTTATATATTGAAAACATTTAGCATCATACTGCCCAAAAATTGTCATCCCGGGAACGCCCGCATCATTTCGGGAACGCCCGTTATATACGAGAACTTCCTTGAAATGACCGTTCCCGAAATGACTATTTGATAAATGTCGCGCTTGACGCTGCCATGTTAGATATTGGTTTTAGAGGCTATGAACAAGTGAGCTGTAATATTTATAAGAATTTTGCAAAAAATATGCAAATTTTCGAAAACTAATCATCAAACTGCGTTCCCGTAGTGACTGGTAATTAAAGTACACTTCACACATATCAATTTAAAAGGTACTTAGTAACAAAATCAATTTTTTTTCCGTAAACACGAAACACGGCTTTTGCTTTGACTAGTGAACTTCACGCTGTTGCTCGCTAACGCCACCTAGCGTGTGTTCTTATATTTATATCGATCGATATCCACCGCGTTCACGGAATGATTTAATAAACGTCAGACATCATTTGAATAGTCAAAATATGAAGAAATTAAACTGCTATCAATGTATTTTATACGTATATTCTTAATTTGATGGTTTACAAAGCTCATTAACAACACCTTTATGGTGTTGTTAATGGGCTTCACTACCTTCTCAAGAATGGTATCTTGATACACTTGTGCCGATGTTTTGATACCTTTTTCACAAAAGTATGGCTCAGTCACTCCTCCATAGCTAATACCCATCAAACCATCACTGAGCAAACAATTTTTAGATATACTCTCCAAGGCGTGCGTCGTAGGCGACCAGCCATTCTGACGCTAACGAAGTCGGATAGTGCCCACGTTGCACTCTGTCGACTAATTGGGAAGCTTCCTTAGAGCTTTGAGCATAAATACGGTCATTTTGTTTGTTAAAATGTTGCTCAATTGTAAAAATTTTCTCGTCCGTTAACAAAATTTTTCTGTGACCTCCCTTTGCGTGCCGTTTCAATAGTTGCTTCGATTTTACCACCCTATTCTTTTTTAAATTATCAGTTAAGTAATGACCAGTACGTCTCTTAGGCTGCAAGTCCTAAGTCATCTTTTAAAATACGCGACATGGTTTTAGGTGCTATCTTCATATCTTCACCCGAGATAAAATCTTTTGCTATCGGACAGGATTTCTTCAAATTCTTTCCCTTACTGCTTTGACCACCTTTTTCGTACGAACACTACGTGGACGGCCAGCCCCCTTATTCTCAACTGTCGGATCACGGATTCGATTCGAAAAGTCACATGCCGTCTCGCTTTGACGCAGAGCGATAAAACGTGACAGGTATGGAGTTTCCGAAATTCGAGTATTTTCCGACGATTGAGAATAAGGGGGCAGATCTTTTTCTGTCACAAACAGAGGGGTCTCATTGTACCTATCAATAGCCCGGTACACAAACATTTTTCTAATACCAACCGTATGGAGAGTTTTAAAAATTGCATTTGGCTCCATACCTACTTTTTGTAATGCAATCACAGCGATTCAGCAGTGTGATTCACAAACAAATATTTTCGACATCGAACTTGACGCCTGACAAAGACGACGAGTTGCCATTGGTTTTGACGTTTGCGCACTGCGCTGCGCGAAAGCGTATTCACTAATCTCTACGTCGTCTCATGGCTGTGTATGATTGTCTCTGTTTTGGTTATACGACATGAAGTATGTACAATTGATATTTTACGATTTCCTTTTTGTTGTGTAAAAATTGTATCGCAATGACTTCATTCAATATTTGATTGATTCTGTTAGAAAGGCAATAAAAATCAACAACTTTTTAGTTCCGATTCATGCCGTGCTCGTCTTCGGAACATATTCTCTTTGGTCGGAACGCTGGTGTCGCTAACAGTTGTCAAACAAACGCCAAAAGGTATGACATCGCTGCCGACAACCACGAATCCAAGGCTGCTGACTTAGAGAATCGCATAGCAGTTCCCTTTACCACCCCACTCCATTTCAATATCGCAAAATATTGTACAATCAGTACAATGTATTAGCGCCAAAATGAGAAAACTCAACAATCAAATAAAAAGGACAGATTTCAAATTCAAATGTAATATTTTGTTTATTTTTAATTGTAATGCCTAATCCAGACTCTCGCGAGGCACCTCCTAGAGGCTCTCGGTACGAGTCTTGGCTAGCGGAGGCTGCACGAGTGCTAGCCATCCACACTCTCGATTTATTCAGTTGCCCGCACAGAGTACTTTGAATACTGGAAAGTTGCCCGCTACGTCTACTACAAGATGGATGTGATTGCAATGATTGCGTTGAGTCCCGAACATGTTTCCGAAAACCATTTTACCAACTAATAGATACCATAGATTTCTTTCACTTTGTCTTTTATAATTTTCATCGAATGAACTGTAGACCAATGCACGTTTGACCAACGCATCGTTTTCAGTTCACCGAATGAATATTAGACTGTAAAACCATTACAATTTTCTACTCCGCTTTTAACCGTAGAAATCATTGATCAAAGAAAATTGCAAAAAAGGTTTTTATGGCCAGACTCGTATGTATATTCGACATCGATTGGAACGATTATAATTAGCCGACTTTTAAGCTTATTATACCATTCGGGCTCATGGTCTCTAAGACTTGCTTGCGGGCGTGCTGCGCTCACATGTTTAGCGATTGGGGGAAGGCCTCCGGGCCAGTACCCTATCCCTCCGGGGAGTAACGGCAACCATGGCCGAGCTGCGGGTCGAATGCGAATGTCTTCATGACTTCATTGTATGCAGCCTCCTGACGGGAGAAGCGACAGTTTGTGTCGGGAGAAGTCCCACATAACCTCGGAGTTATGTACGGTCGCGATCAAAAGTCTAGTGACTGTCACACAAAACTACACTATGACTACTAAAGGATTATGCAGACGTCCGACGAAGCCGTCTCGACAAGGCAATCCCCAACTGGCCTCATACTCGTTTTCACTAACAGTTGCTTAGCGTTAAGTCTCTTAGTGATTTTTATCTCAGTCTATCTAAAGGAAATAGAAAGAGACAAATATCTTTAAGCGTCACCTAAGCCTAGATAATTGGTTAGTGAAAACAGACATCAGTGTTTTGGGGACATGGGATTGAGGGCTATCGTGTCGCGGTCGCGCTCAATAAAATATAAATACTTGAAATGGTAGATATGTCGCAGCCGTCTGGTTAAATCAGCCGCTTAATGGACGCCTAGTCGGTTGATTGAACGCCGGCATCCAATCAAACGGCTGAAGTACAACTAGCCAAGTCATCGAGCGCAACGTTAAACCAGAGGGCTGAACATCATGTCAGCCCTCTGTTTTAAATTAGCCATTCAATTGGACGCCTAGGCAGGTCGTTTAAATCGAAGAGCCTTTGTCTGTTTCACCGAATGTTTGAGTGATTGGTAGGTTCAAGTTTATTTTTTATAACCACTTAGAACCAAAACGATGTCGGTTATAAGTGGTCATAAAAAATAACCTTGAACCTACTAATCACACCAAAACTTTACAGTACAAGATGATCCATTCAATACGCCAAGTCGTTAAACGTTGAGTGAGTCTACTTCAATCAACTATCGGGCTAGGCATTCAATTGGATACCGGATTTAAATCAACGGGCTAGGCATACAATTAAACGGCGAATTCAACCAGATGGCGGCGACAGATACACACCACTTGCTTATATTCAAAGTATTCACCAAAGCAGAACCAAAAACGTTACGTTGCACACAATTTGTGCGGCGCTAAAAAATTTAACGAACACTAATTAGTTTTTTCTTCTTCTAAATATACATTGGTGTCTTTGATTATAATTATATTACATATTTAATAGTATAGAATAACTATTTCGGCCATAAATAGGTATATACAGGATGGTGCCGTCAATACGTTAATAAATTGAAACATGGGCAATATCAGTTCACAGAAATGGTTTGCCGCTTTCAAATACATATCTTATTCATTTGATAGTTTCATGACATTACTATGAAATAAATGTAGCTAATTTTATGTCATTTGTATATTATTTCATACAAATGTCATAAAATTATAAAATGAAAAGATGTTTTTGAAAATGGCAAACCATTTCTATGAAGTATGAACTAATATAGTCCATGTTTCAATTTATTGTCATATTGACGGCACCATCCTGTATATTAAATAAAAATTAATAAAATAAAACCTTTCTAAAGTGTGTAAATTTATCTAGCTGTTTTTGACAGCATTAAGATACAAAGACGTTACTGTGGGAACCATCTATGGGAACGTATTTACCGCTGTCGAACGATTCAGTTGGTGCCTAGCAACTTTTATTAGCATTACAAACGTTTGGACCAAAACCCCCCAAGATGAATCCCATTAACCCAAGGCCCACAGTGCCCGGCGGTACCGGAAGCCGTGCCGGCGGTAACGGACGTTGGCTATAGTTTTTCCAATCATTTATTTTCTCGATGACAGTTAGTTATAGTGTTGTGATTGTGACCTTGTGACCAATTAAGTGAGTAGATACGATATTGTGAAAAAAATAATTTATAATAAATGTCGATAAGAGCTCATCGAATGACATTGACGATTCATTAGATTTTGATTAAAATCAATAAATAATAATTACCTGTCATTAAAATGGTTTTATTTCATTTTCGATTACCTATTTATACTTATTACTTATTAAAACAAAGAAAGATTTCTATGTTTTTAACGAATAAATAAAAAAACTACTAGGTAGGTGTTTTTTGGCGTACAAAGTCGTGGGAACACACCCACAGATTACTATAACACACCTAGTTCCGTATGAATGAATACCGATACTATATCTTTTCAATCATAACATCACTATTTTGATTGCCACATAATGTAACTTTATTAAAACGATTGATAATTTTATTATCCTACATTAAAAAAAAACTAATGCACATATGGACTTAATTTATTTTAGATGAATTTATTAAGGGATCAAGGAACAAAATTAGGCAGTTGTCATATTTTTTATACCTCGCATTTTAAAGTTAGCTTTTGCGTAACATGACGCAGTTACATTCTAAGGGAGCTGTCATCGAGAAATTAAATGATTGGAAAGAGTATAGGCGCCGGGACCAGCGGTGCTAAGAATCCTTGGGTGGCGACGACTGCCCGTCATACGACCTTGGCCCTGGTAACATACAACACAAGCACACTGCGGACCGAGGAAAAGCTGCTGGAACTAGAGCAGGAATTGAGTAGGATTCGCTAGAGTATAGTGGGCTATTAAAGTTATTCTCCCCATAAAGGGAAGGCAAAGGAAGCTAATGCCCATACAGCCATGTCTTTAGTATTTCTTTGTTTCTTCTTTTATTGCATTAAAATGCTGGCATAACACATTTCAATCCTTCTTGGGAGTATTTGACACGAAATATATGATGACAGTCACTTTATGTGCTACTTGATGAGGTGGATAACCACACAAAAGTTCTCATAACATAATCACTTTTATTATAATAATCTTTTAGTTGCACGTCAACACAAACACTTAAATAATAAAACTACGCCACTTTTATAACACAATGTTCGCTCCAACACAATTTTTAATAATTGTAATAAAAATCTTGACTGACGCCACAAAAACCCGCCAAACACTCTCTTTCTTTTATGTAATTCATACACCGATTACGCCGAGCATTCTGTTGTTCTGATATTATAAGTTGCTAAAATTGATGTCAGCAATCAATGGCCCTAATTCTGGAGAACACATGCTAAGTTTAAATTTAAGTTCAGTCTATTTCTTTCTCTCAAAACGAATACGAAAAGGATGGCTGTCATATAAATTGACATTTAGAAAGGTGCATTCAATTTTCGACCTTATTGAACGTGCTAAAATGCAGTGTTTAGGAGGCACCTCCGTACATGCCGTCTAAAATTGTCTATGGTTTCTATGAAATCTATCTAAATTTATTTGACAGCTCTAAACAGATTCTTGCTATATTTTTTTTATGACTTATTGCGAGAAAGAGATATACTGTACTTAAATTTAGAATTAAAGTGTGTTCCCAGAATTAGGCCCAATATCATTACATAATTTTTGATAAATTAGAAAAAAAATCGACTATTTTTATAAATTTTACGAACCAGACAATGTCAACAATAAGTTTAATTGTTTTTACGGGTAACAGTAGCGCAGATTTTCCAAATTTGTGAAAAAATTCCTTAATGCATAAGTTTCAATATGGAGCTATCCATATTCAAACTGGCAACATCCCTATTGCTCATGACATGAGTTTTGGTCGCGTACAAATCGGCAGTTTCTTTTGAATAAGAACTCCTTTAAGGTTCACATAAAAAAATTAATCGAGTGCGTCAGATATTTAGAAGGGATCTTCTAAATATCTGACGCACTCGATTAATTTTTTTCCTATCTCGTATGGCCACCACCACCATACAAAGTGGCAGATTTATATATTTGTGATTTTCTTTTTATTTTTAAAACCTGTACATGCTCCTCCACTGAGTAAAAGGGAATACCTACATCATATTATATCCTTTTTTTGTTTTTAGCATCTAATCTTCACAATCAAATAGGTCCCGACGACACTCGAGTAAAACCCCACTTCGCCTCATGCGCTCTCCTAGGTAATGGCAGCAATTGTAATCTTGACTGACACTATCAAATCCCGCCAAAAACTCCAGAGGGCCTACACAAGATGCGTTTCGATAATCGCTTTTGATATTGCTAAGCGGAAAATGTATGGGATTTGATGTATGAAGTTTTATACAAGGTATTTGACATATGCCCTTCATCGACTTCCGATTGTAAATGTCAAATCCCATATATTTTCCATTTAGCGATAGCCATGGCGATTGTCAAAAGGCATCTTGTCTATCATTTGCGTCGGTTTGTTCAATCATTTGTTTGCGTCAGGCTCCTAGTTTAATTAAATATGATCCCGTATAAAATTCAATCATCCAGTCATATAACCTGTGCTGAACCACAAATCACTATTATGTCTGTGATACTCTTTCTATAGTTTTACTATCGATATATCCTCTTTAGGTCTAGTTTTAGTGAGATCTGTGGTTTTAGTTTGAGTTTGTGATAATCTGTGCTCACTTTGTCGTGCTTCCTCATTCCTCCTTTCTTTTACATCTTGAAGGAAAAATGGCTGATAATAAGTTATACGAAATATTAGGTGTTTCAAGAAATGCAAGTGATTTGGAAATAAAAAGGGTAAGCAAATGAATGTATCTTTAATACTATGGTTTTTCCAGGTTATTACAGAACTTGATTATCTTTGTTGCAACACATGTTAATTATTTTTTAAGCAATATGAATTCTTTCTATTCCATTATTCATGTTTTATTGCATTTGGTTTTAGTAATTCGTAATTATTTCAGAGTTACTATAAATTGGCTAAAGAATTTCATCCGGATAAGAATCCAGCTGCAGGCGACAAATTCAAAGAAATAGGTTACGCCTATGAAGTATTGTCCGACCCAAAGAAAAAGCAAGCGTATGATAAATATGGACTAAAAGGGGTACAAGAAGGCGGAGGACAAGGAGGTGTTCCGTCAGAAGACATACTTGGACATTTCTTTGGCGACTTTTTTGGCATGGGAGGAAGTAGAAGTAGGGGTCCTGCTCGTGGAGAAGATACTGTACATCCTCTTAAAGTATCCTTAGAAGATATGTATGTTGGAAAAACAGCTAAGTTGCAGCTCAGTAAGAACGTGATCTGTGGACCTTGTAAAGGCATAGGTGGTAAGCCTGGTTCTGTTGTGACTTGCAAAGATTGTCATGGTCAAGGAATAAAGATGTCATATCAACAGATAGCACCCCACATGACGCGTCAGTATCAAACCCGCTGCACTACATGCCATGGTCAAGGTGAAGTTATTAATGACAAAGATAAGTGCAATAAGTGTAAAGGTAAGAAGGTTTTAAATGAAACCAAAATATTGGAAGTGCATATTGAAAAAGGAATGCGGGAGAACCAGAAAATTTTCTTCAGAGGTGAAGGTGATCAACAGCCTGACACCCAGCCAGGAGATGTTGTTATTGTATTGCAGCAGAAACCTCATGAGTTATTTCAAAGAACTGGTGATGATTTAGTTATAAAGCGTGAAATCAGCCTTACAGAAGCACTGTGTGGTTTTGAATTTATTGTGAAACACTTAGATGGTCGGGATTTGCTGGTGCGGCATTCACCAGGTGAAATCATAAAACCGGGAGACCTAAAAGGTATTCAGGGTGAAGGTATGCCTCAATACAAGAACCCATTTGAGAAGGGAAATTTGTATATAAAATTTGATGTTGCATTTCCTGAAAATAACTTTGCCACAGAAGATCAACTGAAACAAATTGAAGGTATATTACCACCCCGCCCTGCTTTTGTCATGCCAACAGGTGAAGATGTAGAGGAAGTCAATCTGATGGAGTACACTGCTAGTGACCGTGGTAGAGGCAGAGAGGAAGCTTATGCCAGTGATGATGAGGAGCATATGCATGCTGGCCCTGGTGTGCAGTGTGCACATCAGTAGTTCAATTTAACTTTATGGATTACACTCAAACCTCACACTATGTAATTTTATCATAGTTAGTATAATAATATAAACCCCTTAAAAAACAGACACTTGACTCCTGACCTTCTAGACATGTTCAAATTAAAAAAATGTATTTAAATAAATAATTACTAAATTTACAGATATACACCCTCAAATATTCTAGTGATTTTTAGGTTTCCATACCCCCAAAAGTGACTGGTAGTTTTGTTTTCTGTCTATTTGAACATTTTGCTGATTTATTTTATCATTATTGCACCTAACAACACTTTAAAAAAATTATACTACAACAATATATTGAAAGTTGGTCCATCCCAATCCCAAATTGTTATGGGGCCCACCAAAGGAGCTCACACAAAAAATACCAATTGTATGATTGTGTAGCTTAGCAGATTAACATGTCTTGGTTTAAATGGTCTCTTGGTGGGTTTTGTATGGGTGAATACCTTAATTTACTAAAGCATATTATTTATTGAGTTTACAACTCTTGCCAGCTTGCTGGTGTTCACTCAATATAATGACTGCCAGCTTTGTGGGTACTTGATAATAATAATTAAAATAATGAATTAGTAAAAATCACAGTCATCTATTTTTTGTAAAAGGTTCCACATATTCAGGGTTTTTGGTACATTGTACCAGATGGGCGTCTACCAATGTTGACATAGTCATATAAATAGTAAGATGTTATAAAAAAATCGAAATTGAAAATAATATTAAATTTATCCAACATAACAGAATGTAGGTAACTACAATTTCAAAATGAATTTATTATTTTGAATTTTTGATAGCACTAGTATTTTTATGACTGATAACATGGGTAGGTCCCTGCCTATGTCACCATGTACCAACAGGCTGTTTAAAAATACTTTAATATTTTAAAAAAATGACTACATGCACTATGTGTTTGACTATGATTTAAGGCCACAAAAACTAATGTTGTAGTCTTCTTTTTCAAAATAGAAAAGGTTTCTTCATTATTTTTAATTATATGAGCATGTTATTTAAAATGCTAGTGAGAAATTTCTTTTTGTCTATTGCATTTTTCATTCCAGGGACATTGTTTTTTATGGCTGATGCAAATAATCATTAAAAATAATATTGAACTATTTTGGTTTCATTTCAATCAACAAGCATTTATCCCTTTCACATTAAAACCTTTGAATCTCAAGGTTATACTTGTCTTATTTCAGCTATATTAAAGGTGATCTCCCTCTGGCTAACTGGCTATTATGAAGAATAGCATTGCAGCATTGCATTGCACACAGGCAATTATATTAGTTACTATAAAATAATATCAATTTTGACAAATGTTATTTGAGTTAAGAGTATTGTCCCCCTCACATTGAACACTAACATCACGAACATGTTGGTTATTGCCTCCTTCCTTACTCTTACTTGTATGGCGGACGCCATACAAGTTCCCCTGGGTGGACTATGGGCACTTATTCTGACCCTTGGTACACTTAACCATAAATCTAATTACCCACAGTTCACTCGAGCGGTGGTCTATTGGTACTTTGAAAAATGTGACCCGTGGCCCGTGGTCCACCTGACAAATCCACCCAGGTGAACATGTCAAGTGGACCACGGATCTTGAAGTTAACATTAGGTAGCTCACTCATGATATTTGAGGTCAGACTGTAGGATATGGTGATAGTTGATAGATTTTAAATTTAAACATTAAATTAGAAAATGATGCAGTTTATAAATAAAATAACGTAAAGACTGTATTTTCTTCAACCAGTAACGAAAAAGTCTTCCAAGTTACACAAAAACAAATTGGAGTAGAGATTTAAATTATTCTCCCATTTTGCCCCCTTATTCTCAACTGTCGGAAAGTATTCGAATTTCGGAAACTCTATACCTGCCACTTTTTATCGCGGTGCGACAAAGCGAGACGGCATGTGACTTTACGAATCGAATCCGTGGCCCGACAGTTGAGATGAGAATAAGGGGGCTGGTCCCATTTTCTTATACGGAATTGGATACTCTCCTTATGCGAGCGTCGGAATTTAAAACAAAAAAACTACATTCTTTATCTAACGCATTCTCTACTGTTATTTCGTTATTTAATAGTTGCATCTGTAGGTAAGTACTGTTAAAATGTAATCATCATTTTCAATAAATTGATTTTTAAGCTTCATGATCGCTTTTAATGTACCTATTATTGATACATTTTCCGCTACATAATAAATTTAGAAGTCTAAGTAGTGTCACTATTTTTGTTCAATGCTTTATTTAGTAACCTTTGACGTATTACCTACATAATATTGTAATTCTTAAATGTAGTTATTAGTGTTTTATGTGCAATAATTAATATTTCTATTGGTATCTTGATGATAACCACAGATAAATGATATAATGTATCTACGATAATGATAACTTGATTGAAAAATAATAAGACTAGTTCGTTATTAAAGGATGGTTTGCCTAGGATTAAAATGTTTAATTTTTTGTACGAGAAAAAAATACCCGTGGAGCCATCAGTGGGCTTAGTATCAGTAGTATCCGTAGTCCACCCAGGTGAACCACGGGTCTGCGTCAGTATTCGTAGTCCACCCAGGTG
Source organism: Nymphula nitidulata (assembly GCA_947347705.1). Lineage (NCBI taxonomy): Eukaryota > Metazoa > Arthropoda > Insecta > Lepidoptera > Crambidae > Nymphula > Nymphula nitidulata. The sequence continues at coordinate 17,256,151 of OX374618.1, read as the reverse complement.
ATCCACGGGCCTGCGTTACTATCTGTAGCCCACCCAGGTGAACCACGGGTCTGCGTCAGTATCCGTAGTCCACCCAGATGAACCACGGGTCTGCGTCAGTATCCGTAGTCCACCCAGGTGATCCACGGGCCTGCGTCAGTATCCGTAGTCCACCCAGGTGAACCACGGGTCTGCGTCAGTATCCGTAGTCCACCCAGGTGATCCACGGGCCTGCGTCGGTATCCGTAGTCAACCCAGGTGATCCACGGGTCTGCGTCAGTATCCGTAGTCCACCCAGGTGATCCACGGGCCTGCGTCAGTATCCGTAGTCCACGCAGGTGATCCAAGGGCCTGCGTCAGTATCCGTAGTCCACCCAGGTGATCCACGGGCCTGCGTCAGTATCCGTAGTCCAACCAGGTGATCCACGGGCCTGCGCCAGCATCCGTAGTCCACCGAGGTGTACCAAGGGTCAGAACAAGTGCCCATAGTCCACCCATATGTAGTCGTCTACATATGCGAAATTTCGTATTTTTGCTTTCCTATGAATTTTTAGTGCAATGATACGAAAGTAGAAATCAATTTAAGCTCACGGTCACCCATCTAGCTTTGACCTTCAAAAGTTATCACTAATAATTGTTAAAAAAAAAATTATACATAAATTAAAACCGACTCCAAAAAACTGAAAAGGATAGAATAATTAAATTTTAGTAGGTACTCATCCCCTAGGTACATATTTTTGGAGTTGGTGCTAAGTTGATTCCAGAAACCATAGATAGTGAAGCACCGACTCCAAAAATATGTTCCTAGGGGACCTACCTCAGATCATAGAATTAATTCTTCTTTCTATGATCTGAGGTACCTACTAAAAATTTAATTATTTTATCCTTTTCAGTTTTTGGAGTCGGTTTTAATTTTTGTTTAAATATTTTTTTATAATAGAAATCCTAACAGTAAGTATTATAACGCAATTTAAATAATATTTAACCATGGACCAAATTTTTGATAAGCCTAATAAATATTTTGTATTTGAATAGGTATGTCAAATTCAGTCACGATCACGATACTAGTCTGAGAGTAAGGTAATAAATACATAGTTATAATAAAACATAAAATTTATAATAATGCATTTTGTATCAGATATTTTTAGAAACATTTAAAATATTCTCTTATAACTATTTCGGCCATAAAATAGGTATATACAGGATGGTGCCGTCAATGCAACAATAAATTTAAACATGGGCTATATAAGTCCATAGAAATGGTTTGCCACTTTCAAAAATATCGTATTCATTTGATAATTTCATGACATTTGTATGAAATAATGCTGCCAACATTACACTATTCCATAAAAACGTCATGAAATTATCAAATGAATACGATATTTTTGAAAGTGGCAAACCATTTCTATGGACTAATATAGCCCATGTTCAAATTTATTGTCGCATTGACGGCACCATCCTGTATACATAACATGAAACACTTCCGAGGTGTTCGAAACTTTTGTCCCAGGAGCAGTCCTATAAGAGATGTATCAAAAATGTATGGAGTCCCGGCGGTCTATGTTCACTCTAAGTAGGTACTAAAAAATTGGTAAAAATATTCAGAGCAGTGTTCAATTGTCCATTTTCTTTTTATTTGCTTTGTTGCGTCATACAAAACAAGAATTTTCATAGAAAAAACTGCAACACAGCCAAATAATAATGAAGGTTTCCCGCACAAAACGCAGCGATAATCACGGTTAAGTATTTAATTTGCGAACTACATTCTACTTGTATTCGAATAAAATAATATTACTAAGTATAAGTTGCCATGAATGTTAATAAGCTAGCTAACTAATATTTGTGGTAGCTAGTTAATGGCTTATTGTTGTAATTTTGTTTGTTTAATTATTAATCTGTGCTTTGGTGACGTTTAGTTGACTTCTTATCTCGTCCGCCCGCCATATTGCCATAATGAATAACTTGATGTGCTGTCAACTGTACAAAAGTTGAAATTTTTATCCATTTCACGATGAAAAATTTCAACTTTTGTACAGTTGACAGCACATCAAGCGTAACATTTTGACCTTGAGACCGCCCTTATTCCGTTAGGAATAGAGGCGGCTTTCGTAGTGCAACTGTTACACTTGATGTGCTGTCGTCTGTACCAACAAACTGCATGAAAACGAATTATTATTATTAGTATTTTTTCGGATTCAGGAGATTTTTTGATATACTGATACTTGGCCGGACATGAAACATCCCCATAGTTGGTTTTAATGGCCACGCATGAAATTTTCATAAATCGATAGTTTTTACATCAAATATTGATTGCAAAAATCTCGTAAAGCGTCACGTTTCCAAGTTGGTGAGAGAGCCAAGGTGCAACCGGTCCAATCTTAGACAGAGGCCAATGTGCAACCGGTCCCCAAAAAGGGAGACCGATCGGACCCATAGCTAACTACCGCCCAATAGTTGTCACCTCAGTTCTTTGCAAGGTCATGGAACGGATCTTAAACTACCAGCTGATCCGATACCTAGAAGATCACTCATTAATTAATGATCGACAGTACGGGTTTCGGCCGAAACGGTCAACGGGTGATATTCTAGCGTGTTTAATACATGTCTAGGGTGAAGCTATTGACAACCGTGGTGAGCCAGTGGCTGTTAGCCTTGATATTGCCAAAGCGTTTGGTCAGATGGGGTATATTACGGTCGTCCAGGGGCTGGGCGCGCTGAAACCGACAGAGAGAGACAGAGAATTTTACCATTGTGCTCAACAGGGTGTTGAACCTTATATCGGAACGAGGCTCTAACAATCTTGTTGAGTTCAATGCTAAGAAAACACAGGTGTGTGCGTTAACAGCCAAAATGTCGCCGTTCCTTCTCCTTCCTCTCTTCGGGGCACTACTCTTTCGGCGCAGGGCTCCTTAAACTTACTAAGCATGAATATTTCTTGTGATCTGATTTCCAGGAACTACATCGAAACCGTGATCAAAACAGCCTCACGTTAGCTCGGTGTTCTAAACAAGGTGCGTCGATTTTTCACGCCTGACCAATTATGCCTGCTTTACATAACTCAGGTCCGGTCTTGCATGGAATATTGCTCGTACTTGTGGGATGGCTCCGCCAAGTACCTCCTCGATACCCTGGACAGACTGCAACGTCGTGCTGTCCGTATCTTTGGCGACGTAGAGGTCACGAACAACCTTGAGCCTCTGCAATTGAGTAGAGACATTGCGTCACTTAACGCCTTCGAGCGACTATATCACGGAGAGTACTCCGAAGAACTTTTTGACCTTATCCCACCTTCCCCCTTCCTACTCAGGAGCATGCGTGCCGGCCTTCGGAGCCATCAATTGACTGTCTCCACCTCAACATCACGTACAAAGAAATTTAGTACCTCTTTTCTTTGCCGTACTTCCAGAGTCCAGAACTTGGAATTCTTTGCCAGCAAATGTGTTCCCGCCTTCCTATAACATTGGTTCATTCAAAAGAGGCGTGAAATAGCACCGTTCGGGCCGGCAATGTGGAGGCGGCTAGAGCAGTGTCTGAACTGCACTAGCTGTCTTCGCATATGGACTCTTCTAACCGCTTCACGACAAATGACTCAACAACACCTGATGAGGTGTTGCGAGTCATTTGTCGTGCTTTTTATTTTAAAAAAAGTTAAGAGCTATCAAAGATGTACTGATGTCGCTATCAAAATCCCATGTTTTTGTTTTATTCTTTTAATTTTTTATTTAATTATAATAACCCATATCCTCCCAGAGTAATAATAAATTTTTATTCTTTTTAGATAATAATATAGACTGCCATGAGTGTTTCCATAAAAATAAAAGAATGAAAACTAAATTCTGCAGTGCCACTATTACATCTTTGACAGCTTCAAGTATATTAATATTGGGGACTTCAATATTAATATACTTGAGAAATCTGTTTCCTCGGTTAGATTATTAACATTGTTTGCTTCATTTGATTTAATTAATCAATTTTTAGAACCAACTAGAATCACTGCTTCATCAGCGACTTGTCTTGATAATGTTTTTTGTAGTCACTCACCTATTAATAAAGCTATTCTAACAAATCTGACGTCTGATCACTTTGGTCAGATGATAAATTTTAATATAAATAAGGCTGAGATACAAAAGAAAGTTACTTGTAGGCCAATAACGGCAAATCGTATTGACCGTTTCAAAAATAATGTTATTGTAAAACTTTCTGAGCTGTCATCATTGATATAAACAAAAAAGGGAAGATACGGCATCGACGCTCGGCGCGCGTTCCGGCTCAACTATGTCCATGGGCTCACTTGGCAAAAAGTGCGTCCTAGTTGCGCTTGGAATTTCAAACGAACACTTTCTCCCGGTAATTTGTTTAAATTGTGGTTGAACATTGGCTAAAATGCCGTCTTGTTCTTTTAATAAGTGTACAAACCACTCACGGAGAGAAAAAAAGTCACTTAGTTTCACTTTTCACCCGTAAAGTATATAAATTTTGAGTTTTAAATACAAATCTACTTAAAATAAACAAACCAGCCAAAATCGCCATATTGCTGCATAAGTGGAATAGAATTATACGTATAGGCATGCAAGTGACGGAGATAGCGCGTACTCCCGAGCGACCGAGTAGTTCCGAGTCCTACCGAAAGGTAGCATTACCTGGTAGCGTTAGCATAGAAAACACATTAAGAAAATAATAAGTAAAAATATATACACATTTTATGTCATGGTTTTGTTTACGATACTGCTATTTACAGATTTTCCAAAGATGAAAGAGGATACGCCTCGTAATTTGTAAAATACTAACTTCATGCATTTATGAAAGGGATTGAACTTATAAATCAAACTGCTTAGTATACAATAATCAGTATTTATTGTGAATGACGCGATATCAACTTGTGTCATATTAGTTATACAAAAATCGTAATATATTAGGCAGTACTTTCCAAAAATAATGTGGTCCAAAAGAAAACCATCCATGGAGGGGCTACCCGAAGAACCCCCATGTATGTTTTGATAAAATTTATTTTTTGTTGTTAATGTGAATATTGAATAAGTCCGCTAAATTAATTATACAGTTTTTAATTCGGACTAATCTAGACAAAAATATAATCTTTTTTTATATTGACGATATTTATATTCGTATTTTAGGAGGTTTTTACTTCGTAAACGACATAAAATTTTTCTATCTATTGGGTCAATACCTGCAAAATATCAAGCGACTTATTCAAAGGATTCAGAAATATTATTATAACAAGATGGATTTTTTTTAAATATTTAAATTTCAATTTAGGAATCCAACCCATTTTATAATAATAAAATTTTCAAATATAATATGTATATTTTTAAAATGGATTTAGAAAAGATCTACTTATAAGAAGTCTATTTCAGGTTGAGTTTGATGACACAAGTTGGTATCGCGTCATTCACAATAAAAAATGATTATTGTATACTAAGTAGTTTGATTTATAAGTTGAATCCCTTTCATAGATGCTTGTAGTTAGTATTTCACAAATTACGAGGCGTATCCTCTTTTCTCCCCTTACCGGGGACGATGGCACTTGATTTGTGTCATCTGGACCGGTAAATATATCCAAGTCACCGGGCCAGATGGGATACACTCTGGAAGGCGAGCAGAGCTGCGGGTAGTTGCTACTACTTAATATACTCGGTATGGAGATATGTTGCAATCTGAATTCCAGGAACTACATCGAAACCGTGATCAAAACAGCCTCACGGAAGCTCGATGTCCTGAACAAGGTGCGTCGATTTTTCACGCCTGACCAATTATATTTGTTTCACAAAACTCAGGTCTGGTCTTGCGTGGAATATTGCTCGCACTTGTGGAATGGCTCCGCCAAGTACCGCCTCGATGCACTGGACAGATTGCAGCGTCGTGCTGCCCGTATCATTGGCGATGTGGAAGTTACGAACAACCTTGAGCCTCTGCAATTGCATCGAGACATTGCGTCGCTTAGCGCCTTCTAACGGCTATATCACGAAGAGTGCTATGAAGAGCTTTTTGACCATAACCCACCTTCCCTCTTCCTACTCAGGAGCACGCGTGCAGGCCTTCGGAGTCATCAATTCACTGTCTCCACCTTAACATCACGCAATAATAAATTTAGTACCGTGTTTCTTTGTCGTACTTCCAAAACTTGGAATTATTTGCCGGCACATGTGTTCCCTCACTCCTATAACATAGGGTCCTTCAAAACAAACAAGCAACTTTTGGACCGGCAAGGAGGAGTCGGTCAGTGTCTAAACTGCACTAGCTGTAATAATTACAAATAAAGAAAGAAAACGATGAAAAATTGTATGCTCCAAGCGAGAATCCCACGTCTCCTGGGCCCTGGGGTCCAGCCAGACTAGCACTAGCTGTCTTCTCATAATATTATAGACTCTTCTTTCCGCTTAACATCAGGTGGTGTTGTAGCGTCCTGCTGTCGCTTACCTTTAAGTTAGTTTTTAAGTTTGTAGGATAGTAAGTGTTTTTTGGCAATAACTTCTTAAATTTAAAGAAAATAAGCTTTTTCTCGGTAGCATTCTCTTTATATTTTTATTTTGCTTCGTTCTGTGTAGTTTGTTTTTATCTTTATCATACTTTTAATTTTGTAAATATCTTCATACAAAATAATTCATTATTTCATTTCAATCTCGGACTATGCCATTTCAACCAGGTAATTTTAATCTTTTGTTTTTGAATCTCAGCCGGCTGTCCCCACCTTTAGTAATTCTATTTCCATCTCTTTCTTTAGTATGGCTACCGAGAGAACAGCATATTTCTTTATTCGAAATTCTAAATTCGTAATTCATTTATTTTGGCTGCTTTTCTCTTTGTCTTTTTCAAAATTATGTGTCAACGACGGCCGTTTAAATAAGGTCGGTCGTCTGATACTTGAGTTCAGTCGTCGAGTTTCTCTCGCACACTACGCACTGTGGTGCTGGCCGTTCCCGGGCCATTTGGCATTGGCCCGGGACTCAAGAAGGCTCCGCGTAACCTTTCGTCTTTGAATAAACGCCTGTGGCTGAAGATTCATCTGATCTGACTACGAGGCTCTGGATGCTGCTGCTGGACCCCGTCGCCTGAGCTCCGGGTGCTGTGAGCACCACCACTACTGGGCCGCGGCGCCAAGGCGTCGATACCGCTGAGCTGATCGGCCTGCCTGCTCCGCCTAGCCACTGCTGCTGGGCTAGGATCTGGACTTCGTACTCTACCCTCCGTACCCCTCTCCCTGACCTATATATATTCCTTTCGTACTACCACCGGTGGTCCATCGCGAGTGCCGAATTAATAATACGTGAGTGCCGGACCCTTTTCCCCCATATCCCCGCTCTATCCCTCCGTCGCGAGTGCTACCCCCTAGGGACACTAGGTATACAGATTTGTGTTTTTTAAAATAAATGTACATATTGTTGCTAACCTAACCTCTCTCTTATCTTTGTAGTATAGAGCTTTCCCTATTTCCTCCCTTCCTCTTATCTCTCCAGTTTTCTCTACTGATCCGTTACCCCTATTCTCCTCCTGGGAGTAGGTGTAACGCGACAGTTTGGCGCCTAACTTTAGTTTCTTTTTGTAAATATTTTAAAATTGTAAATAAGGGAAGCCCTCTTCTCTACATAAAACTTGCCTACCTTTCACATTATATTAAATATTACGCTACAGTGTTGAGTCATTTGCCGTACTTTTTATATAAAAAAAACAACGAAAAATATACAGGGTGGTGCTGTCAATACGACAATAAATTAAAACATGGGCTTTATTTACCTAGTTGAAGATCATATAGCTATCATTGGAAATGATTGTCGCTGGATGCATTTTAGTTCATAGTAATGGTTTACCACTTTCAAAAACATCTTATTTATTTGATAATTTCATGACATTTGTATGAAATATTTTAACATTGGCTGCATTATTTCATAAAATGTCCTGAATTTATCAAATTAATAAGATGTTTTTGAAAGTAGGAAACCATTTCTATGAATTAATATAGTCCATGTTTTAATTTATTGTCGTATTGACGGCACCACCCTGTATATTTCAATATAATTAATAAATTATATCTTCAACAATTTTATTAATGCTAAGATTAGTCACTGATGCTCGTAAAATATTATTAAAATTCCTAATTAAAATTATAGTATGCTTTCACAGTTTAAACGATTTGAAATAATTTGGGAATGTTTACAGTCTAAAAGCTTTTTGTTCTTACTATAGTAAAATTAATATTTTAAGTAAAAAAAAATAATTTTCTTATTTCGTAAGATTGTTTGTTGACGGTACCGCAGTACGAAGAAGGGGAGGTGGGAGACGAAGTCGGGAATTCCCTTTTGTAATAATATACACTAACAGTCGTCTCGCTTGCACTAGGCAGTCAAGGGCGTTTATCTATCTCTGTTACCTGATTACCGAGCTTCATGCGTATTTAGAAAAAAATGTTGCTGTGTGCGGACTCGTGTGTATGTAGTGCACGCAGCCCGTTTTTCGACGATGAAATGCTTAGGCGTACCGTATCTTCCCTTTTTTGTTTATATCAATGGCTGTCATTTGAAAATAGAAATCCTGACGTTTTGTATAGTAACTTATTTGACTGTGTTCAAAATGAATTCGAAAAAACCTTCACTATCAAAACTTTTATGTCGAACACTAAATTTAACTTCAATGAGTGGGCCACTAAAGGTATTTATAAAAGTAGAAACCAACTTTATGAATTATACGAGACTAGAAAGTATAACCACGCACCCTCTTTTGTTGACTATGTGAGGAATTATTCAAAGCTATTCAAAAAAGTATGTTTTATTGCTAAATCTTTATATATAAAAGATAAAATAATCAAGTCTAATAGTAAAGTTAAAGCTACATGGGAAGTTGTAAATCGTGAAACAGGTAAATCTAAGCCACGCGATACTAAAATTAGCTTAAAAAGAAATGACGTCATTTTAAATTCAGAAACAGATGTTGCCGGTGCTTTTGAAAATTATTTTACAAATATACCTATAATAACAACATCTACATTAAATTCTTCTCCAATGGAATCTGAAGAACTTTTGAAAAAATATGCACCATGTAAAACTGATCTTTGCTTTAAATTTAACTTTGTAAATCCCTCAGACATTATGAAGACTTTCACTAAGTTAAAACAAAAAAAGTCTCGTGATATATGGGACATGTCAGTGACAGTAATGAAGAACATAATAAGCAATATTGCACCTTATTTAGCTGTAATATTTAACAATTGTGTTGAGGAAGGGGTGTTTCCAGACTTAATGAAACACAGTAAAGTAATTCCTTTATTTAAATCTGGGTGCAAAAGTGACCCAACTAACTTTAGGCCTATTTCTATCTTACCTTCATTAAGTAAAATATTTGAAAAAATAATTGAAGACCAATTGCTGTCATACTTTATTAAAAATGAATTCCTCCATAGCGAACAATATGGGTTTACTAGAGGTCGTAGTACTACCGATGCTGGTGTTGCGCTTCTCAAGCATATTTTCGAAGCTTGGGAGGTGCGCCAGGATGCCATTGGTATATTTTGTGATCTTTCCAAGGCATTTGATTGTGTTGAACACGATACTCTTGTACGTAAACTGCGTCATTATGGTATTAAGGACAAAGCTTTAAAATTAATATCATCTTATTTAAGTGAAAGAATTCAAAAGATTGATATCAATGGAGTCAAATCTTCGGGGTCTTATTTGAAGATGGGAGTTCCACAGGGTTCTATTTTAGGGCCTTTTTTGTTTTTAATATATATTAATGATTTACCTTTCTATGTTAAAAACCTTTGTGATATTGTTTTGTTTGCTGATGATACCTCTCTCATATTTAAAGTTGACCGGAAAAAAAATTGTTTTGACGATGTAAACAGGGCACTTTCGAGGGTCTTAGATTGGTTTACTTTGAATAATTTACAATTGAATACTAAGAAGACCAAGTGTGTAAAATTCTCTCTACCTAATGTGAATAATGTTCAAACCTTTTTAAAAATGAATAATGAAGAGCTTGAATAAGTTAACACTACTGTATTTTTAGGCATAACGTTAGATTCTAAGCTACAGTGGTTTGGTCATATAGAAACTCTTGCAGGAAAGCTTAGCTCAGCTGCTTATGCTGTTAGAAAAATTAGAAACCTAACTGATGTTGACACAGCTCGACTGGTGTATTTCAGTTATTTTCATAGTGTCATGTCTTACGGTATTTTGCTGTGGGGTAAAGCAGCCGATATTCAAACTATCTTTGTCCTACAAAAACGTGCAATAAGATCTATTTACAAGTTAGGCTCTAGAGATTCCCTTCGTGAATTGTTTAAAGAAATAAAAATACTTACTGTACCTTCCCAATACATTTACAGCTGTATAATTTATATTTATCAGAACAAATACACTTTTGAAAAAAACAGTGACACTCACAATATAAATACTAGAAATAAGAATAAGTTAGCTATTTTAAGTTATAGACTAAAAAAAACACGCAATTCTTTTATTGGGCAAGGTATACGCTTTTATAACAAAATTCCCGCAGCAATTACTAATTTACCACTACATAAATTTAAATTATTAGTCAAAAACACCTTGCAAACTAAAGGTTATTACACTATTAATGATTATGTGAATGACAAATTTGTGTGGAAAGAAACTGTACTCCAATTTTCACTAGATATGCCAATTTGATAATATATAATATTTAATTTATTTAATTTTATAATATGTATTGTGTTGTTGTGACTGTGCATTGTCGGACAGCCTTAAAATAAAGTTAAAACTTTTGTTATTAAGTTTGTATATCGTTTCTAACTAGCTATACTTTTACTATTTTTTTTTCTGTATGGCACTGCACAGCAAAATATTGAAATAATTTATTTATTTATTTATTTATTTAATAATAATTAAACGGGTTGCCCCAATTACATAATTATATAAGATTTAAGCAATAATATTAATACATTTAAATAATATTAAATTAAATTAAACATTCTCGGTGCACTAAACTAAACATTTTCACAAAAGTTTAAGCAAACACACAAAAATGGCTTTAATTCACCATCAAACACATCCAGGTCTGGGAAAGCAATTAAGAGGGTGTTGAGAGCGGTATGCATGCGACAGAGAGGGGACTGGGCATGAGCTACCGTGCGGCACATAGGCCGTGCGAATAGGCGGTGTTGACGGCACGCACGCCGCTGCAAATAGTTGTTTGGTACGTACAATCTGGAGAGCTGCTCCACCAACTCGGGCGCATCAACAGATCCACGCAATATTCCTACCGCACACCGAATCTCTTCGAATGCCCTTCTGACTTCCAAAGAGTTCATTCCTAGGCAACCCAACAAAAAGTTAGTGGGGTACAAAAAAGGATAATAACCATATAGTCGCTTATAATAAAATCTGAGAAAAGCCTTCTGAACCTTTTCCACCATGAGCTTGTATTTAGCCTCGTGCGGGCTCCACACACATGCACTAGACTCCAATTTGCTTCTAATAAGGCTAGTAAACATAAGCTTCATAACATTGGGGTCATGAAAATCACGCAGATTACGCAGCACAAACCCTAATCGACTGAAACAACCTTTAGTAAGTTTGAAAATATGCTCATTGAAAGTTAGTGATTTATCGAAAATCACCCCCAGATCTTTTATAGAATCTGAACGTGAGATCATTTTACCCCCCAACCTATATTTGTACATAACAGGAGAACGCCGGCGCGAAAAGGTCATGACGAAACACTTATCAAAGTTAAATTGCAACAAATTGTTGTCACTCCACCCCTGCAGGGCATCGATATCTTGTTGCATAAGTTGAAAATCTTCTTCGCTGTCAACCTCAGCATAGAGTTTCAGATCGTCCGCATAGAGAAGACACTTAGCGTAATTGAGAACCTTAACAATATCGTTTATCATGATTAAGAACAACAATGGTCCGAGGACCGATCCCTGAGTGACGCCAGAGGGCGTGGTGTAGGATTCCGAAACATAACAGCCATACCTCACGAATTGTCGTCGATCCCGGAGATAATCAGAAAACAGTTGTAGAAGTTGAGGAGAAAAACCCATTGCGTCTAGTTTTAACAGAAGTATGTTACAATCTACCCGATCGAATGCTTTACGAAAATCAAAGTAAACGACATCTATTTGACCACCACGCTCCAAACCACTAGAAAGGTGCCCAACTAAGGTCAACAGATTTGTATTGACAGATCTTGCTGGCCTAAATCCATGCTGCTCATTACAGAGATACGGTTGGATTACTATCAACACTCTCGCGGGCCAGGACAACATCAAGCTTACCACCAAAATAATTATAAATATCATTTTTATCAACTAAGTTACAGTAAGACATAAAATAACAATAATAATTCGATACATTGATAGATGCACTATTCATATTAATATCTCCCATAATTATCACCACTCCCTTTAAAGTATTTATAAAACTTTCCACCTTGGTAAACCAATCAAGATAGACACTGTCCGTAACATTAGGTGCAATATAAACAGCACATAAAAATATCTTATGGCCGTTCATTGTTAAAGACGCCCAGAGATCCTCACCAGAAGCAGTTTCTAGATCACGGCAACGGCATAAAGTTATGCCAGATCGAGCCGCCAGCAACACCCCACCACCCCACGATCCACGGTCACGTCGAAGAATACTCCAATCTCCACCCCCAGTAACCTCAGCGTCCATCACAGAATCATCCAAAAATGTCTCCGTAGCTACCACAATTTCGTGTTGCAGCAACATTAAACTTGTATTCCATATCTGGAGCTTAGTTTTTATTCCTCTTACATTCTGGTACACTATAGAGAGAGCAGGCATTTTACTTTTTACACTAGTTTTATCAATATTATTTGCAACCGGATTAGTGGGATTCAGCTTGGTTACTACGTCGCTAGTGCGGCCTCTCGCGCTCTCGTTCGAAACGAAAGGGACGCCTCCATGGTTTTATACAGACATCTTCAGGCCAGTTGTTGGGTGCCAGAACACTTTCAGATGCATGCAATGGAACATTTAATTTAAAAGAAGCGTAAGGACCACGTGCTTTTAGGCTTTCTACTGAGCAATCTTCGCTTCCAGTAATGTTTCCAAGATGCTTTTTCACTTGTTCTTCAGATGTCCCTCTTTTGACATAGAAAAGATGAAAATTTCGCCGTCTTTCTGACGCCTGAAGTTCAGTTGAACCAGGCGCAGCGGTGCCCCGCAACAGGTCCTGAGGTGGACTCTTAGTACGTCGTGGCCTTCTAATGTCCTCAATCCTACTCTCACTACGCATAGCAGTTGGCACTGGAGTTTCACCAATAGGTATAGGAGCAGGAGTAGATCCTAGTTTTGGCTTATCAGGAGTCTTCGCACTATTCTTGACTGCGATATTGGTCCTGCTCCCATCATGGATCTTATCGTCGATATATAATGGATATATAGTGGATATATAATGTAACCACAACAATTGTGACTTCATATTTTGAAAAGAGTGACTACACGAGTTTGTTGCCGGAGTCTTCTCGGTAGTTCAACTTTTGGAACCGGTGTAAATTTAGACATGATAGACAGATTTACAATAAGACATTGTAAGACCATTTCTTAAATAGATATACATAATTTGTGATTTTTGACGATTCGAAAGAGCTTCTTAGGAGCCTACTTGAATAAATATATTTTTGATTTTGATTTTGATTTTGAGCTCATAACTTGTAAATGTGAATCTTTATATTTCGTCAATCTATATTTAGAGTTTGTACTGATGTGGACTATCGATATTTGTGGGTTTCATGCGTTACCGCCATATTGGTCAATAAATCATAACTCTTCATACAAAAATATGCAAACCTCTTTGTCAACATCCCTATTACAATATTGCGGTGAGGGACTCAAATTAAAGTTCGTCGCTGAGTGTCAGAGCGGGAGTAAGATGTCCATTGTGATTGGTCTAAGTTTCGGCAGCCCTGATTTGACATGATAGAGATAGATCAACATTAAGCAAAAATCTTGCTTATTATTACTATATTTTTTACGATTTATCTATTCTCGGTCTCGGTTCTCTGTCTTGGCCGAGAAGAAAATACTGTCTCGGTCGACCCTTAATGAAGTTCATCTTTTATAAAATTGTGTAAGGAGGTGTTTCATATCCGGTTTAAAATTGTGTATATCGGAAATATTTCCTGTTTTTTCTGAAAAATTTCCTGAATCCAGGAATTCGAATTCCTTTGCTAAGTCCACAAGTATCAATTTAGCAAAATACCATTGGGCCTGATTCTGATGACACACTTTATGTTTAAATTTAAGTATGACGACCGCCTGGCCGAGTGGTCTGTACCCCAGGCTACTCGGTCAAGAGGTCCCGGGTTCGAATCCCGGTAGGAACAAATATTTGTATGATGAGTACGAGCATTTGTTTACGAGTCATGGATGTTTATGTGTTTATTTGGTATATTTCTAATATTTATGTGCATGTTATTATCATTATTTCTCCGTTATCTAGTATTTATAATACAAGCTCTTAATGATGCTTACTTTGGGCTGGATAATAGGTGTGAGTGTAAAAAAAAAAAAAGTACAGTCATAATAGAAAAAAGATAGCAAGAACAGTGTTGCTAGATGACTGTGTGAACTTGGGGAAGTTCACACAGTCAATTTTTGGGGGAATTTCGAATAAGGACGGGGGGCCGTCCTTATTCGAAATTCCCCCAAAAATTGACATTTCTGACAAAAAACCTCCATGTAGTACTAAAATAATATTAAATTTCGGGGACTTTTAATTCGAAATCAAAAAGCTCGATTCAATTGTACACAAACTAACTGATTTGACAGGACTAAACAAATTTAGACTATTCTAGTCAAGTTAGTTTGTGTACACACGCCAGTACATCAAGTATAACAGTTGCGCTACGAAAACCGCCTCTATTACAAACGCTGTAAGGGCGGTCTCAAGGTCAAACTGTTACGCTTGATGTGCCGTCGACTGTACATCCGCAATCCGATTAAGGTTAAGGCCTAAATACAGCGAATATAATGACATAGATGTATTTTTTTATTGAAAAAAAAAAATCTATTTAATTATACAGAACAATACATTACCGAGCGAACACAGATTATTTGTGGATACATATATCATTAATCTGTGATTTAAATTCACTCTCTAAACCACAGCACTGAACTAGAGATACCTTTTTTTTCGGCAAAGGGACCCAGCCTATACACCCATTTCTTTATAAAACAAGAATGTTGTGGAGAATCGTGTTTGGCTTAAAAGTCTCCGAATTTCCTCCCACTTTATTATTTCCCTCCGAAAATCCCCCCCAGGTCTTATCTCTCCGAAACTCCCTCCGAAGTAAAAAAAAACCTCCGAATTTGCAGGGAATTCCCCCCATCTGGCATCACTGAGCAAGAATTCGTTTAGAGCTGTCAACTAAATTTAGACAGATTTCAAAGGAACCATAGACAATTTTAGACGGCATATACCGAGGTGCCTTCTAAACACTGCATTTTATCATGTTTCTTCTCCTTTTCTAAGCGGTAAAGTGTTATCTTGCAAAAGGATAACAATTCTACCAGCACAATGCTTTGACTAGTGTTCCCGAGGCCTATAGGCTTTTAGGCTTCTTTTTAAGGCTAGCCTATGAATTAAGGGGCTACAGCGGGATAAAAGCCTAAAAAGGCTTTTAGGCCTTTAGGCCTTTTACATAGCCTTTTATTGTCTACCCGAGGACTATATGCTTTTAGCCTTTTTGTAGGCTAGGCACATATTTAAAAGGAAAGGTTAAAAGCCTATAAATATTTTTAGTCCTTTAAGCTAGGTCTATTTTATTTATTGTTTGAGTATAATGATCGTCAACTTAATTATACGATTTTAAATATTGTTTCAATAATATGAGATCTTCAATGTGCTTGTCATCATGGCTAAATTTTTTTGGAAATAATATATAACAAGTACTTATTATGTCCAATTTCAAATAACATTCGTTTTCATTAAATTTGAAAATAAATAAAAATAAATACAATACAAAAATAAATCTTGTTTCTGTCATAATCTGAATAATGGCCATAGCCTTATAATAAGACTTCTACTTGAAAAAGACTTTAGTCACAAAAAAGCCTAAAAGGCTTTTATTAGGCCTATAGGTTTTTTAAAGTGAGTAGCCTTTTAAAAGCCTACTATTCTATCATGGCCATAAAAAAGAACTTATAGGCTTAATTTTAGGCCTAAATGAATGTGAAAATGTGGGAGTAGTACAGATGTTGTTCTTTAGGGTCGAAAATTGAACATACATTTCTTAATGTCTAATCAAATGATAGCCATCCTTTTCGTATTCATACTGAGCGAAAGAAATGCACTGAACTAAAATTTAAAATTAGCATGTGTTCTTCAGAATAAGGGCCATTATCTGGTTTGTGGGTACTCCACAAATTAAATAGCTCAATTTAATACTATTAAATTATTTATTAACTAATTCTTCAAGTGTCCTATTTATTACACTCATTAATTATGATGCCACAGTGTTTTTCATGTATAAAGAGTAATTATACTCCCTGAATGGTACATCATAGGTTAGATAGCCTTGGTCCCAAGCTCGTTCAATAGCAACAAGAAGCTCCTTGTGCTTTTTTTGACATATTCCTGTTTTATAAGCATCCAATATCTGAAAAGACAACTACATCAGGAATATACTTATAGAAAATACATAATTATTTTAGGATTTCAGGTTACAATAGTATTAAATACTCTTTGCATGTCAACTTTATATTTACATAAAAAAGTACCAATATTTTACATACTTGGCCAGTATACTCTGAAATAAACTGCTCTAGTAGCCTTGTATTGCGGTGATCTAGAACTAAATATTCATCTCTGCATATGGGGCACGGGTTTCCAGTAGATATAATTCCATTTCTCACACACGTTTTCCTTGTTTTTTTGGGGGCGAATCCACCTTTGTGATTTCGGCGGTATAATAACCACACTGGATTATCGCCATATGTTTGGTTATAAGCTGAACTTTGCATATATTTCATGCTGGTTTCTACAGGTACAATTTTTGTTCTATCTTTTAAAGGATCTACATTAGTCTGATTGTCAGTTTGATCAGAGTAAAGTCGAATGGCAGGTTTAAAATAAGCTAAGAGTAATCTATTGACCTGTGATCGAATAGTATTTCTTAGAGCCATTCTCTTTGAAATATAGCTTTATAAATTTATATTTACTGAAAATTAAACAATTATTTTTTAATGTTTTATCGTGGTTTTGTTGTACTAACCACATATAAACTCACAGATTAATGTTAGATGTCTAAACAAAAATACTAACCCAAGAAATGTACAAAGAATTGAGTTATCAGACTGTCAGTGTCACAGATTAGAAAGAGTGAGTCAAAGAGTAATGTAAGTATGAGTGAGTATGTCTAAAGTCAGTGTCACGCATCACGGGGCGCGTTCCAAGCCTACAACTTTTTACCCTAAGGCCGTTCCGTACCTTTCGGCATGACGTTTGGCAGTCACAACTACCCCGTTCCGAGCTTCGGAGAGTTGCAACTTTTTGGCGATCAATTTTGTTTGATGGTTAAAAAACACTCTGACATTTTAAACGTCATTTGCATAGGTGACCATCCGTCAAATGAGATGTCAAATGTCAAAATTCAAAAAGGCACTTCTTATTTTTAGTTTATTTTAATTAAAAGTGAATTTAAGTTTATATACAAACTAAATACAGAAAATTTAATGCGGAATGGAAGACTTCGTATTAGTTTTAGCTATTGTTGAAACTGCTTGTCAAAATTTTAGGTCATAAAAACAATTTGTGTCGTTCCACACCTTAGAGCAAGACAAAAAACAACTCTGAGTGTTTGGAGTGTAGGCTCGGAACGAGCCCCAAGTAGTAGTTCTGAGGGCCTAGACAAGATGCCATTTGACAATTGCTATCGCTATCGCTAAGTGGATAATATATGGGATTTGACATCAGTTCTCGATTGACTTTCGATTGTAAATGTCAAATCCCATACATTTTCCATTTAGCGATAGCGATAGCGATTATCGATAGGCATCTTGTCTAGGCCCTTTCTTTATCCCCACAGGGAAAGGCAATGGTACAGAGCCATACAGCCAAGCACGCATCACGAAACGAGGAAGGATTAAGTCACGTTAGATTTTTTTATTTTATATAATTCTCCCTTTAAAGGGAAAGCAAAGGGTACCAATGCCCATACAGCCATGTCTTCAGTATTTCTTTATTTCTTCTTTTATGGCATTAAAATGCTGGCGTAACACATTTCAATGCCTCTTGGCAGTATTTGACACGAAATATATAATGACAGTGACTTTTTGTGCTACTTGGTGAGGTATTTCACACCATAATCACTTTTATTCTAATAATATTTTAGTTGCACGTCAACACAAACACTTGAATAATAAAACTACGCCTCTTTTATAACTCAATGATCGCTCCGACACAATTTTTAATAAATCAATAAAAATCTTGACTGACACCACAATAACCCGCAAAACACTCCGTATGAGATAGATATTAGTTTAACAGAGGTCACAGATCACTAAACAGGGATAGCGTCTTAGAACAAAAAAATTGTTCTGAGGATAGCGCGACTCAGGCCACCGACACTGAATGAATTGTGTTCAAATTTAAAAAGTATGCCCTCAAATCACCTCAGAACAATATCTAAAGCAAATCACGGACACTAGAGATGCTACGCAATAGAGATGCCTCAAATTAAAGTGAGCACCTGCCACAGACTACTTTAGAGATACTACGGTACGATTCTTTTCTATCTATTTCTAGTGTTGATTAACTTGTCAATTCTACTAGCCCGCCATATTTACTAAATATCCACTTTCGCCATAAGGCAAATTGAAATATTCATCATCATTTCAGCCGAGAGACGCCCACTGCTGGGCATAAGCCTTCCCCAGAGATCTCCAAACCGATCGGTCCTGCGCTGCCCGCACCCACCGGCTTCCCGCGAGCCTCACCAAATAGTCGGTCCACTTTGTGGGGGGCGTACTAAAGTTGCGTCTCCCGGCACGCAGCCGCCACTCGAGGACCTTTCCGCTACAACGGCCGTCAGTCCTCCTTACAATGTGGCCTGCCCACTGCCACTTGAGGTTCGCAATTCTTCGGGCTACGTCCTCCTGTGGATCGGTGACCTTAGTTCTCCTGCGGATCTCACCATTTCTGATTCGATTACGCAGAGAAACCCCGAGCATAGCCCTCTCCATTTCCCTTTGGGTGACATTCAGCCTTCTTATGAGGCCCATTATAAGCGGCCACGTCTTAGTAACGTAAGTCATCACTGGCAATACACACGAATGAAAGACTTTCGTCTTGAGACACTGCGGTGCGACAACGCTGCCCAGCCGAGTTGGAACCGTCGATTAACCTCTTTCTGGAAGTTGAACTTACCAAGTTGGACTGTTTCTCCCAGGTAAACATATTCGTTAACAACTGCCAGCGTAGAGCTTCCAACTTTTACAGGAGTGGGTAAGACATGGGAATTTGACATAATTTTCGTCTTATCCATGTTCATTTTATTACCAACTTGTTGGGAGACTATACAGAGGTCGTCGAGCATTGTGCCTAGGTCCTCAAGGGTCTTAGCCACGACTACGATATCATCAGCAAAACGAAGGTAAGTCATGCACTCGCCGTTAATGTAGATGCCAAGTCCTCTCCAGTTCAAAAGCGTAAACACATCCTCCAACTCGGCTACCAACAGTTTCGGCAAAATCATAATGGCAGGTTGTACTTTTCGGTCTTCTGTGTAACCTGCAGCAGCGTATGTATGTGGTCTATGGTACTAAAGCATTTACGGAATCCCGCTTGTTCGGGTGGCTGGAAGTCGTCAAACCTGCGTGCGAGACGATTCGATAAAACTCTCGAAAACAGCTTGTAAACATGACTCAGGAGCGTGATGGGTCTGCTGTTCTTCAATTGGGTCACCCTTTTTTAAGAAGAGTGCCACCACGCTCTGTGCCATGCTTTTGGCGTTTTACCCTCGACCATGATGGAGTTAAATAGCTTCTGCGGAGTTTTCAGGACCACACGTCTACCTGATTTCAAAAGCTCTGCTGTAATTCCATCGTTGCCCGGTGCCTTGTTGTTCTTGAGCTGTTTGAGAGCTACACTAATCTCGTACAGGCTGACGTCCGGGATATCTTCTGTGTAGTGTCGGGTTACTTTGGCGCTTGGATCGGTGGCCTGAGTGACAGGTGTGCGTGATGTCGCGCAAAGCTCTCCGTAGAAGTTTTCAATCTCGGCCAAAAGATCAGGTCTTGCTTCGTCAGCAAACTTTGTCCAAGCGACAGATCTTTTGCGAACACTTTAGAGCCTTTGTTCCGCTCGATCGCCTCTTTAATACGTTCATGAACTCGGCGTAAGTCACGAGTCAAGGACTTAGAGATCTGCTTATTGAGCTGCCGACGAGGATCCTCAGAAGACTGCAAAGCCATACGTCTTTTCTCCATCAGCTTCAACGTTGGCCAGAGATAATTACCCCTTTTGTTAGGGCGGGGTTTGAAGAACTTGGAACCAACCGTAAGGACAGCTTCCACGAACCTGTCATTGTAAATGTCCACATCTGTGCAGTCCTCCAGGCAATCGAAGCGATTTTGCAGTTCGAGCTGAAAGAGGGGTTTTGGATCTGGATAGCTGCAGGGCGGATTGAATATCCGAGTCTTAGTCGACATGATGAAGTCGATCTCATTTTTTGTAACGCCATCCAGACTTTTCCAGGTTTATTTTCAATGTGGCCGTTTTTTGAAGAATGAGTTCGTCATGAAGAGTCCCTTCCTCTCCATATAATCGGTTAGCATTTGACCTCTATAGTTCCGGATTCCAGTTCCAAATTGCCCCACTTTCAACTCATCATCACCACGATTGCCCAGCCTTGCGTTGAAGTCTGCCATGACGACGGTGTAGTGAGTTTTGGAAGAACGTATTGCCCGAGAGATATCCTCATACATTACTTGTACTTCCTCGCCGGGGTGAGTCGAGGTCGGGCGTATACCTATATGACCTTCAACGAATACCGTTTCGTGATTCTGAGTATAAGGTACGCCACTTTATTCGACACACTTCCGATTTGTACACAACGTTGTTCACGAGAGACTTGTGGACAATGAACCCGACACCACCTTGGAACAGATCTTCGCCCTCCCGGAAATAGAGCAGGTTGCCGGATTTAAGAACCATTGTGTCCTCGCCCTCTCGTCGGACTTCAGATAGTCCCACTATACTCCAGCGAATCCTACTCAAATCGTCCTCTAGTTCCAGCAGCTTCTCCTCGGTCTGCAGTGTGCTTGTGTTATAAGTTGCCAGGGCCAAGGTCGTATGACGGGATATCGTCGCCACCCGGGGATTTTTAGCACCTCTGGTCACGGCACCTCGCCAACGTCCGTTACCGCCGGCACGACCTCCGGAACCACCGGGCACTTGGGGCCTTGGGTTTATGTCATTCATTAATGGGGGCATTTGGGCCGTCACCCACCACGCTTGCCCAGTGCGGGTTGGTGAGGAGCGCCAGCGCCTCGTCTGTTAATTGGCAGGATGCACCACGTGCAGGATCCTGTAAGGTGTTGTTCGGAAATCCTTACACCCCTTAATTGAATTATTATCCGAAAAAAGCTTCTCAGACGTAGTGTTAGTACTAAATGTGGCAAATCTTTAAAGAAAGGTGAAATATGTGGTGGATTCTCATCATATATTTTGCGTCGAATTCTCCCAAGATGCATTGAAATGTGTAATACCAACATTTCAATCCAATAAATGAAGAAATAAAAGAAATACTGCACGCGTAGCACAAGGAACACGAGAAGCTCGAGAAGAACGGTTTTGTCTACACCGTAATGTCATTTTTACCCGAAAAAAATGATATTACGGTGTAGAAAAAACCGTAATTTTTACCCGAGAAAAATACAAACACGCTGCGAATGTGTGGGTAAGCACCGGAGCTCTCAGTGCTGTCCACAGATTAGAAAGAGTATGGTGCTGTCCGAGACGCGGGCAAAGTAAGACATGTATATTGAATCTTTATTCAAGCGTCGCTTCAAGTAGCGTCAGTATGGAAAGATTGAAAAGTAAACGTCGAAAAGTTGACCATGCATTGTCACAAAAAATAAAGAATTCGCGAAAAAAAATAGCTATTTCATACTAATTGTAATATCTACACGGCTTGTTTGTATTTTATATGAAACAGTTTTTTTTTTCGTGATTTCAATTTTATTTTTTAACAAATCGTGTTTAAGATAACGAGCACTGCCACGTGCTTTCATTTCCGAGGGCGTCCCCCTCATCATTTCAGCCGAGAGACGCCCACTGCTGGGCATAGGCCTCCCCCAAAGATCTCCATACCGATCGGTTCTGCGCTGTCCGCATCCATCGGCTTCCCGCGACCCTCACCAGATCGTCGGTCCACCTTGTGGGAGGCCTACCAACGCTGCGTCTCCCGGTACGCGGCCGCCACTCGAGGACCTTTCCGCCCCAACGGACGTCAGTCCTTCTTGCAATGTGGCCTGCCCACTGCCACTTGAGGTTCGCAATTCTTCGGGCTACATCCTCCTGCGTATCGGTGACCTTAGTTCTCCTGAGGATCTCACCATTTCTGATTCGATCACGCAGAGAAACCCCGAGCATAGCCCTCTCCATTGCCCTTTGGGTGACATTGAGCCTTCTTATTAGGCCTATTGTAAGCGGCCAGGTCTCAGTTCCGTAAGTCATCACTGGCAACACACACGAATTTAAGCCTTTCGTCTTGAGACACTGCGGTAGTTGGGCCGAGAATATGCTGCGAAGCTTCCCGAACGCTGCGCAGCCGAGTTGGATCCGTCGATTGACCTCTTTCTGGAAGTTGAACTTACCAAGTTGGACTATTTGTCCCAGGTAAACATATTCGTCAACAATTTCCAGTGTAGAGCTTCCAACCTTTACAGGAGTGGGGACGACATGGGAATTCGACATTATTTTTGTCTTATCCATGTTTATTTTAAGACCCACTTGTTGGGAGACTCTACAGAGGTCGTCGAGCATTGTGCTCAAGTCTTCCAGGTTTTTAGCCATGACTACGATATCATCCGCAAATTTCTATTTGTTTATTGTTTTTTTTATATACATATTTGTTGTATTAACATTAAATAAATGTACAAAAACAAACCTAAGTAAACGTTTATTTTAATTTCTCTCCATAACAATGGACCATAATAATGACCTGACAATAGAAATATTTTTAAGTTAATAACAATGAATAAATAATGAAGCCTGTATTTTAATAGGTATAATAATAGTTGATTGAAATGACTAGGTACGCTGAGCATCATTGATAAGTAGGTAGCGTAAATAAAATATCATAACTAGCCATTATAATATGTAGAAAACTTTTTGTTTTAAATGAATGCAATGGTCTTAGCCGTACTTTAATTTTAAATCAAGTTGAAACAATGAAGCGAAGAGAGTAGACCGCGTACGTAGCTAGCTGTAACTATAGCTACCTATAAACCTACACATATTTAGTCGGAGGCTATAACGAAGAAATACAAATTTTAATAGTCGTCGCGATCACGTTCAAGGCCATCTACGAGTATTGTAAGTACAGAGTACTTGAGAGAGAGCCGTTAGAAAGAGACGATGAGAGACATATGTTTATCCTTTGCGCCCAAATTTTCTGTGCGTTGCGCTCTAGGTTCAAGGACAAACTGTTACGCTTGACGTGCTGCCGACTGTACTCGCCGTTTATGTTGATGCCAAGTCCTCTCTAGTCCAAAAGCTTAAACACATCCTCCAACGCGGCAGTGAACAGTTTCGGCGATATAACATCGCCCTGTCTCAC
This sequence comes from Nymphula nitidulata, assembly GCA_947347705.1. Lineage (NCBI taxonomy): Eukaryota > Metazoa > Arthropoda > Insecta > Lepidoptera > Crambidae > Nymphula > Nymphula nitidulata. Next base: position 17,232,369 of record OX374618.1, on the reverse strand, counting down.
ACCTCGCTGAAGACGTATTGGTTCCGAGTTTTGGTCCTGAAGGCGGGCTGACATAGTGGCGTTTTCGTACAGTGACTGCAGCACTTGGATGTACCGATAGTCTATTTGGCATCTCTGGAGTGACTGAAGCACGGCCCAGGTCTCGACAGAATCGAAGGCTTACTCATAGTCCACGAACGCTAAGCATAATGGCAGATTGTACTCTTCGGTCTTCTGTATAACCTGCCGCAGCGTATGTATGTGGTCTATGATGGTACTAAAGCCTTTTCGGAATCCGGCTTGTTCGGGAGGCTGGAAGTCGTCGAACCTGCGTTCGAGACGATTTGTTATAACTCTCGAAAACAACTTGTAAACATGACTCAGGAGCGTGATGGGTCTATAATTCTTCAATTGGGTCCGATCACCCTTTTTGAAGAAAAGTGTCACCACGCCCCCATGCCATGTCATAGGCGTTTCACCCTCGAGGATGATGGAGTTAAATAGCCTCTGAAGCGCCCTCAGGACTGGTCGTCCACCTGCTTTCAAAAGCTCCGCTGTAACTCCATCGTCGCCCGACGCCTTGTTGTTCGTCTTGCGTCCCCCTAACATCCTGCATTATAAATACAAGATGATTCAGATGAAACTGATAATAAATTATTCGAGTTATTCTGATTAATTTAATTAAATATAACACATGTAAAAATGGTCTTATTTTATTTTGTCCTTGTTGTTTAAGAACCTTCAAAATATCATGATTTTTTTTAACACTACTTAGATGACAAACAAGCTGGCGGCCCACCTGGTGGTAAGCGGTTACCGTCGCCTATAGACACCTGCAATAACAAGGAAAAGCACTTGATATTGCAGGTGCATTGTCATCCTGAGACCAAAGATGAAATGCCGTCCATGCCCAGTAATTACACTGGCTACCTTTCCCATCAATCCGAAACACAGCGAACTGTTTCACGGCTGAAATAAGAAAGGTGGTGGTACCTACCCAGGCGACCCTACATATGGGTCTACCACCTGTTTTATTTTTTATTTACTCATCTGCTTATTTTATTTATTATTAGTTTTTTTTTATACAACTAGATGACAAACAATCTGACGGCCCACCTGGTGGTAAGCGGTTACCGCCGCCTATAGACACCTGCAATAATAAGGAAAAGCACTTGATATTGCAGGTGCGTTGTCATCCTGAGGCCTAATATGGAATGCCGTCCATGTCCTGTATTTTAATAAAATAAGTTTTACAGATTCACATTCACATTTGATAATGATTATACCTATTTCCATCTTTTAAAATTTATATGCTAACGCCACTCGTATTCACGCACATTCGCAGCGTGTTTGGACACTTGGTGACCACAAGTAAAGCGCTTGTCATTCGTATGCGCGATAAGACGAATTCTTTGGCCACACCTGTCGCGACAACGCAAATCTTCGCGTTATCGCGATAATGTAGCCGTAGCATCACAGGAAGAATTAACAAAAAAAATGTATTTTACAATTATTAAAAAATGTGTCGGAGCGAACTTTGTGTTATAAAAGCGGTGAAGTTTTATAAAAAAAGTGTTTGTCTTGACGTCAACTAAAAGATTAGTAGATTAAAAGTTATTATAGTGAGAAATTATCTGGGAGGATCTCGGTGGCGTAGTGGTTTGAGCGCTCTGGTTTCGATCACGAAAACAAAGCAACTTTCGCCATGGTTGGTACCGGGATAGGTCAATATATATATTATATAAAGCTAAACTACCACTCACTCACTGACTGACTCACCCAGGGCTTTTTTCGAGTGGATCGAGTTTGAGTTTGCCCAAGTGATGTATGGGTGAGTTTTACTACTTTTTAATTCGAGTTGGGATCGGTGGTGAGTGGTTTTTTTTTCCAAGATGGCGCCCAGAGCGCGTCATCAACTTTTTTCCGTTCCGGCCGATCGTTCCCAAACTCGCGGGGGTCGTAGGTGGTGTCCACATGACATCTTCGAAAAAGTCGCCATCTTGAAAAACAAAATGGCCGCGGCGCCATCTTGTACTTTTTGGAGTCGTTTCCGAGAGATCGCCACGGGCTCCGCGGGCGGCCGATTTGCTCGGTTTTTTCGACAACTCGTCGCAATCATAGTCTACTTTGACAAAATGGCGGTGCCGGCGCGAAATACAAGATGGCGGCGTCACCGGCGGCCATAAAGTGCGGCCGAGTGAAAAACGCAATTTTCGCTGGCAATTTCGACCGACACGGAGGTGTCTGAGCGGGATGGCAAGTACTGGGGCCAGGTAGAACTCGGTGGGGAGTGTTGTCATGTGAAAAAAAAATTCCCCATTTTCGGGTAGTTTTCCCCGTTTTTAGGGAAAAGTGATTGCGGCGCACCCAGGTGTTGCTCGGCGAAAATTGCGGTACCCCCCGATGGAGGGGCGGCCGGGAACGACTTTGGGCAAAATTTGTCCCGATCGACTGGCAACACTGGCCGCGGCGCGGAAAAGAATTTTTTCGAAAAAGGGTTCCATAAACAAAAATGTCCAGGTGTCTGGGTGACCAGGGGGAAAAAAGTGACAATGGGGAGTTTCGGGTTATATAGCTGGCATCTCAGGAAAACTCCAAGACCATGAAAAACCAAGATGGCGGCGGCGCTGGCGGCCATTTTGTAAAAAGTTGCAATTTTGGAAATTTTTAACCCGACTTTTCGCCCAGATGGCAACACTGGACTCGGTCGACGTGTACTGGGTGGTCACGCCTCTCTATGAGGTGTGTTGCCATGTGCAAAAATTTTCCCCGTTTCTGGGGTAATTTGCGAGATTTACCCCAAAAAGCAAAAAAATTGAAATACGCGTTTTTTTGACAAACCAAACACGTGGTGCCCTTGATTTTGCTCTTCCGAATGACATTTGGCCATTTTTGTCGTGGTCGACTGGCAACACTGCGAGCTATGGGAGACACAATCTTGGACCCGCATTTTTCACTTTGGCTTGCCATAGCGCGGCTCGGTTTTACCCTAGGTGGCAGTTTGAGACTTTTTTGGATTCGCTAGACGTTTGGCTAATCATTGTGGGTAGCCAGTGTTGCCAGGCTCTCACGACGGATGTGCTGGCGGCCATTAAGGGGGGGGAGGGAATTTCAAAAAAAGTTTCAACTTTAATTTCAACCCTGTTTTAGACATTTTTTCGCAAATAGTCACAACACATAATTGGTCACCAATTGTGAGTAGTGTTGCCAGCTGCAAAAATTATTGCATTATATCGAGTATTTCACGAGATGCGGTGAAAAATGCCATTTTCGTAAGTATTCAATTTAGAAAGAAAATTCTTTACTGAAATGATAAAAGAAGACATGTTTTTTGCCATTATTATTTTTTTGACTCGAAAATGTGGCAACACTGACACTAACAGAGATCTGCCTCTGCCATAGTAAATGTATGGGGAATCTTCTGTGAAGCTTCCTTCTTCATACATTTAGTATGGAAAGTTGTTCAAGTATGAAAATTTTGGTCAATTGTTTTTTTTTTTTTTGAAGAAGTCGATTAGTGGCAATACTGTTCATGAGGTAAATTCAATATGGCGGAATTCCAAGATGGCGGATTCCATTAGTCTTTGCACCCCACTGACATGGGTATCAAATGAAAGGGCTCGCCGAGCAGATTACGTTGAATTATTTAAGTTTGCAAAATTTTCATCAAATGTTGAGATTTTGATTTTTTAACATATTGATTAGTGGCAAGTAGTGGCAACCCCCTTCACAATGTAAATACAAAATTGCGAATTTCATTATTATTTCCACCCCACCGACATGGGTATTAAATGAAATGGCTCGCCGAGCTAATTACGATTAAAAGCAATATTTTCGTAAAAATCAAATATGGCGGCGTTTCAAGATGGCGGATTCCATTAATCTTTCAACCCCACCGACATGGGTATCAAATGAAAGGGCTCGCTGAGCAGATTATGATTTAACACAAAAAATCAATAAAAATCAAATATGGCGGCGATTCAAGATGGCGGAATCCATTAGTCTTTGCACCCCCCCGACATGGGTATCAAATGAAAGGGCTCAATGAGCAGATTACGTTTTAGGACAAAATATCATTAAAAATCAAATATGGCAGCGATTCAAGATGGCGGATTCCATTAGTCTTTGCACCTCCCGAAATGGGTATCAAATGAAAGGGCTCGCTGAGCAGATTACGATGTTAGACAAAATTTCAATAAAATCAAATATGGCGGAGATCCAAGGTGGCGGATTCCATTAGTCTTTCAACCCCACCGACATGGGTATCAAATGAAAGGCCTCGCCGAGCAGTCGACGGTAAAAGACAAAATTTCAGTAAAAAACAAATATGGCGGCGATTTAAGATGGCGGATTCCGTTAACTTTATAACCTCATTGACATGGGTATCAAATGAAAGGATATCGTAAATGGAAAATTTTAACGTCATTATAAATTCAATATGGCGTATTTAGTAAGTCTTTACACCGCACCGACATTCACTTGCCAGATGATTTGTTTGCAATACTTTCACTTTAGCAAAACACAATTTTGTCCGTCTGACTAGATGAATGGGAGACGGGGGGGGGGGGGGCGGGTGGAGGAAGCCCCCCGTAAGGAAAAAAAACTTAGAGTACCTATATAAATATAGGTTAGGTTAGGTTAGATATTGTGACCACACACAAGAAAAAACTTATATTATAGTAATACCTGTTGTTCGCTTGTTGGTTTGTTTGTTGGTTTGTTGGTTTGTTGGTTTGTTGGTTTGTTGGTTTGTTGGTTTGTTGGTTTGTTGGTTTGTTGGTTTGTTAATTATTTGGTTTGTTGGTTTGTTGGTTTCTTAGTTTGTTGGTTTGCGGTTTCGCGGGTTCGCGGGTTTGTTGGTTTGTTGGTTTGTTGGTCTGTTGTTCTGTTGGTTTGTTGGTCTGTTGGTCTGTTGGTCTGTTGGTCTGTTGGTTTGTTGGTTTGTTGGTTTGTTGGTTTGTTGGTTTGTTGGTTTGTTGGTTAGTTGGTTGCGGGTTCGCGAGTTCGCGGGTTTGCGGGTTCGCGGGTTCGCGGGTTCGCTGGTCCGCGGGTTCGCGGGTTCGCGGGTTTGTTGGTTTTTTTGGTTTTGTTGGTTTGTTGGTTTTGTTGGTTTTGTTGGTTTGTTGGTTTGTTGGTTTGTTGGTTTGTTGGTTTGTTGGTTTGTTGGTTTGTTGGTTTGTTGGTTTGTTGGTTTGTTGGTTTGTTGGTTTGTTGGATTGTTGGTTTGTTAGTTTGTTGGTTTGCGGTTTCGCGGGTTGACGGGTTCGCGGGTTTGTTGGTTTGCGGGTTCGCGAGTTCGCGGGTTCGCGGGTTCGCGGGTTCGCGGTATGCGGGTTGCGCGGGTTCGCGGGTTTGCGGTTTTGCGGGTTCGCACGTGCGCGAGTTAGCGGGTTCGCACGTGCGTGGGTTAGCGGTTTCGCGGGTTTGTAGGTTTGTTGGTTTGTTGGTTTGTTGGTTTGTTGGTTTGCGGGTTTGTTGGTTTGTTGGTTTTTTTGGTTTGTTGGTTTGGTGGTTTACTGGTTTGCTGGTTTGTTGGTTTGTTGGTTTGTTGGTTTGTTGGTTTGTTGGTTTGTTGGTTTGTTGGCTTGTTGGCTTGTTGGCTTGTTGGCTTGTTGGCTTGTTGGCTTGTTGGTTTGTTGGTTTGTTGGTTTGTTGGTTTGTTGGTTTGTTGGTTTGTTGGTTTGTTAGTTTGTTGGTTTGCGGTTTCGCGGGTTGACGGGTTCGCGGGTTCGCGGGTTTGTTAGTTTGTTAGTTAGTTGGTTGCGGGTTCGCGAGTTCGCGGGTTTGCGGGTTCGCGGGTTCGCGGGTTCGCGGGTTCGCGGGTTTGTTGGTTTGTTGGTTTTTTTGGTTTTGTTGGTTTGGTGGTTTGCTGGTTTGCTGGTTTGCTGGTTTGCTGGTTTGCTGGTTTGCTGGTTTGCTGGTTTGTTGGTTTGTTGGTTTGTTGGTTTGTTGGTTTGTTGGTTTGTTGGTTTGTTGGTTTGTTGGTTTGTTGGTTTGTTGGTTTGTTGGTTTGTTGGTTTGTTGGTTTGTTGGTTTGTTGGTTTGTTGGTTTGTTGGTTTGTTGGTTTGTTGGTTTGTTGGTTTGTTGGTTTGTTGGTTTGTTGGTTTGTTGGTTTGTTGGTTTGTTGGTTTGTTGGTTTGTTGGTTTGTTGGTTTGTTGGTTTGTTGGTTTGTTGGTTTGTTGGTTTGTTGGTTTGTTGGTTTGTTGGTTTGTTGGTTTGTTAGTTTGTTGGTTTGCGGTTTCGCGGGTTGACGGGTTCGCGGGTTCGCGGGTTTGCGGGTTCGCGGGTTCGCGGGTTCACGGGTTCGCGGGTTCGCGGGTTCGCGGGTTCGCGGGTTCGCGGTTTCGCTGGTTCGCGGGTTCGCGGGTTTGTTGGTTTGTTGGTTTTGTTGGTTTTGTTGGTTTGTTGGTTTGTTGGTTTGTTGGATTGTTGGTTTGTTGGTTTGTTAGTTTGTTAGTTTGCGGTTTCGCGGGTTGACGGGTTCGCGGGTTTGTTGGTTTGCGGGTTCGCGAGTTCGCGGGTTCGCGGGTTTGCGGGTTTGCGGGTTTGTGGGCTTGCGGGTTCGCGGGTTCGCGGGTTCACGGGTTCGCGGGTTCGCGGGTTCGCGGGTTCGCGGTTTCGCTGGTTCGCGGGTTCGCGGGTTTGTTGGTTTGTTGGTTTTGTTGGTTTTGTTGGTTTGTTGGTTTGTTGGTTTGTTGGATTGTTGGTTTGTTGGTTTGTTGGTTTGTTGGTTTGTTAGTTTGTTAGTTTGCGGTTTCGCGGGTTGACGGGTTCGCGGGTTTGTTGGTTTGCGGGTTCGCGAGTTCGCGGGTTCGCGGGTTTATGGGTTTGCGGGTTTGCGGGCTTGCGGTTTCGCGGGTTTGTTGGTTTGCGGGTTCGCACGTGCGCGAGTTAGCGGGTTCGCAAGTGCGTGGGTTAGCGGGTTCGCGGGTTTGTAGGTTTGTTGCTTTGTTGGTTCGCGGGTTCGCGGGTTTGTTGGTTCGTTGGTTCGTTGGTTCGTTGGTTCGTTGGTTCGTTGGTTCGTTGGTTCGTTGGTTCGTTGGTTCGTTGGTTCGTTGGTTCGTTGGTTCGTTGGTTCGTTGGTTCGTTGGTTCGTTGGTTCGTTGGTTCGTTGGTTCGTTGGTTCGTTGGTTCGTTGGTTCGTTGGTTCGTTGGTTCGTTGGTTCGTTGGTTCGTTGGTTCGTTGGTTCGTTGGTTCGTTGGTTCGTTGGTTCGTTGGTTCGTTGGTTCGTTGGTTCGTTGGTTCGTTGGTTCGTTGGTTCGTTGGTTCGTTGGTTCGTTGGTTCGTTGGTTCGTTGGTTCGTTGGTTCGTTGGTTCGTTGGTTCGTTGGTTCGTTGGTTCGTTGGTTCGTTGGTTCGTTGGTTCGTTGGTTCGTTGGTTCGTTGGTTCGTTGGTTCGTTGGTTCGTTGGTTCGTTGGTTCGTTGGTTCGTTGGTTCGTTGGTTCGTTGGTTCGTTGGTTCGTTGGTTCGTTGGTTCGTTGGTTCGTTGGTTCGTTGGTTCGTTGGTTCGTTGGTTCGTTGGTTCGTTGGTTCGTTGGTTCGTTGGTTTGATGGTTTGTTGGTTTGATGGTTTGTTGGTTTTAGCTTAGGTTAGATATTGTGACCACACACTACCATCAAACTTAACTGAGAATAAACTTATAGTTTTTAGCTGTAGGTTAGGTTAGGTTAGATATTGTGACCACACACAAACATTAAACTGAACTGTGAAAAAACTAAAAGCATGTAAACTGTACGTTAGATTAGATTAGATATTGTGACCACACAAAACATCAAACTGAACTGCAAAAAAAACTTATAGCCTATAAGCTGTACCCTTTCATTTGAAAACCACCGACATGGGCATCTAATGAAAGGGCTCGCTACGCAGATTACGATTTAAGACAAAATTTCAATAAAAATCAAATATGGCGGCGATTCAAGATGGCGGATTCTGTTAACTTTATAACCTCCCCGACATGGGTATTAAATGAAAGGAAATCGTGAATAGAAAATGTTAACATTAATAAAAATCCAATATGGCCGGATTTCAAGATGGCGGATTTCGTTAGTCTTCACACCCCACCGATATGGGTATCAAATGAAAGGTCTCGCTAAGTACATTACGTTATGCGATACTAAACTAAATTAAATTCAATATGGCGGCAGTTCAAGATGGCGGATTCTGTTAGTCTTTACTACCCCATCGACATGGGTATCAAATGAAAGCAAATGATGAGTAGACCATCTTAACCCCAAAAAAAAATCCAATATGGCGGATTTCCTTGATCTTTAAAAGCCGTTCGAGTATAAAGTGCAAACAAACGCTCTGAATTTCACCTTGACGTGTAAATTTTTGAAAGAGACAAATTCACGAAAACAAAACTGTAAAGTCTCCCTACCACACCTCCACCAAAAGGATAACCCTCCGCGGGCTGCTCGCAGCCCGCGGCAGCCACGGACAGCTAGTTAAATTTATAATCTCGAGCTTCTCCGTGCTTCGGAAGGCACGTTAAGCCGTTGGTCCCGGTTGTTACTGCAACCGTTTTAACCCACCAACCCGCATTGGGCCAGCGTGGTGGTGTTATGGCTCAATCTCCTCGTGTGATTTTCCTATGTAGGAAGGCCTGTGCCCAGCAGTAGGACATATATAGGCTGATGATGATGGTGTGAATTAAGACGAGAACTTTTTGTGGTTATCCACCTCATTAAATAGTATCATATGGCGACTGTCATCATATATTTCGCGTCAAATCTTCCCAATATGTATTGTAATGTGTAACACCAGCATTTCAAAGCAATAAATGAAGAAATATAGAAATACTAAAGACGTGGCTGTATGGGCAGTAGTTCCCTTTGCCTTCCCTTTATAGGGAGAATAACCAAAAAAAAATTGGCGACTTTGTGTTTGTTCTGAGATTTTGTGGTGTCAGTCAAGATGTGTTTGTGTTGATGTGCAACTAAAAGATTATTAGAATAAAAGTGATTATAGTGTGAAAGGCGATGAGAATTGTTTGTGGTTATCCACCTCATCAAGTAGCACTTTAAGTGACTGTCATCATATATTTCGCGTCAAATACTCCCAAGAAGCATTGAAATGTGTTACGCCAGCATTTTAATGCAATAAAAGAAGAAATATAGAAATACTAAAGACATGGCTGTATGGGCATTAGTTCCCTTTGCCTTCCCTTTATAGGGAGAATTAACAAAAAAACGGGGCGTTTGGCGGGTTTTTGTGGCGTCAGTGTTTTTATTACAATAATTAAAAATTATGTCGGAGCGAACATTGGCCCTAATTCTGAAGAACACATGCTAAGTTTAAATTTAAGTTCAGTCTATTTGTTACTCTCGAAATGAAAAAGAAAAGGATGGCTGTCATATAAATTGACATTTAGAAAGGTGCGTTCAATTTTCGACCTTATTGAACGTGCTAAAATGCAGTGTTTAGGAGGCACCTCCGTAGTGTACATGCTGTCTAAAATTGTGTATGGTTTCTTTGAAATCTATCTAAATTTAAATGATAGCTCTAAACAAATTCTTGCTATCTTTTCCCTATTACTTATTGCGAGAAAGAGATAAACTGTACTTAAATTTAAAATTAAAGTGTGTTCCCAGAATTAGGCCCATTATTAGAATAAAATGATTATGTTGTGAATTACGATGAGAACTTTTTTGTGGTTGTCCACCTCATCAAGTAGCACCTCAGTAGCACATAAAGTAACTTTCATCATATATTTCAAGTCAAACACTCCCAAGAAGCATTGAAATGTGTTACGCCAGCATTTTAATGCAATAAAAGAAGAAATGAAGAAATACCGAAGACATGGCTGCATGGGCATTAGTTCCCTTTGCCTTCCCTTTATAGGGAGAAGTAACAAAAAAAAAGAACAACAACAATTTGAAAATACCCAACCGTTTGCACTTTCTAAACGTTCATAAAACTTCCTAATCATTTATTGTTCTGCAACTTTTATTGCTATTAAATATCATGATTGCTTACTACTGCAAGTGCGTAATAAATCTAAAGTGATTTCCCGTACCTACTGTAGTTTTACAATACAAAGACGAACAATATTAATTTACCATTACCATGTCCGATTCAACTACGGAGGCCTCCTGTGTTGGGTAAGTCGATTTTATTTACTTCAGAAGAGACGACACTGGGGTAGTTTAACCATAGGCAAGTGATCTTGTAGTTACTTTTTTATCACCGGTAATTTTTGGTGAAATAAATCATCTGATTTATGAGAGGACCACCATAAGGTCACAAGGTGAGACTGTCGAGTCCACTTAGTACATTACATTAGGTGAAATTAACGGTTTAATCAATAGCGACAGTCGCGCCGTTTATTTCATCTGCTTACTGGAACGCAATTCTAGTTTCCTTGAAAAAATCTCCAATTCCAGTTTACTATTCGATCCCATCTTCGACCGTAAATCTCGTAAATCTAGCTTGTTTTCCGGAATCTAGTTTCACCGCTAACTGAATAATACCTCAAGTTGTGTGAAATGCTGCTACTATACTAACCGTGCGATGCGTTTAATTCCAATTGTTTCATATAGTTTTATAGGGTTGCAGATATACAAAAGGAGAAGTAGATTTTGAAATCGAAACATCAAAAATCGTCAGGCTTTCCTTCGAGAAAAGTCCAATTTGAGATCTCAGAATAGCTGAACTTGATTAGAAAAGTCTCGGATTCGAATAAGAGATAAAATTCGAATTTGAGACTGTTTGAAATGCATGAGAATTGCTGCCCTGGATATTCTTTCTAGTTTTGTGATCATAAATATTAGGTATATTTTTTTTATTTAAGCAAAATTGAATTCATTGTGAAGAGGGAATGTTTTAATATTTTTATTGTAATTAATGTATTTTTACATTATGTGTAACATTTTCTTGTGTGCATAAAACACTTACTTTACCATACTATTATGTATAGAAAACTAATTAAAACACGTCCTTGTAATTCACATGATGTATTCAGCTAGGTAGCCTAAGAAGTGACAAATCAGATTTTAAATATATTAACTACCCGACTTCAATACTCTATTAATATTAATAAAGTAAAGAGTACCCTCACTATAATATTCATACATGACATACCTTCCCCCTATGTGAGACACAGTACATGAATAACTAACTGTAATCATAATAAAAAAACAATCATATTTTGGGATGACAAATACAAACATAATATTAATTTAAGTAATGGTTTTCTTCAAGAGGCTCCGATATAAGTATCGAAGGTAGACGTGTTTAATTTTGCTCTGCTGTTTTATTGCTTATAAAGACGTAAAATGTCACGATTTATATTGTAAACATATCAATTATACAGTGAAAGTAATTATGTATTTATTGGTGAAAACAGTGTTCTGATATAAGAAGGGGATCAAAAGTTGTAAGCAAAAATTTTAAATTTTTATAAATCATACGTTGATCTACGACAACCCGCAACAACTGTGATTCACCGTGCTGCGTTGAGTTCACTTGAAACGACGGCAACGACTCTGTGCTGCGTCCAAACGATCAAGTAATATATTGATTTAAAAATTAATTTTTTAATAATAATACATAACAAAAATGTCTAAAGATTGTTTTATATGTAAAAATGACATTTCAAGTAGACAGTTTTTAACATGTATGAGATGTTCAAATATATTTGATATCGACTGCGTAGATATTTCGGAAAAAAGATTTTATCTAATGAGCCCAAATAGGAAAAGAACATGGAAATGCAAAGACTGTCTACAGGCGCCAGGAAGCCTGGGCGCACACAGATTTAATATAACACCAGATAATATAACCCACAGAAGAAAGTATAATGTATGCATTAGTAACTCTTTTCAATCACTGTCAGAGGATGAGTTTGACTCTTCAATTTTACATAACGATACGAAAAACAGAAGCTGTCCAGAACTTAATACTACTGGAATTTCTGAATTATTTGAGTTAAAAGAAGAAATAAAAACATTAAAAACAAAGTTAGAAGTGGCCGATAACGAAATAGAGAATTTACTAATAGAAAACGGACATCTCAAACAACAATTATCGGAACATGCTAAAAAAATTAAGCATTTACAAATGCTATGTAAATCAACACCAAATATTAAAAGTGGTAGAAAATTTTTCAATAAAACAAAGTTGAATTTTTCTCAAACTGAAGAACGAGATTCTCCGTATATTGAAGAAACCAAAAAAAACGTAACGACTGGAGCCTCGAACAATTTGGAACAAAAAACGAAGAAACCACTTGGTAGTGCTAAGCCAAAACAGGACACAACAAAACGGATTTACATACTTGGTTCTTACTGTATATCAATGACCTTCCAGATGTTATAGATTATGATTGCAATCTTTTTGCGGATGATATTAGTGTGATTGTACCATGTAAAAATATTACCAACTATAACCAAGAAATTAATGATACTTTGAAAAAAATAAGTGATTGGCTATATGAAAACAATTTAAATATAAACCTAAATAAAACCACATACATTCAGTTCATAAATAAGAACGGTAGAAAGCAATCATTAAGCTTAACCGCTCGGAATCAAATAATTAATGAATGTAATGAGACTAAATTTCTCGGAATCACTTTAGATGATAAATGTAGTTGGGTCAAACACATTACTGGTGTTTGCGGTAAAATGAATTCTTTCGCTTGTGCATTATGGCACCTTGTAAAGATTAGCAATGAGTCCACCGCTCTTCAAGCTTATCATGGTTATGTAGGCTCATTACTTAGATATGGTATTATTATATGGGGAAATTCTTCTCACATCGGGCATGCCTTAATTGCACAAAAGGCATGTATAAGAGCAATTTGTAATGTAGATATCATGACTTCATGCAGACCTTTATTTAGAAAACTGAGAATTTTGACTGTTGTGTCCTTGTATATTTATGAAATTTGTGTTTTTGTAAAATCACATCCAGAATTATTCAAAAAGGAATGCAGAGCCAATAGTAGATACCCTAATAATTTAAAACTACCGTTAGTGACTACTACGTCATATTCAAAAAATAGTTATATAATGGCGATAAAAATTTTCAATAAACTACAAGATGATTTAAAGGTGACTCCAATTAATATATTCAAAGCTAGGCTGAAAAAATGGCTTCTCGATAAATGTTTTTATTCCATGAATGAATACTTTCTTTGTTTTAAAAATTAAAAGGATTTCTAATACTGTGACTCAAGTAATTCTAATGTAAATTTCTTTAACATATATGTTAAATTTATATTTTGCTTGCCAGTTTCTGGTGAAATATGTGGATATTCTAACAAAACCTCACACCACTTATGTACCATATTTCATGTAAAATAAAGTCTTTGTCTTTGTCTTCATTTCTATTTGGTCTATCATATGGACCTTTTAAATGTGCATTACATTTATTTCTCATTTTTCCTGCCACTGACTGAGTGGTTTCAGGTAATAATGGTATTCCCAACAAGTCCGCCCACTTTTCTGCATCTGGAATCTCAATTATGTTATCTTGGTCTTGATTGCTCACATGCATCTGTTCATCATCATCATTCATATCTGCTGGTGGTATATGATCATCTGATTGGCCTAAGGGTATTCTTCCTTCCTCTTCTATTGGGTTCTCTTCTATTTCTTGAGGTTTGATTTTTACTAATTGGTCTATATGTCTACTTATTATCAATCCATCATCAGTTTTAATTTTATAATTTGATGGCCCACATTTCTCCACTACTACACCTGGCATCCACTTTTGTCCAACATTGGAATAGTTTCTGTACATTATTCTTTGTCCTGTGTATGTCTCTCTATTTTTCTTTTCACTATTGTTTTTAATTACAGTTTCTGTCTTTTTGTGTTCTAGATTATCAGGATGCATTGTATCTAATATTGTCCGCAAACGTCTTCTCATCAACAATTCTGCAGGACTTTTGTTAGTTGTAGTACATGGAGTAACACGTAGTCCCAATAGCAAGTTTGGTATTCTAATATCCCATGCCAAATCGTCCATCTTTCGCAATTTGTCTTTGATAGTTTGTACCATACGCTCAGCTAATCCATTCGTTGCTGGATGGTATGGTGCTGTGGTTACGTGACGAATATTATTGGCAGATAAGAACTGCTTCATCTCATGTGACACAAATGATGTGCCATTATCCGATACCAATACCTCACACAACCCATGTGTGGCAAATGTCGTTCTCAATAATCGAATAACTGTCTGTGAAGTAATGTTACTGACCACGAAGACCTCAGGCCATTTGGAATAGGCGTCTACCATTATAAGAAAATTTTTATTGTAGAATGGCCCCGCAAAGTCGACGTGTACTCTAGACCAAGGTCTCATAGGGGTTATCCAGTCATGAGTGGTTCTAGGCGGCATATGTCGGTGTTCGAGGCACTTAGTACAACTGCCTACAAGCAGCTCAATATCTTCATTGAGTCGTGGCCACCATATATAGCTTCTTGCTAGTGCTTTAGTTTGTACAATACCAGTATGTATTTTATGTAAAGCACGCAATGTTACCTGACGCAGAGTTTTTGGTACTACCACTCGGTTACCCAACAATACGCAATCGTTTTGCATTGACAATTCACCACGATTCAGCCAAAAAGGTCGTAATTCTGTATTATTTTCTTTGGCGGGCCATCCGCATTGAATATAGTGAATCACTTTTCTTAAAGTTTGATCACACTTAGTCTCCTTAGCTATGTGTTCTACATCGTACGGAAAATCTTCAGGAGCTTCAGCCATTAGCAAAATTTCATTTAGTTGCTCTTCCCGCTGTTCTGGAACTGGCTGAGGCCAACGACTCAAACTGTCAGCACTGCCAATTTGTTGGCCAGACTTATAACATATTTCATAATCATGTGACGTTAAAGCTATAGCAATTCGAGTTAAACGAGGTGATAACATGTTAGGCATTGGTTTCTTTGGGTTAAATATTCCAAGCAATGGTTTATGGTCGGTCACTATACGAAACCGTCTACCCATAATGTAATTATGGAACTTGGTTATACCAAACATAATGGACGTAGCCTCCTTATCGAGTTGAGAATAACGCCGTTCGTGTGAATGTAACGTTCTTGAAGCCATAGCTATTGGACGTTCGTGCCCGTCTTCCAATTCATGAGACAGTACGGCTCCCACTCCGTATTCTGAACTATCACATGTGAGAATTAATGGCTTATTGACTTCGTAGTGTATTAAGGTCAGATCGAAAGCAAGCATGCGTTTTGCTGTGTCAAACGCATTTTGTTCATTCTCAGACCATTTCCATGGCTGAGACGTATCTAACAATCGGTGGAGGGGTTCCAAAATTGTCGCTTTATGTGGTATAAATCTTTCATAAAAATTATACAGCCCGAGGAATGCTTGCAGCTCTCGCTTATTTTTAGGTTCAGGAGTGTTGACTATTGATTCTACCTTACTTGGTGCAGGGTGTATACCCTTAGCATCTATGACGAAGCCCAGAAATTCGACCTTTTCTTTTGCAAATTTACATTTGTTTTTATTTAACCGCAGGCCCGATTGCTCGATTCGCTTCAGAGTTAGATCCAATCTTTCTTGCATTTCTGGCATAGTGTGACCACTTATAATTATGTCATCAATTAGTACAGCAACTCCTGGTATTCCAGCAAGTAACGACGTCATTAAACGTTGAAAAATACCCGGACATGCTTTGACTCCAAACGCCAAACGATGTACCGTATATAACCCTTTGCAAGTATTTAATGTCAGCAGTTTGGAAGTGGAGTCATTAACAAGTACTTGTGTATAGGCTCGCTCGAGATCCAAAGTCGTAAAAAATATGCCACCTGCCACCGTAGCAAATATTTCATTGGCTGTCGGCATAGGGTAAGTGTCCGACTCGGTTGCTTCATTAACG
The DNA here is from genome assembly GCA_947347705.1 of Nymphula nitidulata. Lineage (NCBI taxonomy): Eukaryota > Metazoa > Arthropoda > Insecta > Lepidoptera > Crambidae > Nymphula > Nymphula nitidulata. Next base: position 17,216,533 of record OX374618.1, on the reverse strand, counting down.
GTACTGCGATAATCGCCGCATAGTCTGATTTCGCCGCTTTTTTTAATAATCGGAACTATGGGCGTAGCCCACTCCGAATAAGATATAGGTTTTAAAACTCCTTCCCTTTCTAGTCTGTCGATTTCTGCTTCTACTCTATTTTTAATTGCATATGGTACAGGGCGAGCTTTGAGAAACTTGGGAACAGCACCCGCCTTAATGTGTATTGCGACAGGTTTGCCACGGTATGTACCGAGACCTTCTTTAAAAACAGCTTTATGTTGCTCTAATACCTTGTGCAACTCTGATAAGGCTGTGTCTGATATTAAATTGATGTTCATTGTTATGTTAAAAGGACCAAACCAATCTCGACCTAGTAAATTTGGTCCACTACCTTTGGCGACCATAACATCCATATTTCGTGACATATCTTTATATGTGACATAAAGTGATACCTGTGTAAAGTGTAATAGTTTTACTGGTGTTTCCGTCCAGGTGCGCAACGACAGAGAGACTGGCCGCAAAGAGTTTTCAGGTAGCCGTACACATATTTTGTACCAAGTGTGTTCATTGATAATAGTAAAACTGGCGCCTGTGTCAACTTGCATGATGACGTTGACTCCCGTGAGACACACTTCCACTTCATAAGGAGGCACGCGACTATTGCCTTGAACGCAATATATTCCATTCAAATGGTCTGTGTTTTCGACTGTAAAATGTACATTACGATTTGCATTCTTTTTCTTGCTTAAGCATATTTTTTCGAGGTGTCCCTTCTTCTTACAATATCGACATATCGTGTTTACAAAACGACATTCTCCCAGGTGACGGTCACCGCATCGATAACAAAAATGGCTGGATGTTTTTGTTTGAACAGCATAATTTATGTCCATTGGTTCAGCACCAACCGGCGCGTCGTGTGGCGAAAAGGCTGCTTGCTGCACACCCGGCGAGGATGAACTTGCAGCCTGTTGTATCATGCGCGCGTCACGTCCCGCACTTTCAGAGGATAACATAGCGTCCACAACATTTTGATAGCTCAAATTATCTCTCTTTAACAATTCGTATTGTAACTTATCGTCGCACATTCCACACACTAGTCTATCCCATAACATTCTCTCCAAGTCAATAAAATTGCAGCCTGAGCTCAATTTTCGCAACTGTGCAATGTATTCCGAAACTGATTCACCACGCTTTTGGTCACGCTTATAAAACTTGAACGATACGGAAATCTCATTCAGTTTAGGACTGTAGTGTCTGGTCAGAATTGTCACAATTTCGGAGAAAGTCACATCACTAGCTTTTCTTGGAGTAATTAACGCTAATAAAGTTTCATAAACCCGCGCACCACACACTGTGACGAAATTTGCTCTTCTAGCATTTTCTGTTATGATACCATTTGCTTCAAAACAAAATTTTAAACGATCAAGATAAATGTCCCAATTGTCCGTTTGAGGGTTAAATTCTTCAAATTTCACTGCCTTTGTGTCCATTGTAATTTATACCTTACGTCGCCACTATTATGTATAGAAAACTAATTAAAACACGTCCTTGTAATTCACATGATGTATTCAGCTACGTAGCCTAAGAAGTGACAAATCAGATTTTAAATATATTAACTACCCGACTTCAATACTCTATTAATATTAATAAAGTAAAGAGTACCCTCACTATAATATTCATACATGACACATACTTTACTGTTTTGTTGTTACATATTCTTTTAAATTAATTGAGGTGTAAAGTTGCTATGAAAATGTTAAAAAAGGGTAGAAAGCGGTGAAAAAATTAGTAGGTTAAACCTAGTGCTCTGGTGGCGTAGCGGTTATCGTGTCTGGCCGGACCCCAAGATATGCTGTTTCAATTCCTGCTGGGAACATAAAATTTTTTCATTGTTTTACTTTATTTATATTTCTAACAATACATTACATGTTTTAAGATTAGTATACAGGGTGGCACATATGGATCGGTCAGTATGGGAAAGTCTGAAACTATAAGACATGCGTAGATCTCTTCTTAGGCATCATGTCATTGATTTTAGTAATTATATGTCTTAAGCAGTAAACATTACTATGAAACATGATGAATAAAATGCATTGTTTTCATATCCTCTTATTTATTTTAATCCTCTTTTTATCCTCTTATTTATTGTAAGTGTTTAAAAATACCACCATTTTTCAATACAACTTTCAACTCGTTAGGTGCGTAAAATTGTCTCTGTGGTTGTTTGTACCTCTTTGCTGGTGTTGCAACTTGTTACATACACTGCTTTACATATTGTTATTTGTGATAATATTATCTATCTTTGATTGTATTTGCTTGCTTCTATTGATCATGCTTACACTAATAATCAATTGAAAAGCCCACTTAGAATAAGTATGTAGATACAAAGACGTGATAAACCTCATTTGAAAATGGAATGTCTTGGTTTGAACAGAGATGTGATAAACCTCATATGGTGGTAATGGTGGTAATTTCGAACACTTCTTACTAAAATAAATTAAAGGATATGAAAACAATGCATTTTATTCATTTTAGACATTATGTTTCATAGAAATGTGTACTGCTTAAGACCTACACAATCAATATCTAAATAGAAATTGTGTTCGTTTTATTTTTCAAGACGTCCGGGTTCTATTCCCGAGCTGAGTGCACTTTTTTTAACCCTAAGCTAGTCGCGTCGAAATACTTACACTGTTAGTCGCATGGGGTCCATGTGTACCCCATTATTATTTGTGAAAAATAGACAAAACTAGTAAATGCAAATATTTATTTTATAATAAAGGAACTTTAAGAACAGCATCTTATTTCTACAAAAAATTTGAATTTGAAAAAAAAGACAATATTATACTCCTAAAACAGTCTTGAAAAATACTTATAAATTATTTATCACAATATTTATTACACATAAATTTCCCATTTCATTGCATATCATTAATTGCATTTCCCACATTTCGTTCTTGTTTTTCTATCCTTAGACCTCGAACATAGATAACAATGGCCCTTGGAGCCACTTGAATTGCTCCCGGAAGTTGAAGGTTCTGTTGTAAGGAGTCGTCTTTTCAAAGGCCGTGGCAGAGTGGGAATTAAAGTTCTTTTGGTTTGGCTAATAAAGAAAAATCGTTTAGTCGCAGAATGTCCAAGTCAACTTGATTCATTTACTGATTCGCTTGCACTGTGCTCAGGGTCAAAACTGCGGTCTTGCTGTTCAAAAGAGTATTCTTCCATGCCCAACTCGTCGTCAGTCTCATCGAAGGGTTCCAGGTCATCATCTTCATCTAGAATAGCTTCTAGTTCCTCTCGTAACTTACTCGTATACATTCAATGGGCGGCCTCCCATCTTGATGTTTTATCTGTAAATATTTTATAAACATCTAATAAACCAAAATTTTAAACAAAATATTAAGTTAATTAAATCGCATACTCACCAAAGTTGTACTACACTATTAGTCGCGCGGGGTCCGTTGGACCCCAGGCATCTCAATATGGCACGTGTGGTTGACGCCGCGGCTAGCGAAACACCGTGAAGAGAGGGGCGCTTGAGCTAGGAAGCTACTTGAACGCACAGACGCGTACGCAAAATATTTACCAAAATAAGACAAAATCTAATTCGCTTGGGGTCCCCTTGTGGACCCCACGCGACTAGTTAAAGGTTAAATGTATGAATGTTTTTCTTATTACTAAAATCGATGACATGGTTCCTAAGAAGAGATTTTCGTATGTCTTATAGTTTCAGACTTTCCCATACTGACCGATCTAAAGGTGCCACCCTGTATAGTGTAATAAAATAAAAGGGCATTAGTTTTTAAAAGTTTTCTAGTTATCATTGTAATAATAATAATAATAATAAAGCCTTTTATTTCCCAAACTTATTACTTTACAGAGATTTTTGTTAGTATTTAATTTAAAAAAGTTTCAAATTAATAATATTCTTTAAGGTTAGTTGTGGTAGTAGTTTAAATGCGGCTCATAAATTTGGGACCCTTGCCACAGATTAATAACAGGACAGATACTTCACTCTAATACAAATGGTGAAAAAATTTCGTTATATTAGCCTACTAGCATTATTATTATTAGCCATTTTAGACGACGCGAGAAGAAATATACTCTACAAACGCGTGCCGAGAGTCGAGAATCCCGCGTACACCGCGTGATTGCGTCATCGAGCGTAAACGTAAGGGTTATGCCACGACCATAAATTAAATTAAATGACTGAAGTAATACTTATTTTTTTTAATTCATACATCTAATGCAATGAAGTGAATGCAAAGAAAGCCAGTCAATTAAATGTGATTTAATTTTATAAAATGATCAATGTTTTTTTTCCATCTTTGTATTCATTCGTTAATATTCTAAATCGTATAAAATAACTTTAACAAAGTAATCCATTGGAAAACAGGGGCAAGGTGGGATAAAATCAATTTCTTGTAGTATATTCATTGAAGTGCTTCCCGGCTTGTTCGTAAAGACTTCATCAAAAATTTTAAAAAATATATTTTTTCTAATTCATCCACGTAATTGATAAAAGCCTCCGGCGGGACTTTCAGCCCTCCGTAAAACAAAGATTTTTTATTGTACGATTTAAAATGAATGTACAGTCTGGTATCGTCCATATAAGGTTCATCGTTTAGTATTATCGTCCTATTTACCTCTTAAATCCATACTAATATTATAAAGCTGAAGGGTTTCTTTGTGTGTTTGTTTGGTTGAACGCGCTAATCTCAGGAACTCCTGATTCATATTGAAAAATTATTTTTGTGTTGGATAGTCCATTTATTAAGGTATAATATAGGCTATATAACATCACGCTACGACTAATAGCAGATGAGCATTAATGAAAAATATTTCAGAAACGGGGGAAAAATATTCATTTTCAGAGCTTTAGTTGCGTGCGCTGCGCAAATGGTTAAAGTTACGCTAAAATCATGTAAGTAAGAATTGTTTTCCTTTAAAAGTTCTAAAAAAAGTCCGCGACAGCATATGTCTATCTTTCAAAATTGGCTCACTATAACTATTTTTTGGTTACTAAATTTATTCTAAAATAATGCACTATCTGCGAAGGTGTTTTTATAAACATGATAATGTTCCTTTTCAAAATAAATGCATTATTCACCACCAGTATTTAATTGTGAACAAAATTGTACCTGACATTATTTGATTTCAATGGATATCTTAAAAAATATCATAGTTTTAAAATAACTCCGCTACAAAGTAACCGTGAGCCGTGAGCCCGTGAGTATCGTTGCGTTTTGCGCGGGAAACGTTCTAAGTGCGTGCGTTCAGTCTCGCTTGCGGCGGCCCACTGCCGGTCGGATCGCCAGATTTCCACTTAGCGGCCGCTACTTTTAACGCTGCATTTCGAGAGTGACGGGGGCCTGCCCTTGCTGAGTAAAGGCCTTCTCCAACCTTCTCCAGGTGTCTCTGTTCTGTGCTGTGTTTATCCATTCAGTCTCCGCTATATGGGTCCTGTCATCTTACCATCTTTTTATAGGTCTACCTGCTTTTCGTTTCCCTGCTGGGCCTTTTGTGCGAGCTAAGTGTCCTGCCCAATGCCGCTTTAATTTTAGCCCCCGTGTCAGTGCGTCATGAATTTTTGTAGTCTTCCTAATTGTTACGCTGTTTATTTTATGTCCTTTGGTAATGTTTAAAGGACTTCTTTCCATTGCCCTTTGGCACGTTATAATTTTTGCCTTTATGTGAGTTTAGTGAAGACCCACGTTTGGCAGCCATATATTAGACAGGGTAGAATACAAGTATCAGCCAGCCACCACTTTTTTCAGTTTCAGACTGTAGTTGCCTTTAAAAATCTCTTTTTGGGCCCAGTACTTCTTCCAAGTTATGTTTATTCTTCTTTCTATTTCTTCTTAATTTGTCTTCCTAAATGAAATATATTTTCCCAGATAGATGTAGCTGGAGACATACGCTATGTTTCTTCCCTTCACATTTATTGGTCTTTCGTAGCTGTTAGTCATTAGTTTAGTTTTGTTAGCATTCATTTCTAATCCAACTTTCGAGCTTTCTGTGTCTAATGATTCTAGCATTAGTTCCAAGTTTTTGGTGTCTCTGAGAAGATGACAATATCGTCTGCGAATCTTAGGTGGTTTAAGAAACGATTTGATATTTTTATTCCCATATTTTTCCGTTTCAAATTTTGATAGATACTTTCTAGTACAGAAATGAATAGTTTGGGTGAGAGGGGTCTCCTTCAGAAGACGAGACGAAACAGACGAGGCTCTGGCGCTCCCCATCAACCCGCACTAGGCCAGCGTGCTGGTGGACGCCCCAAAACCTCTCTAATCATGAATCTAAACAACACAAGGCCCCAAGTGCCCGGCGGTGACGAACTTTGGCGAGGCGCTGGTACCAGGGGTGCCGAGAATCCCCGGGTGGCGGCGATGACATCCCATCGTACGAATTTGGCCCTGGCAACTTATAACACAATGACATTGCGGACCGAGGAGAAGCTGCTGGAACTAGAGGAGGAATTGAGCAGGATTCGCTGGAGTATAGTGGGTTTATTTGAATTCCGACGAGAGGGCGAGGACACGATGGTCCTTAAATCCTGCTCTATTTCCGGGAGGGCGAAGATCTGTCCCAAGGTGGTGTCGGGTTTATTGTCCACAAGTCTCTCGTGAACAACGTTGTACAAATCGGAACTGTGCCGAATAGGTTGGCGTACCTTATACTCAGAATTACGAAACGGTATTCGTTGAAGGTCATACAGGTATACGCACCGACCTCGACTCACCCGGACGAGGAAGTACAAGTAATGTGTGAGGATATCTCTCGGGCAATACGTACTTCCAAAATTTACTACACTGTCGTCATGGGAGACTTTAACGCAAGGCTGGGCAAACGTGGCAAAGAAGAGTTGAAAGTGAGGCAATTTGGAGCTGGAATCGGGAACTATAGAGGTCAAATGCTAACCGATTAAATAGAGAGGGCGAATGGGGAGAGGCACATTGAATCTTAATTTGAATCCTGAGAGGTATCGACTGATGAAATCTACGCTCCGCCCTGCAGCTATCCAGATTCAATCCCCGAACGCTTTCAACTCGAATTTTAAAATCGCTTCGATTGCCTAGAGGTCTGCACAGATGTGGACACACACATAGACAGGTTTGTGGAAGCTGTCCTCACGGCGGCGTATTCAGGGCTCTTCAAACCCAGCCGTAACAAAAGAAGTAAGAAAATCTCTGAGCCAACATTAAAGCTCATGGAGGAAAGACGTGCACTGCAGTCTTCCGAAGACGCCCGTCTCGGCAACTCAATAAACAGATCTCCAAGTCATTGACCCGCGACATACGCCAATTTATTACAGAATGTATTAGAGAGGCAGGCAATTGAGCGAAACAAAGGCTCCAAAGTGTTCACTCGAGATCTGTCGATAGGACAGAGTTTGCTGACGAAGTTGAAGACGGAGTATGGCAGATTCGTTACATTTCGACCTAAGCTCTTGGTCGAGATTGAAAACTTCTATGGACAGCTTTACGCGACATCACGCACACCTGACACTTAGGCCACCGATCCAAGAGCCAAATTAACCCGACATTACACAGAAGATATCCCGGACGTCAGCCTGTACGAGATAAGTGTAGCTCTCAAACAGCTTAAGAACAACAAGACGATGGAGTTACAGCCGAGCTTCTGAAAGCAGGTTGGACGACCGGTTCTGGAAGCTCTTCAGAGGCTATTTAACTCCATCATGCTCTAAGGGTAAAACGACAAAAGCACGGCGTGGTGGCACTCTTTTTCAAAAAGGGTGACAAAACCCTATTGAAGAACTACAGACCCATCACGGTCCTGAGTCATGTTTACAAGTTGTTTTCGAGGCCTATTGCGAATCGTCTCGCACGCCGGTTTAACGACTTCCACCCTCGCGAACAAGCCAGATTTCGAAAAGGCTTAAGTACTATAGACCACATACATACGCTACGGCAGGCTATACAGAAAACAACCTGCCATTATGCTTAGCGTTTGTGGATTACGAGAAACCGTACTTCAGTCTCTCCAGAGATGCCAAATTGACTATCGATACATCTAAGTGCTGCAGTCATTGTACGAAAACGCCGCTACGTCAGTCCGCCTACAGGACCGAAACTCGAAACCAATACAGCTTCGGTGAGGTGTGAGACAGGGCGATTTTATTTCGCCGAAACTGTTCACAGCCGCGTTGGACGATGTGTTTAAGCTTTTGGACTGGAGAGGACTTGGCATCAACATAAACCTAGACTCACCTTCGTTTTGCTGATGATATCGTAGTCATGCATGACTAATACCCTGGAGGACTTGGGCACAATGCATGACGACCTCTGTAGAATCTCTCAACAAGTGGGTCTTAAAATGAACATAGACAAGACGAAAATTATGCCAAATTCCCATGTCGTACCCAATCCTGTAAAGGTTTGCAGCTCTACACTGGAAGTTGTAGACGAATACATTTACCTGGACTGGGAAAAATAGTCCAACTTAGTAGCTCCAACTTCCAGAATGAGGTCAATCGACGGATTCAACTCGGCTGGACAGCGTTCGGGAAGCTTCGCAGCATATTCTCAGCCCAGCTTCCGCAGTGTCTCAAGACGAAAATCTTCAACTCGTGTGTGTTGCCAGTGATGATATACGGAACCGAGACGTTGCCGCTTACAATGGGCCTCATAAGAAGGCTCGAAGTCACCCAAAGAGCAATGCTTGGTGTTTCTCTGCATGATCGATGAGATCCGCAAGGAGAATTAAGGTCATAGCCCAAAGAATTGCAAGTCTCAAGTGGCAGTGGGTAGGCCACATTGCAAGGAGGACTGACGGCCGTTGGGGCAAAAGTCCTCGAGTGGCGGCCGCGTACCGGGAGACGCAGTGAGGGTCGCGGGAACCCGATGGACGAGGCAGCGCAGGACCGATCAGTTTGGAAATCTTTGGGGAGGCCTATGCCCAACAGTGGGCGTCTCTTGACTGATATGATGATGATTGTGATGATGACAAATAAAACGCACAAAATCAAAAACATAAATGTGACTTTTATTATACCTTAAGTACGCCATTAGCCGACTTTTTTTGTGCAATAAAGATTAAATAAATAAATTAATTAAATGATCAACTGTAGTAACGGATTGAATGACTATTATTTTCCGGCAAATATAAGGCAAAATGGCGAATAGGGGTTTACTAAGAAGACATGTAAGAAAACGGTTTGTTTGCTTTGATCCACGTTTTCCGATCGATCAGACTAAGAGAATTTGTGATTCCCCTGTCCCATGACCAAAAGTAAAAAAAGTTCACGTCGTCCAATCGACCGAACTAAGCATCCTTGTGAACAATTAGTCTGATGGCTTAGACCTATTGATCGGACGACGTGATTTTTTTTACTTTTGGTCTGACAAAGGAATTGGACTACGTGGTATATCGTTATTTTAGAGCTTTTTTATACTTTTGGTTCAATTCAGGATTCTGACCATAAGGTAAAATAGGTCTTCTAAAATAATTATGGGCCGATCAATAATTAGGTATATGATGTTAACTTTTTTAAAAGCTTTTATTTCGACGACCGGTTGGACGAGTGGTCCGTACCCCTTGCTATACGGGCTGCTCGATCAAGAGGTCCCGGGTTCAAATCCCGGTAGGGTCAAATGTTTGTATGATGAATACGAACATTTGTTCACGAGTCATGGATGTTTATATGTTTATTTAGTATATTTCTAATATTTATATACATATAATATGTATATAAATATTCCGTCTTCCAACATCAGTGAGATTAGCAGTGTCCATATAGTGCTCTCGCGCATAACCACTAATATAGACCTCTCCCTTACGGTGTTTGTGTGTTGTTGTCGTGTCAGGTGTCGTTGGACGGTTTTAATTCATGTAACCAGCTATTAAGAACTATTGCATACGGCATTTAGCAAGGGCTATCGGTGTCTCGCACGTCTGGTTCTGTATTCATTCACGCCAAGCGACAAGAATTCGTACAAAGATACCCGGTCCGCCTGGTCCGATTGCACAGAGTAACTTATAACACAGAGACAATCATGAGTACGCTCGATCGCACTTTTATAAGTCAAGGTGATAGTCAACCTGGCCTCGGTGATATGAGCATAGACAATCCCCTTGCGGACACGGACTCGCCGCCGAACTTTGTAACACAGCGAAAGGGGAATGCACAGGGAAGCGATAATGATCTCCGCAGGGATTTTCATGCATTTCAAGAGAATATGTGTAAAATGTTTAAGGCATGGTTTTCTAAACAAGATGCGAAAATGACAACCCTCCTGGACGATTTTAAGGAGGTAAAGCAAACTGTTCAATTCCTCAGTAACAGGTACGACGAACTTGTGAAACAGACACAAAATATTGAATCACGAGTTATCCAGATTGAAAGGAAAGTGAATGGCTCTCAGGTTGATGTACAGGTTGCTGAGCTGCAAGCTAAGCTGGATGATTTTGAGCAACGATCACGTAGCTGTAACATTGAAATAAGCAACTTTCCTGAGAGGCGAGGTGAAAATCTTATTACTCTGGTGGAAAATATAGGAAGTGCTATAAAGCTACCCACCTCTGGTCAAGAAATTGTTGCCGTTCACCGTGTTCCTCAACTGGATCCAAAAAGTTCGAGGCCAAGAAACATAGTCGTGAAGTTTAGTAGTCAAATAAAACGGGACAATTTCATAGCTGCCGTGCGAATCAGAAGGGGCCTCACCACGGATGAGCTGGCGATCTCGGGGCCACCGCGTAACATTTATATAAATGAACACCTAACTTTGAACAACAAAAAACTTTTTCGTCAAGCTCGAGACGCAGCCCGTGAGAGGGGGTATAGATTCGTTTGGATCAAGCACGGTACTATACTGGTTAGGGCAAAGGAAACATCTCCTGTTTTTTCAATACGATCTGAAAGAGATTTACCCAAGATTAAATCGCCAACCATGGATCACTGAGTTACTTCAAATTGTTTTATGTTCGCATCTTAAAATCAATATTATTATTTATTCACTAAGTTCATTACGTTTTATTTTGTATAGTATGTCTGGTTGTTATTTCTTACATCACATTGCAGTGCTACGGCGACGACGCATTGTTTGCACGCTCTGGTCCTTAAGCTACTCTGTGCGTTTGCTTGCTGGTATTCTCTGCTCATTATTTTTTGCTTATTCTTTACATACCCTCGTTCAATTAGTACGGTTAAAAATGGTCAATAATTGCGTTTATTTCTTAATTTATTCGATTAAAAACTTAGTTTTTTCTAATATTGCTCTTAACGGTGATTATGCACTAATACTATTGTGTCTAGTTAGTACCGAAGCAGATGGTCATTGTTGTTTTGTGTTAAAAATTTACTTAGTTATTGGTTTGCGTTGCAGTCGAAACTGTAAGTATAAACAATATTTTATAATACTGGTCACTACTGTTGCATTTAAACTCGAATTTCAATTTAAAATTATATTTCTTACAGTATTTTTTTTCTATAGTATAACTCTGGCTTATTCTTTTCATACCTTTACTCATTTGGTCCGGGTAAAAACAAACACTATCTACATTTTGTTTCTAGTTCATTTGGAGAGGGGGGTGATATTGCATGTCGTTATCAATAAATATGATTATATATTTTTTATACTGTTTCTAATTAAACCCAATGAATGTGATTATTATTTTTCTGCGCTAAAATTTTATTTAGTTATTAGATTAAGCTGCATTCCAAACAAGATGAGTCAAAAATATTTTATAAAATTAGTCTTAATCATGTTAATCCTTATAGTCAATGATTCCTACTCATTATTTCTTCAAAATGGCAAATAAGTTGAATATATATTACCAAAACTGCAGAGGTTTACGGACTAAGCTCAATATCATTTATAATAATATATTAGCAGAATGTTACGACATAATAGTATTAACCGAAACATGGTTAACTTCAAATATTATGGATGAAGAAATAATGGATCCCCGCTATTGTGTGTATCGATGTGACAGAAATCGCGAAGCCTGCGCAAAATTCGACGGAGGCGGGGTATTGATAGGTGTGCGACGCGAATTGTGTATTACTCGTTGCCTATTGAGTGATATTGTTTATGATGACAACAGCGGGGTATCTTCATTGTCCGTTAATATAGAATACGTGTTGCTCAAGTTATCCTGCAAAGTAAGTAATAATTATTCGTTGATATGTGGCCTATATATACCGCCCAACCAATGCACGGATGTATATGAAACTTTGTTCACGTCATTACAAAATGAAATACTGCTACCATCTATACAAAATGTATACATTTACGGAGATTTTAACATGCCACACATTCAATGGAAGGACAATATTGTATCCGCACCACTCCCTAATATTAATACTTATTGTAACCGCTTAAGTATGCTTTTTTTAAATTTCTTATCCACTATTAACTGTAAACAGTACAATACTATGCGGAATTCTATGAACCGGATACTTGATTTATTCTTGTCAAACGATATTACGTCGATTTGTGAATCGCCAGACAGTATGTTAGTGCCTGTTGACCCGTTGCATCCCGCCATCAACACAATGGTATCATATAATATACAATTTAAAGCTATGTCTCGATTATTGACACCTAAGTACCGCTACATAGAAGGTAATTATACTGAGATAAACAGCGCGATTGATGACATTGACTGGGGGAACTTGTTTGAGGGACTTTCTTTGGACTTAGCTGTTGAGGTATTTTATAACAAAATATACCTAATTATAAAAGAACATATACCATTGCGCCCCACTAAATCTCATAGATTTCCCATTTGGTTTTCACGCCCCTTAATACATATTTTCAAGAACAAGCAACATGCTTGGACCAAATGGAAAAAGTACAAAAATAATTCAGACTATCTAGAATTTTCAGTATACAGAAAACGCTTTAAATCTCTCTCCTCCGAATGCTTTCAATCTTATATGACATCAATTGAAAGTGGCTTACATAAGGATATAAAGCTATTTTGGTCATATGTGAACAGAAATAAAATAAAAACGGGTATTCCTAGCACTATGCACTATGGCACTTTAGAAACCTCCAAACCACAGGAAATTTGTGATTTGTTTTCACAATTCTTCTGTTCAGTGTATGAGAGGAGTGAGCCTTATGACGTTGGTCTCTCTGGCCTGGAACCTTTTGCAGACAACTGTACAGTGTTGAGTGAATTATTTTTTTCTAGAGACACCATTGTTACTGCACTCAAATCTTTAGATGTTACTAAAGGTCACGGTCCTGATGGCATCCCGCCATTTTTCTTGAAATATACGGCTGTTTCAATAAGTACACCATTATTTCATTTGTACAATCGTAGTGTGAGAGAGGGAATCGTGCCAACAAGATGGAAGACAGCCAATGTCACACCTGTACACAAAAGTGGTCCGAAGAATGACGTGACAAATTACCGACCAATATCGCTACTTCCTACCTTATCGAAAGTCCTAGAACGGTTAATACATGATGCTATATACCCTAGTCTTCATAGTGTTATACTACCTGAACAACATGGTTTTGTGAAAAATCGTTCTACAACTAGTAATCTAGTTCTTTATACCACTTATCTGTTTGAAAACATGGACCAACAGCATCAAACTGATGCAGTTTACACAGATTTTTGCAAAGCTTTTGACAAGGTAGATCATGCTATTCTCTTGCGAAAAATCGCGTTTAACGGCATACGTGGTAATCTTTGGCGCTGGTTTTCCTCTTACGTCTCAAATAGGAGTCAAAGAGTAGTTGCAAATGGATTTTCGTCCTCGGAGGAAAATAATATTACATCTGGGGTGCCTCAAGGCTCCATACTGGGTCCCTTGTTGTTCCTGCTTTTTGTGAACGATATTGACGCTTGCTTCAAACATACACGTTACCTTTTGTACGCAGACGATCTTAAAATCTACCGTACTGTTACAAAAGTCGAGGACTGTGTACTATTTCAAGAGGATTTGGATCGCCTTACATCCTACTGTACTGCAAATAAATTGCAACTGAGTCTAACTAAATGCAAGTGTATATCATTTACAAAAAATATAAATACGCTTGACTTCAACTACTCACTTTGTAACACGCAATTGGAAAGGGTTTCCACAATTAGAGATTTAGGTATTCATCTTGACTCCAAATTACATTTAAATATACACATAAATAATGTTATAAATAAAGCGTACCAAATGTATGGATTTGTAATGCGTACATGTAACCAATTTAAGAAATTCACCTCCTACTTAGTTCTATACCAGTCACTCATTAGATCACAATTAGAATATGCTGCAGTGGTTTGGAATCCTTTTTATCAAAAATATGATGACCAACTTGAGATGGTGCAAAAGAAATTTTTACGTTGTGCTCATTACAAATGTTTTCGTAGAAGACTGTCATACAATGACCTCCTAGGAAAGTACTCTCTTCTGTCTTTAAAATCAAGGCGACTGTTTCTTGATCAAATGCTATTGTATAAAGTTATAAGGAATCAATTTGACTGTACTCACTTAACTGACCATATCTCTTTACGGCTTCCAAGCCGGTCACACCGTATTCGCGACACATATAAGCATAAACTTTTTGATACTAAACTGTGCAGGACCAGGGCGGGCGAGCGCGTTCCGCTGAGACGAATAGTACATTCATATAATGATTCTTTTGTAGATTTAGATCTATTTCAGTTACCCCGCGGACAGTTTAAATCAAACTTGCTTGTAAAGCTTAAAACAAACTAAATAATTGTTAATTTAATCTTACTGATTCGACTTAGTTATAATTTGTGTATCTTGATTATTGCACTGCTTTTCACTTATTAACGTACATTATTTAGTGAATAACGCTGCTGGTTACATAATAAGTAATAGTTATTATTATGTATTGTCAACATAAGCATTATTATGTAATTGTTTGTTATTCCAATAAATTAAAAAAAAAAAAAAAAAAAAAAATTTGAAATATCAATATTTATCCGTTATCTAGAATCCATAATACAAGCTCTTAATGATGCTTACTTTGGGCTAGATAATAGGTGTGAGTGTATAAATATTATTATTATTATTTATTATTTAACTTGCTTATGTTCGGGTGGAATCTTGCTACTCGATTTTGAAGCAGATATCATCAACTGATTGAGCTGAAATTTTGTATACACGTTTAGATTGGATGACAATACACGATAAGCTGTGTGACGTCATTCTAAATCCAATATGGCGGACCATCCAAGATGGCGGAATAGTTATTTTTAATGTATTTCTTCAATATGGGTATTAAATGAAGGGCTTGTTGAGAGTAACTCGAAAAATAATGTGACGTCATTCTAAATCCAAGATGGCGAAATATTGTTTTTTTAATGCATTTATACAATATGGGTATCAAATGAAAGGGTTTGTTGAGAGTATCTCGAAAAATATTGTGACGTCATTCTAAATCTAATATGGTTGAACATCCAAAATGGCGGAATAGTTATTTTTTATGCACTTCTGCAATATGGGTATCAAATTAAAGGGCTTGCCGAGACTTAGAATAAAGTAAAAAATAAATTAAAAGCAAAAAAACCTTTTTTATAAAAAGGCTTTTATTTAAATGCTCTAAAATGAAGAACATAAAATATTTCTTTAAAATTTTAACTATAAACTAATAACCTCATTATACACAATTTATATGATCATAAAAGCTTGTCGCGCGATTTACTTGTGTAAATAAACTAGTACCTATTTAATTGAGCGACAAGCTTTTATGATCATATAAATTGTGTATAATGAGGTTATTAGTTTATACCTTAAAATTTTAAAGGAAGATTTTAGTTTCTTCTTTTTAGAGCATCAAAATAAAAGCTTTTTTTAAAAAAGGTTTTTTGCTGTTAATTTATTTCTAATTGGTTTGATTGTTGTGAATGTGAGGACTGAGGACTATTCAGTGATAGAGTGATTAGAATGCTTCGTATGTACCAGTAGTCCAATGATCGAACTGTATGCCTCTCTGACATTTTTTTTTCCAAGTATTGTTAGATTAACACCCATATGCACAGTCGGCTCCTCGAGATTTCCTCCACTCGATTGTGACTCGACTCAGCCTCAAGGATAAAATCGGTATGCAGAATTCAAAAAACTATCCTCGACTTGAGCAAATTCCTCAGTTGAGTCGAGTAATGAACTGTCAAACTCAAGGTACGTCGCGATCTACCTTGAGGTCTCCTCAAAGCTTGTTAACAGTGCTTTTCACGTTATTTCTGAGGTTATTTCAAGTTTTATTAGCATAATGACTGATTTCTATGATTTTATTGACTAACTTTCAAGTGAGTATATGTGCTAGATACACCTTTATTAATTTACCTAGATATTGTGATGCAAATATAATTATGTCAACCGACAGTGGTGTTTAATTTATACTTTATGATAAATTAAATATAATAATAAGAAATTTCATGACGTCATTCCTTCACTCAACCACAACTCGACTTTACTGGAGTTTCCTCACTGGAGGATGAAGCCGTAACTGAACATACCGATTTCAAGGATGTTTTTAAGATTTCCTTGAGGTGACTTCGACTAAGGTCGAGTGGAGGCGGTTTCGAGGAAACGTCTCTGCATATCGGTGTAAGAGTCATTGTTGTTATACATTAGATATGAACATTATGGAATATGTATGAAAAAAATATACTGGTGTAGTATATTTATAAAAAAACCTAAAATTATACTGATAATAGTGAAAAGAGAATTAATTTTGGCTAAAATATTTTAATTACAAATTGCAGTATTCCTGTCTCTTTCTAAAACAATTTTTTATATGAAACTAGCTGTGCCCGCGGTTTCGCGGTAGGTTACATGATTATAGGTACTTGAGTATTTATTTGGTTAACGATTTAAATCTTGTTTATAAAAACACCTACACAGTTAATGCATTATTTTAGAACAAATGATCAGTAAAGGTGGAACTAAATACAGAATGGTGCCAGTGCAAACACGACAATAAATTAAAACATGGGCTAACTATATTAGTTTATACAAATGGTAAGCCGCTTTCAAAAACATCTTATTCATTTGATAATTTCATGGCATTTCTATGAAATAATGCACCTAATGTTATATTATACAAAGATTTCATTCAAGATTTATCCAGAGAATATTAACTTTGACATGTTGACAGTTAATCTATAGAAAATCTATCAAAATGTCAAAATTATTCTCTTGATAAAAATTATCTAAGAATTAAAAAATCGGCCTGACATGAAGTTTACGTTTAAAATACTGATTTAAATATGTTTTTCGTCAAAAATTATAGTAAATATTATCATATTGTCGAATTTTTCCTTTCATATATTATTGAACGGGTACGGGCCCGTACGGGTGCACCAAAGCTGTTAAATTTTATTAAGTGAGTAGGTACACTACTTACTACTTAGAGTGAATTATGATATCTTAAAAACAAGTTGGGTACCTAGCTATGCTTAAATTATTTTATTGCACTTAATTTTTGTTGCACATTAAAAGCAAATCTTTTAAACAACTTAGATTGGCTTATTTTAGAATTTATAACACATAAAATTTTTAAACAAAATAAAACAGACTTCAAAACACTAAAAAGGAAAAAATAATTTAATTTAAGTACCTAGGTACAATGTATTTTTTGGAGTCGTTGCTTTACTTTCTTTTGTTTCTGGAAACAGCTTAGCATCAACTCCAAAAATTATTTTTAGGTGATAAATACCTAGGTACTTAAGTTTTTTTTTCTTTTTTAGTCTTTTGAAGTCGGTTTTATTTTTGCTTAAAAAATATATTTTTCAATTTTTAGGTGACTTGTCTCACAGTCTTTGATTGAAATACATAATACATTTGATTGCAATACATATTTCATATTATCGTATCGTACCACTAATAAAGTATTATGTAACTCCAAACCTTTTTTTGAGTCTTACCTTCCATCATCAGTTCACCCGAATAACCCGATAGATTACAACTAGTGGTCTATACGTATGTAGCTCTAATATTTAAAGAATTATCTTCCAACTCCTATCCGTTAAGGAGTTTGATCACCAGCTCACCAACATGAGATGATGACTAACAGAAGCAAATACTTGAATAGCTTCGGAAAAAAGTAAAACATGTCGTACGTGCCTATAAAATTTGAGGTTTGCCCTCGATTTTTCTGAGATCCCATTATCAGATTCTGACTTGGTGACAATGAGACCACCTCAGAAGTAAGTACACTCTATCGAATAAAAAAAGATTTTTGAAAATCGTGATAGAAATCGGTGGACATATGCACATACAAGAAAAATACATACAATGGAACATAGAACCTCCTTGTCTTTTTAATCGATTAAAATTTTATAATACATATAATATTATTTTATGTATCTATACTTATTTATACTTAGCCTTGAACTTGTTTCGGTACCTAATTTATTTATGGAAATTATGCATATGCTTATTACACGGTAGGTGTTAGGATCAGAGTTTCTTGAGAGTCATGGATGTTTCTGTATTGTCACAAAACCTATGTGTGATAATAACATTTGTTGCGGATAAGTATGACTACATATTTATCTATGACCTATATAAATTATTTTGTTTCACGCACCTACTTAAAGAATTTTACTTTTCGTAGCTGTAGATTTTCTTTAAAAAAAAGTATACGAAAATGCCACCCAATTGGTGGCCACTTGCACTAGAGTAGGTACCTACCTAAGCAGGAAGTAACAAATGCATAAATCGAAAATTTGGAGCATAGCAGCCCAGCAAAGTGCCTAATGGCGTCGTAGCTTCTATTTTTGTATGTTGTGCAGCGACCAGCATCCGTCTCCCAGATTTAGCGTCCCTTTCTAACTTGTCGTTTTCTCTTTCACTGTTCCCCATTAGCTTGCGTATTAGCCAAGCAAAAATAGGCGCTATTACTTTGTTACTAAGACTTCTACAATTGTGCCCGAATTCTTTATAAAGTGTCGCCCCAAATCTACACCTAGTCTTCGCGTGACTCGTGAAAAACTAACACGAGATCATTTAATTTTGCTAATCACCTAAACTGTAAACAATTACTTTTTCAAAAAATTTATTACCCAGTAATTTGTTTGGTAAATTACTATTACATTAGCAAATAGCTATTATTCAGAATGAACCTGTTTGTTTTTGTTATCATTTTTAATTGGGTAGTCCGTAGTGATTGAGAGTACGAAGTGAAGTTCGGACGTGTTCTGTGGTCATATGTTATCTATCACAAACAATTTGAATGTTTTCATTGAAAGTAATGAAGTATACGTGATTCTAAAAATACATAGTGGGTTATTCATTATTTGTGGTTTTGTAAAACTGAAATGGCAACTTTACCGCGAGTGCATAGTTCAAAGCATGGAACTTGCATTGTATCTTCACCATTTAGGTATGATGCATATTTTACCACTTTATTATATTTATAATCACATGAATTAGCTAATTAATAATAAATATATGTATATGTATAAACAGTTAGTAGATAGGTATGTATGATACATATATTTTTTTTTAATAAAATTCGTAAATGAAAGAAGATAGGAAATACCTAAATTCATAATTATATATTTTATTACCTACTACCTTATTCTAAGCCTACCACTATAAATACGGCGGATGTTAGTATGGCTGGAAAGGGCGGGCTTTTCGATATTGTGTGTGACACAGAGATGTGATGTGGTGTTCCGGCAGGTGTTGTTGTGGTGTGATTCCCTCTATTTTGTAAAACAGTGACTGACGCATTAATTAAATGCAAGGGGTTTTTTAAAAGTAAAGTGGGGTTTTCTGTCGCTGTTTATCTAGCAAATGGTCACGAACTAATATTTTGTATTTTGATAAAGTTATAGGTTCTCGAAATGGTGGAGGCAAGTCGTTCCACACTTCACTTGCTGCAAATTTGAAACCCCCTCTGAATAATGCTGTTTTATGCTTGGGTACTAGACTCTGGCCAGTGAATCGTGTCACTGAGAAAGAGCGGCAATTTTAAAAAATCTTTAGCTGTAAACACTTATTTCGCTAGGAATAAATAGTCTTGATACTTCGTTTTTTAAGTATGTAATAATTTATTTAAATGGATGCCTACCTTATTAAATACATAATATTCTAATTACTATAGTTTTATTTTGATTGATCCATCCTGGGATAGGCCATGGCGACAGTAGCATTGTTTCCGTAATCGAAACCCGAGTGTTCAACTTCAAACCACTGGGCCACCGAGCTCCCACACGAGTATAATTTAAAGTTATTAGGGTTTTAAAAACCGTCGGGTATCAGATACTCTGCCACAATGACGCCGAGTAAAACCTATTTTAGCTTTAAACATTTTATACATGGTGAAACGCGCGTGCATTAGTTGTGAATGTTCTATTTTTTTTTTAAATAATAAAAACAACAAAACATTTATAATTTTAATACTCTTTTAGATGTTCTAATGGTTCTTAAAACACAAGGTGATATATGCTCACGCAAAAATCTGTTTCATAAACTTGAAGAGACTTAATATATCATGGGTATAATTCATGGATATATCATCCTTGGTATAGATAAAATGGATTTGATGAGCATTAATGAGTTAGACCATATGATAGACCAAAGAGTAATGTAAGTATGATAGACCAAGTATGGCTGTAGGCAGGCAAGCTATCACTACATTAAACAGTTTTTATACCAGCTTATTAGTTAGCTTGCCTTAAAATATTAGAATTGTTGTATGATTTAGTGCTAAATAAAACTTCAAATACTATTCCACTTGCCTATTCTCTATGTAAAAAGAAAAGGAAAAGTGTCATATTGAACTTCACGTAAATTTTATCATCATCATATCAGCTAACAGATGCCTACTACTGGGCATAGGCCGACGATACTTTAAAAATAAATAAATTATAAAAATAGTATCTTTCACTTAATTTGTTAACATCAATAATAGACTGGAAATTTTTTTATAAAATCTATACTACATCACACAAATCTTAATTTTGAATATCAATTTTTAAATCATAATGTTTACTTACTTCACTTTCTTAAAGGCTCTACTTATAACATACCTAATTGTAATGAATTACCAACTATTCGCTTACTACTAGTCATAGACGCTTACAGGCTGACTATCAAAACAGGGGAAAAAAGAGGATAAAAAGTAATGGGCGGGTATAAAATAAAATTTGAAAAAAGGCATATTTAATAAGTTGTTCAGGATGATTCATAATCAAAGTCAGATTCTAAATACATCTGTTGTCATGAACAAAGCACAATAACATTTGTATGGGTACTCTTGAAATGTTACATTATTTTCTATTAACCATTTCCGAATATCACCTTTGCTATTAGACATTGTGGGAGGTTTGTTTGTTACTTTCACATGGTAACTTGCATTGCATTATACATAAAAATTACACATGGCTTTGTTAAAATAGGTAGATATTCCCTTATCCATTTCAATAAGTTTTATGCATTCATGTCACCATGGTAATCAGCTGATTTGGATTTTGCACTGAAAACTATTAGAGCACCAGGCAGAAAACTTTCTTCAGATCTTGCATGCAACATTTCGGGCTTCTCTAAGTTTTAAGTGAATTAATATTTTGAGTTTTAATTCTTCATATACACTTTCTGAAAATAACCGATAAACATGAATATTATGAAATATTGGATTTTATTAGGTAGGTGATGTGGGCAGAAAACAGAAAAGTATCAAGCCATAACGCCCTGAAAACAATAAACTAACCTGTAGCGAACGTATTTCCTCAAAATGTCGAATTTTCTCTACAGATTTCCGATTAAATTCACTAGTACATCTTTGTATTTATGTATCATATTGTATACAAGCTTTCGAGTAGTACTTTTTATTGATTTCGACTTTATTTTATAGTAAAACTACAAATTAAACTCAATAAAAGAATGAGAAATGAAACGTCAATATGACATTTCGAGTGTTGCCATAAAAAAACTTCATTGAAAATACGAGTAACACGATACACTGGCCAGACTCTACAAGGCCCTTATGGTCAGTTTTAGAGAGTACAGCTTGCTCTAAACGCCATGATAATTTGGAGTCCCTAAAACAATCCGTACGATTGTCAGTGAAGAATTTTTCCATGGAAAGAGCTCGTGCTTCTATTGATAACTGGCCTCAACGTTTAAAGGACTGTATTGCAGCCAATGGAGACCACTTCGAATAAGCTTACATTGTTTTATATTTATGTATTAAACTAACACACTGTAAAAGTAATAAATGTTATTTGCAATAGATTTTTTTTCTTTGTTTCAGTATTTATGGCAAGACTAGGTATTTATACGTATAATCTTGATATTCATTTAGATAATTATATTTTACGGACCTACACTGAGAGTAGGGAATGCAAACCGGTTTAACCGAAAACCAAAAAACCGGTTTTTTCTCGATTTAATTTCTCATTTAAAAAACCGGTTTTTTTTATTAACACCGGTTTTTTCGTTTTTTTTGATGGAGTAGAATTTTGCTTATAAGAGTTAAAAAGATATGTTTCATATTCCGCCAGGTATATGTATGTACAGGTGTACGAACTAACAAACAAGTCTTCATTAAACATAACTAATAGACTTGATATCTAAAATTTATTGTTATAATTAAATGTTATAACAACAAATTAAATCGTTTTTTTCCTTAATGTAACTCCCAACTTAACCGAACACCATCCTTAAAACCATAAATAATTTACAATAATTATAGTTTACATAAGCGTTATTTTTAATATTTTTTATGCTATGGCAACACTGTTGAAGAAAAAGACGCCATCTTGACGGACGGACGCTGTAGCCATCATAGAGGAAAATGGTAGCCATTTCGTTCGCGTCGGTCGTAGTCGTACTTACGTCGTTCTTCTGTGGTGTAGGTGTATGTACTGTCGCGGTCAAAAGTCCAGTGACAGTCCCACAAAACTATAGCGAAACACTTGTCAGAGACTTACGTCGTTCTACAATTGAAAACATTTGACTTACACAGTTAAACCTCGTTTAGAGACAAGCGCAAAGAATATGAATCTTAAATTCGACCCTCTTATAATGACTCTTGTAACTCATCGCCTAATGACTCAGTCTTCATGCTGTATGTCCACGGTTCGAGTCTTATTACTAATATATATAAATGAAAATATATTATGAATATATATTTTTCTTTTTATTGTATATTTTTTAACCACTGACGTGAATCCAGTACTTAAATAATTGTTATTTCGTCAACTTAATATTTTAAAACCATCTTTTCTATACTTTCCGCTTGTTTGTTATCTAATTGTATAAAAAAAAAACTTTAGACGATATTTTTACTATTTTTCAACCCACTCTCGGGTTAAGAAAATAAAAATTATCGTCAAGATTTATTGATTAATCCCGGGCTTCCCAAACTGTGAGTCGCGACGCCCTGGGGCGCCGCGGCATCATCCTAGGGGCGTCGTGAGGCAATCTTAATAGATTGGCTGTTTGTATCGATGCTACTGTGTCGATGCGACCGAGTCGAGTGAGCGCCATGCGCATTGTGATGCGGCGGATCACAATGCGCATGGTATCATCAAAATTTAGATACTATTTGGAGTTTTTCTGACAAATTGTTATTAGGTTAGAACTACAACTAGTAGGTAAATGTATACCAAAAAGGCCAGGGCGTCGCAAAAATATGGCAACTTCCCTAGGGCGTCACAGTTGAAATAAGTTTGGGAAGCCCTGGATTAATCTATTTGATACTCTTTGCTGTTTTTGAAAATTTAAAGTTTATACATAGTTAAAGACTGCAAAATGTTTCTGTTCAACTGTTAGTTAATGTAGCAAATTATTTATTTACTTATAATTATGTATTGTTGCTTCTTTATATTTTTACTGTATTGATAAATTATCTATATTTTCTTGTGATTGGATTATAAGACTTAAATTTAGAATAAATGATGCCAAGAGCCCTTAAAATTTGTTTATTTTTGTTTTTATTAAAATTAAAAATATATGCCAAAAAACCGGATTTTCCGGTTAACCGGTTATTTTGAAAAACTCCGAAAATAAAAACCGGTTTTTAAAACAGTCCGGTTTTGCATTCGCTAACTGAGAGAAAAGAGTTTTTTTCGGAAGCCCGACGTGGCCGTGGTAGATCGTGATACAGTCCCTGTGATATAGTCCGATATACTGACAGGGATATAGTCCCTGTAAGTTCGCCAATCTTTTAAAACCATTTCTGTTTGTTCAGACGTCTATATTGTTGGCTCTGTTTTTGATATTATAATTGATGGCTTGCAATATTAATTATAAGTAAATAAGTAATTAAAATAATTACGATGGATGACTTGGAGTGCTTTTAGCGGTGTGAAGCATTCGGTTTACACCGCTAAAAGCACTTACAGTCAGATTCTTTAATCGAACCAAAATTTATAAGTTCACGTTGTCCCATCGATAGGATCATAAATGTAATAATGTTCTAAACTAAAGATATATCTTTACTTTAGAATTCATAGTCCGATTCGTTAGTCGAACCAAAATTAAAAAAAGTTCACATCGTCCTACCGATAGGTCAATAATATGTTCTAAAAAGACGCTATACCTCATAGTCCGACTCCTTAGTCGGACCAAAAGTAAAAAATGTTCATTACGTCCCATTGCTCGGACTGAGCAGTCCATAGAAAAATTTAATACACCGGGGAGCAGTCGGGCCAAGTGTTCACACAAGGATTAACTTAGCGGTAGTCAATTAAAATGCTGCATTTCGCGAGTAATTAGGGTCTAGTTTTAACGCTTTACTTGCCAGATTAATCTAATATTTGGCACACACCTTTAGTTCTGATGACGGCTGTCGGCAGCGCTGTCATACCTTTTTGGTTGTCAATTGGCTAGACAACCAATTGACAACCAAAAAGGTATAATTTAACAACTTGACAACCGTTAGCGACACTAGCGTTACGACGTCAAGCACGGCGTGAACCGGAACTAAAAAGTTGTTGATTTTTATATCTTGATGTAAAAATGTCTGTTGATGCCGAGCCCTGTCCAGTCCAGCAGTTTGAAAACATCTTCCATTCCAACGCAGCGGTAAACAGTTTCGGAGATATTACATCTCCCTGTCTTACCCCTCTCTGCAGTTGGATGGGTTTCGTATACTGATTCTGTACACGGACCGACATGGTGGTGCTCTCGTACAAAGATCTCATCACCTCGATATATCGATAGTCAATGTCGCACCTCTGAAGAGACTAAATCACGGCCCATGTTTCGATCGAATCGAAGGCCTTCTTGTAGTCCACAAACGCCAAGCAAAGTGGCCGGTTATACTCCTCGGGTCTTCTGTATAACCTGCCGCAGCGTATGTATGTGGTCTACGGTACTAAAGTCTTTACAGAAACCGGCTTGTTCGGGAGGGTGGAAGTCGTCAAACCTGTGCGCGAGACGATTCGTGATAACCCTCGAAAACAACTTGTAAACGTGGCTCAAAAGCGTGATGGGTCTATAGTTCTTCAGTAAGGTTTTGTCGCCTTTTTTGAAGAACAACACCACCAGGCTTCCACTCCACACTTGTGGCGTTTTACCCTCGAGAATGACGGAATTGAATAGCCTCTGGAGGACTTTAAGTACCGGTGTACCACCCTCTTTCAGAAGCTCTGCAGTAATTACGTCCTCTCCCGGTGCCTTGTTGTTCTTAAGTTGCTTGAGGGCTACCCTAATCTCGTACAGGCTGACGTCCGGGATATCTTCGGTATAGTGTCGGATCAGTCGGGCTCTTGGGTCTTTACCCGAACTGATAGCGGGATTCGTTGTAGTGGTATATAACTCTCCATAGAACCTTTCGACCTCCCTTGTCACCTCGGGCTTAGACGACACTAAGCTGCCATCCTCAGTCTTCAGGCTTGTCAATTGGCTTTGCCCAATAGACACTTCCCTTGCGAACACTTTGGAACCTTCATTCCGTTCTATCGCCTCTTTAATACAGTTTGTATTTAAGCGGCGAATGTCGTGTCGCATGGAATTTGATATCCTGTCTATTGAGCTGCCGAGCTGTCCAATATTGTACCAAATTAGAAAAATAATAATGTCAGTTCAAATGAGTTAGGTAGAATTCATTGTTAAATCAATATTCACCTTTGAGAAACATCTAAATACCACAAGACACGAATATTAAATTGAGGAACAATACATTATTATTGTTTCAGTACAAATTATAGCACAGACTCCTTAAAATTGAAAATTAAAACTAAACATTCGAATTTACCCACGATTTGGGTAATTGCCCGGGAAAAGACCCTATATTTACCCAAAAAGGTTTTTACCCGGGTAAAAACAGATAAAAGAAAAATAATTAAATTTAAGTAGGTATTCATCCCCTAGAAACATATTTTTGGAGTCGGTGCTTCACTTTCTATTGTTTTTGGAAACCACATAGCACCAACTCCAAAAATATGTTTCTAGGGGATGAATACCTACTTAAATTTAATTATTTTATCCTTTTCAGTTTTTTGAAGTCGGTTTTAATTTTTGTTTAAAATTTTTTTTTCACAATTTTTAGTGGTAACTTTCTACGGTCGAAGCTAGATGGGTGATCGTTAACTTATATTGTTTCCTACTATCGTATCGTTTCACTAAAAAGTCATTTGAAAAGCAAAACTTCGCAATTTCGCATATGTAGACGACTTCATAATTTAAGTTTTTTTAAATTTAAAACCAAAGTACCCAACTGTTTTTGAAAAAATTTTTATGGGACCAAATGGCAGCTATTCCGCATCGAACAAAAAAAGAATCACGTAAATCGGATCAGTAATCTCGGCGTAATCGGTGTACATACATAGAAAAAAAAAACATACCGGCCGAATTGAGAACCTCCTCGTTTTTGAAGTCGGTTAAAAAGAACAGTACTACTAAGAAAGAACCGGGAAAAGATCAATAATACACAAAATGTTACTTATTCATCCAAATTTATTTTATCACCTTCAAAAAATGCTCCTTCAGAAACGATACACTTACGCCAACGAATAATCCAATCATCAAAACATTTTTAAACGCTGTTTCCGGAATTGAGTTCTGTTCTCGCCGCGAATTCACCTTTTATGTATTCTACCGATTGAAAACCGGTGCCACAAAGTGCTAATTTGAGTTTAGGAAAAAGAAAGAAGTCAGCTGGAGTCATATCTGGTGAATATGGTTGTTGCTCGATGGTATTAGTTGGGTGTTTGGTCAAAAATTCGTTCACAATGATGGCCTTGTGCGAAGGCGCATTATCGTGGTGCATAATCCAAGAATTTCCTTTCCACAAATCTGGCCTTTTTTGTCGAATTTACTCTCTTAAACGCCGCATAACGCTCAAATAATATTCTTTATTTACCGTTTGACCTTCCGGCAAGAATTCAGAGCGCACAACACCGCGAGAGTCAAAGAAAACAGTCAACATGACTATGACTTTTGATCGACTTTGGCGTGGTTTTTTAGGTTTCGGTTCAGTTGGAAGGCGTCACTCCGAAGCTTGTTGACTAGTTTGCATGTCAAACTCGTAAACACACGTCTCGTCACCAGTAACAATGCGGTTCATGAATGTTGGGTCGGAATTGACTCGTTCTAGCATGTCCTCAGCGATTCTCATGCGATTGAGTTTTTGGAGAAAATTCAAGTCTCTTGGGACTAGCCGAGCGGCAACATTTGTTTCATACTCAACTGATTATTTAAAATGGTACGGATTGACTCATGAGATACGTGTTTTTGATAAAGTCGATTAACCGTAAGCCTTCTGTAACATTTTCAGTGACTCCGAACACGAAATTCCATTGGCGATGCAAAATCTAAGACAAACTCTTTGTTCGATGTTTTTGTCCATTATAAAATTCGCAATACACACTATTGATATAACTAAAAACAGCACTGTATTTATTATAAATAACAGATGCAACTCAAACTCCGCGCCAAAATAAAAAACAGTTGTGCTAATCTAACAACAAAAAAATAATTTAGAACCATAACAAATCATCCATTCCCGATACTTTTTTGACTGAATGTATAACAGGTTAGGATAACTGAAATCCATACTTGATACCTACAAAGATCACTCATTAATTAATGATCGACAGTAGGTACGGGTTTCGGCTGAAACGGTCAACGGGTGATCTTCTAGCGTACTTAATGCATGTCTGGGGTGAAGCTATTGACAAACGGGGAGAGTCAGTGGCAGTTAGCCTTGATATTGCCAAATCGTTCGATATGGTCTGGCACAGGGCTCTTCTCTCCAAGCTCCCGGCATACGGTCTGCCCGCTCAGCTCTGTAACTGGATTGCCGGCTTCCTGCATGAGCGAAGAATCCGTGTCCTCGCAGATGGATGCGCTTCGCGGTTCATGTCAGTGAATGCTGCGATCTGAATTCCAGGAACTACATCGAAACCGTGATCAAAACAGCCTCACGGAAGCTCGGTGTCCTGAACAAGGTGCGTCGATTTTTCACGCCTGACCAATTATGCCTGCTCTATAAAACTCAGGTCCAGTTTTGCGTGGAATATTGCTCGCACTTGTGGGATGGCTCCGCCAAGTATCTACTCGATGCCCTGGACAGATTGCAGCGTCGTGCTGTCCGTATCGTTGGCGATGTATAGGTCACGAGTCTCTGCAGTTGCGTCGTTTTGCGCCTTCTATCGGCTATATCACGGAGAGTGTTCTGAAGAGCTATTTGACCTTATCCCACCCTCCCCCTTCCTACTCAGGAGCACGCGTGCCGGTCTTCGGAGTCATCAATTCACTGTCTCCACCTCAACATCATGTACAAAGAAATTTAGTAGCTCTTTTCTTTGTCGAACTTCCAGAACTTGGAATTCTTTGTGTTCCCTCCTTCCTATAACATGGGTTCCTTCAAAAAAGGCGTGAAAAAGCAACTTTCGGGCCGGCAAGGTGGAGGCGGCTGGAGCAGTATCAGAACTGCACTAGCTGTCTTCGCATATGGAGTCTTCTTACCGCTTCACATCAGGTGGTGTTGAGTCATTTGTCGTGCTTTGTATAAAATAAAAAAACAAAGTTGCGCATGGGCTGATAGTCAATGATTATCTTGCCGTAACCGGCCGATTTATGGCTGGGGCCATGGCCTCCCCTAGGAAAAATCCCTAGCTACGCCAATGAGAGGGTGATTCGAATATTGGATGATTTTGAAAAAGAACCTATCTGAAAGGTATTGTCTCCTATAGAGATACGCAGCCATGAGATCGACGTAGAGATTAGTGAATACGCTTACGCGCAGCGCCGTGCGTAAACGTCAAAATCAATGGCAGCTCGTCGTCTTGTCAGACGTCAAACTCGTTGTCGAATATTTTTGTTTGTGAATCACACTGCAGTATCTAAATCCAAGATGGTCGCCGCCACAAAACAGCAGGTTACATATTTTTTCACAAGCTCTATAAATATGGGTATGTAATGAAAGGATTCAACTAAAAGAAATCCGGCATGCTATGAAAAATTCCAAATCTAAGATAGCCACCAGTATATAATGGCGGATTACATAATAATATTTTACAATCTACATCTTTTATTTTTTAGTCAACATTAAAACTAAAAAAAAACGTTTTTATTGTAAAAATACTCGTTACGGATGTTGAAATAGAACATTTCGACATTGTAGGGTAGACGTTAGCTCATAACGCAAATACAGATATACTAAAAGAAATTCACAGGGATATCCCAAGTCCTGCCTGGGTGGCTCAGTTGGTTAGAGCAGTCGCCCAAAAGGTCGCGGGTTTGATTCCAGCCTCAGGACGTGAAATTTTTCTAGACAAGATTATTTTAATTACTAAGTAATTTTTCAAACAGTTATAATAATGTTAAAATCAAAAATTAAGAATATTGAAACGGTTTTATTGAACAATAATAGTAATAATATAAATTAACTAACACCTAGCTATTATCTAGCCCAATGCCCAAAGTAAGCATCATGTGTTAATATATATAATAACATACAATGTATATAACTATTAGAAATATACTAAATAAACATACAAATATCCCCTACCGGGATTCGGACTCCATGTTCTCTTATGTAATGTGTGTTATTTATTACTTTTTTTCAATTCAGTCTATTAATTATAATAATTATTATAGGTAGGTAGGTCCTATAAATTGCAGTTTTTTATTCACTGGAAGAGATCAAAATTTTTTGGAATGAATTTCTTTTCCTTTACTTAAATTGTTCTGAACTTCTGATTTGTATAATATTTTATCAAAACATATCTTGAGGTATTTTAATATCTCAAAATATTTTTAAATATTATTGTTAATCTGCTTCTTTGTAAAGCTAGTCGTTTTTATTATTATTTTAATCTACGGGAATCCAATTCACGGTTGTGACAATTTAGCTCTAAATTGAGGAAAATACAAATGAGAATAATGTGTTAATTTAATTTTTCAGTACCAGCCCAAGGAAGTTACAAGAAATGACACTACCCATGCCAGATGGTCATGGTAAGTTAAATAACCTGATAGATAATCTTCATCAAAATCATAATATCATCTTAATTTGTCATATTGTGATAGTAAAAGAAAAGTGGGGTACCTTACCGTGGCAGTACGCCGACTCGGGCCCAATGCCGGCGATAAAGCTTTAATACCCTACTGCCCCCTTATTCTCAACTGTCGGATCACGGATTCGATTCGAAAAGTCACATGCCGTCTCGCTTTGACGCAGCTCGATAAAAAGTGACAGCACACATAATTCTCGCACCCACGTAACTTTTTCTATATCTTTTACTAAAGGTATTTTGTGGAGTAGCTGATTGACTTTCCATTGTTTCTGGAAACTGCGTAAAACGACACATAAACATAGATTCTATTAACGTGCCCCCACGGCTATTTGTCATATTGAGATATAAAGTATAAAGAAGACATCACCCATCACTTCTCTGTTCAGTTCCCTTGAAGTGTGTTTGACGACTTTGACGATCGCGCTATACTTTACTTAGTCGCCTGCTAGAGTTGCTAGAATCAAACGCGTAAGTGCCATGAATCCCGGCGCTTACAAGCTTGGTCACGAATAAAAATTTAAACCGACTTCAAAACACTAAAAAGAAACAAAAAATTAAAATGAAGTAGGGGGGTACCTACTTATCTCATAAAAAGGTATTTTTTGGAGTCGGTGCTTCACTTTCTATTCTTTCTGGAAACAGTTTAGCACCAAATCCAAAAAATACTTTTTAATGAGATAAGCACACACCATCATTTTAATCGTTTCTTTTTAGTGTTTTGAAGGCTGTTTAATTTTTGTAAATTAATTTTATTTCTTCATTTTTTTAAGTTCCTTTAGCTAGATAGAGCTCATTGTATCTCCTTCCTACATGGGATATACTCCTCATGTGTACCTCCCATATAGGTAGGCCTGTGCCCACCAGTGATCATGATGATGATAGCCTAATTTAATGCAACCATTGAGAAACATGCGTAATTACATGATTCAGATTTACGCCGTTTAGCCAACGACACGTTTTGTTAGTTTAAAAACTACTGAACCGATTTTAATTAAACTTTCACAGTTCCCTAAGTTGGACTACTTATATCCACTGGGTGGTAGACCCATATGTAGGGTCGCCTGGGTAGGTACCACCGCCTTTCTTATTTCAGCCGTGAAACAGTTCGCTGTGTTTCGGATTGAAGGGAAAGGTACCCAGTGTAATTACTGGGCATGGACGGCATTTCATCTTAGGGCTCAGGATGACAACGCACCTGCAATATCAAATGCTTTTCCTTGTTATTGCAGGTGTCTATAGGCGGCGGTAACCGCTTACCATCAGGTGGGCCGCCAGCTTGTTTGTCATCTAGTTGTATAAAAAAAAAAGCAGTTTACCAAAAATTTTTGTAATTTGACATAATTATTGAGATATGCGCGGACAAACATACAAATATACAAACACTTATGAAATTTGGCACCCATGTTCAGAAGTTGGTATAGACTACTATGTACAAAAACTGTGCAATTTTGACAATATTATGGTAGCCTTTTTTTTTGAAGTCGGTTTAAAACTATATCCTATACATATACTTATCGTTTCCCAAGTGGAACATGAGGTTTGTATGCGATAGCTTCTTTATACTTTTTATCTCCAAATTCGGGGACTGCAAGAAGACTATTTTTTTAAACATTGCTTAACAAATTACCATATTGTAAGAAATACAAAGACAGAAAGAAAACGATGAAAAAATGTCAATCGAAATGATCTGACTAAAATGACTTTCTCATCTTTACTGAAAGTTTAAAAAAGCTTGTAAAAGTATTCTTTTGGATCACTAGATAAACGTTGCTGTAAAAAACACGTTCCCAGCATCCCAGGAGACGCGGGTTCGATTCCCGCGTGGAGCATACAATTTCGTCCTCGTTTTCTTTCTTTTTTTGTACTTCTTTTGTAAGAAGTACATTTGTGATTTTGTGCGTTTATAACGCCTACTTTATTGTTAAAGTAGGCGTTGTAAACGCACAAAATCAAACCTGTAAATTAAATTACTATATTTTTATTTGGCAGATGTGGCAAACGCCAGTCACATCAGTATGAAACAATATGAAGAACAGCTCAGTGGATTACGGAAAGAGAACTTCCATTTAAAATTACGCATATATTTTTTAGAAGAAAAATTGGGAAATGGATCACCACCTGCCGTCCAAGTAAGTGTATAAACAAATTATGTTTTCTATTGTCTGCTGTGCCACTCACAATGGTTTTATTTGGACTATGTAGAAAATTATGAATTCGAACTTCATTGAGCGATAAATGTGTGGACTTATGCTTTCTGCGTTCTTATCCATTCATACTCCATCTATATGCTACGTTTTCACTCTGATACCGCCGAACCGTAGATGTTTGGCACAGATTGCGACCTGAAAAAAGACATAGGCTATCTTTTGGCGCAATAACCGACATCCAAGCGGGCGTATCAGCGAGAGGCCGCTAACTTTTTATAGGAAAACTATAAAGAAGTTTAACGAAGACTTCGTGTGACTTACTGTAAGTGTATGCCCTTTCTTAAAATATTTAGGTACCTAATTATTAAATATTTTGCTGCGCTCCGCTCGAGTTACTTTTCTGTGAATGACCTTACCCCGGTTACCGGGAATTTCCGGTTCCGATACCATAGCAAAATAATTACATCGAAATTATGGAAATTCCCATATATGGCAAAAAATTACGGGAGAAGGAGGTTATATGTTACACTGTATGTATTTTCACCGATTTCTCTGTCAATTGTGAACCGATTTTCAAAATTCTTTTTTCATTCGATAGAGTATACTCCAGGGGTGGTCCCATTGTCTCCAAGTCTGGATCTGATAATGGAATCCCAGGGAAATCGAGGGCAAACCAAAATTTTTACAGGCATGTGTGACATGTTTTACTTTTTTCCAAAGCTATTCAAGTATTTGCTTCTGTTAGCCATAATCTCATTTTGATGAGCTGATGATGAAAGGTACAACTCCTTAACGGTGAGGAGTTAGAAGATAATTCTTTCACTGTGTATTTCAACCAAGGACAGAGAAGTCGGTAGTGCTGACGGTCACCTTTTTTGCTGCTTTGACTTTTTTTTTTTATACAACTAGATGACAAACAAGTTGACGGCCCACCTGGTGGTAAGCGGTTACCGCCGCCTATAGACACCTGCAATAACAAGGAAAAGCACTTGATATTGCAGGTGCGTAACCTATATGACCTTAGGAAAACACTTAAAAAAGTGTTTTTTTTAACAAAAATAAAACCGACCTCAAAACATTAAAAAGGAAAAAGTAATTAAATTTCAGTACCTAGGTACCTACTTACCTCCAAAAATACATTTTTGCTTTTCAGCTGTTTTCACAGCTTATTTTTGTTAAAAAAAAATTACCAGTAAACTATACATGAAAACGAGTATTGTCTTACATTTTCGCAGGCACGGCACATTTGAAATAAAACCAATCACACCACCACACCCACATCACATCATTCACATTTAAAATAAAAAACATCCTGATTCCAATAGAGATATTGGTTGGAGTGTACCACCAGCTTGGGATCCCATCATGCGAATAATATATAAAGTCCCAACCAAGCCCGTCCTCACACTGCCCAAAAAACTGACACCGTGAGCTCCGTAAGTCTGTATGCGTAATTCGAACCGCTCAAAATACAGGATGGACCAGAAGTCTTTTCACTTCTCAAACGAGGATTTTGAAAAACTAAATAAATTAGATAAAAACTGTTTATTTATTATGAAAGTATGCAAATAGGGATTTTATTTAAAAAAAACACATCATTCATATGTGGCCCATGATTATTTTGACACTGCTGTAACCCGGAGCGGAAATTTTCAATGTCGGCTTAAAGGTGTTTTTTGAAATGTACTGGATTTCCTCGCGAATACGTCCCTTTAATTCCTCAAGAGACTGGGTTGCTGTTAAAAACTTTACTTTTATGGTATCCCCAAAGCAAAAAATCCATTGGGGATAAATCTCGACTACGAGGTGGCCAGGTTATGTCACCTCTTTTGGATATCACATTTTGCTCAAAAGTTCTGCGAACTGCACTCATTTAGTCATTGTAGGTGCGACATGTTGCCCCATCTTGCTGAAATCACGATTGTTGATTAAAACCATCGAAATTCAGTAGCGCAAAAAAGATCTATACACTGTAATAGCATGTCCTCTTTAATCTTCATAAAAATGTGGACCAATAATGCCTCTTGCTGACAAAGCTGCCCATATAACCATAGTAACCTTGGGTGAATGTAGGGGTTTTTGATGTTTCAATTTAAGATATGTGTTAAGGATCACCCATTTTCTAATCAAGTTAATCGATGTAACTTCATTTCTATGCCATATGTTGTAATGAGAGCCAAATTTTCGTTGCGCTATAGTCGAAGAATCGTTGTTTTGATAGTACCCGCGTACGCATAATGCGCGTTGTGCTCCGCTGAATGACGCGATGGCTTGCGTTTTGTGACCCCTCCGACCCACCCCGCCATCGTTGCTCGACGCAGCTACCAATTCAAAAGTCAACGGACTTTTGGTCCACCCTGTATAACACAAAGTGACGATAGCTAACTTAAAACTTATCAAAGACATTTGACATCTTCAGTCTTCTCGTGACCACGATCGCCTTATAATAATCGAAATGTCGGGTGTATAATAATAATGTAACATCTAATTAAACGCAAATTTAATCCGATAAATTGGTTTTATTTCGAATTATTAGTATTTTTCCCGAATTCAGGAGATTTTTTCTGATTTTTTGAGATAGTAGGTATAGGTATATACTATCTCAAAGATGATATTTTGGATATTTTCTACATACCTACCTATTTATTGTCAGATCTGTGAACATACAAAAAGTACTCGCTCATCTACAAACACTCGGAGTCGAAAAGGTTACCAAAAAAATCTATCAGTCTCCGAAAGACGAACGAAATAGTGAAATTGCGAAACTCGAAGCTACGATACAGTTTGTTTTGATACGGAAACTTTAATTTTGACTAATTTAGAACACTTGTGTGGTAAAAGAAAGAAAGGGGTAGTCTAGAAACATCTACTAGATAGGTAATGTATCTAGATCCGTTCAGCAGCTTTGGCGTAATCACGCTAGAATGGCAATGGATGGATGTTTGTGACTCAATCGAGTAACAAACATCCATCCATTCAAACTTTCATATTTATAATAGGAATTAGGTATTAGTAACATTTTGATTTGACTCAATCGCTGTAGTATTATGGGTGAATTTTAAAGTTCTGTGCTATGAGACATTCTAGAAATGAAAAATGATTTTTATAGGGTCTATTAGAACATAACGTCAGACTACAAGTTGAAGTAGAAGAACTAAGACGGCAACTTTCGGATAAACAGGAACTTCTAGCCGCTGCCGCTGAAGCTATTGATGTTCTCGAACAACAGGTATGTAGACATAAGATGGCCTAATTTATAGTATGGATACTTTGTCTTTGAAATCCTGTAGGTAATTAATAATTTTTACTATAGGTACCTGTTAGTGAATAAATCTAATGAATGTATTATTTTGTGTAAACAACTTAATGCTTTTTGCCCTTGTTAATTAAAGGTGCTTAGGAAATTAAAAATCAATTGTGTTTAGAATGTGTTGCTTGATATGATAGGTCACAAATCACATGACAATTATTTAAATTTTAAACAATACAGCAATTTTATACTGATCAATATCTAATAGGTTGGGGAAAAATTTTCTTCGCATTTTTTAAGAAAATTTAAAACATTTTTTAATATAGTTTATTTACATTTAAGTAAAGTATGTAGGTACCATTTTGTTCGATAACCTTTTGCCATCTTGTAGGTAGGGGCATGATCCCATTGCTATAGAAAATTTGGGACTTCTGATCAAAATACCGCGACAAGTGGTTTTGGCAGTCCTCTCGTGATGTTAACCTGACACTGCCTAGAGAATACTGAAGAGAGCGAAACAGGTGGAAATCTGAAGGTGCAAGGTCAGAGCTATACGGCGGATGCATTAACACCTCCCAGCCAAACTCTTAATTTTTGCTGAGTGGCTAAAGATGTGTGAGGTCTAGCGTTATCATGATTTTTTGTGTACCCATTTTTTTTAAATGCGCCATAACTGCTTTGTGGTCAATTCTCAGTTCTTCAGCTACGTCGTAACTACTGATATGCCGATCTTGCTCCAGTTTTTCAAAAATGGCATCAATTTTATCCGTAATAGGACGACCAGAGCGACGTGCATCTTAGACATTAAAATTTCCGGATTGAAAACGCTTAAACCAAATTTGTGCTAGTTACTCTCACAGACACTGCACTAGGTCCATAAACATCGCAAATTTTTTTCGCGGCTTGCGTTGCATTTTTACCTTTTTTGTAGTAAAATGTTAAAATGTATCGAATTTCTTCATTACATTCACTCATCTTGACAGTACGAAAAACAAATGAAAAACACACATTTTCCTAATTTGAATTTAGAATTATCTTTTTTAAAATCTTAACTTTTAATGATACCAAAACCAGCCATATACAAATAGTACAGCCAAAGAGATTTTATTACAAGTTCATACATACTATAATGCGAAAAGACTTTTTCCCCAACCTAATATACTAATATTATAAAGAGGAATATTTGATTGTTTGTTTGTATTGAATAGGCTCCGAAACTACTGGACTGATATGAAAAAATCTTTCACATTTAGAATTCTACATTATCTCTGATAAACATAGGCAATAGAGTATTTTCAAAAAGTTAGGGATCCGTATGAAAACTTTAATAATGTAACCGAACGTTTGAAAATAATTCCAAAAAAAAAACTTATAAGTATCGCGTTCGCTGCGGAAATTGTTTACAATACAGCAAAGTGATCAACGAAAGTTTTATAGAGGACATTAATATCTACAAAAAAGTCCGCGACACCATATGTTTAACTATTACAGTTATGACCAGAGGTCGAAATTAGGTAGAGTTATTTATGTACTTACACTGATTTCATACAGCGAAAGATGAAAGTGGATATGCCTCAAATCCCGAGGATAATATTAAGGAGTAAAAAAATACTAAAATAATTATTAAATAAAAATAACAAAAAATTGACACAATTTGAACCACTGCACGCCAAAATTGACAAACTTACATCAACAACATCGGATGTCCGAAGTTGCAAAATATGAAATCCCGGGAAGAGCCATATTAATATCAACATTTCGATGCAAGTACATAAATAACTCTACCTAATTCCGACCTCTAGTTACGACACAATAACTACTTTGTAAAGTTATTATTATGCAATAGTAATAGTATAAGCGGTACAAACTATGCCATATTATTCGTACCTAGGTATTAATCCTTATCCAAATAAATCACTTCATATTCAAAGCTATATGTTAATACCATATGTCAATCAGGAAAGATAGCGATAACAGTTGTTCGTCAGAAATTGCTGCAACTCATAAAGGATGAAAAACGGCTCATTCTACTTTTAAACTTCCGTTATCCGTAAATCTCGAGCAACAATTTACATGTTCTATACACAAAAATGGGGCTCCTGGTAAATTACTACAAGACGCCTCATTAATTATGTGAGATGAATGCACCATGAGCCATAGAGCACATTTAGAGGCCGTGGATAGAACCTCAAAAGATTTTAGAAACTCCTGTGCTCTCATGGGATTACTTCTGTATTTGCTGGTAATCATGCTTTTGAGAAGTTTAAGCTCCTCGAGCATCTGCAATGAGACGACGCTGCTTATTAATAAATTGAAGTGATTTATTTGTAGCGACCATTATCACCGACCCAGCAGCTGGTCACCTAGCTCATATATACCGAGGATATCGATGATCCCAACTAATTTGCTAATCTCTTTTAAACGGTTTAAATTTCCGGTAAAAACCTCTTTCGCGTTTACTATTAACAAGTCCCAAGGCCAAACCTTCGAATTAGTGGGAATCGACCTACGAAAAGAATGTTTTACTCATGTCATGGCCGACTGTATGTTCCTATCGCGGGTCGGAGCTCCTAAAAATCAATTAATTTTGCTGTCACAAAATAAAACAACATCAAATACTTATGGTTACAAGGAACCTGTGACCCAATAAATTTAATGGTTTAGGTTTTGTAGATATGATCCTTTTATAAACATTAGAAATAATAATAAAATATTAAAAAATAACCAAAAAAAATAATTATAATGATAAAATCTAAACTTTTTTTTAGTAACTCCCGACGCAAATATTTTTTTTTAAATATCTTTGCTAAGCCGGGACGGGCCGCTAGTTGATAAATATATCGACCAAATTTGTTTTTTTTTTCAAAAAAATAAATCAATCCTTTTCATCCTCACAAAAAAAAATATTTGATTTGAAACCCTTTTCGTCCCCAAATAGCCTTAGTAGGTAGTAGGTAAATAAAAAAAAAAGCTTTTGTGTTTTTTTTTAATTATCTCTAATATTTTCCCAGGGTTCTTTATCAACTGACAGTGTGGATATGTCTACAAATAACATTGAGCCATTGAAAAAAGAGGTTAGTCTTGAAAATATAGTATCATTAATTTATGTATCGAATTATAAAAAAATTGCTTGATTTCTATTTCTAACAGATTTTATAATTCATAATAATAAACAGGCGTAGGGATGTGACTACTCCACCGTCCACTGGAAGAGCAGCTCTAGTGGCTGGAGCTGCTCCCTCAGTGCAATCAGTCCGCACCCAAAGTGTCGCTTTGTAGGCATAAAGTGTTGCTTTATTTCTATCTGCCATCACTGTTGGTACAATATTTCTACATGAACCCATCAAGGAAATGGGCGCCCCTTTATGTAAACAGCTTGTATTAAATGATGAGTAGGACAAATTTCCGCTTCCTGGAACCGGAACTGTCGCCGGGTTGAGCAGTATGCGAGCCAGTCAACCTATAGGCCGACACAACCATCTCGTCGGCCCATTCCACCATCACTACCCGTCGGCTTGGGATCGGCTGGGTCTTCACAGGTCCAGCAGTACTTATGATATCAGAAGTAACTACAGGACACTCAGAAGTAACTGTGGCTGGGGCCGATCCCAGCAACAGTTACTTCTGAGTGTCATGTACTGGCCAATACCTAATATTTACACAAGCATAACCAAACAGCCAAAATACTCCCATCTTGAGCTGGCCTTCAAGTACGGCCTCATAAAAGTGAAAAGGTACCATATCATAAGTACTCGCCGGAGCCTGAAAAACTTGACGGTCGGCTGGTCGAGCTATACAACAGGCTACTCGGTCAGGGGCCCCGAGTACGAATCCCGATACGAGCAAATGTTTTTATGATGAGTACTAGCGTTTGTTCATGAAGCATGGATGTTTATATGTTTATTTAGTATAATTCTAATATTTATATACATATTATTATTGTCATTATTTCTCCGTTATCTAGATCCGTAACACAAACTCTTAATGATGCTTACTTTGGGCTAGATAATAGGTATGATTGTGTGAATATTGTATTATACTTATATTATATTACGCTTTTTTAGGCTCTTTGGCCTAATTCTCTTACTACCTACAGCTACTTACAGCTATGTATAGCTGTTACTATTTTAAAACTTAGGACCGTTTATTTGTTTTTGAGTATTTTTATTATTATATTATTTACAGGAAACCGACCAAAAGCAGATAGATGGTACATGTGCAGAATCAGAGTCAGCTGGGTAACTAACTTTTTATTTTAAATCAAAATAGTAGAGTCCTGACAATACATCGAATCTAATGAAATCGATATTATTTTACAGAGACTACCTGGCTGTTAGCGTTAACAATGATTTAGTAAGTATTTTATTTCTGAAATCTATTAATATTTTGTTTAATATAGCGATATTTTAAGATCACAATTATATAATAGTACTTATTGTTTTATATTTTCGCGAACACTACATATTTGAAATAAAACCAATTTACCGGATTAACCTCGCGTTTTCTTAGATGTTGCATTATTATTATTATTATTTTACAACCGAGACGTTTCGACTACTTTTCAGCGATCGTGGTATGTCAATTGTCTTTGATAAGTTTATAAGTCAACTACTGTCACTTTGTGTTATATTTTGAGCGGTCCGATTTATGGATAAATCGGACGCTCACGCTAATACGCTATACGGAGCTCATGGCGTCAGTTTTTAAAATATTTTAAAAAAGCTAGCAATCAATAAAAACAAACAAAACAGACAATAGAGATTAACTATAGACTAGCTTTTTTAGACATTTTAATCATAACAAATCCAGGTCACAGCTTGAGCCACACTGTGTATCGTAAAACAATCCAGACTGATAGGTACCTCAATGGTGACTCACGTCACCGCCCCAGTCAGGTAGGTACCGTGGGGAAATATTTGTTTCAGAGAGCGCGACGTATCTGTGACAACCAATCACTTCATCAGATTTGATAAACCCCAAATCCTCGCCATAGAACACCGCGTTTCATTCCTAGAATGTTACGTGAGGCTATTGAAATAGAAAAATCTACTAATTTCCATAGAGCAGATGGGGGGAGTGTACAATCACCATTGGGATCCCATTATGCGAATAATAAAGTCCCAAGCCCGTCCTGATACTGTACGACAAACTGCCACCGTGAGCTCCGTATGCGTGAATCGGACCGCTCAAAATATAACACAATAGTTAACTCACAAACTTATCAGAGATAATTGACATCTTCAGTCTTCCCGTGGCCGCGATCGCTGTAAAGTAATCGAAACGTCGGGTGTATTATAATGAAACATCTAATTAAACGCGAGTTAAATCCGGTAAATTAGTTTTATTTTAAATCACAATTGTATTATTATAACATTTGTATGTATGATACATACAAATGTTATTGGTAGTTCTAATGCATAACTAGGTTTTTTTTTATACAACTAGATGACAAACAAGCTGGCGGCCCACCTGATGGTAAGCGCTTACCGCCGCCTATAGACACCTGCAATAACAAGGAAAAGCACTTGATATTGCAGGTGCGTTGTCATCCTGAGGCCTAAGATGAAATGCCGTCCA
Source organism: Nymphula nitidulata (assembly GCA_947347705.1). Classification (NCBI taxonomy): domain Eukaryota; kingdom Metazoa; phylum Arthropoda; class Insecta; order Lepidoptera; family Crambidae; genus Nymphula; species Nymphula nitidulata. The sequence continues at coordinate 17,175,148 of OX374618.1, read as the reverse complement.
TGCCCAGTAATTACACTGGCTACCTTTCCCTTCAATCCGAAACACAGCGAACTGTTTCACGGCTAAAATAAGAAAGGCGGTGGTACCTACCCAGGCGACCCTACATATGGGTCAACCACCTAGTAAACTAGGTTTTAAAGCTGGAGATTTACGGATAGTTAAACTGATCATTTGAACTGACATTAATTCAAAACAGACCGTGAGTTTGAAATGTTAAGTTATAATTTTGAACTGAGGGCAAAAACGTGATGGGAAATCGTTTTTGATTAATCCGTTTTAACTCATCGGTTGAAGTACCAGTTTAAATGACCGGGAATGTCGAGCTTCGTATTTCCTACTTTAGTATATTTTTATTGGAAATTATTTTTTATATAAATACTTAGTAGGCTACTGAAAATATTGAACTAGCATCTAATCATTGAATAGATGTTTTATATATATGCCAACTTAGTATTTTTGTTGGTTAGGTTAGGTTAGTATGCCCGGCTTGCGCAGCCCAGTCGGCGTGCCAATGCACCGGCACTCCGAATTTAAATAACAAAGTCTGATGAAGGGAATGGGGGGGGGGGGGGGGGGGTCTTCACAGCTTCGCTTCAAGACGGTACCGACGGTGAATGTTTCCGGACCACCCCGTTACGTCTGTAGGACGCAAAAAAGAGGTGCATCGCTGAGGAGTTTTTGGGTGAAAGCCCCACACACTCCTCCGTGGAGGAGGATAGGCTGGTAGAGCGTCCCCCCAGCGAAAAAAAACTTTAGTATGAAGCTCAGTTCAATACATGCCATTTTTATTCGTGCTATTTATTTGTTATTAAGTACCGTTTGGAAATTGCACATGTACTTATTTTAATAGGACGAACTCGCGAAACTTCGGAGAGAAAACCGTAAAGCGTTGCAAATGATCAAAGGATGCATGAAGAAAATACAGCAGCAAGATAAGGAAATGAAGAAATTAAAATTGGTAAGTTCAATAATCTATGTTGATGATGGTAGGTAAATAAAAATATATTTTTTATTTAATTATACTATTTTATTGTAGAATAAGGAATTGGCATACGCACATGTGAGTGATTCACAAATGGAAAAATATGAAGAGATATTAAAATGTAAAGATGAACACATTAAAGATTTAGAAAACAAAATTAGACAATTGCAGAACAACGTGGATAACATTCAAAATGAAGATGCTTCCGGGTAAGTCATAAAACCGTCACCTTTTAAACAGTTATTATGTCTATAAATTAGGTAGGTACACATAAAATGTCTTAATTAATGCAAAATGGGACCGTACCTAGTTGCCACGGAGAGTAATAGTACCTACAGCGCCATCTAGTAGACAGTTTCTAAACTCAACAACTCACTTATGAACCAATTATGGTTTACGCGTAAGGGTTACGCTTTGGTTTCATTTGTGTAAATTTAGAATCAAATCGGGCCTACCACCTAGCAGTAACTTACAGTAATCTCGTAAACTTTTAACAATCTACTAGTCTAGTCCAACGTAAACCAACTGAGTTATTTGACCAACTGAGTTGGTAAGAGCAGTGGCCCGGATTGCGAAAAGTCGCGGGTTCGATTCCCGCCTCAGGACGTGAAAAATTTTTCCAGTTTAAATATATTTGGATCTAGAATTTTTCAATTGGGTCCTGTTACCCTTTTAAAAGAAAAGTTTCACTACACCCCTATACCATGATTTTGGCGTTTTACCCTTAAGGATGATAAAGTTAAATAGCCGCTGACGAGCTTTAAGGACCGGACGTCCACCTGCTATCAACAGCTCCATTGTCGCCTGCAGCCTTGTTATAAATCTGTTTCACAGCTACCCTAATTTCGTACAGGCTGACATCCGGGATAATTTCTGTGTTACGAAGAGTATGTCGGATTATTTGCCTCTTGGATCGGTAGCCTAAGCGACAGGTGTGCGTGATGTCGCGACAGGTGTGCGTGATGTCAAGTAAAGCTGTCCATAGAACTTTTGAATCTCGGCCTACAGCTCAGGTAGAGATGTAACCAATCTGCCGTCCTACGTCTTAAGCTTTGTCAGCAAACTCTGTTCAAGCGTCAGATCTCTGCTGAAGACTTTGGTGCCAGTCGATACCGTTCGCATTTTACGTTTAGATTCAATTTGCCTCTTATCATTCGGTGATCGTGAGTCTTGGAAGTATGTATTACTGAGAGATATCTTCATACATCACTTCCACGTCCTCTTCGGGGTGAGTTGAGGTCGGGGCGTATAAACCTGTATGACCTTCAACGAATACCCTTTTGGTGATTCTGAGTATAAGGTACGTCACACAATTCGACACACTGTTTATTTGTACAACGTTGTTCACGAGAGACTAGTGGACAATAAACCCGACACCTTGGGACTTCTTTGCCGAATTCGCCTTTTTAATAGAGCAGGTTACCGGATTTCAGGACCATCGTTTCCTCACCCTCTCGTCGGACTTCAAATAGTTTCACTATATACCTACTCCAGCGAATCCTACTCAATTCTTTCGCTAATTCCAGCAGCTTCTACAAAACCATAGAGTTGAGTGTTTTTAAATTTTTTTATACAACTGATCACAAACAAGCTGAAGGCCCTCTTGGTGGTAAGCGGTTATCGCTGCCTTTAGACACCTGCAATAACGAGGAAAAATCACTTGATATCGCGTTGTCATCCTAAGACCTAAGATGAAATGCCGTCCATGCCCAGTGGCTACCTTTCCATTAAATCCGAAACACAGCGAACTGTTTCAAGGCTGAGATAAGAAAGGTGGTACCTACCCAGGCATATCTACCCAGGCTACATATGGGCCTACCACCTAGTAAAATTAAATTCAAATGAGCGAATTAATATGATACCATTGCTTTTATTCTTATTGTTAAATATAGACATGCTAATTGAATCATAAAATTGTGGGAAACAGAGGTACTTAAGTATATCTAAAATTTTATTTTTTTCACTCACCCGGGATTAATAATAACAAGAATGAAAGTTGTTAAATTTGTAGGTAGAAATGTGCGTTAATCGTGTAAAGAAATTTGAAGATTTTTTTTGAAATTAGACGATGATTAGGCTGATGAACAACATGACCGAATGGTGTCACGTAAACGTAACTTAAAAGTCGTCGTCCTTGTCATAATCCGATAGGTACCTCCTTTGATAAGGAATTTTTATTTATTTAATTAATTAATAAATATGTGTTTCAATTTATGCCTTAAACCCAAAATCTGTACGGTAAGCAACAAAATAAATATATTTTACCAAAACTCATAAATAAACTCCCAAAATCACTAAAAGATTTGATTAAATCCAAAAATATGAAAATAAAACTAAAGGACTACTTTATTAAGCAATATCGCCTGAAGTATAAAATACTTGTTAAAAGTTAGTGAGCCTAAATTCATATACTGATAATATTATCTCAATGCATGATATAAATATTTTAAATAGGTTTTACTTATTATTGCCGACCATCTTATCTGAAACGCTAAATCAGTACATTCTTACTCCCGAAGAATAAATAGAATACCTGATTCCAAATAAATAACCACATTGTATAGTATAGCAGCGTTGAATACGCGCCAACGACACGAGTTTGTCGCAAGATTTGTGAATGAACTACCTACAACCAAACCGCTTCTTATAATAAATATTTGAAGCGCTAAAAATATTTTTGTGCTACCTATATAATTGTTTTATATACTTTCTCCCATATTCATAAACGCTCAATAAACCTATTTCATCTAGCGCAGCATCTCATCTGTTCGCGTGATGTTTCGAACGATGTGATATCTCAGTGTAATAACTGATAGCTGTACCATGTGAGGTTTCATCTAAATAAATGTTTTATCTATCTATCATAAAACACTGCAACAATATGTTTTATCTTTTCTCTTTCTCATATGAGTGAGAGAAACAAAACACTTTATAAGCCTCTTATAACTTCACTTGTTTTTATGGATACGTGGGGTTCTCTTTATATTTTTCATTGTTACACAAAAATGGGCTCTGATGCCGAGTTTATTGCTAGACGGTAACACTTATGATATGTAAATATTATAGTCACATATTTGATTAGATCTTGGGCTCAAGCAAAAAAAAAAGTGTACAGACAAGTTGCCGCTAGAACACAAATGACGGCACACGACTGAAGCTCATTCTATCCGGCCCCCGCACCCTTGTTGCCACCCAACATTCTTTCGTCCCCCCACCCCCGCTAACCATGTGACTGTCACATACAAATTTGCGCGATATAGCAACATAAGCCAATCAAAGAATCATATTACGCTTTAAATAATGCTTATGACATAGTCGTAGATATAATAGAATCAATTCAGAGACGTTTCCTTAAATATCTATGTGTTAATTTTGGCTTATGGAATTTTTTTCCAGAATACTCAGATCCTCTTATGAGATTTTCTATGTCCAGTTTCCACCTTACAAAAGATCAGGGGAGTTGTTATTAGATGAGTTTAATTTAAAGTTTCTACCTGATCAGTTCGTATCTCGCTTTTATACAATGTACCGGTCAGCAATAAAATATAAGATAAAGATATTTATTTGCATGAAACATGTGTCGGTTTACATGACCAATGTATCGAAAAGGAGCCCTAATAAAATAACATAACAATCGCTACGGTTGATTAATAAGACACTTTTTTTTCAGAAATTTGCAACAGTTGCTAACTCGACGATTACAAGGATTAACTTATTTTTTGGACAAATTACTATCCCATAAGTAAGTATAATTTTAAGATTTGACCAATTTAATTATTTTGTATATACAGGGTGTAAGGGGGACGCTCTGGGAAACGAAGGCAGGTAGCAGTGTTCGTCGCCTTAAACACGATTTGTTGAAAAATAAATTTGAAAAAATACCAGCTGGTCCATACAAATAGGCCGTCTAAACATTATTTTTTTTATAAAATAGCTGTTTTTTAGCTATTTAAAATTAATTTTTTGTAAGTCGTGCTTAGAGTGACCAGCACTGGCACCTGCCTTCGTATTCGAGAGCGTCCCTCTAACATCCTATATTTATTTAAGTTGATATTTATTTTCCCTATCATATCATTACTTACAGATGCGTTTTAGGAGAGGAGAAAAAAAAACTAGCTGAAAGTATTTTGGAACAAAGTTTAGCTTTACCGGTAGGATTGAAGTTAGATGAATCACTGGCGCTTGGGGAATTCACTATGGATGAAAGTAATCTAGACTTTTCACAATCATTGAGAATAGAGGATTTAACTATGATGTTCGGCCACCATATTACTTGTAGTGACGATAATAAAATGTGTTTCACACGAAAACCATTTAAACATTATCCACAAGCAGATATGTTGTCTGAGTCAGAGTGCTGGTCAGAACCGGACAGAAATGTCTCACTAGCCCGAGTAGGTCTTTGTGATACTGGAGTAGCGGCGAGAGAATCCACCTCTGATATCAACAAGTATCGAAACAGACGTTCACGTGTTTCATATGGCTCACGCTCTGAAGATAATAAAAACTTAAATGAAACTGTGTTTGAAGAATTAAAACAGTTAAGTAAACAAACACAATTACTTGAAGATGAAAATCGTGACTTAAATAGTAAATTAGATTTTGCTAAGAAACAAATAGAGGAACTCCTTCTTGAAAAAGATGAACTAAAATGTGAGTTAATTGCTGAACGGTCAAATCTCGGTGAAGCTAATAAAAACGTTGAACTTATGAAAAGTTCCTTATTATCTTTGGAATCACGAATCAGAGATGTAGAAGAACAACTTTCAACAGCTCTAACATTAACAGAAAAATTACGCTCGGAAAGACAAGACCTAGAAGCAACACATTTAGAAACTGAACGTTCTTTAAGGCGAGCTGCAGATGAAGCAACTGTCCAAGCTTCACAAGCTGCTTTAGAACGAGCTAGGGCTCAACATGATAGATTAAAAGTTGAAAGAGAATTAGAAGAGACTCGTGAAAAACTGGCGAATGCGTTGGAAGTGAAAGCTCAATTAGAAATAGAAGTAACAAGGAAAATCGCTATGGATGCTAATTTTAAAATAGCTGTTGTTCATGAGGGTCATCCATCTGAAGAAGAACGACCAACATCTCCTGATCAAGGGATTGATAGTGATCGCTTGTCAAGTCTTGAACAGAATGATGCTGTATCATTATCACCGCGTAAGTGTAATTTTTATTACTTTTGTGCATAAGAACCGGTTTTTTTTCTGAGATTTGGAACACAAATCCCTGCCAACAGTAGAACATAATAGCCATAGGAAAACTATTTTGGAAGACTGTTCAAAAACTCCAAATTTTTTAGTTTTATCGGTTGGATTGGTTTGTTTTGGTTTTATCGGTTGGTAAAGCAAAATCTTCGTTAAAATTAGTGTACAGGTATTTCCCAGTCTACAAGTAAGATTCATAATTATTATCTCGGCTATTATTCAGTAGCTGAAACTGAATGGATTATAATTCTTAATCATTATTGGCACAGCTAATATTTAGTATTCAAAACTAAATCGCTACCTAAATTTTAAATCCCGCTAATATATATAGTACTGTCGCAACCCGTCTTGCGCCGCAATCAAACGCCGGGAATTGAATCGTGTCTTGCACAGCTAACTCACTATCATCAGCGACTTCTAATGTCAACGGTTGACATTCTTTGCGTTATAAATCAACCAAATTATAAAAAACGCATGAAATAGACGGTCCCGAATCGATTAATGCTAAACATATTTCCTCACAAATCTCTACATGAATAAGAGGAGGACACTACCAACAGAGTCACGCGTAGGGTGCCGCGATGTCAAATAATTCCTCAGAACACACCCCGTTATACAAACGGTAGAACACACACAAGGAGGCAAAACCTCTCCTTAGGCCTAAAGAAAGGTTCAATACCGGATCGTTGATAATCGTCGAACTTGTTTTGAAAATACATATTTTCAAAACAAGTTGTTATTCTCCAGATATGCCGGATTCAAACGAATCGATGGCGTGCCAAACCAAAGTTGTAGGAATATTATTTAGGTAACATTACCTAAATAATATTCCTACAACTGGCCAATAAGATTTATGTACAGTCCATGGCACATCAAGCGTAACAGTTTGACCTTGAGACCGCCCTTACTACGTTCGTAATATTTAGAGGCGGCTTTCGTGATGCAACTGTTACACTTGATGTGCTGTTGCCTCTACTTAAAATTCTAAAATATTTAAAAAAACAAAATCTCATCCCCGGATTTGAACCTCTAAATATCCGCATCCGTATTCCGTAACATCCCTGCTAGAAAGTAGTAGAGAATAGTTTATAATTATTTTTTGTTTTTATGGACATGCAGATACATAATGTTAAAATATTATTTTCAGGTTCTCTTTATGAGGAGAATGTAACGTTAAAACAGAAGCTCGCCAGAACAAAAGCTACATTAGCAGAAACTTTGGCTCAGTTAAACGCTGCGAATATGAGAAAAAGTAGTGTACAACGTGCTATATGCCGTGAAATTCATAAAACTCAAGGAGTACTGCGTAAAGCTCGTGACCAACTTGAAAATCAACACTAACACTACTAACTACGGAATTTTTCGTACATATTAAACACATTATTTTCGTGAGAAGTGAAAAGTGTCTTATCAATAATAAAAATACTCAGTATTAGACAGGTTCAGTGTTTGGCAAAAATTGTACATTCAGTAGGCACATGATGTTTAAAAATTAATAGAAATAAAACACTTGTAACTTAAAAAGCCGATTTTTGAATTCTCAGATAAAATGTATCCTGAGAATTATCAGACTTTTACAAGTTAACGGTTGATCTTAATCGCTGGATAAAAACACTGGCAAGACGAAAAATCGACTTAACACTTTAACACTTGCAAGTATAATAAACCCACATTAGAAGTACAACAATAAGTTGAAATGTATGTAATTTATGTATCAGTGGCGAAGGATGAATTATATCAAAAGGGAAGCCGGAACAAAACACATAGTCAAAATAGTAGTACCTACCTACCATACTGTTAAAATCACGAGACAAAATCTCACCTTTCTACTTGATAGAATAATATCTCACTGTCAGTCTTAGTCACACTAATGTTATTATAAAAATGCTATCCTTACTTAACGCGGTCGCGAGCGCTTTATATCGCCTATATTGCCTAATATTGGTATGGCGTGTGAGAAAGAGACGGCGTTTGAAAAAACTATAATAGGTGTATGAAAAAGATAGCCCCGCCCTACACACCCACCATTAAGTATAGGCTTAGTAATTCGAATAATTTCAGCTTGCTCATTGCGAATAATCCTAACACATGGAAATGCAACGATGACTCCTATGAGTGAAATGTGCTTAGGAATCAATATTTTTTTTTACGAACGTTAAATATTATGTTGTATACAATTAATTACATATTCAATATTAACACGATGTGACGAACAACGTTGAAATTGTTAGGTAATTATTATTTTAAAAAGGAAGCCGACAGGTTAATTATGGACCCCTCGCCACTGGTATGTATATAATACTTCGTATTATTTATCTGTAGAAAAATTGATATGACCCAAAGGAGAAAACAATATTAGTTTACACTTGCTCTCCAGTGTAATATCTGACGATTGAAAACATTGGTCCTACGTAAAATAAATTTATAGAGCCTTTAAAGCTTTAGGATGATAAAAGTTATGACTCCGATTGTACTTCTGCTTGATACCGAATCCAAAAATTGGCTAATAAAGTTTATAAGTAATCTTAATCGTAGTAAGTAACATTGTCGTGATTTTGTAAACCATGAATAATAATTGTTGGCATATTATTATTATGTTATAAAACATATACAGGGTGGCACATTTAGATCGGTCAGTATGGGAAGTCTGAAACTATAAGACATACGAAAATCTCTTCTTAGGAACCATGTCATCGATTTTAGTAATAAGAAAAACTGCATTCATACATTTAAAAAAAAAACATGTACTCAGCTCGGGAATCGAACCCGGACGTTTTGAAAAATGGAACTATCACTTTTTCTATTTAGATATCGATTGTGTAGGTCTTAAGCAGTAAACGTTTCTATGAAACATAATGTCTAAAATGAATAAAATGCATTGTTTTTATATCCCTTAATTTATTTTAGTAAGTGCTCGAAATTACCACCATTACCACCATATGAGGTTTATCACGTCTCTGTCTGTTCAAACCAAGACGTGTCATTTTCAAATGAGGTTTACCTATCATGTCTTTGTATCTACATACTTATTCTAAGTGGGCTTTTCAATTGATTATTAGTGTAAGTATGATTAATAGAAGTAAGCAATTACAATCATAGATAGATAATACTATCGCAGATAACAATATGTAAAGCAGTGTATGTAACAAGTTGCGACACCAGGAAAGAGCTACAAACAACCATAGAGCCAATTTTACGCACCTAATCTAGTTGAAAGTTGTATTAAAAAAATGGTGGTAATTTCGAACACTTACTAAAATAAATAAAAGAATATAAAATTAAGGCATATTATTTAATTTTATACATCATGTTTCATAGTAATGTTTACTGCTTAAGACCTACACAGTCGATATCTAAATAGAAAAAGCGATAGTTTTATTTTTCAAAACGTCCGGGTTCGATTCCCGAGCTGAGTACATGTTTTTTTTAAAATGTATGAATGCTGTTTTTCTAATTATTAAAATCGATGACATGGTTCCTAAGAAGAGATTTTCGAATGTCTTATAGTTTCAGACTTTCCCATACTGACCGATCTAAATGTGCCATCCTGTATAACTCATGATTCGCTCTATTTTCAATTCGTCTATGTTTTTTTTTATCTCGTGGACTAGCTAGACCCGAGTGATCATGTAAGTATCAAAACTTAACATATTAAATACCCCGCTACCGCGGTAGCTACGCCCCATTGTAACATTTTAGATTTAAAGGCTAGTGTATAAATTTAGTATTAATGTAATTTTTATTGTAAGTTTATTTGCTATTGTATTTGTATCATTATATTTCTCTATTAATAAATATGATTTATTATAGTGTACACAATAAATGTATTTGTATTATTTTATAATTCTGTATGGTTGGGTGGGTACCTTACAGCCTCGAAGCGTGTATTTCTAAGAAGCTAATTTAGCAGGCCATTACAAAGCGTAGTTGACAGCTTTATGATGTTTATGGTATTTCATAACGTCGTTTGAGCAACGGGAGGCGTACCGTAATAGCGAGTGATTTTATTGTTTGAAATAAAACTATGGCCTGCGCAAACGACGGGCTTTTCTCCGCAGCTGAGGAAAAAGTACGCTCCGCGAATAAAAAGTCCGCTGCGGATTTACCGCGAACTCAACGCACACGGTGTGCGATCATCGTCCTCCGTACGTACGTCACTCTGGTCTCGAGCGCACTACGCGGACTAAAGTCCGCCATGTGTGCGTTGCTTCGCCTAGTCACATGAGATCTATTTTTTCTGGGACTCCCCCGTACTTTTGTCCGGTCCGCTCTTTCAGGTCCTCGGTTATTCGGAGAAGTTTTTGTACGCGGTACTTTTAATCCCTCGTTTGCGTTACTCGATACAGTTGTAAGCGATCTATTTTAGCCGACAAAAAAGTCCGCGTACATAAATCCCTCGTCTGCGCAGGCCATTATGAAAAATTTTGATAGGGTTGTAAGTTTTAACAATTTATATATTTATAAATCACATTTAAAACTTTATTGTAAGAAATACTAATAAATAAAACGTTGAAAAATTGTATGCTCCAGGTGGGAATCAAACCCGCGTCCCCTGTCGTCCGGCCAGACGCGATAAACCGCTATACAATACAACCGGAGCACTATCAATTTTTTCACCGCGCCCAATTCTCACTCGTTAATGTGTTACAGCAGCATTTCAATACATTTTTCCATAACTAAATAAAATACTCAATAGACGGCTGTATGGACTTGATCCCTTTGCCTTACCTATGCAGGAATAATTTGTTCGTTTTTGGCGGGATTTAGTGGTGTCAAACTTTATATTACAATAATTAAAAATTGTGTCTGAGCAAACTTTGTGGTATAAAATTGGTGTAGTTTAATGAATCCAGTGTTTGTGTTGACGCAAAAATAAAAGATTATTAGATCAAAGTGATTATGGTGTTAAAACCGATGAGAACTTATTTGTGGTTATGTTGTACTCATCATTGATCATATATTTCGCGTCAAATACTCAGATCCATTGAAATGTGTAACACCAACATTTCAATGCAATAAATGAAAAAATAAAGAAATACTTAATACATGGTTGTATGGGCATTAGTTCCCTTTGCCTTCCCTTTATAGGGAGAATAAATCTAAAAAAAGGGGGTGTTTGTCGGGTTTTAATGGCGTCGGTCAAGATTTTTATTTTAATAATTAAAAATTGTGTCGGAGCGAACTTTGTGTTATAAAAGTGGTGTTGTTTTAAATACAAAGTGTTTGTGTTGACGTGCAACTAAAAGGTTATTAGAATCAAAGTTTGCCCCTAATTCTGGTTAACACATGCTAAGTCTAAATTTAAGTTCAGTGCATTTCTTTCTATCAAAAGGAATACGACAAGGATGGTTGTCGTATAATTTGACATTTAAATACGTGCGTTCAATTTTCGACCTTAGTGGACGTGATAAAATGCAGCAGTGTTTAGGAGGCACCTCCGTACACATGCCGTCTAAAATTGTCTATGGTTTCTAAGAAATTTATCTAAATTTAAGTGACAGCTCTAAACAGATTCTTGCTATCTTTTTCCTATTACTTATTGCGAGAAAGAGATATACTGTACTTTTTAGAATTAAAGTGTGTTCCCAGAATTAGGCCCATTATGGTGTTAAATACGATGAGAACTTTTTTGTGGTTATCCACCTCATCAAGTAGCACATAAGGAGACTGTCATCATATATTTCGCGTCAAATACTCCCAAGATGCATTGAAATGTGTAACACCAGCATTTCAATGCAATAAATGAAGAAATAAGAAATACTGAAGACATAGCTGTATGGACATTAGTTTCCGTTGCCTTCCCATTGCAGGGAGAATAAATAAAAAAGGGGATGTTTTGGGGATTGTTTGGCGGGATTTTGTGGTGTCAGCCAAAATTTTTATTACAATAATTAAAAATTGTGTGGGAGCGAAGTTTGTGTTATAAAAGTGGTGTAGTTTTATTATTCAAGCATTTGTGTTGACGTGCAACTAAAAGATTATTAGAATAAAAGTGATTATGGTGTAAAATGCGATAAGAACATTTTTGTGATTATCCACCTCATCAAGTAGCACATAAAGTGACTGTCATCATATATTTCGTGTCAAATACTCCCATGAAGCATTGAAATGTATTACACCAGCATTTTAATGCAATAAAAGAAGAAATAAATAAGTACTAAAGACATGGCTGCATGGGCATTAGTTCCCTTTGCCTTCCCTTTATTGGGAGAATGAAAAATAAAATTGGCGGCAAATTTCAAATTCTAAGCAAACCAACAATAAACGTAAAAATAAAATAAACTTCTATCTGTACCGAAATTCTTTTCTTTTCAATGGATTACGAATTAAATATTATCAACCCCACCTTAGCTAATATTGGTTATATACTGGCCGTAGCTAATATAAAAGATAAACATGATAGATCGGCACCCTCAGACTATCATTGGAAAATTTTAAAATGCAGGTAATTGTTTTATTTAATAATACAATTTCTAAACGCCCACGTCGTCTATTAATTTTAATTTATTTTATTTTAAGCCTACCTATATCACGACAATTTAATTGGTGAGCCCGTAAATACTTTTTACTGTAACTATGAAGTTAAAACATTGAAGTAGGCAAGTAGCTAGACTGCCTAGGCCTAGTGTTATATTGGGATGACACTGAACAAATATTTACCTATTGTTTTAAAATACTTACAGAATGCTAATATTCTCCCACTCCTCAATACTGGCATGTCCGGATAAACAGGAAGTGAAGAAAGTTCACATTTTATTTAACAAAATTGGTGACGATTACGATATATTAACTTCCCTGTTTATGAAGTTTTCTTTATCTCAAGTAAGTACCTAACTAGAGTTTTCTCATATCATAATGTAGAGTACCTACTTACCTATGTAATTAATGTAATTATCAGAGCTACTCGATATAGGTATTAAGGTATGAAATGCGATGAGAACTACCTATCTATTTATGTTCATTACTTACGTAGAAAAGACGACATTGCAGGTAGATACCCATTAATAAGTCGTGTAACCAGTAATAACCGCCACCACAAATTAATATAAATCCTACGTGATACTATAGGTACTTATTTTAGGTACTATTTATATAGCCACAAATATTTAGTAAACTTTAGTAATATTGTCTAATAATTGTTTAAGGATGGCATAATAAAAATGACTACGCCCGAGATTTACCAGATGTGCTTTCAATATACAATGACAGCAAAACTTGCCCCTGCATGGAATACATTGGGAATCAATTTCCTTGTAAATGACAGACATTTTCTCACGGCTATGAGTCCAGTAGAGGGTGTAAAATATAGTATCGCGACAAACGGTACGTCCAAATAACAATCAATAATTAAACTTAAGACAACGTTATATGTTACAGTTTTGTGAATATAACTTGCACATGCCGCCATTGCCGGTAACGATATAGCTACCTTTGAAGTATCCTCTGGCCTCGAGCATCATCTTTTATATCTATCACTATTCTTAGGAGTGAAACCGCTTTAACTTTATGTAAGTTTCTGTACCTATTAGATGTTACAGGATAAGCTCAAGGTAAGCATGTCTTTGAAATACCACTGAAGTAACGTACCTAAACGAAATATAAAATCAATCGGATCTGTAAAGGTTAGTAAAACCCATTTGTTATGTATGAAATGAGCTGATGATATCAAACACCTGTACAGATCTTTATTAAATTACAGCTAACAACCATCTCGATCATGTCAGCTTTAAAAAAAAAAACAAAGTCTAAAACGGTCGATTCGTTTAGGAGCTACGATGCCACAGGCGGCCACAGTAAATACACAGAAACACACAATACACATACAAAAACGTCAAACTTATAAAAAAACATCCCTCTTTTCGTGCCGCTTAAAAATACGGTGTGAAACAATTTGCATAGATGGCATTTCATCTTAGGTCTCAGGATGACACAACGCACCTGCAATATCGAGTGATTTTTCCTTGTTATTGCAGGTGTCTATAGGCGGCAGTAACCGCTTACCATCAGGTGGGCCGTCAGTTTATCATCTAGTTGTATAAAAAAATTGCCAACGAATTTTTCGTTGCTGAACGTTTCGCCGACAAATCCAAAGTCCACATTCTACAAACACATCTTGAAATACGTAATTCAAGTATATTAACTTTACCTACATTCAAAGTTATTTTATAACTGTAATAATAATAATAATAATATTTAAACACTCACACCTATTATCTAGCCCAAATTAAGCATCATTAAGAGCTTGTGTTATGGATACTAGATAACGGAGAAATAATGATAATAATATGTATATAAATATTAGAAATATACTAAATAAATATATAAACATCCATGACTCGTAAACAAATGCTCGTACTCATCATGCAAACATTTGTTCCTACCGGGATTCGAACCCGGGACCTCTTGACCGAGTAGCCTGGGGTACACTCGGCCAGCCGGTCGTCGGTAATATATGTAAACCGTCGATCATGTTTATAATAAAAGAATTGGTTACTAATAAGAATCTTGTCTATAATTATGTACTCATTACAATTAGAACCAAATACAACTGAAGCGGGAACGTCTGACACTTTTATGACACATGACAGTGTCTATTGACGTCTCTGAACCACAGATTGTAAACATTATAATTAATCTATTCCTACATCTCCCTTCTTTTACATTAATTTCAAAGTTAGAATATTTTAAATTTCGATTTAAATTTTCTTACAAGAAATTCTTGTTAATTTACATTACAAATAGGTAATCAGACAAATAATGTGGTTTTCTTATGTTTCTACCCGACCTTGTTTTATACTCATTTACACTATCATTATTATTCTCAATTGTATTATTTAATTTATCATAGTCACAATAATTTTCATTCACTACCTTACTTTTACAATCATACTTATCATCTATTTCACATTCCTTTTTAACAACAAATTTATCTTTATTTTCACTATTTATTAAATGCCTTCTATTTCTCTCTAAAACATTACCATTTGCTGTTATAATTTTGTAAGACTTGGGACGATTACAATTTTCTAATACTTGAGCATATCTTAATGGTTTTCTACATAATTGGTCAGCTAACATAACTTTCTAACTGACTTTCTTACTGACTTTTTTGGGAGCGTAGGTTCGAATCCTACCGGCTGCGCCTTGTTATATATGTAAACCGTCGATCATGTTAATAAAAGAATTGGTTACTAATAAGAATCTTGTATTTAATTACGTACTCATTACAATTAGAACCACATACAACTGAAGCGGGAACGTCTGACACTTTTATGACACATGACAGTGTCTATTGACGTCTCTGAACCCTAGATTGTAAACATTATAATTAATCTATTACAATAACCAAGCGTAAGCGGAGTCTTATAATTTGAAGAATGGACTAGATTTCCCGGCGAAACGTTGGTCGACGAAAAATTTGTTGGCGAAACATTTTACACTCGGAAAATATGATTAAATCCTTAACGAAAATGCAACTTTAGAGCGAACTAGCGATGTTTGGCGCTTAGGTAATACTTATTTTCTTCTTTTTTTATGAGAAATACGCACGCTCTCCATCATATATATGATTGAAGATTGTGTTAGGAGTATTCATTATTATTATTATTAGAAGGTAACTATTTGGGGCTCATCGGTCTTGCTTAGACTGATTTGTCACTGCAACCTGAAAGATCTACCGTGACTTGCCGCCAATAGTTTATAGTAGAGCTGGAAGAGCCTTGATTTGGGAACTTTCTATAAATTTTAGGATTTTCTCTCCTCAAGGGTCTTAATATCATTTGGGTCGATGATATTGTGTCTCCCCAGATGAAGGCTTCGTTTGTGTATAAAAGGTCCATAGTTGCATAGGAGGGTACACATTAGGGTTTCACGCTCCACAGAATCTGCAAACATCCGAATCACCTTATTATATATTGAATAAGTGTCTGTTCAGTTTGCAGTGACTTGACAAATCTCTAATCATAACACATATGTTACTCCTGCACGCGTAGCACGAGGAACAAGAGAATCTTTGTGCTACGCGTGCTGCTGTGTTAGAAGTAGCCAGGAGTATTTGGCCCCTATTATACCGACATAACTGATACTCATAACATAACAAAGTGATTACCTATCTGATCACTGTAGCGTAGGTATGGCGTCAATACGGTGTAAGAATACGAACACACACGATCCGTTGTTCGTCTCGTCTTCTAATACGGATATTTCTAGACTCCGTGCTCGGTGGCCAATGTGGCCATTGAGCGCCTAAGTCGCCTGTATATGTGGTCCATTTATCAATGTCTCCCCCTACCTCTAAACGAATACATAGATAGTAAATAGAAAAGAAGTAGGCTAGGTACATTTAATAATAAAGTATTTTTTCTGTATTCATTTAGATCTGTGGACAACTATCAATGTGAAGCCTATTAAACTAAATTTAACCCGAATGAATAATGATTTTTTACCAGGAGAATTTGTAAGAGTTTTGCCTAGGTTAGTAAAAAAGTTGTTGTTACAATTATGGCAACAATTATTGCCATATCACAGTGGCCCAAATTCTGGCGAACACATGCTAAGTTTAAATTTAAGTTCAGTCTATTTCTTTCTCTCAAAATGAAAAAGAAAAGGATGGCTGTCATATAAATTGACATTTAGAAAGGTGCGTTCAATTTTCAACCTTATTGAACGTGCTAAAATACAGTGTTTAGGAGGCACCTCCGTACATGCCGTCTAAAATTTTCTATGGTTTCTTTGAAATCTATCTACATTTAAGTGACAGCTCTAAACAGATTCTTGCTATCTTTTTCCTATTACTTATTGCGAGAAACAGAAATACTGTACTTAAATTTAGAATTAAAGTGTGTTCCCAGAATTAGGCCCAGTAATGAAGCCGCAACATTACACTTGATGTGCTGTCGTCTGTAGGTATAAAAAAAGTTGTTTTCAATAATTCACAACAGAGGCGGTGCTATCACTTTCATACGATTTGACAGCTGTAGGTATACCTCTTAGTGTAAGTTTCAATCGAATCGAAGCGAAACCCTCTGTTGTGAATGTGAACCTATTGGAATGGAAATTACTTTATAAATGAATTAGAGTTATATTCGGGATATTTACCATGTAATTTTATGAAGTTGACTTCTACTCGCAGCTTCAGCAGTCTACCAGTGATCATGGCGCATGCAACTGCGCCGAAATATCGGGAACTCCCAACTATTAAATTACATGGAAAATATCAAGTATATACCTCTAATTCAAATGTTAATAACCATGAAAGTATAATGTGTTTATAAATGAATTTGAGAGCGAAATCCCTTGTGTAAGTTTTAAAGAATTGAAACAAATAACGCTGCCGTTTTCATACGAGATGATAGTTTTCATGACAACAAACGGTTTCATTTCAATTCGATTGAAACTTACAGACAGAATCCATTTAAAATAAAACCAATTTACCGGATTTATCTCGCTTTCATTTTCTACACTAGCAACTAGGGAATGCAATCTCGTTCTCGCGAGATCTCGGCCTTTTTTAGCGAGATTGATCTCGGCCGAAAAAAGGGCGAGATCTCGCGAGTTTAACGAGATTGCACTCGAGCATAAAAACGTCTTATTCGAAGCGCGTACTGACACGGATGGAGTTATCCAGTATAACTCCGTCCGTGTCAGTAGCTGTCAATGCGACAATAAATTAAAACATGGGCTATATTAGTTCATAGATATGGTTTGCCACTTTCAAAAACATCTTCTTCATTTGATAATTTCATGACATTTGTATGGAGGAATATAACATTGGCTGCATTTTTTTCATAGAAATCTCCAGAAATTATCAAATACATAAAATGTTTTTGAAAGTGGCAAATCATTTCTATGAACTAATATATACTTATTATACTTAGCCCATGTTTTAATTTATTGTCGCATTGACAGCACCATCCTGTATATTGATAATAATATTTCATAGCTTTTTACTTCTCGTTGTTTTATTTCTTTCATTTGTTATTTGATAAATACGTTCGTCAATATTAAAAAATTATAGACAAATACGTCAAACAATGTTTGATGCTTATCTATAAGTCTATTGAAAAAATTGTGAAAATAAATGTTTAACTTATAATACTTTTTTTTATAATTTATTCAAATATTGTGATTATTTGCAAAAAAACACACAAAACTGCCAATCTCTTGGCGAGATCTCGCAGTATTGTTATTTATAAATTCGCGGGTTCTCGCGTGAGCCCCACAATCTCGCGAGATTCGCATTCCCTAATAGCAACACACACTGGTCCATAGTTTTTGTCTTGCTTGAGACACAATGAAGTCCTTAGTTATTATTTTAAAGTATTTTTAAATTATTTTTAAGTATATTGCATTTTAATTTGCAGTTTAAATAAAGCCGTTATAGTTGAGTGTAGTGACTTTCTGCCCCAATGCGGATTATTTAAATCGTACAAAGATTTACGACGTCATTGGAAAAATATTGTAAGTAATTAAGTATTTATTTTTTTTCCTGTGCGTTAAATACACAGTGCACAGCCTAGTGCAAGTAGTCACCCGTGCACCAGTACCTACTCAGCCTTTTTAGCAGATAATTATGATAAATAGATAGGTACCTATTGTTTTCACCTGAGGTGTTCACTAAGCATAATCATTAAATACTTACTTAATCGATGCCGCCAGGTAGTGAAAAGTCCATGCATAATAGGTAAGTACCAATTCCTATTTTCTAAGGAACCGGGTTTGAATGGTTGAACTTTTTGCGGATTATACAGTATGTTACAAAAGACCGGAATAAAATTTACGGGGTGGTTGTGTTCCTTCTCAAGAGGCTTAAGCGTCAACTCGAGAGTTACTCCTGAAAGTATGACAGCTAAATATTTTTATTTTCCGAGTTACCACACTAAAAAATGCGTACTACTTATCGCGTATTGTACGACATACTACACTACAGTCTGTTATACCACAGACACATATACATAATACACACAACATGAGCACATACTACGTTTTGGATCCCCCGTAACGCCCGAATTTAAATTCAAATAACACGCTAAATTATAAGGCCGACTTCTGGGTTTACAATTTTTAAAGAAAATCCAATTTAATTAAAACTTAGTTGGTGTGGGATCTCATAGCATTAATACTGGCGATGTCGGCAATTAGAGAATTCATACCACATTTTATATAGAGTAGAGAGACCAGACCAAAAAACATACTATGGTTTTTGGCATTTTATGAGGAACTCTACAAGACAAACTTTACCCATTTAATGCCCACAAATGCCTCCGGATCCGGACCCACTCACCAAAATAGAAAACCTAAAATAAATATCTAAAACCGAAAACAGTTATGACCACCAATAACTTTCCTTTTGTGTTTAAGTCACCAAAGGAAAGAATTGATCTCCGCCCCAGCACACGTAGCACAAGAAACACGAGAAGCTCGAGAAACGGTTTTGTCTACACCGTAATGTCATTTTTGTCGGGCCTCACCTTAACTTAGCCCGACAAAAATGACATTACGGTGTGGACCAAACCGTTTCTCGAGCTTCTCGTGTTCCTTGTGCTACGCGTGCAGGAGGCTGACCCGCCAGCTTGTACAAAATCATCTCTGTAGTTGAACACAATAAAAAAAGCGTGGCGCAGATGTGCCGTTCTTCAAAAAGGTGACAAATCCTTAACGTGGAACTACAGCCCATCACGGTTCTCTGAGCTCACAAGTTGTTTTTGAGGCTCGCAAGTTGCTTTGGAGAGACTACCAGCACCCCAATAACTAGACGTAGTATTTGCAGCGATCGTGGTCACGTCCTTTTATCATGTAGAAAATGAGCTGATAGTCATCAAACGCCTGAACTGATCTTCATAAATTATAGCAGAGAACCATCCTAGTCACGTCAGCTGTCAAACAAAAAAATCGGTCCATTCGTAAGCGCTAAGTACGATGCATGCCACAGACAGACACACAGATACACAAACAGATACGTCAAACTTATAACACCCCTCTTTTTTCGTCGGGGGCTGAAACCATCAAAATTTTACTTTGTTTTCTTAAATAGAAAAATATTTTATAGACGATTTTCCAGCAAGCGCGCCGGGGCACTTCCTATTTATAAAGTCCAATAAACCTGTTGTTTATCATAAGTATTCGAAGTAATTGAACGAATGTTCTACAACTAAGTATTCAAATCCTCTGAGGGTCCCATATTTTTTTTATACAAAGTGCGACTCAACACCACCAGCCCGCCTAGCATGACCACCGAAACGCGATATGATAAAGCCATTTATCGCTTTAAACTGTCAAAAATCATTGGATATAACCGTCATCTTGAAATTTTATCGAAACTGCGAACTTGTTTTGTACATGTTGGCAGTTTCGATAAAATTTCAAGAAAGCGGTTATATCCATTGATTTTTGACAATTCAAAGCGATAAATAGCTTTATCATATCGCGTTTCGGTGGTCATGCTAGGCGGGCTGGTGTGAAGCGGTAAGAAGAGTCCATATGCGAATACAGCTAGTGCGGCTTGAAATTGAAACACACTGTTCTATCCGCCTCCACCTTGCCCGTCCAAAACCCGTCATGCATGTCGAGTTGACGCGTTTTCTCGGGAACGAGCATATTATACGTAGACACGTAGGTACTCCATCTCCTAATTATGTACTTATAAAATAAGTAATTTAATTTGTTAGTAATAGTTTTAAGTTCAAGATAATATTTAATGATTATAATTATTTATTTACTTTCAAACAGCATGGCTACAGACTTCCCGAGGAAGACGAATCGTCGTATTGCTTAGTAAGATTTTGGCGAGGTGAACCCTTGACCTATCCGAAAATATGTGTTACGAGAAATTTTCCGATCGTTATACCGATACCAAAATCAGAGGAGGTATTTCTTTTTATAAATACATAGGTATTATACAGGATGGTGCCGTCAATACGACAATAAATGAAACCATGGGCTATATTAGTTCGTAGAAGTGGTTTGCCACATTAAAAAAAAATCTTATTCATTTTTATAATTTCATGACATTTCTATGAAATAATATACATAATATATAACATTGGCTACATTATTTCATACAAAAGTCATGAAATCATCAAATGAATAAGATTTTTTTTAATGTGGCTAACCATTTCTATGAACAAATATACCTAGTTCATGATTTAATTTATTGTCGTATTGACGGCACATATATCATAAACTTTTGATCACATTAGAAAGTTCCTCTCGCTATAACGTTACCTCACATCATAGACTATGATCTGAGGGTAGGACAGGCTGCGAGTTTTACTTTTATTGTAACCTGTTGTTCGTAATCTGTCAAGTGTCGTTATACCACCGGGGGGGCGATGACAACGGAAAAATCAATTGGGTCTGGTCTGGAATCTCATGCTTGACGGGTAATAAAATGAATTAGAATATTAGTTTGTGTACGCTGTTTGTGTGGGACTGTAGATAGATGCGAGATCCAAAATTTGATCACACAGTTTTACCTTGCACGTATTCAGTCAAAAAAGTATGGGTGATTTGTTTATGGTTCCAAATTCAATTTATTCATAATGGACTAAAACATCGAACAAAGAGTTTGAGATTTTGCATCGCCAATAGAAAAATTACTTAATAATTAAAATGTAAGACTTGAAAAATTTCACGTCCTGAGGCGGGAATCGAATCCGCGATCTTTCGCAATCCGGGATACTAGACGTTAACTTATAAACGCAAATACAGATTGACTAGAAGAATTTCACAGGAATATCCCAAATCCCAAGTCCTGGGTGGCTCAGTTGGTTAGAGCAGTCGCCCGGATTGCGAAAGGTCGCGGTTTCAATTCCCGCCTCAGGACGTGAAATTTTTCTAGTTTTACATTTTAATTACTAAGTAATTTTTCAAACATTTATAATAATGTTAAAATCAAAAATTAAGAATATCGCCAATGGAATTTCGTGTTCGGTTCGGAGTCACTGAAAATGTTACAAAAGTAACGGTGAATCGACTTTATAAAAAAAACGTTCTTAAATTATTAGCCAGTGATTTTGAACACTTAATGTTTTTTACAGAAAGATGTGATGAGGAGATTTCAGAACTGTTTTAAAGGCAAAATGTCCCAAGTCCTTGGAATGCCATTAAAAATACAGAGCGATTTCAGTATGGGCAATGTAAGTACCTACACAGTGATACACATTAATATTGATATCTACGTAGTGTTAATAGAATAACAAAGAATATTATTTAAACGATTTTTTATTTGACAAAATATAAATTTTTATTGACAATCGCTGAGATCTATTTTATGACATTTCTTCATAGACAAAAGACTAAACATTTTACTTTTTATTTTAACATAAACTCCCCGCCCACAGTTAATCGTCATATATTGGCAACACTGCCACTTTATTTATTGCCCTAGTGGACATGTGACCGTTCTTGGCCCTGACCTGCACTGTTCTGACAAGGCCATCATTCCCTTTAAATACTTTTTACACTAGCTACAGGCCATTGCAAAGGAGACACATTATCACCAATCAACAGAACTAAGGCACCCTCTTCCAAATTAGGATTGGATCTATACCATTTGGGTCGGCTTTGCAGCTGAGACAAATAACTTTTATGCCACACTTGCCAGAAGTCCTGTTGAATCTTTACACATTTCCTCCATAAGCGTAAGCCATTTATATTATTTGACTTAATCTCAGGCTCAGGAATAGCTGTCATGGGCTGATGAATTAAAAATGAACTGGGGTTACAAAGGAAAAATCCGATATATCACCGGTACACGAAGTAATAGGCCTCGAATTTAACACTCCTTCAACTTGCACAATAACAGTGTTAAATTGCTCATGAGTCAGTAATAAGTCCCCAATTACTATTTTGAGATGATATTTTGCGGACTTTACCGCGGCCTCCCACAGCCCTCCCCAAGTAGGAGAATAACTAGGAATGAACTTAAAATCTATTCCTTTACAATTAGAATAGTCAATGACAGCATTTTGATGACTCTGAGATTTACATAAATTAAATAATTCTCTTAATTGATTGTTCGCACCCTTAAACGTGGAGGCATTGTCGCAATATATCACCTGTGGTAAGCCCTCCTTGAACTAAATCTTTTGAGCGAAGCTAAAAAACATTCAGTGCTTAAATCGGAACATAACTCCAGATGCACACATTTTGTTAGGAAGCACACGAAAACGCATATGTATCCCTTACTTATTACAGAACGTCTTAGCGTACTCTGCTTAATACTAAACGGGCCACAGTAATCAATTCCCACTTTGGTGAAAACTCTATCCTGAGTGACTCTATCACGAGGCAATGCCGCCATCAACTGCTGAGCGCTTTGTGCTCTAAACTTGAAGCACGGAATACACTTGTTTATTATACGCTTTACAAGCACAGTAGCACCAATTACATAATATTTTTGGCATAGGCTAGATAAAGTCAACTTTAACCCGCTATGCAATAAAGCACAGTGCTCGTGCCGTATAATCAAATTGGTAAAATTACAATTTTTTGGCAGTACTATTGGATGCTTTTGACAAAAAGGCACATTAGCATTCTCCAATCTGCCACCGACGCGCATTATTCCATTTACGTCTAAAAATGGACACAGATTCCTTAAATTTGATTTTATGTCTTTATTTGTTACTAAGCCTTGAATTTCATGAACAAAATGTAAGCTCTGGACATACTTAATAATAATTGACATAGAATCCCTATATTCGTTTACAGTAATAAGACTAGACAAACATCGCTGTTCTTTCTGAAGCCTACAATTCTTAATAAACCTTAACATAAAACATACAATGCGCTGAAGCCTCAAAATCGATGAAGACTTTGATATCGGTAAGACCTCTTCGAGTACATTACAATTAACAGCGCGCTCGACAATTTCATTATCATCATGAACATTTGAACAACGGTTATTTTTAAATGCCACAGGATTAAAATCAGTAGAATACAAATCAGGGGGACCTTCCCACCATAACATATTTGCAGCCAACTCGCAGGGCATAACACCTCTAGACGAACAGTCAGCCGGATTGCTAGACCCACTCACATGACTCCAAATGCAACTTACTGTGTGTTCATTTACTATATTGACTCTATTTTTGATATAAATATCTTTAGGTGGGTTTTGAAGCCAGCAGAGGGCAATTTGCGAGTCACTATATAGAATCTTATATCTAAATGTATAACTACTAAATATACCACATATGCGACTAAATAATTTAGCTAGAAGCACACATGCACCTAGCTCTAACCTAGGCATAGTAGGCTTGGCCTTCAAAGGAGCAATTCTCGATTTGCTACATAGCAATGTTACAAACGTATTTTCACCTTGCACTACTCTAATATAAATACATGCTCCATAGGCGATTCCAGACGCATCACAGTAGCCGATTATATCAATAAAATCAGCATCACTTAAACTTAAATTACGCTTAACTAAAATAGGCTCCATTCGCATTAAATCACTAAAGAATGAATTCCAAGGCAACAATACCTCATGTGAGAGAAACTCATCCCATTCTAATTTGCATTGCCACACCTTTTGTAAGAATTCTTTCGCGCGCGTCACAATCGGTCCAGCCAATCCCAAAGGGTCAAAAAATGTGCCTATAAAACTTAAAACCGTACGCTTAGTCCAATTATTAGACTTCGAACTGTAAGAACATGAGATTATAAACCCGTCAGTCTTAAGATCCAATCGCAAGCCTAAGGCTTTTACAGTAACATCAACATCGTTCAAGTCCACATCCTGAAAGCATTGTTTACTCATAGGTAAACTAGCTAGAATATTTGGGTGACTAGAGTACCAATCATGGAGTTCAAAACTACCCAGACCTACCAATTTAATGAAATCATTACATACCTCTACAGCGCTCTCAAGCGATGAACCACCAAATAGACAATTGCTGACGTAAGTGTTATTCAACAGCATAGATGCGGCTAAAGTAAATCGTTTGCCACAACGCTGTGCTGACCCAACTTCAGCTTCAGGCGCATGCTGCTCCCCCAAGAATTTCTGCACGGGATTATCAACTATACTCTCGTCTACTACAGCATGCAACACAACTTTTTCAGTAAACATATGCTGTGCAGAGCAACACACTTTGTCCTCCTCTAATTTGCCAGAGATAACGTAACCGAATTCTGTAGCTAATAAATGTATATTGTTCCCGGATAAAGTAATTTTATCTGGCAGCATAATTTTGCAAAAAATATCGGCTGAAACCAGAAATGAAATGTCGCCAGGCATATGAAACTCATCATCAGCTAACTTAATTGACTCTGGTATTTGGATGCTACTCACATCAATTTTTGTCTGCGGCAGATAAGTAGTAATATTATCTACAACAGAAAAGATAGAATCGCAGCAATAATTATTGTAAATAGAATTCATTGCTAAATTGACAGCCCTAGTAACTGGTTTTCGTTTTTGGCCGAGAGCTGTAACAGACATATTATATTCAAATGTTGGAACTTTTAACTTGTGTAGAAATTTCGCACAAATAAAGGACACTTGGCTACCACTATCAATCAAACCACGCGCTGTAATAACCGTACCATCGCTCGCTTTAAATTTGACTTTCATGGTAGGCAACAAAACCATATTTTTGTTAATATTTAAACTATAGTTAGCAATATTACAGGTATTTTCATCAATATGTAGCAATGAATTGTGTTCCTTACCTTTACATACCGAGCACTTAAAATGAAAGTGACATTTCTTTGTATGAATATTTAAACAGATTCTACACAACTTATTAGTTTCAGCAAAATTAACTCGGTCAAGTGCACTAAGTGCTTGGAACTTTTTGCATGAAAATATTCTATGACCTATATCTTTGCAAAATCTACAAGACGACTCTTTTTGCTCACTGGTGCTAGCCAAGTTAGAAGCCCTATTAATATATGATTTGTTTAAAATTGTCTTACCAACGGATACGTGCGACTCTTCGAAACTGGTTGCTCGTCGCTCCATAAACTTGAATAGCTCTTCCAGCGTAGGCAGCCCTGAAATATTCCTCTCAACGTGGTAAGCTCTGCAAGAATAAGCGTCTAATTTTCTTAGCAAAATAGGAATAAGAAGCATATCCCAATACTGAACCTCCTGCCCAAGACTTTTCAGAGCACCCAAATGCTGCCTAGCTATAGAAACTAAATGTCTTAATTCCGAAGACGTACCCTTTGAAATTGGCTGGTAATCCAACAATGCGTTAACGTGATGAGTTATAACTAAACATTTGTTGTCATATCGCTGCTTAATTAAATCAAGAGCTTGACCATATGACTCGTTGACTAACGGCAAGCCACTTATCATTAATAAAGCATCACCCTGTAAATATCGTCTTAGGTAAAATAATTTTTGCACTGGAGATAAGTTATCGTTTCTGTCAACGATGGCTTGGAAGATGTCCATAAAAGGTCTGTATTGCGTGATATCCTTTCCGTCAAAACAAGCTATATCCAGCTGCGGTAATTTGCTGTGATAAGATTGAACCTGTGATACTGACTGGCGATCCTCGCCAGCGTTAGGAGAACACTCGCCAGCGCCCACAAACCTTTTATGTCCGACACCGCTTTGTAGTACCTCTCCTCCACCTCGTCGTCCTCGAAAACGTCATCATTTGTAAGAAGCATGAGTTCCACTGATGTATCCTTATAGTGCTGCAAACCTCGCTGCAGCTCCTCCAGCCTAATTTTGAGACCTTCAAGTTCTATCAAGACTTGACCTTTCTGCTCAATAATATATTTTTCAGTTCGCGTAATCTGGCCTTTGTATTGCGCAATCATTAGCCGCAACTTTCTTACTTTGACTGCTGTGTTACTAATCTCATCGATCGGCATTTTTCAATATATTTTAAAATATAATCGTTGAAAATCAAATCCGATATAAAATTTTTCAGTTGCTTAGCAACACAAACAGTTTTACTTACACTGCAACGGCAAACACGGCTTTCATAGAAAAACGGCGAACTTGATATTTTTTGATTGATATATATAATTCGTATCAATAATTATTTGCGGAAAATATTCCCGGGTTTCGGCACCAATTTTGTTAATAGAATAACAAAGAATATTATTTAAACGATTTTTTATTTGACAAAATATAAATTTTTATTGACAATCGCTGAGATCTATTTTATGACATTTCTTCATAGACAAAAGACTAAACATTTTACTTTTTATTTTAACACGTAGGTATTATGCTTTTGACTCAATGGTCAAACAAGTGAAATAAGGCAGAGCAGAGAAGAAGAGTTGGGCGTTCGCGCGTGGACAACGAAAAACAGGCATAAATTCGCCAACAACTACTTCGAGAGACGTTACTTATCTCTTGTGTATGGACGTTACTTCGACGAACGAAAGATATGTGATGGGGGGGCTGATTAGCAGTTAAATTTTGTTAAAAAAATAATTATGTTGCTACAAAACAAATGGTCCGACTAGGCATGACAATACTTCCGAGTTTCAAATTCCGGTATCGAACCGCGCGCAATACCGAAATACCGGTATTGAAAAAAATATGTAGCTTATTTGATACTACCTAGTTTGCGCCACGGCTTTGGTGTGCCTAATGATTTTTAAAAAATCCTTATATACAAGCCTTGCGTTGATAATAAATTTTCTTTTTTTATTTGCAAATTATGTGTATTAATGTCTTATGATAAATAATAAGTGATTTCTATTTAACTTCTCTCTTCAAGCACAGAAAATGTCAGAGGGCTATAATTTTTATTTAATTAGTAAAATAAGAATATAATATAATATCTTGTTTACTTTTATTTTATCAATATAAAATAAATTCGAATCAAATTGAAAGATCATAAGTAGGTATAGCATAAGGCCGATTTTATTAAACCTGTCATGATCATATTAATTGTGTTGTTCACGCTTACACGCACACACTCAAAGTATTACTTTATTTTGTATTTAATTATTCATTTATTAATTATAATATTGAATATTGAGAATAAATGAATAATACTTTTTTGAATTAATCTATGGGTTTCAAAACCGAAAACTTTTCGACTATTTTATAAACGACTTATTTTTTTCATCATGGTAAGTACTTTGATTCAATAAATATGCATGCAGAATGCTTGGGTTCGTTGATGGCCTGGTAGGTGGACGTGCTGGATGGATGGCGAGTAATAGTCAGGAATCTTCAGTATTGTATTTATTCGACAGAGAGACACTCTTACAGGTTCACAGGCAAAGTACAAGAGATTGCCACATACAAATATATTTATTAACAAACTAATTTATTCATATGGCAAGTATGCAACATGCCCCTTTTTATAAAAAGTAAAGATGACAATTGATTTATTAATGACAATAAAGAGGTTATGTTTATATACAGTTTGTACTTATATAATTAAGTGATTGACAATTTATAATGTGACTAGAGTATAAGTGTAACATATTTATTTTTATTTTTTTTTTACAATTTTTTACTAAATTTAAGACAATGTTATTCCTTACAATAAATATTTTTACAAATCAAGTTTGTTTGTTTTCTTCAATAATCTCCCTCTGCTACTATATTTCTTTTCAGAATTATGATCATTACTGCTACTTTCAGGTGAGTTAATGTTAACATTTAATTCTGTTGGACTACATAAATTAATATCTGTCAATGATTGACTAACATACTCGTTATAATCATGTATGCTTTCATCTGACATTCTCCTTGAATCTATGGCTATGAACTCTGGAGATTTAATAGTTACATTTGATTGTGAACTACTGCTTTGTGATTCCAATGAGATAAATGAATCTGATTCATTTGCTTGGTTATTTACATTCAATTGACTTGATGTACTAGGCGAATCTAAAGTAAAAGTGAAAATACAGTCTTCATTTTCTTTAAATTTCTTATTTTCAAATAATTTTGGCATATGACTATTATTTAACAATCTTTTTGACATATTATTTCTCTCTTGACTTGATTTTTCAATATTATAATTTTTGTGACTAGTGTTAAATGTTACTTTTTTCTTATTGTAATTATTTTTAGACAATGAGTTATTCTCAATATGATCATGACTATAATTTTTTCTTATATGCTTGGAATTTCTTCTATAAATACTTCCCTGACTATCTTTTACAATATAAGATCTAGGAAATTGTGTTAAAGATATGATTGTACCTTTTGTCCATATTATATCTTTAGGATTCTTTTTAAAGAATATGCATTCATGTGTTTGAAATTTTTGACATTGTTTAGCATTTCTGTTGTAATAATTTTCTGTCTTATGTAAATAATTCTTTTTAGACTTAATATGATCAGAAAATTTTACAAGTTTTGGTTTAAAATTGTCTAATTTACTAGGCAATTTTGTTCTTAAAGATCTAGACATAAGTAATTGAGCTGGTGAACTCATATTATTATTTCTAGGTGTAGTTCTATATTGTAATAATCCAATATAAGGATCTGTGTTAGATTTCTCACATTTTCTAAATATGTTTTTTATAATTTTTACAGATATTTCTGCAAGACCATTTGATTGTGGATAATTTGGACTAGACATAATGTGTTGAATACCCCACTCATGAAGAAAACTCTTGAAATCTATAGAACTGTATGGCGGACCTCCGTCACTGACAATTTGCATAGGTATACCATGTCGAGCAAATATTGATTTTAACTGAGTTATTACACTTGAACTTCGACTATCTTTGTTTAAATTTGCAATTTCGATGTAATTAGAATAAAAATCTACGACTAATAAATATTTTTTTCCTTTATATTCAAATAAATCAGTGGCTACTTTTTGCCATGGAAATATAGGTTGTTCATGTGATAAAAGTGTTTCTTTGCATTTATTTGGACTAAAAATAGAACATGATTCACATTGTTGTATTTTATTTTCAATATCCTGATTAATTTTAGGCCAATAAACTGTTCCTCTAGCCTGATTCTTTGTCTTTTCAATTCCTAAATGTCCTTCATGTAGAATATTTAATATTTCTGTTCTTAAAGTTGTAGGAATAATTATAGAATTATTTTTAAAAAGTAATTTATCTATGCAGTGAATTTCTTCTTTAATATTCCAATAAGGTAATACTTTACTATCACAATGATTTTTACATTTAGGCCAACCATTTTGATAATATTCTCTAAGTTTTTGTAAAGTTACATCTTGACAAGTGTGTTCTAAAATTGTATTTAACTTTTCTTGTGAAATAGCTAAGTTTGAGGTTAGTAAATTAACATGTATTTCTACATTTGATTCTAATTCTTGTAATGAAATTAATTCTTGATTTTGACTAAGGCTATTATTACTTTTATTTTGACATCTTGAAAGTGTATCTGAGATATACATTTCAGAACCTTTTGTGTATGAAACAATTAAATGATAGGCTTGTAAAGATATCATCATTCTTTGTAGTCTAGTAGGGACTTCTGACAAGGGTTTTTTAAAAAGTGTGACTAATGGTTGATGGTCTGTTTCAACATAAATTGGTTTCCCATATAAATATTGATGAAATTTTTTACATCCATATACTATAGCAAATAATTCTTTTTCAATTTGTGCATAATTTTCTTGACTTTTATTTAAAGACTTAGACGCATATGCTATAGGATTTTTCCCATGTAAAATTACTGCACCTATTGCATTTTTTGAAGCATCGACTGATAATCTGATAGGTTTTTTAATATCATAGTGAACTAATACTGGAGACTGACAGATTAATGATTTTAATCTTTGATACTGCTTTTCATGGTGGTCTGACCATTGCCATGTATTTTGTTTTTTAAGCAAGTCTCTTAATATTGTGGTTTCTTCAGACAAGTTGTGAATATAAGATCCTAAGTAATTGATCATTCCAAGAAATCTTTGGAGTTCTTTTATATTACTTGGACTTGACATTTTTGTTATGGCTTCGACTTTAGACTGATCTGGACTTACACCTGTTTTATTAAAAACATGACCTACATAATAGATTTCTGACATTCCAAATTGACATTTTGTTTTGTTAAATTTGAGATTTACTTCTGTTGCACGTTTAAATAATGATTCTAATCGTTTATTATGCTCTTCAATTGTTGATCCATAGACTAAAAAATCATCAACAAATATAATTATGCCTGGTAAGTCACTAAATAATTCATTCATGGTTCTATGGAAAATTTCTCCGCTTGAGTTAATACCATAAGGAAGACGTAGAAACTTATATCTACCATATAGTGTATTAAAAGTACATAGATCACTACTTTCTTCATCAAGACAAATGCTCCAATAACCTGAATTGGCATCTAATTTTGAAAACATTGATGCTCCTGCTACTTTTGATCTGAGGTCATCAAAGGTAGGATATGGATAATGAGGTCTTTTTATGGCATTATTTAAATTTCTGGGGTCTAGACAAATTCTAAGATTACCATTTGGTTTCTCAACTAAAACAATGGAGTTAACCCATTTCGTTGGCTTACTGACTTTTTCTATGACTTGTAGCTTTTCTAAATTATCTAATTCTTTTTTAAATCTATTCTCAAGTGAATATGGTATTTTACGAACAGGACATATCTTAGTAGGATAGTTCTCGTCTATGTCTAAATGAGCTTTGTATGGAAGACAACCTAATCCTTCAAAGGTATGACTATATTTAGAAACAATATTTTGTACTGACCTTTGTTCCTTTGTTTGGTTATTATTTTGTACCTGGAAGACTCTTTTGATTATGCCAATTTTTTCACATGTCTTGTGCCCAATTATAGTAATACAATTGCATGAAACTATTGTAAAATATACATTTGACTTGAAACCATTTTCAAATTGACAGTTTAATATACATGTACCTAAATTTGGTATTAGTTGTCCTGAAACTGAAAATATTTTGTTATTTGTTCTTATAATAGGAATTTTACTATGTGACATTTTCATTATATGATCTAATGTTTGTTTGGATATTACATTTGTGTCTGCACCAGTGTCAATTTTACATTTAATTTTTAAATTATTACAATTAACAATTATTTCCCAATTATTTGAAGAGTTATTATTTATTGATCTAATTATACATTTATTTTCTACATTTGACTTAGAATTTATTAGACTTACTTTGTTTGAAGTTTTATTTATATTGTTTTTGAAAAAACATTGTTTCGCAAAATGATTTTTCTTTTTGCAAATTCCGCAGATTTTTCCTTCGGCTGGACACTTGACTCGGTGTATTTGCCCACATCTTTGACAACTTCTTGAGTTTGGAGACTGGTTCCCTTTAGGAGACTGGCTTCTTTTGTATGTTTCCCGACTTGGTGACTTGAAAGAATTTCTATTTGATTTACTCGTTTTAGATCTAAATGACAAGGTTTGGACTGTCTCTGGTTTCTCACTCGCATTGTTGTTTAATTTTGACGATCTCTCTTGTGACAATTCTAAACTTTTTGCTATTCTTAGAGCTTTTTCAATATCTAGTTTTTCTTCTTGCAATAATCTTTCTTTAGTGTAAGTATTTTTTATACCAATCACGAACATATCTTTAATGAGTGTGTCTTTGAAAGATTCAAACTCACACGTGGCTGACAAATTGCTTAATATTGTAATGTATTCGTCTAAAGTTTCCTCGGCTTTTTGGTATCTTGTGAAAAATTTATATCTTTCAACTGTAATGTTGCTGTACGGATTAAATTTTTTATCGAATTTTTGTAATACCTCGTGGAGAGTTACGGTCGGTGATTTCCGGTCTATTTCGAAACTGTTAAATATTTCAATGCCTTCGTCCCCAATGGCATTTAATAGAATTGCAATTTGCTTCTGTTGCGACTGGCTGGCTATATCATTTGCATCGGCAAATATTTCAAATTTTTGTTTCCACTGTCGCCATTTTTCACACGCGTTTGTACCAATGTCAATGGTGAGAGGCTTCATTTGCGCGACGATGAGGTTATTCTTCGAATCAGTCATTTTGCTTTTAAGAAATCACTTCTGACACCATGCTTGGGTTCGTTGATGGCCTGGTAGGTGGACGTGCTGGATGGATGGCGAGTAATAGTCAGGAATCTTCAGTATTGTATTTATTCGACAGAGAGACACTCTTACAGGTTCACAGGCAAAGTACAAGAGATTGCCACATACAAATATATTTATTAACAAACTAATTTATTCATATGGCAAGTATGCAACACAGAATAATCTGGCAAATGAAAAATGTTCAAAAAACACATCGGTTACAATAGTACTATATGTCAAGTAACAAGTAATCGGTTCCGTATTATAAGGAACCGATTACGTGTTCGAAAATCGTTTGCCATATTTATGTATGACTTTTTTTTTTTTTTTTTTTTTTTATACAACCGAATGACAAACAAGCTGACGGCCCACCTGATGGAAAGCGGTAACCGCCGCCTATAGACACCTGCAATAACAAGGAAAAATCACTTGATATTGCAGGTGCGTTGTCATCCTGGGGCCTAAGATGAAATGCCGTCCATGCCCAGTAATTACACTGGCTACCTTTCCCTTCAATCCGAAACACAGCGAACTGTTTCACGGCTGAAATAAGAAAGGCGGTGGTACCTACCCAGACGACCCAATGACTCTTATGAAACGCTTTTTGGCCACACAATATTAAGTGTGTGTATTGTGTGCTTGTGTGGCCAAAAAAGTAGCCATAAGTGTTATTGTCATGTCGTGGATTATACTTATGTACACTACACACATTTTACAGAACATGAATGAGACGCTGTCTGAAACGCAAGCCATATGTCTTTGCACACCGACACAAGTAAAAGCTCAACCGACAGCTCGTATGTCCTAAAAGTCCTGAACTGTCACTGAACTACTTATGTAAATGGTAAGTATTTAAGTATTAACATAAATAAGGTAATACTTTACTATCACAATGATTTTTACATTTAGGCCAACCATTTTGATAATATTCTCTAAGTTTTTGTAAAGTTACATCTTGACAAGTGTGTTCTAAAATTGTATTTAACTTTTCTTGTGAAATAGCTAAGTTTGAGGTTAGTAAATTAACATGTATTTCTACATTTGATTCTAATTCTTGTAATGAAATTAATTCTTGATTTTGACTAAGGCTATTATTACTTTTATTTTGACATCTTGAAAGTGTATCTGAGATATACATTTCAGAACCTTTTGTGTATGAAACAATTAAATGATAGGCTTGTAAAGATATCATCATTCTTTGTAGTCTAGTAGGGACTTCTGACAAGGGTTTTTTAAAAAGTGTGACTAATGGTTGATGGTCTGTTTCAACATAAATTGGTTTCCCATATAAATATTGATGAAATTTTTTACATCCATATACTATAGCAAATAATTCTTTTTCAATTTGTGCATAATTTTCTTGACTTTTATTTAAAGACTTAGACGCATATGCTATAGGATTTTTCCCATGTAAAATTACTGCACCTATTGCATTTTTTGAAGCATCGACTGATAATCTGATAGGTTTTTTAATATCATAGTGAACTAATACTGGAGACTGACAGATTAATGATTTTAATCTTTGATACTGCTTTTCATGGTGGTCTGACCATTGCCATGTATTTTGTTTTTTAAGCAAGTCTCTTAATATTGTGGTTTCTTCAGACAAGTTGTGAATATAAGATCCTAAGTAATTGATCATTCCAAGAAATCTTTGGAGTTCTTTTATATTACTTGGACTTGACATTTTTGTTATGGCTTCGACTTTAGACTGATCTGGACTTACACCTGTTTTATTAAAAACATGACCTACATAATAGATTTCTGACATTCCAAATTGACATTTTGTTTTGTTAAATTTGAGATTTACTTCTGTTGCACGTTTAAATAATGATTCTAATCGTTTATTATGCTCTTCAATTGTTGATCCATAGACTAAAAAATCATCAACAAATATAATTATGCCTGGTAAGTCACTAAATAATTCATTCATGGTTCTATGGAAAATTTCTCCGCTTGAGTTAATACCATAAGGAAGACGTAGAAACTTATATCTACCATATAGTGTATTAAAAGTACATAGATCACTACTTTCTTCATCAAGACAAATGCTCCAATAACCTGAATTGGCATCTAATTTTGAAAACATTGATGCTCCTGCTACTTTTGATCTGAGGTCATCAAAGGTAGGATATGGATAATGAGGTCTTTTTATGGCATTATTTAAATTTCTGGGGTCTAGACAAATTCTAAGATTACCATTTGGTTTCTCAACTAAAACAATGGAGTTAACCCATTTCGTTGGCTTACTGACTTTTTCTATGACTTGTAGCTTTTCTAAATTATCTAATTCTTTTTTAAATCTATTCTCAAGTGAATATGGTATTTTACGAACAGGACATATCTTAGTAGGATAGTTCTCGTCTATGTCTAAATGAGCTTTGTATGGAAGACAACCTAATCCTTCAAAGGTATGACTATATTTAGAAACAATATTTTGTACTGACCTTTGTTCCTTTGTTTGGTTATTATTTTGTACCTGGAAGACTCTTTTGATTATGCCAATTTTTTCACATGTCTTGTGCCCAATTATAGTAATACAATTGCATGAAACTATTGTAAAATATACATTTGACTTGAAACCATTTTCAAATTGACAGTTTAATATACATGTACCTAAATTTGGTATTAGTTGTCCTGAAACTGAAAATATTTTGTTATTTGTTCTTATAATAGGAATTTTACTATGTGACATTTTCATTATATGATCTAATGTTTGTTTGGATATTACATTTGTGTCTGCACCAGTGTCAATTTTACATTTAATTTTTAAATTATTACAATTAACAATTATTTCCCAATTATTTGAAGAGTTATTATTTATTGATCTAATTATACATTTATTTTCTACATTTGACTTAGAATTTATTAGACTTACTTTGTTTGAAGTTTTATTTATATTGTTTTTGAAAAAACATTGTTTCGCAAAATGATTTTTCTTTTTGCAAATTCCGCAGATTTTTCCTTCGGCTGGACACTTGACTCGGTGTATTTGCCCACATCTTTGACAACTTCTTGAGTTTGGAGACTGGTTCCCTTTAGGAGACTGGCTTCTTTTGTATGTTTCCCGACTTGGTGACTTGAAAGAATTTCTATTTGATTTACTCGTTTTAGATCTAAATGACAAGGTTTGGACTGTCTCTGGTTTCTCACTCGCATTGTTGTTTAATTTTGACGATCTCTCTTGTGACAATTCTAAACTTTTTGCTATTCTTAGAGCTTTTTCAATATCTAGTTTTTCTTCTTGCAATAATCTTTCTTTAGTGTAAGTATTTTTTATACCAATCACGAACATATCTTTAATGAGTGTGTCTTTGAAAGATTCAAACTCACACGTGGCTGACAAATTGCTTAATATTGTAATGTATTCGTCTAAAGTTTCCTCGGCTTTTTGGTATCTTGTGAAAAATTTATATCTTTCAACTGTAATGTTGCTGTACGGATTAAATTTTTTATCGAATTTTTGTAATACCTCGTGGAGAGTTACGGTCGGTGATTTCCGGTCTATTTCGAAACTGTTAAATATTTCAATGCCTTCGTCCCCA
Source organism: Nymphula nitidulata (assembly GCA_947347705.1). Taxonomy (NCBI): domain Eukaryota; kingdom Metazoa; phylum Arthropoda; class Insecta; order Lepidoptera; family Crambidae; genus Nymphula; species Nymphula nitidulata. Next base: position 17,138,466 of record OX374618.1, on the reverse strand, counting down.
ATGGCATTTAATAGAATTGCAATTTGCTTCTGTTGCGACTGGCTGGCTATATCATTTGCATCGGCAAATATTTCAAATTTTTGTTTCCACTGTCGCCATTTTTCACACGCGTTTGTACCAATGTCAATGGTGAGAGGCTTCATTTGCGCGACGATGAGGTTATTCTTCGAATCAGTCATTTTGCTTTTAAGAAATCACTTCTGACACCATGCTTGGGTTCGTTGATGGCCTGGTAGGTGGACGTGCTGGATGGATGGCGAGTAATAGTCAGGAATCTTCAGTATTGTATTTATTCGACAGAGAGACACTCTTACAGGTTCACAGGCAAAGTACAAGAGATTGCCACATACAAATATATTTATTAACAAACTAATTTATTCATATGGCAAGTATGCAACACAGAATAATCTGGCAAATGAAAAATGTTCAAAAAACACATCGGTTACAATAGTACTATATGTCAAGTAACAAGTAATCGGTTCCGTATTATAAGGAACCGATTACGTGTTCGAAAATCGTTTGCCATATTTATGTATGACTTTTTTTTTTTTTTTTTTTTTTTTATACAACCGAATGACAAACAAGCTGACGGCCCACCTGATGGAAAGCGGTAACCGCCGCCTATAGACACCTGCAATAACAAGGAAAAATCACTTGATATTGCAGGTGCGTTGTCATCCTGGGGCCTAAGATGAAATGCCGTCCATGCCCAGTAATTACACTGGCTACCTTTCCCTTCAATCCGAAACACAGCGAACTGTTTCACGGCTGAAATAAGAAAGGCGGTGGTACCTACCCAGACGACCCAATGACTCTTATGAAACGCTTTTTGGCCACACAATATTAAGTGTGTGTATTGTGTGCTTGTGTGGCCAAAAAAGTAGCCATAAGTGTTATTGTCATGTCGTGGATTATACTTATGTACACTACACACATTTTACAGAACATGAATGAGACGCTGTCTGAAACGCAAGCCATATGTCTTTGCACACCGACACAAGTAAAAGCTCAACCGACAGCTCGTATGTCCTAAAAGTCCTGAACTGTCACTGAACTACTTATGTAAATGGTAAGTATTTAAGTATTAACATAAAGTTAGCGGTATCAAGGTAGCATACTAATACTTATAGCTGAAGTAGGTACCTACATATTGTTATGTTTAATGTTAAGTAAATTAAACCAACTGAACTTTTCTGTACTTTTGTTTTATTCCTGGCAGCAATTATAAACATTAATTAGACTCTAGTTACAAATCCAATCACCAAGACAAAACCAAAAGACTTCTCAAGAAAGCGTCACCATAGACAAGCCATTCTTATGGTATTAACATACGTTCATTATAAAGTGGATTACACACATAAGTATCAATATCATCCTTCCCTTTACGCAGAATCCTAGAATACAATGAAATTTAACAGTAATCAAATCAATAAGACACATAATTTCTTTGGTTAGGATGGTTCTTTTACAATCGAGTCGCATTGTGACGGCGTGCGCTATTTTGAACGCACGTCGCGTGACATCGTATTATTTCCTTTTAAGCCATCCTGTGTCGTAAAAACATGTAAAACTGTAAAGAAAAACAGAAGAAAGGTGGACATAATCCCATTTCACAGCAATTTTAATGTATAATACCAATTCGAAATTGTTTTCAAAGAAATTATAATTACGTGAGTTTGGAACACAAAACATCAATAGGGACGATCAGTGTGGCTATTGTTTATGTTTTTTTTAATAAATATTAAAGGAGGGAGAAAAAATTTCAGGTGCGAAAGGGTTATCGGGACAGGTGTGGCCAAACAATTCTTCCTACATCGCGAATACGAATGACAAGCGCTTTACTTGTGGTCACCAAGTGTCCAAACACGCTGCGAATGTGTGCGTGAATACGAGTGGCGTTAGCATATAAATTTTAAACGATGGAAATAGGTATAATAATTTAATTATTACCAAATGTGAATTTGAATCTGTAAAACTTATTTAATTAAAGTTTAGTAACTTAATAATAAACAAAATAAGCAGATAAGTAAATAAAATATAAATCAAGACATTTTGAAGGTTCTTAAACAATGAGGACAAAATAAAATAAGACATAATATAATAAGAATATATTTAATTAAATAAATCAGAATAACTCGAATAATTTATCAGTTTCATCTAAATCATCTTGTCATTATTGTCATTATACTACAGGATGTTAGGGGGACGCTCTCGGAAATGAAAGCAGGTGGCAGTGCTCGTCATTTTAAACACGATAAGTATGTTAAAAAATAAATTGGAAATCACGAAAAAACAAATCAACTGTTCCATACAAACAAGCCGTGTAGATATTACAATTTGTATAAAACAGCTGCATTTTTTTCGCGATTTCAAATTTATTTTTAGCAAGACCTGTTAAGGGGGACCTGTACTGCCACCTGCCTTCGTATTCGAGAGGGTCCTTCTAACCACCCACTCTGTATAGTAATTCCGAAATCATATTCTTGTTCTTTTCTTTCTTTACTTTGAAAAGTTTAGCTCAACAAATGTCTTTTCTTTGATATTTACCGTGTTTTTTTTGTCATGAAATAAAATAAATTAGAACACCAAAAATAATTATAAAACTCTTTGTCCCAAAATTAAATTATTTCATTTAAATTAATTATCCGTGCAAAAATAAAGAAAAAAAAATAACAAAAAATTCAAAAATACTTAATCAATCTCACTATGACAATGCATGGTCGACTTTTCGACGTTTACTTTTCAATCTTTCCATACTGACGCTACTTGAAGCGACCGACGCTTGAATACGCCGAATATACACAGCTATCTTCGCCATTGATATAAACAAAAAAGGGAAGATACGGCATCGACGCTCGGCACGCGTTCCGGCTCAACTGTGTCCATGGGCTTACTTGGCAAAAAGTGCGTCCTAGTTGCGCTTGGAATTTCAAACGAACACTTTCTCCCGGTAATTTGTTTAAATTGTGGTTGAACATTGGCTAAAATGCCGTCTTGTTTTTTTAATAAGTGTACAAACCACTCACGGAGAGAAAAAAAGTCACTCAGTTTCACTTTTCCTCCGTAAAGTATATAAATTTTGAGTTTTAAATACAAATCTACTTAAAATAAACAAACCAGCCAAAATCGCCATATTGCTGCATAAGTGGGATAGAATTATACGTATAGGCATGCGAGTGACGGAGATAGCGTGTACTTTCCGAGCGACCGAGTAGTTCCGAGTCCTACCGAAAGGTAGCATTACCTGGTAGCGTTAGCATAGAAAACACATTAAGAAAATAATAAGTAAAAATATATACACACTTTATGTCATGGTTTTGTTTACGATCCTGCTATTTACAGATTTTCCGATGAAATATATAGACAGAAATGGTTAAAATTGTCTGGAGGTAAAGAGAGACGACACTGAGTGGTTTGCGACTAATTGTAGCAGAATATGTTCCGTCCATCTTAAACCTACTAATATGTATGACACTCATATAGGTCAGTAATTCAATTTAATTTTTGATGAAATCGTTTTAAATTAAAGAGGTATATGACTTGGTATATGACTATGCTTGTCACTAGAAATTTGTGCGAAAGTTTGTTTGTTTGTTACGCTTTCGAGAGATCGTTTGAGACCCTGTAAAAAACATAGGATACTTTTTTGGGGCGAAAATCGACAGCCACGCGGGCGGCTACAGTATCTCATATTTTCATAGATAGGGATGTTGTCTGTATTCAAATTATAACATAATTTTGAGACGCAGTGATAGGTTTGATACTTGGAATCCTAAAAAACACAATAGTTTAGTGTATTATTACGAAATTAAAATGATCCTGACTAAAATTATAAATGCGAATGTGAGTTTGTTTGTTACGCTTTCTCGTCTATACTACTCAACTGATTTAGACGAAATTTGTTACGGAGATAACTTGAGACCCTGGAAGGCGAGTGTATCCCATCCGGTGACTTGGCTCGGCGCCGAGCCACATGGGAAAAAAAAGTTTTAACTGGTCCGGTGATATATTTACCGGGCCAAATGACACAAATCAAGTGTCATCGTCCCCGGTAAGGGGAGAAAAGAGGATATGCCTCGTAATTTGTAAAATACTAACTTCATGCATTTATGAAAGGGATTGAACTTATAAATCAAACTGCTTAGTATACAATAATCAGTATTTATTGTGAATGACGCGATATCAACTTGTGTCATAAAACTCAACCTGAAATAGACTTCTTAAGTAGATCTTTTTGAATTTGAACATAATAACAATATTTTTATAATAATAATAATCAACGAAGCCAAAATGCTATGAATCAAATAAAAATTTTCAAATAATATTATAGTGATATACTTATAATAAGAGGCTAGTTATTTTTTTCTGATTGTGGTAAAGAGACCATTTTATAATGTATATTGTTGATTGTGTCTAAAAAAAAATCATATTGGCGACTGTTTGTACGTTATAATAAGTTCTTAATTTTGTTTGATTCATAGCATTTTGGCATCGCTGATTAAAAGATTGTAATTATGTTCAAATTTTTTAAACATTTTATGTGGGATTGACTTTATTTTTTTTTTTTTTTTTTTTTATTAATTTATTTGGGTAAACAAACAATGACACAATAAATATTGCTTAAATCAATATATGATGATATACATAATCGTGCCACCAGCACCGTTTACCACAGATTACTAAAAAAAAAAGATTACAAAAAAAGTGGGCTGACGAAAAGGTCTACATCAGTTCCAATAAACTTCTTTTAAAAGTGAATTGGCTCATTATCGCAATGTCTAGTGAGTTAAACTTTTTATTATAGGTTTGGGCCATTCGAAGTAACGGTGACCGTTTACCTGCATTAGTACGACATCGGGCTATATTAAATAATTTACAAGGTTGACGACAATGTGTTCTCCTAGGTATACTATAGCTTAATTTATTTGAGAGCGAGATACAATCATATCGGCTGCGACATATGTCATAAAGTAACATTACTTCTAATAGTGTACGTCTTTGTTTCATCGTTATACAATTATACTTACAAAGAAGCTGCTCATATGACAATTTGCTACGGTAGCACTTATAATACATACAGCGCAAGAATTTTCTCTGAACAGCCTCTAATGCATCGATATATTTATTGTAAAAAGGGTTCCAGATGGGCACAGCATACTCCAGTTGGGAGCGGACTAGGGTTTTATACAAGTAAAGATATGTGGTGTGACGAGTAAAGTTGGTACTGGAGCGCATAATGAAGCCGTACATCTTATAGGCTTTATTTACAATATTATCAATGTGCCTATCAAGATGTAGTTTACTGTCCAATGTAATTCCTAGATCTTTTATATATTGTACTGATTCAAGCTGCACACCACACAAATTATAATTAAATTTACTTATTCGTTTCTTTTTTGTAAACGTAATTGATTTACATTTATTTAAGTTTAGTAAAAGATTGTTTTTACAGCAGTACTCAGAGAAACGATTTAGGTCATCTTGAATCTTAAGATGGTCCTCGATGCATTCAATATTATGAAAAATTTTCAAGTCATCGGCGTACAAAAGAAAGTCACAATACTCAAAACAGTTATGTATATCATTTATGAATATAATGAACAACAAAGGGCCAAGGATTGAGCCTTGCGGTACGCCCGAGCTGATAGGTACAAGATCGGATTCATAGCCATTCAGCACGACCTTTTGGGTGCGATTGGTGATATAGGATTTAAACCAGCGCCACAAGTCACCACGAATGCCATTAAACGCTAACTTTTCTAAAAGAATTTTGTGATCTACCTTATCAAAAGCTTTTTGAAAGTCTGTGTAAATACTGTCCACTTGCTTGTTGGCATCGAGGCTATCAAACAAATGTGAAGTATATAGCAAAAGATTAGTTGTGGTTGATCGTTTTTTCACAAACCCATGTTGCTTGTCTATAATAATATTATGAATTGAGGGATATATGGCATCATGAACTAATTTTTCAAAAAGCTTGGCTATGGCTGGAAGTATGGATATTGGTCGATAACATTCTACATCGGATTTGTTTCCGCTTTTAAAGACAGGAATAATACGGGCTGTTTTAAATATCGCTGGGAGGACTCCCTCCTTTAAGCACACATTAAAAATTATGACTAATGGTCTACATATTGTAGAAGCAGTTAATTTTAGGAATACCTGTGGTATATTATCAACACCAGGGCCCTTCGTTACATTCAATTTTTCCAGCTCTTTTTTCAATGTACTTTCCGAAAATTGCAAACTGTTCAGTAATAAATCAGAATCGAGGTTGCATTCCGGGATACAATCAATATCAAAATTGTCAGTTACATAAGAAGTCTCAAATACAGATTTAAAGAAAGCACTGAAAAGACGACATACCTGTTCAGGTTGATTGGCTACGGTATTCCTGTATGACACGGAGGTAGGAATTTCTGACTTTCCTTTCGCATTGCTTATATAACTCCAGAAATACTTAGTATTTTTATGAATACTGTCCTCAACTAGTGCTATATAGTCCCTATAGCATTTTTTAGATGCTCGTTTAAAACTTTTTCTAAGCGCAGCAAAAGCTTCGTAGTCAGATATGTTGCCATATTTTTTCCATTTAGTCCAGTAGTTATTTTTATTTTTGTACATATGAATCAGGGGACGGGAGAACCATTGAGGGTATTCTGATGATTTTATAATCTTAGATGGTATATGTTTTTTTATTATTGCATATATTTGTTCATAAAATATAGAAATACATGTGTCAGGAGTTTTATTTAAAACTAACCCCTCCCAGTTAATATCCATAATATCCTTATTTATCAATTCATAGTCACCTCCTTCAAATTTAAATTGCGTCCTTGGCTTATTAGCAATATATGAGAAACGGTCACTAAATGGAAATAATACATAAAAAGGCGGATGATGCGAGTCAACGGGCACCAGGGCTAGCGGAGCCTGTTCAATATGACCATCAATAATATTCGATATGAGCAAATCTAGTAATCGACCATTAGCATTTTTAAATTTGTTCAGTTGAAATGAATTGAATAAGGACATAAAATTCACTAAAGCTTTAATCGACTGATTATAATTGCTGTTAACAAGAGGTAAAAAGTAGGTATCACAATCCTGCCACTCAATAGTTGGCAAATTAAAATCTGCGGCTATAATAAATTTATTGACTTTCGTAAACTGTAAAATAAAAGTTAAGTAATCAAAATATGAAATATAGTAGTTAGGATTCAGGTTGGGTGGTATATAAGCAGCACTAATCACCCAGCAGCAGTCACGCAATCTTAATTCGAGAAGAACGTGATCAATAAGTGATGAGGGTATGGGAGGCGCATCACCCGTTGGTACCAGTGGTGTCGCACCCAGTTCGCGACGCACTGCCACCAGTACACCGCCACCATCACGCCGACCGCTGCCCGCGCGGTCTCTGTCGCATCTGAACACCTGATAACGCATGTCTACTATTTGATTATTGTATATATCCCCATGCAACCACGTCTCTGTTAAAATAATTATGTCATAATTGTGCGCTAAAATATTCATATAGAGTGTATGCAGCTTAGTACGTAAACCACGACAGTTTTGATAGTATATAGAAAGTGTATTATTCATTATGTTCATATATACTAATCAGAAAGTATAAATAAAAGATTTTAAGTGTTAGCAAGTAATAATATCTGTATGTGCCGCCCATTTGGATTGTATAATTTAAATAAAAAAGAAAATAAGAATGAAAATTATTGCGCTGTAGGCAAACAGCTATAAAAATACTAACCACAAGAATTAAAAATGCATATTTAATTGTCAATAAATAATCATTACTCATATACATACATATACAGCCATAGAATACAATTCGATGATAATTAAACATACAACTTATTAAAAAATATTTATAACAAAGAGTCACGCCCAGTAAAATAGTTAACTCAGTTTTTTTTAATGACATAAAATAGTAATTGTCCACTTGATTAACACTGATCACATAAGCATAGCTTTTAACAAAATTTAAAGACATGTTACTGTAGTAGTAGTTCATAAGATTAATATTCAACACATACCCATAATTATTAACAAAAAATAAAGGCAATGGATCGGAGTGTATACCATGTAATTTTTCTGTTTTGTAACCATAACTTAATTTCATATTCATGTTATATAATAAAGCGGACAATTCCTTAGGCTTAAAATGAAAAAATATAATAATCAATTGTGTACGAAGTTCATAACCAAACACATACTCACGACAAACATAATATTTTTCAAGGCCATCTATATGAGATACATAGCAATTGCATATAATTGCAACAAACACAAGGATGGCTAATTTATTTAATCTTAGCAATGTCTTGCACTGAACGAACCGCAACAACAGGTGAAGTGTCAGATTTACGTAGCAGTATAATACCGTGCTTAACCCACACAAACTTATATTGATTTTTATTTGCAGCTTCACGACATTGCCGAAATAATATTTTGTTATTTAGAGTTAAGTGTTCGTTCACATAGATAGTAGTTTGAGTTCCACTTATTGCCAACTTGGAGGTGTCCAGCTCCTTTGTCAAACGGCAAGCTGAGATTATATTATCTCTTAGTATTCTGGACGACAGCTTCACAATAATATTTTTAGGCCTTGTTGTTTTTTGGTCAGCGTGGGGTACACGGTGAACCGCCAAAATGTCTGTAGAACGTATAGGTTGTTTGATAACATTTCCCAAACTTTCCAATATACCGACAAGGTTTTCCCCACGCCGCTCAGGCAAATTAGATATTTCTAGATTATTTTGCCTGGCCTGCTGCTCCATTGTGGATATTTTAGTTTCTAGCGCCTTTATTTGATTCTCAACCTCAGTTGTGTGCACAATGCTACTTTCTAATGTTTTTAGCCTATTGTCAAAACAATCTTGTCGATCAGATGAAAAGCTTTGTGATTTCTCAATCTCAGTTAGTCGAGTATTTACCTCATCCAAAGATTTGTTAATATTAATGTTGTCAATATTAAGTTTCTTAATATTTGCGTTTAATTCGGATAGTGTTGACGTCATTTTTGTCAATTCGTCACCAATAGCATTGTTAACCGCCGCCATTACACAATCTGATATTTTCTTGTCCCAAACCGAGAACTGTTGATTAAACTTTTCTTCTAGATGTTTGAAGTTGTCCATATTACATGTATCTCCATTCTCCGGCTGTTTACGCTTCCGGGTATTTATAAAGCTTTCGCTAACAATCGATGTGGGAATGTTGGTGTCCGAAGAGAATTTATTTGGCGGAGTATGTTGCAATGACATTTTGTGATACAGATATCCACGGACCACACTGTTTGTTATCACAAGAAAGAAAATATATATCTCACTCAGACCGAAATTCAGCGGCACAATTGATTTACGCACTAATTATAATCTTCTTAAGAATCAAAACTCAACAACACTGCGTTTAAGCTTTATACAAAATAACCAGACGCGACCACTCGTCACACAAGCCCAACGATGAATTATTCAAGCAATTAAACACAGTAATGAACCAAAATGCCTCGTTTATTCTTCCTGTAGTTAAAATTATCACGTCCTCTCGCCTCCGTTCGCCACGTACAACCCCCTCTCTCCCTTCCTCTCGAACCTCTCGCTCACACTCGCTCTAACGTTTCGTTTCCCACATTCGGCCGTCCTGCATTCATGTCTGTCCTCAGACATACTTTTACAGTATTAATATCTAACTCTAATTGTAAACTTTGGAGTACAAAGTTTACAATTAGAGTTTACTCTTACAAAGATTACAACTATCATGTATCTTGATAATGTTTATGTAACTTGATTATTAAGTTTACAACAGTTACATACTCATACCTTCAAAGATTATGTCACAACCATAACCTATTTTGACAATGTTTATTTGACTCTAAATTACAAAGTTTACAATAGTTACATTCCATAAGAATGTACTCATACAACAGTTACAACATTATCTGTTCTCTATCTTAAATGCTAATATGCCCTTTAGGGTTTACACACAATGCATACAAACAATAATATAAAAAAAAAATACAGGCCATTCCTCTATGATTAAAAGAAACAGTATAGACTACTTAATTATTAATCTAGCCTTGTGTAGGTCATTAAAATGAATGACGGTCCCCCTTTACATTTAAAAAAAAAACTACAAATAAAAAAAACAAGAATGAAATTTACCATCAAATCTAATCCAGTATTTCCCTGTCACCATTACTTGGCCATGGTTTCATTTGATCCGCCGAGCTCGATGTGATATTGGGACCCTCTGTAGAGCTATCTAGCTTCTCAACATCATATCGGTCTCTGCGCTTACACTTAATGATTTTGTATGGGCCTAGGTACTTGGGCTTCAGCTTCAATCCTGGGCCAAATTGTGTCCTTTTTATAGCTACTACATCTCCCTCTGTATATTTGGTACTTTCCCTTCTCTTCCTATTATAGTATTGCTTGTTCTCTTCTTGAATTTTTAATATCTGATCTTTAGCCTGTAACCTTAACTTTTCTCTGTTTTCATCATACTGTGACACATTTTCGTCCTGTAATAAATTCACTATTTTTAGATCCTCTTTAGTTCTTAATTTTACTCCCGTTAATAATTCAAATGGTGTGGTGTTTATAGCCCTTTGAAATGTACTATTCAGTGCTCTCTGCACTTTACTCACATGCTTATACCATAAACATGGATCTTCAATACACATTTTAGTTAAAACTGATGTAATAACTCTATGCACCCTTTCCACTTGGCCATTTCCTCTTGGCACCCCTGTGGTTATTTTTATATGAATTATTTGCTCTTCTCTGCAATAACTTTCGAACTCATGGCTAGTGAAAGCAGTGCCTCTGTCAGTTATCACTCTACGTGGGTTACCAAACATCTGTTGATGTACCTGTAATCTACTTAATGTCTCCTTGCTCGTAGTGGATTTGGTTGGAAACAACCATACAAATTTGGTAAATGCATCTATGACGGTCAGAATGTAATTATACTGCTTCCTCGTCTCAGTGAATGGTCCAATGTGGTCCAAATGCAAGGTGTCAAATGGTATGCTTTCCTTCTCAATGGGACTAAGAAATCCTTCCTGCCTTCCTTCCTTCCTTGTGGCTAACAAGCATGGTATACAGCTCACTAAAAACTCATCTAATTTCTTGTCTACATCTCTTATGTAATAATCTTTGCTCAATGACTCCTTCATTTTCCTCTTACCAAAATGACCATTATTATGCACTTTATTAAATATTTCCTTTTCTAGACATCTTGGTATCACTAATTGCTTTTCTTCACTTTTGTACAATACCTCATTTTCAAGCCAATAGTCACCATATGTTTTATCCTTCAATATTTCCTTAATTGCCCTCAGACCATCATCCTTCTCTTGGGCTTCCTTAATACTATCATGCAGTGTTATCATTTCAACTGTAGCTATTCTGCTTAATGCATCGGTGTGTCTCATCCTGGTACCGCATCTATGTTCAATAGTAAAATCATATTCATTAAGCATAAGTACCCATCTTGCCACTTTAGGAGATAAATCCTTTTTCCTAAGTGTCAATTCAAAGGCCTTACAATCTGTTACAATTTTGAATTGAATTCCATACAGATAGTGACGAAATTTCTTTACTCCCTCTATAATCGCCAACGCCTCTAATTCGTAACTTGAGTACTTACTCTGCGCATCGTTTGTCTTTCTGCTCATGTAATGCACGGGATGTAGCCCTGAACCAGAGTGATGCTGCATAAGTATTTCTGCAAATGCCACACTTAATGCATCTGTGTGCAGCTCAGTTCTCAAATTAGAATCAAATATTTTTAGGACTGGTCCACTGGCTTACTGCATTTTTAAAAGTTCAAATGCACCACTCTTCTGTTCTGTCTGAAATAAAAATTCTTTACCTTTCCTCAATAAATCGGTTAGTGGTTTAGCTATTGCAGCATAGTCTTTGATGTACTTTCTGAAATAACCTGCTAAGCCCACAAAACTATGTAACTGTTTGAGATTCTTCGGCTCTGGATATCGTATCACTGCATCAACTTTGTCCGCACTTGGCCTTACTTCACCATCTTTGATAAGGTGTCCCAAATATTCAATCTCTCGTTGCAGTAAGTTAGCCTTCTTCCAATTAATCTGGAGTCCGTATTGGGAAGCTACATCTAGCACTTGCTTTAATCTTTGTAACCCTTGCAGTTCGTTGGAGGCTGAAATTATTATGTCATCGATAAATATCATTAAGACTCCCTGTGAGATCAAATCTCTAAATATTATACTGACAAATCTCATGAATGTTTTTGGGCAAATAGACAAACCAAAAGGTGCGCGTAGAAATTCATACTGTCCTTGGTGTGTAACAAACGAGGTGTATGGGATAGACTCCTTACTAACCTTCAAATGAAAGAACCCATTTTTAAGGTCCAAAACACTAAACACTGTTGCACCTCTCAACTTGTCAATAAGGTCATCTATGACTGGAAGGGGAAATTCATCCTTAACCATTTTATTATTTAGCAGCCGATAATCTACACAGACCCTGACTGTACCATCTTTCTTCTTTACCATCACTAGTGGGCTAGAATATTCAGAAAAACTCACCTGTATTATTCCTTGTTCCAACCACTCTTCTACTTGCTTGTCTACTACCTGCTGCTCCATTAACGATAAGCGCCTGGGTCGTTGAGAAACTGGAATGTCATCCTTTAACACAATTTTTAGCTGAATAGGAGCCTCCTTCGTTTGTAGCGGTCTGTAATTTTGGACACATCTCATAGCCTCCTCCTTTACTGCTGGATCCCTCACATGATCTAAAACCACCTCCACACACCCTGCAAAATAGTTAATTTTATCTACCCAGTCTATACCTTCAGGTAAAAATTTTATTTCCCCTTCACTCATTAACATGACCACACAATTCAAAAACTCTTGGCCTAATATTACATCATAGGGCATAACCTCCTGAGAAACCATATGAAAAATTACCTTAGGATAACATTGACTATCTATTTGTAACTCAATAAACATTTTTCCCTTTGACCTAACCTTAAATTGACCTAACCCTGACAAAGTTAAATTATCGTCCTTAATTTCCGCATTTATTCTTGTAAGTAAATCCATTGATATTAAATTAACGTCACTACCGGAGTCTATTAGCGCATTCACTTTCACTTTATTGACCAAAACACTTTTAACTGGCTTTTTGTTACACCACAAGTCTTTGTTTACGATTTGCATGACCATGTTCGGCGTATCTGTCGACGTGACAGCGGCGAACGTCGGACCGCTCGAGTCCATTCGTTTATTCACTCGTTCGTTCTCGGTAATCGTACCGAACATAGCCGCATGTTTCCGACTGCTGCTCGCCGCCATCTTCTCGTCGTATCGTCTTGCGCCTGTATTCAGAGGGTTCGCCGTACAGTGTTGTCGAATATGGCCGTACTGGTTACAACCAAACAGCGTTGCCAATCTGTGGGGAATTCCCCAAACTGCGGGGATTTTCAGTTCGATTGGGTAATTTGAGGGGAGAGCGTTTATGTGGGGAAAATGCGGGGAATTAAGACATTTACGCTAGAACTGAACTTAGAAGTAATAAAAGTAGTATAAGACGTAAGTATAATTTATAAATTACTTATGTCAGAATATTTAATTCAAGTTTAAAGAAATTTCACCGGCAGGAAGGCTTTACAGTTTATTTTATGGCAACATTTATGTCCATCAAACTTAGACAGAGTATCGCAGAGAACTTTCTCAAACGCATCTGTCGAAAGAAAAAACGTTCTAAAGAATTTGAAAACAGACAATCGTAATCGCCTGCACAATGACACTGTAGTAGCGCTCATGACCACTAGAGGAGGTATTAAGAAGAAAGGAGGGAGCCCAAAATTAGATCCTTCAAATGATATGTTGACAAAACAAAGGCATAATAAAGAGCTGCAATAATTACTTTGATGAAAATCATTAAATACTTAATAAGTGTATGTAATCAATACATTTGATTTATAGAAACGGTACTTTTATTTTTTTCCTGAAAATTTGTGGGGAAAATGTGGGGAATATTGATTTTTTTCCCCCAAAATTGGGGATTTTCAGTTAGGTTTTTGGGTAATCGAGACCGTGGAAGTTGGCAACGCTGCAACCAAAACACTTTATGCCATTTTTGCATGCGCCCGCCACATGATCCACGCTTCCACAGTTATAGCACCGCTGTTTACGTACCACTGCCGCGTTATTATAGTGACTCCTTGGCCGGTTTTCAGTCGAGAACTTTCTAGCTTGCGTACTGGCTTTACTCTTCATTTTCTCGTAGATAGCTAATTTTTCTTTCAATGCGCCGTAAGTAGTAACGCCATACAATATCGCCTTATTAGTTTCGTAGTCTTCTATTCCATCAACTATATATTGTATAGACACGTAATCCGGAAACTTCGCCCTTTTGCCTAATTCTTTCATCGTAAGCATATACTGGAAAAACGTCTCGTCTTTATTTTTCTTACGCGACGCCATTAGCTCATGCATCTCTTTGACATTAACGGCATCTGGAAATTCTTTTAAAATCGCCCCTTTCAGCTCCTCGAAATTCCTAAACACCTTTTCAGATCTTAGCCACAGCTCGGCCGTTCCTGTTAAGGTTCGTCTTGCGATGACTAAAGTTTGCTGCGGCGTCCACTGAAATATCTCAGCATTATCTTCGATGTCTTGCGCCCACTTGCTCGACGAATGTGTCTTGTCATCGCCGCTAAATGCTGCTATTGCGTGTAGACCTTCCATAAGTCCGAAGGATGCTGGTGCCGCCGCCGACTGCTTTTCTCCCGTCGTTTTCGTCGTCATCGTCGTAAAATGTTGAAAAACAGTCGTCTTGTGCCAGATCACCACGCCGCCACTCGGTTAGGTTATGTTCGCACAACGTCGTCGTCGTTCGTTAATTGCTTGAAAATATCGAAATCCCGGACGAGCCCCCAAAAATATGTGGGATTGACTTTATTCAAGCAATTAAACACAGTAATGAACCAAAATGCCTCGTTTATTCTTCCTGTAGTTAAAATTATCACGTCCTCTCGCCTCCGTTCGCCACGTACAACCCCCTCTCTCCCTTCCTCTCGAACCTCTCGCTCACACTCGCTCTAACGTTTCGTTTCCCACATTTTATATGAATTTTTTGATTGTTTATAAAAAAACCATGTTGAAGACTGTTTGTATGTTATAATAAGTATTGATTAATAATTTTGTATGGTTCATGGCATTTTGGCTTTCACTATTATTTAAAAGATTGTTTTTGACCATTTTATATGTATATTGTTGATTGTTTATAATCCGCCGTATTAGCCGTATCAATGATACGGGTTACAGGGTTACATTTTAATTCGGACTAATCTAGACCAAAATATAAACTTTTTTTATTTTGATGATATTTATATTCGTATTTTAGGAGGTTTTTACTTCGTAAACGACATAAAATTTCTCTATCTATTGGGTCAATAACCTGCAAAATATCAAGCGACTTATTCAAAGGACTCAGAAATATTATTATAACAAGGTTTTTTTTTTAAATATTTACATTTCAATTTAGGAATCCAACCCATTTTAAAATAATAAAATTTTCAAATATATGTATATTTTTAAAATGGATTTAGAAAAGATCTACTTATAAGAAGTCTATTTCAGGTTGAGTTTGATGACACAAGTTGGTATCGCGTCATTCACAATAAAAAATGATTATTGTATACTAAGCAGTTTGATTTATAAGTTCAATCCCTTTCATAGATGCTTGTAGTTAGTATTTCACAAATTACGAGGCGTATTCTCTTTTCTCCCCTTACTGGGGACGATGGCACTTGATTTGTGTCATCTGGACCGGTAAATATATCACGGGCCGTTTAAATTTTTATTTTTCCCATGTGGTCCGGCGCCGGGCCAAGTCACCGGGCCAGATGGGATACACTCTGGAAGGCCAGCAGAGCTGCGGGTAGTTGCTAATACTTTATATACTCGGTATGAAGATATGTTGCGATCTGAATTCCAGGAACTACATCGAAACCGTGATCAAAACAGCCTCACGGAAGCTCGATGTCCTGAACAAGGTGCGTCGATTTTTCACGCCTGACCAATTATATTTGTTTCACAAAACTCAGGTCTGGTCTTGGGTGGAATATTGCTCGCACTTGTGTAATGGCTCCGCCAAGTACCGCCTCGATGCACTGGACAGATTGCAGCGTCGTGCTGCCCGTATCATTATAATAATAATAATAATAATATTTATACACTCACACCTATTATCTAGCCCAAAGTAAGCATCATTAAGAGCTTGTGTTATGGATACGAGATAACGGAGAAATAATGATAATAATATGTATATAAATATTAGAAATATACTAAATAAACATATAAACATCCATGACTCGTAAACAAATGCTCGTACTCATCATACAAACATTTGTTCCTACCGGGATTCGAACCCGGGACCTCTTGAACGAGTAGCCTGGGGTACAGACCACTCGGCCAGCCGGTCGTCATTGGCGATGTGGAAGTTACGAACAACCTTGAGCCTCTGCAATTGCATCGAGACATTGCGTCGCGTAGTGCCTTCTAACGGCTATATCACGAAGAGTGCTATGAAGAGCTTTTTGACCATAACCCACCTTCCCTCTTCCTACTCAGGAGCACGCGTGCAGGCCTTCGGAGTCATCAATTCACTGTCTCCACCTTAACATCACGCAATAATGAATTTAGTACCTTGTTTCTTTGTCGTACTTCCAAAACTTGGAATTATTTGCCGGCACATGTGTTCCCTCCCTCCTATAATATAGGTTCCTTCAAAACAAACAAGCAACTTTTGGACCGGCAAGGTGGAGTCGGTCACAGTCTAAACTGCACTAGCTGTAAAAATTACAAATAAAGAAAGAAAACGAGGAAAAAATTGTATGCTCCAAGCGAGAATCCCACATCTCCTGGGGTCCAGCCAGACTAGCACTAGCTGTCTTCTCATAATATTATAGACTCTTCTTTCCGCTTAACATCAGGTGGTGTTGAGTCATTTGCCGTACTTTTTATATAAAAAAAAAAACAAAGCAAAATATACAGGTTGGTGCTGTCAATACGACAATAAATTAAAACATGGGCTATATTAGTTCATAGTAATGTGGTTTACCACTTTCAAAAACATCTTATTCATTTGATAATTTCATGACATTTGTATGAAATATTATAACATTGGCTGCATTATTTCATAAAATGTCCTGAATTTATCAAATTAATAAGATGTTTTTGAAAGTAGGAAACCATTTCTATGAATTAATATTATTAAAATTCCTAATTAAAATTATAGTATGCTTTCACAGTTTAAATGATTTTAAATAATTTGGGAATGTTTACAGTCTAAAAGCTTTTTGTTCTTACTATAGTAAAATTAATATTTTAAGTAAAAAAAAATAAGTTTCTTATTTCGTAAGATTGTTTGTTGACGGTACCGCAGTACGAAGAAGGGGAGGTGGGAGACGAAGTCGGGAATTCCCTTTTGTAATAATATACACTAACAGTCGTCTCGCTTGCACTAGGCAGTCAAGGGCGTTTATCTATCTCTGTTACCTGATTACCGAGCTTCATGCGTATTTAGAAAAAAATGTTGCTGTGTGCGGACTCGTGTGTATGTAGTGCACGCAGCCCGTTTTTCGACGATGAAATGCTTAGGCGTACCGTATCTTCCCTTTTTTGTTTATATCAATGATCTTCGCCCGTGTCTCCGTCTCCGACGGCACTGAGAGCTCCAGTGCTTACCCACACCTTCGCAGCGTGTTTTTGTATACTCACAATGAAATTTTATCCCGACAACGCCAATAGCGACTAAAGTGTGGCCCCACGGTGTCAAAAAATAAAATAATATATGACATGTAAATTCGATATCAATTTATAAGCGAAATTCATAAAATATAATTAGAAAGACTATCCACAATTCGAAAAGCTATAGAATATCGGTTAAGCCGCTGGAGGTCTAACGACATTTAAAAACCAATTGTGTCTGAAATCTGTGTCAGTGTCGCTCAATACCTAAATAGAATCCTTTAAAAAAAGTACTACGAGTATCACTTTGAAAACAAGGACGAAATAAAATTAGCAGCTCATAACATAACTATTGTGTCAAACATAAAAATAATGTCGCCGTCGTAGTTAGTATTTTTTATTAGCCCAGTTTCAAACTCCGTCGGGGGAAGATTGATGAACCGCCTCTGTGGTCTAGTGGTTGAGACCACCCATTTAAGATGTAGAGGTCCGGGGTTTGATTCCCGTGGGGGCAGAAATTTTAGCCTTGGATTGGTTGTTGGTAGGACATTTCTACATGCATTGAATACTTACCGAACAAATGCTACAAAATCATTAAATATGATTTGTTTATATGTCATACCTTTGTATCTTTTCAGAAATCCAGCAAGTATCTAACTGAATCTTTTATAACTGAGTATATGTACCTAGTATTTTACAGTCGTTCGGTAGTTTACCTGGATAGTATTTCAAGAGTTTTAAAAATAGGTAGGTTTATAAATTATGATGTAGTTTTTCGGAATTTAAACTTTGCTACCTCTATTTTGCTATTTTGATAATATTATTATCTCCTTTCCAAATTATTTCACTTTAAAAACATGCAAATTAAAATGAAACCAGAGATTTTTTCCTGCAGTTTATGTAGTAAGTGGCCTTTTTTCGTAAATTTAATAGTATTGGCGTGCTGGCGCGCAAAGTGTGGGTTGTTAAATACCTACGCGTTTTGGGTAAAAAACACATACCACTTGAAGTAGAGTAACGGCCTGGCCACGAACTAACTGCACGCGCGTCCTGCGACTCGCGAACCGGCAACCACTGCGCGCTGTCTCGATGTCGGCCTCGCAGCGCGTCCGTCGTCGTGACCGCGCAGTGGTTGCCGAGGGCGTCGCCGCCGTCGCCCGTTCCCATGGCCAGGCCGCAAGGGCGTAGCTAGGAATTTGTTAAGGGGGGGGGGGGGCAGGCGTAGACAAACCAAGTATTATATCTATGGTAAATGCTGCATGAACTATGGAACAAGTTACGGTTTGTGAGCATTCCTGGATCTTCTAGGGGGGGCAGCTGCCCCCCCCTGCCCGTACCTCGCTACGCCCATGCCAGGCCGTAAGTAATAATAAGAATAATAATATTCGTACACTCACACCTATTATCTAGCCCAAAGTAAGCATCATTAACACATTGACTGCCAGAGTAACAATGACGAAATTAAAAAAAAAATTCAGTGCCATTTGGAGTTATGGGTCTAAATATAAATGCTGTTAAATTTTGAGGTCATTCGGAGGCATGGTTCCGTAGAAGATTCAAAAAACTTCATGAGGTCACCGGTGCCCTACGTGGCGCACTGAAGTAAATATGTCGATTTCTGTTACTAAGGCGCCGGTGAGGTCACCTCTCCGGACACCCGCGCACCTCAGTCGCTTACACCCCTTTACACGGAACGTACGTTTTGCCTCATTTTGCGATTATCACGTTCTTGTGTCGTGTCTTGCCTATTAACAATGCCCGAGTTAGATATAAACTTTACTTCTTTTGTAATTGTTTTCAAATAAATTTTGTACTAAAAGACAAAGAGTTTCATTATTATTTTTTATTTTTAATATTTACTCGTTTTATTAGTCTTCCTATTATAATGCATTTACAATCATTTAGGAATAAATTTCGATTCAAATAAATTGAAGCTTATGTTCTGGGCTTTTTCACGACATTTAAGGGTTACATTCAATAATTTAAAATATTCTTACGTTACACAGAAACCATATGAAAGTATTACTCCAGGGCGCTATTCCGGTCACTTAGTACCTAATAAGAAGAAATCTATAGTAGAAAACGCGTCCTACGGCGCATAAATCAACTCCGAAAACTGAGGTCACCGATGTCCTACGCGGCGCCTTGATAAAGAGACCGCTTCCGGTCACCGGTGCCCTACATGGCAGTCAATGTGTTAAAAGCTTGTGCTATGCATACTAGATAACGGAGAAATAATGATAATTATATGTATATAAATATTAGAAATATACTAAATAAAGATATAAACATCCATGACTCATAAACAAATGCTCGTACTCATCATACAAACATTGGCTCCTACCGGGATTTGAGCCCGGGACCTCTTGACCGAGTAGCCTGTATAGCAAGGGGTACAGACCGCTCGGCCAGCCGGTCGTCAGTGGTGCGTTTTTTTTGTCATGGTACCCCCAAGTAGGCCTAATCCGCATGCAACTCACTTTCACTATTTCAAAATTAATCGCACTCTCCTTCGCTTCGCTGTTCTTGACAGACAAGCCCCCGATCGCGATTCAAAGATTAGACCGATTAGATTCAAAGACCAAAAAAAAATTGGTAATCCGTTTCAGTTGATCGGAGTGGAAAGCCTGGAAACATTATTTTAGTTTAAACGATTTTTTAAACGCTTAGAACGTTAGCAAAATTTGGAAACGATTAAGCAATCAAGCTAGGCATAAAATCAAAAACGACTGCGGTAATGGAAAAAAGAGTTGAAGTATGAAATTGCTTTGTACTAAAAAATTTAAATTCGTTTTTTTTAATTTAACATAATTTTATTTAATCAAAATATCTACCATTATTATCTATACATTGCTGCCATCTAATAGGAAGGTCATTTATGCTTTTGCGATAGAACTCTGGTGATCTAGATTCTACAAACTCGGTGAAAGCATTTTGTACTGCCTCCTGGGAAGAAAATTTTTTATCAGATAGAAAATTGTCCAAATCACGAAAAAAATGGTAGTCCATTGGAGCAAGGTCTGGCGAATACGGAGGGTGACGAATGGTTTCTAATTGCAGTTCCTGTAGAATTAAAACGGTTTCTCGTGCTGTATGAGGTCTCGCGTTATCATGGAGCAATAACGGTGAAGATCGATTCATGAGTCGGGGCTGTTTCACTGCAAGTATTGCTATCATTGTTCGGAGTTCGACACAGTAGACATCTGCCGTTATTGCTTGACCAGATCGGAGAAAGCTATAGTGAATAACACCATGCTGAGACCACCAAACAGTTACCATTACCTTTTTATTGGTAAGCTTTGTTTTAGGACACCGTTGCGGCTCTTGACCTGGGGTCAGCCATTGCACTTATCGCTTACGGTTATCGTAAAGAATCCACTTTTCATCACATGTCACAATTCGATCCAATATTCCTTCATTTCTGTATCGATTCAACAAGGCAACACAAGTTTCAACACGCGTTTCTTTCTGCAGATCAGTCAAATCATGAGGCACCCATTTTTCATATTTTTTTATTTTATTTATTTGACGCAAATGAGTCAATATTGTTGGTAAGGTAACGTTAAACCATGCCGCTAATTCGAATCATTCCCTCTGCGTCGACTCTCTTTACGTCGACTCTCGCTACGGTGACTCTCGCTGCGTCGCCTCTGCGCTTAGTAATGTCAAAATCTCATTACGTCGAGTCTGTGACGTCAGAGGTGTAGTTAGCAGAAAAAACTGAATTTTTGAACTGATTAATAAATATAGTTTTAATAATCTTTCATTTAGGGTTAGATCAATGTTTATTTTTATATAACTAAATATGGAATTATATAAATACATGAATAATATTTATACTCTCAAACCTATAGTCTCATCCAAAGAAAGCATCAAAAGATCTTGTGTTATGGATACTAGATAACGGAGAAATAATGATAGTATGTATATGAATAATAGAAATGTACTAAACAAACATATAAACATTCATGACTTGTGAACAAATGCTTGATCTGATCATAGAAACATCTGGTCCTATCGGGATTCGAACCCGGAACCCTTGACCGGGTAACCTGTATAGCAAGAAGTACAGATAATAAATTAATAACTCTCTTCCATTAGCAGCCCGCCAACGCTCATACGCAATAGAAAATTTATTACAAATGGCATAGGTATTTCACAGATTAATTTTAAATTGTGGTTCGGCAATCTGATAATAGGTAGGGAAGCGTAGCTACAGGGTGTAAAGGATACTAATATCATAAATGCGAATTTAACTCTGTCTGTCTGTGTGCTAAGTTTTTACTCCTAAGCTGAACCAATTTAGATAAAATTTGGCATGGAGATAGATTCATCATCATCACCAGCCTATATAGGTCCCACTGCTGGGCACAGGCCGTCACACAACAGAAACACATGAGGAGTTTGGGCCATAACACCACCACGCTGGCCCAATGCGGTTTGGTGGGTTGAAGCGGTTGCAGTAAGAACCGGGACCAACGGCTTAACGTGCCTTCCGAAGCACGGAGGAGCTCGAGATAACAAACTCTGATTGACCCATCCCAGGATTGACCATAGCGAAAGTTGCTTTGTTTTTCGTATCGAAACCAGAGCGCTCAAACCAATACGCCACCGAGCTCCTCAGGAGATAGATTACATCCTAAAAAAGAACATCAGCTTCCTTTTAGTGCGATAACCGATATCCACGCGTGCGGCCACCCGTATTTTTTTAATAGTGTCGTCGTCGTGTGTCGTTTAGTATATAATTTTGGAAATATTTTCATTTTTATTAATAAAATTCACGTACGAAAACTAGTTTTGTTTTTAACTGCGTCTTGCTTTGCAAACTGTACTCGACGTCGTGAGATTCGTCGTAATGGGAAAGCGACGTATCGAGAGTCACCGTAGTAAGACTCGACGTAAAGAGAGTCGACGCAGAGGGAATAATTCGCTAATTCCTGGGTAGTTTGATATATCTAGATCAGCTTCCACCGATAGATATATAGGTAGATAGATCAATTTATGTTATTGTTACGAATTCGTAAATTGCCGTAGGAATCACGAGAAAACAATAGAATGTTCAAGAAAGTACTCGAAGCTTCCAGAAGGGCCTCAACGAATTCGACGAGAAACTTCTAAGAACGATGGGCACGTGCGAGCAATAATGAACCTACAGACTAATGACATAATTCTTTCGTTTATATTCGTCAGATGAACTTAGTTCTTTGTTCAAGATAATAGTCGAACATTCTAGTGTTTACTCGATTTTGTTTTGCGTAGTATAAAAGATTGCAGCGTATGGCCATTCTAGCCTCCGACTACTCTCCCGATGTAAACGCCCCGACCCGTTTACGTAGGCCTAGGAATGGCCTCCATGACCCTGACGATCCGATCACGAGCGCAAATACCCTCGCACACACTAGCACATCACGCACTAGCCACACGTTTGTTATACACCGCACTCGTCGAACTAGGGTGCGAAGACCCGGTCTACACTCGTCGCGCTTTACCAGGTACAGACATGTGCCTGGGCGCTTCTCTCCCATTCCTCCACGACACGACTCACCTGAGCCGAGGTCCGAGCCCTTAGAGGCACCCTCAGGTTTGTCGCTCCCTCATGGCTCAAGCACCCTGGAGACTCTAAGAGTCAGCGGGACACCTCCCCCGGAGGTGATGCCTGACGATTAGTAATCCTCCTCCATCTATCTAAATTAACGAACCCCTAGCTCGTAACATTATTAAATTGGCGGTTTAAATGCTTAGCACAACAAATTTTTTTTATTGTGTGCAACGTAACGTTTTTGGTTTTGCTTTGGTGCTATGATGGAAATTAGCCCGCGTGTTGAAACTTATAATCCTATTATGTGGTCTTAGAAAATAACCTTGAACCTACCAATCACTCAAACAGAAAAAGGTCTTAGAATTAAACGACCTTCCTAGGCGTCCAATTGAATGGCTACGACGACTGACATGACGTTCAGCCATCTGGTTAAATGTTGCGTTCAATGACTTAGTTGTCGTTCATCTGTTTCATTGGATGCCGGCGTTCAATCAACGGGCTAGAAGCTCAGTTAAGCGGTTAATTAACTAGACGGCTGCAACATATGCACCGCTTGCGTGCAATCAATCCGAACCAGGTTGTGTATTAGATAGATAGATACTCCTGTCATGTCCATAACAAAATGTTCTAGGATCTTACGTTTTTATCAAAGAGTAAATTTAGGAAGTATTTTTTGTAAAATAAGTAAGGTAACAAGTTTTATCAACACAAAACTTAAATGTTTATTACAACAGTTTTCATAGATTCAAAGTCAAAACGTCAAATTAAATATTTGCACACACACACTGCACTGTCCTTTTTCGTGAGTAGCGTTTGCACAGCTTCATGAGAATAACCGT
The DNA here is from genome assembly GCA_947347705.1 of Nymphula nitidulata. Taxonomy (NCBI): domain Eukaryota; kingdom Metazoa; phylum Arthropoda; class Insecta; order Lepidoptera; family Crambidae; genus Nymphula; species Nymphula nitidulata. Next base: position 17,114,327 of record OX374618.1, on the reverse strand, counting down.
AACGCCGGATACCTCAACCACAGAACTAAATTAGCTCCACCTGCTGATGCCGGGACAGAACATTATTGTTGTGGCGTCAGACTTAGGTAACACGGTAGTAGCTAGCCAGGTGGACTTAGAGAAGTCTTACCACCAACTACCAACAGAACCGAGCAGAACATTTCTGCCCCCACGGAAGTTGAACCCCAGACCCCTAGATCTGATGTAGGTAGTCTCTACCACTAGACCACAGAGGCGGTTAAAAAGAACGAGATTATACGCATTTTGTCTCATAGTAAGTGGACAAGGGCGGAGAGAGATTTTATCCACCGACCATGTGCAGGACCTGTAGAAAGTTTGATTTCTTTAGCAGGTTTTATTCATTTCCCAGCAAAAGGCTATGTCTGAAAGAACATTTGAAATCTAGAAAATTCTTCTTTTACTAACTGTCTGATTGTCTATTAATCAGTTGGGTTGGATTACTTAGTTCTATTCTTTTTAAGAAACTAACACCTGAGTGTATTTTGTAATTTGTTTTTTAATACAAATAGTCCAAATAGGTAGGTACTGTATTTTGAATTTTAAATTTCAAATGTAATATGTATTTTAATTAAAGCAAAGCATGTATTTTGCCTACCTCTGGGTGGATGTAACCTATACACAAACCAGACACAGGTCCTACTTCTGGAGAAAACATGCTAAGTTTAAATTTAAGTTCAGTGCATTTCTTTCTCTCCACATGAATACGAAAAGGATGGCTATCGTATGATTTGACATTTAGAAACGTGCGTTCAATTTTCAACCTTATTGAACGTGATATAATGCAGTGTTTAGAAGGCACCTCGGTACATGCTGTCTAAAATTGACTATGGTTTCTTTGAAATCTGTCTGAATTTAGTTGACAGCTCTAAACAAATTATTGCTTTCTTTTTTCTTTTACATATTGCGAGAAAGAAATATACTGTTCTTAAATTTAAACTTCGAGTGTGTCTTCAGAATCAGGCCCACAATCTAATCAGCACCGTGACGACATAACTGCGAGCTATGCGAGGTCTATGGTCAACTCGCGGCATTTTGACTATGGTCCATAGTCTATGGACCACGCATAGCTCACATCATAGATCAGCATAACTACCAAGGTAGCTCGCATATCACTGGGTCTGCCATTTACTTACTAGCCTGTGTTACTAGCCGTACGCGAGTAAGCACGACGAAATAGCAGGTGACTTCAAGTAATCCCCCGCGAGATAACGCCTAAGCGCAGCGTGTCGTTGTCAAGCAGCCGGGTTGATATTGATACGCGGGGCTTGATTGACTTGATTGCTATCATATTTGGTCCATGATTAGTATGAATATAACATAAGTATTGTTTATGACGTCACATACAATACTTAATATGTTCATACCAATAACGCCTCGCCGCGCCCCGGTACCGCAGACCATTATTAATGTGCCGCAGCGCAGTTAGGTTGACGCCTGGTTGATGCCGATGAAACTTGTATATTCATAGGTATAGCGGTAAATTGGTAATACCAAGGACGATAGAATGGTCTATCTATGGTAATACGTAACAATAGTACCTACTACCTACTACACTTTTTTGGTCGTATTCATTCAAATTACAAAGGGCCCTGAAAACATTCTTACTGATTTCTTCTGTTCTAATAATGATCCCTTGGAGTTAATACATAAATCGATAGGTACTTTGAGTCAAGCTATGATCACTATTATTTTATGTATTTCGAGCGTACTTACACTACCGCCGCCGAGGGATTCCAAGTCAAGACATCAAGGGAGTACCGTGTCGTCGCGTCGCGTAAGCGCGTAACAAACACAGATAACATAACTAGTCAAAGTGGAGCAGTGACCATGAAGGGAAAGTAACAACAAAACTAAGTATAATAACGGTCAAAGGGCAGCCGAACGGCCGTAAGTAGCTGTGACAAGGACACGGCCCGAGATAAAATACTGCTTGTTTTATTTAGTTTATGCAACTAGTTTTATAAGTCTAGCTCGAGTGGCTCCGTTAGATACAACACTTAAAATTATTTATTAAATTATTGGGCAAATTCGAAAAGCGGTATTTGAAGACGAAATACCGCTTTTCGAATTTACCCAATAATTTTGTCAATGCATGCCCTACTTATGTCAAGACTCGTCCATTGACTGGTGATATTGACATTCAATTATTATTAGGTGATGTCAGTATTGTTTGATTTACAGTTTGATTAAAAAATCGAGCGACAGATGGAGAAAGATGACTGTGTGTAGGTAGAGTCCGAGGTGTGAACGTGGATATGCTGTCCTGTAAACAAAAATAAATTTATATTACCTATAACTCACTCTGTACTCTTAGTGTTAGTTTCAATCGAAACAAAACGAATACGATCATCGTCGTGTTCACCATCGGTCGCCGTATTCACTTCCAAGGTTTACAACAATTCACAACAGAGGCGCTGCTGCCGTTTTTATACAATTTGACAGTTATCACGACGCGGATGACGAACGATTTCGTTTCAATTCGATATCAATATCAATGCAATTCGATTGAAAATTACACTAGGGGCACTGCTTACAGTGTTTGGGGCGATGAGATAGATATAGGTTTTAGGTTAGTACGTATGTAAGATGCTATAGATAGGCACAAAACAAAATAAATAATATTTACCCCCTGACGATTTAACGAGGTTCTTGGAGAATTAATGGGAGTCAAATTTCTATGCTGATTCTCATTGTAATTAGTAATTAAGTGGTGTAATTTGTATCCTTTTGCCAGCTGCTCCACTGTTTTTCCTGAAATTATTTTTAAAAATGTAGGTAGTTAAGTAGGTCGACACTAGGTTTATGTATAATAGATAAGATTTAGGATATGAAGGTAGGGTAATTATGCAGAAAGCCAAGACGTTGCTCAGTTCCCAAAGTGGCCCAGGAGAACCCCAGGGGTCCGCGGGCGACACGACGGGGGTCTATGTTGGCGTGACAAAAAAAACACATTTTATGTCGAGTTTTGTGAATATGGTAGAATAGAAATGTAGCTGCAGGGGGTCCACCGGAACCAGCTAAATTTTGAAAATGGTCTATGAGACATAAAGCCTGGGAACCTCTGGCGTAGATTGTAGGTACCACCGGTATGGTACGGTATCTAAGTGGTAGCATAAAATAGGTATGGCAGTAGGGCCATGGTGGCTTAACGCGCCTTTAGATAGATATAAATTCTTTTTATTGCACATTTTTACGCCTTTACTACAGAATAACTAATAGTATCACTTTAGACGTCTATCGCTATGTCTACCGTTTATGAACGGTGAATAAATTGCCTTATAGTCAAAATTTTTAAATACTACCATGTAAACTTAAGCCAAAATGTCATTTTGTATACTTAGGTCTGTCACTTTCACTCATTTCATTATAAACCTTTTTTGCTCATCACTCAAACAAAAAAGACAGTAGTTATTTGTTTACATTTTATTTTTTACTCACCGTGTATAAAAATCAAACTCACCGTGTATACAGAGTGGAAAAAATCTATGGGCCTTGCTCTTGGCCTTAGCTCATTTTACAAAAAGGAAACACTCCTTTATTTTTGAAAAGAAACAAAACTGCATTCAAAGATCTTGTAAAATTGGCTAGTCTTACCCGGGAATAAATTAATAAATAAAAAATAAAAATAAAAACATTTGTACACCACACCTATTATCTAGCCCAAAGTAAGCATCATTAAGAGCTTGTATTATGGATACTAGATAAGGGAGAAATAATGATAATAATATGTATATAAATATTAGAAATATACTAAATAAACATATAAACATCCATGACTCGTAAACAAATGTTCGTACTCATTACAAACATTTGTTCCTACCGGGATTCGAACCCGGGACGGGACCTCTTGACCGAGTAGCCTGGGGTACAGACCACTCGGCCAGGCGGTCGGCGAATCGAACCAACTAAAAATAAAAAGTATACACTCGCGATTTTTATAGGAATCGGTAGGATTATTATTCAGGATAAAATTTGTGTAATAAACATTTGGTATTTAAAATAAAAAAGGAAAAACTAATACTAATTCACAAACGAATACTTTCAACATGTTTATCGATTTGAAAAATGTTGAAAGTTGTCGTTCGAATTTCAAATTGTTGCCCCGCGTTGCAATAAAAAATGCGTTCCATATTTAACTTTTCGTCAGATTGCCTAGTGTAAGGACGAATTGTGTACAATTTTTTTTTTACAATTTAATGATTTTCTTATCGAAGTCTTGAATAAGGTACTTAGAGATAACATAACATTAGCAAACCTGTACTACATACAATATCTTTGGATGTTAGAGAGATAAGAAAATTAACGTATACAAATGAACATTACAGTACCTACTTAGTATTGAAAACTTGTAATAAAGATTTAATTTTATAGGTATCTCGTACAACAGATTAGTGTAAGAGCAAATGTTTGTAAGACAAATTTAATCCTGCACAATAATCCTACCGATTCGTTTAATAAAATAGCGACGATTTATTTTTTAAAATTTTCGTTGGGACGATTCCCGGGTGAGACAAGCGAATTTTAGAAGATCTTTGAATGCAGTTTTGTTTCTTTTTAAAAATAATGGAATGTTTCTTTTCAATAAAATGAGCTAACTAAAGGATTTAAAGTAGTTCCTCTCTAGGGCCCATAGATTTTTTCCACCCTGTATATTTTGGCTCAAGTAAATATAACTTTAATTTCTTTATGTTAGTAGCTACTCACCACTACGCCATCGAGTAGGTACTAAGCGTTATTGTGCAAGTAGGTATGTGATATGTGATGAATGATGATACTGATGGATGATTGATCCCAAATTGTGATTAAAATTAGCTATACTGTAATATACTTATTTAATTTGTATATTTCTGTGCTAAAGTTGCAAATAAAATTATGTCCCTGTCTTAGAATAATTCTAAGGTCTATGTCTTATACAGTCTTACAACTTTTAACATCGTTCCATGCTGAGTACGAATCCGTGCGCAGGTCGATTATATTTTTGCATGGCAGCCATTGCAAAGTTTAATATTTTTTTATTACTGAGGTAGTAAGTACAGACGATAGTACCTACAGTCGAACTCAGAAGTAGCTTAGCACTTTAATACCATGACAAACAGACTATTTGCGCTTATAGCATAGCTACTACGAATCTGAACGCAATAGTGGTTGTAACATGGATATTCTATTGTTGAGATGACGCATGGTTAGGGTTAAAAGGCAAAAATATGTTTTGGGTAGATTGCATTATTTACCTACATTATTAAATTTATAAGGAAAGTGGAACCAATATTACCTACCTGTTAACGTAGTTGGTATATTTGTATTGCATCGACCTGTTGACAAAATACTTTCTAAAGCTGCAATATTTTGAAATATTATAGCGACTGCAGCACCATCCGCTAGTTGTGAAGAATCGCAATATGAGAGTAAAAAATTCCATTTGTCAGCATACCAGTTTTTTCCAGAGTAAACTGCTAGTTGTAATGTGGAAGCTCCTAAAAATAAGAATTTCAATAACGGACATAATAATGACCAGATGAAGGTTGTAGTTCCAGTATGTAGCAGGCGGTCAAACGGGAGTAGGGCGGGCAAGAGTCTGCCCAACCTACTCCAGTTTGACCTACAACTATTGAATTGTAAATCTTACCAGCTTCGCTCAATAGGTGAGGGTTGGCACCGAATTGAATTAAGATTTTCACGATTATAGGGCATCCGTGTCGAGCCGCATATCTCACAGGCCATCCTCCTTCTAGGTTTGGATCTAGCCCCGAGTTCAAAAATTCAATGAGTTCTCTTTCGTTATTATTAATGATAAGGCTTTTAATTTTCTGATTGTTGATTTCCATATTACTCATAAGATAAGACAAAACAAAAATTGCAATACTTAATTAATTAATTATTAATATGATTATTAAATTAATGTTACTTTTGTAGTTTTGTTATGTTACAAAAGTTTTATCAAACTACCTCTTACTTCATAAAATAACATTGAAATGTGTTACACCCGCATGTTAGTGCCCTATCTTCAGAAATAATAAAATGGCTGATTGACCTAATACAATACTTTATAGATTACTAATTGATAGATTCGTTACGATGAGGTAAATATTAGAGTTGTATTATTGTTGGATACAATTACTTTTCAAGCCGTAAAATATGACTTTATATATTTCGTGCCAAACGTGCCAAACTCTCCCAAGATGCATAGGAATGTGTTACACTACATTATTTAGTAACTTAAGAACTTAACTAAAGAACTTAAAAAAAAAAAGGATTTTTTTATTACAGTAATAAAAAGTTGTGTTTGGGCGTACGTTATGTTATTAAATTGGTGTATTTTTAGGAAGCAGGTGTTTGTATCGACGTGCAATTGTAAGATCATTATAATAAAAGTCATTAAGATGTGAAAGACGTTGAGAATTTTATCGTGTTATCCACCTCATCAACGCATCGTGAAGACTGTAATCACATATCTTTCGCGACAAACTCTCCGAATAGCATTGGAATGTGTAACACCAGCATTGAAACGCCAGTATTTTGAAATCCAAAATACTGGCGGCTGTATGGGGTTGATCCCTTTGCCCTTTACATGGAGAATGAACGAACAAAACAAAAATTAAATCCGACTTCAAAATACTAAAAAGGGATAAAATAAATATCTTCGTTGTTGTCCTAGAGACATATTTTTTATTGATATTTTTATTCTATTGTTTCTGAAAACTATTTAGCACCAACAACCTTACGTATTTTAATTTACTTATTTATCCTTTTTAGTAAAAAATTAATTTTTTTTAAAAAAATTTAGTATAAAATTATGTAATTAAATCCAACTTAAAAATTAAGTTGGATTTAATTTTTGGTTTTCAATTTTTTTACAGTTTTTAGTGATAACTTTCTAAAGGCAAAGCTAGATGGGTGACCGTCAGCTTAAATTGTTTTGTACGTTTCTTTAAAACTTCATAGAAAAGCAAAAATCCGCAATTTCGCAAGCATAGACGACATAATTATTCCAGTTATTATGATTCGAACAAAAAAGAATCACGTAAATCGGATTAGAAATCTCGGTGTACACCGAGTCACCGATGACGCCGAGATTTCTAATCCGATTTACGTGATTCTTTTTTTGTTCGATGCAGAATAGTTGCCGTTTGGTCCTACTAAAAATTATTTAAAATCGATTGGGTAGTTTAGTATTTTAATCATAATAACTGGAATAATTATGTCGTCTATGCTTGCGAAATTGATGACGCCGAGATTTCTAATCCGATTCTCTATTCCGATTCGATCGGTGATGACGCCGAGATTTTTTAAAAATTGGTAAATTGGTTGTGAAATAGAGCCGACGATACTAAATAAAATATAAGAAGCAGTTCTATTGATTTGCTAGTACACAAACGTTCTAGGAATTTTATAATTAGAAATCTTTTCATTACGTTATATTTACTATTTGGTACATATTTTTATGCTAGCTACACTAAGCAGAAAAATGTCAAGACGAAACAAATAGCACATCATTTTAGTTTATCCCACCCACGGCTTGATGGCGCCACTTTCCATACATTTTTTAAAAACCATATATTTATTCTAAGTTGACATACCATGGTTAAATAAAACCTTTAGAGACACCGCACATATACAATTTCAAGTTGGCCAACTATCGAACAACTAAATTGCTTGCTTTCATTCATAGGCCGCACACTTCGTCGCACAGCTTCGTAGACTAAGTTGGTGGACAGTGTTGCTAGCGCGGTGAAGTCTGCGATAAAATGCGGAAAAACAACGCACTTCTTAACTTAATAAAAAGAAGACGAAAACAGAACAAAACATTTAGGGTGCATCCGATATTAAGTGACAGATTAGAGCGTGGGAAACATCATACCTTACATTCTAAACTGAGATGTTACCCAGATAAGTTTTTTAAGGGCTTGCCTTTTTTGGACTTCGTCGATCAGCAGTTCTATTTTTTCATTTGTTACAAGAAGAGAATGCAGAGAGCCATGCGACGGCGGCGGCGGCGGCCGCGTTGCGTGCCCGTTTGCAAAAATCCAAGCGTGGGGAAATCACGCGCACGGGTCTGGCCACACTGCATCTTACCGTGCGACTGAGCGTTCAGGATCTCCTAAAAAACTCTGAATTCTTTATTCCTTTATTTAAGCATACAATCGAAAAAGTTTAATGTTTTAATTTTTTATTTTTTAGTTTATTCTTATTTTAATTAACAAGAAATGGTTTATAATTTTAGTTTTAAGAATAATAACATGTATTTGTAACATTAGTTTAATAAGTAAAATGTATGCGACTGAAGGACTTGTATCCAGGTTATGAATAAAAAATATCAAAATAAAAATCAACCATGCGACTGACCAACTAAGTTGTTATAGTGTGCGGGCTATCGGCCGATAGGTCGCCAACTATTTAGTTGAACGATTTAGTTGATACAATGTGCGGGCTATCATAAGGTTCTATGCCTATTAATTAGACATTCTGCGATTTAGTTGGTCAACTTGAAATTGTAATGTGCGGTGGCTCTTAGACATACTCTTTCTAATCTGTGGTTAAAAAAACTACTTGAAGTCTGTCAACTGACTGACACTGACAGACTAAAATTTTCTAAATTTCTAAATATTTCGAAAATGTGATCTCCCTTTCAAGAGACCTTTTTTGTGAAAATTTAACAAGTGTATGCAGCAACAAAGCACCATAAAGCTAGAGTGCAGTGTGTATTACGTTGGAATAGTGTGTTATAGGCATATGAGATTTCATATTGTTTCTTGTTTGTTTACAACTTGGTACAGAAAAAGCAGTTTAAAGATTACATTCTCCTTATTTATTTTGCTATAAGCATGGAAAATTAGTGAATAAAATGTAAAAAATTGACAAATATTAGATTTTTATTCAACGAATAATATGACTTATCTGAACACTATTGTAATGGGAAAGTAAGTGAATAGAAAAATCTACCTTCGATGTTAATATTGGGGATTTGGTGTGGTTTAAAGTTTACTTAAGCCGTACAGTCTATGTGGTTTTTATGTGCTCTGAATGTTCTGAAATGCTCTGTTTTTGATTTCATTATAAGGCTAAAAAACAATAAAGGTGGTGAATTTGGTTTGGAAACTCGTAAAATAAAATATATGAATCAATAACAGTAAATAAGAATTCAATACTATCGAGATCAATTAGATGTATCTATACCTAAAATTAAGTCATTTTAAATAATTTAATAATAAATATGTGTAAAAAGTCATTTCAGGAACGCATCCAAAACAAAAACTTCAAACTTCAACTTACGTTAACAAATAGATAAATTATACTTTTATATTCTCAATGTTCATTAGAGTTTGTTTGTTTCCTAAACAATTATTAATCTAAGCTAAAATATAGAAAATAAAATCATTTTAAACACAGCATGTGTCAAAACTTTGTCCGAGAAATCAAACGTTATATCCGTGAACACAGCATTAGGTAGTGAAAACTTTTATTCTTGAACGTGCCTTGCAGCGCTAGTGTGCTTTAGTAGTGAACAATAGTGTTGTGAGGCGGGCGTTATTTGTTTTGTGCGTAAATAAATAACAATTTAAGTGGTAAGTACTGTTATGTTCATGTATGTTTTACTGTACCTTAATTATATGTCATGACGGGAATGGGTGCAATAGTAAATTATATTAAAATAACAGTTAGTTGTTGAGTATTCTGTAAAACTATCATTGTTTACTTCACAATACCCTTGTAATAATATGTCTAAGATGGCAACCATCAGAATTAGGTGCGAAATTTCAAAAATGTCATTTCGGGAACAGCCATTAAGGGAACTTTCCCGGACATGATGACGCGTTCCCGGATTAACGTAGTGGTTTCAGGTCAGGTTTAATTTTTGCTAAAAAAATTTTTTTACTATTTTTAGTGACAACTTTCTAAGGTCGATACTAGATTGGTGACCGTCAACTTATATTGTTTCCTAATATCGTATCGTTTCACTAAAAAATCATAGGAAAGCAAAAATCTGCCAATTTCGCATACGTAGACGACTTAATAATTTCAGTTTTTTTTTATATAGAAACCAAACTACCCAACTGATTTGGAAAAAATTTTTACGGGACCCAATGGCAACTATTCCGCATCGAACAAAAAAAGAATCACGTAAATCGGATCAGTGGTCTCGGCGTAATCGGTGTATATACAAAGAAAAAAAAACCGGCCGAATTGAGAACCTCCTCGTTTTTGAAGTCGGTTAAAAATAAATATTTAGTAACGTTCCCGAAATGACGATTTCGGCTGTCGAGTTACCTTAAAATCGCTGTAATTTGAAAAATGGTGAAATCTGTGGGGGGCCCCTTTTAAATATGTTAAGTTTAATAAAAATCCACAAATTTATAACAAATTTATACTTGTTTACTTGGCTATTGCTTTAACATTTTATGCTCAAATTGCAAACTTGAAATTCGCCACCTTCGTGGTTTTGTTTGAGCCATAAATGTCTAGGTGGAACATTAATTCACACTACAAAACAGATTAAAGAAATAGGCCAACTGTCACATGCTGCTTGTGTGTAGGGTTGCCGTGCCGCGTCAATTTTGAGTTTCTATGAGCATTTAAAGGGTTATTCACACTCTTAAAAAATACCCGTTTAATTGGATAACATCTGCTGAAAAAAAATAATTTCATTGTGCAAATTCAATGTGATTTAGATAGCAAGAAGTAATGTTTATAATCATGTAAACATTGCTGAAGAATATTAATTCTCACTGTCATCATAGTTTACTGATGATAAAAATAATGCCTGCAAGAACACTAATTGCAATAAGTACTTCATCAACGGACTATTTACACACAATATGTCATCATATCACAACATTAATCTTATGATTACAATTGTAACATATTATCGGTCGCCGTGTAACATAAATTATGTTATTTGCAAAAAAAGTGTCAATATTTGAATATGATCCGGATATTTTTTTTAAAAGTAAGATAATAATGAAAATACTTATTTACATACAATTTCAACCACAAAAAGAAAAATCTTTTTCCCGTGCTTTGTCCCCTTTTCACCTTATTTGGCAACTCCTTGGAAGGAAACAATCACTAAGCAGATTTTCTTTTGGTTTGAAGGAATAGGCAAAAGTTTATTTAGTGCATTACACAAACAATTACAACAACAGATATGAAAAAAAATAGAGCAGTGTTAAGACACTGGTGTTCTGTGGAAGCTTTGTGAAGAGTGCAACCCTGCACAAACATACAACATTATATATTCTGTGAATTACAGGCTGGTATTTAAATGCACCAAAAAGGTCTCTGCTCAGTATAACGCAGTGCCAAGATAGGTACTAGTTTTCTGCGGAAGCCTTGCGAAGAGTGCAACCCTGCGCAAACATACAGCATTTTAATCTGTGAATATTTATAGTATGTATTGTGTGAATATGTATCAATATTGCAGCCAATGTTATATTTTTTTTGAGAAATATCATGAAATTATTATATGAGTGAGATGTATATTTGAAAGTTGCAAAACATTTCTTTGCTGTGGTATTGTCATCATTCTGTAAAACACCAAAAAAGAAATAAAAATTTATAGGAATGCAAGATGTTCAAAACTCAAAACGAAATCCTTAAAAAAGAACATTTAAAGAGCACAGCTTATATAGTATAATTGAAAATACCAAGCTATGTTGACTCCGTCGTTTGTAATTCTAGTCGATATTATTATAGTATTTCTTAAATTTTGTTTTGTAATGGGGTCATTTCTGATCAATAGCTCTGAATAACAAAACAAGGCGTCATTGCAACTTTGTAAAAATAAAAAAAACAACATTTAAAACCAACTAATTTTAATTTCGGCATCAAAACAGTAAATCCAGCTTTCGGCACCCATAAGTATGTCGAACACAGCATTTAAGTCACCTCCGTTAAATCTTTGAACCATTTCACGGCACCAATCAACACGACAGAGTTTTTGGGCCTCGGTCAAATTATGAGGTTTTCTCAGGGTACAAAGCTTCCTGACCGCTAATTGTACGTAGAGTGGACTTGACTCATACCGATGCCTAAGCTTGTCCGAATCTGCTGATAGGTCACTCTTTTGTCATTCTCTATCATACGCTGCACAATACTAATTTTATCTTCAGTCGTCCCAATAGAAGGCCATCCCTCACGCAGATCATCAGTAAGATTAGTGCTACCACATTGAAACTCATTAAACCAGTTTTAAACAGTGGCACGAGCAGCGTTCGGGAAATTGCGTAAGATCTTCTCGTTCAAAATTCCTCAGTGCTTGAAGTCGAAAGTCTTTGACCAGTGTGTATTGCCGGTGATGACTTACGGCTGTGAAACGTGGTCGCTTACTAAGGGCCTTCTTTGCAAGTTCACAGTCACACAACGAGCTATGTAAGGTATTTCTCTGCGAGATAGAATCAGAAACGAGGACATCCGTAAGAGAGCCAAAGTTACTGAGATAGCTCATAGGATTAGCAAGTTGAAGTGACAGTGGGCAGAACCTACAGCACGCAGAACGGACGGCCGATGGATCGTTTAAGTTCTAGCATGGCGATGGCGACCACGTACCGGAAAGCGCAAAGTAGGACGGCCTCCCACTAGATGGACAGACAACCTGGTCTAGGTCGCGGGGAGCCGTTGGATGCAGGTTGTGCAGAATCGTTCCGTTTGGAAATCAATGGAGGAAGCCTTTGTTCAGCAGTGGACATTATAGGCTGATATGATTATAAAGATGATGAGCATAAGTAAAATAAAAAATATATATAAGTGTCTCTATTAAATACCAATGTCTAGCTAGACTATGTGGCTTGACAGACTTTAACATTAGACACTACTTTTGTGAAAAGTCATAAAACGGTCAGCGCGGCGTCATGACAAAAATAATATTATGCCCTGGCAAAAATAATAAATTAGAGAAAAATATACTACTTACCTATTTTTTTTTTAAACTATTTGTACTTAAAACACCACACATACATCCAGTGTCTGTTCACCGGTGTCCAACCCGTTAAGGCCAAGCAATATGATCAATTTTATCGACAAATCCACCATAATAAGGCATTTTTCCCCTACTGTTTTGTAATGGAACCCTTTACTTTAAAGATCCTTCTTAATTTTTGATTTTAACATTATTATAAATGTTTGAAAAATTACTTGGTAATTAAAATGTAAAACTAGATTTTTTTTAAAGATCCTGACAAGTAGAAGGATAATTCTCAGAACTTTAATCCAGAAATTCTCGGAAATCAGTCGCATGTTATTTAACGACTAATGTAGCTAGGTATACCTTATTGAATAATGTAGTTAATTTAATTTGTTTCTAAGTATGGATAAATTCGCTTCTGACAGATTCATATTCAAATAGTCACAACTCCTTAACTATTTGACTTAGAGCTTAGGCCTTGACATCAATTTTTAGGTAATACCTTAGTTCATCTAAAAAGTAAAAAAAGGTCTTCTTAATTTTCATTTTAACATTATTATAAATGTTTGAAAAATTATTTACCTGTAAAAATATCTAAACTAGAGAAATTTGTTATAACGCAAATACAGATAGACTAGAAGAATTTCACAGTGTTATCCCAAGTCCTGGGCTGGGTAGCTCAGATGGTTAGAGCAGTCGCCCGGATTGTGAAAGGTCACGGGTTCGATCCCCGCCTCAGGACGTGAAATTTTCCTAGTTTAGATATTTTTGCAATGAACTTCTTGCCTACTTTTATAGCTATCGATCGAAACCACTTTTATGACTGTAGGACCTCTACATCGGTAGACATAGCAAAATAAATGAACCCAACCGGACTAAAATTAAAATGGCCGCCATTTCAAAACAGCCCGGGGCAAAATGCCTTATTATGGTGGATTTGTCGATAAAATTAATCATATTGCTTCGCCTTAACGAGTCGGACACCGGTAACCAGACACACTGGTTTATGTACTACACCAAAAACTCTATTGCTTAAAAATTACAGACATAGAGAATGGCGTAAAACAGCAAAGAGGGAAAGGAGAAGGAGAATAAGAATACAAAATGCTAATTTGAAAGGTAAAACACTATTTTGCTTTAGATTCAACGCTAACAAGATTAATCGGACTTACACTTTTTTTGATTTCATTTTGACTTTTCTTCTACTTTATTTGAAAGAGATATAGCAATGTCTTGTAGTCTGTGATGAGTATTTTGGCAAAGAAACTATATAGGTATATTTGTTTTTCATAGCCAGGCCTAATTCTAAATAAACCAAGGATCATTATCTGTGTTGTACTCACGCATTTGTTGCCAAACGTCTTTTCCTTATTTATTTTGGAACATGTTGGTGCTTACAGTTAGTCCACGTGGCACCTCTGGAGGGACTTAAGGTGGTTTTCCACCAGAGGGGCGAAACGAGACGAGATTTAAAATTTGTATGGCAAATTTTCAATCCTCGTCTCGCGCAGCTTTGGTGGAAATAGGATTGACGAGGATGTGCGAGGCGTGAATTAAAATATTTGTTTGTGTAAAAATGAACCATATTGCTTCCGATATAGAGTATAAATTTAAATGTGAAATTTGATATGATTTCGAACCCTAGGCGATTTTCCACCAGAAGGGCGAGACCAGACGACGCGAGACGATAAATGAAATTTTGTTGCAGCGTTAATCTAAACTCTATATCGGAAACAATACGGTTCATTTTTACACAAACAAATATTTCAATCCTCGCCTCGCGCATCTTTGGTGGAAATAGTCAGGATTGACGAGGATGTGCGAGACATGAATTGAAATATTTGTTTGTGTAAAAATGAAACGTATTGTATCCGATATAGAGTATAAATTAACTGCAACAGAAATACGCTTATCGCGATAGGTTTATTGTTGTGCGATTTTAATTCTTTTCTCGCCACTCTGGTGGAAAAATCATCTCGAGCGAGCTCGCGCGGGCAATTTTTAGTGACAAAGGGTCAGTGCGATTTCAATTCTCGTATCGCCTAGCCTCGTCTCGCCCATCTGGTGGAAAACCACCTTTAGTCACTTTGCTTGGCATTTGTGGACTACTTCTCGTAGTCCACGAATGCAAAGTGCCCGGTTATACTCCTGAATAATTTATTTTTGCAATTTTGATCTTCATAGGCGGCGACCGGTTATGGGCATTTGATTTATCGGAAACTGCTCTTTTTATTAGCTATACTTACTATCTTACCATTATGTCAATGGGATAAGGTAATGATCCAAAATCGCTGACATATGTAATTTGACGAGGTCCACGTCCTAGTGAGTCTTAAGTAGATCCCATAAAACGATATTTTTTGGAGCTAAGAAAGAAAGAAAAAATATTTTATTTAAATAGGCCACAAAGAAGCACGTTAAATCGTCAAAAAACACATTCTTATAACTATTACAAAAAATATATTAACTAACAACGTCAAGTCTCTCCGTCTGTCATGTCTGAATTTACACCGGTTCCAAAAGTTGAACTACCGAGACTAATGCTAAGTTGTTTCCAGAAACAATATAGAAGTGAAGCACCAACTCCAAAAATAACTTATTACGTGATAAGTTTAGTAGAGTTTGATAAATTTAAACTTATCTTTTATTTATTTTTTATTTTTAATGTTTTGAAGATTGGCTTTTATTTTTTATACAACTCTGGTTTTTGGCAAGACTCTTGTCTATCTGGAAAATAATAATGACTATCATACTTAATTTCGATGTTCCAAATTGCGGTGCACTGTAGCCCTAAAGTACTAAAAATGCGAGGCACGTGCGGAAGTATGAAGTATGCCACATCAAAAAAGAAGTACCTCAAACTACGCAGAGAAAGTAATAAATCACATATTACAAAAAAATCTATAATGTGGATTCCATGGACTATCCTAGCTATCTAGTATATCTACCGATCTTCATTCGCCTTTGTGCTCAGGTCTTAGTCACACCATTAACACTTATTTATAATATGTCTATCCAAACTGGTACTTTCCCTACACAGTGGAAGATTGCCAATGTTACTCCCATACACAAAGCGGGAGATAAGAGGGATGTTACTAATTATCGTCCTGTTTGTGTACTCAGTTGGTTCCCAAAATTTTTTGAATGTGTCGTTTATGACCATGTATACAGTCATGTTAAACATATAATTAGTCCAAAACAGCATGGATTTGTTTCAGGTAGATCAACAACGACTAATCTATTAGTGTATTCCACATATTTATGTAATTCTTTTAACGATAAAAATCAAGTAGATTGCATATATACTGATTTTTCTAAGGCGTTTGACCGGGTCAATCATAGTATACTTTTAGCAAAGCTACATGTGGGTATCCACGGTAATCTTCACCGTTAGTGAAGATTACCGTGGATTACATCTTACCTTTTTAATCGTTCCCAATTGGTTAAATTGAACGGTTATAATTCTATTCCATTTCTAGCTACTTCGGGAGTTCCTCAGGGATCAAATCTAGGTCCATTATTATTTTTGATCTTTATAAATGATTTATTCGATTTAATATCTGAAGAATGTTTAGCTTATGCTGATGATGTCAAAATTTATAAACAGATTAGTAAATTCGAGGACTGTAAATCATTACAAGCTAACATAGACACAATACTGACTTGGTGTAGCGATAATGACATATTAATTAATATAAAAAAATGCGAAGTGATTAGCTTTACCAAGAATAAACGTGTGTTTGAATATCATTATAAAATGAGAGGAGTTGTTTTGCAGCGTGTAAGTTTCGTACGTGACCTGGGTGTTATTTTTGATTCTCAGTTGTCTTTTCGGCCGCATTACGATCACATTTGCAGTAAAGCTAATAAAATGCTGGCATTTGTTTTTAGACAAAGTAAACCGTTTAAAGATCCAAAGTCATTAATATTGCTGTATACGTCTTTGGTAAGAACTACTTTAGAGTATTGCTCTTGTGTGTGGTCTCCTGCTTATGGCATACATATAGACAGAATAGAGTCAATTCAGAGACGTTTCCTTAGATATCTATGTGCTAAGTTTGGTTTAAGGCGTCGTTTGCCGGAATATTCAGATCGTCTCAGGAGATTTTCTATGACCACTTTGGAGAGACGTAGATGGGTTATTGATTTGTGTACATTACATAAGATCGTTAATGGTAATTGCAGTGAGTTGTTATTAAATGAGTTATATTTTAAAGTGCCTACCCGGTCTGTGCGCATTTCTCAATTATTCAGTGTGCCAGTCACCAATAACAATGTATCGAAAAATAGCCCTTTGGTGCGAATGTGTCGGTTGTATGATTGTTCATGCAATAACAGAGGAATTTTCAATGAAAGCCTTGTTTCTTTTAAGTTTTCATTATTGACAAACGAATGTCAGAAGCTTGGTATTTGTAAAATTCAGTATCTATTATTTTATATTTTATTATAGTATTCCTTAATATAGTATTAAAGTACGTATTTATCTTTGTTTACTGCACCTAAAGATTAAGCAAGCAATGTTGTGTGCAATTATAATTGAAATATGGATTTAACGTGTTTCGTGGTATAAGAAGTATCAGCTTTGTTTCTAATCTGTATTTTGTTATTGTACCAAATAAATAAAATAAAATAAAAATAAAATCTATAGTTTAATTAAATGAAGGTATTTTGTAACTTAGGTTTAAAGAGTTTTATTCTCATAAAACAATACACGATCACTTAAAATACATAATAGGTTGGGGGGGAAAGTTTCTTCGCATTTTTTTTAAGAAAATTCAATACATTTTTTAATATAGTTTATTTACATTTAACTGAAGTATGTAGGTACCATTTTGTTCGATAACTTTTTGCCATCTTGTAGGTAGGGAAATGATCCCATTGCTATAGTAATTTTGGGGCTTCTGATCAAAATACCGCGACAAGTGGTTTTGGCAGTCTTCTCGTGATGTTAGCCTGACACTTCCTAGAGAATTCTGAAGAGAGCGAAACAGGTGGAAATCTGAAGGTGCAAGGTCAGGACTATACGGCGGATGCATTAACACCTCCCAGCCAAACTCTCTTAATTTTTGCTGAGTGGCTAAAGATGTGTGAGGTCTAGCGTTATCATGATGAAAAACCACACCCCTTCTGTTGATTAATTCCGGCCGCTTTCTGTCAACTTCTTGCTTTAATCTCATCAGTTGTTCGCAGTAGAGTTCAGAATCGATGGTCCTGCCTGGTGGTAACAGCTCATAATGAATAATGCCCTTCCAATCCAACCACACACACAGCATCACCTTGTTGCGAGTTAACCCGGGTTTCGCCACAGTCTGTAATGCCTGACCAGCCTTTGACCACGACCTTTTTCGCACATTCTTGTCGTACGTGATCCACTTTTCATCACCAGTTATCAGCTTCTTCAAAGGTTCGGTTTCATTGCGTCGTAATAAAGAATCACAAATGAGTACGCGGTCCATTAGGTTTCTTTCAGTGAGCTCGTGGGGTACCGAAATATCGAGCTTTTTTGTGTACCCATTTTTTTTAAATGCGTCAAAACTGTTGGTCAATTCCCAGTTCTTCAGCTACGTCGTAACTACTGATATGCCGATCTTGCTCCAGTTTTTCAAAAATGGCATCTATTTTATCCGTAATAGGGCGACCAGAGCGACGTGCATCTATGACATCAAAATTTCCGGATTGAAAACGCTTAAACCAAATTTGTGCTAACATCGCAATTTTTTTTCGCGGCTTGCGTTGCATTTTTACCTTTTTTGTAGTAAAATTTTAAAATGAGTCGAATATCTTCGTTAGATTCACTCATCATGACAGTACGAAAAACAAATGAAAAACACATATTTTCCTAATTTGAATTTGGAATTATCTTTTTTAAAATCTAAACTTTTAATGATACCAAAACCAGCCAGATACAAATAGTACAGCCAAAGAGATTTTATTACAAGTTCATACATACTATAATGCGAAAAGACTTTTTCCACAACCTAATATTTCAATTCTCGTCTCGTCTCGTCTCGCCCCTCTGGTGAAAAATCACCTAGGGTTCGAAATCATATCAAATATCACATTGAAATTTATACTCTATATCGTATACAATACGGTTAATTTTCACACAAATATTTCAATTCACGCCATTTCGACGCATACTGCCAGAAACGCAAATTACCTGATACGCAAATGACCATGCTTTCATTCGTGAAGTACCACGCCTCGCATACTCTCGTCAATCCACACTGTTTCCACCAAAAATGCGCTAGGAGAGGATTGAAAATTTGCCATACAAATTTCAATTCTCGACTCGTCTCGTCTCGCCCCTCTGGTGGGTAATTACCTTTATACCTATTAGTAGGATAGTAATATTAATATTCTTGAGTAGGCAAAATCTAAGTTTGGTAATATGCAGTCGTTAACTTTTATTTATAGCTATTTAAACTATCACATTCTTTGATTTCGTCGGGTAATTTATAAATTATAATACAGCTGTACTCCTTAAAATAGAACCGTTCTTTTTCTATAATTGGTTCTAGGAGTAATAAGCATAAGTTTCTGTTATTTTTTTAAGTTGCGTGTATTTAAAATTCTTTCCTCATTTTATATTAGTTTGGATGTTATTAGAAGCTATATATTTTTTACAAGTAAACACATTTTGTATTTATATGTACGAGTATAGTTGCTTTAGGTTGAATAATTTTGTATTTTTGTAAAGCTGCTCTGTAATAATGATGTAGTACTAATTTTATTTTGAGTTGATTTATGTTGATGATACACTCAAATTAGTTTTTTGTTGGTGATTTGTGTATTTTAAATTGTGTATTCGTGGCTTTTCGATATTTATTTTTCCGACATTTTTTTGTTATTGTGTTTCAAAAGATAAGAATTACCTAACGTTGTCTTAATTGATGTCCATTTATCGCCCGCGAGGCTCACGGGAAGTGTTTACAGAATCGGTATCAATAATAGTAATGGTAGTCTATACCAATAAAACATCAAATTTTGGTTCAGCGGTTTATTCGCATTTATGAAATCAGTTAGGATTATTTGCTTTATTGAAGTAGCTTTATTGAAGTAGCATGGCCTTACTCGTCCATTTGAGAAGAATCTGAGAAGATAATCACTCAATGTATTGAAACGTGCGCTGTGTGAAACATTCGAAATGAAGTTTACCCTTTACCGATGTAGATATGTCGCTCGCCGCCATCTGGTGAAATGCGTCGATTAAACGCCGGCATCCAATTAAATGCCTAGCCCGATAGTTAATTGGACTAGACTTACTCAACGTTTACCAACATGGCGTATTGAAAGTCCGCTCGATTGGTAGATGCCTAAGCAGATTTGGTGTGGTTAGTAGGTTCAAGGTTATTTTTTTTATGATCACTTATATCCAAAACGATTTCGGATTTTCGGAAAAATAACCTTAAGGTTAATTTGTTACCTACCAATTACTCAAACAATCATACAAAGGTCTTCGATTTAAACGACCTACCTAGGCGTCTGATTGAATGGCTAATTTAACCAGACGGCTGAAATGACGTTTAGCCATCTGGTTAAAGTAGCGCACAATGACTTGACTAGTTGTCCTTCAGCCGTTTCATTGAATGCCGGCGTTTAATCAACGGCCTAGGCGTCCAGTTCAGCAGCTAATTGAACCAGACGGCTGCGACAAATGCTTATTCGTACTAACGTGCATGGCGATGGTAAACATTTGAGAATACATATAATAATAATATAGAGGATGGAAAAAATCTATGGGCCCTGGAGGGGAACTCCTTTAAATACTTTAGCTAGCTCATTTTACTGAAAAGAAACATTCCTTTATTTTTAAAAAGAAACAAAACCGCGTTCAAAGATCTTTTTTAATTTCTTTCTTCTTTCTTTGTCTCAGCCGGGAATCGAACCAACGAAAAATTAAAAATAACCCTCGCTATTTTATTAGTCGAATCGGTAGGATTATTGTGCAGGATAAAATTTGTCTTACAAACATTTGCTCTTACACTAATCTGTTGTACGAGATACCCATGAAATTGAATATTTATGAGATACTTATTATAAATCGAGCCGCAAAATTTATTTTTGGACACATCAACCAACCTCAAAATTAATAACTAAGCCACGGGAAAATGAACAAGCTCCTAATAAAATAACTCGCCTTCTTTAGAATACTACCTAAATATTCCCAAAAAGGTACCAAATTATGAACAACAATTATTATAACTTGTCTCATTAATTTATACATAAGCACCTAATTTAATGACTCAACCACGGAATTTATAGCTATTTATAGCTAACATTTAAAATTTTACATATTCAACATAGGTTCTTCAAAAAACATCGTTTAAGCTTCAACTAAGAACATCATATTTTATAATTTAGCATCAAAAGTAATACTTAATATTCTATAATAATGAAAAAAGACACTGCACGATCTGTTTAGCGCGAGTGAGATGGCCGCAGCGGATGGGCGCCACTGGTCATTTGCACCAATGAGAGAGCGCGATTCGTTTCGTGCGGGGATGGGGTCAAGTATTATTTGTTTACATTGTCATTCTGTTGTTAGTGCTCTCGTAGGTATTGAAATTGTTTTATAAACTGAAGAAATTAAAGTGTTATGAAAGTATTAACTAGCAATGACGTCTAAAAATGAAAACGAGGTACCTATATACTGTTCTGACGAGGAATCTGAAATTGAAGTACAGTCATCGAAAAAAAAGAGAGCTGAATCTAAAAATTAGACTTTTGTAAGCAAATTTTCGTGTGTTAGTTTCGCCGAAGAAGCTGTAAAAGCACAGAATACGTGGGCAGTACGTAATTTACATAATACTATGGACGGAAAAAAAAAGATTTTATCGCTGCAACAAAGTACCACGTAAAGGAGTTCAGTGTGCAGCAGAAATATTTTTGCTATTTGAGGCTGATACAGAGGCAGTGTTGCTTTATCGCACTGATTGCGAGCACGGTCATGATTCTATTCAGAAAAGCTATGATTTCGGTATTTGCCGCGAAACTAAATCTGAAATAAATAAGCTATTTGATCTCAACTTAAAGCCAATATCAATCATGGAGGAGTTGAAGAAAAACCCTGAATTGAAAATGCCTTCAAGACAACAGATTTATAACTATTTAGCAAATCGCCGGCGTGTCAAATATGGACACCTTCCACAATTTCCTTAGGTGAGTTGGAAAAATGGATATTGAGCCACACAAATATTCTAGAGAACGAAAATAAAGTCTTTGTGATAGCCTATTTTATTTTAGAATGTGATCCGCCCAGTTTACGCATCGTTTTATCATCAAAAAATTTGCTGAACAAATGTATTTCTAGCAAATTTTGCATGCAGATGCAACTTATAAGTTGATTTGGCGAGGCTTTCCTATTTTAATATTGGGTACAACCGATAAAAATAGAAAATTTCATCCTATTTGCTTAACAGTTTCAACAAGTGAATGTAAGGAGGATTTCAAAAGTATGTTTCAAGACTTGCATAGCCAGATTTTATCAATTTTCTCACATACTTACGAACCAAAGATCCTCGTATGTAACGCAGCCAAAAGCATACAAATGCATTTACTGACGTATTTCGAGTACAAACTATCGTAAGAATGTGACGACCGTCTGGTCGAGTGGTCTGTGCCCCTTGCTATACAGGCTACTCGATCAAGAGGTCCCGGGTTCGAATCCCGGTAGGACCAAGTGTTTTTATGATGAGTACGAGCATTTGTTTACGAGTCATGGATGTTTATATGTTTATTTAGTATATTTCTAGTATTTATATACATATTATTATAATTATTTCTCCGTTATCTAGTATCCATAACACAAGCTCTTAATGATGCTTACTTTGGGCTAGATAATAGGTGTGAGTGTATAAAAAAAAAAATGTGTTGGGCTCACGCTAAAAAAAGGTTTGCACTAAATTGGACCAGACATCGGAAAAAATATTTAAAAGCTGATTGCAAACAGATGCTGATTGATTTGATTTGCTGATTTGCGCATTGCAATCAGCTACAAATACTGAAGTGTTTTCTGCTGCTTCAAGGTTATTTTTGGAGAAATGGAAAGATCGAAAAGAATTCATGACATATTTTAATAAAGAATGGCTAATAAAAAATACAAATTGGTATTTGGGTGCAGCACCAATATCACCAGCCACAAATAACGCACTCGAAGCTTTTAACCGAGTCATAAAAGACCAGAAGAACAAAACTCTCCGCGAGCGAATACCTTTGTCCCGCTTTTTAGTTGTTACAGAGGAAATGGTGAATAGCTGGTCACAACAGGCGACAGAAGAAATATTCGCTACACAGCCTAGCTTGCACTTACCAGATTGGACAATAGGATATCAATTGGCTAAAACTGATAATAAAATTTCAATTGTACGATCAACGCCAGCCTCTAACACCTATCTGGTGCCAGGCAACAACTCGTGTTAAGCTAAAGGAAATGAGAAAAAATTCAAGAATTTCAATGAATATAAAAAAGTGTTTTTTTTTGTCTTCGAACGTAACTTTCTCTAAAAATCTGAGTGAGTGGATTGATGGTCACTGTGATTGTCCAGATTTTTACCGCAAGGACATGTGCAAGCAAGTGATAGGTCTTGCGATTAGACTGAAATACGCTACGTCACCATTAGAGGCAAAGGCTCAACCAATTACTGTAAAAAGAATGCGTGGAGGACCAGCCAAGGCGCGAGCGGCATTGATTGTTTAATAGCATTTTCATTTTTTTTATTAGTGTCAGCCCAATTAATGTCCATTTTCATTTAATCCCTCATTTATAATTAATAAGTCATAATATTACGAATAATTATGAATCTTTAATTTTATTACTAGATATAAATAATGGCATGCAATATTAAAAAGTGATTTTCTACAAATAAACTCTTTTATTCTGTACGCTGCTCCGACCCTACTCCTACGCTACCTACCCTACTCATACCCCTACCCCACCCTTACCCCACCCTTACCCCACCCCTACCCCAAAGATGGCAAGTTTATGTAGCTATATTTTAATGATCAAACGATATTGTAGGTACGAGTTATAAATTTTAAGGTTTCACTTTATTTTTAATCACACTAAGTTATAAAACTAGATGTCAATAACAGTATTTTTTTGGTGCCATCAATGTGCAAAAATTTCGTATTCAATTGATAATTTCATGACCTTTGTATGAAATAATGCTGCCAACGTTACACTATTCCATACAAATGTCATGAAATTATCAAATGAATACGATATTTTTAAAGTGGCAAACCATTTCTATGGACTACTATAGCCCATGTTTAATTTATTGTCGCATTGACGGCACCACTCTGTATGTCATAAATTCACATGCTTAAAAATTTATATCGTACTAAGTCATATTTATAGAAGCTTAAATCAATGATATTTGCGGCTAATATAGCAATTTTTAGAAGCGCATGAATTGTGGCTGACTAATTAATTTAGAAGGCTGGTCCGATTTTTAGAGGACAATATTGATAATTATTAGGAGTTCGATTAATTACATGCCAATATTTATTAGGTACAAGTTTTTTATTAACAATACCTAGTACTTACTGTTATGTTCATTTGTAACAAGTAAGTAAGTCATACGTTAATTTCTCTCTCTATTTATCTCTAAGTACCTTACCTTAAGTAAGAAGTCTTCAATGACTTCGATAAGAAAATCATTAAATTGTAATAACAAAATTTATACATCTTTCATTCTTACACTAGGCAATCAATCTGACGAACTTTGCAATTTTGCATTGCAACGCGGGGCTAAAATTTGACATTCAAACGACAACTTTCAACATTTTTAAAATCGATAGACATGTTGGAAGTATTTGTTCGTTAATTAATATTAGGATTCACTTTTTTTATTTCAAATACCAAATGTTTATTAACCAAATTTTACCTGAACAATAATCCTACCGATTCGTATAAAAAATAGCGAGTGTTTATTTTTTAATTTTTAGTTGGTCCGATTCCCGGGTGGGATAAGCAAATTTTAGAAGATCTCTGAATGCAGTTTTGTTCCTTTAAAAAATAAAGGAATGTTTCCTTTCCGTAAAATGAGCTAACTAAAGGATTTAAAGTAGTTCCCCTCTAGGGCTCATAGATTTTTTCCACCCTGTATACCGATGTAGCATGCTTTCGCACTAAATATCGTCGCATTTTAGTGCTTTAGGGCTACAGTGCATTGCAATTTAGAAAACCGAAATTAATTGTGACAGACAATAATAATGTTTTTTTTATAAACTAGACGACAGAGGCTGACAGCCCACCTGGTGCTAAGTGGTTACTGCTGCCTGTAGACATCTGCAATAAAAAATTAAAAAACACTTGGTAATGCAGCTGCGTTGAAATCCTGAGGCCTGATGTTACTTTAATTTGGGTGGTTTGATTACTACTTGCCACTTCCACTTCATACATACATATAAAATACGAAAAGATTTTTCCCTGACATAACTAATACATAACATAAGTACTTAATAGGTACAAACTTACCTACGTAACAATTTTTTTAATGTAGGTGAGTACTTTTTTACCTTATCATTACACATTTTTTATAGTAATAAAATTTTTCAGACAGTTTGCTGCATGCTTCTTCAGAAGAATATGAAATATGGTTAAAAGATCAGCAAGCTCTAGAAAAATTTGAATATGAACAAATAGAGAAATCAAACATGGAGGAAAACGAAAAGTGGATACAAGCAGAAAAACGTGCCAAAGAGCAGTGGAATCAACTTCAAGAAAGAAAGAAACAACTCCTTCACGAGTATTTACAACAAGAAGCAAAACTAAAATTGGTAATTATAAGAGCAGTTTTTCTAAAGCTATCAATTTGCAATAAACGCAATCGTGAGTTACCTTTAAAGTTAACTTAGGCACCTATTACCTTTAGTGGTTGCAATGTCAATCAGGCTATCCCGCATGGTCGGCAGCAAGCAGAAAGGTGGTGCAACGCTGAAGGGTTTAGTGGGTGAGAGCCACCCCACCCCCCCCCTCTCCTCAGAGAGTGGGCGGATAGGCTGGTAGAGCTTCCCCTCAGCGAAAAAAAAGGCACCCTACTACCTCACCTACCTACAAAAACAGTAATTGTTCTGTGGTGTTAGCAGTTTTGTTTATTGAGTAGCAATTTTGAGAATTGATAAGTCAAATGGAGAGAATAAATCGCTTAGTCGCTTACAACATTTTGACAATGGCCCTAATTCTGAAGTACACATGCTAAGTCTAACTTTAAGTTCAGTGCATTTCTTTCTCTCAATATGAATACGAAAAGGATAGCTGTCATATGATTTGACATTTAGAAACGTGCGTTCAATTTTCGACCTTATTGAACGTGTTAAAATGCAGTGTTAAGAAGGCACCTCGAGTACATGCCTTCTAAAATTGTCTATGGTTCCTTTGAAATCTGTCTTAAATTTAGTTGACAGCTATAAACGAATTCTTGCTATCTTTTTTCTATCACATATTGCGAGAAAGAGATATACTGTACTTAAATTTAAACTTAGAGTGTGTCTTCAGAATCAGGCCCAATATGCTATTTATAGCATATTGTCAACATGGTGTAAGCACAGACTGTTGCACAGGAAGCAGTGGCGAAGCTTGCTTTAGATGGGCCCTGTATCAAAAAAATTTGGGTGCCCTATGATGATTGTCGGTTTTCATGTGGTCTAAATGAAGTGTCTGTTTTCATGTGGTCTTAATGAAGACCATCGATGGAAGGGCTCATGGTTTTTTGAGAAAATATTTAAAGGAGTTTTTGGAAGCATGTCGTTTTTGTTTTTTGATTTTTCGAAGTGAAAACGTCCTACTTTTTTGAATATAAATATCATCCAAATAAAAAAAAAGTTTATATTTCCCCCCACAAATTATTAGACATAAATAAACACTATTATTATATTAATCTAGCGGACTTATTCAATATACACAATCACAAAAAAAATTAGGCCTGTAGAACAAAAATTTTAAAAAGTATGCAACATTTCGGGTACCTATTATCGACAAAAAAAAACTATTTTCTTGAAAACTAAATTTTTTCAAAAAATCCTCTGGGTAACCCATGGGCCCCTCTATCGATGGTTTTCTTTTGGATTACATTTTTTTTCTGGAAAGCACGGCCTAATATTTTTCGATGTTTCTCTTTAAACACGTTCGGGGCCCCTGTAACCCGGGGGCCCTATAATTATATTATTTCATATAAATGTCATGAAATTATCAAATGGATAGATAAGATGTATTTGAAAGTTGCAAACCATTTCTATGAACTAATATAGCCCATGTCTTAATTTATTGTCGTCACCAGCCTGTATACGCATATGTTAGTTTCTAAAAACTGAATTATGTTCCAGGAATGGGAGATGGAAAAGCAGCGCAAAAAAGACGAAGAAGAAAAATTAAAAGAAATTGAAGAAGAAAAAAAGATGAAACATGAAGTTTTTATGTCTCAATTAGAACAGTTTTTGTCGGGTGATTCTAATGAACCTCCAGCAGAATTACTTATTTCACATGAAACAAGACCACAAATGGAACTATGTCCATTTTTTGCTAAAACAGCTTGTTGTAGGTTCGGTGACCAATGTTCTAGAAATCATCGGTATCCAGGCATTAGTAAAGTATGTTGTTCTTCAGCTTTTCTTATAGTGAATATCACATAATTATCAAATGTTCTAGTTTAGTACATGCCTATTTTTTTATTTACAGATTCTCCTAGCATCAAACTTTTTTGTTCATTTTGGATTAAATAATGCTAATTTTAGTGAATATGACACCGATGTTATGTTGGAATATGAAGATAGTGATACGTACAAAGAATTTTTAGATTTTTTCAATGATGTTTTACCTGAGTTTGAAACATTTGGTAAAATAACACAATTCAAGGTGAGAATATTTACAAAATTACTGGAAAGGGTTGGACATGTATGACAAAAGTATATCTACAATGGTGTATCCTTTTAAATGTCTAACCACAGAGCACTGAATATGTTTGAGTCACGTGTTGCCGTTTGTTCTTTTGAAAGAAAGAAAATGGCCATTATCATCAGTATATTTAATTTTTTCCTAATGTCATTCTACAGTGTGAGTCTGGGTAAAGTGCACAAACGAAAATGGGGGATACTATGGCTAATTTTATCGACGAAAAACATATTAAAAAAATTATTTAAAATTTTTTTGACGTTGAAATTACACCGGTGTAAACAAAATCGTGAAACTTTTAAAATAATTGATCTATCGCGATGAATCAAACTGTTTTATGATTGGTAATGATAGGGCGCAATTATAAAATCAAAATTTGTAGAAAAAACTACACTGAATTAAAAAGTTCCTAATTTCTAAGAAAAAACCGGATTTTTTTACATTTTTTTTGCATAAATTTATAATTGCTCAATAAAACGCCCACTTTACATGCTTTTCTCTTAGCTTTAATTTATTCTACATTGTTTTTCCTTTCTAACGGTGCAAATTTCATGTCAATACCTTATTCATCTGTTTTCTTTCAATTATTAATGAATGGTACTTCAACATACAAGTTATTACTTTCCTGTGGCAAGTTCATTTGTGAAAACGATAGGATTATGGTATTGACATGAAATTTACACCGTTAGAAAGGAAAAACAACGTAGAATAAATAAAAGTTAACAGAAAGGTATGCGATGTGGGCATTTTATTAATAAATTTTTAAATTTATGTAATAATCTATAAAAAATAACCGGTTTTTGTGAGGAGTCCATCAATTTTTTTAATTCAGTGTAGATTTTTCTACAAAATTTAAATTTTATGAAGACGCCCCATTATTACCAATCATAAAACAGTTTGATTCATCGCGATAGATCAATTATTTTAAAAGTTACACGATTTTGTCTCCACCGGGGTAATTTCAACATCAAAAAAATCGATAAAAAATGAAATAAGCTAATATAATTTTTTTTTTTTTTTCGTCGATAAAATTAGCCATAGTATCCCCCATTTTCGTTTGTGCACTTTACCCAGACTCACACTGTATAGTAGGTAACTTAATTTTAAATTATTCAATCTACTTTTTTAAACATAATACCTATGTTTTACATTTTTGCTATCACTTTATATTTTAAGTGAATAAAATTAAATACTTAATACCAAATGATTGCTTGCACTAGGTAGACAACATTACGAAATAATTATATTTGATATTCTTAAGTTTTGATTTTAACATTATTATAAATGTTTGAAAAATTACTTAGTAATTAAAATAGAATAAAACTAGAAAAAATTTTTTTCACGTCCTGAGGCAGGAAACGAACCCGCGACCTTTCGCAATCCGGGCGACTGCTCTGACCACTGAGCCACCCAGGACTTGGGATATCCCTGTGAAATTCTTCTAGTCTATCTTGTATTTGCGTTTATAAGCTAACGTCCACCCTACAATGTCGAAATATTCTATTTCAACATCCGAAACGAGTATTTTTACAAATACCGACGATTCGGTTAAGTTGGGGCAGTGCTTTCAAATATTCTTAAGTTTTGATTTTAACATTATTATAAATGTTTGAAAAATTACTTAGTAATTAAAATAGAATAAAACTAGAAGAATTTCACGTCCATTTCCTGCCTCAGGACGTGAAAAAAAATTTTTCTAGTTTTATTCTATTTTAATTACTAAGTAATTTTTCAAACATTTATAATAATGTTAAAATCAAAACTTAAGAATATTTGAAAGCACTGCCCCAACTTAACCGAATCGTCGGTATTTGTAAAAATACTCGTTTCGGATGTTGAAATAGAATATTTCGACATTGTAGGGTGGACGTTAGCTTATAAACGCAAATACAAGATAGACTAGAAGAATTTCACAGGGATATCCCAAGTCCTGGGTGGCTCAGTGGTCAGAGCAGTCGCCCTTATATTTGATATTATAAAATTTTGCCCGCAACCTCGTCCGCGCAAAAATAGTTTTTATGATTTTTAAGCCACAGGTTTAGCCTATGCCCGCCATCATCGTATGAAGGTTGTCATTTTTGGTCATCGTCTTCAATGTACGGAGAGTTCAAGCTGTATCTCTTGTTTTATCCACCCGATTAATATGAAACATGGCTTAGATTTTAAATTAGATCTAAAGCTACTGAGCAGTCAAAACCGAATCAAAATATTTTCAGCGGTTTTTAAGAAACTAATAAATAGTACTCTTGTTTGTAATGAAACAAATGTTCATAATGTAAGACAGGATTAACACCTATTAAAGCGATACCTCGACGACACTAGCGACACCACTTGATTTATATTAATTGTGGTGAATATAGAACATAATAAACGAAAACGCTTTAGTGAATGACTAAAGAATAGTATTTGTAATTTTTTGAGATGTGCTCGGTACATGTAACCTATTTTTTTTTTTATTGCCGAAAGTGGCCACTTTTAACAATAATAAAAAATTTGGTTACTTATAGGTAGACACTTTATACAAGATACATCTTTAAAAAATACAAATACCGTTCTTCAGCAATTCTCTAAAGCGTTTTTGTTTATTATGTTCTAAATTCACTATAATTAATAACAATCAATTGGTGTCGCTAGTGTGCACGAGGTAGCCCCTTAAGTTGAAATGACATAAGAAAAAAAAATCAAGAAGCAGAAAAAGATGGCAATTTAGTGCCGCTGCAATCTCAAAATTGCCAGCTACATAAAACAAATAAAATTAGCTTATAACAGGGTGTTTGGTATAGGTAGTATGTTATAACAAGCGGGCACCTACTCTTGTTAACATAGTCGTGAAATAGATATAATACTATGTTGTTATCAAAAATTCTAAATTGAAACATTAATTTTGAAAGTTCCCAAACATTTTGTTTTAGACCAAACTATCTGTATGGATTTTTTTTTTACAATTTTGAACTTTTAATTACACCTTAGTGATTAGTGCTTAGTTATATTCTGTGAACTATGTTACCATTGGCAGGTGCCTCCTTGGTAAACCATGTACGAAACAACCTGTACATTTTTTGTATTAAATTACTCAAATCGGACGGAATACATTCAATTGATATTCATAAATTCTTATTTGAATTCACATTAACTAAGCAGAAATTAATTACTAATAAGTATACCTATTCTTTTACTCATAAAATATACTTCAGATATAAGTTATTTACAGGTTGCGGAAAAGTATATCTTTTAATGTTAGAAAGGTGTGTATAACCACAGAAAAAGTAATAATAGTACAAGTGTAACGAACCACCTTAAGCTCAGCTATGCGATTCTCTAAAGTCAGCAGCCATGAATTCGTGGCTGTCGGCAGCGCCGCCGCCGTCATACTTTTGGCGTTTGTTTGACAACCGTTGGCGACACCAGCGTTCTGACGTCGAGCACGGCGTGAACCGGAACTAAAATGTGGTTGATTTTTATATCTTTATGTAAAAAATCTATCAAATATTGAATGAAGTCATTGCGATACAATTTTAACACAAAAAAAAAGAAATCAAAAAATATCGATTGTACTTCATGTCGTATAACCAAAACAGGGACAATCGTACACAGCCAAGAGACCGACGTAGAGATTAGTGAATACGGATTCACGCAGCGCAGTGCGCAAACGTCAAAACCAATGGCAGCTCGTCGTCTTTGTCAGACGTCAAGTTCGGTGTCGAATATCTTTGTTTGTGAATCACACTGCTGCTCATTGATATTGGGCGAGACATTGCGTCGCTCAGCATCTTCTATCGGCTATGTCACGGAGAGTGCTCTGAAGAGCTTTTAGAACTTATCCTACCTTACCCCTTACAACACAGGAGCACGCGTGCTAGCTTTGGAGTCATCAATTCACTGTCTCCATCTCAACACCACCCACAAATAAATTTGTAGCTCCTTTCTTTGCCGGCACATGTGTTCCTCCTACCTATAACATGGGTTTCTTTAAAAGAGGCGTGAAAAGCACCTTTTGTGCCGGCAAGGTGGAGGCGGCTAGAGCAGTGTCTAAAATGCACTAGCTGTCTTCGCATATGGACTCTTCTTACCACTCTACATCAGGTGGTGTCGAGTCATTTGCCGTGCTTTGTACAAAAAAAACTAGCTAGTGAACTAAAAATAAACAGAAGGAAGGAAGTATGTTTAGGAGTATGACTTGTTTAGTTTTTGTTTTGTTTGTCAAAATCATCCGTAGACTGTAGAGAATCTACAGACATAGTAAAAGGAAGGACTATGGACTAAAAATATTCTTTATTAAAGTATAGATGCATTGTTATTATTATTATTATTATTGTACTTACTACAATGTTGCATTTGTACTTACCTACAATACAGGGGTACCTACCTTGTTACGCAGGCACAATTGCGTTAATTGTAGTTTGTACACGTAAAGCCAGCTAACATTTCATGTTTGGCCAACGTGTCGAGTGAAGGCAAATACTATCGTATTAGATAGACTTCATTTGTTGTGACCAAAAGTCGCTATATCATTTGCTCTATGCTATGACTAAATTGTGGATAATTGGACAGTTCACTGTGGCTGCCAAATAGACGTCTTAGTTAGCAATTTAGCATTCTCACAGGAAATTACTGTTTATTATACATAAGTACAGACAACAGTTCCTACATCAAGTGTAACAGTTGCACTACGAAAACCGCCTCTATTACGAACGCAGTAATGGCGGCCTCAAGGTCAAACTGTTACGGTTGATATGTAGTAGTAATAATTACTTTAAAAAAATATATTTTAACATAACTACTTAGGTAAAGACTAACTTTCTCGTCTTCGTTGCTCTTACGCGGTTTTAGGCAGATTCGGGATAACCTTAAAGATTTCTTCTAGTGTTTTGGTTTTCACGTTAAAATCTAACGTCATTACTCATTAATTGCCGTATGTAATTTTGTAAAAATACTGATTCGGGTGTTGAAAACTTTAGTGCTGTTTCGAAAATTTTAAGCTTAGGTAGTTTAGCTTATTAATTAATACCGTAAAAAAAGAATAGAAGCAGAAATTATTAGTTGACAAAAAAGTTCCAGATTTAGAAAAAAATCATGTCCTAGGTAGGGCAGAGACCGAAATCTCGACCTGAAAAGGTTTAACTTTATCAATAATTTAATGTGTTCTTTTCTGACGTTTTAAGTAAAAATAAAATCGTTTTATTTTACAACTAATAAATAAAAGCAGTTTGAATGATAGATTCATTGTAAAAAAATAGTCATATTTTAATATTTTCAGGTTTGTAACAATTACGAGAAACATCTTCGTGGTAACACATACATAGAGTACGCCGAACTGCGTTGTGCTGTCGCGGCTTACCAGTCTTTGCATTCCCGGTGGTATGGCGGAAGGCAACTGTCTCTACAATTTTGTCTCATCGATTCCTGGAAAAATGCAATATGTGGTAAAAAAAATTTTATTCTTGGTCGATCTGAATTTCCGACTCGTCGACAGACAACCGAGCGAGAGTTTCGCACAAACTTTTATTAATTTCTCTTAATCATTCAGAATAATATTGACACTAACATTTTTATCATAGTCTTCATTATTTCCAGGTCTTGCATCAAGACGACGCTGTCCAAAAGGAAGGGCGTGTAACTTTCTGCATGTGTTCAGAAATCCTAATCGATTATTTCCAGATTACAAAATAGAACCAAGAAGGTAACTTGATTATTTCTCTTATATTTGATAAAACTGAGAAATTATTAAGCGATTTACATTATATTTTCAGTACTGATCTTACCTAGTCATGCCATAATAAACCAAATAAACATAAAAAAGGACCACATAATCTATGACCGATCACAAAGAAAAATTATCAAAGTTTCAATTGCTTTTTTAAAATAGGTTAAGGGAATATACCTACATATCGTTTGTTTAAGAAATAAAACTTAACAAAAACTTCTAGATATGATACCTACCTTACAATTTTCTACTGCAAATATTATACCTACTTAGTAACTATCGCAGAACTCGTTAATTAGGCTATAAATATTATTGTTTAAAAAATACTAGAATATTATTGTTGTTAATTTAATGTGGCGGGATTTTATGGTTTTTTGTAACAAGTGACCGATACTTAGTAACATATACCTACAGTCTACAGCTTAAAATATACTAGCATCGATAACGCAACTAGGTATCGCGCGCGAAACGAACGTACGAGTTTATAACTATCACATATTAACTAACGACGGCATAGTTTCTGTCTGTCTGTCATGTCTGAATTTACACCGGTTCCAAAAGTTGAACTACCGAGAACTCATCTATATCATCAGCCTATATCCGCCCCACTGCTGGGCAGAGGCCTTCCATATGGGAGAAACACATAGGGAGTACAGGATAACATTATCATTTCAATATTACAAAAATGCTAATAGTATGCCATATCTAAGACGCTAAAGAGTACTACGCCGTAATCACCCGTAAGTTCCTAAACATCATTACAACATTAGTCGGTAACTATCATTGAGGTACATGCGGCAAATAAGGCCTTGTATCATCCTTGCTATCATCGTGCTTAAGTTGCTCAACATTCTGTTATATTGACCTGGCCTAGTGAGCCAAATCTAGTAATTGAAATTTTCCTCATTTTCTGTTGCCCGGTTGATCTGATTGGTACAAACCTTTAGTTCTGACGACATTATAATTATGTATATAGTCTCATAGTAAATCCAAGATAGCCGCCGCCATAACTTCACACCCGCTTAATATTACCCATTTTATTTGAAACCCATATCAAATGAAAAGTCGAGTCTGACTAGCAGAATACAGTACAATAGCAAAAAATCCAAATCCATGATGGCCTCCACCACAAAACGGAATACTGATATTATTTTCAATCCCCTCCATATAGGTAGGCTTCAGATAAAAGGACTTGAATTTAGTTTCATTGTAAATCCACGATGGCCGCCGCCACAAAATGACGGATTACATATTTTATTACACCCCCTCAATATGGGTATCAAATGAAAGGACGTACATTACAGTTTAATAGGGAAAACTCTAAATCCAAGATGGATCAATGAATGTTAACTGAATGGAAGCATGTCATTGATATGAAGAAGAAAGAGAGTGGGGGATAGAACAAAACCTTGTGGTACACAAGCGTTCACTGACATGAACCCCGAAGCGCATCCATCAACAAGGACACGGATTCTCTGCTAAACAGGAAGCCGGCGATCTAGTTGCAGAGACGAGCCCTGTGCCAGACCCGATCAAGGGGTTTGGCAATGTCAGGGCTCACAGCCACTGGTGGCGATTCTGTTGTACCACTCTCTAAACTAAACTAAACTAAAAAATCTTAAATTTGGTCATGTTCTATTCTGTTGTCACGACCAACTTAATTTAGTTCTTCTTGTTTGACAGGACTAGCGCGACTAAGTTGAATTCAGTGTTACCACAGAATAAATAAAACATGTTAAGTGAATTCATAAAAATAAATATCGAAGGCATATTTAAATGAATTATTTTTAGAAAATTGATAATATTTCTATTTTAAAAATTCTTCTGATAGCAATTAAAGGTGTGTGACCTTAACTTCGTGCTTTTCGGGGATCCCGATTCTAAAATAAAACACCTAGTTCGAGAACTAAGACGGCGGGCGGACGGACGCAACTTTTATAAATAAATTCTAAATAGCTGACATTTTTTTTGGGTTTCGGAGGTCTTCATTCTGAATACTTCATTCGGAAATCCAAGATGGGAGACGCGACTTTTTTTTATAAAAAAATCAATATGGGTATCATTTTGGTGGTTTTCATGGGTCCCGATTCTGAATAAAACATCAATTACAAGACCCAAGATGGCGGACGCAATTTTTTTTAATAAAAAATTACTATGGGTTGCTGGTAGAAAACACAGTTTTGTGTTAAGCTCGCCTGTGTACATCATGTTTTATTTTGTAAATTTTTTTTGTAAGTTGTTTTGTGTACAATAAAGAATAAATAAAGGGAAATGGGTATCACTTTCATAGTATTCGGGGGTTCCGATTAAGAATACAACGTCAATTTCGTGATCCAAGATGGCGGACACAACTTTTTTTTATACAAAAAGGATTACGTAGTCTTCATTTGAGTAGTATTCGGGGGTCCCGATACTGATTACAACATCTATTTTGAGATCCAAGATGGTGGACGTGACTTTTAATACAAAATAAATACGGATATCATTTTTGTGGGTTTTTTGACTCCGATTACAATTAAATCATCTGTTTTGGGAGCCAAGACGGCAAAATATTGATTTTTATAAAAAAATTTGCTTCCGCCATCTTGGATCTTGAAATTGATGTTGTATTCAGAATCAGGACCTCAGAAAACCACAAAACTGATAACCATATTGATTGTTTATAAAAAAAGTCGTGTCCGCCATCTTATATCACGAAATTGTCGTTGTATTCTAAATCGGAACCCCCGAATACTACGAAAATGATACCTATATTGATTTTTTATAAAAAAGTTTCGTCCGCCATCTTAGATCTTTAAATTGGTGTTGTATTCAGAATCAGGGTAATTACTGGGCATAGACGGAATTTCATCTTAGGCCTCAGGATGACAACGCACCTGCAATATCAAGTGCTTTTCATTGTTATTGCAGGTGTCTATAGGCGGCGGTAACCGCTTACCACCAGGTGGGCCGTCAGCTTGTTTGTCATCTAGTTGTATAAAAAAAAATCAGGACCCCTGAAAACCACAAAAATGATACCCGTATTGATTTTTATAAAAAAAAGTTGCGTCCGCCATCTTGGATTTTTAAATTGATGTTGTATTCAAAATCAGGACCCCCGAAAACCACGAAAATGATACCCATATTGCTGTTTTCATAAAAAAGTTGCGCCCGCCATCTTGGATCTTGAAATTGATGTTGTATTCAGAATGAACACCACTGAATATCACAAAAATCATACCCTTATTTTGAATTTCGAGATCCAAGATGGCGGACGCAATTTTTTTAAACAATCATGTTTATAAAAAAATCGCGTCCGCCATCTAGGATCTCGAAATTGACGTTATTTTCTCAACCGGAACCCCCGAAAACTACGAAAATGATACCCATATTGATTTTCCTTCAAAGAGTTGCGTCCGCCATGTTATACATATATATCTTGAAATTGATGTTTAAAATTTTATAATAAAATTCTCCATTCTATATGATTCATATAAGTCCTACCACTTTCCTAAGTACTTATTTTGATTATTACAAATGATTCAAAGAAAAAAACTATTTAAATCATAGGACTAATTTTAATCGACATCAATTTACATGCTGTCTTAAAATATTTCTTATTTCTTAGATAAGCTAAATTGAGTAACTAAAACCAATTTATTCCTGTCAGATTAAAATTAAGTTTAGTCCTATCATTAAGTCCGTTACAGAATAGGAAACGCAATCTAACAGCACTAAACCTAATTTTAGTTAAGTTTAGTCTAGTTTGTGCCAACAGAATCGCGACCACTGACTCGTTTTCGGCCAAAATCCGTACTGTCGATCATTAATTAACGAGTTATTCTCTAGGTACTGGATCAGCTGGTTATTTAAAATCCTTTCCATGACCTTGCATAGAACTGTGGTGACAACTATTGGGCGGGTAGTTAGATGGGTAAATGGGTATGATCGGTCTCCCTTTTTGGGGACCGGTTGCACATTGGTCTCTCTCCAAGATTCGGACACACACCCAGAAGTGAGAGAAAGACGGTAAAGCTGCGTTTAGACGGGAGACGACTCCGCTGTCATAATTAAATTCAATATGACAATGTGACGTCAAAACACAAGCCTTAAGTTCATACCAATAAAGTTAGGCGGTCGCCCCGCGGTTCTGTGTATAGCGAAGAGGAAAAACAAGAAACTATCTATGTATTTGTTGCGACTTTTGTATTTGTTAGAGATCATTTAATTTGTAGTAACGTATAGGTAGCAATTAACGGTCAAACTGAGTTCAGTGACTTTTGTACTTTAATTATGACAAGTTCTTTTGTAGTTAACTTTGCTTAGAAACTTATACATAGTTATTAATCATGATTAGGAATTTTCGAAAACAACTATGTTAAAGTACCTCTGTTACTTTTGTTTGAACACAAAAAGAATTATGAATTTAACGGAGATATATGCTAACATAACTATAATACCTAAAAAAAACTTGTCGAATTGAGAACCTGCTCCTTTTTTGAAGTTGGTTACAAAACCCAAAAACATGAATAGAAACAATTTTCTTTCCCATTCCGAATATTTAAAACGCAAACTACTTAGGTTTATTA
Source organism: Nymphula nitidulata (assembly GCA_947347705.1). Taxonomy (NCBI): domain Eukaryota; kingdom Metazoa; phylum Arthropoda; class Insecta; order Lepidoptera; family Crambidae; genus Nymphula; species Nymphula nitidulata. The sequence goes on along the minus strand of OX374618.1, from coordinate 17,076,243 downwards.
AAAAAACAATAAACTATCATTAGAAACATTCTTGTTTTTCTTCAAAGTAGGTACCTATTTGTTCAATAAATTATTATACTTAATTTTTATTAGTTTAAAAAAAATATAGGTATACTCTTCTTTCTATAATCTGAGGGTATACTTAATTTTAAAAAATTTGCGAACTAGAAAAATATGGGGTGGGGTCCTAACCCGCAACCTTTTACAATCTGGATGATTGCTCTAACCATCTGAGCTGCCAAGGACTTGGGATAACCGTATGGGATAGTGTTAATTATCTTAATGCTCTATCCCAGCCGAAATAAAGATCTTTCGCAAAGTTACCAATACCAACGCGTGTACAAACCGCTGTTCCTTGATTATAGTCTCTAATTTAAAAGGCCCAGACTATTCCTAATTGAGAAATTTATTCCGAGATAAAAAAAACCCAAAAACAAACACATTTTTATTTTTCAGAAGTCATCCTACTTCATCCCGATCTTGGAGATGGTCTGAATCTCCAGAACGGGAGATTAGAAAACCCAGAAGGAGACGTTCAAGATCTGGTGACAGAAACCGCCAAGGTGAAAGGAAAAGTACCAAACACTACAAAGAAAAAAGAAATAATTCGCGTAGTATCCGTAAATCTAAAAGTCCTGTAAAACGAATGAATAAACATTGATTTTAGAAGTCAAGGCCTTTGTTCCTTTCCGATTCAGTGATATCCGCACACATTTTACCACCCTATTCTTTTTTAAATTATCAGATAGGAAATGACCTGTACGTCTCTTATAGGCTGCAAGTCCTAAGTCATCTTTTAAAATACGCGACGTGGTTCTAGGTGCTATCTTCATCTCCCGAGATAAAATCTTTTGCTTTCAGACAGGATTTCTTCGAATTCTTTCCCTAACTGCTTTGACCACCTTTTTCGTACGAACACTACGTGGACGGCCAGATCTTTTTCTGTAACAAACAGAGGAGGTCTCATTGTATGTACCTATTAATAGCCCGGTACTCAAACATATGGAGAGTTTTAAAAATTGCATTTGGTTTCATACCTACTTTGTGTAATGCAATCACAGCGATTCGGTTCAATGCAATCACAGCGATTCGGTTCTCTTTATCACCCAATTGGCGCCAAAATGAGAAAACACAATGATCAATCATATAAAAATGTCAGATTCCAAATTCAAATGTAAAATTTTGTTAATTTTTAATTGTAACAGTACCTATTTATGGCCAGACTAATACTCTGTCAAGAAGAAGATACTCTGTCCAGACTAATACTCTGAAAGAAAGTCTACCAGGAAAAGATCAATAATACACAAAATGATAGTTATTCATCCAAATTTATTTTATCACCTTCAAAGTATGCTCCTTCAGAAACGATACACTTACGCCAACAAATAATCCTATGATCAAAAAGTTTGCATTTCAAACTTGTAAACCCCCGTCTCTTCCCCAGTGACAATGCGTTTCATGAATGTTGGGCCGGAATTGACTCGTTCTAGCATATCCTCAGCCACTCTCATGCAATTGAGTTTTAGGAGAAAATTCAGGTCTTTTGGGACTAGCCGAGCGGCAACATATTTCATACCTAAGTGATTATTTACAAGGGTCTCTCAAAGTTGAATGAGGATTTCCAGTCACTATTTCCCTCACTTTTGCGATGTTAACTTCAGTTGCAGACGTTGATAGCCTACCAGAGCGAGGCAAATCTTCCATCACATCTGGACCGCTTGTGAACGCTTTGTACCACACCGTAAGTCGATTCACCGTAAGCCTTCTGTAACATTTTCAGTGACTCCAAACACGAAATTCCATAGGCGATGCAAAATTTAAGACAAACTCTTTGTTTGATGTTTTTGTCCATTATGAAATTTGCAATACATACTAGATATGATTTAACTAAAAACAGCACTGTACTGTATATAATATAAATAACAGATGCGACTCAAACTTCGCGCCAAAATGGAAAACAGTTGTGCCAATCTAACAACCACAAAAAAAACAAAAAAATGAATTTGGAACCATAAGCAAATCATCCATTCCCGATACTTTTTGACTGAATGTATATTAATTTGAAGTAAAACTGAAGCGAGTCGTTCCATAAAAACAATAAAGCCGACCGACTCACTCCCTCGTGAGTGCGCTTACGATAACGAGTTAACGAGTACCTACTCTATAAATGTTCGTAGTACCTCAGTGAGGAAATAGTGTAGTCTGTGCTCGCGCTCGAGAGTGAGTAGTTTAAATATGGTGACTTTACTCTTTGATCAGTGAGCCTAGACAAGATGCTATTTGACAATGGCCCTAATTCTGGAGCACTGCACGTCAACACAAACACTTATTATTCTTATAATAAGTGTTTGTGTTGACGTGCAACTAAAATATTATTATAATGGAAGTGATTATGGTGTGAAATACGATGAGAATTTTTTGTGGTTATCCACCTCATCAAGTAGCATCATATGTAGACTTTCATCATATATTTCGTGTCAAATACTCTTAAGATGCATTAAAATGTGTTACGCCGGCATTTTAATGCAATAAATGAAGAAATAACAAATACTGAAGACATAGCTGTACGGGCATTGTTTCGGATTGAAGGGAAAGCTAGCCAGTATAATTACTGGGCATGTACAGCATTTCATCTTAGGCCTCAGGATGACAACGCAACTGCGATATCAAGAGATTTTTCCTTGTTATTGCAAGTGTCTGTCGCTTACCACCAGCTGGGCCATTAACTTGTTTGTCATCTAGTTCTATAAAAAAGAATGTCCTGGAATTTGAATGTGACTGGTGGTCACTTCACCAGTACTATCTTAGATTCTAATTATCTCATCCAATAGAATTTTAGTAAATTCATTAGCATATATTTATCAAAGTACTACCGTATACGAGTCCACACATCGTCGTTTTGTGCAGATTGATGCAATAGCTAAAAAGATATAAACGATTGTAGGGGGCCGGGCTGAAATAATTTCAAGTGCTCATATTTTTATATTTAAAGAATATAATTTAAAAATAAAGTTGTACATATATACTGCACCTCTCCGAGATCACGCGCACATAGAATATGGGTTCTTAGGATTTGTATTTTTATTGTTATTAGCTATTTAAATAATTCCAGCCCGGCCCCACCTTACTTTGATATTTCCTAAGATATTGCATTTTAGTATGAAATATAGGCTTGAATGTGCGTATTTTATGTAGTAGATTAGTTCTCCTAACAATACATTGTCACCACTCGTCGTAGCAGTGGTGATGTAGAAGGGGCCGGGCTGAAAACGTCAGGCTGGCCCGGCCACCACTGATGCTTCTAACTTCTTTATATTAGCGTTACATTGAAAATGAAAGCAGTACATATGATTGGTTAAAAGAGTACATAAGATTGATGTAAATCTCGTTTTACAAAGCCGTGGGGTGGGGCAGGTCTGACGAACATAAAAAACCGGGGTGTGTTTGGCGGGTTTTTGTGGCGTCAGAGAAAATTTTTATTACAATAATTAAAAATTGTTATAATAATAAAAAAATTAACGTTGAGGGCAGCACTCGTTGTTGGCAACACTGCCAGTAGACACTGCTGCGGTTTCTGTGCTCTCTGTAAAAACCTAGACTGTGTGTAAAACTGTTAAAATAAAATAAAACATAATTATATAAATATTCAAGACTTTCCATTACCTCGCAACAAAAATTGTGTCGGAGCGAACATTGAGTTATAAAAGCGGCGTAATTTATTATTCAAGTGTTTGTATTGACGTGCAACTAAAAGATTATTACAATAAAAGTGATTATGGTGTGAAATATGATGAGAACTTTTTTTGTGGTTATCCACCTCATCAAGTAGCACATAAAGTGACTGACATCATATATTTCGCGTCGAATAATCCCAAGAAGCATTTAAATACAATAAAAGAAGAAATACTGAGACATGGCTGCATGGGCATTAGTTTCCTTTGCCTTCCATTTATAGGGAGAGAGAATTAACAAAAAAAATATTTAAAAAAAACCTTTGTAATCTGTGATAGTTTGCAATTTGACAGTTGACATTGACACTGGTTTATTTATATTATTTAATTTTTTTTTGAATTTGTCTTAAATCTTCTTTTTATTGTAAAATGCCCTTGAGAACCATAACATTTTCGCTTCTGCTGAGACCAATGTCTCGTTATAGTGGATATTTATTTAATGTTTCAAAATTATTAGTCGTAGAGCCTAAAACTAATAAATTAATAAGATTTCAAAATTATCTCATCAACACTAAGTTATCTATTAACACTCTAAGAACCTACATTAACGAAGAACATATCCATAACGGTATGTAAAATCGTGGTTGGGTTGACACAAAGAGTGCCCTGTATCGCTCGCAGTAGTCTTGTATTTTTTATTATTTTTACCATAACCTATTTCTTTTATAAAAATTTTGCTACCCTTTGCTATTCTCAAATCAATTAGAAATTATAGTTTATGTGCCTACTTTTGACATTTCAACATCTATAATAACGCAATAAAATGAGTTCACAAAACTGTTAAAATATTGGTACATATTAATGTTCATGCATGACTGTACCAATTGATAAATACCTACAGTATTTATGCTAAAAGCGTTCACATTGCGCAACTTTATAGTCAATAATACTGAAAACAATCTAAACTGATTCAATCAAGTCAGGCTAGTGTAAAAAGCTATCAAAAGTAATTTTAAAAATGATTAATATCAAAGAATTACTGCCAACTTTTGGTTTGTGCTTATGCATGTAAAGTCTTGAAAGAAAGTTTCAAGTCTAAAATAATGGGCTTGAAGAGACCTTCATGTCCAATATTTTCGACTTGCAACTTTGTTTGAAAAGATGTGCGGTGTAAACGCTCATAACAGTAGTTTTTATATTATTGCAGATGATGATTCAATGAAGGAACAAATAATATCGAAATTAAATTTTGTGAAAATGGAACATGCCTTGCCATTCTTTATGTTACCAGCGAAAACTTTAACCCATATTTATAAAGTTACAAAAAATGATGAAAAGAATGGATATTGTAAGAATAGACTATATTATATATCATCTAGATTAAAGGTTTTGCTCTCTTTTTTAAAAGCTTTTATTTAACTTTCTTATGTTCGGGTGGAATCTTGCTACTCAAATTTTAAAGCAAATAAATTACTTTTTTTTATTTCAATTTGTTCTATTATTGTTGCAGTGCCCACCATTTCTTCTGAGTAAACATATTGCCCAGAGAACATTTGTGTATACTTTGTCATTCGATTGGCTTGAAAAGTCATTAAATGTTTTACTAGGTAGGTAAAAAGTTACATGTTTTCAAAGTATAACATCAGGGATAGTGCAAATCTGCCTAAATACCATAAGTAAATCCTTTATATATCTACGAAGGATAAAACTTTATGCAATCATATTTCAATGTCAATTGGGCTCATTTTTACACAGAGAGTATTAAATCATCATCATCATCACCAGCCTATATACGTCCCACTGCTGGGCACAGTCCTTCCTACATAGGAGAAATACTTGAGGAGTTTAGGCCATAACACTACCACACTGGCCCAATGGGTTGGTGGGTTAAAGCGGTTGCAGGAACAACCAGGACCAGCGGCTTCATGTGCCTCCCGAAGCACAGAGGAGCTCGAGATAACAAACTTTGATTGACCCATCCCAAGATCGACCATGGCGAAAGTTGCTTTCTTTTCGTATCGAAAACAAAGTGCTCTAACCAATACACCACCGAGCTCCTCAATAAATCATCATACCTATGTATTATTTATAATAGATTTTTGTAGAGGTGATTGATTTAGCCGCCACGACACTTAAGTTATTCGCCAGTACATAAAAAAAGGAAGGCTGTAATATAATTTGACACAGGTGTGTTCAATTTTCAGCCTTAGTGAACGTAACGTAAGTAACGTACAGACAACAGCACGTTAAGTGTAACAGTCGCACTACGAAAGCCGCCTCTATTACGAATGCAGTAAAAGTGGTCTCAAGGTCAAACTGCTACGCTTGATGTTCTGTCGACTGTACCTTAGTTACGTAATAATATTCAGGCTTAGGCTCAAAAGTGTCTCTTCAGAAGGATGTATTTTACTATTTTACCAATCATGTTTTGGCTTTTGTAAAATACTTTATTAATTGGAAAAAAATTAAAGGCCCCAGACGGCGATTCGTTGCTTCGATCAATCTGAAAAAAAGCGTTACGATTGATCGCTTCAAAAATCCCGCTCATACACGAAGCAATTGGTCGTTGTGATCAATCATTTACGAAACGATAAAAACATGCCATCACGGCCAGAGACCCAGAACTCTGTTTTGCTATAATTTAAAAATGGAAAGTGAACTCGTTTCGTCGCATTTGTTACACCTCGCATTGGGTCCACTTGGTCAATTTCGCGTTTGGTCCACTTCTCAAAACGTTCATTTCGCAAAAGGTCCACTTCGCCAAACGTTCATTTCGCATTTCGTTCACTTCTCAAAACGTCCATTTCGCAAAATATCCACTTCGCGAAACGTCCATTTCGCATTTGCTTTTTGCTCAACTTTTGAAAATTAGAGCGTTAAGGTGCTACGTTAGGTGTGTCGCGCGAAAATTTAAAAATTTTGGCCTGGTAGAACTTTTGTATCCACGTTTTCATGTTATTGCCGACAATACTAGAATATTCCACACTGTAATCAATAGAATTTTTGTTGAAAGTACGTGGCTACTATATCTATGTAGGAGATGTTTAGCATACATAATTTTCATGAGGGGTGACTTTAAAAAAAATGAAAATTATTTTACAGAAAAGGGTATATCAAGTGATCGCATTATAAGGGATTTATGGGTTCTTAAATACAATTGCGACACAATTCAAGAAAGATTAGAAAGAGTGAAAAATATGGGAATCGACAATCTATTCCCATGGATGGTTCGGTGCTCTGAAGATATACTAAACAGGTGAGTAAAATATGTAAGTATTAAAAATAAAGTGTGAAAAAAGACCCATGGTAATGGATAAAGTAAAGTTATTTATTTTAGGTATATACAAATTTCACAAGAAACCAAAGATATCCTAGGAGATACTGAATCAACACAAGTTTATTTGGCAAATAGACTCAATACCACTACAGATGCTGTAGAAGATATGTGTATAAGAATACCTGCTCTGAAGACAATAAGAGTCACCAAGGTATATGTATTAAATTTTGTATGTTTTATGCATTCAGATATAAAGTAAGTAGCTCTATAGAAGAGCACCTAATACCAGTATATTTCGTTCAATTGTGGTAATTGCGCTACACTACTCAGTATGCTTGCTTCCTTATAGAACGAAACTCGTCAGCGCCATGAAAGTCTGTTCTTTACTAAACTTATAACTTTGTGATGAAAATAATGGCGATTACAACCTTTTAGCCGCGAATAAATTACATCCCTTTCGGTCCATAATACGCATACACATTAGCATCGTTACGAAGGGTGCAAACGCCTTGGCCAAATTGAATACGGTGCCATGTGCACTGTTTGCTTGTGTTTGTGAATTTAGAATTGCAATACAACTTCTCTTTTCTGGACACCAACAATTCTGCTTACAATAAATAACCTATAATAAATAAACAAACTACAGTTTGACAGTTCGCTTACAGTGATTTTCCTGCAGAGCATTAGCGCTGTAAGTTTACTATGTCATCGATGACGTCACGCGGGTCCCCACCCTGGCTAACGTTAGCGCGCTTACAGCATTTCGGGACGCATTTCAACGCGCTAATGTGATATTAAAATAATTTAATTTAATAGTGCTGATAGTCAGTTTAAGCGATTATCGGACCGCAGCCATTGTACTACCTCTATTTCGTGAGCAGCGTTAGCACAACTTCATGATGTCACTCATGACGTCACATTACTCTCGTTAACTTGGCACGAATATGTTTAATTCGGCTTAATTGTAAGCGCGTTATGTGCGCAAATTGTTAATTGCGGACAGTATGCATAGTATTGCATAGTATCGTTTCAAAACGGAACATGACTTTTGTATGCGATGTCTTGTCTCTACGATTTATCTCAATGGTAAAAATAAGATGATTTCTGTAGTCTTGCAAAACATAAAGCGAAATCAAAGTTCGAAATCAAAAAATTATAAACCGACTTCAAAAAACTGAAAAGGATAAAATAATTTAATTTAAGTAGTAGCATATTTAGTAACATATTTTTGGAGTTGGTGCTAAGTGGTTTCCAAAAACAATAGAAAGTGAAGAACCAACTCCAATATATATCATTTTCAGGTTTTAATTTTTGTTTAATTTTTTTTTTCACAATTTTTAGTGATAACTTTCTAAGGTCGAAGCTAGATGGGTGACCGTTAACTTACTTATATTGTTTCCTACTATCGTATCGTTTCACTAAAAAGTAATAGGAAAGCAAAAATTCGCAAATTCGCAAACTGACTTAATAATTTCAGTTTTTTTTAATTTAAAACCAAACTTCCCAACTGATTTTGAAAAAAAATTTATTGGACCAAATGGCAGCTATTCTGCATCGAACAAAAAAAGAATCACGTAAATCGGATCATTAATCTCGGCGTAATCGGTGTACATACATAGAAAAAAAAACACCGGCCGAATTGAGAACCTCCTCGTTTTTGAAGTCCGTTAAAAATCCAGTTCGACCAAGGGTTACCATACCGACACAGTAATTTATGGATTTTCTATGCCATCATTCTTTCACAGCAGTTGTACTTTAATTTTTTTACTGAAGTTACACTGCAAAAACATTTCTCAAGCCACCCAGAGGAGGTCGCTCATTACTAGTTGTAAGGACCTTAGTGGATAAGATGATTACTTTTCGGAGATGCCTAGTTCGATGCGTAGAGTACTAGCGAGAAGTCTAGGAGAGCATGTGTATACTTTGACATAGGTTTCTTTTTGCAGGTAAAACACTTTTTGGATTTTTTGTTAGCTGAAGGTTTTACTGTAGAAGATATTGCAAACAAGCCAAGAATTCTTACTGCATCCCAAAAGACTGTTAAACAAAGAATAGATACTCTACGCCAATTGGGACTTGTTAACATTAATTTAAATACATTGAGCAGAAGTAGAAAACACTTTAAAAAATACTGTAATTTGTTAGAATGTAAGTAGGTATTGCTGAACAATAAAATTTTATTTTTAGTGCCATTTCAGTTTTTATTTTACCTTGCTTTAGATTCCCATGGACAAGAATAAAATTATAGACGCACAATTATTATATCTGTTGTCCATGAAATCCATATTTATTATCTAAGATATTTATCCATTACCTACCACAGATTAATAATGGTACAGATACCTCACTCTAATACAAATAGTGAAGAAATTTCGTCATATAAGCCTACTCCTATTATTATTTTTATTAGCTAAAGCATTGAAGAGCCAACAGAGTTCTTTAAAGTGTTAAAGAACTCTGTTGGCTCTTCAATACCGTCATTGCTAATGGGACTACCCCAGAGGCGTGGAATGGAAACGCGGTGGCGTTGTTCTTCAAGAAGGGTGACAAAACTCTGTTGAAGAATTATAGGCCAATAGCGCTGTTAAGCCACGTCTGTAAGCTGTTTTCGAGAGTCCTCACAAATCGTCTCGCCGCTAGATTCGACGCCTTCCAGCCACCGGAGCAGGCCGGGCTTCGTAAAGGCTACAGCACCAGCACATCCACACAGTTAGGCAGGTTATACGAAAGACAGAGGAATATAACCAGCCACTATGTCTAGCTTTCGTGGACTACGAGAAAGCCTTCGACTCCATCGAAACTTCGGCTGTTCTGGAATCCTTGCAGCGATGTGAAGTCGATTGGCGCTATGTTGAGGTGATAGGACGCCTATATAGCATGGCAACGATGTCCGTCCATGTCCAAAACCACAGAACCAGACCCATACAGTTGCACAGAGGAGTGAGACTGGGCGATGTCATTTCCCCGAAACTGTTCTCGAATGCACTGGAGGATGTCTTCAAGACGCTTGAATGGAATGGATTGGGCATCAACGTCAATGGCGAGTATCTTACGCACCTCCGCTTCGCTAACGATATAGTTTTAATGGCAGAATCGCCGCAGGATTTGCAAAAAATGCTGCACGGCCTTAATGTTGCCACATGATACGTTGGTCTCGGGATGAACTAGGACAAGACTAAAGTCATGTTTAATGATCACGTACTCCCGGCGCCGTTAAATTGTCAGCGGCGAGCCGCTCGAGGTTGTCCAAAAATACGTCTACCTCGGGCAAGTATTGCAAGTGGGCAAAGACAACTTCGAGCGAGAAATCGCTAGGAGAGTGCAGTTGGGCTGGGCAGCATTTGGGAAGCTGCGTTATGACGCAGCTATTGACGCAGGCATTACGGTAGCAATGACGAGAAGATATGCTTCTCGTCATCGCTACCGCAATGCCTGAAGAGCAGGGTTTATAACCAGTGTGTCCTACCAGTTATGACGTACGGAGCCGAGAAGTGGAGCATGACAGTGAAACTGGCCCACCGACTTCACGTCGCTCAGCGAGCTATGGAAAGGTCAATGCTGGGAATTTCGCTCAGGGATAGAATCCGGAACGAAGTTATCCGGCAGAAGACCAAAGTGTTTGATATTATCCAAAAATGTAGCAAGCTGAAGTGGCAGTGGGCCGGTCACATCTGTCGCAGAACGTATGACCGGTGGAGTAAAGTGGTGGTTCTCGAATGGAGACCACGCCTCGGCAAACTAAGTGTAGGGCGTCCCTCTGCTAGGTGGACCGACGATATAAAGAAGCTAGCTGGTGGTACCTGGATGAGAAAAGCTGAAGATCGTGAATTGTGGCGCAGCCTTGGGGAGCCTTACGTCCAGCAGTGAACTGCTGATTAATAAAAAATTTTGAACAAAAATTAAAACCGACTTAAAAAAACTGAAAAGGATGAAATAATTAAATTTAAGTAGGTATTCATCCCCAAGAAACATATTTTTGGAGTCGGTGCTTTACTTTCTATTGTTTTTGGAAACCACTTAGCACGAACTCCAAAAATATGTTTCTAGGGGATGAATACCTACTTAAATTTAATTATTTCATCCTTTTCAGTTTTTTTAAGTCGGTTTTAATTTTTGTTTAAATTTTTTTTTTTACAATTTTTAGTGATAACTTTCTACGGTCGAAGCTAGATGGGTGACCGTCAACTTATATTGTTTCCTACTATCGTATCGTTTCACTAAAAAGTCATTGGAAAAGCAAAAATTCGCAATTTCGCTTATGTAGACGATTTCATAATTTCAGTTTTTTTAAATTTAAAACCAAAGTACCCAACTGTTTTTGAAAAAAAATTTATGGGACCAAATGGCAGCTATTCCGCATCGAACAAAAAAAGAATCACGTAAATCGGATCAGTAATCTCGGCGTAATCGGTGTACATACATAGAAAAAAAAAAACATACCGGCCGAATTGAGAACCTCCTCGTTTTTGAAGTCGGTTAATTAAACGTTAGTTCGATTGTATTTTCTACATGTAAATGAAATCGTCATACTTAAGTGATTTTATTAGTATTTTGTAGAAGTATTCGAACTGTTGTATTTAACTGTCTTTATAAACGTATTCAATATGAACAAAATCTATTAAGAACTTATTAAATAAGAATTAAATCCCCACATACGATTTTGTGTTACATACATGTAAATATATTTAAAAAATGTTGCATGAATTATTAATTTTGTTAGAAGTCCATACGTATAAAATCAAACAATCCTGTTCCAGTTTTTTATAAAGGCGTGAGTTTATTATACCAAAGTAATTACATACAGGTAGCTATATGTAGCTACTTACATTAGTATTTAAAACACATAATTTTTTTAATTTTTGATTTTAACATTATTATAAATGTTTAAAAATTACTTAGTAATTAAAATATAATAAAAGTAGAAAAATTTCACGTCCTGAGGCAGGAATCGAACCCGCGACCTTTCGCAATCCGGGCGACTGCTCTGACCACTGAGCCACCCAGGACTTGGGATATCCCTGTGAAATTCTTCTAGTCTATATGTATTTGCGTTTATGAGCTAACGTCCACCCTACAATGTAGAAATATTCTATTTGAATTTTTTCTAGTTTTATTATATTTTAATTACTAAGTAATTTTTCAAACATTTATAATAATGTTAAAATCAAAAATTAAGAATATTTGAAAGCACTGCCTCAACTTAACCGAATCGTAGGTATTTGTAAAAATACTCGTTTCGGATGTTGAAATAGAATATTTCGACATTGTAGGGTGGACGTTAGCTCATAAACGCAAATACAGATAGACTAGAAGAATTTCACAGGGATATTCCAAGTCCTGGGTGGCTCAGTGGTCAGAGCAGTCGCCCGGATTGCGAAAGGTCGCGGTTTCGATTCCTGCCTCTGGACGTGAAATTTTTCTACTTTTAGTATATTTTAACTACATAAATTTTGATTATTACAAATATAACATCAGATCAATCATTAATCATAAAAAGAGATCAGATACTAGATACACAACTTGTGTCTTTAACGTATCCATTTTCAATTGAATTTTTGAAGTATTTTTTTTAACATTATTATAAATGTATGAAAAATATATTTAAGTTTGGTATCACCTATAGGTATACACATTATACTAAAATATGGTTTTATAGATTTCGGAATTACTATAAGGTAAATACTATAATAAAAGCAGAGTAAAAACTACTCACGTATTATGTACTTATACCAAATATAAGCACATTCAAAATAAGTAGGTATTAGGTAAGTATTTACATACTTTACAATTTACATAGATACACATCTCTTAATTAACTTCCAATTTCGAAATATTGGTGTCACATGAAGCAACATGAATAGAACGTGACAAATCTGCTAAGTGCTAAGTCGTTGGTGTGACTATATTGGTCGCACGTTCTACCTGTCCAAAGCCCGAAATGCTGTTTGACCGGTTCTCCCGCTCGCACTCGTGGGCCATTATCTCTCGCAAATTCCCTCCCACTAGCCGGTTAGGTCGCCCACCACACATACCGTTCAACGGTCAGATTTTATCCCCAAGTGATACACTGTTGTCACACAACAAACAGCGATTCATCACTCTCAGTTCAAAACAAACCAGTTCAAACAAAAAGTAGTGTCAAACAGTTTAAAATAGTGCAGTACGATTACATAATATAATAATTAAATAATATCTTTGTTCAATATAATGAGTGATCTATGGTGTTGTGTTTATTGCATAAAACTAGTATGAATCAAATTTTGGAAAACATGGAATCGCTACCCAAACAATTTGTTTTGGCAATGCGAACACTGTTCGATATTATGGACGACAAACATTCCGGGTATGTGAAACTTACAGATATTGAAAACCGTTGGCGCGATGATCGCACGAAAGGCCTTCCACGGGGTGTTATAGAAAGCCTTCAAAAAGTTGCATCGCATGACGGTTTACTTACTTTTGAACGGTTTTGTACTGGTCTCAAGATATGTCTTCTACGAAATCAAGTAGAAAAAGCATCAAATAAAGTAGAAAGACTGACAAACAATGTAGAAAACTCAGTTATTCATACACAAACGCTAAATCAAGTGCACCGTCCTCCTTCCGCCCCTTTATTAGATGTTGATGAACCACAAAATTTAGATACGAATTGGAATCTAATGAAAACATCTGAAAATTCGACTCAACACAGAACTATTAGTATGCCCCAGTTAATAACACATAAAGATCAGTCAATCCCAGACCAACGACATCATGGACCATCTACTGTGGCTTCTAAACACGAGTCTCACCGAACTTATGATGGCCCTCCAAAACCGCCGAGACTAGAAAAGGTTGTAGCTGATCGTAAGGACACTTCGAGAACGGGCTACAAGACTGACGATGAAAATGCTTTCAATAATGAAGTCATTAAGATAGACAATAAGATAGACTTTGACGAAATATCAAGAACTGTAGAAGAACAAAGTAGAGGTCTTGGAGACGGCCGATCATCGAATGAAACCCAAACTAATTTAAGACGTGTATCACGCCGTCGAGAGCCTCGTAGACATACTTTGCATAATGGAGTTGACTACAATCTTCTAAAGCGTATGAAACAGATCGAACAGGAGAAAGACGTCTTATTACAAGGCTTAACAGCTGTTGAAGAAGCACGGGAGTGGTATTTGAAACAGCTGACTGAAGTACAAGAAAAAATGCGTTGTGCTGGGCGAATGGGCGCGTATGTGGTAATTTTTTTATTTAATTATGAGACCGCCCTTACTCCGTTCGAAGGTAATAGAGGCCGCTTTCGTAGTGCGACTGCTACACTTGATGTGCTGTCGTGTGAACATAAAAACAATGTCGGTTTTTCATTAACCCTAATATTTAAAAACGATAAAATTGCGAATACTATCGAAAGCTCGTGGTGAGGGGTAGATAAAACCGATATAGGGTCGCGACGACAATATAGGTACGACAACAAATTAAAACATGGGCTATATTAGTTCATAGAAATGTTATGCAACTTTGAAATACCTACATCTTATTTATTTGATAATTTCATGACATATGTTATATTTTATCATAGAAATGTTATGAAATTATCAAATGAATAAGATATCGGTTATCGTGCCAAAAACTACCCTATGTTTTTCCCAGAGTCTCAAACTATCGCCTTACCAAATTTCATCTAAATCGGTTCAGCGGTTTAAGCGTGAAGAGGTATCAGACAGACAGACACACTTTCACATTTATAATATTGTTATGGATTTCCAGATTTTCATTTTTAAACGTAATTAAAATTGTTGTTGCTTAATTTTAATTTAGTTTAAGTCATATGCTATTCTGTTGTCTAACTTAATTTAGTTCTTCTTTTTTATCAGGACTAGCGCGACTAAGTTGAATTCAGTGTTACCACAGAATAAATAAAACAGGTTAGGTGTTCCCCGTCTAGTGAATTCATAAAAATAAATAACAAAGGCATTTATAAATAAATTATTTTTCGAAAATTGATAAATATTTCAGTTTTTAAAACTCTTCTGATAGTAATTAAAGGTGTGTGACCTTAACTTCGTGCTTTTCAAGAACCAAGACGGCGGTCGTAACTTTTTTATATAAATTTTAAATACCTGTATTTTTTTTTTGGGTTTCGTTTTGGAGGTCTTCATTCGGAAATCCAAGATGGCGGACGCGACTTTTTTTTAAAAAATCAATATGGGTATCATTTTTGTGGTTTTCAGGGGTCCTGATTCTGAATACAACACCAATTTCAAGATCCAAGATGGCAGACGCGATTTTTTTTAAACAATCAATATGGGTATCATTTTTGTGGTTTTCTGGGGTCCTGATTCTGAATAAAACATCAATTTCAAGATCCAAGATGGCGGACGCAACTTTTTTTTATAAAAAAAGCATTACGTAGAAGCATATTCATTTCTGTAGTATTCAGGGGTCCCGATTCTGATTACAACATTTATATTGAGATCCAAAATGGTGGACATGACTTTTAATACAAAATCAATACGGGTATCATTTTCGTGGTTTTCAGGGGTCCTGATTCTGAATACAACACCAATTTCAAGATCCAAGATGGCGGATGCGACTTTTTTTTAAACAATCAATATGGGTATCATTTTTGTGGTTTTCTGGGGTCTTGATTCTGAATACAACATCAATTTCAAAATCCAAGATGGCGGACGCAACTTTTTTTTATAAAAAAAGCATTACGTAGAAGCATATTCATTTCCGTAGTATTCAGGGGTCCCGATTCTGATTACAACATCTATTTTGAGTTCCAAAATGGTGGACGTGACTTTTAATACAAAATCAATACGGGTATCATTTTTGTGGGTTTTCGGGTTCCGATTCCAAATAAAACATTTGTTTCGGGATCCAAGACGGCAAAATATTGATTTTTATAAAAAATATGCGACCGCCATTTTGGATCTTAAAATTGATGTTGTATTCAGAATTAGGATCCCAGAAAACCACAAAAATGATACCCATATTGATTGTTTATAAAAAAGTCGCGTCCGCGATCTTGGATCACGAAATTGACATTGTATTCTAAATCGGAACCTCCAAATACTACGAAAATGATACTATTGAGTTTTTATTAAAAGTTGCATCCGCCATCTTCAATCTTGAAATTGATGTTGTATTCAGAATCAGGACCTCAGAAAACAACAAAAATGATACCCATATTTATTATTTATAAAAAAGTCGCGTCCGCCATCTTGGATCACGAAATTGACGTTGTATTCTAAATCGGAACCCCCAAATACTACGAAAATGATACCTATATTGAGTTTTTATAAAAAAGTTCTGAATACAACATCATGAAATTAATGTTGTATTCAGAATCAGGACCGAAGAAAACCACAAAAATGTTACCCATATTGATTGTTTAAAGAAAAGTCGCGTCCACCATCTTGGATCTTGAAATTGATGTTGTATTCGGAATCAGGACCCCTGAAAACCACGAAAATGATACCCGTATTGATTTTTATAAAATAATATTGTGTCCGCCATTTTGAATTTTTAAATTGATGTTGTGTTCAGAATCAGGATCCCCGAAAACCACGAACATGATTCCCATATATTTTTTTTATAAAAAAAGTTACGTCCGCCATATTGGATCTTGAAATTGATGTTGTATTCAGAATGAAGACCACTGGAAATCACAAAAATGATAGTGTATTTTGAATTTCGAGATCCAAGATGACGGACGTGATTTTTTAAACAATCATGTTTATAAAAAAAGAGATATTTAGACATAGAACGTGTACAACAGAATAGCGAATAGCTAAATTGTGTAACTAAAACCAATTTATTCCTGTCAGATTATAATTTAATTTAAGTAGGTACTCATCCCCTAGAAACATATTTTTGGAGTCGGTGCTTCACTTTCTATTGTTTTTGGAAACCACTTAGCACCAACTCCAAAAATATGTTTCTAGGGGATGAGTACCTATTTAAATTAAATTATTTTATCCTTTTCAGTTTTTTGAAGTCGGTTTTAATTTTTGTTTAAAATTTTTTTTTCTCAATTTTTAGTAATAACTTTCTAAGGTCGAAGCTAGATGGGTGATCGTCAACTTATATTGTTTCCTACTATCGTATCGTTTCACTAAAAAGTCATAGGAAAGCAAAAATCCGTAATTTCGCATTTGTAGACGACTTAATGATTATAGTTTTTTTTTATTTAAAACCAAACTACCAAACTCATTTTGAAAAAAAATTCATGGGACCAAATGGCAGCTATTCCGCATCGAACAAAAAAAGAATCACGTAAATCGTATCAGTAATCTCGGCGTAATCGGTGTACTTACATAGAAAAAAAAACATACCGGCCGAATTGAGAACCTCCTCGTTTTTTTAGTCGGCTAAAAATTAAGTTTACTTCTGTCATTTTAGTCCGTTACAGAATGGGTAACGCAATATGACAGCACTAAACCTTATTTTAGTTAAGTTTATAGTCTAGTTTGTGCGAACAGAATCGCGACCTGTCAAACTATTTGATGTCGATTATTATATTATATTTATATTTTTAATCGTTCCGTGCCGAGAGTATGTCTAGCTGGATTATTGTTTAGATAGGTTTATTCTGACTTAACCGACTAGAATTCTTGGTATCATTTTCGTGTATATTTTTTTAAAAAAAATTCTTGGTATCATTTTCTTGTATATTTTTTGAAATAATATCTCCGACATCTTGAGTCGTCATCATGTTTTCGGCGCGTTTCGCCTTTATAGAATTATTAATTACTGATAAAAAAATATCAATGCCCAAAGCATAAATCTCCGTAACTATGAATGTAGATATACTCCATTTTTTTCATTAATCCCCGAGTTGTAAACAAAAATGCGACTATGATTAGCGCGGCAACGCGGCGCGTATATATAGTTATATTGTATAATTAATATTAATATCCAGGTGTGGGCCCGCGCTTATGAAACCGCTAGAGATGGGAAAATCCTGAGTGCCGACATGTCCGAAATAGTTACTTTGTACTTATTTCAAAATAACAACTATTATTTAAATAAGTATAAGTCACATAAGTGTAACCATCTAGCAATATATTTGCCATTTGAACCCATTCTACTCTTACAAATAAAATAAAGACGAAATTTCATCTGATACAAATAACAATAAAATAGCCGATAGGGGCCGAAGCCTAACCTGAGAACACTTGTAACTAACATTTTTAATAACATGTGTGGTTTCGACTTTTTATTGAAAAGAGAGGATCAAAAAATGTATGAAGCCTGGGCTTAAAATAATTATAATGTTAAACAGCAATCCCAGCTATATAGAATGAAAAGTACCTACCTACTACTTATTTAGAAATTTTCATGAATTTAAAAATATTTTATAGCTCCTTGTTTATTTTTAAAACATGAAAAATGCCACATTGTAGTTGATTTTTACAGCTAGTCACCCCCTGAAATACAAAGAGACTTTTTTTTTATGGACTGTTGCTGTTGGTCTCAGATGGCATGGCGTGTTGCAGCAATGCGGCTTTAAAAAAGAGTAATGTGTATTACGTTGGACCAGTGGATTGTTAAAAGTTTACGAGATTTCTGTAAGTTTATTGTTTGTTTACATCTCGGGAATTAATGAAAAAAATGGACTATACATACAGGGTGGTGCCGTCAATGCGACAATAAATTTAAACATGGGTTATATAATAATTAGTGCATTGAAATGGTTTGCCACTTTCAAAAATATCCTATTCATTTGATAATTTCATGACATTTGTATGGAATAGTGTATCGTTGGCAGCATTATAAAGTTATTATTATTTTTCAAGAAAACGTCCACAAATTAAAATAGTTAAGCTTATAAACTAAAATAATTAAATAACATGGTTGTGCGACTAGCGCTAGTCCTGAGTTTGCCTCACGCTCGCTGCAAAAAACGGTTTTCCTTCGAGATTTTACGAAGCAAAAGAGCTATTTTGCTGCTGGAGAGGCGAAAAATATTTTTTTACGTTAGGTATAATATTTTTTTATTTAAATTATAGTTAACTATTAGTTTTTATAGGTATTAGGAATTATTTATAAACGTAAACGACAATGTTTAGCGTGATATTAATCTAAAATAAATAACTGAGTACGTAAATTACCATATATTTTTTTTTTGCAAACAAAGTATGGCGAATGGAGGCAAAAGCCTCCATTCGCCGTCGCGACATTGTCGGCATTTCCTTCAAGAAGACACAGAGCGATACATGTATCTACGATACAAGAAAGCGTCACGTGGTGGTGTTACGGCCCAAACTCCTCATGTTTTTATCCATATAGGAAGGCATGTGCCCAGCTCTGGGACGTATAGGCTGGTGATGATTCTGATGATGATGTTTTATTTTTATTCAAATATTATTTATAGAATACTTTTAAAAAGAATTTTACAATTTTGAATTTTTGACAACATAAAGTTTTTATACCTATGACTATGTTAACATCTGAAGGGCCTAGACAAGATGCCTTTCGATAATCGCTATCGCTATCGCTAAGCGGAAAATGTATGGGATTTCACATGAGACATCGAACGACTTTCCATCATAAATGTCAAATTCCATACATTTTTCATTTCGCGATAGCGATTGTCAAATGGCATCTTGTCTCGGCCTTCAGGTTTATTATTATTATAGGTGCCCGCTTGCTATGCTTTGACAGCCTGTAGATTAATGCCGTAGTCCAGTGTCGAATTGACTAATAATTATATTTACTAAGTTTTTTACATTAAAAAAATATGTAATCCAGTAACTTTCGCAGGCGTCCACAGAATGCGCAGAGAGGGAAAACCAAGAAACATTGATTTTTATTTTTATACACAAGTGGCCTCCCACGGCTCCACACACGTGGATGTCGGTTTCCGGTTGGTTCGCCGTCTTCTACTTATAGAATCCTGGCCATGATAAGTTTGCCTCGCAGAGATCGCTTTTAGCGATTAAATAGGTCATTTTACAAATCATATTTTGCGATATTTCGTCTGAGACGTTGTGCAATAAACTCTTACATTAAATAGTTGAAAATTTTTGTATTTACATTACATTGATATGCGTCTCACGTACTTTCTTCGTAGCGGAATTTACCTTACTTCATATACCCACAGATCTGTTCTGTGTATCTTAATTATATGTACTTATTTTAATTCTATGTTTTGTGCTAGGAGCCATGGAGTGAAGCGCATCAAGAAAGGCTAGAGCTGCTCCGGGCACGCGTACTGGAGCTGAACCGTCAGTTGGGTGCTCTGGCGGCAGGCTGGCGACACGGCCACCTGTCTCTACACATGAACCTAGCCTTACCAGCGACCGCATTCATTGCACCACGGCCTCCCAATAATGCTGCTGTTCTCAGGTCTCAGAATCGTATGCTCGCAGAGGTTTGTGTTTGTATCTATCCTAGTAAAAATAATTAATAATTTTGGCTAAAGATGCCTGTGTATGAGCGCCTACACGACGCAATGTGAGGCAAAATCGTGCGTACGGTCTCAAACATTTGTAATTATGTTGTTAATTCAAGTAATGAATCGAATTTTAGCACCTACTAGGTTTATCTTATTTACAGTGGGGGCCCTGTAGCTAAAGAAAAAAATGGAATAGAGATTCCATAAAGTATCCACAGTTATTAGAAAGTGGTCCTAATATTTCAAAGTTCTTAAATTACAAGAAATAGTCATATAAAATTAAGATTTCCAATCAATGAATTTTTACATGGCGATTGTCGCTTAATCCTTTAACGCACAGGCGTCATAAATGTATGTAAGACATGGACAATTAAAATTTAATTGTGGCTGGTATGTCGGGCTTGGAAAGGTAAAAAAAAGCTCGTGGTACCGGGCATTTTGATAGATTCTAACAAGTATTATTGTCACTAAGGCGAGTGTTTGGCGGGATTTAGTGGTGTCAGACAAGATTTTTATGACAATAATTAAAAGTTGTGTTGGAACGAACGATGTGTTACAAAGTAGTTTATAAACCAAGTGTTTGTGTTGACGTACAACTAAAAGGTTATTAGAATAAAAGTAATAGTGGTGTGAAAGACGATGAGATTTTTTTGAGGCTATCCACCTAGTCGAATAGCATCATATGGAGACTGTCTTTATATATTTCGCATCACATTCTTCCAAAGTGCATTGAAATGTGTAACACCAGCATTTCAATGCAATACCTAAAGACGTACTTAAGACACGGCTGTATGGGTATTAGTTCACTTTGCCTTCCCATTACAGGTAGAATGAACCAAAATAAAAAATAGTGTCACTAAATGTCACTGTCACTTAAAGCGACTGGCTGGAGTGTTTGGCGGGTTTTTGTGGCGTCAGTGAAAATTTTTATTACAATAATTAAAAATTGTGTCGGAGCGAACATTGAGTTATAAAAGCGGCGTAGTTTTATTATTCAAGTGTTTGTGTTGACGTGCAACTAAAAGATTATTAGAATAAAAGTGATTATGGTGTGAAATACGATGAGAACTTTTTTGTGGTTATCCATCTCATCAAGTAGCACATAAAGTGACTGTCATCATATATTTCGTGTCAAATACTCCCAAGAAGCATTGAAATGTGTTACGCCAGCATTTTATGCAATAAAAGAAGAAATAAAGAAATACTGAAGAAATGGCTGTATAGGCATTAGTTCCCTTTGCCTACTCTTTATAGGGAGAATTAACCAAATAAAAAAGCGACTGGCTGGAACTCAGACTGACCAAAGAGGCTAGAATCATCATCATCATCATTTCAGCCGAGAGACGCCCACTGCTGGGCATAGGCCGCCCCCAAAGATCTCCATACCGATCGGTTCTGCGCTATCCGCATCCATCGGCCTCCCGCGACCCTCACCAGATCATCGGTCCACCTTGTGGGAGGCCTACCAACGCTGCGTCTCCCGGTACGCGGCCGCCACTCGAGGACCTTTCCGCCCCAACGGCCGTCAGTCCTTGCAATGTGGCCTGCCACTTGAGGCTCGCAATTCTTCGGGCTATGTCGGTGACCTTAGTTCTCTGTCTGTTAAGGGTGACAGGACCCAATTGAAGAATTATAGACCCATTACGCTCCTGAGTCATGTTTACAAGTTATTTTCGAGAGTTCTAACGAATCGTCTCGCACACAGGTTCGACGACTTCCAGCCTCCCGAACAAGCCGGATTCCGAAAAGGCTTTAGTACCATATACCACATACATACGCTGCGGCAGGTTATACAGAAGACTGAAGAATACAACCTGCCATTATGCTTAGCGTTCGTGAACTATGAGAAAGCCTTCGATTCTGTCGAGACCTGGGCCGTGCTTCAGTCACTCCAGAGATGCCAAATAGACTATCGGTACATCCAAGTGCTGCAGTCACTGTACGAAAACGCCACTATGTCAGTCCGCCTGCAGGACCAAAACTCGGAACCAATACGTCTTCAGCGAGGTGTGAGACAGGGCGACGTTATATCGCCGAAACTGTTCACTGCCGCGTTGGAGGATGTGTTTAAGCTTTTGGACTGGAGAGGACTTGGCATCAACATAAACGGCGAGTACATTACACACCTTCGTTTTGCGGATGATATCGTAGTCATGGCTAAAAACCTGGAAGACTTGGGCACGATGCTCGGCGACCTCTGTAGAGTCTCCCAACAAGTGGGTCTTAAAATGAACATGGACAAGACGAAAATAATGTCGAATTCCCATGTCGTACCCACTCTGTAAAGGTTGGAAGCTCTACACTGGAAGTTGTTGACGAATATGTTTACCTGGGACAAATAGTCCAACTTGGTAAGTCCAACTTCCAGAAAGAGGTCAATCGACGGATCCAACTCGGCTGGGCAGCGTTCGGGAAGCTTCGCAGCATATTCTCGGCCCAACTACCGCAGTGTCTCAAGACGAAAGTCTTTGATTCGTGTATGTTGCCAGTGATGACTTACGGAACTGAGACGTGACCGCTTACAATGGGCCTAATAAGAAGGCTCAATGTCACCTAAAGGGCAATGGAGAGGGCTATGCTCGGGGTTTCTCTGCGTGATCGAATCAGAAATGATGAGATCCGCAGGAGAACTAAGAGAACAATGAACATAGAGAATTAAATACAACCACTACGTAACTGGACTCGACACGTCTGTATACACATTACTGAATTTTGTCAGAAAATAACAGTAAAAATATTTTTTATTATGATTAATTAGTTATACCATTTCCACGTTTCGAATTACTGATTGGATGGGATATATATTTTAATTTTTTTGCTCCTATTACACGGCCCATTCTGTATGGGCAAGCAAATAAACGCACTTTCATTGTTTAAACATAAATTATTTATTTATAATACCTATATGAAAATTAAACACAAAATTAAATTTTTTATTACTAATTATACCACAAAACACACCGATTTATTGAGTTTTTATAAAGTTTTATGACATTACTCGATAAATTATTATTACATCAAGCATAAAATGTACTCTTTGGGCACTACAAGTTGGTGCCGTCAACACGAAAATAAATTGAAACTTAAGGCCTTTATTAGTTATTAGAAATGTTTCGCCGTTATTTATCAAAAACATCTTATTCATTTTACAATTTCTTGACATTTGTATGAAATAATGCAGCCAATGTTTATATTATTTCATACAAATGTCATGAAATCGTCAAATGAATAAAATGTTTTTGAAAGTGGCAAACCATTTCTATGAACATAAAAAGCCCATGTTTCAATTTATTGACGTATATTGACGGCACCACCCTGCATAAAAATAGCACAAGGATAATTATTATTAAAGACAAACACTAATTTAAATCCCCTACATAAGTTTTAAAATCGATACTTATGTAGGTACGACGTATTTTTGATAGATAAGAACTGTGTGGCGTTTAATGCTATACTAACAGAAATATAACTTTCTTTCAGGAAGTAAACAGAAAAAATGAAAGAATATCAGTTCTAGAAAGAGAGAAATCAGCACTCATGAGAGAACTACTACTTCAAAGAAACAGATCAAAATTAATGGAATCATTTTCATAATTTTTGCGATTTATTATGCGTTCGATCGCACAAACAACTGCAGGCGTATGGCAGGCGTACCTACTGAGACAAAATCACCGGCGGCGGTGCCGGATTGTAACCGGCAAGCCACCGGCAAGTTTGTGTTTATGATATACGGAGCTAGCACGTAAACTGCGCCTCTTTGTGCCCGGCCCGACCACAGACATTAAAGTGCGTCGTTCTTATCTTGCAATCGGCCAGCATCGCTGTTTAGTTATTCTGTGCCGGTAGACCAGGCTGAAATCGGCAGGTGTGGACCCAGCCTAAGAGTCGGGACTCGACATTTGTCTCTTTCTATCTCCTTTAGACAGACTGAGATAAAAATCGCTAAGAGAGTCTTAGCGCTAAGCAAAAGTTTTTGAAAACGAGAAATAGTATCCTAAAGTATTTGGGTACTATGCACAGATTAGAAAGAGTATGTGTACTATGGAGCTATACACAGATTAATGATTTAAGTATCTACGATAAAGTTATGATGTTAAGGTAAGGTAAGTTTGTTATTCATGGCAAAGGTTTTCTTTTTAAAAAAACATTCTGCCAGCGTCATGTCAGCGTGAGAATACAAACAAAAAACGAACAAAGTTAGGTAATCAGGACTCAGGACACGCCTGCCTGAAGCAAAGGAAAAACATTGTTATGATCTAAACTACAACTAAGCTACATACAGAAAACTAAAATACCTACAATAATATTATTTACACAACAATACATATGAGCGGCAAAAGGGATGAGAATGCATGGGACCAATAACTAACAGCTGATGTTCCATATTATAATTCGTAAAATTTAGCTTGATCGCTGAGACAGATGTCAAAGTAACATTCCTAGGGATGGGACAGTCAGAATAAAATTATCGATTCGATTCGGTGTAAAGAAATAAAACACGAAGAATACAAAATATCATATTTTTATTCATTGAAAAGTACACATCCCAAATCAATATCTTCGTCGGAATCGGATTTTATAATGATTTTATGTAGTTTACACTAAACTCAATATCATTTAATGTAAATATTATATGCGAAGATTAACTGTTTGTAGTCTGCTCAGTCGTATATCGCGTACAACACTATCTATTCTTGCAATCCCGTCAATAAAGTATGATGTTTTCGCAGGAAAAATTTACCGATAAAAAAATCGGAACTTGCTAGGCATGATGTCGATGACAGCTGTGTCGCAGCGATCAAGCTAAATTTTACGTACTTTATGAAGATACACTTACGCAGTGATTACACACTTACGCTAAGATTCCTTACCAACCTAACAAGTTTCAATGCTACCAACAAGAAACCAAATGTGAGGTTCCCTGATAAAAAATAACGAAAAAATCGATATTGAATTTTTATCTCTTTTTTATCTCTTTATGGATTTTTCGTCTCTTTTTTTATCTAAAAAACCACCTAGAAGTAGGATTAGTTGATGTAATTTATTGTAGCTGCTTGCAGTCTTAAAAAATAATACATTAATTAATTTTAAGTTAGGTTATGATACAACGTGCTCCTGTTGATATCCCGTACCTTTAAGGTAATGAATAAAAATAATGTAGAGTAAGAAACATAGTCAGGCCGCCATCGCTCTCGAAAAGTAGCTACTGCCCCCGGAACGAACACACGCACGTTGAACGTTTCCCGCGCAAAACGCAGCGATACTCACGGTTGCGTATTTAATTGCGAACTACTTCAGAAAGCTACATTCTACTTGTACTCGAATAAAATAATATTACCTACTATAAGATGCCATAAATATTAATAGGCTATATTATATGTGGTAGCTAGTTAATACTTTATTGTTGTTATTTTGTTTGTGTGTTTGATTATAACGCTGTAAGCTATCCTAAATAATTAAATAAATAAAGAATAAAAATTCTTCGTTTTATGGAGGGCTGAATTACACCTCACTGGAGACTTTTAACGTGGAAGTTTTTTTTTGATAAAGTCTCAATCTCAATAAACGGGCCGGGAAGCAGTTTAATGAATGTAATACAAAAAAATGATTTTATTCCACCTTGACCCTGTTTTTCAAAAGATTATTCATTAAATAATCTTTTGAAAAACAACGACGAACACGACTAGCGAATATTTTCGACACTAAAATTTAATAACCGTGAACTGACCGTACAAAGATGAATAAACATCGATAATTAAAATTAAGTGACCGGCTTTCTACGCATTCTCTTCATTGCATTAGATGCATAAATAATATTTATATCTTACTTCAGTCGTTTATTTTAATACAAGTTTTTAGTACAACCCTTATGTTAGTGCTCGATGACTCACTCACGCGGTGTGCGCGGGATTCTCTACTCTCGGCACGCGTTGGAGAGATTTTTTTTTTTTTCGCAGTTTCTAAGATGGCTAATAATAATAATCCTAGTAGGCTAATATAACGATAGTATTTCAGCTTTTGTATTAAAGTTACGTATCTGTACTAATATTATTCTGTGACATAGTTCAAATGTATAGTTTCAAAGATAAGGAAGTTCTACTCAATAAAGTTCCATTCTGTTGTCATTTTAGTCTATTACTTTCACCCAATGTTGCCTGGAAGAGATTGCTTGTTAGGCATAAGGTCGCCTTAGGTATTATTTGTTTTCTTCTCTGCTTTTTATGTTTTTCTTTTATCCTCGTGTGCAATAAAGCATATTTGTATTGTATTGAATTATATAAATTAATGGAAAAAAAAACATTTGCTAAGTATTTATTCTTATATGTGGTCTCATTAATACCCTAGATGTAAGGGATATCCACAGGAACACGTTGTATATGACATACTTAGATCATAAGAACAAGATAGACAGGACAGGACAAAACGTTTGGAGCAATCAAGTGAAGCCGCTTTTTCGGTCTGTGTATCTACCTACTACATGAATTCCAACGTGTGTAATGCTGCAAGTTTTTGACTGTTTAACCCGACTTTTGGTAATGTAAATTAGAACGTATCGTCGGCTATAAATTTTCGTTTTAATTCTCGACTTTATATTTTGACTTCAAAAAGAATTATTGTGTTTATCTTTTGTAGTTTTATTTATTATTATTTTTAGCCACTTCATTGCGTCTGGCGTCACTATTTGGCATCATTTTCTTACGGCCTGATCACGGGAACGGGCGGCAGCGGCGGGCGGCGGCGCGACTGGCAATAGCGTGAAATTCGCGGCGGGGGAATGTTTGTTCCACCGCTCGCGTCGCCGTCGCCACCGCCCGTTCCCGTGGCCAGGCCGTTAGGGAACGTTTTTCGGCGACTTGCAGCTTCCCAAACATATTTATTACCTACTTCTCCATAGTATAACCAAGGATGTTATAAGAATATTATTTCTTCCATGGAATAACTAAAAAACTATTTGCCTATAACAGAACTACTGCTTCTTCAATATTTCTTTATTAATGACATACTTACTAATTTACTATTCAATCGGTAAATCATCATCATCATTACAGCTTTCAAAATTCAAATTCAAATCGACTGACTGACTGAATAACTGATATGTATCAACTGATGATGATCCGGGATGTTCCGGGCGTCGTTGCTACAAAATCCTTTTGAAGTATGGGTATCCACTAAGAAAGGGATTTCCAAAAATTTCGACCCTAAGAGCGTGAAAAAAATGTTGGGTGACGCCGCGATCAAAGGCTCAATTCAATCTATTAACCGACTAAAAGATTATTAAAATAAAAGTCATTATGGTGTGAAATACGATGAGAACTTTTTTATGGTTATCCACCTCATCAAGTAGCACGTAAAGAGACTGTCATCATATATTTCGTGTAAAATACTCTCAAGAAACATTGAAATGTGTTACGCCAGCATTTTAATGCAATAAAAGAAGAAATAAAGAAATACTGAAGACATGGCTGTATGGGCATTAGTTTCCTTTGCCTTCCCTTGGAGAATTAACCAAAAAAAGCCAATAGATTGGGGCTTAAGTACTTGTATCCAATGCCAATAAATTAAATTATTAAAAAAAGGCCCACAGATTAGAAAGGGAGAAACAGCCGTTGGAAACAACCGAACAAAGGTACCTCCGTTAGTGGATGACATGACCATACGCTTTTTCCCATTTTGTAGAACAATGTTGTCTCTGTGTTACCTAGCTAAATTATGGTTTTCAATATGTCGTCCTGTCATCCATCACAAAAACGCCATTTTTATCTAACACGTTGAACAGCTAATAATTGTCGTTACAGATCATTTATTAACTTTTTTAATTGTATTCTTTCAGGTTTCATCCATTTCTTCAGCCGGATTGTGTGTAGCAGAAAGCTGTGATTTACAAGACATTGCAGTAACTATTTTCTGATATTGTGTGCAGATTTTAAGGTATGTTCGGATAAATATTTTATTAATTTATATAAGGTTATTATTTACTTTGGATTTATTTATGTATTCCATTTGCAGGACATGTATAAAATTAATTGTTGCATTCCTGGATGCACATCCACTAACGCCACAGTGAAACTTTATAAATTTCCTGCTGATTAATTGATTTATCAAGCATGGAAAGAAGTTTTACTTAAAAAGTATCCCTCCATATTATTGCGACTAGACCGAAATGGTCGATGTCAACAATGGTGTTGTGGCCTCCACTTTGAGGCTAAATACTTGAGGCCCAATGGCAATAGAGTAAAGTACTCCATACCCTCTCTATTCTCACCATGTGAAATT
The DNA here is from genome assembly GCA_947347705.1 of Nymphula nitidulata. Lineage (NCBI taxonomy): Eukaryota > Metazoa > Arthropoda > Insecta > Lepidoptera > Crambidae > Nymphula > Nymphula nitidulata. Next base: position 17,047,625 of record OX374618.1, on the reverse strand, counting down.
CGTTCACGAAAACCTACTCATCCCATTACACTTAGTAAGTACCTATATATTATGATAAATATTTTTTAATAATTCTGACTGAACTACTTTAGATTAAGATTCTTATTTTTATTTTTTAAAAATTAGTCTAGACATATACTTTCTTACATTATTATCATGGTAGCTTTTCAAGTTATTAGAGTCAAGTCCAAATAATATTTAATTTGAAATCAACACCTGTGCATTTTAGATGACAAACAGTCATCTAAAATGTCCAGGTATTTTAGATGACTGTTTGGTTATAACTAAAATTTAAGAGAATAATGTAATTTGTTTTTATTTCACAGGTATGGATAGAGAAGATAATAACACAGCCAGCAAGCGAACATTGAGTTCAGGTAATTTTTACTATTAATTTTGACCTTAAACTAAGATTACTCAATGGGAATAATTAAAATACCTATTTGATATTTCTACTGAAAATTAATATGAGTGATGTTTATCAAGTTGATTGCCAATCCATTGTAAAGATGTGCCAACTTGGAAAAAACAACTTGATTTAACTTAAGTTGAAATTCATGTAACTCGAGTTGAGTAACTCGAGTTATGTAGATAAAACTGAGTGAAATTTTTTTTACAAATATACCAAATATTTAAAAAAGTTACAAAATTAAAAAAAACAGATTCTACTTAAATGTGTATTGAAAGTATTTGGAACATTTATAAATTAATTGTGTATCATATATTATTGGATTTAATTGTCTTGTATTCAAATTCGACTCAGAGAGAATTCAACTCGAATTAATTCAAGTTAAGCACAATTCAAGTCAACTCAAGTTGGTAAATTGAGTTGATACATCACTAGTCTATTGCGATATTACAAACTTATGTGTCGCAATGGTGCTATAATAAAAAAATTTAAAAAAGGATATTTGTAATAAGGTTGTGACCTACAATTTATGTTTTAACATAAATTACTGCTTTTATCTCATTTAAATAATAATATGCATATAATATCCATCTGCGATGAGAACTATATTTTGTGCTTCTGCCTTTTACAGTTGAAGAACATAGTATCTTCAGTACAAATCATGACCATAACTATGGTCAAATAAAAAAAAAACCTAGATTGGTCAAATATGGTAAACGAAAAACTGATTTAATGTAGTTAATGTTGTATAGTTTGAAAATTACAGTAACTCTAAGTCATGTGCCTAACATTTGGGTGTGTTGAACTATCAGAAGTGAATGAGTATTTCATCTATTTTTGGTGTACCTATGTAGTACAGTCAACCACAAAAGTAGCTTGACACTATAATACCATGTCACACCAACTATTATAATAGTTGCTACCAAGTTATATTGATGCCATAGTTATTGTGACATGGTTCTAAAGTGTTTATTTACTTCTGTGGTCACCCGTACTATCATAAGTAAAACTTGTCTAATTTTAAATTTAGATATACTTTTGTAGTTTATTTGTTAGTATTTAGTTAATAAGTAGTTAGTGTAGAACTCTCTCTAGTTATGAAGAGTAATTTGTAGATATTTTTAATAGTTACAAATTTGATTTTCAGATTTTACTAACGATGTAGAAGTGACATCATCACAGACTGGCGTCACCTTGGACCATTATCAAGGTAAGTTATGAAATGTTCTTACAAAACATAAATGATTATTAAAGTGGTCAAGTGGTCTGTACCCCTTACAATAGTAGCTACTTGGTCAGGGGACCCGGGTTCGGATCTTTATAACTAGATGTTGTTTATATGATAAGTATGAGCATTTTTTTATGTGTCATGGATGTTTGTATGTTTATTTAGTATATTGCTAATATTTAAAGGTATACTTACCATCAGTATCTCTCCATTATCTATTATCCAGAGGAAAGGTAGTCAGTGAAATTACTGGGCATGGAAGGCATTTCATCTTAGGCCTCAGGATGACAACACAGTTGCAATACCAAGTGATTTTTATTGCAGGAATCCTTGTTATTGCTGTTGTCTATTGGTGGCGGTTACCACTTACCACCAGGTGGGCCGTCAGCCTTATTGTCATCTAGTTGTATGAAAGAGGTTGTGTTAGCTCAGCAATTAAATTCTTTATTGCTTTATATGCTCTTTTTGATGCTCACTTTGGGCTAGGTTATAGATGTGATGTGAGTGTATGAATATTATTATTATTAACTAGCTAAATTAATAATAAAAATAATAATTGTATAATTCCGTGTATCTTCAGGTGCTGGGACTTCCAAAGCTGCTACCATCTCCTCTTTAGTCACACCAGGTCCAATGACGTCTTTCGTGTCTACTGATGCTTCAGGTGCGGGGACATCTGACGCCGCTGACATCTCTTCATTGGCCATACCTGGTCCAATGGCAGCTTTTGAGGCTTCTGATGGCATTCAGGGTAAATTACTTTTACTTACAATAATTTTACCTTTCCGTTCGTACCACCAGGCTTTGTCCCACCAGTAGGACCCGTGGGGGCAAAAATTGTCTGGTCGGTTTGGTTGCTGTTAGGGCTTTTCTAAATTCACCTGACTAGCTACCACCGTCTTACCTAAGTCTTCCGCCATTACAATAATGTTGACAGCATTGTTGTGTACCAGCAGTTGGAGGTAAGATAGCCAGTTCCTCTGTGTTTAAAGAATCCGGGTGTACCTCGCTTCCATCGTCGACCTTATCTACACTTACCATCAGGTGCGAAAAAGTCCAAGAGTCGTTAAGATAAAAAAATGTTGATTCAGTAACAAAATGACATTGCTGGTGTTTACTACTAACTATGATTCTGTGTAATCTTCAGGTGCGGGGTCATCTGACGCCGCCACCGTCTTCTCATTGGCCACACCTGGCCCAGTGACAGCTTCCCAGCCTACTGATGGCATTCATGGTAATTAAGTTTTTATGAAAATGTTGCTCATGTAGAGAAATTACATTACTAGAGTATAGTACTAACACAGAGGAAAGGAACTAAATATGATTCTGTGTAATCTTCAGGTGCGGGGACATCTGACGCCGCCACCGTCTTCTCATTGGACACACCTGGCCCAGTGACAGCTTCCCAGCTTACTGATGGCATTCATGGTAATTAAGTTTTTATGAAAATGTTGCTCATGTAGAGAAATTACATTACTAGAGTATAGTACTAACACAGAGGAAAGGAACTAAATATGATTCTGTGTAATCTTCAGGTGCGAGGACATCTGACGCCGCCACCGTCTTCTCATTGGCCATACCTGGCCCAGTGACAGCTTCCCAGCCTACTGATGGCATTCATGGTAATTAAGTTTTTATGAAAATGTTGCTCAATTTTTTATGAAATTACATTACTAGAGTATAGTACTAACACAGAGGAAAGGTCTGACAGCCTTTGAAGCTACTGATGGCTTTCAGGGTTAATACTTTTAATGTCACTGTTGTAATATTATTCTACATGGCACCGGAGGAAGGTTTCCCATGCCAAACCCATTTATGAAACCTTTGCCGAGCCTCCCTGTGAGCATTTCTAACACTGATTCTGATGTACTTACTTCGTCATTGCAAGGCAATTTCACATTGTAAAAAAAGGGTTCAACAAACACTGCTTGTCCCTTATTGTTTTTTGTGTATTATTATGATGTTACTTATTTTGGTATTATTTACTGTATATTTAATTAAATATACAGGGTGGTGAGGTCAATGGGACTATAAATTTGAACATGGGCTATATTAGTCCATAGAAATGGTTTGCCACTTTCAAAAATATCGTATTCATTTGATAATTTCATCACATTTGTATGAAATTATGCAGCCAATGGTGTATTATTTCATACAAATGTCATGAAATTATCAAATGAATAAGATGTTTTTGAAAATGGCAAACCATTTCTATGAACTAATATAGCCCATGTTTAAATTTATTGTCGCATTGACGGCACCACCCTGTAAGTGTTGTAATGTTTTCGATTTTTATGAATTTTTAATATAATGATAGGGTGTGACTAGGGCTTGGTATTCGAATATTCGAATATTCGTATTATTCGAATATTCGCCTCATTTCATATTCGAATATTATTGAGAGTAGTATTCGAATATTCCGAATTTTTCGAATAATGATATTTCATAATAAAAATCAACATAACTATGAATGAATTTACCAAAAACGACAGATGATATAAATAGAAGTAGGCGACGAAGCGTTACTTTTTGAGTTAATTGAAAAACTACTTGAGTTAACTGTAAAATAAAACTTGATTTAATTTTGTTTCTGTCAGTTTCAAGAGAAACACATCTATTACAACGAAATTTTCAAAAGAAACTTCTAAACTCAAGCAGCAACGACGTCAATATCCATCTGCTACTTCGTCAGAGCATCGGGAAATTTACAAACTGGTTCGACATGACCTCCGAAAACTTCCACAGTAAATTATACCCTTCGCATGCATCTTGACCAGATCCAAAATATGAGAATTCTACTAGATCAACACTAACACACCACTTCACTGAGAGCCTGCCGGAAACCAAGTAGTCAGCCTAGACGAAATTGAGATAGGTCTTAGACAGCTAAAAACGGAAAACACGGAGAAGATGGAATCACGGCGGAACTTCAAAGCTCGTGGGTGAGCACTGCTGAAGGAGCTCCAAAAAATGTTTAATTCTGTCGTCTTTTATAGGAGAACTCTAGAATTGTGGGATAGGAGTGTGGTTGCCCTCTCCCTTAAAAAGGCGACAAGACGCTGCTGAACAACTACCATCCAATTTTACTCCTCAGCCTCCGCTACAAGCTATTTTCGAGGATCCTATCAAATAGAAATGCGCGAAGATTCGAAGAATTCCAGTCCCCAGAACAATCTGGGTTCCGGAGAAAATTTTGACTTCATCAAGACCTGGGCGGTTCTAGAATCTTTGATGCAATGCCAAGTTGATATATCTAAGTGAGGAAATGCTTTCACGATTTAAAGACTGTGACCATCCAAGTACAGAAGCAGCAGAGTTACCTATTTCGCATGTTCACAAGTGCATCAGAGGATTGAAAAACTACAAGATACTGTATTGTAACAGTTACAAATAAAGAAAGAAAATAATGAAAAATATATTGCCCGCCTGGCATTATCCCGCCTGGAGCAATATATTTTTTCATCGTTTTCTTTCTTTATTTGTAATTGTTACAATAAAGTAGGCGTGTTTAAACGCATCAAAAACATTAAAATGTGTTTACAAGATACTGAATTGGAACGGAAGGAGTATTAACATTAATGGCAAGAGAGATTTGCAGATGAAGTCGTCGATATAGCCGGAACACTGCAGGATCTGCAACAGATATTGCACGACCTAGCTAGCTGACTTATCTCAACGTATGTCTCTGGATGAACTTGGTGCTGTGGCGTGGACACTCACGGTAGAGCTGGTACAGCAGTTTTAAGTCGCTCCGCGATCTATAGAGAGGGTTTTCCTTAAAAGTTCACTGAAGAATCGAATTCACAGCAGAGAATCAACAGCCTACGAATGTATAAGCAGAAGTAGCAGCGGAGCGGCTTTGTTAGTGGCCGTCAGTAACTGGATCAGGCTAGCCAAAGATCGAGCCAAGTGATGTTCATATGGAGTGGCCTGATGATGATAAGAATGGTGAATAAATGTTTTAAAAACTTAGTTTTTCTTTTCAAATCAGTGATATTCCACTTTGATGTCAGAGAATTTTATAAAATCAACGAATTATGTGCTATATTTAGGTGATGATGATGTATTTTGTTCCTTAGATAAAAAGTATTCGAAATATTCGTATTATTCGAATAATTCGAATAAAATTTTTGGGACTATTCTAAATATTCGAATAGTAAAATTGGCCGAATATTACAAGCCCTAGGTGTGACACGCTTCGCCGAAGAATTTTTCTTTCGCCGACAAATCCAAATCCCTTTTTTTAAATACCAAACTATCCAACACTTCTTGGTTCATAAAAAAATAACCATGAACCTACTAGTAAGATCATTATTTCTATTGATTTATTTCAAGTGGTATTGGTGGAATGGATTTTGAATGTGTCGGCGAAACGTTCGTCGACGAAAACATCGTCGGCGAAGCGTTTTACACCCAATGTAGTGTAATGATTTTAGGTGTACATGAGTCTACCTTTATTTACAAGCCAGTAACATAAATAGTTATATAAATTAATAATTCTGTGTATCTTTAGGTGCTGGGACTTATGACGTCACCAACATCTCCTCATTGGCCACACCTGGTCGAATGACAGCTTCCGAGTCTACTGACGGCAGTCATGGTAAATAACTTTTTATGAAAATGGTGCTTATGTAAAGAAATTACGTTGCTAGTGTCCAGTACTATCTACCGGCCGGTAATTGACGACCGGCTGGCCGAGTAGTCGGTGCCCCTTGCTATAGAGGCTACTCGGTCAGAAGTCCCAGGTTACAATCCCGGTGGGAGCAAGTGTTTGTATGATGAGTATGAGCATTTGTTCATGAGTCATGGATATTTATATGTTTATTTAGTATATTTCTAATATTTATGTACATATTACATATTATAATTTTATTATTTCTCTGTTATCTAGTATCCATAACACAAACTCTTGATGATGCTTACTTTGGACTAGATAATAGGTGGGAGTGTATGAATATTATTATTACTATTATTCTGTGTTATTTTCAGGTGCTGGTACTTCTGTTGATGGAGCCTGTTCTTCCTGTCCGATTCTTCAGGGTATAAATGAAACTTTCGTTTGTTGCATTTGTCATAATTAAGGAATGAAAACAGTTTCTGTTACTAAAGTTTTAATACAAATAGCTATTATTATGCTTATTTGTTTAAAATTTGTAATTTTTATTGTAGGTACCAATGTGACCCCAAAGAAGATGAGGATAGTGAAATCTGTACAGACCTTGACACCGCGGTGTAAAAAAATATACCACAAGTGTCTTAGAATTATTAATTCTAAAAAAAGGCTAGTAACCAGATTCCAGGACAGGCTTCAAAAAGCAGAAGTCTTGAATGAGCAACGCTCATTCAAGTACATGATTGACCAACTCCCAAGCCACACAAAAACATTTTTGTATATGCAGGTACGACTAATATAAACGACTACATAGCTCAACATTTCACGATACCTATTAGTACTTACCAACATTAATTTTAAATAACTGATTTTCAGGTCAATGCATTTAACAAATTTATTAAAAGGCGGCGTTTTACCACCGATGAGAAACTTCTCTCGCTTACACTTCTCAAGAGAAGTCCAAAAGCATATAAGCTTTTACAAAAGCTTTTTGTACTGCCTTCACGTAGAACTTTAACATCTTTCACACAAGAGTTTGTCATGGCTCCTGGGCTTAACGCTAATGTGTTAGCCCAGTTGACAGAGACAGTGAAAACTTGGGATGTGAAAAAGAGAGCCTGTGCCATCGTTTTTGACGAAATGGCACTTTCACCTCATCTCACATTCGTGGAGGCAGACAATGCAGTGACAGGGTTTGTCAACTTTGGACATGGTAGTGAGAAGAAGCTTTGTGACCATAGCTTAGTATTCATGGTGCGAGGAATCGTTTCTACTTGGAGGCAAATGGTAGCCTTTTACTTCTGTGAGGGTGCTACCCCTGCTCTCACATTGAAAAACATTTTGAGAGTATGTATGTTTCCCATACCCATAATCAGCTTTCACTTTCCAACTAATAACCATGTGGTTTACTTAATTACATTTTTATTGTAGGATGTTGTAGAGGCCATCTCAAAGACGGGCTTAACACCAATGGCCATTGTCTGCGACCAAGGATCCACTTTTCAGACATGTCTGAGAAGTTTCCAAACTGACACCAGGCGAGAAGATTTGTCAAATGACAAATTGGGAGGTAACATTTATTATTAATAATATTTACCACAGTAAGTCAGGTTTTTTTGTTTTCTACCCTTATTGTGTAATACTTAGTAAATCAAAATTCAGTAAGTTCACTAACACAATTTTATAAAATTCAGTGAAGAAGTATTTAATGGCAAACAAATAATAAAGTTTAATGTTAATATTTCCTTTTTTTTCTTTTTCTTTAATTCTATCCTTTAAGTAAAATCAGTTATTTGTTGACCATTGTTTTTATTTTAATATTATTTCTGTTTCAGGCCACAAAATCAACATTAGTGGTCATAAATTAAATATTATTTATGACCCACCTCACCTTATCAAGGGTATCCGCAATAACTTGTTGACTAAGGATCTATCATTTTCTGGCAAAACAGTCAGATGGAATGATATTATCGAAGTCTACAAGTCGGACTGCCAACTAGGTGATATTAGGATGCTACACAAGCTTACTGACGACCATATCCAACCAACATCTTCGCAAAGAATGAAGGTAATCATTTAATTGTAACAAGATCGTAAATCAGTTAGGGAACAACTTATTCAGTGTCAAACTCGACCCAATTTAAATGTTAACTAATAACCAAACTAAACTCTATTTCTTATCTTAGAACAATGACCGTACAATTAAGAAAGACGCGCGAGCGAAACTGGGCTAATTTTACGCTCGCATTATTATCCTCCAAGCTATGTAAATAATAACTTTTTAAATATGAAAAATACTGTACAAAACTTTGACTTGCCTACTTATTTTATTTTAGGTTAAAATCTGCACACAAGTTTTAAGTGAGCGCATGAGTGCAATGCTTCAGTTAGCTTCTGGTTATGGTGAGTTCCACTGTGTTAAAACAGAATCTATAAAATACATAAAAATAACGCAGATTTTTTTTTAAACTACTAGATGACAAACAAGCTGATGGCCCACCTGATGGTAAGCGGGTACCGCCGCCTATAGACACCTGCAGTAACAAGGGAAAACACTTGATATTGCAGGTGCGTTGTCATCCTGAGGCCAAAGATGAAATGCCGTCCATGCCCAGTAATTACACTGGCTACCTTTCCCTTCAATCCGAAACACAGCCAAATGTTTCACGGCTGAAATAAGAAAGGCGGTGGTACCTACCCATTACATATATAACATTACAAATGCATGTAAAAATAAAATAAATTGTATTGTTACTGCAGTCTTCAATCATCATTACCAGCCTATATACGTCCTACTGCTGGGCACAGGCCTTCCTACATGGGAGGAACACATGAGGAGTTTGGCCCATAGCACCACCACGCTGGCCCAATGCGGGTTGGTAGGTTAAAGCGGTTGCAGTAACAACCGGGACCAACGGCTTAACGTGTCTTCCGAAGCATGGAGGAGATCAAGATTATAAATTCAATTGACCCATCCAGGGACCAACCATGGCGAAAGTTGCTTTGTTTTCGTGATCGAAACCAGAGCGCTCAAACCACTACGCCACCGAGCTCCTCGTCTTCTATACTAATATATAATTATTATTATAATATTCACTTTAGGAACACATGCTGATGGTACGCCTGTCTCACGGACCATGAAGAATACAGCGGAAGCTGTGCTGTTTTTCGACAGACTGTTCGATAGTGTGAACGGGTCTCGCCGCGGCGCTTCCGATGCAGGGAAGATGCGAGGTCCAGTCAAGGACGTCAACGGCTGTAACAAACATGTATCGTTCTGGGTAGAGGCTATTGGTATCCTCGAAAAATCCTTTTTTTTCGAATCCAGCTCAAGTGGGCATATCACAAAAAAGTGGGTGCCTTCACTTGGAAATTGGATCATAACTTTAAAAAGTTTTCTAGAAATCTGGAGTGATTTGAAGAACATTGATGTATTATTCTTTTACACACGGAACCTTAATCAGGATCCTCTAGAGAATTTTTTTGGTCGAGTGCGGGCTTTAAACCACCGGTCTAACCAGCCGGACGCGTATGCATTCCAGTGTTCTTTCAAATCACTTTTGATCACCAATACCTTGGGGCCTCATTCACCTCACTCTAATTGTGAGGATGATATGGGTGCTTTCCTTTTTACTTTACAAAAAAGTACTGAGTCTGCTTCACCTGTTTGTGTTATAGGTCGTGATATGTCGAGTGCGGCGGCAGCACCCAGCGAGGTGGCAGCATACAGCGAGGCGGCAGCGTCGGCAGCAGAGCCGTGCCCCGGGACATCTACTTCTCTATCCGGACTTGGAGGATCTGAATTGTTTCGCCAAGTCCGGATGGAAAAGACAAGCGTTCAAGCATCTGCTTTTACTGCTGGCTATGTTTCCAGGAAACTTATTGCTAAATTCAAGTGCTCATCATGCAAGCGCTCATTTTTAACTAATAATATTACTGATTTGCACACTTGGATTAGTCTTAGAGAACGTAAAAACTTGCAAAATTCTCGTAATCTTAAATACCCCAAACCAATATTTGTTATGCTTTTTAGATCCCTTATTGAAATAATTAATACCTATATGGACAAATATCCTCACAGACCTGACATAATGACTAACATTAGAGCAGAGTTTTTAAAATCTGATGATGTTGAGTGGTTTGGATGCACTCAACATCATTTAGATGCCCTAAATTATTTCATAGTTTTAGTATGTAGAATTCAAATACACAATTTTTGCACAACAATTAATAAAATTTTAAAAGGCTCGTTTTTAGAATCCCGCATTAATAAATCATTCGCTATGCATCGATTAGCACTTGAAAAGCGCAAAAGGTCTTCTGGAACAAAAAAAAGTACACACAAAGTCTAACAAGCTATAAAAACTTGTTAAACATTGTGTGTAAATATCTGAAAATTAATTGTGTATATATTTACTATTTACAGATCTCTGACATTAAGAATGGACATCAGTGGATTGTAGTAAACTGACATGATGTGATCAAGAATGCACAAAAGACTCGCATGTAATGAAGAAAAAATTATATTTAAATTGGTAAGATTTTTTTTTATACAACTAGATGACAACCTGACGACCCACCTGATGGTAAGCGGATGGTAACTAGATATTGCAGGTGCGTTGTCATCCTGAGGCCTAAGATAAAATGCCGTCCATGCCCAGTAATTACACTGGCTACCTTTCCCTTCAATCCGAAACGCAGCCAAATGTTTCACGGCTGAAATAAGAAAGGCGGTGGTACCTACCCAGACGACCGTACATACGGGTCTACCACCTAGTCAATTTATTTACTAATACTAAAACTATATGTATGTGAAGATCATAAATATTCAAAATTGTACATAAATACCTAATGATAATACCATTTGATAATTTCATGACATTTGTATGGAATAGTGTAACATTGGCAGCATTATTTCATACAAATGTCATGAAATTATCAAATGAATACGATATTTTTGAAAGTGGCTAACCATTTCTATGGACTAATATAGCCCATGTTTAAATTTATTGTCGCATTGACGGCACCACCCTGTATATTGTACAATTACTTTAAACAGCTGTATACAATATTTTTAGAGAACAAATTATAAAATATTTCATTTAGATCATTTGGATACATATCTGTAAAATAAATATAACGCTATGAATAAATATTAATTTAAAGTTAACAATATTAATTTCTTATTTAATTTAGATTCCTCTTAACTTGTTTGTTTAGATCATCAAATCATCTGCTGGGTGCCAAAACTTTCATGACCGTCTTGCACCATGATGCACATTCAAGGCTGGGTGGCTGGCACAACTCAAGATTTTCTTAGCAAAAAAGTTAGTGTATTTTTTTAATTGAAATGTTTTTTTTGACCACTAATTTTACACTATGTGTAAATTTATTCTTTAGTTTAATAATCATTCAAATTTTCATTTTATTTTTTATACTTTTTGATTCTAAATTACCAGTCTGCTGCATGTATAAACAAACATAATCGTTATTGCAGCAGGAAGTAAGAGGGTGGTGAGGTGGTATTCTGACCCGGCATGAAACAGGAATACAAGCATTACCTAGCAGAAATGTGAGTATTTTTAATTTTAATAATATTTTAAGAACAGCCAACAAGCATACAGCTTGAATGATGGTATGTGTAAGGTTAAGGCTTGTATTTAACTGATCACCATACAAACCTAACCTAACCAACCTTAAAAATATAATTGATCATCAAAATTTTGATTGGTCATCAAAATACCGAAAAATTAACAATTTGTAGACCAATTATTATTTTTGATGACCACGCTAATATTTTTTGTAGACACTTTAAATTTTTTCCTTAACTATTGACACTTGAATAACCAAAATTATACCAAAAAACCCTGTTATATCAAAGTTATTTGTATTAAATACAATTTACTTTGAATTTTGTTGAAACAAAGTCTGTCACAAAAAAGATTTTTACTATCATATCTGTTTCTGTAGGTATAACACTAAACATAAATTTAATATTTCTTAATTACTATAATTAATACTTTCTTTGCATGAATTTCATTTTAAAATCACATTATTTTTTTGTTTGTTTAGATCCAGAATTACAAAGACCCAGGAGATGTCTTGCAGTGCGAGATAAAAAATCTTTTCAAACAGAATTTATATATTGTCATTTTTGGTTCATTATAATAAAAAATATATTCTTGCCGTTTATATTTTATTTATTCATCCTTAATCCTCCTAAAATAACTTCAAAAATTTTCATTCCATACTAGGCTTGTTTGTTTTGGTATCGATAGTATAACAGAATTGTATCGATATCGATACTAGGTAGTCGATGGCTTACGCACGTCACTTATCAATGGTCAACTGTCATCCACTATCGAATAGGCCTATCAAGGGCTGTTTCCCATCTGTATCTTATAGTAATCTGTGGGGAGAAACCAAAACTTTAAATTGGAAACTCATCTTTTTACAATATTTATCCAATTTTACATTGGAAAAATGAGTAACATACATGCTCAAAATAATGCATTGGAAAGTAGTGGTTTGAATGGTGAGTTTCATAAAGATAAGCCTCGCCGAAGTTGGGTAAAGTTTGATGATGAAACTCAGACTGGCCAAACAAGTATTCCATTGGATGAATCAAAGGTAACGAGTGTACCATCCAAGGACTTTGCTTCAACCTCTAATATTTCTAAGGATCCAGCTCCCGCTGTTATCAAAACTGAATCAGTGCATATAAACCTGGAGAGAGGGGACAGAAATACAGATACAGTTACAGACCCTACTTTATCCAAGAATTTGGAATTTGTCAACATTAGGCAAGGGTTTTGTGAGTATTGTTTTTACGAATACAATTTAATTTTGATCAATATTAATTGTTAAAATATAATGACACTTAAATTCACTTCAGCCAATGGTGATATTATAGTAACTTTGTTACCTGTCAATACCAAGTGGCCATGGGTAACATCAGCTCGGTTTCGCCCAGAACTTGTACCTGAAGAATTAATGGCTCAAGGACTCACAGTAAGTAAGAAACCTTATGTGTAACTCTTAAAATAAATTGTTTGTTTTATACATACTTCTTACAAATGTAATAAATTGATGGATAACATATTTTTTAACCCATCAAGCATCCAATTCCAGACACAATTGATTTTTCAGTTGTCATAGCCCTCTGGAGGGATAATGCCGCATGACAGATTAAAACCCAGTGCATTATACTCTATTAGTAATGGATTGCTTTTTTATTTCAGTTGACTGTTGAAGAATATGTCCATGCAATGGAGTTGCTTGTAAATGATGCCCGGTTTACTCTTTATAATATTTGTTATAAGAGGGTTTTAGTATGTTGGATCACTCTAGCATTCCTTGTGCTATTAGCACTGTTGTTTTCTGGCTTAACAGGGTTAACATTATTTTCCCTTGGTGTCTTATGGTTGATATTAAATGCAGTTGCCATTTTTCTATGTATGTGGATAAAATTAAAACTTTCTAGAGGCTTAGAGCAATGTTTAGCCAGTGTAAATAAATTACTTAACAAACATAAATTGATTCTCACTTTAGATGACAGAGGAAAAATTTCATGTCACAAAGTCAATCTTTGTTTTATTTTCTTTGATTCGGGACCATGTATTAATCATATACAACAATTTATTGAGAGTGAGGAAGGGAAGTCAATTATGCAGGGCTGGGAACAGAGACTAGATGTATCAGCTAATGACATTGTAATCCAGGGCAGCCAATCAACTAGACTCTCTCGGAAACAGGTATGTTGATTTCCATATTTCAAGCTACTTAAATTTTATTTCATCATAATAGTATTGAAGGTAACTTGCCAGAAAATAATTATAGAATAGGAAAAAATATCCAGCAAGATATTGGTGGTACACAACACCAATGTATTTTAATGAGGAAAAGTAATATGCAATAAATGTTATACTGTTTTTTATGCCATATCCTTAACATTCTCATGCTCAAAGGTGCTAATATTTTATCTTCTTTACATAATTTTTCTTGTATTTTACTAATATTTTCCTTCCTTCAAGTATTTCTTGTGTGTGTACAAAATAACACATATTTTGTGTATAGCAAAATTATTAGGGAAAATAACTTATACTTTTATTTTGTATTCCTATGACCATTACCAGTTACCATCAAAAAGGGGTTTGTATGACCACAATACAAATAGTTTTTATTTATTTTCATAATTATTACATAATTAATAATTTCATTTGCATAAATAATTTGAAATATTAACTTACTTACCTATGATAATTTTAAGATCCTATGACATTTCAAACTATACTGGTTTACTGTCTATTCTGATATTTACTTCAGCATGCCTTATTATGTCTTTAATATTGGTATACTTAGATGTTCATGACCTTCAGTTTATTTGAACCAGGGTGTGTGTTACAGACATTGTTAGTCTATAGATGCATGCCTTTTGAATGTTGTTTGAAATCACAGGCAGCTCCCTGTAATAGTTCCATAGACCCAAACAGGTTTTTATGATGGACCTATATTGTTGGAGCTTATTTTCTGTGGAATTGCTTCTTAGCCTGGTGTAGCAAAAACTTTTCAGAGATCTGTCTGAATCCCGGTAGGCACTGATGTTTTAATGATGAGTATGAACATTTTGTTCATGACTCATGGAAGTTTATTTAGTATATTTCTAATATTTATACAAATATTATTATCTCTACTTCTCTGTTACCTTATATCCATTATGCAAACTCTTGAGGATGCTTAATTTGGCCTAGATAATAAATAGCTGTGTGATTATTATTATTATTAATGCTATAGTAGTCAGCATAGTCCTCTGTATTTTTTTGGTCTCATTGCGTTTTGACTAGTCGTCGTTTTCATTGAGTGTCTGTGCCCTGACAATCATCGGTATAGATTCTCCTACCTAGGATTTAGAGCGACCATTGTCATGGCGCAATATATATAATCAAAACAAACATGTTGAACTTATTGTTAATGTTGAAATTAACATGTTGTTAGAGAGGTCCCTTACAGTGAAAGCTCTATCAACTTGTTGGCTCAACATGGGTGGATCGTGAATTTGTGGGGCCCTGGGCTGAAACTACTTTGAGGCCTACCTAATTACTCAACTAATAGTTGTTCCAAATTAGAAAAATAATAATTTCAAATTATGAATTTTAGGTAAAATTCATTGTTGAATCAGTACCTATTAACATAACAAAAACATCTAAATGCCACAAGACACGAATATTTAATTGTGCAACAATACAATTTTATCGTTAAATTTGTAATTATAACTGAGACTCATTGTAATAGGAAATTAAAACTAAATATTCGAATTTACCCACGGTTTGCGTATTTACCTGTGAAAATACCCTATATTTTCCCAAATGGGTAATTACCTAGGTGAAACCCCAATGGGTATTTACCCGTCGCTCATCTACACAATACTCCAACTGATAAGGAACGGGGAATTCCCCGTTATGTTCATTGATTGGTCTGAGGGTTGCTAACCTTATAAAAGCATTTTTTTATATATTTTTTTTTATTCAAAATACCGATTATTGATTTCAGTGGAGGCTGGGGGCCCTTTGTATCCATGGGGCCCTGGATTACAGCCCAAAAAGCCCTTTAGTAGATCCGCCCTGTTGTTGGGGGAAATGTTACTCTTCGCAAAGTGAAAGTGACTTAGGCTGATTTGTTTGTGCTTGCTTTTTTTGTGAACCTACTGATCCAAATGTTTATTTCGTTGCGACTTTTTAAAAGTTTAATATATTGTTACGGGCTAGGTGTAACTAAAATACCAATTCTATTGAGAGATCACGTTTATTAAAGACACAGTAACAAATATCGCTATACACAATTAAAATAAAATTTCACTAAAAACGTTACTGAAACAAACATGTCATGATGTCACTTATCACGACACGCACTGAAAAACTCGCACTGATTATGTGTGGGATAAACAATTGATTTTTGCACATAAGTCCCCTGTGGCACACTCGATCAATGGTCTGTTACACATCTTGCTACTTGGGTTGGTCAAAGTTGGTATTGTTGTCGAAACTGTTCTTATCATCGCACTTTTTGTAATTATCAGGCTCGATCTTTAAGCAGGTGTTTGGAATTTCAATCCCCAGCTATAAAGAAACGCCTATTTTGTATTTCGGAGTGCAAAAGACGAGCCAAGTCACCAAAGTTCCCATTCTTATCTTGGATAGTTACCGAGTTAGCCTCAATTTGTTCAATTTTAAACCGTGAAGGTTCATAAGTTAGGGTAATCCCATGCAGTCATCACTTGTCAGTTTAGATTATCTTACTTTGCCTTGATTCTTATTTATTTATTTATTTCATATTCTTGCATAGTAACCGAAGTTTTATTAGGAGCGTTTACGCCGAACGGCTTTTCATACAAACCAACCGATTCTAACAAAACTTGCCATGCATAATCAAGTCAGGCTAGTTTCAAAACTTATTAACAGGAGGTTTTTCTAAAAATCTAATAATAAAGAAATTATTGGCGAATTTCGATTTGTATGAAAAGCTAAAAATTGCTCTTAGTCAAGTATAATACTGTTTTCCGAAAAATCCTCTGACAACTATTTAGACTAGCTAGCCGGACTTGTAAAATCTAATTAAAATCGGTTTGTTCGTTTTCCATATTTTCGACTTAAAAGTTTGTCGACTTACGAGTGAAAAGCTGTGCGACGTATACACTTAAATATTGTCTTTTCAAATTTCGTTGTCATAGTATATCCCCTTTTTGATCACAATGCCTACGCCGTAAAACGACTTTGAAGGATTACTCCTATCTTTTCTCTTTACCTTTAACTTAATTACTATATTATTATTTATATAGGTTTAAGACTTAAACTTAGTCGAGTACCTAACGTACCTGAGGGCCTAGACAAGATGCCATTTGACATTGGCTATCGAAAGACGTTGGAGGGTTTATTTTTTTTATTATATATTTTTCCTTCAGCAATAGCGATTAACAAAAGGCATCTTCTCTAGGCCTTCTGTGGGTCAATTCTGCTATTTATTTTCCTAATCGGATCGGCAGCGGTTCTGTATTGTTACTAATATGGTTGTATTACAAAAAAGTATATTCCACTTAATAAAGCCGGAACGTTTATTCCCAGTAGTGCCAGTGGAGTAGTCCCATGATGGGACTACTGGTATTTTTCCCCCATAGGTTCAGGAACAAGTTGGCCTACATTGTCGACACGGCCTTGTTTGTAATTGAAAATCTTTTTTGAAAGAGGGTTTATATCTACTTACGGACTATGAAATAAAACACATGGGTACCTACTACTAACAGTTAATACCTACCCAATAGTTCAGTCAGTGGAACCTCTGGTATTAAAATTACCCAGCCAGTTAAGGGAAACTGTGGGGAAAACATACCAGTAGTCCTATCATGGGACTACTCCACAGGGACTAATGGGAATACACGAACCGAAACGCTCTCGGTTAGTTCAACTTCGGCTGGATAATCATTAACAATGTTGCATAGTGAGTTGACAGTTGTCAACTTTGATAGTACAAACAAAAAGTATCGATGCGTTTCGCCTGCCACAATTTCAAATATTTTGCAAAATTCAAAACAATCAACCGAACGGTTTGCGTTACGTGTTTGTTAAAAAAAATACGAAACTGGGTAGAATTCTAAACTCGTTTAAAGCCTACGCAGGCCGGGACGGCATGGCAAAGTATTAAAATTTTTACTAATGGAAATTATAACGTATCGTTACAGAAATACGACATAAATTGCTATGCTTTAAAATGACGCCGTGGCATCGAAAGGCATTTTTCGAAATTATAACGCATTGAAAGGCGTTATAATTTCCATTAGTAAAAATTTTAATACTTTGCCATGTCGTCCCGGTCTGTTTAGGCCTTTAGGCTACGTTTTGAACGCGCTGAGCTAGCAGAATACAAAAACTTTGTACCTAAATCGTTTCTGATTCGTTTCAGATCAAAATACAATAGCAGAATTGGGGGACTGTAGTGAAAGTAAAACTTATAAATTTTTGTGGTTGCCGGAAATCGTTATTTCATATTTCATTAATTGTTATCTATTAAATAATAATATATCATTAACACGTTGGCTGCCGGAGCAGCACACAGCCTAGCTAGGGTTTAAAAACGGGTTGAATTTAACAGAACACCATACTAATTTAACCTAACTAACCAACATAAATATTAGGGGTTAAAGTATGAAATTGCCGATTTGTACGGAAAAATTGAAATTCGTTTTTATTTAATTTAACATATTTATTTTATCAAAATATCTACCATTATTATCTATACATTGCTGCCATCTAATAGGAAGGTCATTTATGCCTTTGCGATAGAACTCTGGTGATCTAGATTCTACAAACTCGGTGAAAGCATTTTGCCTCCTGGGAAGAAAAGTTTTTCCCAGGAGGCAGTACAAAATGCTTTCACCGAAGAAAAACGTAGAAAACTGTCCAAATCACGAAAAAAATGGTAGTCCGTTGGAGCAAGGTCTGGCGAATACGGAGGGTGATGAATGGTTTCTAATTGCAGTTCCTGTAGAGTTAAAACGATTTCTCATGCTGTATGAGGTCTCACGTTATCATGGAGCAATAACGGTGAAGATCAATTCATGAGTCGGAGGTGTTTCACTGCAAGTTTTGCTATCATTGTTAGGTGTTCGGCACAGTAGACATCTGCCGTTATTGCTTGACCAGATCGGAGAAAGCTGTAGTGAATAACACCATGCTGAGACCACCTAACAGTTACCATTACCTTTTTATGCCGCTAATTCGTGGCTTTGCTTTAGGACACTGTTGCGGCGTTTGACCTGGGGTCAGCCATTGCATTTTTCGCTTACGGTTATCGTAAAGAATCCACTTTTCATCATATGTCACAATTCGATCCAATATTCCTTCATTTCTGTATCGATTCAACAAGGCAACACAATTTCATCTTAGGCCTCAGGATGACAACGCACCTGCAATATCAAGTGATTTTTCCTTGTTATTGCAGGTGTCTATAGGCGGCGGTAACCACTTACCATCAGGTGGGCCGTCAGCTTGTTTGTCATCTAGTTGTATAAAAAAAAAAAAAAAAAAAAAAGTTTCAACACGCGTTTCTTTCTGCAGATCAGTCAAATCATGAGGCATCCATTTTTCATATTTTTTTATTTTATTGATTTGACGCAAATAAGTCACTATTGTTGGTAAGGTAACGTTAAACCATGCCGCTAATTCCTGGGTAGTTTGGCTCGGATCGGCTTCCACCATGTCTTTCAATTCATTGTTATTCACCTGTGTGGGCGGTCTTCCACGTGGTTCGTTCTTCAAATCAAAATTTCCATTACGAAAGCGTTTAAACCAAAATCACGGTGCGTTCATTAGCAGTCCCCTCTCCAAACGTAACATTGATATTGCTAGCTGTTTCTGCTGCGTTAGTTCCGCGTCGGAACTCGTATTCAAAAGTCACTCGAAGTTTCGAAGTATCCATCTTTCTTGTCTAAGCTGAATAAAAAAAACAACTGAAATTTAATAATCGAGAGTTGCACATTTTTTAAAAGAAGAACCTCATAGGTACCATTTGAATAAAGTTTCACTCAAAAATCTCAAAGCATGAAGGTTCTATGTCAATTCGAAGTACTTATTACAATTAAACGGCAACTTCATACTTTAACCGCTATTATAAAAGTGAATCGCTGAATGTGTTGCTAAGCGCAAATCTCGAGGGCAACTGAACCGAAGTACCTATTACAGGTACCATTTGCAAAAAGTTTCACTCAAAAATCTTAAAGCATGAAGGTTCTATCTATGTCAATTCGAAGTACCTATTACAATAAAACGGCAACTTCATACTTTAACCCCTATTACTAACTTCACATCTTCAAAAATTCTTATTGCAATTTTGGTGTGCAAGTACCTAAGTATTTTTAGTTGGTCATTTAAGTATTTTCCTTAAAACACTCTAAAGTAAGTGTGCATTTCCAAAATTATCAGCATACACCGATAAACAATTAAAAATGTGTCAATATCGCACACATCAGAATCACACACAAACACAATATTACATGCTCAGTCAGAACTACGCTTTGGTGCAGTATCATTATGGGTACAATAATATAATTAAGTAGAAGCCTTTTGCATTTAAAATAGAATGCTGTAGGTTATCCTTAAAAATGGTCAGCCAACGTGTAAATGTTATTATCATGATCCATCATCTAAAACAATCGGTGTAGATTGGATACAATGGTGTGAGTAGCATTAGTGGGTAAGAGAAGCATATGAATGTGCAGGGTATGGCAGAGCAAGTGTACCTCCGGTACCTGCAGCGCTGGGGCAAAGACTACTTGCGGCGTCGGCTCGACTGGACGCTCGACGAAGACGGCGGCAATCCTGCCGCCCCGCGTCATTTGACGCAAGCACTCTGTCCTTGTCAGTATGTTGAAGAAGTGTTGCGGAACAAAGAGCCCAAAGATAACCGTGCATGTTGTCCGCTCTGCAACGACTGGCTCAGACGCCGTGGCTTGGATTGATCTAAACTCTTAAGTTTGGCAAGTCTATATTTACTTTTGATCTTGACAGATGATTGCAAGAGGAAATATCACTCATTAAAATTAAATTCCAATGTTCACAGGACCGCGGTGCTCTTCTTTATTTGCGGTACGTTGGAAGGTGGGGAGCATATGCCGTGAGAAATAGACTGAACCTCTGCAGCATAGTACCCGGACGTCACGGAGAAAAGTATGTCTGCCCATGCCAATTTATAGAAGAGCATCTGCAAACGAAACCACCGGCGGGTATTTCTAAATTTTTTCAACTACCTGGTCAAAACGTTCAGATGTTTTAAAACGCTTTTTATGGCGCCATTATTATTTATATAATAAAATGAAATTTTACTATTCCGTCCCTATCAGCATTACATTATTGTAAGTAAGTAATATTATGTAAGTACTGAACGTATTAATTCTAAACTGCCTTAAAATTTATACATTTATATTTTAAGACTTATCAAGTTATCATACACATCTATTCTATAGCAAAATGTTATATAAACAATGACAGTCATGTATTTAACTGAGTATCATACTAACCAACCAACAAAAATACTAATGAGTGGGCATCTTAAAACCTGATTCGAGCATCTATTCAACAATTAGATGCCAGTTCGTCACTTTTAGAAGCCCACTTAGTATTTTTAGTTGCTCAATTTGTTATTATCCTTGTACAATTATGTAGTATTGTACCTACAATATATTGAATTGTATGTAAGTATATTCACTCGACATAAAATTTTATTCATTCTTTCAAAATTTACCAAAATTATTTACAAATAATTATTTTTACCTATCCTATACATACAGGGTGGCACATTTAGATTGGTCAGTATGGGAAAGTCTAAAATTACAAGACATACGAAAATCTCTTCTTAGGAACCATGTCATCGATTTTAGTACTAAGAAAAACTGCATTCATACAATTAAAAAAACGTGTACTCAGCTCGGGAATCGAATTCGAACGTTTTGAAAAATAAAACTAATGTTATTTCTATTTAGATATCGATTGTGTAGGTCTTAAGCAGTATACGTTACTATAAAACATGATGTCTATTGTCTATAATAAATAAAATGCATTGTTTTCATATCCTTGAACTTATTTAAGTAAGTGTTCGAAGTTACCACCATTTTTTCAATATAGCATTTCCAAAAACGAAGACCGTACATTTTTAAATGAGGTTTATCACGTCTTTGTATCTACATAATTATTTTAGGTGGGCTTTTCAATTGATTATTAGTGTAAGTATGCTTAATAGAAGTATCCACTTACAATCATAGATAGATAATAATTATATTCGCAGATAACAATATGTAAAGCAGTGTATGTAACAAGTTGCGACACCAGCAAAGAGGTACAAACAACCATAGAGCCAATTTTACGCACCTAAACGGGGTGAATGTTGTATTGAAAAAAATGGTGGTAATTTCGAACAGTTACTAAAATAAGTTAAATGAAAACAATGCATTCATTTTAGACATCATGTTTCATAATAAAGTTTACTGCTACCGATATCTACACAATCGATATCTAAATAGAAATAGTGTTAGTTTTATTTTTCAAAACGTCCGGGTTCGATTCCCGAGATTTTAGTATGTCTTATAGTTTCAGACTTTCCCATACTGACCGATCTCAATGTGCCCCCTGTATAATGTGTTACCACTTCGATATTCACTCTGCACGCTAAGTATGCATCAGTGATTAAAATAAATATCACTTTTTAAACCATATACTTCACTGATTTTTTATATGAAGGTGGCCATAATTATTTTATTTCACCAAGAAAATGAATTTTTGTTTATTGATTAAAAATTTATTTAGCTATTTATTACTTACTACAAGAAATTAATTTAGTACTTACATATATAGATTGTAAGAAATTTATTTATTTTTTACTTATTTAATTTTAATAGGTGCATTATATTTTATAGATACACTTTAATTTAATAATATGAACCGCACAGTTAGAGTGAAACATAATTTGACATGTCCCCGAGTTACCAATCCACTATTACGAATAGTTGGCTTCTTATAGTACTTTATATACTTATATCAGGATTTTTTTTAAACTACCAATGATACCATTCATGATAATAGATTTAGAAAAAAATCTAATTTCAACATAAACCAGGGCAATAAAGTCCCTGAAAGTATAGTAGGTAACTATACAAGGTAGAAAACTATTTATACAATATGTTTGGCTTCGAGTGGTCGGTCAACAAACTAACCCAATGAAATAAACCTTTAAATGTTAACAAGCAAGTGACATCTATGATAATATGTAAAACCAATAGTTGTATTATAATATACACTACACATACTTACTATAAGTACATAATATTAATAAGTTTAATAAAAAATTGTTTCTATTTGAAGTATGTTGAGTTGAGTGTACGTTATGTTGACTAAATATTGAAGTAAAACCTACATTCCTGTATGTGCCAAATTATAAAAATACTTGCAAGTTTTGCAGAAAATAACAGGAGCGCTAGTAATAGATACTATACATATCTACCTACATATTACAAAATAAGTAGAAACTCTTTCTACCAACACAGACACACACACAAATATTAACATAATTATGTTCTTGTATATTCATATTATGTACCATAATGAATTTGTATTTGTAATTGAATAAAAGACTACCTACTTGAAATTATACAAAATAAAATTTTAATAATCGACAATTTCAAGTTGTGCTGTGAGCGATTCAATATTAATTTACTTATATTTTAATCTACATTTGTTTCACTTGTGAGTAGTCCGTAGTCTGATATATTTTTGTCTTGATAGTCATAAGAATGGCTGGTAGACCAATTAGGCAACTGATACATTGGGCCCGATTCTATTTATACGCCCTAAATCTGAATTTGAGTAGTCTGCTTCAGCGCACTTTTCCGAAGGTTGAGTAAATTTTCTTAATCGGGATGTCAGTCCGTCCGGATGTCACGACCGACTTTGTTTCATTTGTGGATTTTTACAAACCAAAATCTGTCTCCAAATATCGTATCGTGTACCTAACGTAACGATCGTAACGACTGAGTGTAACCAAGAGACAGGCCCATTGTATTTATATTTACTCTTTTAGCCAAGTTGTACGTACCTATTTAAGTGTCCGGGTTGTGGATGACTGGTGCAAATAAAATTTATGTGTAATCACAATCAGTCTAATGATCAACTAACCATCGCTCATCGAGTATTTTATTAGCATAAATAATTTGCAATAATTTACAGGGTGTTAGTGGGACGCTCTCGAATACGAAGGCAGGTGGAGGTGCTGGTCATTCTAAACACATCTAAAAAAATAAAATTTGGTATCGCCAAAAAAAATCAGCTGTTCCATAAAAAAAATTAATATTTACACGGCCTGTTTGTATGGAAATGCTATTTTTTTTAGTGGTTTTAAATTTAGTTTTCAACAAATCGTGTTTAAGGTGATGAGCACTGCCTTCGTTTCCGAGAGCGTCCCCCTTAACGCCCTGAATAGTATAATGTAAAGATGATAATTATGATTATGTTACGAGAAGTGGACTGGGTACAATCGGCCGCGTATCAAGTGTAACACGGTAATTCTGAAATGACTTTTATTATAACAGATTAAGGTTCCCACAAATGTCCAGTGTTAACTTGATCTGCAGGCGTGTGTACATGAAACAAACATAAAGATTGGTATCTAATTATTTTATTATTACATACTTATATTAAATTAAAAGTATTTTTGATGAAAATACACAACTTTTTACATCAACTAGTCAGCTGTGTATATCTGAGCATATTTTTCTTATAAATTATATAAATATAAACCAAAGTTTGAAACTTCTTAAAATTAAGTTTTATCAGATACCCTTTATGCATAGGATTAGAAAAATAATATCCTAATTTTAATCGTCAATATAATTACTAAAATCACTAATACTGTAAGTACGTCAATTATATTATAACCTTTTCTAACCTACAAATACCACGCGACCTTTAGTTAGTTCCACATTTGTGTAAAGAACATAGAATAACACAAGGCCGAAATAAAATTTAAAGGGTCGGTTGAGTTCCTTGTCAAAAGTTAACTCTGAAAGTTTGACACCTTTCAGGCCACTTTTATTTTCCTAATAAGTAAATTAATAAAAACATTGTCCCTAATTCAGGAGAACACACTCCAAGTCTAAATTTAAATTTGGTGCAAATCTTTCTCTCATTATGAATACAAAAAGGATGGCTGTCATATAATTTGACATTTAGAAACGTGTGTTAAATTTTCTACCTCGAGGAAGCACCTCGGTACATCTTTGAAATCTATCTAAATTTAACTCTAAACAAATTCTTGCATCTTTTTCTTAATTCATATTGCGAGAAAGAGATATACTGTAATCAAATTAGGATTTAGAGTGTATCTTCAGAATTAAGCCCAGTGTCACACCGGCTCGTGACAACCCTAACAAATGCGAACTATCGCGTATCGTACAGCACGCACACTACAGCTATACCATATCATATACAAACAAACACACACACACACACAACCCGTGCACATGCGACATACTTACATAATTTATTTCTTTGGCAAAATTTTATTTTTCAAAATAATAAATTATAATAATAATAATTCTACATTTTCCAGACATCCGATATTTTCACAGGGTAGATACTCGTAGGTTAAGGTCGATGTTGCTATAATATCTTGAAAAAGAGAAACCAAATTTAAAATAGCCACCTTTTATTTGAACACTTCAAAGAGAAACATTTAGATTTGATTTCTTGTAAGAAGCTGGCGCATGCATACAAAATATTTAATTACGGAATCGTCATTATTCACCAGTATGGTTAAACCAAATCGTCGCATAAAGTATCTAGAAATTATGAAACTTGTTAAATGTTTTTTAAAAAAACATTCTGAACGAGTTATTTTTAATACGTACTACATACCTACTATAACCTCGTTTTCAAAGAAATACATACTAAATTCAAGATTTAAAAATGTATTTATATTGACAAGGTCCCGACCCTTCTGATTTTGAACCGTGACGTGAGCCAACGCACACGGGCTCATGCAACGTATTCAATACCTAACCCTAGTGTAACTTTCAATCGAATCGAAACGAAAACGAATCATCGTCGTGTTCACCTCTCAAATCCATGTATGTATATAAAATGATTTCCAATAATTCACAACACGCGCGCTGCTCAGTTTTCATACTATTTGAGAGTTATCACGACGACGAACGTTTTCGTTTCAATTCGATTAAAACTTACACTAGGCGCAGTCATTTTATGATAAATAGGTTTCCTATTTGTTTAGGTTTAATGTTGTGATTATATTTAATTAAACATTCCGTCCTGTGTATTCAAGTACTTAATAGGATATAAACTCATTTATTTTTGTGAAACTTTTGTTGAAATACATATCATAATTTTATTAAAGTTGTTTCAATATCATCCTTATTTTGAAATGTGATTCTACTATTTTGTATAAACAAAAAGTATAAATACCTGTATAGTATCTTTATACTTTTTATTACTACAAAATATTAGAATCACATTTTAAATTAAGGAAAACCTATTATGACCTCTTAAATAAAAAAAATATTTTCATACAGTAAGCACCAAAATAATATAAACGATTTTTATCTGTATCGTATTGGCATAAGAAACAGAATGTAAGTACCCATACCTACCTAAGTACAAAGTTTTGCTGACGGTTTACCCACCAGTAGTTTATAAAACGGTAATTTTATCGATACCTAACAGCTAATTTGTTAAGACTCGTAAAACTATTACATACCTACTTAGACAATTAAAATTTAATTGTCTGGTAGGTATGTATGGGTATGGAGAGGTTTATCCTAGGGCTTAAGGCGTAAGACTTCTGGGAGTATAGTAGACAATTTATTTATAATAAAATTGAAAATTTTAAGAATCCCTGCCATTATTAGGTACTCATCTGTCTAAGCTCGAGACCATATCATTGAGACTATTCTAACGCGCCCAAACACGCTTTATTTGCTGTAAGTTTCTGAAGAATTAATGATTGAATGTTTCTAAGTAAGTAGGTATAAGACAATAATAATGTAGTAACGTGATTATTTTGAATTAGTAGGTACCTACTTATTTTCATGTTTTAGTCTTGTTTGGATAACCAAAGAATAAAATACGCAAATAAAAATACCTCCCGTAACAGGCGTTGATTATGACTAACGCCGTAACATTGACATAGGGCCTAGACAAGATTATAGGATTTGACATAAGACATCGAACGACTTCCGATAGTTAATGTCAAATCCCATATATTTTTCATTTAGCGATAGCGATAGCGATTGTCAAATGGCATCTTGTTTAGGCCCTCAGGACTGCTTACGTTACCTATGTAAATAAATAACAACGGCGGCGGCGCAGGCAGTCGCAGTCGCAGTCGCAGTCTTGAGTTCTCGTAAAATTGTACATCCTATCAACCGTACATTATGTCATTGTGTGCGTGCGGCGATGCATAGGTAATGAATGACACGCTCACACAAACCGCGCGCGGTGCATTTGTATGAAGATAACTTACTTCTTTCCTTACGCGATTAAAACTCGATAACTCATTTTATCAGCTAAAGTAATAACTCTGTATTGTAACAGAATTATTGAAAGAAAGCGGTGAATAAATTAGCAGGTTATACCTAAGCAGTGCTCCGGTGGCGTACTGGTAATCGGGTCTGGTCGTAAATCAGGAGACGGGTTCGAATCCCGCCTGGAGCATATATGGCTGGAGTGTGGAGTAAGACAGGGTGGCATAACATCCCTGAGGCTATTTAACCTCTACATCAACCGTCTGCTCGTTGAGCTGAGCAACACACGGATCGGTTGTCATATAGACGGAGTGTGTATCAACAATATAAGTTACGCAGACGATATGGTGTTCATTAGCCCATCGATTGCAACGCTTAGGCGCTTATTGTCTATCTGCGAGGGGTTTGCGGAGGCTCATGGGCTCAGATACAACGCAAAGAAGAGTGAGATAATGGTCTTCAAAGCTGGTACCAAATGTTATTCAGTCGTACCTCCGGTAACGTTGCGCGGAACTCCTCTAAAACGGGTTACAACATTTAAGTATCTGGGTCATTGGGTCACTGAGGACCTCAATGAGGGAACGAAGGGCGCTGGCAGTCCGATGCAATATGTTGGCTCGTAGATTTGCACTGTGTACAGATAAAGACAAGGTGACGCTTTTCAAAGCATACTGTCAGTCCTTTTACACTAGCAGTCTATGGGTCAACTATACGCAGAAGACATACAGCGCGCTCCGTGTCCAGTACAACGATGCTCTAAGGATGTTGTTGCGAAGGCCTAGACATTGTAGTGCATCAGCAATGTTCGCGGAGGTTCGAGCTGATGGTTTCCATGCCATGATGCGTAAGCGCTGCGCCTCCGCGCTGGCGCGTCTACGTGCCTCGCGCAACTCCATCCTGAGCGCCGTTGCCGACCACTGGGATTCACCTTTCTTGCGCCACTGGGTTCACCTGCATGCTTCCATCTAGCTAGCGACCCCTTGAGCATATATATAATTTTATTTCAATATTGATTTGTCTTTGTTTTTAATTTGATTTGATTAAAATTTTAATGTGACGCTAATTTTAGTTTGATTTTCATTTCATTTTAATCTTGATTGTTTTTTTATTTTAATTATATATTTTTTTTATTATTATTGATTTTAATTTTGTTTTGGTTTGATTTTTAATTCCATTTGGTTTTAATTTTAATTGGATTTTAATTTTATTTAGATTTCGATTTTGATATAGTTGCAATTTTAATTTAATGTTGATTTTCAATTCATTTGAAA
The DNA here is from genome assembly GCA_947347705.1 of Nymphula nitidulata. Lineage (NCBI taxonomy): Eukaryota > Metazoa > Arthropoda > Insecta > Lepidoptera > Crambidae > Nymphula > Nymphula nitidulata. Next base: position 17,019,035 of record OX374618.1, on the reverse strand, counting down.
TTGATTCTAATTTGAAATTATTAATGAATTGATATATAATGTACTACTAACCTAGTTTTTTAAGTTCCTTTGTCACTAACAATTATGACTTATGAGTCTTTGTAACTCGATTAAATAAATAAATAATAATAATATATTTTTTAATCGTTTTCTTTTATTTATTTGTAATTTATTGTTACAATAAAGTAGGCGTTTAAACGCATCTAAAACATTAAAATGTGAATAACTCTGTAGTTACCTTATAGCAGATCCACTGTTACTCAACCATAACGTCATTATGACATCTTGCCTTGTAACGCAGCAAAGGATAGGCAATTAACTGAGCAGTTATCACTAAAGAGCTGATTAATTGAACAAAAGCAATTTTCATATAACCATGATATGTTACTGTTAAAATCGTTAGCTATATTTTAATACTATTAATTTTCATATAACCATGATATGTTACTGTTAAAATCGTTAGCTATATTTTAATACTATTATCCAAACTAATCTAAAATTATAGCCACTGCATAACTTCTTTCATTAAATAAAGTTTTTGTTATGATGGGAAATATTAGTCTGTTAATGTGTCTATTTAATGTTTTCTTCGATAAGTTTGTACATAAGTTCAAACAAGAGTAAAAAAATTCTAACATGTACATAGCTACTGGGGAATGTAAAAGACAATGATCTAAATAAGGGTGTACATAAGACACTACAGGACTTCATTATGTTATATCAACGTTACAGGTATAGCTCAATAAATCAAGGTTTTTGAATGTTACTGGAATTGTCCCATAAGACAACCCCATATACAGAGTGGTGCGGTCAATGCGACAATAAATTAAAATATGGGCTATATTAGTTCATATAAATGGTTTGCCACTTTCAAAAACATCTTACTTATTTGATAAATTCATAACATTTGTATGAAATAATATAAGATTGGCTGCATTACTTCATAGAAATGTCATAAAATTATCAAATGAATACGATGTTTTTGAAAGTGGCAAACCATTTCTATTAACTAATATAGCCCATGTTTTAACTTATTGTCGTATTGATGGCACCACCCTGTATAAGGAAGGAACACACATAGGTAAAGGTATGCTTGAGTTGCAATTTTCTTACTACTTATTCAAGTGAGCCGTCATCATAAAGTAAAATATTGTACCTATTTTACTACTGATCACTCTCATTGATTTAGTTATAAGTAAGATAACTAACTAAACATTGAAAAAGAAAATATGGAAGTGTGTGTAAATTATATTCACTTAGGTGGATATAACTTACACTTCAGTACAAGTCGATCCGGATCCTATCGTTCGTTCCTGTTCCTGTCGATCCGTTCGTTTAAACAAAGTGAGTCTAGTTAATTAACTATCGGCTTAGGCATTTAATTGGATGCGGCCTCAATCAACGGGCTAGGCGTCCAGTGAAGCGGCTAATTAAACCAGATGGCGGCGATTTATGCAAAGGACTACCGTTCAAACAAAAAACTGCGTTTGTCAAAAAGAAATGGATCGGTTGAAAAGTAAAATGGTACACATTACACAGTAAACACCTCACACAGCTTACTTTTTTTTATATACTACTAGATGACAAACAAGCTGACGGCCCACCTGCCCGCCTAGCATGACCACCGAAACGCGATATGATAAAGCTATTTATCGCTTCGAACTGTCAAAAATCATTGGATATAACCGCTATTTTGAAATTTTATCGAAACTGCGAACATGTATATATACAATACAAGTTCGCAGTTTCGATAAAATTTCAAGATGGCGGTTATACCCTTTGATTTTTGACAGTTCGAAGCAATAAATAGCTTTATCATATCGTATCATATCGCGTTTCGGTGGTCATGCTAGGCGGGCTGTTGGTAAGCGGTTACCGCCGCCTATAGATACCTGCAATAACAAGGGGAGAAATCACTTGATATTGCAGGCGTGTTGTCATCCTGAGGCCTAAGATGAAATGCCATCCATGTAATTACACTGGCTACCTTTTTTCCCTTCGATCCGAAATACAGCGAACTGATTCACAGCTGAAATAAGAAAGGCGGTGGTACCTACCCAGACGACCCTGCATACAGGCCTACCACCTAGTAACAAAGGTACTTACACCGTTTCACAACCTCGCTACGCCTTAACTACGTCGCTCAGCACTGGTGGAACCGCAGCCTAAGCCGACAGCTAGTGCTTATTGTATTAAGCGAAATGGCCTTGTAGTATGAACTGCTTAAGTATAGGTCAAACCTGAGTAAATTTTGAAAAAATAGTTATAATTATTACCTATAATTATTGTATTAAGCGAAATGGCCTTGTAGTATGAACTACTTAAGTATAGGTCAAACCTGAGTAAATTTTGAAAAAATAATTATAATTATTACCTATAATTGGGATGTTGCCTAAGTTTGAATTTGGCGCTATTTTTCACAAATTCGGAAAATATACGCTACTATTTCCCATAAAAACAATTCAAACTTAAAATATATCGAATATTTTTGAAGTTGTACTGTTTTGAAAATATAAAAAAAGACATATTTATTTTTCTAAATTTATCAAAAATATTAATGATATTAGATTGCTGACATCAATTAAAACAACTATTATTATGACAACTATTCATAAAAACATACTTAATACATAGTTATTATCAAATTTGTCAGTATGCCCATACATTTCTTAGTAATATGGGAACATGTGACGTCACCTGTTCCGTAGATTTTCTATGGAGCGTTTTTGGACTATGCGCCGCAACACTTCAAACATACCATTGTATCTGTGAAACTATTGATCTTAGACATACTATTTCTTTTGCAATATTTCTTTATTAGTTATAAACTTCTTATTAATGAAATAAAAAAAAAGTTGTCAACTACCCTATTGTTATTTATTTATGCTTAAACAAATATTTTGCATTCAGAATGTAATTAAAAATATCCGTGACACCACGATAGGTGGTCAGTTGTGTTAAAGACTTGAAGTTTCTATTGATTACCTATAGCAGACATTTGACGAACCAGCCTTATCCTTTTTGTACAGACATGTCATGACAAAAATATTATGTGAATAATTAAATAAAACTAATTTTGAATTGAAGTATTGTATTTGGCAATAAATTAGAGCAACCAAAGGTAGGTATCGCGTCAATAATTAAAATTAACTAAATATCACAGATATTTTATTGGTTAGGTACATACACATACAACAATAACACATAGGTAACTATATATTTTTGTAACAAAAATAAATTAAGTGCTATTTAATACTATAATTTAAAAAATATTTTTAAATAAAATCGAATGCTTTAATTTTTGTAAGCGTAAGCATTAAGTAATACTTGATCATGATATGATCTGTACACAGGCCAATCTATAGACTCCCACTAAGATCTTTATCCTCGAAAACCAATACTATCCACAGAGATAGATAGGCCTACCACAGCTTAGCAACCAAGCAACTTTTGTTATTGTTAGTAAGTACATAAAAAAATTGCTACCAACCAATCTTTATACTTCGTCCGCTCTAATAGCTTAATTTTGATATATTTGCGATGTTTTTTATTCCAATAATGTGCATTAATAATCTTACGTTTTAAATGTAGTGCATTACCTGGCTAGGCTAAAAAACATTATTTTCAATAACTTTGGTAATCTGTAAAATCTTCCTCGAATTAATTACAACTGCTGTTCAAACGCATCTACGCTTGTACAGACGACAGCACATCAAGTGTAACATTTGCACTACGAAAGCCGCCTCTATTACGAACGCAGTAAGGGCGGCCTCAAGGTCAAACTGTTACGCTTGATGTGCTGTCGACTGTACACGCTTTATACCGTCCGGAAATAAGTAACATACATGTACCCACTGTCGACATTTTATCGATAAACTGATGAAATTAATATTTACTATAAATAATAAATATCGAAATGAATTCCATGATGCCATCGATGGCTATCGATCGATAAATAATCACAGATAGATGAATTTTTTATAAATACATGGATTTGATGTTCCCATAGAACTACTTAGTACCTGGCAAGTGTTAGTATACATACAGGGTGGCGCCGTCAATGCGACAATAAATTTAAACATGGGCTATAATAGTCCATAGAAATGGTTTGCCACTTTCAAAAAAAACGTATTCATTTGATAATTTCATGACATTTGTATGAAATAATGCTGCTAACGTTGCACTATTCCACACAAATGTCATGAAATTATCAAATGAATACGATATTTTTGAAAGTGGCAAACCATTTCTATGGACTAATATAGCCCATGTTTAAATTTATTGTCGCATTGACGGCACCAACCTGTATAATATTATCATCTATGTACCTACACAATACTTCATAATTTATATTAACAAAATTTTAAAAAAATATTTATATTTAAGCCAAACAATAAACAACGTTTTTATAAAAACTATAACATTAGCTAAAATCTCGATATCTCAAATCTTTTGTATCGCAAGTAACCAACACTAGCTGTGTAAAACTACCATTTGTCAAAATTAGGCTCTAAGGGAAACCGCACATTTACAATTTCAAGTTGGCCGACTAAATCGCAGAATGGCCTAATAGACATAGAATCTTATGATAGCCCGCACATCATAACCAACTAAATCGTTCAACTGAACGATCGCATTAAAAATGTTGGCCAACTATCGGCCGATAGCTTATTAGAACGGGCTTACTATGCAAGCAGACTAATGCAACTTAGTTGGTCAGTTGCACGGTAAGATGCAGTGTGACCAGACCCGTGCATGTCATTTCCCCACGCTTGGATTTTTGCCGACGGGTGCGCAGCCGCCCAGTCGGTCTCTGCATTCTCTACTTATAACAAATGAAAAAATAGAACTGCTGATCAACGAAGTCCAAAAAAGGCCAGCCCTTAAAAAACTTATCACAGTAACATCTCAGTTTAGAATGTAAGGTATGATGTTTCCCACGCTCTAATCTGTCACTTATTATCGGATGCACCCTAAATGTTTTGTTCTGTTTTCGTCTTCTTTTTATTAATTTAAGAAGTAGTGCGTTGTTTTTCCGCATTTTCTCGCAGACGTCGCCGCTCACAAACTGTCACTAACCAAGTCGGCTAAGTCTGCGGCCTATGAAAGCACGCAATTTAGTTGTTCGATAGTCGGCCAACTTAAAATTGTAAGTCTGCGGTGTCTCTAAGCGGCCGCACTGTTGTAAGCATATCTTTTGTGGATAGAATATTGGGAGAATTGGGACCGGCCGTAAATAGAAATAGGTATCGTTACAATTTTACAATAGGGATGTTGACTGTATTAAAATAATCATATAAATTTGACACGAAGTGGTATTTTTAAGTTTCCGTACCCAAAGGGAACCCTATTATATAAGACTCCGCTGTCCGTCCGACCGTCAGTTACCAGGCTGTGTCTCATGAAGCGTGATAGTTACACAGTTGAAATTTTCACAGATGATGTATTTCTGTTGCCGCTATAACAACAAATACTAATAAACAGAATAAAATAAATATTTGGGAGGGCTCCCATACAATAAACGTGATTTTTTTGCTTGTTTTTGCTGGATATCGATAACGGCAACAGGTAGACGCTTGTTTATAGATATTGGTATGGAACCATTCGTGTGCGAGTCCGACTAGCACATGTCCAGTTTTTCTAATAGACATCCTAAAAAACGAGCATACATAAGCATGTAAAGTAGGTACACTTACTATATGAAACACTTTCCCAAAATTTGTCAACATCCCTATTCAGAGCAACTGTGAGGAACTATATATATAAGTCCGCCGACTTCTCTAGTTCTAGATAGTATAATTTACCATTACCTATAATTTGTCTCTTTTATGCATTTAAGGTTGTAGAAAAAAGCCTACATAGTTTTTATCGTGATAGCGATCATTGCTTGGTGTTAAATAAATAATGTGGTGAAATACACAACAAGTGTAACAGTGTAACGTAAGTACTGACGACAACATATCAAGTGTAACCGTGTAACATATGTACCGACGACAATACAACTAGTGTAACAGTTATGCAACTGGGGCCTTACCACCATCTTTATAAAAGCGATTCATATTCCGCTCGGTTCTGTATTGGTTCCTAAACTGCATCGCTGTCATAGTCGTAGATAGCGTCGTAGTACGAATTAACGGTTCTACTCAGTTTAGACCCTAAACTGGATCGCGATAAAAGACGGTGGTACGGGTGCTGTTACGAAAGTCGCCTCTTTATGAGTGGTGTAAGGCCAGTCTCAAGGTCAAACTGTTACGATTGATATGCTTTCGACGGCACAAAATATTACGGAGATTTAATATTATGGAAAATTCTGAATAAATATAAATAATAATTTTGAAAAAGTAGCCTGTGTTGAAAAAATGTAACTACATAATTTGAAAAAAATAATTAAGAAGTTACATTGTAGACAACGAAAGGTAGGTTATAAGGTTTGATTTCGAAATACTTAGGAATCCAATTATATAAACTCCTTGCCGCTATTTTTACGTACTAAACTAAACCTTCAAAAAAAGTAAGCATACAAAAAGGATTGTTAGAAGGTAGGCAAGTTTCATTTTTTTATTTGTTAAGCATTATTTTTTAGTGTTTCTTATGGAATAATAATTGTAAATTTTCCTATATTAAAAATCAAAAATAAACAATATAATTGAGCTAAAATAAACAATAAGGTTTGAAAATATAATGATACTTTGATATTACAGCCGCAGCATCTAAATGTGTTTACTCACAATCGTTCTTACGAGTTTTTTTCGGAGATCCTTTAGTAACGTCTCCGGCAGGAAATAGACCTCTAAAAGATGTATGTTGTTCTTTCACCTGCGATTCCTTGTCGACATTTGTAATTATATCACGATTCCGTTTCAACTTCTTATCAATAGGGTCATCCCTTAAATCGATCGACGAAGCAAGCGATTCAAGCGATGTGACCGTGGAGCGCTCTTGGATTTTATTGCGTACCGATAGATCGAGGAACGGTTTAGCCGTGGAGTCAGTGGCTGGGACAATTTGAGCTGATGAGGTACTTTCTGTGGCGGGGAGGTCTTCTAGAGCAGCCATCCTCATCATATCGCGCTGGGACTCGCGCGCCTCCATCAGGAATATGCTCTCCTGTTTATCGGAATAGCATGTGTCACGAAAATATACATAACTGACCTTGATCTTTATGCTTTATAAAGAAAATAATTCATAGTCTACTAAAAGCAGCTCGTGCTGTACTATAGGTGCAATCTAATTAAATGTTACAAGCGAATTAAAATATACACTACCTTTACTTCCTTTGTGGTGTACTGATCCAACTTATCATATATCACAGCATGGAGTCCCATTTCTTTAAGTCTCTTTATTGTGTTCTTATCGTTGTTATCGTCTCCCCAACAGAAAATGACGAGACCAGCGTCTGTTGCAAGTTTGACCTGAAAATTAAGTATTCACTATAGTCCTTTTATCTCACGAAGCAAGTTGCACTGACAAGCGCTTTACTTGTGTTAACCAAGTGTCAAACACGCTGCGGATATGTGTGTAAGCACGAGTACCGTTAGCATATAAATTTTAACAAATGGAAATGAATACTATATAATTTTATTATTATCAAATGTGAGTGTGAATCTGTTTTAAGTTTAGTAAATAAATACAAATAGAAATAAATCGTGATATTTTGAAGGTTCTTAATAATTAAGAACAGAATAAAATAAGACAGTGACACTTGTGTTATATTTAATTAAATCAATCAGAATCACTCGAATATTTATCAGTTTTATCTGAATCATCTTGTCATTTTATAAATTTCCAAATCATAATCTTGTTTTTTTTTCTGCAATATGAAAAGTTTTGCTCTACAACGTCTCGCCTTGGATATTTTCTATGCTTCATTTTGTTTAATAAAATAAATAATAAATCAAAAAAATATTCATAAAACATTTTGTCACAAAATTTATTTATTTATATAAATAAATAGATACCGATATAAAAATAAATCTAAAAAATAAACAAAAGATTCAATAATACTGAATCAACCTCACTATGACAATGGATGGTCGACTTTTCGACGTTTACTAGTAAACGTCGAAATGGTTTCAATCTTTCCATACTGACGCTACTTAAAGCGACGCTTGATTACAGATGTCATATAGAAGCTCATGTGCTTACCCACACATTCGCAGCGTGTTTGTAATACTTAGTAGGCTACCACAAGTAAAGATCAAGTAGCTTCGTGAGATAAAAATACTATACGATTAGTAAGTTAAAATTAGGTAATAAAAATTTAGTCGTCCTAATTGAACGCGAACACGCGATTATCGCGCGAAGTGGCGATAAATAGTCGTGTGGTTTGAAATGAGACAAATATCTATGTAGTACATTTCACAATTTGATGCTGATTCTCCTTTTCATGATAGCATGTCTATTATGTATGTTACAAGAAACATTCAATTACACAATAAAAAAGTTGTCAACTACCCAGTTGACAACTTTTTTTTTATTTCATAAATAAGAAGTGTATAACTCATAAAGTAATATTGCAAAAGAAATAGTATGTCTAAGATCAATAGTTTCACAGATATAGTGATATGTTTGATGTGTTGCGGCGCGTCGTCCAAAAACGCTCCATAGAAAATCTACGGAACAGGTGACGTCACATGTTCCCATATTACTAAGAAATGTATGGGCATACTGACAAAATTGATGATAACTATGTATTAAGTATGTTTTTATTAATAGTGGTCATAATAATAGTTGTTTTAATTGATGTCAGAAATCTATTATGATTTAGATTTTTGATAAATATTTGAAAAAAAATATGACATATTTTTATAATTTTTAAAACAGTACAACTTCAACAATATTCCATATATTTTAAGTTTGAATTGTTTTTATGGGTAACAGTAGCGTATATTTTCCGAATTTCTGAAAAATAGCGCCATATTCAAACTTAGGCAACATCCCAATTCTGTAATTGAATATTTTTTGTTAGACATTCAATTCCATAATTCTGTAATTGAATATATTATATTTTGTAACCTACGCATTCAATGACACAATTATGTGATTGAATGTTTCTGGTTTTTAGTTACATAAAAATTGGTGGTGACGATTAGGCGAATATCACATATTATTTATAATTAAAATGAAAGAAGGATTTAGGGAATGGTTTATTCAGTATCCAATGTAAGTATATGTCGCCGCCATCTGGTTGAATTCGCCGCTTAGTTGGATAGCTAGCTAGCCCATTGAATAAACGCCGGCATCCAATCAAATGCCTAGCCCGATAGTTAATTGAACTAGACTCACATAACGTTTAACGACTTGGCGTATTGAATGGATCGTCTTGTATCAAAGAGTTTTGGTTTGATAAGTGGATTCAAGGTTTTTTTTATGACCACATATAACAGAGATCGTTTTGGTTACATATGCTCTAAAAAAATAACCTTCCACCTACCAATCACTCAAACAGTCACACAAAAGCTCTTCTATTTAAACGACCTGACTAGGCGTCCAATTGAATGGCTAATTTAAACCAGACGGCTGTCATGGCGTTCAGCCATCTGGTCGTTCCGTTCAATGACTTGGCTAATTGTCCTTCAGCCGTTTAATCGGATGCCGGCGTTCAATCAACGGGCTAGGCGTCCAGTTAAGCGGCTGATTTGACCAGACGGCTGCGACATATACAACACAAAACAATATTTTATTTATTTATCACTCTTTGAAGCTTGATAAACCAGACACAATTGAATTTTGATTGTCATGTCAACTTAAGTTGCCGTCTGGGCATTAAAGGATTAATAAGTGGAATCAGTGGTCGTGGTGTCATTTTCGTGTGGACCATCTTCGTAGTTCATTTGTATAAGGCGACACCTAACGTCATTAGTCATCATCAAAGTTACGACACCGATAAAGCAGTACCTAACGATTTATGCAAAGCTTAATTTGTTGACAGCTGTCAGTTAAGTAACAAATTTTGACTATTAATTTTATTAATTAGAATGAATTTTGGCTTTCTCACAATCAAAAGGCAAAATTTATGTTTTAATTGTTGCTAAAAATAGTTTAGTGGTACACGACTTTATATGGTGTTTTAAATGGCATAGAGAGATATTTAACCCGTCAAGTATCAGTTTCCAGACACAATTGATTTTTCAATTGTAAAGAAATAAAAACTGGACAATTTAACACTGTCCTGCATTTTTTACCTATTTTTCAGTATAGTGTGTGTTGGGTAACAAAAAGGAGTATAAGGGTATAAGGTTTATGAATTTATGAAGCAGATTTTTTAAAGGTGCGAGGTTTTTGACGCAGAGTGTAATTTCTGGGGAAAAATATAAACTTTTTATACTGAGATATACAAAAAGCTTATCTATCTATTTTGATTGGGACAATAACCTGCAAAATGTCAAGAGACTAAGTTAAATTTGGTAATAATATGCAGAACAGTGATCAATTGTCCATTTTATTTTTATTCGCTTTGTTGCGTGGCATAAAACATGAATCTATTATAGAAAAACCTGTGACACAGCCAAATATTCATCATGGCGCGTATGTCACTTTGGTGACATTTAGTTGACTTCTATGTAGCCCGCCATATTGCCATAGTGAATAACGGTGAAATCTACGAAAACTTTCAACTTTTGTACAAACAAACTATGCATTTTGTATTTTTCGCAGATTTATGAGATTTTTCCTGATTTTTTGAGATACTGTACATAAGTATACTTGGCCGGATATGAAACATCTATTTTTACTGTCTGTTTCCAACTATGAGAAGGCTACCTGAGTGGGATCCCGAAGTAGATCTTCGGTATGCACGACAATGCCCAGGATGTCGGCACTGACAGCACTCTGTACTGCAGCTGGTATTGATAAGCATCTCGGATCGCGATACGCTTGATATTTTTTACTTATTCCCTGTAAAACAGTAGATATAAAAATGCATATTGCTTTGTATGATTATACATTATGAATTAATTATTTGCATGCCACATTTGGTGAAATATGAGATACTTAACGTATTATAAGATCCTATGCACCGTATTTTGGCAAATAAATTATTATTAACCCGTCAAGCATAAGATTCCTAGAGACAATTGATTTTTCAATTGTCATAGTTTTCCGGAGGGATACCGCTGCTTGACAGATTAAAGTTATAAGTAACGAGGTACTTTCACTTGCTTCAACGAAGAATGTAAATATTTAATAAGTACTGTAAATATATAAAATGATGCTATTTTTCTTTATACGATACGTAAGTATGCATAGTTTTATGCACAGTAGACCAACTAGGTCAATGATTGGCTACATCAAATAATGGATTGTAATTTCTTGACTTAGTTAATAAGCCTTTCACGTTTAAAACATCTTGTTGGGAGCAGGTTGACCCTATACTACCGACACAACACCGTGATATTTAAAGGGTGGCAACGAGTGATATCCATGGTGTCACTAGAGCGTTTATTACTACGGCTTGCGATAACCATGATTATCTGTCACCATTACATGTAAGACAAACCTACTTATCTATCTTTAAATATCCTTTAGGTACTTACTACTGTTAAAAACATTACAGGGTATTTGTTTTGCTTATGCCGCACCATGGTGCAAATATCAGGATTGAAGCACGAGAATACTACGCGCCGTTGGCCAGCGTTTTTCAAAACCACTTCTAGAACCTGAAATTGCAATATTTTTCGATCACAACTTTCGTTGAGTTAATTTATTATATTCTTCAGTACAAATATTATATTCACTACCTTATCAACATAAGTGTTCATATCAAATGGATTATTCAACTCGAAAGTGCCATCGGCCATTTCCATGGTCCATTTTAATTCAACATTGAAACCAACGTGCGAGTCAATGTTCTTTAGGACGTCCTCTAAAGTCGGGAATGGTTGATGTTCTTCTAAATCGTCATCGAAGAAAAGCATTTCATGATTTCGACCTTCTACTAAGTGATAAACCTGTAAGAGATGCAAGAATGTAATGGTATCTGCATACAAGTTAATGTCATCAAACATCGATCTACCCTTACATACCTATGTAGGTAGGTATATATTGCCATACTACGAGTCTCTTTACGCATACTCGATTGGGTTCAATGAAAATCTTTAGAATCTGCTGTATCTAGATTAGTAGTAGTGTACTATATCCAGATTAACAGTAAGTAATTTTTGAAAAGAAAAAAACTAAGTACATATTCAACTTTACTTTCTCGTTCTGTGGTAGGTATTAGTCAAACATTAGTAGATACCTATTAAGTATTATTTGTCAATATAAACAAATTTAGGAAATATTTGTTTTCATCATTTTAAGGTTTTGCTCCCGATTATCTACAACATTTAACCAAGAGGTTGTTCCAACTAAAAGATTGGATTAGAGAAAGTAGCCGCGATGCGAATTGTTACTTTAGGGTTTCTGACTATGATTTATTTTATACAACAGCAAAGGGTAGGTTGATGTAAGACGAGGTCGTAATAGGTGCAGTACATAATTTCTTAGCATAATATAATTTACAAGATAAAAAATATATTATAATAAAAAAAAAGAAAATTTTCACAATAAATAGGTAACCAGGTGGTGTCATCAATACAACAATAAATTGAAACATGAGCTATATAGCTCATAGATAGAAATGGTTCATAATATTACATTGGCTGAATTATTTTATAGAAATGTCACGAAATTATGAAATGAATAAGGTGTTTTTGAAAGTTGCAAACCATTTCTATGAACTAATAAAGCCCATATTTGAATTCCTTGACGTATTGTCGGCACCACGGTCGGTATATTAAAGTCCAAGAAACCGCGTTTCTAAATTTTTCTTTGTTACATGTTTACAACATTTATAAACTTGCAAGAAAGGGGTGGTTTGATTTTATTTCTCAATTTCATAGGTATCTACTAGCTATTAATAAAAACTAAAGGTTTCATACGCTAGAATGAATATTGAAAAAGTAAAAGTATATAAATGGACACAAGTTTAATGTTAATAAAAAATTGAAATCTGAATGTATACAAATACAGTACAGTTCAGCGCAGAGTTAATTCAATGTACCTACAGTCATTAGAAAAATTAAGACATCACTTTTAGCAGCAGCAGCCCTTATTCCTTAAGTAGGTAATAAGAATCATTAGATCGCCGTATTCGTAGAACATCGACGGATCTGAAATTTAGCATTTTTCATTTTTTTACACAAAAATATCTAACCAAGGGTCCATTATCTACGGGTGAAATTATTTTGATTACTTCGTTCTGAAAATTGTGAGATATTCAGTATAATTATGACGGATTTTTATTTGTAAGCATAGTACAACGCCGCATTAATATTTCCGTCTATGTAAAGACGACAGCACATCAAATGTAACAGTTGCACTACGAAAGCCACCTCTATTACGAACGCAGTTAGGGCGGACTGAAGGTCAAACTGTTACGCTTGATGTGCTGTCGACTGTACACACGACAGCACATAAAATGTAAAAATTGCACTACGAACGAAAGCCGCTTCTATTACGAACGGAGTAAGGGGACTACGATGACCTCCTCTAGCGCGACGCGCAGGTTAGCGGTTGTTTAGTACAGTGCGCGCCAAGAGTCATGAAATTGCGCAGAAGGCGATAAATAGGTATCTGCTGAGGTAGGGTGTGAGGGGCGAGATGAGTAACCATGACAACGGGCGACGCGCACTGACTCCTTGCCGCCCTTCACCCGCGCACGGTTTAGGAATCAATTAGGATCGCCTTAGGTACCAGCGATAACACAAGTGTCACGAAAGTTCAATAATCGGACAATACTAATTTATAAATTATTTGTTTACAACGAATATTTTATGTGTTTATTTTAATAATATGTAAATAGCATTGTAAGTGTACAAGTACATAGTGTTATTTAGTTTTGATTTAGTAGGTATATTTGAACTTAGTGTTAGCAACTGGCTGGTGACTCCCATACTCTTTTACAATGACGTGTTTTATATGAGTTTTGTACCTGACTGATTGTCAATTGGGTTTTGAGTTGTCTTGTTGTCGCGTTTGGCTTTGGTGTTGTTTGTTCTATACTAATTAAATTTACTTATTATTCTTGATATCTTGGTGTTTCCATCAGTACAGCATAGCTTAAATATACAGTCCACTCTCCAGTAGCTATTATTTTGGTCCGTTTGATCCGTAAGTTTATATTATTTTCCAAATTTTTTTCCAAATTTTTTCATCTGTCATTCATTTTTGTTTTACGATCGATATTTTTCACAAATTTATTTTAAAATTTTATAATGGTGGAAACACGAAGTCAATCCAAAACAACGGCTGATTTAGCATTGCCAAGCACATCTGCCGCGACACCCTTGGAAGGCGCACCCTTCGTCGCAGCACAACCGTCGTCTACGACACGCCCTCCATCGCGGCACAGTGCCGATGCCAATTCACTGTTGCAAAGTGAATTAACAGTTGATAGTCAGAGAACCAACACCAGCATACGTACGCACTCCTCGCACTCATCTAGCACCATTCGAGCTCGCAAATTGACTGCCGAAGCGGAGGTCATGCGACGTCGCGTACAATGCGAACGGCAACGACTCGCACAACTGGAAAACGAGGCGAAGAAGATGGAGCTTCAAGCAAAACTTGCAGCTTTGGAAGCTTCAGATAAGTCGTATCGTTCCGGTAGAAGTAGCTTAGGGCGTACCGCATCGTGGGTACATAATGCAACCGTGACCAATGCGGCCACCCAAAATGTTTTTGAAACGTTTCAGGCCTCGACTGTCAACCATGCAGTACCAACGACCAACGATAAGACCCATCCCATACTTCACCCTTCCGCTGACCCTATATCACAATTGGCTACAGCCATCACCAACCTGTCCGCCCGCCCGAAGAGACCCGACCTTATGGTGTTCTCAGGCGACATAACACAATGGATGGCCTTCAAGTCTAGTTTTGAACGAACTAAAGCGTTTTTCTCCCCCACAGAAAACTTGGAGAGATTGAACCATTCTATTCGTGGCGCAGCTTACCAGTCCGTGGCGTCTCTTGTGGACTGCGTGCGAGCCGGAAGATGTCGTACGCGCCCTCGAGCAAAATTTCGCCCGACCCGAGCTTCTGGTAACGCGCGAGCTCGCCGACCTGCTTAGCCACGCCAGAATATCTACTCCCGACGATTTAAACGCCCTTGCCAATAAAATTAGAAATTTCGTTGTAACCCTAAAACAGTTAGATCAAATTGACCATTTGCATTCTCCAGAGCTTTTTCGCTGTGTGGCGCTGAAACTCAGCGAGCATACCAGAGCTCGTTTTACTGATTTTGCATCAACCCTTTTGACTACAGAAGGTAAAATTTCTAAATTTGAATTATTATCTCGTTTTTTATTAATCGAAGCAGACAGACAGCTGAGATTTAACTTCTTTTTCGATCATAACACAATTTCTCCCAAACCATTAAAAAGAGAGTCTGTACATTCCACCGTCTCCGATAGTAAGATAGTCGAATGCAGTTATTGCAAGCAAGGGTCACACGGTATAAAATCTTGTAAGGCTTTCTCTGCGCTTTCCGTGGATAGAAGGTGGCAGTGGGTTCGTGACTCGAAAATATGTTACCGTTGCTTGAAGTCCAACCCACACAAATGGAATAACTGTCGCGCCAAGCGCTGCGGTACCGATGGCTGCTCAAGACGCCATCACAGTCTCCTTCATGGGACGCTGGCATTTATTTATTTATTTATTTATTCTTTATTGCACAAAATAAAGTACAAATGGCGGACTTAATGCTATACAGCATTCTCTCCCAGTCGACCAGTAAGGGGGTAAAGATATACAATATCGGTGCAATGAAAATTTATGATTAAGATCTTCACCTCTCAGCAGCACACCGTCTAATACTGTCACTAACACCGAATTTCACTTACCCACCACTAGCACGGATGCCGATAAGGTGGTTACGAACATTTCTAACGTCCTCATTACCACAACAGGATCGTCACAGCCAACGTCTCGCCCACGCGGTCTGCTCAAGGTCCTCCCAGTCGTCATCGAGGGTCCAGACGGCGAGTATAGCACCACGGCACTGCTCGACGAGGGCAGCACGGCGACCCTGATTGACGGCGAAGTGGCTACCCGCATCGGCGCGCAGCTTTCTAACAAGGAAAGTATCTGTATTCAGGGTGTAGGTGGTATGAATAAAACCGTGGACATCGGTTATGTGAATTTTTTCATAAGGGGGCGTAATTCAAATCAGCGTTTTGAGATAGAGAACGCACGTGCAATAAGCCCGCTCGGGTTACGAGTGCAGGGCGCCCCAGCCATCGATTTTGCAGATTACGAACATCTTTTCGACTTAGCTGATGAACTATCGACGGTCCATCCGTCTTGTCCGACCGTTCTCATAGGAGCCGCAGATTGGCATTTATCTCTGAGCCGCGAGATTCGTGTTGGCAAGAAGAATGAACCGGTCGCATCTAGAACCTTACTAGGCTGGGTGTTGCACGGCGCGTTTTCCGTCTCATCAGAGCCACTTGAATTCGTCAACCAAGTAAGTGCTGACAACCTGGATGCACTTATTAAGCTTCAGTATGATATTGACTCTATTGGAATCACGAAAGGCACTCCTCAGCCTAACAAAAATGATAAGCGCGCAATAGATATGATTGAGTCCTCGGTCCTTAGGCTTGATGATGGCCGTTTTGAAGTAGGTCTGCCATGGAGAGCAGTTTTGCCCAAAGTTATACAGTAGTAGTACAGTTACCCGCAGGCACTGTCACGTTTTAAAGCACTTGAAAGGCAAATGTCTCGAGATGCAGATTATGCCGCCGCGTTTCGTCGTTTCATAGAAGACATAATCCGCAAAGGTTACGCTGAAGAATGCGAACCGGCTACGTACCATAGGCATGTTTCTACAAGTACTTCCTTGGTCCATCCATACGGCCCCATCCGCTGGTATCTCCCAATTTTCGGCGTTTTTCATCCCCAAAAGCGCAAGCTTCGGGCAGTTCATGACGCAGCCGCCACAACTCAAGGAGTAAGTCTTAACAGTCTTCTCTTACAAGGTCCAGACCTTCTTCAGCCTCTACTCGAGATTCTCTTTCGATTCAGGGAGGGTGCCGTGGCACTCAGTGCCGATATTAAAGAGATGTTCCCCCAGATTAAAATCGCCCGTGGGGACAGGGATGCACAGCGCTTTCTTTGGAGAGGCGAAGACGGCGCTATTCGTGAGTTTCGAATGGCGTCTATGATTTTTGGTGCAGTCTCCAGCCCTTTTATGGCGCAATACTTAAAAAATAAAAACGCGAGGGAAATGGAAGCTACTTACCCTGCGGCATGTACTGCTATAATAAACGACCATTACATGGATGACTATTTGGGTAGTCACGCCAGCGCCACTGAAGCTGCACGAATAGCGTCCGATATAGCCAAAGTTCATAAAAACTGTTGCTACGAGATGCGTTCATGGACATCAAACAAGCTGGAAGCGCTTGCCCTAATTCCCAAGGAGGCTAGGAGCGATCCTAATTCTGACGTCTCTTTACCTCCGAATAATGAGATAGGCGTCTTAGGAGTCAGATGGAATCCGTATGAAGATTCTTTAAGTTTTCGCTCTGTTGGTGAGCTTCCCTCTAAGACACTTACGAAACGGATTGTTTTATCAAGCGTCATGAAGGTTTACGATCCTTTAGGTCTCCTTATGCCCGTCACGATATGGGGACGTATTTTAATTCAACGACTTTGGCGCGAAGGTATTGACTGGGACTCGCCACTGCCGGACAGATATGACTCCGAATGTAGGGCCTGGTTTCAGCAGTTACGAGTTGCCGCTAGTATAAGAATCCCACGGTGGTGTATGAACAGAAATGACTATACCAACGTGCAATTACACGTACTGGCTGATGGTGGCGAACAGGCATACGCTTGTGTTGCCTACTGGCGGGTGACATACGCTGACTGCTCAGTGTCTATGAGGTTGATTGGGAGCAAAGCGCGAGTCGCCCCTCTAAAGCCTTTATCAATACCGCGTTTAGAATTACAAGCGGCACTTATTGCAACTCGTTTCGCACAAACCATTCTGAACGCGCACCGACTTAAACCAAACGAGATTTTCTATTGGACTGACTCATCAACGGTCCTAAAGTGGATTCGAAATGACGCGCGAACTTTCAGACCTTTTGTGGCTCACCGATTGGGAGAGATAGCGGAATTCACCAATCCGTCCAATTGGAGGTGGTTCCCTACCTCTCTTAACGTGGCCGATGACGCTACTAAGCCGAAAAAGTTGGATTTTACCTCATCACATAGATGGTTCTCTGGTCCACCGTTTTTATTAGAACCCCAAGGGTTTTGGCCCATTGAACCAACTATTAACGTCATCGAGACCGCGCTTGACCCTGAACTGAAATCGAGCTTTGTGGGGCTGCTCACAGACGTCCAGGTGTTGAAGCTTCCCGTACCTGACGCGACGCGCTTCAGTAAGTGGCTGCGTCTTCTACGCGCCACCGCCCGCGTTCTCCAGGGGGCAGTAAGGTTAGAAAAACTTCTTCCTTCGGGTGAGGTCTGTCCTTCAAGCAAGCACGCAATTACGTCCCCTTATGAAAAAATTCACATAACCGATGTCCACGGTTTTATTCATACCACCTACACCCTGAATACAGATACTTTCCTTGTTAGAAAGCTGCGCGCCGATGCGGGTAGCCACTTCGCCGTCAATCAGGGTCGCCGTGCTGCCCTCGTCGAGCAGTGCCGTGGTGACGGTCGGACAAGACGGATGGACCGTCGATAGTTCATCAGCTAAGTCGAAAAGATGTTCGTAATCTGCAAAATCGATGGCTGGGGCGCCCTGCACTCGTAACCCGAGCGGGCTCTCCAGGGCGTTCTCCAGGGGGCACGCATTTTTCGTTCAAAATTGTCTCGGCCTATTAATGTTAAATCGAATTTTTTTGTATCGACAGATTTGGATCGCCCCACGTCCCTCTCGCATCTTCGCGCCATGGACATCATTTTAGCGGAAAAGTTGTTGCTGTTGCATTGTCAAATCGAGAGCTTTCCCGAAGAAGTAAAAAGTGTAAAAACCTCGCAGACCGTGCCCAGCAGTAGCAGAATATCAGCACTGGCTCCAGTCCTAAATGAAGATGGCCTCCTCACAGTCGATACTCGCATTGGATCTGCGCCAGCCGTAAGCGAGAGTATGAAGTCCCCAGTAATCCTAGACGGCCGCCATCAAATCGTCCGATTTTTGATTTTGTCTTACCACATCAAGATGGCGCACGGGTTCAACGAGACGGTGCTGAACGAGCTTCGTCAGAAGTATTGGATCGTAAGAGCGAGAAGCACAGTTAGAACCGTTGCAAATTCCTGCATGCATTGTCTGAGATTCAGAGGCCGGCCGAATGCGCCTCAGTTAGGAAACTTGCCTACCGAGCGTCTGGATCATCATAGAAGACCATTTACCCATACAGGCCTCGATTACTTCGGCCCGGTCACTATCGCGGTAAGCCGGCATCAAGAAAAGCGGTACGTTGCTTTATATACGTGCCTCGTCACTCGTGCAGTACATTTGGAGGTGGTAACTTCGTTGTCATCGGATGCCGCTCTTATGAGTCTGAGGAGATTTATTGCTCGCCGAGGGTCACCAACTACAGTGTTTTCTGACAATGGCACGAATTTTGTCGGCGCAAACCGCATTCTAAGGTCACTCTACGACGTTTCTATAGAAGAGTTCGCGGCTAACCGTGGAATTAAGTGGCGGTTCATTCCTCCTGCTTCTCCCTTTATGGGCGGTGCTTGGGAGCGCCTCGTTCGCACCATCAAAACAGCATTGCGTGCTTGCTTGAAGGACAGACCTCACCCGAAGGAAGAAGTTTTTCTAACCTTACTGCTCGAAGCCGAGGCAATAGTCAATTCGTGGCCCCGTACCTACGTCTCTTCTTCAGCCGAAGCCCCGGAATCAATTACACCTTTCCATTTCCTTCCGGGGACGTCATCGGTAGCGCCGTGGACAGCGGATCTTACTGGATCAGATTTGGTGAGACGATATGGCTGGAGGAAGGTACTGCGTCTAGCAAACCATTTTTGGGCGCGGTGGCTGCGGGAATATTTGCCAACACTTCGCGCAAGAGGCCCACGCAGCAACGCACCGAATTTCAAAGAGAGGGACGTGGTGCTGATCGCAGACTATACCCTTCCACGAGGTTTGTGGCCTCTGGGTAGAGTCACAAAAGTTTTTACAGGCTCTGACGGTCAGGTTCGCGTGGTGGACCTACAGGCTAAGGGAGGTACACTCCGCAGACCTGTCCAGAAGCTGCTGTTAATGGATGCGGAGCCCCAGCCAGCTGCTACCGGTTGTTAGTGTTCCACTGGGGGTGGGAATGTTAGCAACTGGCTGGTGACTCCCATACTCTTTTACAATGACGTGTTTTATATGAGTTTTGTACCTGACGGATTGTCAGTTGGTTTTTGATAGATGTCTTGTTGTCGCGTTTGGCTTTGGTGTTGTTTGTTCTATACTAATTAAATTTACTTATTATTCTTGATATCTTGGTGTTTCCATCAGTACAGCATAGCTCAAATATACAGTCCACTCTCCAGTAGCTATTACTTAGTGTTTTTGAATAAAGTGCTGTGTATAGGTTAATTTCTTGAGACCGTCACTACGACAATAAATTAAAACATGGGTTATATTAGTTTATAGAAATGGTTTGCCACCTTCAAAAACATCTTATTCAATTGATAATAATTAAAAATAAAGGTTTTATATGGAAAACCTTTTTTATTTATTGTTATAATCATTTCTATCCTACACAAAGTAATACACTTTTCTCTTCGATTATACATGCGCAGTTGACGCCATTTTAATTCATGACTCGTGGCGCGCACTGTATCGTCCTTTTTTATTGCAGATGCACAACATAGTACCATAATTGCGTGAAAGTTTTGTACATAACATTTTTATATATTAGATTATATTTCACATATGTAAATGAAATAAATTATACACATTTTAACGCTTTCAATCGACGGTGCCTCCCATCCGCCGTAGTAGGTACTATATAGTGAATGTTTTACTTACGAATTTTTACAAGATGTGATTGTAATATAGTTATATCTAATAAAATACCAAAGAAATAGAAATACTTCATAAAATATTTTTATTTTCGAAAGAGTGGTGTCGTCATTACGACAATAAATTAAAACAAGGGCTATATTTGTTCAGAGAAATGGTTTGCCACTTTCAAAAACATCTTATTCATTTGATAATTTCATGTATAAAGTATAAAATAATTAAGTAAATTTGTATAAAATAATTTATCTTTGGCTGCAACATTTCATAGAAATGTCATGAAATTATCCAATGAATTAGATGTTTTTGAAAGTAGCAAACCATTTAAATATGAACTAATATAGCCCATGTTTTAATTTATTGTCGTATTGACTGCGCCATTCTGTATAAATGCGTATTTGTTTTACGGAGAATCAGTTGACAGCAGTGTACAACCGTCGTTGTGGTTGGGATATATTATTTCACACGTCTTTATTCGATTTGAAAATAGGGTTTATTTATATTTATTTTAAATTTAATTAATTTTAGTAAACTAACTTAAAGAAATCTGTTTTTTATGTTTTTTTTACAATTATTCAATCTTATTCCCCAGTAGGAATTGAAATGGCTACTAACGTAGCTCAATAGATGAATGAATTGTGGAAAGATGTCTTTTGATGATGAGGACAGTAACCGCCAACAATATTTTGCCCCCACTACTCATTGGAGAGAGAAATCTCACCATTTTGATAGAACATGATAACAAAGTAAATGTGGACCTGGTGGTATTATAGTGATGGTTATGAATGCAAGTAAATATGCGCAGCAAAGTGGCTTCATGTGTTTTGGTAGTTATACCATTTTGAATTTCTCTTCTGGGTGTGTTCCAGTCTTGAATAGTAGCGAATGTGCAACCGATTCTTTATCTGAATTAAACTTGTTGAGTTTCGTGTTAAAAAACTCATGTTTGGGTGTTTATTACCACAATGGTTCTATACTTCCAGGGGGGAAGAATTTTATTATTAGTTATAATATATAGGAATAACTTATTTGGTTCACTTATTTAATTTTTATGGTATTGTTTCACATCCGCCCTAAAAAACTATATTCATCTCTAAAACACTGACTGGAACAACCATCCGTCCATACTTAGGATATCATTATCCGTAGAATAACGTCAGAGTGATACATTCGCTGCTAGAATAAAATATTGCAGCATCAGATTTTATTAGAATCTAAGCATATTAGATAATTACTCCGTCTACCATTCTTTAAATATTGCCAAGCTCAGAAAAACGCATTTCCGACTTTCAAGTCACAAGCCTTATCCGTTTAGGATTTAGGCCAGAAAAACTCATGTAAAAACTTAAGAATGCTCTACTGACACATGCTAAATTGCAGATCCATTATTGTTCTATGATTGCGACGTATCGTTGCTACAGTAATAACTTACTTTTGCTGATGACTGTAGAAACCACATTAATAGGGATGTTGACAACAAGTACAAAAATCGGTTTTCACATATACTTAGAGCTTATGAGTTATTTTACACATAAAAAGGCTTGGAACGTACATTTATTTTTGTATGATATAAATCTTATGACTTATGAGGCAAAGAAATTTTCAAAACAATAAATATTATGAAATTCATTTCATTCAAGCGGCACATTTATAGATTGGCTGGAAAAGATGTTTTATAGAGATAAGTCCGCCCTTCCTAACTTATTTTTAGGTGCATATTATTTTTTTATTTTTTGTTAATTAGTATACCATTAATGCTATTCGTTTACTCAATTAAATATAACAAATTTTATTGTTATAACTATGCATGCAAACGCATTAATCACAAAGATATTGAATAATATAGTCTTGTCAATGCGCCAATACATATTCCGTGGCCACTACCGAAGTCTGACATCACTATTCGGCATCATTTTCTATTGAGCGTTTTTTGACAACATGACGAATAGCTCCTCAAACATATCGCTATATATAAATAAGAAACTATTTATTGCAGATATACTATTGCTTCTGCAATATTTATAGCCTATTGACACGTTATTTATATCTTAAATGAGAAAAGAATGTTGTCAAATACCCTATTGGTGACATTTTTATTTATTGGACGCACAGTACATACAGGAGGATATAGGCGCGTAGATTTCGTCATCTTGATTGGCCAGCTCGAGCTCCAGGCCTAAGTGTAAGCTCGTACGTCTAGGAGGTTAGTGAGAGGAGAACACATACATTATTCAACTTATTTTTTAAATTACAATGCCTTTATAAAAACCAAAATATATTTCTTTCCTCTTTCAATATTATTTAGAAAAATATCAGTTATTACTTTAATCTTTTAATTGATGTTTGTTTGATTTTAAATCAGCTTTTATGTCTAATAACCTTTTCAGTAACATTAAATAATATTCTAGGATATAATAAAAAATCTAATATAATTTACATAGGTCAGTACCTACCTACCTATTTTTTGCAGAAGAGTGTAAAATGTTTTTTATAGATACCTAGAGCTGTCTGCCTGCTAAACAGTTTCATAACCATACCATTACGTATCATAATTAGGTGCAATCGCGGTCTAAACTGTTTATAAGTTTTCAAATTGGAATCTCGTCACACTGTGTGCAATAAAGGCAAAAATGTCTTTATTGTACACAGTGTCTAATCTAGATACTTATTTATTACTTTTGTTATTTGTGAAGCAATCTAATTACTAAAAGAGTGTTAATGACTTTTTGATGATCAAACTCGTTTCCTAATTTAAAAATCGACACGTCATTTAAAATGAAATGTCCTCGTTTCTTTAACAGATATTTTGTAATTAAAAAAAAGTTTTTTTAATCCTACCATCCTATTGTGACCTGTTTTCGTGTGTGAAAAAATCTACGCCGTCTAATCAAATTATATCATCGACTCTGTGGCAAAGAGGAGATAGCAAAGTTTTGGGCCAGCTCATGAGCACCATTTCAGATTGTAGACATAAAGTTACTGAATAACAAAACTTAAAATACAACTTAAAATTTTCTTTTTGACTGCTGTGCACCGCTTTTTGAGTTTTCTGCTTAGCCCCTGGTTGACTGGTAGAGAATGCCATCAGGCGTTAAGTCCGCCATTTGTACATTTTGTTTTATTGTGCAATAAAGTTTAAATAAATAAATAAATAACATCTCTTTTATTTTATTGAAAAAAAATAACAAAATTAAATAATTATTGTATAAAATGGCAACATAGATGTCATGAAAGTGCCCATAAGTGTATTGTCCATAGCCACAATAAGGCTATTAAAATTTGTATTTAATAATAACAATCATCATTTTATTTCAGAATGTCATTCCATAAGTAATTAATTAAAATTAAAATCCATTTTTTTAAACATAAAAACTAAATAAAATAAAACTAAAACAGCACTTACTAAAACCATGTCTAATAATTATATAAATTAAAAGAAATTTACAATATCGAAAATTAAATAAAAATGTCCTTCACAAAATAAAAATCACAATCACAATAAAACCATTGGTGTCAAAAAAAATCAATAATAATAATAACAATTACTTGAAAGTGTCAGATCATTAATTAAAACATCAATCGATTATTATTAATGCCATATTGACATTTATTAAAACTGTGTTTTCTTGTTTCAACTGTTTAATGTTTTGGATGCCCTTGCAATGTTTTTGTGGATTTTCGAAATTGTTTGACCCTAGCTATGAAAAAAATAAAACGACACTATTCAATGGACAGTCGTAATAAACATAATTGTATATTGACATTTTGTTTTATTCAAAATGGCTAACTCTGTGATGTTTTTCAGGAAATTAAAATAACTTTTCGCCACTGTATTAAGTCAAGTTTTATGGAAAGGACAAGCTAAGAGGGTTTCATACAAAAATAACTGTAAGAAAAAATGGTGCTCATGAACTGGCCCAAATCCCATACAAACTTTTACTATCTCCTTTGTGCATGCAATTATAAACAAAGGTGGTCAATATTTTAGGACCGCAATTGTTACGTTGTAGTGGGTAAGTGAATTTTCTATCGGTTCGGTCGTAAGTAACCGATGCCATTTTGCTGGCATATAATTTTTAGTCATAAATAGGTAATAGTTTGGCATAATAGGTTCAGCTTATAGGTACTTCGTTTTTCGTTTAATTGACTATTAGCATAGTTTTGTATACTTCCGCAATAGTAATTACAATTAGTTAGGGTACTTCAATTAATTTTATTCAACACTTTATTGAACATAAAAAGTAAGACAATTTTATACTCATAACAGTAGTTCAAAATAAAATACAAATCTCATAGTCTGGTGGTTAAGACATAGACTATGATATTTATCAATAAAATCAAAAAAAATGATGATATTTGTTCAAAATCATACGTTTATCGGGACTTTGCATTACTCATAACGTAGTCCCACAGAAACCTTTGCTCCTTCTAATACCCAAAATGCAGTATTGAACAGTATTAACAGTATTGTAAAAAAAAAATATTTTGGTTCTATATTCATAGGCGTTAATTGTTCTAAAATCTGCTAACTTTGTTGGTATGAATATACATATGTATTGTTTATGACGTCACCTTATCATATCGAATTCAATTACACTAAAAATTCAATATGAGAAAATATGACATTCACTGACGTGTGAATGTCATAATAGGATTAAATATTGACAATGTGACGTCTTTAACTACAACAATGTTCTTACCAATAAAGTTAGGCGGTCGCCCCGCTAGTGTTGCTAAAGTTCTCGTAAATGGAGGCAGATGGCAGTGATTGGGCCTAATTCTGGGAACACACTTTAATTCTAAATTTAAGTACAGTATATCTCTTTCTCGCAATAAGTAATAGAAAAAAGATAGCAAGAATCTATTTAGAGCTGTCACTTAAATTTAGATGGATTTCAAAGAAACCATAGACAATTTTAGACGGCATGTACGGAGGTGCCTCCTAAACACTGCATTTTATCACGTTCAATAAGGTCGAAAATTGAACGCACGTTTCTAAATGTCAAATTATATGAGAGCCATCCTTTTTGTATTTCTTTTGATAGAAAGAAATGCACTGAACTTAAATTTAGACTTAGCATGTGTTTACCAGAATTAGGGCCATTGTCATCCTAAACACGCGAGATAAAATTCAACTGTTTCATACAAACGAGTAGCATGCTACTGCCTACAGTGGCATGCCACTGTGGGCAGTATTACATTTAGTATAGAACAGCTGATTTTTGTTTTTGCGATTTATTTATTTTCTACCTAATCGTGTTTAGGATGACCCGCCCTGCCATCTGCCTGCGTTTATGACAGAGTGTTCCCGTACACCCGTTTAATAAACTACTTATGTATATTTCAACTACATGGCTGTGACTTACCGTAGTTTTGTAATCTAATTTCAGTTGGCACTCCTTTTGATCACAGTAAGAAAAGAATTTTTTTTATTTATTTTTTATTTATTAAAATGGTTTTACTCTTGACTCCACTCTCCTACTTCGAGAGAAGTTTAATTTATTTTTAACGGGCCAATAATTTAAAATCCAAACAGAATACACGGATGTCTAACTACGAAAATATGAGGAACAGTAAAAAATACACAAGGAGTGTTAATACCTACACACAAAAACCCGCGTACATACTATGGTATCGAGCCCCCACAAACCCAGAATTGGCATAAACAAACATACATCATTAAAATTTGTGACATACGGACGACCGGTTGGGCGAGCGGTCATTAAGTACCCCTGACTATAGGCTACTCGGTCAGGGGCCCGTGTAATAATCTAGGTAGGGGCAGATGTTTGTAAGATGGGTACAAACATTTGCTCAGGAGTCAAGGATGTTCGTATGTTTATTTAGTATACAGGCTGGCACATTTAGATCGGTCAGTATGGAACGTCTGAAACTATAAGACAAACGAAAATCTCTTCTTAGGAACCATGACATCGATTTTTGTAATAAGAAAAACTGCAGTCATACATTTTCAAAAAAATGTGTACTCAGCTCGGGAATCGAACCCGGATGTTATGAAAAAAAAACTAATACTATTTCTATTTAGATATTGATTGTGTAGATCTTAAGCAGTAAAGGTTACTTTGAAACATGATGTCTAAAATGAATAAAATGCATTGTTTTCATATCCTTTAATTTATTTTAGTTAGTAAGTGTTCAAAATTACCACCATTTTTTCAATACAACATTCAACTCGGTTAGGTACGTAAAAGTGTCTCAACTTGTTACATATTGTTATCTGCGATAATATTATCTATCTATGATTTTAATTGCTTACTTCTATTAATCATACTTACACAATAACCAATTGAAAATCCCACTTAGAATAAGCATGTAGAAATACAAAGACGTGTTAAACCTCATTTGAAAATGGAACATCTTGGTTTGAAAAGAGACGTGATTAACCTCATAGTGGTAATGGTGGTAATTTCGAATACTTACTAAAATAAATTAAAGGATATGAAAACAATGTGTTTTATTCGGTTCCCCTTTGGTTGATCAACAGTTACTTATTATACAAATTTACTGATAACAAGCAACGAAATTCAAAGTTATCATTTCGCAAATCAACGTTCCATTTATTTATGTTTCACAAACTTTACATTTCATAGAGTATTTACTTCATATATTGTCATTTTGCAAAAGAACATTAGTAAATTTTTCCTAACACAAATACGTTAAACGACAAAGATCAATTGACCAATTTCTCTTTAATAATATGGTTACTTAGTCTAAAGACATTAGGTAATTTATGGTATAGCACCGTATCATTTCCTCAAATTTTCATGCTAAAAACATAAGAATCCCTGAAAACGTTATATTGTATAATGTATGTTAGACCAAATGGAGGTTTATAATAATATTGTTAGTCCTAAAACATATGTTTCAAAGTAGGTTTATCTTGGTTATGTTATCAATATCATAAAGCTTAGTTATTATAAGACTTACTGTCAGACAGTTTCAATTACATTTGAAATAATTTAACTAAATGTTGTCTTATGAACCTAAACAACCGTTGCGTTTTAAAATTCAGTGACAGAAATATATCGCTGTAAAACCGACACCACGTAGTCTAGTCTGCCCTACCCCTAGAGTGTAATTTAAGCACGCGAAGGCGCGGAGGGGCGAGGCGGCCCGCGAGCTGAGGAGCTTCCGGCCAGCCTCAGCCGCGGCTGTGGTCGTCAAAACCACCTGCGACGATAAGGTCGCGTAGGACCGCCGGAGCCCCGCAGCGCCGGAGCCGTGGCAGAAGCCATGCATGCTGCATGGTTGCATGCTGCTTGCTTGCATGCTTTAGGCTTGCTTGCATGCTGTATGCTTGCTTAAATGCTGCATGCTTGCGTTCATTTTTGCTAGCATACTTCATGCTTGCTTGCATGTCGCATGCTTGCTTGCATGCTGCATGCTTGCTTGCATGCTGCATGCTTGCTTGCATGCTGCATGCTTGCTTGCATGCTGCATGGTTGCTTGCATGCTGAATGCGTGTTTATCTAGTATCCATTACACAAGTTTTTATGATACTTACTTGGACTAGATAATTGGTGTGATAGTATGAAAATTATTTATATTTTATATTTATATGCTTCAAATATTATAGATAAAAATATTTCGATTTTAGGGTACGTTATATTATGAGATATTACCTTAGGACTTACAAGTATTATAGAAAAGCCTTTTTATGTCTTTTAAATATTATAGATTGTGATATTTATAGCAAAAAAAATTAGGTCATATTATATTTAGGGATTTTGGTTTTCGGGCAAGTGATATTATGAGATATTAAGTTAGGGCTACTTATCATTCGGACACATGATAATTATGTCACAAAACATTATGACACGTTTGATTATGTATAATAAAAATTATGAGACAAAATAGAGAACCATAGTTTAATGGTAATTTATAAATAAATAATATTTAATTTGCAAAATAGCAAAAAGAAATTTTAGTAAACAAACAGTTTGTAATTGAAATTTAGTGAAACAAATTATTTGCGAAATATTATTTATGGTTTTTGCAGTTTGTCTTTTAAAAATTTAATTAATAATGCTGTTTTGAAATGCCTGCTTATCATATGCATGTTTGCATTTTGATGTCCTTGTTAAAGCATTAGTTTGCGTAATGAAACATTGACAAATGTTGCTTGTGAAATGGTAGATTGCAGAACCGTTGTATTCATTTTAGACACCATGTTTTGTAGTAACATTTACTGCTTAAGACCTACACAATCAATATCTAAATAGAAATAGTATTAGTTTTTTTTTTCAAAACGTCCGGGTTTGATTCCCGAGCTAAGTACACGTTTTTTTAAAAATGTATGCAGATTTTCATATTACTAAAATCGATGACATAGTTCCTAAGAAGAGATTTTCGTATGTTTTATAGTTTCAGACTTTCCTATACTGACCGATCTAAATGTGCCACCCTGTATTTTTAATGCATACTTATATGCATATTATCATAAATATTTCTCTGCTATTTGGTATCCATACCACAAACAAAAGCCAAAAGTAAGCTCTTAAGAATACTTACTTTTGACTAGATTTTATGATTCCTATTATTACTTGTGGTCATATGTTTGTACTTATTATACCAACAATACCATGCCGGGATTCGAACCTGGGGCTTCCGGTTTAGTACACAGTGGTACTGACCAGACAGTAGTCAAAAATGAGTTTCTGATTGCCTATTGATCATAATATAATAATATGGAGGCTCAATATAAAAACAAATACTATTTGAATTCTAATTGGTGCTGCAAGTAATGTCATCATATTTATCATCTTTAGGCTGCGGTCCGAAAACCACATTTTTTTATACCACTAAGGTGGCAATCAAGCATACGACCCACCTGATGGTAGGCGGTTACCGTAGCCTATGGACGCTTGCAACACCAGGGGGTTGTCGTTGCCGACATTGTAAAAACCTTTTCACGCCTTTTTTGAAGAACCCCATGCTGTACTCATTCGAGAAAACCTCTGCAGAGAGCTCATTCCACAACTTGAGCGTACACGGGAGAAAGTTTCTCTGAAAACGTACAGTACGCGACCACTTTGGTTCAAATTTGTGAGGATGAACTCCCTGCCGGTGGCGAGCGGTGCGATGATAGAAAGAAGCCGTGGGTATCATGTCAAATAATTCCTTAGAACAAGCCCCGTTATACAAACGGTAGAACACACAAGGCAAAACTCTCCTTAGGCATAAAGATTCAATACCGCTTGTGAGCTCAGGATCGTCGACAATTCTCATAGCGGGTATCTAGGCGCTCCCGCCCATAAATGGCAGCAGTACTCCATATGGGGCCTGACTTGAGACTTATACAGTAACAGTCTTTGCCCCGAAGTGAAATACCGCCGCGCTCTATTGAGCACACAAAGCTTCTTGGATGCCAGCTTGACTTTATCCTCCAAATGACTGCGGAACTGCACGTCACTAGAGATATCAACACCAAGGATCCCGATACTCGTAGAGATGGAAAGCGGTGTGTCGAGGAATTGTGGAGCTACAGCGAATGGGGTTTTTTTTAGCGGTGTACGCGCAGATTTGTATCTTAGTGGGGCTGAATTGGACTAAGTTTAGTCGACCCAAATCGGAGACTCTGATTAGAGACCTCTCGATTTCAGACACAAGTCGACCGCGACTTTCCTCCACTGTAGACTGAGGGGTATTAGCACGACTCGTATAGTAAGCGTCACCAGTACTGTCATCCGCATAACAATGCAGTCCGTCAATAGACAGCAGCATATCATTGATATGCAGCAGGAACAATGTTGGAGACAGCACCGAGCCTTGCGGGACGCCAGCGTTAATATCCATGCTATCCGAGCAACTGCCGTCAACGACGGCTTTTATGCATCTGCTGGATAAAAAGCTAGCGACCCATTTGCACAACCCCTCAGGCAACCCGCAAGTTGGTAACTTCGAAAGAAGACCCCTGTGCCGGACTGATCGAACGCCTTCGCTACATCTTCTTTTTTTTTGGCAGGGGAAACGTCTTTACGCGCTATCCCATCTTCCCGGGGGAGGAAGATGGGGGAGTGTGGGGCTCGCACCCACTAAAACCCCTGCCGTGTACCCTCCTATCCGCAGCGCTGACAGCCCTGACGCCCTCCCTCACATGTTGTTGGCGCACTGGTACACCACGTGCGTCGGCTACCCCTTGCTAAGTAATTTGGGCGACGGTCCCCAACCGTCACCCGTAGCCCTATAAAAGTACATTAGGGATGCGTTAGGCGCCCGTAGGCCGCCCTCCTGCGTCCCACTCTCCTTCGGCGGATGACAAACGTGACGGCTGCCTCGCGCACACGCTCCGCTTCTTTCTTTTGTAACATTATGTCCTCGCAAAAGGACTGCACCGCCGCCCACGACTTGTCGCTCTGGACCATCTTATTTATGACAGTCGGGAGGAAGAGGTCGGGGCCCACTACCGCAGTCATTGCATGGCGTTGAACCGTCCACGCAGGGCAAACCTCAAACGCATGCTGCGCGTCTTCCTCTATACAGCTGTCGCACATTGGGCTGTGGGCTCCCTTCCGGCTATTCTCCACAGGTATTTTCCGAAACACCCGTGTCCCGAGTACCCGTGTACCTGGCACAGCCGGAATGTCTGGTTGCCGTGTCGCCTCGTCAACCATTGCTGCAGAACAGGACGGATCGCCTCCACTGTGCGCAAGCCAGCACTAGGATGCTCCAACCTTCGCGCCCATACTTTAATAGCCGCATCACGTAATTCTCGCTGCTGAGCCTCGACTTCTTCTGGTGCTGGTCTATTGCCATTTCTCCTCATCTCGACACGCCACAAATACACGGCTGCCAGCGCCTACGCATCGAGCTCCCATGTTAATACACAGGCAGCTTTCATGGAGCTGGTGCGGTATCCGCGTATTACCCTCGTGGCCATCATCCTCTGCGGCTTATGCAGCAGAGAGATGTCCCGGCTCTTGAGGGTATTCGCTCATACAGGGGCCCCGTAAAGCGCCATGGATCGTACGATTCCCATATATAGACGTCTGCACGTGACGTCTGGCCCCGCGATGTTTGGCAACAGGCCACTGAGTGCCGCCGCCGTTCGCACTAATTTTGGGACCAGTTGTTGCATGTGGGCATTGAAGTCCCACCGAACGAGTATGTTCACCTCACGATGCGTTGCTGCTCGTGCTAGAACGAGAGTGTCATCTGCGTAGCAGGTGACACTTACTCACGGTAGACTTTCACCCCGAAGGACCCAATCATATCCCAAATTCCACAACAATGGGCCCAACACCGACCCTTGTGGGACCCCGCAGAACATGCGCCGCCTTTGCCAATTTTCGCAGCCTTGGTAGGTCACGAACCGGTCCGACAAATAGACCTTCAGTATTCGGCGGAGGTAGGGAGGCACTCTGTGAAACTTGAGCGCTTCACCGATACAACTCCAGGGCAGGGTGTTAAATGCGTTGACGATGTCTAAAGACACCGCCAAAACTACTTCGCCCTGGGCAACTGCATCCTCCGTTATAGACCGAACGCGCAGGATCGCGTCTACGGTCGACCTTTCCCTGCGGAAGCCAAATTGACTGTCGGACAGGTCTGGACCAACCTCCTCCAAATGCTCGTTAAGGCGGGCGGCAATAATGCGCTCGAAAAGCTTACCCACCTCATCCAATAAGACTATAGTCCCGTACGCTGCCGGTGAGTCCTGTGGTCTGCCCTCTTTGAGGAGTAGCACCAGATGCCCTTCCTTCCAAGGCTCTGGAAAACAACCCTGCTCCAGGCACATAATGTAAAGCCTCCTCAAACGCTCCTCCAATGGTCCTTCGCTAACTGCCAATGCCTCACCATGACTCTCAATGGCAAGAGACCAACGGTAGAGACCAAGATAGTAACTATCAGCGCAATTAGCGTGCTAAAAT
The DNA here is from genome assembly GCA_947347705.1 of Nymphula nitidulata. Taxonomy (NCBI): domain Eukaryota; kingdom Metazoa; phylum Arthropoda; class Insecta; order Lepidoptera; family Crambidae; genus Nymphula; species Nymphula nitidulata. The sequence continues at coordinate 16,986,122 of OX374618.1, read as the reverse complement.
GCGTTCCGAAATGCTGTAAGTGCGCTAACGTTAGCCGGGGTCCCCACCCCGGCAATACTTCAGCGCTTAATGCTTTGGAGGAAAATCACTGTTCAAACTGAGAACTGTCAAAACTGAGGTTTGTTTATTAATTTTAGGTTATTTATGGTAATCGAAATTGTTGGTGTCCAGAAAAGAGAAGTTGTATTGTAATTATAAATTGACAAACACAAAAGTAAGTAATCAGATCACAATGTTTAAAACTCGAATACTCAAAATGCAATAGTAGTGGAGCGCCGTAAGGTTTATACCTCGGAATCCAGGGCCAGTCAACGAATCTTTGAAAAAACTTTAGAAATGTGTTTTTCATAGTATATAAACAAATGTTATTAAAAAAAAATAGAGGGCTCTCAATTTTTTTTTTTTTTTTGGAGTTTTCCTTCATTAGTTTAGTTCAATTAGTTTCATTACTTTAAAGTTATATTTTGAAAAGAAGAACTATTACAAACTTGATCTTGGGTCTCCAGGAACTGCAGGTATACCGATGAAGGGTGGGGAGGGGAATAGAGGGGAAAAAACCAGCTGTTGTTGTTAACGCGGGCCTTAACAGAATAGTACACGTGGCAACTTGCTAGGCTTAATACGTAGCTGTTGTTGCTCGCTCCAAAAAAAAATAATTTCTTATTTTTGTTTATTTACAATTAATGTTTATACTATTGTGCAGTGACTGTGATAAAAGTTTTTTTTTATACAAAGCACGACAAATGACGCAACACCACCTGATGTGAAGCGGTAAGAAGAATCCATATGCGAAGACAGCTAGTGCAGTTCAGACACTGCTCTAGCCGCCTCCACCTTGCCGGCCCTAAAGGTGCTTTTTCACGCCTCTTTTGAAGGAACCCATGTTATAGGAAGGAGGGAACACATGTGCTGGCAAAGAATTCCAAGTTCTGGAAGTACGACAAAGAAACAAGCTACTAAATCTCTTTGTACGTGATGTTGAGGTGGAGACAGTGAATTGATGACTCCGAAGACCGGCACGAGTGCACCTGAGTAGGAAGGGGGAAGGTGGAATAAGATCAAATAGCTCTTCAGAGCACTCTCCGTGATATAGCCGATAGAAGGGGCTAAGCGACGCGATGTCTAGACGCAATTGCAGAGGCTCAAGGTTGTTCATGACCTCTACATCGCCAACGATACGTGCTGTACGTATCGTTGGGGATGTAGAGGTCTCGACGCTGCAATCTGTCCAGGGCATCGAGTAGGTAGGTACTTGGCGGAGCCATCCCACAAGTGCGAGCAATATTCCACGCAAGACCGGACCTGAGTTTTATAGAGCAGGCATAATTGGTCAGGCGTGGAAAATCGACCCTCCTTGTTCAGGACACCGAGCTTCCGAGAGGCTGTTTTGATCACAATTCCCGGAATTTAGATCGCAACATATCTCCATGCCTAGCAAGTTGAAGTTCCGTCCCTGAAGAGACGGAAGGGAAAGGAACGGCGACATTTTAGCTGTAAACACGCACACTTGTGTTTTCTTAGCATTGAACTCAACATGATTGTTAGATCCCCATTCAGACAACGACGTTCAACCAACACCCTGTTGAGCTCAATGGTGAGATTCTCTCTCTCTCTCTCGGTTTCAGCGCACCCAGCCTCTGGGCGACCGCAATATCCCCCATGCACTGTACTGTCATCTGCATAGCAATGAATGTTTCCTAACGGAAGCATGTCATTGATATGAAGAAGAAAGAGTGTGGGGGTACAACAGAGCCTTGTGGTACACCAGCATTCACTGACGTGAACTGCGAAGCGCATCCATCAGCGAGGACACGGATTCTTCGCTCATGCAGGAAGCCGGCACTCCAGTTACAGAGCTGAGCGGGCAGACCGTATGCCGGGAGCTTGAAGAGAAGAGCCCTGTGCCCGACCCGATCGAACGATTTGGCAATATCAAGGCTAACTGCCACTGACTCACCACGTTTGTCAATAGCTTCACCCCAGACATGCATTAAGTACGCTAGAAGATTACCCGTTGACCGCTTCGGCCGAAACCCGTACTGTCGATCATTAATTAATGAGTGATCTTCTAGGTATAAGGTAATTACTGAACATTACTGAGTTTTACTGCAGATGCCGCTTTTGAACACTTTAAAAGAGTATTTTAGCAAATTCAAACATGGCTCGGAAGAGAAAAATCGCCAGAAGAATGGGGTTGGAAATATGAATGCGGAATATTGATACCGCAAACAATGACGCAGCGACCACCTCCAGAATCTTTACAAAAATTATTTTTTTGCGCATGCAAAACAGGATGTGGAGCATCTTGTGGGTGCAGGAAAAGTGGATTAAACTGGTGACAGCTGTTAATTTAATTTTATCCTTCACCTACAATCTACATCTACGAGATCGACGACGACGACAATAATAAGCAATAATGTAATATAATGTATATAGTTAATGACGAATTTTTTTTGTATATAATTATTTTTTGCAAAAATGTAATAAATTGACATTAAAGTTACTCTGTCAACATAATTTATTACATATAAAATTGATTTTTTTTACTTTAAACATTTTTTTCACCCTTCCGCCCCTCATTTTTAACCGACTTCAAAAACGAGGAGGTACTCAATTCGGCCGGTATGTTTTTTTTTCTTCTATGTATGTACACCGATTACGCCGGGATTACTGATCCGATTTACGTGATTCTTTTTTTGTTCGATGCGGAATAGCTGCCATTTGGTCCCATAAAATTTTTTTCAAAAACAGTTGGGTACTTTGGTTTTAAATTTAAAAAAACTTAAATTATTAAGTCGTCTACATATGCGAAATTGCGAATTTTTGCTTTTCAAATGACTTTTTAGTGAAACGATACGATAGTAGGAAACAATATAAGTTTACGGTCACCCATCTAGCTTCGACCGTAGAATGTTACCACTAAAAATTGTGAAAAAAAAATTTTAAACAAAAATTAAAACAGACTTCAAAAAACTGAAAAGGATAAAATAATTAAATTTAAGTAGGTATTCATCCCCTAGAAACATATTTTTGGTGTTGGTGCTAAGTGGTTTCCAGAAACTATAGAAAGTGAAGCACCGACTCCAAAAATATGTTTCTAGGGGATGAATACCTACTTAAATTTAATTATTTTATCCTTTTCAGTTTTTTGAAGTCGGTTTTAATTTTTGTTTAATATTTTTTTCAGTAAATCATTGTTAATAAAAAATTTTAACAAATAAAACTGACTTCAAAACCAATACATTTTAGTAGGTAAGTACCTAGGTACTAAAATTTAATTATGTTTTCCTTTTTAGTGTTTTAAAGACATATTTAATTTTGATTAAAACAATTTTTTTTCACATTTTTAAGTGATTTTCTAGGGTCAAAGCAAAATGGGTGACCATCAACACTATCGACTTGTCAATCTCTCCGTCTTTGGTTGAAATACATAGTGAAAGAATTATCTTCTTACTCCTAACCGTTAAGGAGTTGTACCTTCCATCATCAGCTCATCAATATGAGATGATGACTAACGGAACCAAATACTTGACTTGAATAGCTTTATAAAAGAATAAAACATGTCAAGCGTGCCTATAAAATTTGAGATTTGCCCTCAATTTCTCTGGGATCCCATCATCAGATCCTGACTTGGTGACAATGGGACCACCTGAGGAGTATACTTTATTGAATAAAAAAAGAATTTTTGAAAATCGGTTCACAATTGAACAAGAAATCGGTGATAACCTCCTTCTTTTTTGAAGTCAGTTAAAAATTGTTCTAATCAAGATCGGCCAATATTTTTTTAACTTTTTTATTTGAAGTTTTAATAATACAGTCAAATACTTGCTATACAGATTCATTGACTGGCCCTGGGTTCCGAGGTTTTATCATTTTTATGTCTTACGGCTCTCCACTATAGTATTGATTTGAACATTGACATTTGTCCGGTTGACACTCTAAAACTTCGGTCTGAAATCGTGTGTATGCTGAAAGCTCTGTGAGCACTATTATCGCGCATTTCATTTCGGTCTGGGTGATTATAATTGTTAGTTCTGTGAGCGGTGTGAACTGTTTCGGACCGCAGCCTTTAACATCATCCATTTAAAAAATGCTGATAATGATTGACTTTATAACAGCATAGATTTGCAGTGAATGAACCCTAAACAACTAAACATACCTTTAGTTTTTGAAGGTGTTCCAAAGACAAATCCTTCACTGGCAATTCTAGCATTTCAGTAAATTCAACTTCCTTTTTTCTTTTCATTGAAATACATACATAATAATCATGATAAATAACTGGTATCATATCTTTACTTAGTTGAACATCAAATTCAAGCAAGTCAGCACCACTTGCAGCTGCTTTTTTGAGAGAAGCTATCGTGTTTTCACGAATAGCATTTCCTCTGAAAACAATGACAGATTATAGGTTTTGTTTTTACTGATTCTAAACTGATAATTTAAAACTAACATCAAAATAGTTGCGAAAAATATTTACAATTTTGACTATTGTCGATACTTTACAATATCCAAAATAGGTACTCCTAAAGAGTTTAATTAAAAACCATTTTGTTGGTACCTATTTATAAAAAATAATGTTGTTGTTAAATCTTTAAGGAATATGAATATTATAATTTTGTTTCAAAATGAATACTAAGTACATTGTAACAATTTACAAAAATGATACATTTTTGGAAAAATATTGATAGATACCCGACCACAACTTAAAATTCCATGCTAGACAAGAAGATCTAATATATTCAAATATCTCAGGTATTTTTCAGCTAAAGTTAATTCTGTTTTCACTGTCAGCTTTTTATGTATTTTTTATAAATGTATACCAACAAATTTGTTTTTCATGTATATTCCCTACTGAACTGATAAAGTTGAACTTACTCTTTGGTTTTGAAGCTAGCACCCAATCCTCGGTGTCCTACTTCTAGACCTGTCCAGGATGGATCCCAGTGCTTTGCGTAAGAAACATGTAAGTCACAGAGCTTTTCTCTCATGGGACGAACAATTAAGTATTCAAAGTTTACAGTCCCCAGAGGTCTGTGCTTCACATTACATGTTACCGGTAATTCCAAGCCTCCTTCTGAGGCCTTAAACATGTTTGGTAAAACATAAGTATATCCTACATGACAGGGTGGATCTTCTGACGAAGCACGAGTACTATATGAATAAAAATCTATAAGGTATGCCAGAGCATTAGGATCAGGAGCAACTACATTAACTAACAATATATCATTAGGTTTATACTGCATGCCAAATTGTTCCTGTAACTGTGACTTGCACAAAAGAAGACTGTTATCTAATGTTGATACCTCAACAAAAACCCCTTGGGGCATTTCTGTATCCATTGTGTCAGTACTTAAGGATGATTCTTCAACATGGGGTTCAGTTCCAAAAGATAAATTTACAGGGGTCACTTTTATATTCATTAGTCTTCCTGAAAGACGACTTTTTAATTTAAGGGGGTTATTGACAAATTTAAATTGTACTAATGTCTGAGAAATGAGCCAACCATTTCCGACTCTTTTATTGCCCTCATATTCTCCAAATAGATCAATTGTAGGATGCAACATATTTTCAGTTATAATCCTTGGGTGAATGTTGGTTTCCCAGCGACGGATAATCACTTCTTTAGCATCATCAGACACAAGACAAACAACATAACGATAAGATATTTCACAAGTATTTGGTATAATCATAGTTTTAGTCCAGTTTTCACTACTTGGCTCAAATTCCATGGCAACTAGTTTTTTGTAGTCCCATTCACCCAGTTCTTGAATACTGCCCGTTATATAGACCTTCTCTTTCGGTCCAACCTCTGGTATAGACACAGTGAAGAGCCATTCTTGTTCCGTTATTTCAGTCAATGGTTCAGGCTCTTTGGTAGACATTTTTTTGGGAAGATTAAATTTTTCTTTTTTTCGATCTTCTAAAAAAAACCAATGTTGCATGATTTTCTACTTTAGTTCAAAAATAAAAAAGGACGCCATCCGATAAAGATTGTTACAATGTTATCATGTAATGGTCATCATTTTGAAATCGTTTAAATCTGTAAGAAGAATTTTAAAAAGATCCCCGTTATTGATGTATGGTGAGACTAAAGAAAATTTAGACCTAAGATTTAGACAAAGAGATTTATAATAAAAAAATCACTCTTTACATGACAAAATTAAATAGTATTGTATTGTACAGTCGACAGCACATCAAGCGTAACAGTTTGACCTTGAGACCGCCCTTAGTATGTTAGTAAAATAGGCAGCTTACGTAGTGCAATTGTTACACTTGATGTGCTGTAGTCTGTACCTACCTAACCAAAGAGATCTACATTTATTAGGCGTCCTATCCTATAGATTCAAAAATAGTACGTACGTACCTGTAAAATGAGCACAGTAGGCAGGTCTAGGTTGTAAAAAAAGCAACCAAGGACTATAACAAAATTTCAAAAGAAAAAGAGTAAAGTATTACTATTGTGTATATGTATCATCCTACACACAGATCACTAGATCTTAAATACGTAATTAACTAACTAACACAAAATAAATCAACGTTCGTCGTTCACCATAATCACAGACTATTGTTTTATGAGACACCGCACTTATACAATTTCAAGTTGGCCAACTAAATCGCAGAAGATAGCCCGCACATTGGTGTCGATTCGGTTGTACCACTCTCTAAACTAAACTAAACTAAAAAATCTCTAATTTTAATTTAGTTAAAGTCAGTTGCTATTCTGTTGTCACGTCTAACTTAATTTAGTACTCCTGTTTTAACAGGACTAGCGCGTCTTGTCCAAGGAACTTATATCCCTGGCTAGTGACAGCTTTTGACAGCTTTAGTTCCAAGTGTACCGTTTTGGCGCTGCAGTCGCTAAGTGGGGCCGCCATCTTAAGACGCCATTTTGATGGCTGCCATGTTTGTTTGTTTTGTAATTCTTGTCATTCTTCCGAATGTAGTTTAAAATTTAATTTTCTATTTTCTAAAGTGTATTTCGGTCATCAAATCCTTATAATATGATATTTCCGCGCATTTCAGTGAATTTCTCCTTTCTGGTTTATGACAATATTGACTGTACATGTGATATTCGGTATTATTCTCATGAGTAAAATGTGGTTGGTGGTCGGTCACAATCACAATTGCAATGCAACAAGTGAGTCCCACCGACTTTTTAGTTTCACAAGAACGATGAACATAGAAATTTGTGGATGTCATACGTAGTACCATCGAATTCCCTCATCATTTGATTCACCGAAGAATAAGTAACTACTTATGAGAAATATTTTGGTCAAACATAGCTTGACCAAAACTAAGTTCGAACCCTGTGTCACTTCACTCCAAGCCGTACTTACCTACACGAATAAATACCTCACGATGTGCCTCTTAAAATACAGCAGGTGAGGCATTATTGTACAGTCACCTTTCTTGTGCTTCTATGTTATAGCAAAATTGAAAAAAAAATCTATGTACTTTAGTAAAAATAAAATACTTTTGGAGTAAATAAAACTTAAATGCACTTAATTTTCAGATGTTCAATTGAAGGATTTCATAGACAACTCTTATTTCTTCTCCGAATGTTGCATCAGCAGTTACAGAAAGCAAAGGTATGTATTATAAGTATAATAAAAATATTGTTATTCTTCATTTCATTTATATACATTATTCATTGTTTATTTCCATACGGCTGGACATCAGCTTTGCGGAGACTAGAGAACACCTGTGTACTTACTTACAATTTAACATGTTATTATTCTTTATTTTTTTCAGATTTAAGATTAGATCAGCCATCAAGCTCCATATCTGGTCCTAAGTCTGATGTGATGACCGTTGATATTACAAATTATACAAATTTTTGGAGAATGTCATGCAGAAGCTAAGAGGTATGTGTATACTTGTGATATTTTTATAATCTTATACAAATATAATATAACTTTATGGAGCGATTACTAACATCTGTTAGTTATCACTTCATAAAGTATCCTATATCATTTATCTCCATACCAGATTACATCTAAATGAGTTTATTGGTTTAGGTGCGAAAACGTAACAAAAAAAGAATCACACTTTCTCATTCATATTTTTTGTTAAAATGTATAAAATATAACTACATATATAATATTCATACACTCACACATATTATCTACTCTAAAATAAGAATAAAGAGCTTCTGTTATGGATTCTAGATACCAGAGAAATATTATTATGTATTAAGTATCAGAAATATATAGTAAATAAACATACAAACATCCATGACTTGTGAACTAATGTTCATACTTCATACCCATCATACAAACATCTGCCCCTACCTAGATTCCAAGCCAGGACCCCTAAATGAATAGCCTGTATGGTAACGGGTAAAGACCACTCAAGCAGCGGGTCGTCACATGTATTTGACCAATATATTATTTGATAAAAGTGACAAATCTTTGCATATTCAGTAGTTACTTGAAAAAATTCGTCTTTGTTTTTTTAATATACCAGACATATTATTTTTTTTACAGATTTCGCAAGGAAGAAAAAGTTAGGATCAAAGAAACAGACTTTTATCAAATAAGCCACACAGATTGAAGCAAAAAGTGCTGATGATTCAGCCTCATAAGCCTTATAAAAGCACGTAAACTCTTGCAAGAATACTTTAGATTAAACATGATTATGTAAATAAAACATTGAATTTTTGTTTTATTATTTGTAATCCTGTAAATAAAATACTTTTCCATTAATGAATACCTCCCCATACTATTTATCGATAAGAGAAAGAACATCACTAGTAATTAATAGAAAGGAACATCACTAGTTATATATAGACATATAACTACACATATATCTCCTTAAACCTACTGTAATCTGTGCTCTAACCGGCGACTGCAGCGCCAAAACGGAACACTTGGAACTAAGTCGAAAAGTCACTATCGCTGACTGTCGCATCTGTAGCTTGCTACTATTATCTGATCTGTGTTATATCCTATAAGTTCCTTGGTCTTGTCTTACTTAAGTTGAATTCAGTGTTACAACAGAATAAATAAAATAGGTTAGGTGTTACCCGTCTAGTAAATTCATAGAAAAAAATAACGAAGGCATATTTAAATGAATTATTTTTATAAAATTGATAATAATTCACTTTTTAAAACTCTTCTGATAGTAAGTAAAGGTGTGTGACCTTAACTTCGTGCTTTTCAAGAACCAAGACGGCGGACGTAACTTTTTTATATAAATTTTAAACAGCTGTCATTTTTTTTGGATTTTGGAGGTCTTCATTCGGAAATCCAAGATGGCGGGCGCGAATTTTTGTGGTTTTCATGAGTCCCGATTCTGAATAAAACATCATTTACAAGATCCAAGATGGCGGACGCAACTTTTTTTTAAAAATAATCAATATGGGCATCATTTTCGTGGTTTTCAGGGGTCCTGATTCTGAATACAACACAAATATCAAGATCCAAGATGGCGGACGGGACTTTTTTTAAACCATCAACATTGGTATCATTGGTTGCATCCGCCATCTTGGATCTTGAAATTGATGTTGTATTCAGAATCAGGACCCCAGAAAACCACAAAAATGATACCCATATTGATTGTTTAAAGAAAAGTCGCGTCCGCCATCTTGGATCTTGAAATTAGTGTTGTAATCTGAATCAGGACCCCTGAAAACCACGAAAATGATACCCGTAATCCTGTATTGATTTTTATAAAAAAAAAATGGCGTCCGCCATTTTGAATTTTTAAATTGATGTTGTATTGAATCAGGACTCCCGATAACCACGAAAATAATTCCCATATTGTTTTTTTTATAAAAAGTTGCGTGTGCCATCTTGGATCTTGAAATTGATGTTTAAATATCATAAATTATCCATACTAATAAGTCCTACCACTTTCCTAGGTACTTATTTTGATTATTACAAATGATTCTAAAAAAAAAATTTTTTTATCATAGGACTAATTTTAATCGACATCAATTTACATGCTGTCTAAATTTAGCTTGACATTTCTAATTTTAGAGATATTTAGACATAGAACGTGTACATACAACAGAATAGCGAATAGCTAAATTGAGTAACTAAAACCATTTTATTCCTCTCAGATTAAAATTAAGTTTAGTCCTGTCATTTTAGTCCGTTACAGAATAGGAAACGCAAGCTGACAGCACTAAAACTAATTTTAGTTAAGTTTAGTCTAGTTTGTGCCAACAGAATCGCGACCATTATATCAACTAAGTCGCTCGTTCAACTAAATAAATGGCCAACTATCGGCCCGCGGCCGATAGTCCGAAGACTTTAACAACTTAGTTGGTCAGTCGCACGGTAAGATGCAGTGTGACCAGACCCGTGCGCGTGATTTCCCCACGCTTGGATTTTTGCCGACGGGCACGCAGGCAACCAATCGATCTCTGCATTCTCTACTTGCTACAAATGGAAAAATAGAACTGCTGATCAACGAAGTCCAAAAAAGGGCCAGCCCTTAAAAGACTTATCTGGGTAATATCTCAGTTTAGAATGTAAGGTATGATGTTTCCCACGCTCTAATCTGTCACTTAATATCGGATGCACCCTAAATGTTTTGTTCTGTTTTCGTCTTCTTTTTATTAATTTAAGACGTGCGTTGTTTTTCCGCATTTTATCGCAGACTTCACCGCGCTAGCAACATTGTCCACAAACTAAGTCGGCGAAGTGTGCGGCACGCAATTTAGTTGTTCGCAGGGGTGCCCCCCTGGCACTCTTAAACGATGCTATTGGCAAAGAAAGTAGCGCCATCTATGAAGCTTAGCGGTGACCTTTTTGAATGAAGTCTTCAAAGTGTCTCGTATGATGTCACTGCTGCCGCTACTAGGTTGAAAACAAACAATATTATTGAATCAAAAACAAAATAATAGCAATAAATTGATATTTCCTTAGTAGATGGTTATTGGGAATACTGTTCAACCGAAGTGAGCGAGGGCGTAAGCCCGATCGAACGGAGGTGGGAAACCAGAAAGCCTGTAATCACAATGTTAAAGCCACTAAACTGTTTGGCTGGAAGCCCCGTGGTAAGTAACTTCCTGCGAGCCCGTGGGTAAAATCATGCACCGAACAGATTCCTAAACTATTCGGCTGGAAGCCCCATGGTAAGTAACTTCCTGCGAGCCCGTGGGTAAGATCACGCACCGAATAGACTCCTAAACTGTTTGGCTGGAAGCCCCATGGTAAGTAACTTCCTGCGAGCCCGTGGGTAAGATCACGCACCAAACAGACTCCTAAACTATTCGGCTGGAAGCCCCATGGTAAGTAACTTCCTGCGAGCCCGTGGGTAAGATCACGCACCGAATAGACTCCTAAACTGTTTGGCTGGAAGCCCCATGGTAAGTAACTTCCTGCGAGCCCGTGGGTAAGATCACGCACCAAACAAACTCCTAAACTGTTCGGCTGGAAGCCCCGTGGTAAGTAACTTCCTGCGAGCCCGTGGGTAAGATCACGCACCGAACAGATTCCTAAACTATTCGGCTGGAAGCCCCGTGGTAAGTAACTTCCTGCGAGCCCGTGGGTAAGATCACGCACCGAATAGACTCCTAAACTGTTTGGCTGGAAGCCCCATGGTAAGTAACTTCCTGCGAGCCCGTGGGTAAGATCACGCACCGAATAGACTCCTAACATGTATTCGGTTGGAAGCCCCATGGTAAGTAACTTCCTGCGAGCCCGTGGGTAAGATCACGCACCGAATACTCCTAAACTGTTCGGCTGGAAGCCCCGTGGTAAGTAACTTCCTGCGAGCCCGTGGGTAAGATCACGCACCGAACAGATTCCTAAACTATTCGGCTGGAAGCCCCATGGTAAGTAACTTCCTGCGAGCCCGTGGGTAAGATCACGCACCGAATAGACTCCTAAACTGTTTGGCTGGAAGCCCCATGGTAAGTAACTTCCTGCGAGCCCGTGGGTAAGATCACGCACCAAACAGACTCCTAAACTATTCGGCTGGAAGCCCCATGGTAAGTAACTTCCCGCGAGCCCGTGGGTAAGATCACGCACCGAATAGACTCCTAACATGTATTCGGCTGGAAGCCCCGTGGTAAGTAACTTCCTGCGAGCCCGTGGGTAAGATCACGCACCGAATACTCCTAAACTGTTCGGCTGGAAGCCCCATGGTAAGTAACTTCCTGCGAGCCCGTGGGTAAGATCACGCACCGAACAGATTCCTAAACTATTCGGCTGGAAGCCCCATGGTAAGTAACTTCCTGCGAGCCCGTGGGTAAGATCACGCACCGAATAGACTCCTAACATGTATTCGGCTGGAAGCCCCGTGGTAAGTAACTTCCTGCGAGCCCGTGGGTAAGATCACGCACCGAATACTCCTAAACTGTTCGGCTGGAAGCCCCATGGTAAGTAACTTCCTGCGAGCCCGTGGGTAAGATCACGCACCGAACAGATTCCTAAACTATTCGGCTGGAAGCCCCGTGGTAAGTAACTTCCTGCGAGCCCGTGGGTAAGATCACGCACCGAATAGACTCCTAAACTGTTTGGCTGGAAGCCCCATGGTAAGTAACTTCCTGCGAGCCCGTGGGTAAGATCACGCACCAAACAGACTCCTAAACCATTCGGCTGGAAGCCCCATGGTAAGTAACTTCCTGCGAGCCCATGGGTAAGATCACGCACCGAATAGACTCCTAACTACCTAATTGTTATAAGCCTCACTAGCTCACTGTATCTCTCTATCTCTCTAGCTAGCTAACTAATTCAACCTACTTATACTTACTTACTCTGTTACCTCAAAACCAACCAGTTGAACCTTTTACCTTAAGCAACCACATATTGGTATGTAAACTTGTATGTGATTGCTTGCTTACCAAATAATCATATCTGTAAGAAACAGGGAGTATGGGATGTGTTGTAATAAACATTTTCCTTTTGTTTTAATTTCGAAACTTAAACAAAAAAAATGACGTTGTGATTGCTGTGGTGCTGCAATGAGTGGAGCCTGGCCTGTGGTGAGTGGTGGACCCGGGTCTGTTCATCTAAAACAAAACAAAAAATTGGTTAAATAATAACTTAAAACACTTCCACATTTTGTAATTTTACACGTGACCTATAAAGTTACAAAATGTTTTTGTATAAGTTGATATTCAAAGATAGCACATACTTACAAATGGCTTATAAGTAGTAAACACTTTGTCTTGTAGTCACCAACACAACTTCATTGTCGAGTGGGAATCTAAAAATAAAATAGTTATGTAAGTAAATAAATATTTTTCATAGTAAAACACATTTATTTAATATTAATTTGTCAGGGCGCGTAAGGCGCAAGCCACACACAAAGGCAAGGGTGTGGACGCGGTACGATGGCTCATTAAAATTTGAAATTTAACATAAGGAAATAAGATGCAATGGAAAAAATTTGCTACCAACGATTTCTTGTCATTCGCTGTTTATAAATTATGCTTTTATTTCCTTACGCTTTATTTGGAAATTGAATGAAACACTACGCCGCGACCGCGCTGGCGCCATATATGCATGTGACTAACACCTAAGACTCCCGGGAGTCTTAGAAGCTATGACAATATACCTTTGTGGCTCGACTGGTTAAGATATAAATTACAAATGAATTTAATCTAAAGATGATATTTTGTGTTCCAATAGTAGGCATTTAATTACTACCACGTGGTGCATATGCTTGGAATAATAAATACAAATGATTGATTTTATTTTATTATTGAGATTAAATTGTTCGATAAAATTATTTAACAATTACAAATAAAGAAAGAAAATGATGAAAAAACATATTGCTCCAGGCGGGATTCGAACCCGCGTCTCCTGAATAAAGTAGGCGTTTAAACGCATCAAAAACATTAAAATGAAATTATTTAACGTTTATTCAATAAGCTAGGTATATCAATTTCATAACTTACACGTGGTGCTTTGCAATATAACTCACTTCGTGGTTTCAACATTCGAAATACTATATTTCTAAATTTATTATACTATATTTCTAATTTACAGATATTACAAATTGAAATCTAAATAGTTAAAAATCAGTGCCACGTGGTGCATAGGTTTTGGTACCTACAACAACACCTACTTGCAATAATAAATACAAAATTCGATAAGATTAATAATATATTAGGCGGGTACTTAAATATTGTGCGTACAAAATAATTCAGTTAGTTTTTATATTTATTATTGCTACAACACGGACAAACATTAAAAATGTTGTATATTATTTTTAGAATATTACAACAAAAAATGCACTTACCTGAAGTTACTTCATTTCTCTTCAAGGAATAAGAACGTTACTAAATTTTTTTATGTAATTTATAAATTATTGAGTCTCAATCACAAACACTACATGGCTGTGTCGTCGTCACCGTGAGTCGTCCGCGTTGCAAGTGGACGAAAACGTGGCAAATGGAACCCGAGCCTCGCTGGCATTTCATGCGCGTTGCTAAGTCCAGGAACTCCAGGAGCATAGCAACATTAAATAATAATATAGCTTAGCCTCTTTGGTGTCGAGCCAACGCACAACAATTTTATAATACACTTATGAAGAATAATTATAAAAACAATACAAGATTATTGAAATTTTTACTGAATTACTTGGGATTATTTTTATTCCTCATGGTATTTTTATCAAAGTTGATAAATAAGTTTGTTATTATTAGCATAGTTTTATAAATTGGTCTGGTAACTTTGCTATTGTTTTAAAAGTATTGGTCTTATATTATATCCAGAAGATATAAATCATGAATAAATTACCCAATTTAATTGAAAACTGACTGTAACAAACACTCCTAATTTGAAATATTTCCACTTACACAAGAGACGCAAACTTTTAAGGCTGTCTCTAGAACTATAATAGAAAATAGTGATGTGGGTTTTATTGTTTGATACTGTGTCAATTTGAATTATTCGATATTCTCGCACATTCCGAGTTTATGTTTATAAAATATTTTGAATGAACGAATGAATAAAAGTTTATTTTTATTTCATATACATTTTCGTATGAATCGAATGTCTATGACTTGCATCCTAAGAAATTTTGTATGGAAACTTCAGTGAAATACAAAAGTATCTTATAGTTTTCAATATCGATATAAATAAAAATGAGTGTTTGTATGTCCGTCCCCTAAGCGCTCCGAAACCATTGATTATATTGTGATGAAACTTTTAAGTACATATTTTATATAAAACCAAACAGTTTACGGGCATTGCAAAGCATGCAGTTAGTATGAAATAAAAATGTTAATTTGGTTATTGGTTTTCCAATCATGTAAATGCGACTTATCAGATTTGGATAAAACTTGAAATGTAAAAAGTATGTGTAGTGAATTAGTATATTTTTGAACTGAACCATGATTATATTTTAAAACATATAAATATATTGTAATAAGTACAAATAAGGAAAGAAAACGAATATAAATACATGTGAAGAACAATAATTAATAACCTTCTTATGATATTAACTCGATTATTGGTAGAATCAATCGGTTTACCAACTCCATGTTCATTTCTGTTGGAACGTCCCTATGCAGTAAAAAAGCAAGCATTGCAATTTCACCATCAGCGCATGCAGCTAAAATTACAAAGTAGGTTAATAAACATGTTATTGTAATTAAACGTTCTATTATAAAATGTCTTATGCGCCTGTTGATGTGAAACAAGTAATTATTTTATTTTATTTGACACAAGATTCAAACTAAGAATTGATGCATCGATATTGAATATGTCTGAACTATAACAGAAATAAGTCCATTCTGTTAAAATGTTAGAGACTTTATTGCCTTCGCAATAAGAATCACAATTTTAATTAAAAAATTATATAGTTTTTAGGAAAATCGTTCACACTTCACCGATTTTATTGATGACAACAAATTTTTTTCGACATAAAAACATCAACACTGATGGAAATTCATTTATTTTCAAATTCACCGTAGTTGTGGGTAAAGTGCTCACTAATACCCATCAGTGATCGCTAGTACCCATCAGTCCTCACCAGTACCCATCAGTGCTCACCAGTACCCATCAGTGCTCTCTAGTACCCATCAGTGATAACCAGTATCCATCAGAGCAACACCAAATCATTAACTAAAATGTGCGTAAGTAATACTTTTTCAACATTTCTTTCATTTATTTGTCTTTCACATGTGGATAGCACATCATTATTTTCTACATTATAAAGTGATATGAACTAGTAATTATTTGTGTATGCGTATCATTCCGAAAGATATCTTAAAACATAATTTCAACACAGGTCTGACTCCGAGTACGAAGTACCTTCAGTGGTTTCTGAGGCACCACCAAAGAAGAAGCCGAGATCGCCCACTGCTACCGCCACCAAGCGTAAAGCAACTACGGCTGCCAAGCGTGACTCTTCACCAGCACCATACCAGATAGCTACATCTCACAGGTACATATTTTAAAACATGTAACGCTAATATTATTTTTATAAGTGAAGAAAATATTTTATTATAGTTATTAGTACTATATTTAATGTTCAGTAAAATTTAAATAGTAATAAAATATAATATGCAATAGGTAGGTACATTAGGTATTACGACAGTTTTGATATAGTTACTTAGTGTTTTATATTTTGTTACAGAGCGAATAAGAAAAAGGATCTGTTCCATATTCTGCAGTCAGAGGAAGCGGTCAACAACATTCCCAAAAACAGCAGCGGTACCGCGACGTCGAGCTTTACGAGTCGAGTTTCAACGGGCTCGTCTCGAAGAACAGCACCATCCTCAGGAGAATTTTTTGTAGATCTAAAGGTCTACAAAACAAAAGAGTATGCGTCGACTCCTATCGATGTGCGCTACAAGAAGGCGCTGGTGGCGGTGAAGCTGCAGTGCGACGACGAGTCGCCCTCGTGGGAGGCCCTGCAGGCGTACCTGGCTAAGGCGTGGGCACTCTTTGAAGAGTCGGAGCCCGTGCACTACTCAGACAAAATTAATTTTAAATAGTTATTAATCATTTTATTTTTATTTTATGTGTATTAAGTTAGTTGAATATAAAAATTATACTTTACATTAATAATTTTTTCCTCATTATAAGTAATACATTTAAAATTAGCTAGGTAGGTACATTAGTGCTATACACACAAATATTTTTTTCCTTCAAATACTTTCATAATATAGTTGAAATGCCTTTATGCACTATTTGTAATGTATCTGTCGCAAGTAAGTCATGGGTCGGTCACTTGAGAAGTAATTTACATAAACAAAACAATTGTTCAACAAAACACAGCGAAGGCGTAGAAATCATAGCATCTGCATTTCGTAATCGAATAATTACATATAAAATAGTACCAATCAATGATTTACAAAAATCTTCATTTAACGTATTTCTATATGAAATTCGTAACAAATTAAAGTCATTACTAGATGAATTTCTCAGTACTCATACATGTGTGAAGGTAAATTTTGAACTCTTTGCAACATTTTTACAATTTAAAGATAAATCTTCTGCAATTAAATCGTTTGGCACGAAAAATAAACTATTGTTTTGCAATTACGACTTTGAAAATGTATATATCGAAATGGTAAATTATCTTAAAACATGTATTGAGGAATTTGAAGAGCGCGATAGTGGGTGGACTTTTTTAAACAATTTGCATATTGAGGTCAATCTAAATAAATACCAGCCGTTGGGGGGATCGAGCTTTATTCCATTGCCTAAATCAATTCAATTAAAAAAGGCATGTCTTAATATCGTAAATAAAGATCAATGCTGTTTTCTGTGGTGCGTGACTGCAGCTTTATATCCAGCTAAGAAACATCCTGAGAGAGTTTCTTCCTATCCTAATTATCGTGAATTGTTAGATGTTTCTGGGATGCGCTTCCCAGTTACTTTCCAGGATATAAAGACGTTTGAGCAAAACAATACAACAATAAAGGTCATAATTTATGGGTTAAAAAACAATAAAACCATAATTGGTCCTTTATATAAATCAGACATAGAAAAGAAAAGTAATAATAAAATTATACATCTGTTGTTGCTTGAAAACGGTACTAAGGCTCACTACTGTTTGATAAAAGATTGTTCCCGACTTTTTAGAAGCCAAGTAACTTCTCATCACGGAAAGTTATATTTCTGTGATCTATGTCTTTTATTTTTTAATACTATGGAAGAAGTCGATAGTCATTTATGTAGCGGTGTAGTAACAGTGTTACCCGACAGAGGCTCTATAATTAAATTTAAAAACTATGATCGTAAACAAAACGTACCGTTTTGTATCTATGCAGATTTTGAGTCAATGTTGCAAACCATTTCTGATACCACCTGTTCGACAAGTAACAATACTAGCGTTTTACATCACCATGTCCCTGTCGCGTTTGCATATTACATTGTTTGTTGCGATGACTCTACTTATAATCGCTATGTATCACACCGCGGGCCTGATTGTGTTGAGCGATTTGTTGAGTATATAATAAAAGATGTTCAAAAATTATATAAAAAACTAAGTTCAAACGCTCCCATGATATTTACCGAGGAAGACAACGTTAATTTTATGAATTCCATATTTTGTCATATCTGCCAAAATTTTGTTTTTTCTGATAAAGTTCGTGATCATTGCCATGTTACAGGTCGCTACCGCGGCGCCGCGCACCCCTATTGTAATTTACAATATAAGCGTCCTTCGTTCATCCCAATATTTTTTCATAATTTAGCTGGATACGACTGTCACTTATTCATAAAAGCTTTGGGGAACGTACCTGGAGATATTAAAATAATACCAAAAACAAAAGAAAATTATATTTCATTTACAAAATTCGTACCAGTTTCAAACAAGCAGTTTTTTCAACTTCGTTTTGTTGACTCATTTAAATTCCTAGGAACCAGCTTAAGTAAATTGGCAGATACCCTAAAGCCAGAACAATTTGGGCACTTAAAAAGTTTTTTTCCAAGTGAACATAAATTTAAGTTACTCACTCGCAAAGGTGTCTATCCTTATGAATATATGGACTCTTGGGAACGTTATAGAGAAAATTCTTTACCTAAAAAGGAATGTTTTAAAAGCATACTTACTGATCAAGAGATTACTAACGAAGATTATCGACATGCACATTTGGTTTGGTCAACATTTAAAATCTGTAATTTAGGAAATTATACGGATTTATATTTAAAAACAGATGTTTTGTTGCTAGCAGACATTTTTGAAAATTTTAGACGTACTTGTAAACTGCATTATCAGTTAGATCCGGCTTTCTATTTGACGGCGCCAAGTTTATCGTTTGATGCAATGCTATTGAAAACCGGGGTACAACTGGAACTTATTGATGATTTGTCTATGTTGCGAATGTTACAAGGTGGTATAAAAGGTGGTCTTTGCTTATGCACTCATAGATATGCTAAAGCAAATAATAAATTTATGCCTGAATATGATCTTTCTAAGCCTAGTTCTTATATCACTTACATCGATTGTAATAATTTATATGGTTTTAGTATGTGTCAATATTTACCTTTATCGAATTTCAGGTTTTTAGAGCAACATGAAATTGATAATTTAGACGTGCATGCAATTTCGATAAACGCTGAGTACGGGTTTATTCTCGAAGTCGACTTAAAATATCCAAAACATTTACATGACTTGCATAACGATTTACCATTTTGTCCAGAAAAATGTATTCCTCCAGGGGGAAAAAATAGTAAACTCGTTCCGACTTTATATGACAAATTTAACTATGTAATACATTACATTCATTTGAAGACATGTTTAAAACATGGTTTGGTACTAAAAAAAATACATCGAGTCATAACTTTTAGACAAAGTCCATATTTAAAAGAATATATTGATTTGAACACCAGCTTACGGCAAAAAAGCTACTCAGCTTTTGAACAAGATTTTTTTAAACTCTTAAATAATAGTGTATTTGGAAAAACATTGGAAAATAATGAAAAACGAGTAAAAGTTGATTTGGTTAATCAGTGGTGCGATCAAAAAAACATCACAAAAAAAAGAAAAAATGCTCAGCAACTTATTGCACGTCCAAATTTTCATAGTGCGACGGTATTTACCGAAAACTTAGTTGCGGTGCAATTAAAACCTGAACAGATTATTTTGAATAAACCCATATACATTGGTTTTACTGTTTTGGAATTATCTAAAAGTCACATGTATGATTTCCACTATTCTGTTATTAAGCCATATTACAAAAATAACGTGAAAATGTGTTATACGGACACCGATAGTTTTGTTTATCACGTAAAAACACATGATTTTTATAGTGATGTGAAAGAAAAGTTCCTGTCTTACTTTGACACATGTAATTTTCCTAAAGTAAATGTATTTCACTTACCTATTCAGAATAAAAAAGTTCCTGGGTTATTTAAGGATGAAATGGCAGGAAAAATAATAACACAATTTGTCGGGCTCCGTTCAAAACTTTATTGCATTAAAACTGTGGACAGTACAATAAAAAAAGCAAAAGGCATAAAAAAAAATGTTATCCGTAAATTAGATGTTACAGATTATGAAAGAACGCTCTTTGATGGCGATATTATACGTAAAACAAATATTTTATTTAAATCAATTAAACATGAAATTTTCACTTGTGCGGTTAATAAAATAGCTTTGAGTGGTGATGATGATAAACGCTTAATATCAAAAAATAAAATTTCTACTAGAGCGTGGGGACACACTAGTATATTTAATTTTTAACATTTTTATAAACTTTTTGTGACACTTTTTTTACTATTAGTTATATTGTAGTACCATGTTATTCTATAGTAGTTGTAATTTAATTAGTGTAGCTTAAGAATGGATGTTTATCATAAAAATGTACCTACCTACATACTTATAGAATAAATAATAATTAAATATAATTTAATTTGTTTGATTTTATATTCCTAACTAATAGGCATCTGACCTCATTATACAAATCAAGTTGAAACTTGTATTTTGGAACGTTGCATTATGATGACAATTGACAACGCACGCGCCACCGCTTAATTGAAATAAGTACCTATTACTGGAGTGCAAGAGAGAGACAGCATTTAAAACATTGGTAGTAAGCAAAATGTAATGTGTGAAGTTGTGAACAATGTGTTGGTAATCTGTACCTACTTAATTCCGATACATTTCTATTATTATTTCGTCAGACACTACGAGTTGTTGCAGAGCTAATAAACACGTACTGTAATTTATATAATTCACAACACAAATTAATAAAAATATAAACATGACGACGGTAAGTTAAATTATTTTATCTTACTAACTAATATACTTTAGTACTTTGCGTATTTCAAAAGTTTTAAATCAAATTCATTTTTGTTACAGAACGAAGAACTCAAAAACATCACTACCATTTCGGATGAAGAGTGTATTAGTTATCCTCAAGAATATTTAGACTCATTCCAGTGTGCTCAAGATCCACTAGAAGGATTTACACAAGAATTTCTCAACATGCAGAATCAGTCGAAACCACTTCACACGGGCCAGCGACGTCGTAAAACGTCGTGTAAAAGAAGGAGCATCACGCCAGGAACTTTGAATAAGCATCATGGAGCGACACATTCTTTTGTTATCAATAGTGCACCAAAAAAAGGACTCCGTCTAATTCAAATTAAAGTGTTGGAATTAAACGGATCCCAACGAGCTAAAGACTATGTTGAAGATGACTATGTTGTGTTAAGTTCTCAATATGTGGTGAAAGATATAGGTGATGAAATTATGGACCAAACTGAAAAAATTATTAGCAATATTTCTAAAAAAATATGTGGTTACAGTTATACTAGTTGTTTCTGAAACACAAGTAAGTTGTAATATACTTAACATATTAGTTTGTTAAAAATACTCATATGGGGCTATATTTCATAATCTAAATGTTTCTTTAATATTTCTTTAAACTTCCAAGCAAATTATTTAAAAATATGTCAATTATATGGTTTTTTAAAAATATGTGTAATCAAACTAATATATTATAAGTCAATGAATGAAGCGTAGTTTGTTGTCGTGTGAAAGTATTTGAAATATGTTGTGAATTATATAAATTATCGAAATAAATTGTTAAAGAAAATTATATTTCTTTCTTTACTTTACCCCTATGAAATGGTTTTTAGGTTAGTTAACATGTTGCTCCATTTTTTATATTAAAGCTATTTTTAATGAATGCATAAAAAATGCTATCATTCATTCTTTGATGCAATAGGAACTAGCGGTAAAAGTTGAGGACAAATTGTATTTTAAATGAAAGAGGTTTTAATAAATACATTTTTATTATGAATTAAATAAGTAACATTATTTTTTTACACACCATTTTGTCATACATATAAAAAATTCACAATATTTAATTTACTTTTTACTTACTTTCCTAATATAATCGATACTTATTTCATCTAAAAAATAATTAAAAATTAATGTTATTATCTACACACCATTTTCTTATGCATAGAACATTTTTTAAAGCACAGTATTTTAAATGGTTAAAACAATTATATGCAAAAATATCTTTACAGTATAGTTCTGTTAGAGTATTTAAATTCGGTATATCTGTACTGCTTATGTCTAAAACATTTTTATGTCTACATAGTTCTTGCACCCACTTCACTTTTTCTTCACCTTTTACAATAATTTTTCGTTGTTTAAAATAAGGTATGATAAGCCTTCTAAATTCTCTATAGTCAATATGACCTTCACTCCACCGGTATCCTCTATTTCTTTCTATCCACCAAACATGTTTTCTCTCTTCCAGTGTCAAAGCACAAAATGGATAAGGTGGTTTTATTAAAAATATTTGAGTATGCTCTTGAGTGCCTATGACTAATTCTTTTACAATAAACTCATTTTTTTCGTTTTTAAACCCCTGCACATCCACTATGATCGTATCCTTATTCATGATATTTTTCTTACAATGTTACTTAAAGGTTTATATTCGAAAATGCAATCGTTAAAAATTAGGCAATAAGCTGCAGTTTGATCCGGTATTTCTTGATCAGTCTCGATTTCAACTCTAACGTCTATAGAACCTTTCAACATTTCTTGTTGACGAGAACAATCAATAACAAATAAGGGTGCTATGTCTCTGAATTCTTTTATACTCAATAACGGTTCAGAACGACGTCCGTAATAAGACTGTTGAAATCTCACATATTCTTCATATAATAAACTAAACCTGTCTTCAGCAAAGCTAATATTCAAACTTTCATATGGGAAATATCTAGAATTTAAATATACTTTTACATCACGAATATTGCAATGATCAAATTCAGCCATTGATAATTTAGCCTGATTTTTTCTATTAGTTTGAAGAGCTACAACAACAAACCTTGGTTTTTCTGTTTGTGACGAAGTTTTGATAGACCAAGTATGCTTGCGTGTTTGTGGTAACAAAGGATACTCATAAAGATCCCAATTTCTGAATGCTATAGTTATTGCTCTATCTTTTTCTAAATGCTTCAGTAAATTAATTCTCTCACGGTCTGACACTTTAACATGGGGCACGCGCCATACTACTTTATTTATTATAATATCCTGAACTACCTCACCCTCTTTCAATTTCAAAGCATTGAGGTTTGTGTTACTTCTTAATAATACCAACTCGTGTTTGCAGTTTATAACAATTTTATCATAATCTTCTGCAAATCCCAATATTTTATTCAAAGGTATAGAGGCTGAGAACATACCATCCTTTACATTGGTTGTACCAGTAGTAGACCAGCCCCAAACTTTTGCAGATTTTGATTCATTTTCATTTAATGACAAATAAGATTTGATAGTAGCAGAAACACCAACATTTTTAATTTTGTCTATTTCGACTCCATTTAATTCATACCGAATATCTTGAAATAAAAATAGCACTGGATTATTCACAAAGTGCACACTTGATACTTTTGTTTTCGTAGTGCTATCATATACATCAACCTTGCCCTCGATATACAAAGTGCTGAGAGAGGGCAACACGTTTAAGTCTTGTTGGTTGATAGGTATTCGTATTTCATCATTCTTGTTAAAACTTGTCACATATGGTTTGTAAGAATGATATTCAAAACTTTCAATGCTGTTCTCACATGCAGTTGATTGAGATATGTTTAAAATGTTCATTTTAATAAGCCTACTAGCTTGAGGAATTCCTTATTGCTTTTTGTTAGTTTTTTCTTTAATTGTAGAGGTCTTTCTTTTTTAACTGCTCTCTTAGAACTGATTTGATTAGAAGATGTAGTATATCTTTTATTGAAGTTTAACATTTTTGTCTTAAATGTAAATACAACTGTACTTCTTCACCTCGTAAATTGATTTGCTTGTTTTCAGAGTCTAATAATTTTATATTTATTGCACTTATTGAGTTTTGGTTAACAGGAAAATAAATTAAGTTCTTAGGTATTTCAATGATTCGATATCCTGGTGGTACGTTGGGCACAAATTCATAAATAATGTGACTCGCTATTCCGTTCACGAATGATCCACTAACAACATCACACTCTATACGCACGATGGTTGTTGATAAAATGCTTACAGGGTATTTAGACTCGCTACTTATATTAGCTTTGATTGTTTCCGTACCAAAACCCAAAATTTTACCAATTGAATCACTGTTAGTAAAGTGAATATCTTTCGAACAGAAAATATTTGTCTTCAGGGTGTTATTATTACAAGATAATTTTAATATAGTATTCTTGATATTACTCCTCAAGTAATCACAAATATCTTGAAGTTCATATGATCCTTCAGGAATCTCGATGACTTCATTTTCACCGTAATAGAACTTGTTATTTCTCTCATCTATATTCGGAATGGAGTTAAATGTAGAAAAATATAAAAGCCCACATTCATATTCTCCTACTAATTCTAAGGTTGGTGAGTAATACGTTGTTAAGGAGGCTTCTTTTCCGGTTATAGACACAGTAAAAGACATTTTAATACTGATAAATATTACAGTATTATTCTTTATTTAAATGACTTCTCCAAAATTTTTTTAAAAATTTTAAACATAGATGTCCACAGTTTACTGATCCAAATCTCTGATGTTGTATATAATTATAATTTAGAGACGTATCTTTTAAATATTTTTGTACTTCTAACGGTGGTTTCAAGTTACCAAAACTATCAAAATATTCCGTGTAATCGACTTGCTTAACGTAGGCTACCCAATGCGATCCAGGATTCTCGGAGCTGTCCAAATTTACTATACCACACTCTATTTTTCTTGGTTTCGAAGGTAAAGTATCTCTCATAAAAACACCACGAAAATATGGGATGCTTCGTGCATGCTCCAATATATCCAAGTTGGTAAGTGCACGTCTGGGCAGCCGCTGCATCAGTTTTTTGAGGGATTCAAATATAAACCTGCTCCTTTTTTATGGGGCTTAATATACACCCCTTTTCCAAGAGCAACCGATTCCATCATTCTATTATGTCGCTCAGCTTCCTGTAGATTTTTTTGAGAGGCCTTGTAATCATTGACGGCTTTTGCGATTCCTGCTGCGCCACCAGCTAATGAACCTAAGGCCGACAGTCCAGCAAAAATTGGAATCAAAGGTAATATTCCTCCACTTTTTGGAAGTGGAATACAGCGTGGTAACCGAACACCTTTTTTATTAGCAAATATTTTTTTTGCAGCTGCATATGCATATTTAATAGCAGCATGATTGTTTTTTGATTTTAATTTTTTTATTTGTGATTGTATTCTTTTCACAATTGACATAAATGAACGTACACCCCCACCAACTTTTAGTTTCGCCTTCATTGCATTTTTTACAATCCACGAAGCAATCTTTTCTCCTTTTTTAGCATCTTTCGATTTTAGTCTTCTTTTAGCCATGTTCAAAAGATCTAAGTCGGCTTTATGTCGAACGTTCAAATCGTTATTGGTGTAAGCAATGTCGTGATACATACAAGCTTTGTCCAATTGATTTATTCCGCGATCGCCTCTTAGCAAACGTTTTTTAAGATTCGTTCCAGGACCACAAAATTGATACCCAGGTAAATGTAATTCAAAAGGTACTTTGTTTATCAAGCTGTTAATGATACCACTTCCTTTCTTCATTGGTACAAGTAAAGTGATTATGTGGATCAAAGACAGTTAATTTATATTAAAACACCAATGCATTTTTTTCAATCCAACTGTTTTCATTATCATTGAGACCTAACCATTTCACAAAAAATTTGTTTCCTTTTCGTTTTATGATTTTTTCAATAAGGTAAAGGTCTGGGAATTTAGTTTTTTGTAATTCATACTCATAAAAAGATCCTAAGATTCTTTGTTGATTCTTATCTTCTATTTCATATGTTGGTGGATTTGTATGGTTAACTTTTACAATAGAAAATATTTCCGTTGACCAATTAGGTGTATAACCTTTATAAAAGTCTCCTTTATATTTACTAATACGAACATGGTCGCCACGGACAAACTTAGATTTCTGATTTGTGTTTTGTTTTTGTGTTTTAATAATGTTAGATCTAACTAACATCTCGTTGGCTTTATTTATTTCAATGGGTTTAAATTTTGTTGTACTATGAATAGTATTGTTATAGTATTGTACAGTGGAATCTAAATTCTTCTCCAACCATCGATACTGACCACATAAGCTGAATTGTTTATAAAGTCGTAATTTCAATGTTCTTATCACCCGTTCTACAATAGATGCTTTTTTTACAGAATATGTAGAGTAATGATTTATTTTATACTGAGTCATTAATCGCTTAAAAGATTCATTATAAAACTCTTTCCCTGCATCTGTTTGCAGATTTTTTGGTTTTCTCTGAGAATCAATTAATATACATTTCATTGCATTCATAACATCATTTTTCGATTTCGATTTCAGAGGATTAACCCATACATATTTCGACAAAGCATCAATGACTACCAATACGAATTTATATCCTTTATTGAATTTTGAATACTTTTGAAAGTCAATTAGATCAGCTTGCCATAAATCATCTATCGCTTTTATAATTGTACATCGACGTGGGAAATTTCTTCGTACAGCTCTATGAAGTTCATCAACAATGTTTTGCTTACTCATTATTTTTTGTCCGACTGACCTTGCATTAAGTGGTCTATTTCTGTTTTTGTGTAATAAACGGTATTCAAACGATCTAAAACAGCTTTTTCTAAATTCGACAAATATTTTTTAACATCACTCAAAACTTTTTTCAACTCTTTTTCCATGTGCTGGACTGATTCATCCAGATATCCTTTATTTACAGCTTCGTCGTCTTTATCTGGGGGCAACAAGCCTTTTAATCTTGTTGATTTTAAATCGTAGACTCCCGTTTCTGATTTTACTAGAGAATCGTTTAAGGTATCTATGTATTCAAATAATCGTAAACGCTTATGAACGTGGTGACCGAATTTGTCTATATTCATTGCAATGGCAATGCTTATCAGCTGCTTACTGTAAGTAAACTGCTGAATTATTCTTATGTACTTTCCTTATATTTTTTGTTGATTATGCCGGCTTCATACAGTTCCTCAATTATTGCAATTATTTCATTATCTAAACCAGTATTACCAGCATCTCGTGACGCAAATAATAATTTTAATCGATCTACTAGCTCGTTAGGGTCATCCCAATAAATCAAATCTGTATTTTTTTTTACTTTTTTCAAGAGTTCCAATCCTTTTCCTAGTGGAAGACTTTCCGTGCTCGTAGTTGCACTTCTTGAGAATTTAAATAACGGTTTAATAATGTGCATATATTTGTAACCTTTATTGCTGTTTATAGCCTTAGTTGAATCAAAATTACGTCTATGAGCATTCGTTTCAAGTAACAACATTTTATAATTTTGTAAATCGTCTTCCGTTATAACTTCCATGTTTGGTGATTTTTTAAATAATAATTCTTTTAAACCAAGAGTTTTCTTAACAATACGATTTCCAATTCGCCAGGTGCGGTCACGGTCAAAAACTCGTGTTTTACCAAGAATAAGTTTTCCACGCTCAAGCTTGATTCCATATGGTACGTTTTTCGTAATTTCAGATGATCCTGACCATATAGATTGATCTTTTAGGCTTGGTGATGATTGAAAGGACTTAAACGAGTCTGCACTCAAATTTTGATCTGTAAATGGTGAAACAGTAAGGGTTTTGTCAGGTTTGCTGATACAAGCACCATCTAAGTTTTCTTCTTCACTAAGAGGTCTTTCAGAGTCTTCGTTGGGAGAATCCGACTCTTCACTTTCGCTGTACTTATTTTTCTTCAGTGTTGGTTTATACTCGAATTCTTCTTGTTCATATTTTTCATCGCTTTTATTTACCAACTGATTGAGGGGATTAACTATAGGTTGAAAAATTGTTTCCAGCGCCATGTTGTTAGAATTTTTTACATCTTTTATCATTTTCACCTTCCTTTTTACAGCTGCTGCAGATTTTACAATTTGTTCTTTGAGATTTCTTTCCATGCTTAGAATTCTACTCCTTTCGAAATCACAAATGAGAGTGATTATTAACAACGTTACAATCACTTATGAATGTTAATCTAACACGATAAACGTATCGAATTTCATTCTGTAACATCCTTTGTTTTTCTCACAGTCTTTATTTATCACAACATAACTGTATGGTTTGGTCCAAACAGTAGAACACATTTCACGGAATTTGGGCCATGACATGTCAGAACCTACATGTTCATCGTAAACGTGTCTTAAATTAATATCATCTTGTTTGAATAAAACTATAAGATTAGAGTTATCCCTCACAAGCTGTTTTGGAATTTTGGAGTAAGTTTGATTAATATAAAAGCAATCAATATTCTTATGACGTCCCATAGCAAAATAATCTCGAATATTGTTTTGATTTTCGCAAGCAACATCATCAAAAATAATAATTGAATCTAACAAAGCTTCATGAGGACTCAAAATCTCGCTATTGTGATTATATTTGTAAAATGATGTACCAGGTACTTGTTGTAGAACTTCTTCTAGAAATTTATACTTGGGTTGGTATAAAGATTTTGAATACACATACAAATTACGGAAACGAGGACCGTTCTTATGCAACAACAAACTAATCACTAAGTTTGTTTTTCCACAATTTGATGGACCACAGACAAGACAACGAATAGTGTTAGGTAGTAAGTTGCCATGACGCTTACTTTCACTAGAAGATGTTGGACAAATACATTCTATTTTTAAAGATTCTTTTTGTTTTACAAATTTCATAACGAATTGCTTGCTTATTTGTAGCGTATCAAAAGCTTCAACACAATGACTTCAAATTCTTATGTTCCTATATTTAAATATTCTGAGCCATCAGTTTACAAGACTTCGAGCGCCACCTAACGTGTACGGCTGTTAGAACTGTGACAAAAAACTTATGGAACAAAAACATACAATGGTTATTGGGAATTCAGTACAACCGAAGTGAGTGAGGGCGTGAGCCCGATCGAACGGAGGTGGGACAGAATTCCCAATAACCATCTACTTTCCTTTAGTAAAAGGTCGATAAGTATATTATTTTTATTTTATTTATGACTTTTAGCTGCAAGGAATAATATTTTTACCCTTGGCAACCCTGGTAGTGCCTGAATGTGAATTATAACTGCGTCATTCAGATTCACTCACGTAATGGCTGCCGAAACTTACACTTTCGCTTACGTTATTTTCAGTTACCTAATTAATAATAATATTTAGTTGAGCACCATTAAAAAGACATAAACATAAAAATGTGAACGATAAAAACTGCATTAGTCAAATGACTGTGTCGCAGTTTTTAACGCCCACCTCCAAAACTGAGGAGGCTTCGGAACACAAGAGCATAATTAATTACTAAAATAAAATTACAATTACAAAAAGTGATGTCACATAAATGCAATAACAGCTATGTTTTATGAACATGATCAGATTGAATAAAGTAATTAAGCGCGCGCGCGTGTGTGTGTGCGTGCGTGCGTGTGTGTGTGTGTGTGCGCGTGTGTGTGTGTGTATGTGTGTGTGAGTAAGATAATATATATATCATATTTTTGGGACTAATTAAGCAATAGTAATTTTTCTGTTTCATCATAGGACAATTTGAGGGTCCATTTTAAGACCGTGGCTTTACATTCTCTGTAGGTTAACGGGTAGATATTAAGACTTTTATTATAATAATAATAATAATATATTTATTTATTTTCTCATCACAATAGGTACACTTAATTAAAATACAGAGCTCCCTATAAATTTATTTGCTAAATAAATGACCTGCATTGTGAGGAGACTGGTGCCTGATAAAGGTTTCCAATGAAACCTGAGTTACAAGTCACCAGGGAGTTACAGGTCACCAGGCCATTGACTTTATTATACAGAGAGCCGCTGAAGAAATCAAACTGACGGCGAACCATACCCAATCGACAGCACGAAACTTGACAGACTTTGTCGCTTCTACGTTTGCCTTTAATTAGATTTGAGTCATAGGAGAGATGAATATGCTTTCGGAGTACAGCGCTTAACACGTACAGTTTTCTGACGGAGAGGACTTCAGAGATGTCGTAAAGCTCACTAGTAGGGAAACTCAAAGGCTTATTGAGCATAACCTTTAGGACCGCTCTTTGAGCTCTCTCCAAGCGAATAATATGGGTTTTAGCAGCTTTCCCCCTAGCCGTAATGCAGTAAGTGAAGACCGACTGAGCCAATGAAAAATAAACGGTTTTTAGTGTTTTAGTATCAGCACTACATCTCAATTTTTTGAACAGAAAAATCAGTTTTCTAGTGCGAGCCGTTGCCAAATCAACTTGTTCCTTCCAGCTCAAGGTGCAGTGAATGATCACACCAAGGTACTTCAGAGAGGTAGTGCGACAAATTCGAAGACATGAGGTATTACAGTGATAGTTCTGAGTGCAATTATGAGCAGTGATTGTGTACGACATGGGAGGTTAAGACTTGAGGCTAGGAGTAAAAGTTATAAACTTGGTTTTTTCTAAATTAAGCGTCAGTTTGTTACTTATGTGCCAATTTATAACTATTCTAAGCGCATACTCGGCATTATCACGAGTGTCCAACCAGCCCCCTTATTCTCAACTGTCGGTTCACAGATTCGATTCGAAAAGTCACATGCCGTCTCGCTTTGACGCAGCGCGATAAAAAGTGACAGGTATAATGTTTCCGAAATTCGAATTCTTTCCGACAGTTGAGAATAAGGGGGCAGTTGTTACCATGAATAATAAGCGCCGTGTCATCAGCATACGTAACTATGTCTGTGTTTGCTATGTTAAGTTTACAGAGCTCATTAACATAGACTAAAAAGAGGGTAGGACCGATCGATCGACACGAATTACGTGTGTGTTCTAGTGGTTTTGATATATTTCTGTGCTAACAAACGTTGAGTTGAGTTGAGAGTACTTCCGCGTCCAGATTTCCATATCACTACATCGAAGCCATTATTTTCTGCGAAAGTTGTGTCAAGTCAACCGACTCTATAAACTTGAAGACTTGGTGTATTTACTTGCGTTAGGAGACGCTATGTTGCGATAAAGACGCTTTGTGTATTTTGGACTCTGAATGTGTTGTGGACTGTGGATTACAAAATTGCTACGATGCCTTTCTTTTGTATTTTTGGATGTAAAAATCCAGAGCTGGGAATAGAATTAGATTATTAAAACGGAAAATTGTATACGTTGGAGACGATAAGATGAAAATTGCGGCCCAAAAATATTGTTTGCAATATAAAAATTATAAAAATAAGTCACAGATTATGTGCTGTTTTATTTATTTATTTTGAAATAAATATAATTAATTAATTTAATGAAGCGTATTTCCCAGACACGAGTTATTTTATTTCATTGAGATAATGTTTGTTTTAATGTTGAAAAGATATCCTTACATTAAAGTAATGTGTCAATGAAATAAAACAACTCGCATCTGGGAAATACGCGCCATTTAGATTTCAAATCTACATACAAACCTACTTATATATAGTAGTAGTTCCCTCACTATTTTCCAGAGGCGCTGATGGCGTTTCAAATTTATGTTACAAAAAATTGCCGCGAGTGGGCGCTCTTTTCCCTTATACTTACATTACTCTTTGGTTGTTCGATAGTTGGCCAACTTAAAATTGTATATGTGCGGTGTCTCTAAAAAAGCCAATGAACACAGATCACATAAATAGTACCAACTCAGAGCAAATAAACCAAAGTACCAATGAGGAAGGATAGATAGATAGAATAGATTGAGGCAAAAGAGAATACAATTACTAGGTTTTTAGCACTTTCGTACAATATTTCTTCGTCGTAGTTTCGTACAGGCTCTAATAACCGCAGATTAATGATATGATATATGTATATACGATACTAAAAACGAAACTGGTTGCGATTCTGTTGGCACAAACTAGACTAAACTTAACAAAAAATTAGATTTAGTGCTGTCATATTGCATGTCCTATTCTGTAACGGACTAAAATGACAGGACTAAACTTAATTTTAATCTGACAGGATTAAATTGGTTTTAGTTACTCAATTAGCTATTCGCTATTCTGTTGTACACGTTCTATGGGCCTAATTCTGGCGGCACACTCTAAATTTAAGTACAGTATATCTCTTTCCCGCAATATGTAATAAGAAAAAGATGGCAAGAATTCGTTTAGAGCTGTCATCTAAATTTTGAGAGATTTCAAAGGAACCATAGACAATTTTAGACAGCATGTACGGAGGTGCCTCCTAAACACTGCATTTTAACACGTTCAATAACTAAAAATCGCTAAATCGGAACCCCCGAATGCTACAAAAATGATACCTATATTGATTTTTTGTAAAAAAAAAAGTTGCGTCCGCCATCTTGGGCCTTGAAATTGATGTTGTATTCAGAATCAGGACCCCTAAAAACCAAGAAAATGATACATATTGATTTATTATAAAAAAAGTCGCGTCCGCCATCTTGGATTTCCAAATGAAGTATTCAGATATATTGAAGACCTCCGAAACCCAAAAAAAATGTCAGCTATTTTAGAATTTATTTAGAAAAGTTGCGTCCGCCGTCTTGGTTCTCGAACTAGGTGTTCTAATTAGAATCGGCCTCTCAGAAAAGCACGAAGTTAAGGTCACACACCTTTAATTACTATCAGAAGAATTTTAAAAAGTGAAATATTATCAATTTTCTAAAAATAATTTATTTAAATTTGCCTTCGATATTTATTTTTATAACATGTTTTATTTATTCTGTGGTAACACTGAATTCAACTTAGTCGCGCTAGTCCTGCCAATCAAGAAGAACTAAATTTAGCTGTTGTTCGTGACAACAGATTATCACATGACCAAAATTAAATTAAAATTAGAGATTTTTTAGTTTAGTTTAGAGAGTGGTACAACAGAATCACCACTGTTTTTTTTAAACACATAAATGTTTTAAACATTTATGTGTTTAAAAAAATTTTTTTGGATGGTATCGATACTATCGATATTATCGATAGTTTTGCTCTATCGATAGTCAAACATATTACGATACTATTGCAAGCTCATAAAACGTAATATTATAGATGATTATTAACACAGTTTACCAATACATTCGCGGTTCATTCATGAACTCGTTGCTGTACAATACCTTGCCACACGCTTCCATGCAACATTAGGATACAACATTTCACACTAAGAAAGTATTTATAATCAAGGAATTTATAAACTACGTATCAGGATCGATCCATATCGTTGTTTGTTCGTATTCACAAATTCACATTAAACAAACTGTATATTTGTGTCACTATGTTACCAACTAGGTTTCGTTTTATTTCCAGTCGATAGTATCGAAAATACCTCGATAGTTACTAAAACAAAACTATCGATACTATCGATACGCGTCGATAGATCATAGATAGTATGATAGTATCGACTTTATTGGCGCGATACTATCGATAGAATCGATAGTATTGAGAAAGTTCAATAGTATTGCCTAACTTTTAATATCGATAGTATCGATAGTATTGCAGCATCTCGATATTTTCGATAGAACTATCAATAGTATGACTGATTTTCGAGGTCAACTATCGCTATCGAAACTATCGCTATCGCAACAACACTATTCTATACCAATCGAAAGTATGAAGCCCATAGAATATGCAAACGTTAGGTTGCCTATTCTTTTTCGGTCACAACTCTCGGGTAGCCAGGTATAAACAGGTAAATCGATACTAGCATTTAGCACCGGTCTGATTATTGAATTAAAATTAAATGAAATTAAAGATTATTTCATTATGAACACGGTGGGTGAGGGTTGCCTGCGAAAAATCAGTCCCGAATTCCGGTTGTCGAATTTTGAAAAAAAATAAACAAAAATTGAAACCTACTCCAAAAATGTGAAAAGGATAAAATAATTAAATTTTAGTAGGTTCTCCCCTAGGTCATCCCCTAGGAACATATTTTTGGAGTTGGTACTTCACTATCTATGGTTTCTGGAAGCAACTTAGCACCAACTCCAAAAATATGTTCCTAGGGGATGAGTAAGTACCATAGATTAGAGATAATGTAAGTACCTACTAAAATTTAATTATTTTATCCTTTTCAGTTTTTTGGAGTAGGTTTTAATTTACTTTTTAGAAAATTTTAGTGATAACTTTTTCAGGTCAAAGCTAGATGGGTGACCGTGAGCTTATATTGTTTTCTTTTAATATCGTATCATTTTATTAAGAATTCTTAGGAAAGCAAAAATCCGCAATTTTGCATACATAGACGACTTAATTTTTCCAGTTTTTTTGATTTAAAAACCAAACTCCCCAATGGATTTTCAAAAAAAATTTATAGGATCAAATGAAAACTATTCCGCATCGAACAAAAAAAGAATCATTAATATCGGTTCACCAAACATTAAAAAACATACTGTCGTATTGATAACCTCCTCCTTTTTTTGAAGTCGGCTAAAAAGTAAAATATTGCTGCGAGTGAATGTGTGCGACTGAGAGGTCCCAACCAACTATCCCATGCGATAGAAGAGGACACAGCATAGCAGCTGCTTGAAGTCCGTCCATTTAAAGAAAGAGAGTGCGCAAGCTATTTGTTCTAGAAAACCGACTCCAAAAAACTGAAAAGGATACAATAATTAAATTTTAGTAGGTGCTCATCCCCTAGGAAAATATTTTTGGAGTCGGTGCTTCACTATCTTTTGGTTCTGGAAGCAACCTAGTACCAACTCTAAAATTATTTTCCTAGGGGATGAGTACAGCTACTAAAATTTAATTATTTTATCCTTTTCACTTTTTTGTAGTCGGTTTTAATTTTTGTTTAAATTTTTTTTCGCAATTTTTAGTGATAAATTTTTAAGGTCAAAGCTAGATGGGTGACCGTGAGCTTTTATATTGTTTTCTGCCATCGTATCATTTCACTAAAAATTCATAGGAAAGCAAAAATTCGCAATTTCGCATACGTAGATGACAATATTTTCCAGTTTTTTTTATTTAAAAACCAAACTATCCAATGGATTTACAAAAAAAAAAATATGGGACCAAATGGGAACTATTCCGCATCAAACAAAAAAAGAATCATCAATATCGGTTCATCCAGTCGAAAGTTCTGAGGTAACAAACATAAAAAAATAAAATATAGAACCTACAGTCGAATTGATAACCTCCTCCTTTTTTTGTAGTCGGTTAAAATTGAAAAGGATTATACATCTTTAGAAAAAAAGAAGGTTATTGTAATACATATACAATACTAATCTTGCAAATTTTATCTTCATTATTAGAAGACAAAATAAAAAACAACAATTTAAAAAATGCTGCTGTTTATTGTAAAAAATTATGTATATTTTTTTTTTAATATTCAGGTTCCGAGTCATCGGAGATATAACTATGATATCCAACTTCTGAATCTTCTTCGTCATTCATCACTCTCCGTTTCAGTTCTTTCGACAATGTCTTCTATCTTTAAAGGTGTATGATCCCCAATGAATCCTCGTCCTAAGTTGTATTATCTAAGATAATTGACGACCGCCTGGCCGAGTGGTCTGTACCCCAGGCTACTCGTCCCGGGTTCGAATCCCGGTAGGAACAAATGTTTGTATGATGAGTGCGAACATTTGTTTACGAGTCATGGATGTTTATATGTTTATTTACTTAGTATATTTCTAATATTTATATACATATTATTATCATTATTTCTCCGTTATCTAGTATCCATAACACAAGCTCTTAATAATTGATGCTTACTTTGGGCTAGCTAGATCATAGGCGTGAGTGTATAAATATTATTATTATTAATAATAATAATTTTAAAGATTCAATTATTATGTACTTACTTACTTTATATTCAGCACTTAAATTATAAAATTCTTTGTTATATTTTTTATTCAAAACAGTCACTTTTTAACCGAGGAAGTTATGAATTCGTCGGTATGTTTTTTTTATGTTTGTCCCGACCGGACCGATATTGATGATTCTTTTTTTGTTCGATAAGGGATAGTTTCCATTTGGTCCTTTATAATTTTTTTTGAAAATCCATTGGATAGTTTGGTTTTAAATAAAAATAACTAAAAAAATTAAGTCGTCTACGTATGCGAAATTGCGGATTTTTGCTTTCCTATGAATTTTTAGTGAAATGATAGGATAATAGTAAAACAATATAAGCTCACGGTCACCCATCTAGCTTTGACCTTCAAAAGTTATGATCAAAAATTGTGAAAAAAAATTAAACAAAAATTAAAACCGACTTCAAAAAACTGAAAAGGATTGTTGAAAAAAATGTCAAAAAAGTGTTTTTTGTGTGGTTCGGATGATGATATAATTGATTTTAATGATGAAACTTTTAAAAACTGTGTATTAAAGTTAGCTTTTCGTATATGAAAAACTTTAAATACAATTTTGTTGAGCTACCCAGTGCGTCACATGAATTTGTAAGTTATAAAAAACCGTCTCCAAAAACTGTAAAGGATAAAATAATTAAATTTTAGTAGGTACTTACTCATCCCCTAGGAACATATTTTTGGAGTTGGTGCTAAGTTGTTTCCAGAAACCATAGATAGTGAAGCACCAACTCCAAAAATATGTTCCTAGGGGATGACCTAAAATTTAATTATTTTATCCCTTTGACTTTTTTGGAGTATGTTTTAATTTTGGTTTAATTTTTTTTTTAAATTTGACAACCGGAATTCGGGACTGATTTTTCGCAGGCAACCCTCACCCACCGTGTTCATAATGAAATAATCTTTAATTTCATTTAATTTTAATTCAATAATCAGACCGGTGCAAAATGCTAGTCACAGAGTACTTTGAATTGCTAGTATCGATTTACTTGTTTATACCTGGCTACCCGAGAGTTGTGACCGGAAAAGAATAGGCAACCTAACGTTTGGCTTCATACTTTCGATTGGTATAGAATTTGTCTAAAATCATACCGGTGAAATGTATAATTTTTTTTTAAAATAATTAATTAATTAATCATACCCTGGACTAAAATTTGTAAGGCAACCAGCGTTGCCAATCTGTGGGGAATTCCCCAAACTGCGGGGATTTTCAGTTCGATTGGGTAATTTGAGGGGAGAGCGTTTATGTGGGGAAAATGCGGGGAATTAAGACATTTACGCTAGAACTGAACTTAGAAGTACTAAAGTAGTATAAGAAGTAAGTATAATTTATAAATTATGTAAGAATATTTAATAACCTTGATTATTTAAGCACCTTTTGGGCCGGCAAAGTGGAGGCGGATAGTGCAATGGGTAAATTGCCGTCCTTTGTATAAAAAAAAATCAAGTTTAAAGCAATTTCAGGAAGGTTTTACAGTTTATTTTATGGCAACATTTATGTCCATCAAACTTAGAGTATCGCAGAGAACTTTCTCAAACGCATCTCTCGTAAGAAAATTTTGCGTTTTCAAATTCAAAAAATTCAAATTCAATTTTTTTCATTTGCCATAAAACACAATCGCCTGCACAATGAAGAAAGGAGAAAAAAGAAAGGATTAAAATTTGATCCTTCGAATGATACGTTGACAAAACAAAGGCATAATAAAGAGCTGCAATAAATACCTTGATGAAAATCATTAAATACTTAATAAGTATATGTAATAAATATATTTGATTTATAGAAACTACTTTTATTTCTTTCCTGAAAATATGTGGGGAAAATGTGGGGAATATTGATTTTTTTTCCCCCAAAATTGGGGATTTTCAGTTAGGTTTTTGGGTAATTGAGACCGTGGAAGTTGGCAACGCTGAAGGCAACCCATACCATATGCAATATATATATTGACATATTAAATTAAATTTAAAATATGTTCCATCAAATAAAAATCTCGGTGAAGGTCGTTCTATAGCGGGATCCTATCATAAAAACACTGCATTTGAACACGTTCATTAAGGTCGAAAAAGTTTATAAATGTCAAATTATATGACTGCCATCCTTTTCGTATTCATTTTGAGAGCAAGAGGTGTACTGAACTTAAATTCAGACTTAGCATGTGTTCTCCAGAAAAAGGGACAGTCTCATAAAGTAAAATAGTTTTCTTTTTTGAACGCCAGATTTTAATTTGTACTTTTAGACAAACAACCTTTTGTTGGGGTATGAATATTAAGAAAACATTATTTCTACAGGCTCCTGCGCCAGTAGCAGGGATGTGGACAAAATCTCGCTTTTCTAAAAGCTTTTTTCGCGTGGGGGCTAAAAATTTCTGTTCTGTTTGACTGGTGGTAGGACTTTCAACATGGATTATATTAGTTCATAGAAATGGTTTGCCACTTTCAAAAACATCTTATTCGTTTGATAATTTCATGACATTTGTATGAAATAACATAACGTTGGCTGCATTATAAATGCTTTAGTTATTGTTCTGAGATTATAAATGTCATGAAATTATCAAACGAATAAGATGTTTTTGAAAGTGGCAAACCATTTCTATGAACTAATATAGCCCATGTTTTAATTTATTGTCGTATTGACGGCACCACCCTGTATAAACATGATTTTAATCCTTAGCCTACCTAAAGTAATAAAGAAAGTAATATTTATAACAAACATTTTGTATGTTTATGATACCTGTTATCGGTCGATAGGGTCCATCCTAGCCTCTATTATTAATAACTACTAAATATTGTTTCTAAAAGCAAATAGAAATGAGAAAATAACATTTATAAACATTCATTCAAAAGAAAACAGGTAATACTTACAAGTCCTAAATGCTTAGCTATATTCTAAGCCTAAATGTAAAAACTGTTTATTAGTAGAATGTTTTTAAATAACATTAATGAATGAGAGAAAATATATGTATTTCAATGTATATAAATTATACTTTACTACTTACTAAATTATGCTTTAGACAGTTAGATTGCTAAACTCGACTAGGTAGTTTTTCTTTTCAAAGCTAAAAGAGAACTATTAAGTAATGATTCATCTTATCTCAAAATTAAAATATTTTTAGAATTAATGGTCGATTCCCGGTTTTGGGAACTGACTTTTAATAATACTTGAACGTAGTTTTTTTTATTTCCAAAATAAAAGTAATATTCCTACAAGTTCCTTTGATTTGCCAACTTAAAATATTCAGGGATCTTTCCCTGCGGGGGCACTGGTTTGATTTGGTTCACCTGTACCTTTAAGATATCTTATGATATAGAGTATTATAGAGGTTGGATATTTATTTATATTATATTATGATATAGATGGTGCATAATTCGGGAACAATTTTTGAAAGGAATGAAACAGTTCAATAATTTTATAACAAACTCAGTTTATTTATATCGCAAACGTTATGTAAAGAGTAAACTTATAATTTTACAATATGTACATTATTATAATTTACATTTCAGTCTTTTTGAGTGTCTAACTATAAACAACTTTACACTCCTTGAGTGCAATACAATTATTTTACACTTTATTAGTTATTATAAAATATACACCTAATATTATCGTAGCGAGGCTAACTCAGAGATATCAAAAGCTGTGGGATTTGTGTTGTGAATTGAATCATTGTTTGTTAAGATGTCACAATGAAAAATTATATTAAGCTCGCGCTTCTCAGATTTATACACATGGAAAATTGTAACCAAAAACTGGGATAACATACTTGCTGTATCACTATATGTATATACAATACTTAAAATCTTAAGGTATTTTTTATTAATTACATCAATATGGACAGTTCACACCAGGATGCAGGAAAGAACAACTATCCCCTTGTCGACAGGATCCTTTTCTTTGAAAGTATATGCAGACAGCTTTCCGGCCTCCACCGCGAGCGTGAGCTCCCCTTCCACGTTGTGGTGCTCCTTCCCAATTTCCTCCACTTTTACCTCTCCAGTGTCCACCGGCACCTCGACCGCCACGCATAGCTCCACGGAAATTTCCAGGCCCTGGAAATCCTTCAGGAGCTGGTCCTTGAGGTCCTGGCATATTGAACTCCATAGGGAACATATTTGGCTGCATGTTGAAGCCTTCTGGTGGGACTGGAAACATTGGATTAGGACCGCCAAACATGTCTGGACCCATCATCATGTTTTCTGCGGGCATCATTAAGCCTGGAGGTATGTTTCCAGGAGGAATAGCTCCAGGATTTAATGGTGTCGGATTCATTGGTCCTGGCATTCCATTTCCTATTATATGAGGAGGGACACCATTTGGCCAATCAGGAGGTACCATAGTAGGTCCTGGAAATCCTGGCACACCAGGGAATTGTGTATTGGGAAAACCATTTGGAAACGGAGTAATATTAGGGGGAAACATAGGAGGCATGTTTATATTACTAGGTATTGGTGGAGCGTTACCTTTTGGTTCGGGCCATGGCATATTTCTAAAATCACTTATATTATCTTGGTTACCGGTAATGTCATCTAAAGGTATAATTGTAGGCTCAGAATAAGTATGAGTTTCTAATTCTGCTTCAAGCGGCGAGTCTGGTATCATGGCCTTATGGAAATATAGGGGTTGTAATGTTCCTTTCTGTCTAATGGCTTGAATATCTTTTTCTTTGCTATTTTTACCATATTCAACCTGAATTTGTCCACTCATATCTATAGCAATAAGCGGCCTCCAACTTATTCTTTCTTCCATTATATCATCAGTACTGAGATTCCTTCCTTTTTGGAAAGCTTCCCTTTCGTGAATTCTTTCTAAATATTTCATGTCAGTAAATGTTTTGGTGACATTGACTCGTTCGGTCTCATCAAGTTCAAAGTATTGGATTTCTTCCAATTCAGAATCAGGCTTCCACTTTATGCTCCTTTTGGGTCCCTTTTTCTTATGATAGCACAAAACACCTTTGAGTCCGTTTATGGTTAAAGTATGGGGCTCTGCAGTATCCATAGGTTCTTCAGGTTCATTTTTAGTCACTTTCATGTCAACACTTTCTTTCCTCTCAGGACTTTTTAAAGAGATCTTTTCTTTCGTTTCTTCTGTATCTAAAGTATCTTGATAAAATCGTGGAGGTACCGATTTACTTTCACTATTTGGACTAGTAATAGAGGTAGGGGTATTGGGAGGTGAATTGTCGTTAAGTGCATTCCCGTCTTTAGATCCACTAGTACGTCGTTTTCTCTTCTTAGGTTCCTTTTTATTAGTAGCGGAAGCATTTAATGCATCCATAAACATATCACTTTCCAGTAGCAGCATAGCTGGAACAATAAGAAGTATATTAAACACCTGAAACTTATACACAAATAATTATCAAATACGTATTAGGAATAAATCAGATTGAGTAGGAAATCAAAAATGTATAAATAAACTGGTTCCCATTATAGAAATAAGAGAATAGATTCTATATTTTATAGTAGTGAGAGTATCATTTATCAATAGGTAAGTCTCTGAGAAAAACTATACGAATATGTATTTTAATACATATTGAGTACCTACAGATCTACGTAAACTTTTTCAAATAAACGCTGATAAAATATACTTTAGCTAAAGAACTGTTACACATTTTTATAGGTAGAAGTGAGAACAAAATGCCTTCTTAATTGGACAGTGCTTTTATAAGAAAGTATGTTTATTCAGTTTTGATAAGCATAATTATTCATTTCTTTGTTGTAAATTTCTTATTTATAAAATGAACGACAGTCCTGTACTCTGCCTAACCCGTAACTCATTAGAAAATAACGCAGTTCGAGAGTATTGCAGGGATTTGAAGTTTTTGCCTCCATGTAGCCGTAAGTCCTTTTAAACAACCCACACATGGGGTTATTACCAAATAACAGGTGGACCTTAGTAGTATGTAGCAATTACAATATAGAGATGACACAATAGTTAGCACAACTCGCTAACCATACTTTATTACTTACTTTTACTTTTTAACTGTATTTTTATTTCAGATAGCAAAGTGCTAAAAAAAATTGATATTTCCTAACCAAGGAGCCTTTAGATACACTCCAATTTTAGTATTCGCATAGCACAAAGGTAAGAGTAATTAGTCGTATAAAACGCTCATGTTCTGAAATAATAGGATAGTATTGCATTATATGTTGTAGCTCTTCTTTACTAAATAGGTACAGACCGCATCAAAATAGTGTATATAACTTGTATTTTAGATCAATGCGATATGCACTAAATTGTTGTAAATCTTTTTTAAGCTGACTGTAGGTACTTACCTATTATGCTTTAGGCAGGTATACATTAAGTGTGTGTTTATGGGAATCGAACCCTGTGTGATTTAATCCACCGCTACCTCTCATAAAGCTGATTTTTGTAGCTCCATGCTTTAAGTATTTAGTTTTTGATTGAATGAAAATTTATACTTATTATGTCGATCTCGATAATCATTACTCTATATCAGTTCAGTGAAACATATTGTAAGTAGGTAATAGAAAAAGTAAACTCCGATGATCTTTCTTTTAGATAAACAGGTTATACTGCTAATACAATAAATGCGAAAGTAGCTCTGTTACGTTGTCACTCCTCAACCGCTGAACCGATTTAGATGAAATTTGGCATGGAGATAGATTACATCCTTGGAAAGGTCATAGGCTACTTTTTACTGTGATAACCTAAAACTACGCGGGCGAAACAAGTTATGAATAATTTATAACTTAACTTATAAGAGTACCTATAACTTTAGACGTTAACCTTATTAAGGTAGACTGATGAGCAGTCTTTTATGGTACCTATTGATCTATCTTTAAACTATATAAATTTTAAAAAAGCACCTTCCGAATTCGAGTAAGAAATAAATACCAAAAACGGCAAGTACGGTATGTTACCGGGGTAGGTACCTAGTAGAAATACTTAATTAGGAAGGGGCCCAAGTTCATAGCATACTACACTTGACCTATCTATTATTTATCGTTCATTAAACATAGCTGTAGCAGTAGATAGATACGAAAATTAAGAAGCACAGTACAGAAACACAGGAGTAGCTTAACACTGTAGTACCATGCCACAATAACTATGGCGTTCTTATAGGTAGTACGGTAGCTACTATTAAGTATCTACCTACGAGCGAAATAGTTGGTGACTTGGTACTTTAAGTATTAAGCTACTTAAGTGTTCGATTGTACATATTAGACGATTATAATAAGAACATAAAATAAACTAACCCATCCATAACATACAATAAATTTAATTTAGAAGTTGTCACGTAGGTTTAGCTGTGTCAATTAATCATACCTACTTCGGCGTTCCGTTTTAAAACTAAGGTCTTTTTATGTTTTTTTTTGTCATGGTTTTTGTAGGATACATATATTCAGGTATTCAGGACCGTTACTGGTAAATTTAGTTACTGGACCAGACAGGTAAATAGTAACAAGGAGATTACTTACAAACAGAATTGGGGTTTAAATTATTTCGAAATTTTTGAGTGTCAGATAGCGACAATTTGTCCGTACAGACGACAGCAGATCATGTGCAAGTTCCACTAAGAAAGCCGCCTCTAATAC
The DNA here is from genome assembly GCA_947347705.1 of Nymphula nitidulata. Classification (NCBI taxonomy): domain Eukaryota; kingdom Metazoa; phylum Arthropoda; class Insecta; order Lepidoptera; family Crambidae; genus Nymphula; species Nymphula nitidulata. Next base: position 16,942,496 of record OX374618.1, on the reverse strand, counting down.
GAACGAAGTAAGGGTATCTAATTAAAAGTTACGGGCCAGATAACTACACTTGGCTTATCTGGTACTTCTGGTAGTGAAACTTCCCGTCATCGTTGCCTGATTTACGAAATATTACACGCGCAGGTTTGTAGATGTAAAAATAATAATGGGTTAATGCGATACGTTAGTATAGCATTAAGTTTTTTTATCCTGTCTATTTGTACAGGATGGTGCTTTTAATACGACAGTAAATTGAAACCAGAGCTATATTAGTTCATAAATAATGTTGCCGATGTTAACATTATCTCATACAAATGACTTGAAATTATTCAATGAATAAGATGTTTTTGAAAGTGGCAAACCATTTCTATGAACTAATATAGTTCATGTTTCAATTTAATGCCGTATTAAACGCACCATTCTGTATGTAAATTACGTTCTACTCATGGGTCTATGTAACCTGATTGATAAAAAGTAAATGAATAAATAAAAAATGTAAGGTTAGCAACGAAAGTAGGATAACACATAAATTACGAAACATACGGACAGATAATTTTAACAGTAGAATAATTCACTGCTAGGTATTTTTAGTTTTCTGACGCGAAGTTTCTTTTTACTTCTTTACTAGTTTTTCTAGTTAGTTATAATGAGTATTTAAATTTTAAGATCTTTGACGTTTTGTAAGTTTGGGTGTGTTAATCGACTTTCGTTGCTGTGCTGACCAAAACTGTGAATAAAAAAGAAATATTATTTTTATTTTGGAAAAATTTGAAAACACGTATCTACTTAAATATTAAATTACTACTATTTAACATAATCAGTTGCGGGACGCGGAAGGTCAAGTGTGTGTGTGTGTTTTAGGTTGGCATCGGAAACCCGCGCACGAGATTTGAAACATTTCTAAATGGAGTAGGTACCTAGATAATTATGACATTAATTTTATCTTAGTTGTCTACGCACTCTGATTTAATGATAATTGTACCTTATTTTGTACATTATGTAAGTTTAAATAAATATCCAACTGTACACTTGCATACCTACTGAAAACGTGCGCAGTTATTCAATCTTTACTTATATTCCGTTTGGCAAACCCTTTATATCTATATGGAGAATATAAGTACGGGTTGAGTTCGGAGAATTTATTTTAATAGTTCAAGGGGTTCAACAGGGTGCAATGCGTGCGTGACAGACAACACGATTTTTTTTATGTTGTTCGCGGAGACGTGTCTAACTTGTGCGTATTCTCTTTTTATAATTGAATGTAATAATTTCCATAACAGTATTTTATGGAAATTATGTGCTATTTAACTATGGATGTATACATACATTTGGGATCAATGTTTCTGTTCGTATTCGTAATGAGTGTGTAGACTTAAAAAGCAAAAACATTAAAGGAAGATAAGTATTGTGAATTGTGACGACAGGTGTGTATATGCATTTCTCTAAATTTACTACTAATAAAGACCCATTCGTTATTGAGGGTGCTTTTTGAACCTACCTAAGAACGTATTTATAGGGATTGCGTAGGTTCTACGCTCTTGTAAATAACAGGGAATATGCATATTTTTTAATAGCTTAATTAATGACATGTTAAAATTGAGTGTCAGACATAGATCGAGATAGACTTTGACGTCACAGCACACGCCCGCCATACCTACATTTTTATCATTAAAAAGTTGTTTTATAAAGACAGAGATATATACGTAGGTAATGCAATTCCTAATTCAAATATATCGGGTATAAAATGGATAAAATTTAAATGGCTAAAATCAAATTTACTTTCACTATTAGCAGTGCTTAGTTTTTTCCATGCATATTCCGTATTACCACCAAGTAGTAGGTACATAAGCTCAGGACATTCTTATTTAAATACATAAGTAGGTAAGTATAAAATATAAATAGTTTGTTTAATGGAGTTTTTATTTAAATCTGTTGATACCTAATATAATTGCAAAAACCACAAAATTTCGTTTGACATGGGTTCTATGGTATGGAACATGCGATTAGTAAGGAGAATGTAGGTATATTTATATATAATAGGGAGATACTTCTTCGTCATGTGAATTTATTGTTTGATTAAATTCTTTTTCTTTAAATAGTGTATCTTCACGTAGTTATTATTTGTAATACTAAAATATTATTTTGTTATGATTTGAATTTGTACCATCGACATTATGTAAACCGTTAGACCATACTGAGAATTAACACTTATCAGTCGCACTGCGATTTATCTCATAAAAAACTAATGGGACTGCCTTATTTTAAGTTTTAAAAACGTCGAAAAAATAGCTATTTACGCCAGTTTCTCCCAGTGGTCAGACTGATGGTCAGATATAAGTAAGTAGATACCTAGATTTATACAAGGTGGTGCCGTCAATAGGACAAAAAATTAAAACCTGGTTCATAGAAAGGTTTGCCACTTTCAAAAACATATTATTCATTTGATAATTTCATGACATTTCTATGAAATATAATGCAACCAAAATTATTTCATACACATTTCATGATATTATCATTTGTATGAATTAATATACAGAGTGGTGCCGTCAATACGACTATAAATTGAAACATGGGCTAAATTAGTTGATAGAAATGGTTTGCCACTTTCAAAAACATTGTATTCATCTGATAGTTTTATGACATTTGTATGAAATAATATAACATTGGCTGCATTATGGCACCATTCTGTATAGAACAACGATGTTAATAGCTACCTATTGTTACCTACTAATACGTTGCAGATAGATAGGGTTAGTCAAACCAATGGGCCCCGGAGGGAAAGTATACCTACTAAATACTGAAGTTAGCAAATTATACCCAAAATAACTATTTTCAGAAATAACAAAATTGCATTAAACGATTTATTAACTTGTTCTGGGAGTCGAACCCGGCAAATGTAGAAAATAAGAAACTGTAATATTATGGTACCTACCGATCGATAGATACATAATGAACAATCTCTTTATTACAAATAATAAGTAACTAACTAGGTACCCTACATAAATAATAATAAAAAAAAATCGTTTCGTGAATTTAACTTCAATTCTCTAATCTAAGCCATTCTTTTATAAGTCTAAGAAACAAATTATGTTTTAGGCAATTACTTAGTTTAATATAATATTAATATAATGTACGAGTATAAATAAAATCAACGTTTGTATGCTTGTTTTCTTTGCGTTCCAATCCGTTGATCAGATTGCAATATAACTTTGGTAGGGTATTCTAGGGGACGCCCGTGTAGATTCTTGGATTATAAAAATGCTAACAGTTTTCTCTTTACTGGCATTGCAAAGCATGCCGGGTGTGGCAAGTTTATTACAATATTAATAAACTACACCTATTTATCTCGCTCAAAGTAGGTACTTACGTACCTACGTATCATGTATGGACGTCGCAGCCATCTGGTTAAATTAGCCAGTTGCTATGCCATGCTAATTTAACGCAGTTGATTAAATGCCGGCATCCAATTAAATACCTAGGCCGATATTTAATTTAACTAGTCTCAAAATTGGACACCTTGGCGGATCGACTTCCAAAACGATTTCGGTTATAGGTAGCTAAGTTGTCATAAAAATAACCTTGAACCCACGAATCACACTTACAGTCACAAAAAAGCGTTTTGATTTAAATGACCTGCCTAGGCGTCCAATTGAATGGCGTATTTGACCAGATGGCTGACACAACGTTTAGCCATCTGTTTGAACGTTACGCTTAATGACTTGGCTAGTTGTCCTTCAGCCGTTTATTGGTTGCCGGCAATTAAGTGGCTTATTTAACCAGATGGCTGCGACAAGGATACTAGATAACGGAGAAATATGAATAGTAGGTAGTATGTATATAAATATCAGAACTACCTATACTAAATAAATAGACGAACATGCCGACTCGTGAACAAATGTTCGTACCTACTCATAGGTACATACAAATATCTGTGCTTACCGGGGATTCCTAATTACTTACTTAGATACAAGTAAATACTTTTTGTAGCAAATCTACCTATTACGATTAAAAAAAAGTCCTTGAGTAAACCCAATAGCGCTTCTTCGTGACTCACTCATGAAAAATAAACAAATATTGTTGGATTCTTGTCTTCTTATGATTTTACAGATAATGTTTATTGTGAGATATTTGTTTCATAAGATGGACTCTATCGATCGGTATTTCAACAATAAAACTGTTTATTTTATTTTTTACTTTGAATTGAATGCAGTTATTATTAATTCTAAAAACAAGGGAATGTTTCCTTGCATTATAATTTGCTAACTTCAATATTTAAGGATACTTTTGACTCACCTGTAGTATAACTATTGAAATAAAAGTTCAATGTAGGAAAGTAAATATTATTCTGTTGCATTAAAAGTTAATATAGCTAAATATTAGATAAGTATCTAAGTATTCTGCAAAACATAAGTGCCTTTTACTGATTATTTGCCTAAAAACATGATCTCATTTAGAGATTCGTTGCAGTAGAGTAAAAAGGGTAGGTATGCATTGCCTGTTTGCAACAATATCGTGGTAGGAAGTAGCCTACTACGAAGTAACCTACCTAGTTACTAGGAACTTTCAAAGATTAAGTGCTAGAAACAAAATCATTATTAAGTAGGTAAGTAGATACCTACATTATAATAGAACCTGAATAATACAGTAACTAAATAGGTGCCCGATATATACATACAAGATTAGCAGGCACCTACTAAAAAAAGAAGTGAAAATGTAAATTGGTTCTAGATTTGATTTCGGCATATAAGTTTGACAACAGTCTATAAGTCTCTAAGGTCATTTATTTATAAAAATCCTCTTGTGGTTTTGTGTACATTTCACTAGAGGTTACACCGAACCGCCTTATGACCTACGTACAGCTACATTTCTGTGATGGGTCGAGTGTAATTCGGTGCAAATCCACGCGGGAGTTCTTTCTCACTTCCACGAGTGTTTTTATATAATCGTATTTACTTTAATAAGCTGTGCTGCACAATAATTAGATGTCGTAGGTACGACCCATTCTGAATATGCAGCTAATACAAATAATTTAAAAGTGCTTATTCCTACTTATAACATTTTTAGGAGAATAATTCTGATATTTACTAACGTGGTACCTAATTACTTCTTAGTAATCTACCTAGTCATTTTGTTTTCTGTCATAGGTAGATAATAAAAGCTGCACGATAAAGTGCCTCCAGGTTTGCATCTCTCCTGATTGCCTCCCTCGCTCGGGGAGGCATTAGTTAGGCCATTTCCAGTTACTTAGGTAGGTAGGTAATTACCTTGTTTATTATATTAAAGTCAATTAATTTATTTTGATACGGAAGAATTTTCTTAAATTTAATCGACAGCTTATTTATGAAAATTTACCGTCCTGTTGTTCGGAAAAGTTGTTGATCTGAAAAGTTATTTACGTAAGTAATTTACCTACTTTCATCACAAAAATGGAACACAAAAAAAAGGAAGTTATCACTGCCTAGGTACCTACCTATATTTGGATAGTAATTTAGTCTACCTACTTATACGTAGATATGTTGCAGCCATATGGTATATAACACGCCGTATTACAAAAAGGCGCGCCAGATTGAAAAACGTCGCCGTAATGTAATGCGGATAACTCGTTCAGTGGGATTTTAGTTGCGATACGTTATACAAATTGGTTCAACTGGTTTGTCAGCATGAACTATTGTAGGATGTATGTCGAAGGACGAGTGAGAATCGTCATAGATCGGCCATCATCGATTTTGATTTAGATGTTATTTTTTTTTACATCTCTCTATTGATGGTTTCATAGAAAACCGATACTGGAGTAAAAATTATATTCGGTTGTTCTGCTAGCCATTGGTCCAAGGTTAAATGATTTTTTTCCGCCGTCCCGTCAATGGGACTACGGAAGAGAAACCAAAATGTGGCGACACCAAAAAAATTACGTGATTGTGTCGAAATATATCGCCCAAATATCTGACTTCGTCGAACCATTGGTTTAAGTTATGTAGGTACCCTACATTCTAGTAATGCCAGCAAGGGAGCATTCGTTCTGGATGGGCCACCTCAATATCTCGATAGCAAGGATCTGTTTCATTTCAAGTATGTCGCGATGATTCGCCAAAGATCAGATTATATAGAGCAGTAATTTACTGCTCTATATAATCTGATATTTGGCGAATTATAAGGCTAAATTGGTGTCCCAGCCAGGGCGCATGCAGATTGTAGAATACGGCAGTTTGTCATCTAGCAAAGTAGATAATCTAGTCCAGAGGATCCCAGACGTTTTTTCTCATTAACCACTTTCAAAATTTAGCTGGTTCACTGCAGATACATTACTACCATATTCCCAAAACTCGACAAAAATGTTTTTTTTGTCACGCCAACGTATACTTCACTCGAGTATCCCGTGGACCCCTGGGGCTCCAACTGGCCCACTTTGGGATCTAAGGATCTAGTAGGTAGGTACTGAAGATTGTTTTGGTGACTGATAGGTGCGAGGTTATTTTTTTATGACCACTTATAACCAAAATAATTTCAATTTTAAGTGGTTATGAAAAAACACCTTTAATTCTACCAATGCAGCGTACTTTATTTCAGCCGTATTGAAATCTGGCTGAACGTGAGGTAGCCGTATTTCATTACGGCGACGTTTTTCAATTTGGCGCGCCTTTTTACGATATGGCTGCGACAAGTACATACCTACATAGCTAGGAATCGTTAGGAGGTAACTTTTTGAGCTCTGCGCCATTCATTCATTCAATAGAGTAAATTTATTGTACGGTTTGTGTGGGTACTTCACAGATTATGTACGCATCAGCTCTTGTATGGTCAGCAACTCAAGTCGATTAAACTTGTTACAGTAGGTACTATGTCACACTGCGTCATTAAGTGTTAATCTAAATTGTCAAGAGAATGCGAATTGAATAAGTTATTACGAAAAGGCATTGAATAAAATTCGACTTGTGTTGCAGACTGTACAATGAACGATTATTGGCCATTTGTACCTATTGCCATAGATTATTTTATTTAAGCCATTAGTTTGATATCGTCGGACACAATAGGTTTTTCATTGTAAGGATCGATAGTATTCAATTTGTATAACTAAGCTTTACAGAAAGAAAAAAAAAATATTATTCTTATTGATTAGCAATTTGTTTCAAGTGATCTGTGAAGTACCTACCTATAACTATTAGACAATAGTTTTATCGACGAATTAGTTTGGTTTGGTTGCTGTTCCAGTATGCTCAAGTAATATTAATAATTTAAAATATATTATGTATCTACATTGGTAGTTACTGATTTTTTTTTTATTTTTTGAACTGATGCTAAGAAAAGTTTAGATTTTAAAGAAAATTATTTTAAATACAGTGGAAAATTGATAGGTAAAATTCAATAACAAAACTTGCCTTGAAATTATTTTTTGTAATTTTAAAACGTTAACTTTTTTAATATTAAAGGATTACCTAGAAATGTAAAAATCGGAAGTCCAAGGCTCGAGGTAACCATTAGGGTAATCAAATCATCGGGGGTAGCAACCATATTTTTCCTTATCTTATTACCCTATTTAGTAGCAAAAATAGTTACATTGCAAACACGGAAAGTTACTAATTACTTAATTAGTACCATACTATTTTTAATTTTAATCAATGTTTTTAGTTACTTGTTTTACTACTTAGTTGTAGTTTTTGATTTATTAACTTATATTGATTTATTACTAACATTGCCTAATAAAAGTGACTTCAATTAAGGTGAATATGAAATGTGTCTCTGAAATTACCCAAAAACTTAACTGAAGAACATACCCCATGTTGCCATAGCTCAAAACATTATAAAAAAATATAAGCCTTGCATAACTCTCGGGTAGACTTAGTAAAAGGTTTTGTTTTACAGCCTCTTTCAGACTTGTACAGTTCGTCAACTAGGTACTTATTAAATTTAAAAAAAAAACTATTTTCAGTGACATTGCTTATTTATACTGGTTACACTACCGTGTTATGGCAATAATTGAAAAAACAACTAGGTGTAGGCACGAGTTTAAAGGTCATAATTTTAGAATGCCAATCAATATGGCTTAAGGCGATAGGAAATAGCTTCGCTGGCGGTCTTTTTTAGCATATCAAAGAAAATTACCAGCCACGGTAAGTAAAGCGTGTGTGGCTAAGGAATAATTCATTGATTGGTGGAATGAAAGTGCGATTATAGTTTAGAATTATTCTAATCTATGTGATATCAGTCTGACGAATCATAGAAATCGTCCAACATCTTCTTTTAAATCTTGGTTTAGCTTTATTAAAATGTAAAAGATTCATTCCGTCGTAGAATCAACGTCCATCTTGAAAATTTATGTTTTACCGCATAGTTCATTGTCATATCTAGGCATATAAACTGTGGTGTAACCACACCACTGGAGGCGGTAATTAAATGCCACAATTATGGCGGTAACAGGCGGTAGAGAGTAACGGTAGTGTAGCCGCAGCATTAGAAAGCCGCAAAAATAAATCGGGTTTGACAAGTGCGACAGCACATAAAATCTCAACAGTCGCACTACGAAAGCCGCCTCTATTACGAACGCGGTTAGGGCGGTCTCAAGGAAAGACTGTTACGCTTGATGTGCTGTCGACTGTACATAATCGATTCAACGACAAGTATGCGTGTTCACCGCGGAAAAAACTAAATTTAGCTTATAATGCCCATATTATCCTTGCTAGTCTTTATAGAAGCAATTTTTAGATTTGACATTACCGAATGACTTGTGCTGTTGACTGTACATAATAGATTCAACGACAAGTATGCGCGTTCATCACAGCAGAAAAAACTAAATTAACGTAGTATTGCCCTTAATAACTTTGCTAGTCTTTAAAAGAAGCATTCTCAGATTTGACATTACCGAGTGAGTGACTATGTGGAATTCCGTCTATGCGAGCAAAGGAAAACGGACTTTTAGTGCAGGTTCTCAACAGCGAAGAACGCGTAGTTTAAATCAACCTGAGAAAAGGTTTTGTGAAAATTACATTTTTCTCGAGGCAAAAAGTTGGCGTTAAAGTATCAACACGAAGAAAACTGATATCTAGAGACAGGGGTAAGGCGAGGGGTATGGTGGGTCTGACATGTAGATGTAGACAAAATCTTTCAAGCTCCTCGCGTACTAGATGGACGGTTCTAGGTACCTACCTCACAAGACTGCGACGCCTTGTGCCAAGTTAGTCTTCCACTCTGCGTTTTCTGGGTAACGTGCTTACAATTTCATTTAGAATGAATGGAGTCTACTTTATACAATTTCTTAATTCTCGTATGATTTGGCGGGGATCGCTAACTGTACAAGTTTTAAAAAGATTGTAGATTTGAAAAATTCAGGACTTTCTTTTCAGATTTACATTATTACACCGATTAGGTACGCCAAGTGAGATTTTGGAAGTTCATGTAATCTGAAATTTTGTGCAATCTGTAAATATTCACTATTTATTTCTGGTCACTTTTCTCGTAAAATTATTTGATTTCATGATTGTCAGGTAAGTACAAAACCTCTATTGGTCAGGGGTCCAGTCGGCCTGACGGTCGCGTCACGATTTGGTCTATGAGCAACAGGTAATGCAACTGCTAAGTTAACTACATATTTAAATTGGTAATTAAGAAAATATTGAGAGGGTATTTAATGCAATAATATATTTTGTTAGGAACTCTGAAAATTTAAATTTAAGTAACCGTTATGTACCTACATGAAATGCGTTAATTTAGGCGCTACCATAAGAACTTTGTTTCGGCTGAGACAAAGAGGGGATAGAGATACGACTTTTCAGTGCGAGTAAATAAAATACAATAGCGTACGCCTGTGAAACGTAATCGACAAATTGGAAATAATTTATTTATGGAACTAGTTAACTGATTTAAGAAAAACTATTTGGAGAATAATTCCATTAGTATATTGTATTTTTATTCTTAGTTTGGCTCTAGTTATGCTTTAGTGATTAGTCAATTTTAACATAATTTATTAGAAGAAAAACAGTAGGAAGAATAGGATTAAATCTTTATTAAAAATGGCTAATATTCGCGAAGTATGACCGAACGGACAAGTGAGGCTACGCCCATTCTGTTGATGATATTAAATCAGGTGATAGTAAAAAGTCATCCTACTATATTAATGATTCCTCATTTTTTCATGTTTATAGGTAAGTATAATAAATGTCCTAGAAAGAATCTGTCCCAACAGTCTTTAGCTCTTTTGTGAAATTGACTATATCCAACACCTCCCGAGCATTAATATTTTAATATTTCTAATCATAAGGCAATTTTGTACCTACTATAGCATCATCATATTTGCAGCTAAAAATAGTGATCGCTTATTTAGTCCTATGTGCAAGTTGTAAATGACATTTGAACAAATTATATGACATAGAAAGACAAGATTTTTTTTATACACACACTGAACTAAAAGGTAAGTAAACATTGACAAGTTGTTATCGCTAGATTCCATCAGGTAATTTTCTACATTGAAGATTTGATGTGGGTATATTTTTCACCACAGACAGGAATTTTGATACTTGTACATGAAACCATCTAAATAATGAAAATATTTCTCAGTATAAATTTCCTCGAAAAGTCCAAATAGTTTTTAACTACATTGAATTTATAGTTGAATTTTTCAGATTAGAAAGAATTATTTGCCTATTTCTGCGAGCAAAAAAAGTCTACATAGATACCTACCAATAATTTACGTTTAATGGGGGCGGATTCTATCAAATATGCCAACAACAAAGTCTTCGTCATTTTTGTAGTATTCCCAAACTATAGGATTATAGAGTCCTCATTTGCTGTCGGTGTGAAAGACTGTAATCTCAAGAAGTGAAAAATTAAGAATAATCGTTTCTAACATAAAAAGATTACGTACTGTCCAGTCAACTAAAAAGAAAAACTATTATAGAAATAGTTTCCTGTATTAGTAAGAGAAGATTAAATAGAACAAAATTTCAGCTATTTTAAAATAAAATTGCACTAACACTATTCAATAATTAATTTCTCCTTCCCGTGTGGCCTAGTAACGGTTATTTCTTTCAAAAGTATATAAGCATGCCTTTACAGTACACCCAAATAAAAAGGTACAGAGGTTTAATTTGGTGTAAAATTTTAGTTAATAAAGTTTTCATGTGCTACATACATTTCATAAAAGTACCTATGAACGCCATCATGTCTCTAAGTTACTTTTATTTTTATTTTACTTTAATTGCTCCCTTCATGGACCTTCGAAGATGCACATCTGGAGCGCCGGTCGTAGCCAACAGCTCTGCCGCGATCTTCAGGTGAATCCTCTGAGGGTGCACCGGCACCACTACTGCGGGGTACCTGACTCGCTTTCTTTGAACAAATTCGGGTCAGTATGGAACGAAAGATACTTGTTGAATTAATTCCAGCTTTATTTCTATGAAATCTTTTACAAGTGATAAAAACACTTTGGAACCCGTTATCTTATACATTTTTGACTTACCACTGAAGATATTGCAACCTATACTAATATATATGCTTCGATAAACTATTGAAGATTCAGGTTGACAGTTATTACCTGTAAAATGGAAAAATATTAATGAAATGTACAAAGGGAATATATAGAATGAACACTTACGCTTTGGTTTGGGAGGAATTAATTTAATAGATCCCGGTTTTTCTATAGTCTCAACTGTTTTAGGTTTCTTTTCCGGAGGTGTTTCGTTGTGTATTGGTGATGGTCTTTTTGGTATTGAAACAGTTGGAGGTAATACTGGCGTCACTTTTTTACTCAATAGTGATGCCCGTGATGGTGGAGGTTTCACTTCTTCTTCTAAGCCGTGTTTTCTAAATTTGGAATGGAACATTTTAACAGTTTTTGGTTTAGGGTCCTCAGGCTTTCTTACTTCTATTGATATTGAGGGTTTTTCTTTTTTGACTTCACCCAATTTTGGTATTTTACCCAATTTGTGTATAGAAGGAGGTTGTAATTTCTCATCAGATTTTTCATTTGATTTTTGGGTATCTTTATTTTTATCTTGCTTACTTTTATCCTGGTCCTTCTCTTTTTCTCTATCTTTACTTTTTTCCTTCTCGGATTTATGACTTCGACTATCTTTGCTCTTGGTTGACGAACTTGATTTATCGCTCGATTTTTTGCTATCGCTTTTAGATTTAGAACTATGAGATGTATGCCTATCTTTATCTCTGTGTTTACTATCTTTATTTCTGTTACTGCTTGAACTAGAGCTTGAGTTACTACTACTTTTGTGATTGCTTTTATGCTTATCAGAAGATGATGAGGATGAAGATGAATTAGATTTATTAGAATGTTTCGAACTAGACCTAGATGTACTACTAATTTTATCACTCGATTTTTCTTTGTTTTTTGTTTTAGGTTTGTCTTTAGATTTATCGCTATCCGATAATTCTTCTTTTAATTCTATATCATCTACTTGAGATATAACTTGTTTTCCATCTTTAAGTGTAATCTTTATAATAGGTAACGTTTCTTGGTCTTCTTCTGTTTCTTTAAGTTCTTTTTTTACTTCATTTTCGTTTTTTATCTCATTATTTACAAGAGATTCTGGAGCTATGCCTAATTTGAATTCGTCTTGGGGTTCTTTCTTTATATCTATTTTTGATTTGTCTACATCTTCCTCAGTTTTAATATCAGGTTTGGAATCTGTTTGAGCGTTAGCTATTATTTGAGCAATCTCTGCTTCCAGAATAGGCACAACCTGTTCTCCCTTGACTGTCTTAAGCCACTGTTCAACTAATTTTGATGCAAGAGCTCTTATCGCTGAAAAAAAAAATAAACTCATACTATGAATGAATCATTATTTATTACTAACTATAAAATATTTCTTGTTGTTATTAGAAATTTATTAATATTGTTGTTTTATGAGATAACGATATCTATTGATAGAAATTCACTTACCAAAATGGTTACCATCCTTTGACAATTCCTTAACTAGTTTAGGACAGTTGTTAGTTTTCAGCCGTTCTATGTCAACTGGACATAATAAAAGGAGTTCAAGTAATTCTTTTACAAGGGGCCAATTTTTAGCCACTATGCTTTCTGTTAGCCACATATGTACTAACAACCAACCCCCTGAACCCATAAACGAGCCGAGAAGTTCGGTTTCTGTGCATTTTAAAATTTGCACATATATGCACTTTGAAACTAATTTTTTTGAAAACTTTGTCATTAAACTGAAAAAGAAAAAAAGAAAATTAATGTCTAAATACAACCTTCATATTATAAATTTACTATTTTAACACATTAATTCTATGTTAATCTCACCCGGCTAGCCTTTGAACTTCATTTCGACTTTTTATTCCTCCATTAGGTGATAAAAGGACACTGAGGCAGTTCAGCAGCTGAATTGGATCAATGCGAGGCTGTAACAAAAAGAAATAAAACTGATTTTCATACAATCAATGGCAATATTTACATTTCGTTTGAAAAGAAATCCCAGCAACGTTAAAATATATTCCGCGCGGTCCGCATCAAATGAATTAATGAAAAATTTCTACAATTTTTTTTAGGTGAATTAAGAGATTTGACTCTTGATTTACCTTTCGACCTTTACCACCTCGCCGGCCTCTCCCTCAGCAATACAAAAAACTATTGCGAATGGTCTATAGGAGCTTCTCAGATTTTATATTTCATATGACGCTACTAAATGTTAATGCATATTTATAAAATTTTACTTGTTTTTGTTTAAGTTCTATTTTATATATCAACAACAAAGAAAGGTAATATTTCATAGACAAAATATACAAGATATTAAATTGCTGCTAAAAATATGGTTTTCTGTGTAAGTATCCATGTGAACACTGTTTTGTAACGCAACGCTTAGGTGTTGTTTCTAACTGGATTAAAAAAAATTTTGGAATTCTAATACAGAGGATACGAACTTACAATGAGAGTAAGGCAACGTTCAAGGGGACACGGCGCCCGCAAGCAACTCGCACTCTAAATTCAATTTTATTCAGGCAGAGTGAAAATTGCTTCCATTCATGTTTTAGCTTTTGTAAAATACTTTATTGACTTGTCGACCCTAACATGTTTGAAAATAAAACAAAAGTAGTATGAAAAATAGGATTAAATCCTTTTTAAAAATGCTGAATCTTCGGGAGGCATCGCCTTTATTAGTACATATAACTGAAATTTCACTTTATATGAAACCCGAAAAAAGACCGGTGTTTTATTTATTTTGTTTTTAGACAACAGACATTATACACATTGTAAGTTAAGAGTATTTTTGCTCTTCGATATCTGAGAGCAAAAGCCGTTTTTATCCGCTAGAAGATAAAGTAAAATTGAATTTAGAAATCGTGTGCACTAAGTTTGTGAATTCAAAACATCATTAAACCTATTTACTATCCATGGTGCCGAATTTATCATACAACCTTTTTTCATTTGTTGAAAACTCAGACTCGGAACCTTTTTGGTGTACTTTTTTTTAGACCGATTTAGTCATTTCCTCGCTGAGGTGGGATGAAAAGTTACGTGTTGCACCCGAGTGCAAAGATTTTCACCTAATGCTCTTTTGATTTCCTCGCTAACGCTCAGGATTCTAAATTTAAGAACCCCTTGCTTACTCTGTCATTAAAATTTAACACGCGGTTAAAAAGCAACTATGCACTCTTGTATCACAAATAACTATTATTTATTGTACGGAATACAGATAGGACATTCGACGATTCAAGATTTACTAAAGAGTTCCAATCGCCGTAATGTTGGTTGCTTTGTACGTCAAGTGGAAGCAGATTTGACAGATTAGTAAATTAAAATTGCAATTTTCACAGTTTAGCCAAAAAGTTGATGTGAGTTTCATAACTTGTACTTATTTTAAGCCAGATCAGAATTGTAACATTGTAATAAAACTTGCTTACTTCCTTATTTTTTGTACGTCATTTTTCATTACGTAGCAACATTAATTTCTATGCCGCCAACATTAATATAAACCAATTAATGAACGGCCATTAAACGCCGGCATCGAATGAAACGGTTGAAGGACAACTAGCAAATCATTGAGCGCGACGTTTAACCAGATGACTGTACGTTGTCGTCGCCATCAGGTTAAATTAGCCTGGTAATTGGGATACCTAGGCATATCGTATTTTTATTAGGGCCGTTTTAATACCCTAATTTTGATAAACAAACATCAAATCCATGTATTTATAAACATTTCAATATAATTATTATCGTTGATTATCAGTTATATCATGGCATTAATTTACTTACATATTTACTATTTATAGTAAAAATATCATCAGTTATATTGATAAAATGTTCAAAATACCCATTTTGAATCTATTCTAAGTGACAGAGATGTACCTACATCTCTGTCACTTAGAATAGATTTTACATAGTACCAAAGTAATTGAAAGTAATGCTTTTTACCTAAGAAACCCACTTCATTCGAAAAGTAAGGCTATTAATGCATTTTAGTGGAATAAAAAACATCGCATTCTGTACGCATATGCACCTACAAAGTCATCCACCACCATGTGTCAATATTAGGCTATTAGAGCGGCCGTACTGGAGTTTTCGTGTGACAGTGATTGGTGGATTCAATGTCTTTTTATTAACCACTTATGATCGAAAACATTTTTGTTATAAGTTGTCATAAAAATTACCTTGAACCTACCATTCACACAAAAACTTAGGCGTCCAATGGAGCGAGCTGACTTTCAATACACCAAGTTGTTATACATTGAGTGAACCTAGTTCAATGAAGTAACGGCCTAGGCATTTCATTGGAAGCCGGCGTTTAATGATCGGCCTAGGCGTCCAATTTTGTGGCTAATTTAACCAGGTGGCTTTTTTTATACAACTACATGACAAACAAGCTGACGGTCCACCTGATGGTAAGCGGTTACCGCCGCCTATAGATACCTGCAATAACAAGGAAAAAATACTTGATATTGTAGGTGCGTTGTCATGCTGAGGCCTTAGACGAAATGCCGTCCATGCCCAGTACTAACACCGGCTACCTTTTCATTCAATCCGAAACACAGCGTACTGTTTCACGGCTGAAATAAGAAAGGCGGTGGCTGTGACATAATATACAGTGTTCTTTTTGAATTCGCAGGTATAAACAAGACCATGTTTTAGAATCAAACAGTAAATGAATAATAATATTGCATTTTTCATTACATGTTTAATAAAATAAAAAAAATAAAAATTATGAGTATCCAGTGATTGCAGCAGGTAGATTAATTTTTTGTACATAAGTATATCATAAATGCTCATAGATAGCATAACATGGATAAGCCATTTTTCTTCGAAATTTAAAGGAAGGAAGCAAAACGATTTAAATAGAATTTTATTAGTCTGTAATATATATTATATAAAGCTAAATCAATAAATAAAATTAAAGAATTTTGTGTCTAATCGCAAGTTATATACTTTTCTGTACCAATATTTTATTTTTAGCCGTTAAATAACACTATAGCTTTTTATAAATACTTATAGTAAAACCTTTTTGTAATAAGTAAAATTCTGGTAACTTTTTAATAATAATAATAATCATACGCTCATACCTATTACCTAGCATAAAGTAAGCATCATTAAGAGCTTCTGTTATGGATACTAGAAAACGGAGAAATATTGATAATAATATGTATGTAAACTAAATGAACAAATAAACATCCATGACTCGTAAACAAATGCTCGTAATCATCATACAAACATTTGCTCCTACCGGGATTTGAACCCGGGACCTCTTGACCGAGTAGCCTGCATAGCAAGTGGTACAGACCGCTCGACCAGCCGGTCGTCAATAAAAATCAAAATTCAAAAAATAAAGAATAACTTTTTAATAACGCTTCATTGCTTTTATGTGTTGCCGCGCGGGCATAATAGCAGGGGTGTTTAAAAAAGTAGTTTACAGTCTAAAAGACGATTGAGCGCGGGTCTTCATCGGTAAAGTTTTTTTTGATGAAAAATGTAATAGTGGATATTATTGTACAGAACGATCGAATCATAGAAGATCTTCGATAAATTATTGAAACAACCTGTTACAAATGGGTTTGCAACGATATGAAACTTGTGTGCCGGCTCTGTGCACGACTTAAGCGACATCTAGCGTCCGTAATTTTGTTGGCTCCGACGCTTTGACAATTAATCGCGACGACAAAGTATTAAAATCAAAAGCTTTATATATATATAATATTTATATTACACAATTAATATGACACCGTTATTTGGGTTGACAATGGGTTGTGAAATCATTTTTGGTCATTCAAATTAAATGAGGTAAGTAAACTTTATTCAAACTGTGTTTTATTTTGGTTACGTCAGGGTTTGTTTACTTGATTTTTAGTTGTAGTTTTACTGTAAAACAAGAAGATAAAACTACTTTAATGGTTTCATTAAATAATATTAAACATATATAATTGTTCCTGTATCGCTATTTATAAATTAAATATCCTTTGCAGCTAGAAATGCGTACCTATTATTCTGAATACCCAGTTTGTGAGTAGATATCACTCACCACATAAAATTTCAACCACAAACCGTCTCTAAAGGAAAGTTGTTGATATTTGCTGTACATGCCAGATGTTAAGGAATTAAGAACAAAACAAGAACTGAGCTCAATAATTCAAGCTCGCATTATTATAAGACAAAGATCTATTACTTTGACACCTTAGAATAATAACGATATTTTAATTTTGACACCATATAAAACGCATTAAAGGTAATCTGCTTCTGTTTAATCTGCATTTGAACTCGTAATCAGTTTAATTGATTAATAATAGACGTAATAGTAAAATATTAATTTGATTTCTGGTCAAAACAGCAGGAGTAATAGATGACAGAGACAAAAATATTTCTACTTTTGTCCACTGAGCGCTGCAGTAGGTTATATTATCCTCACCTAGTACACTTCGCACCCAGAGAATATCGATAGAGAATCTATAGATCAATGAAAATGTCATATGACAAAGTCCTAAAGCGCAAGGTTTTCGAGATAACCCATGTTAAAATTCCTGTAAAAAAGAATGCCTAAAAGTTATTCCCTCTCCAGTTAAGTACCTACAACTAATGTAAGTATGTACTTTAAATATCGAATTTTTATTCAAGATGCATTGCAGAAATACGAACCAGCATACAAAGGAATCAATATACAGAAGAACATAAATAAAACATTCTTTTTTACCCTTAGGTTACTTTTTTACTTGTTGTCAGATACCCTATTGAAGAATAAACACAATTTATTTTGAATGGTAACTTGCAACCACTAATTGAATATACTTACTATGCAATTAGTGGACTATTAATTTCATGATACAATGAAAAAGTTTAAGTCTATCAAATGTTATTTGGTCAACTCTCAAATATGTAATATGTACTAGTAGCCTACCGCGGCTTTGCACGGGTGGTGGAAAACCAACTAAAGTCATTTTAACATCATAATTTATATAAGATTTTTGTTACGTTTTCTGACTCATTTACTCTTCGGGAATAAGTTATTACAAAATAAAGTCCTTTATGTATTTCGGATCGACTCTCCATGTTGAATCTATACTTTTTTATAAGTAAAAGGTTTATAACCGTACAGCCAAACACTAAATATAATGAGTTGTCTTCGTCCTAATAAACCGATAGATAATCAATATTGTTGCACAACCTAGGTATACAATTATTACTTAATTTTATAGTTTTACGGCGAAGGGTACAGCTTGACAAAATCAAAATAAAATAATTTTTATTTTATTCAAACCAATCAAACCAAAACTCTTCGGTACAAGACGATTCTTTCAATACGCCAAGTCGTTAAACGCCATGTGAGTTACTGAAGTGGTTAAAAGCAAAAAAATTCATTCTGATTTATAAGTTTATCTAATATACAGAGTCGTGCCGTCAATGCGACAGTAAATTTAAACATGGGCTATATTAGTCTATAGAAATGGTTTGCCACTTTCAAAAATATCGTATTCATTTGATAATTTCATGACATTTGTATGAAATAATGCTGCCAACTTTACACTATTCCATACAAATGTCATGAAATTATCAAATAAATCCGATTTTCATGAAATTTTATATGAATATTCAGTAGGTCTGAGAATCGGGTACTATCTATTTATTTATTTTTTTGGGCATTTTTTTTGTTGTGTTGAATAGTCCATTTATCGCGGTATTACTATAGGATAGGGCATATAACATCACGCTAAGACCAATATGAGCTGAACATCAATGAAAAATGTTGTAAAAACGGCGTGAACTGTGTAAACTGTTATGCTACATTTACACGCTTGCCGAGGCTCGGCAAGTGTCTACAAGCTCCAAGCCTTCACAAACGCTTGGATGCCATTTACACGCTTGCAAGTTTTTTATTGTGTTCCAGACAGGCACGCAAAGTAGACGTGGAAGTCGAAATTTTCTATCATTGAGTTTATTTTGAAATTTTTAATTTAAAATATATACAAAAACAAAGAAAGCTTAACTGACGAAAGAAAAGATGATGGATGTTTAAAATCCATAGAAATCATACCAAATTATTACAAAATTCAATTTTTTATTGGCTATTGAACGCGCCAGCGTGTAAACGCGTCACAAGCGGCGAGCGCACGCTCCTTTGATCTGTGTTCAAAAACCGACACAGACTCGGGTCGGCCACAAGCTATCACAAGCTCACGCAAGCCAAGCCAAACAGCCCGTTTACACGCTTGTGTAGTGGGGAGGGTTGTCGAGGCGTGCCACACGTCTAAACGCGGCATTAAAGTTACGCAAAAATCATATATATATATATCGAATTGTTCTCCTTTAAAAGTTCTAAAAAAAAGTCCGCGACAGCATATTAGCATCTTTTAAGGAAGACTCACTAGCACCTTTTTTTGGTACTTAATCAAATTTGTTTTAAAATAATGCATTATCTGCGAAGGTATTTTTGTAAACATGATATTGTTTCATAACAAAATAAATATATTATTCATCTTATGTATTTAAGTTTAAACAATTTTTTTCTTGGCATCATTTGATTTCAATGAATATCTTATGAGATATAATAGTTTTAAATAACTCCGCAACAAAATAATGATAAAGTACCACGCACGCATTCATAATATCCAAGACGGGCGGCGCATATGTTATTTTCTGACATCGAACGAAGTAGCATAGCTAGTATCAGATAAAACCATTTATGTATCATATAAATTACTCGACTGTACAGTGGAGTAATTTAATTGTTAAAAGTTAAAGATTTTTTTATTCTTTCGTTTTTAAAAGGCAAATGAGACGACATAGGTATTGATGTTTCATTCTATCTACTTACAATAGATCAAGCAACAGATTACCGGAGGAAGAAGAGAGCCTTGAAGCGGAGCGTCATAAAAAAAGGGGCCCAAAATTGGGTACTAAATAAAATCGGCTAATATCGAAATTTTATTTCGCCCTTTCGCTGCTTCGGTTTACATGTAACGGGCGGGTCCGGTCATGCATAATGAAGCAATGTAAATATTTTCAGTGACTTAAATAATTTTACATTAAATTTCTGTGAAACAAATTGAAGTTTTAGATATCATCTGATACGAATAAAGTAGATTCACGGGTTATTTTTAAAAAAGGGAAACAATTAACATGGAAGTAAATATGTTTAATCTACACCCGAAAAGGAATGAAATGACGTTACATCCGTCACGCGGCGGTCGGTAGCGTAATTTAAAAAAAAAGTACATCGTTTGTTTAGCGTTCATAATTCGTTAATTTGTTTTATATGGATCATTTGTCAATGCGCATCAGAGGCGTAGGTCGAGTAACTGGTCAGTTAATGAACTGTTAGGCTAAATTAAAAACCTAAACATTTCACAAACTACAGCTATTCACAATCATATTAAAATCGATTTCAGCAAATAGCATAGCAATAGCACGTAGCATGCTAATGAAACTTATGAAATTTAGCATTAATTTCCATTACTAATTGTTTGCACGGGTGTAATTCGTCGCGCGGAGTCCGATTTAAGCCCCATCCACTTCGGAGTCTCTTTCTGGGTGTCATTTTGGATGGCCTAGTTACTCGTCTATGTTATTATCGGTCACAGCATTATAAACAGTCAGCAGCTTCCCAAAACTGTAAACCAAATCTCTTACTCTGTACAGTCACATCAAGCACATCAAGAGTAACAGTTTGACCTTGAGACAGCTCTTACTACGCTCGTAATAGAAGCGGCTTTAGTAGTGCAACTGTTACACATGATGTGCTGTCGAGTGTAAATAGATTTCATAAATATTGTTTTTTTTTTGTTTTAACGATTGTGAATAGGAAGTTCTTTATTCGCTCTAAAAATAAATGATTTATTGTCATGTAATTTGTCATGGATGTTGAAAGTGATATTGATACGTCAACCATTAAAAACACATTTTATAATCCACAAAAATAAAAGGTTTCAATAAAATTCGTTGCATAACCCACGAAATGAGAAAACTACGTTAGCAATTAATATAATACATTATTCGAATAATTTGTAAACTGTGATCGTAATATCAACGTTCAAAGGAAAATATACTTTGAATTTTAAAGGCTTTGCCAAACACAACGCGTACTTAGCGCGCGTCAGAGCGCTATACCATGAACGGTATTAGCTGTCAAACAAAGCACCGACGGTAGCAGAGCGTTGCGTACGGCTAGCGCCGGTGCTCTGTTTGACAGCTAATATTTACCGTTCATAATACAACACAATTCGACGCTATAGCGCGGCGTCAGACTAGCGCTCTGACGCGCGCTAAGTACGCGTTGTGTTTGGCTAAGCCTTAATAAAAGTTTTTAAGTCTTGTTAAATACGTATGCTGTCCTATGCTAATTTAATAAAAATATAAGTGAATGAAATGTATAAAACTTCTAAATTTTATATAATTTAAAGCATTTAGTACATACCAAATGAAATATTCGATTGTAAAAAAAGTCCGGGCATTCTATGGGGGTCATGTAGTGGGCCATCTTAAGGAACTTTGCCATATGGCAGTAAAAATCATGCAACAAAAGTAATGACTAAAGTGAAATATTTAAAATAAGCTTGAATTAAATGAAAACACTGTTAGTATAAGATTCATTAAACTGGACCGCGATATTACTTTATTTGCTGAAAACAAGAATTAGAGGTTCTTCCGCAAATGAGATAAAAAAACGTGCACTGTTTTACGCGTCACTGCTAACTGATAGCTTTGTTCAAAATGGCCGCGCGCAATTAGTTTAATGACGTACGACGTTTGCCTTTCGTATACATATGAACACTTCACAAAGTTCCCACAAAATTAAAAATGTTTATCCTAGGCCGCCGAAACTTATGTATTTTTAAAGTGGGCCATGATAGGGGGAGGGCCTTCCTCGGGCACAGTACCTTATAGAAGTTCGGTAATGGCCCGCGCGTTTTATTTTGCTAACGAAAACTACTATACAGGGTGGAAAAAATCTATGGGCCCTGGAGGGTAACTACTTTAAATCCTCTAGTTAGCTCATTTTACTGAAAAGAAACATTCCTTTATTTTTAAAAAGAAAGAAATCTGCAATTAATAATCTTCTAAAATTCGCTTGTCTCACCCGGGAATCGAACCAACAAAAAAATTTAAAAAATAAACCCTCGCTATTTTATTAAACGAATCGGTAGGATTATTGTGCAAGATAAAATTTGTCTTACAAACATTTGCACTTACACTAAACTGTTGTACGATATACCTAAATTATTTTCACTTCAAGTGTACCGTAATAATACATCTTATTACAATTCTGTGGTACGCATGTGCCGTCTATACAATGATTTGACTCGAGTACATCATGATATTGATGTCGTAAATCCAATTCAGAATACCTTCAGGAGGTGTATTCATAATATACTAAAATAATTATATTATTAACTGCTTAGTACTATATTAGTTAGCTGACATATATTGTGTTTCGTTTTGTGTATGTATGTTTGTATATATGTGTGTGTGTATATATGTATATGTATAAATTTAGGATGCATGTTTTTGGAGTACAGTTCAAAACTTCTATTTTTGTAATATCTCAGTGTGCTTTTATAACTGTAATCTGTTATGTGTCTAATAAATAAGTGTTTGCCGATCCGCCACCGCCGCCGCCCGTTCCCGTGGCCAGGCCGTAACATCCAAAGATATTGTATGTAGTACAGGTTTGCTAATGTTATTTATCTCTAAGTACCTTATTGAAGACTTCGATAAGAAAATCATTAAATAAAATTGTAATAATAAATTTATACACAATTCGTTATTAAACTAGCCAATCTTTTTTTTTATCCAACTAGATGACAAACAAGCTGACGGCCCACCTGGTGGTAAGCGGTTACCGCCGCCTATAGACACCTGCAATAACAAGGAAAAGCACTTGATATTGCAGGTGCGTTGATATCCTGAGGCATAAGATAATGCCGTACATGCCCAGTAATTACACTGGCTACCTCTCCCTTCAATCCGAAACACAGCGAACTGTTTCACGGCTGAAATAAGAAAGGTGGTGTTTACCTACAAAGGCGACCAATCTGACGAAAAGATAAAAATGGAACGCATTTTTTATTGCAACGTAGGGCGACAATTTGAAATTCGAATGACAACTTTTAACGTTTTTAAAATCGATAAACATGTTGAAAGTATTTGTTCGCTAATTAATATTAGTTTTCACTTTTTTATTTCAAATACCAAATGTTAATTAAACTTTTATCCCACTGAACAATAATCCTACCAATTCGTATAAAAAATAGCGAGTGTTTACTTTTTAATTTTTAGTTGGTTCGATTCCCGGGTGAGACAAGCGATTTTTTTTAATACAACTAGATGACAAACAAGCTGACGGCCCACCTGGTGGTAAGCGGTTACCGCCGCCTATAGACACCTGCAATAACAAGGAACAGCACTAGATATTGCAGGTGCCCGTTGTCATTGTCATCCTGAGGCCTAAGATGAAATGCCGTCCATGTCCAGTAATTACACTGGCTACCTTTCCCTTCAATCCGAAACACAGCAAATTGTTTTAGGGCTGAAGTAAGAAAGGCGGTGGTACCTACTCAGGCGACCCTACATATGGGTCTACCACCTGGTAAAAAAATAAGTTCAGAAAATCTTTTAATGCAGTTTTGTTTCTTTTCAAAAATAAAGGAATGTTTCCTTTTCGTAAAATCCCTGTGGGCTCCAGGGCCCATAGATTTTTTCCATCCTGTATATATCAGATTTCTAAAACTATAGAGTGTGTCTGGTCACCGGTGTCCGATCCGTTAAGGCGGAGCAATATGATCAATTTTATCGACAAATCCACCATAGTAAGGCATTATGCCCCTGTTTTGAAATGGCGGCCATTTGAATTTTAGTACGAGTGGGTTCATTTATTTTTCTATATCAACCGATGAAGAGGTCCTACAGGCATAAAAGTGGTTTTGTTCGTTAGCTATAAAAGTAGGCAATAAGTTTACACTAAAAAGTTTATCAAAAACTCCCATTAAAACATTTAAAAAATAATCAAAACTTAAAGTGTGAAAAAATTTGGCTGTTTATTACTTTTTAATTGTTTCCAAAAAAATAGCCTGATAATGATAACATACCTTTTTTTACTTTTTAGATACACTTAGGTATTACCTAAAAACTGATACCAAGACCTAAGCTTTAAGTCTAATAATTTAGGAGTTGTGTGTGACTATTTGAATATGACCCTGCCAGAAGCGAATTTATCAATAATTGGACAAAAATCAAATTAACTACATTATTCAATTCGGTATAGCTACATTAGTCGTTAAAATAACATGTGACCGAGTTCTGAGAATTTTCCTTCTACTTGACAGGATCTTTAAAGTAAAGGGTCATATACAAAGTCACAACTCCTAAATTATTTGACTTAAAGCTTAGGTCTTGATATCAGTTTTTAGATAGTACCCTAGTGCGTTACCATAGTCGTTTTTTGGAAAACAATTAAAAAGTAAAAAAACAATCAAATTTTTTCACACTTTCAGTTTTGAGTATTTTTTTAATGTTTTAATGGGAATTTTTGGTAAACTTTTTAGTGTGAAATTATTGCCTTCTTTTGTAGCTATCGAACAAAACCACTTTTATGCCTGTAGGACCTCTACATCGGTAGATATAGCAAAATAAATGAACCCAATCGTACTAAAATTAAAATGGCCATTTCAAAACAGTAGGGGCAAAATGCCTTATTATGGTGGATTTGTCGATAAAATTGATCATATTGCTCCGCCTTAACGGGTCGGACACCGGTGACCAGACACACTCTATAGTTTTAGACATCTAATAGTAGTTTTCGTTAGCAAAATGAAACGCGCGGGCCATTATGCACCGATCTTTTATAAGGTACTGTGCCCGAGGAAGGCCCTCCCCCTATCATGGCCCACTTTAAAAATACATAAGTTTCGGCGGCCTAGGAGAAACATTTTTAATTTTGCGGGAACTTTGTGAAGTGTTCATATGTATACGAAAGGCAAACGTCGTACGTTAACTAATTGCGCGCGGCCATTTTGAACAAAGCTTAAAGCTAAGCAAAAGTTAGTGACGCGTAAAACAGTGCACGTTTTTTTTATCTCATTTGCGGAAGTACCTCTAATTCTTGTTTTCAGCAAATAAAGTAATATCGCGGTCCAGTATGATGAATCTTATACTAACAGTGTTTTCATTTAATTCAAGCTTATTTTAAATATTTCACTTTAGTCATTACTTTTGTTGCATGATTTTTACTGCCATATGGCAAAGTTCCTAAGATGGCCCACTACATGACCCCCATAGAATGCCCGGACTTTTTTACAATCGAATATTTCATTTGGTATGTACTAAATGCTGTAAATTATATAAAATTTAGAAGTTTTATACATTTCTTTCACTTATAATTTTATTAAATTAGCATAGGACAATATACGTATTTAACAAGACTTAAATACTTTTAAAACTCAAAGTATATTTTCCTTTGAACGTTGATATTACGATCACAGTTTACAACATAAGAACTCCCAAGGGCAAAATATTGACAGATTAATTAAATCTAAATTTAAATAACTCAAAGGTGACTGACTGACTGACATAGTGATCTATCAACGCACAGCCCAAACCACTGGACGGATCGGGCTGAAATTTGGCATGCATCAGGCATCCGCTAAGAAAGGATTTTGATTATTTCTACCCCCAAGGGGATAAAATAGGGGATGAAAGTTTGTATGGAAAAAGTCAATATTCCACGCGGACGAAGTCGCGGGCACAGCTAGTCTTAAATAAAACTGACACTTATCTTGGCAACTTATCTTTTTAAAAAAATTACTTTTGTTGCATGATTTTTATATAGGTGTAAATCTAGAAACAATCAAATGTTGCCTATTATTGATAGTAATATGCAAGATTTTTGCATAATGTCACAATCGACAGCTAACTCCCAAACAGACACCCAGTGATGAACATGAATCCCCTAACGTAGAAATGTTTCGTTTAAGGCTGAGAATTTCGGCCATGTTTAGCCGACAACCGAGACAAGAGTTCTCGGTCGATCCCTGTCGTCCGTGATTTACATTTTTAACCATAAAGTTATGACGCTATTTATGTAAAGTTGCCTAAGAAGTGTAAGTTGCCGAAGAAAGCATTCCGTGATGACGTCATTGAGGATTTAGTTTGGGAGCAGAGCAGGGTAACCAAGGATTGGACGATGACGTGTTATGCTAGATATGTACTTACGTACCTATACAACTTTTGTGAAGTATTTCTATGCATATTTTTATGCAGATTAACTTGATTGAAATTACTCTATGAAAAAGTAGGAAATAATTATCCACGTATCCACGTATCTACGTATCTACCTACTCGGAAACAATGAGTCATGACGATGAATAACGATTTAAAGATGGCCGACATAATGTAAAGAGATAGCTATGAAAAATTATTCAATGAATGGATGATAAGTTACAGTATCGCTGGTTTACAATTTAAACTTAAATTAAATAATCTTTTGAAAGAAATTCCAATATTTTGAAACCAAGGGGTAGAAAAAATTAGATTTGAGGGTACTAAATTTTTGTGAATGTGAAAAAAATTAGAACGTACGTACACAAATACGTATATACTTTAATATTATTACAGAATAAAACTTACCATATTAATTATAAAAGCTTGAAATTGTTACACAACACACATCTGCTAAAAATAATGTGCCACGCCCTATGGCACCAGTACAAAATGGCGGCTCATTGTAGCGTGGTATTTCACGTTGCGTTGATTCACTATGTATAGAACAGTTTCTACTAATACACTAATAATTATCTTACATTAAAGTCTTTCACAAATAAAAATTTAAAAGTTTCAAGAATGAACTTAAAGTTATATCAATTTTACAGGATTACGAAATCATAAATTTCGATTCTTTAGTCTTTACAAATAATATCAACGACAACTAAACGAATTAATTTTTCGTTGTTATTATTTCAATTGATATTGATAATTTGGTTTCCTAATTTATTAATTACACTTAAAATAGATAGGGCAGAGATCAGGCCAAGGCCAGCTTCGACGTTCGATCAGTGCACACGGGTGGCAAGCGAAAAGATTTGCTTGAGAATGACAGCTTGACATTGACAGCCGTCGCGTCGCATCGGTCGACAGCAGCACAGATCACATAAAAAGTATCGACAGTCGACACTACGTACTAAAGTACTAAATGATTTATGTAGGGAATTTGTGCCAACATAATAATAGGACGTATTATACTATCTTATTCTAATGTTGGTCAACCTGTCAATTCTACTATCCCGCCATATTTAATTTGTTATTGTGACAAATATTCTGTTTTACGTGATAAATTAATATCAGAAAAAAAACTTCTAAGCCGTAGTGGTAGTACTATATATGGTAAATCTTTAAGAATAAGGAAAATATTAAACGTGAAAAAATAAGTTTTTCTGCCAGATTACCGCTTGACTCCGCGCTTGACCCGGAAAGGTAAACTTTTGATAAAATTTTAATGTTTCTTTATTTTTGAGTTTGTTTCAATTTTTCAGTCAGTTAAATTTAGTCATATTAATATTAGATTACTATATGTAGCATATTTAACCTCGATTAATTCCAATGAAATGAATTATTGAAAATCAAATAAATAGTGATCTCTTAGTGATGTGCACAATTAATCGACAACTATTATTTTTCATTAATAAAAATCTAAACTAGAAAAATTTCAATGTCGAAATATTTTATTTCACATCCGTTTCGGATGTTGAAATATAACACTCCGACATTGTTGGGTAGAGCTCATAACGCAAATACAGATAGACTATAAGAATTTCACAGGAGTATCCCAAGTCCTGGGTAACTCAGATGGTTAGAGCTGTCGCCCGGATTGTGGAAGGTCGCTGGTTCTATTTTTTTTTAAACATTTATAATAATGTTAAAATCATAAAGAATATTATTTTTCAGATGTCGATTATAGGTGTAAAATAATATGTTATTTTTGCAAATTATTACCCATAGACAGCCTTCAATCAAGGCCTCGGATTGAAAAGAAGTCCCGTCCCATACTTACTCCAAGCTAATTATTTAAATAGAGACGGATTAAATAAGTATGCCCTAACAGAAGACAAATTTAAAAATATATAGAGTATTATTACTAACGCATTTTACAAGAGTAGTGTTAAGTTGTAGACAGTAACATTTGGAAACAAATAATTCGCAGACCATAATCTTTTTTTACTGTATATCATATATTTTTATCATAAAATTGTATTGCATACCTTTCTTCAAGTAATTTTTTATTATGAGTTAAATTATCAGAATAACTATAAATAATTATTATAATTATAAATATTATAATTATAATATAATTATTATAATTATTATACGTATAAAATGAACATATTATTTATTTTAAATATGGACATTTACATCCAATTGAGTTTCTTACTGGTTCTTTTCAGTAATAGCTACAAATTCAGTCAGCTTTTAGACCCAGTGGTTGGTAGAATAATTACTAATGACGTCAACAATTACTTCTAAGTCCTCATTGGCCCTAATTCTGGTAAACACATGCTAAGTCTAAATTTAAATTCAGTGCATTTCTTTCTATCAAAAGGAATACGATAAGGATGGCTGTCATATAATTTGACATTTAGAAACGTGCGTTCAATTTTCGACCTTATTGAACGTGTTAAAATGCGTGTTTAGGAGGCACCTCCGTACATGCCGTCTAAAATTGTCTATGGTTTCTTAGAAATCTATCTAAATTTAAGTGACAGCTCTAAACAGATTCTTGCTATCTTTTTCCTATTACTTATTGCGAGAAAGAGATATACTGTACTTAATTAATTAATTTTTGAATAATCGTACACCTATAAAGTGCTGCTTGAGTAGCTTGTGTGTTTAATTCTTTTCTTATATATCGTAAAATTGTATGAATACACACCATATTTGAATAATAATGTCAGATTTCCGAAAAATTATAGATATTTGTAGGAACGATATATTATGTACTGTCTAGGTAAAAGTATTTTTACTTTTACAGATATTGGGATCAACTTGCGAGTTCAGTCGCTTATCATAATAATTATATTAGGTTGGGGAAAAAGTATTTTCGCATTATAGTATGTATGTACTTGTAATAAAATCTCTTTGGCTGTACTATTTGTATCTGGCTGGTTTTGGTATCATTAAAAGTTTAGATTTTAAAAAAGATAATTCCAAATTCAAATTAGTAACATGTGTTTTTATTTTTTTTTCGTACTGTCAAGATGAGTGAATCTAATGAAGAAATTCGATGCATTTTAAAATTTTACTACAAAAAAGGTAAAATGCAACGCAAGCCGCGAAAAAAAATTTGCGATGTTTATGGACCTAGTGCAGTGTCTGTGAGAGTAGCACAAATTTGGTTTATGCGTTTTCAATCCGGAAATTTTGATGTCAAAGATGCACGTCGCTCTGGTCGCCTTATTACGGATAAAATTGATGCCATTTTTGAAAAACTGGAGAAAGATCGGCATATCAGTAGTTACGACGTAGCTGAAGAACTGGGAATTGACCACAAAACAGTTTTGGCGCAATTAAAAAAATGGGCACACAACAGCTCGATATTGGGGCACCCCACGAGCTCACTGAAAGAAACCTAATGAACCGTGTACTCATTTGTGATTCTTTATTTCGACGTAATGAAACCGAACCATTTTTGAAGAAACTGATAACTGGTGATGAAAACTGGATCACGTACGACAAGAACGTGCGAAAAAGGTCGTGGTCAAAGGCCGGTCAGGTTTCACAGACTGTGGCGAAACCCAGGTTAACTCGCAACAAGGTGATGCTGTGTGTGTGGTGGGATTGGAAGGGCATTATTCATCATGAACTGTTACCACCAGGCAGGACCATCGATTCTGAACTCTACTGCAAACAACTGATGAGATGAAAGCAAGAATTTGAGAGAAAGCTGCCGGTATTAATCAACAGAAGGGGTGTGGTTTTTCATCATGACAACGCTAGACCTCACACATCTTTAGCCACTCAGTAAAAATTAAGAGAGTTTGGCTGGGAGGTGTTATTGCATCCGCCGTATAGTCCTGACCTTGCACCTTCAGATTTCCACCTGTTTCGCTCTATTCAGAATTCTCTAGGCAGTGTCTGGTTAACATCACGAGAGGACTGCCAAAACCACTTGTCGCGGTATTTTGATCAGAAGCCCCAAAATTTCTCACGAAACAACCTTGAGCCTCTGCAATTGCGTCGAGACATTGCGTCGCTTAGCGCCTTCTACCGGCTATATCACGGAGAGTGTTCTGAAGGGCTATTTGACCTTATCCCACCTTCCCCCTTCCTACTCAGGAGCACGCGTGCCGGTCTTCGAAGTCATTAATTCACTGTCTCCACCTCAACATCGTACAAAGAATTTTAGTAGCTCTTTTCTTTGTCGAACTTCCAGAACTTGGAATTCTTTGCCAGCACATGTGTTCCCTCCTTCCTTTAACATGGGTTCCTTCAAAAGAGGCGTGAAAAAGCACCTTTCGGGCCGGCAAGGTGGAGACGGCTAGAGCAGTGTCTGAACTGCACTAGCTGTCTTCGCATATGGACTCTTCTTACCGCTTCACATAAGGTGGTGTTGAGTCATTTGTCGTGCTTTGTATATAAAAAAAAATGAAGTATAAGTATGCTGAGAAATGAAACAGTTTCGTTATATTTTTATAAATTACAATAATATGGAATAAAAACATTTTATTCAGCGTTTCACAAAAAATCTGAAGATGTTAAATGAAAACTGCAATAAATAAATTATGTAATTTTTTTTGAAAGATGAATTTAATGTGGTTATTATACTAGCTAAGTAAGCATAATTGCCAATTTATCGATATCAAGCATTGCGAGGTGACAAGCTTGATTATGTTGGTAGTATTAAAAATATTTCTGAGGTTGGCACATAATCCCTACATAGTTTGGTTTAGAGGCAGTAGGTTTAAGAAATAGATGGACTTGACAGTGTTGCCAGCCGTGTCTAGTCAAAGGTTACCTAAAATACATAAAATGATAAAGGTCTACCAGAATCTCATGACATTAAAAAAATAAATATAATTTAGATTTTGATATGGCAACATCAATTGATATCTGTCAAATCAAATTACAACGTTTGTCAAGTGCTGAAAGATATATTGTGTATTTTCTCAAAAAAATCATATTTTGTAATTGTGAAAATGTAAAAAAAGCCACTTTGATCTCAAGCGAGAAAAAATGTTTTTAGTGTGTATCGTAAAATACGCGAAGAAGAAGGTGTAAATCAATCGCAATCTTCGGTTAAAAAGCGCGTCGTAAATTTGACCGGTAAGTTGGGTTGTACCATCTTGATACTATTACATATATTTTACTTTTTGTCACTCATATTTATATTACAACGTCTTTGTAGGGGTTTCCAGTACGACTATATGGCAAATCATAGACGAAAGCACATCGAATCATGGTGTATTTTACACGCCAGGTAAAAATAAGAGATGTGGAAAGAAAAAAATCTACTTAGACAGTTTTGATTTAGAGTTTATTAAAAATAAAGTAAAAGAATTTTACATAGTGAATCGGAGGGAGAGAATCTTTGAGAGGTTAGAAAATTATTGTGAACAAGTCTTCTCGACATATTTTATTCCGCTACACCTGTTTCCCATTGGGGTAGGCAGAGAGGATGGACTTACATATTGTCTAAGAAAAATAAACATTCCTAGCTTCCTTTACATCCATCAATCTTTTATACAAATAAACACTATATTACTGTAACATATATAAAAGTATAATTATTAAACTTTTACTTCTTTTGTATTTCTTATCATTAGTTTTTATTAATTATGGTATAATTGATATATTGATGGCGATTTCCATTATAATTTGTATAGTGTGGTAAATTAAACTAACTAAGGTTATTTTTTCACAGGCTTATACTTAAGGAGGTTGGTTTTGAATATGATAAATGCGAATCAAAACGGTCAATTTTGTTAGAGCGGCATGATATAAAATCACAAATATTATGGATCTCATTCTGAGTGTTGAAAAAAAATATTTTTTTTAATGTTATATAACAAATAGTGCAGATAACGATAATGATGTAGCTGTAGTATAAAGCACAGAATTATTGTTTGTTAATTTGTAAATTAACATACAATAATTCCGTGCATTATACTCTTTGTTTCATAGATGTTTTTGTACATTTATTTCAACCTATAAATAGGTTTTTAACCTATAATAAAGTTATTATATTATATATTAACCTCTAATATATGTACTTAAATTTATTTTTGTTTTCATTAAAATTATTTTGCTTGCTTAAGGCCCTCTTGTAGTAACGTTTGAAGCTGTCATAACGTTACCTCAACCCCCGCAGTTGTGCAGACCGTGGCGATCTTTTACACATAGCGAGACAGGGCTGAATGCCCCTGGTGTCTATAGTACCAATGACAACCACTACTAGCGCTAGTTCTAGATTGCGGTCGAGCAAGCCACAGTGTAGCGTAAATATCGTGGGTTAAGAGTGTCGCAAATGCTTAAAATATGTTTAAAAAACTTAAAAAGTACTACAACCTCGCCTTAATAACACATCAAAAGTTCAAACAGCACTTTAATAGTATTATTGCCCCTCTCAATCTTTTTATATATTGTAATTGACAACAAGTTTTTTTTAAGGCAATGAATTAAAAATGTTAGCAATCATAATTATTCATAACTTAACCTATACAAATAATTATTACCTATATCTACTACCTGTGTCTACTGCTATGTCTGAGAAACAAATAAAAATTAAAAAGTATCAAGACAGTTTAGTCTAACTTCCCTAGTATTGCAATCTACAGTTTTTTATTTCCCAATTTGCCATAAGATTCTGGTAGACCTATAACGTTTTACTATGAAAAATAACTTTTCTTATAATTTTTCCAATAGAAAAGTATTAAAAGTTGATAGAAAACTGTAGATCGATTGTTTCAATTTACAGAAATGAATACCTATACAATACCCACCGCACGGCTTATTATACAAACTCTCAAGGTGAAAATATTGGAAATGAAGAAACCGATTATAATTAGGCTTTACGTTCATAAGAAATTCAGAGGGCCTAGACAAGAGGCCTTTCCATAATCGCTAAGCGCAAGTGTATGGGATTTGACGTAAAGCTTCCAACATTCTCGATAGTAAATGTCATATTAAATTTATTATCATTTAGCGATAGCGATTGTAAAAAGATATCTTGCTTTAAAAGGTATGCTAGTTATCTGAGGATTATTTGAAAAACAGTCTCATTATTGAATATGAGTACTAAAAATTGCACTTATTCAACAATAAGACTGTTTGTGTGTACTAGAAAAGGTGAAATTTTTCGTCGATTACACCGTTATCTATTGTAACCATGGATTTACATTAATCTGTCGTGACGTGTCGTCAGATTAGATGGATTAATGTAAATCTAACCATAGTATAGTATAGTCCTTTTATCACACGAAGCGGAACGAACCCGAAGCTTTACTAGTCGTAACCTAGTATATATACGCGCTGCGAATGTGTGGGTAAGCTCAAGAGCTCTCAGTGCCGGTCGGTGTTGTTATTGATACGGTAATTGCCATAATATACGGTAATCCAGGTTAATTTTCTCAAAATACGGTATACGGCAGGTCTTTCTATGCCGTATCAAAAAATACGGCAAATGGCTGTAAGTGAAACAAAACGTTTTTTTAAAAAGCGCAGCGAAACGTATATTGTTTGTCTATGGTGCTACTCGCAACCGATGGCCGGGGAAATCCCGATACGCGACTAAAAACAGAGTTCATATCGCCGTATCTTGACATCTCTTTCGCTTTACTTAAAAATGAACAAGACAACGTAATAAACTGAATTGTTGGGTTTATTATTTACTTTATTTATCTATGATGATGATGAACCTAAAGTACGGCCAACTAGCAGCGATACAAAAGGTCATTTACCTTAAAAACCAATATGGAGTTAACAATCTATCATCTATCTCTATATATCTTGTGTATTTGTCGTAATGTCTCTTTTTCTCTCTCCGGCAAAAACATGTCAGTGTCAAGACGGGTTCGCCAACATTCGGGCGTCCATTTTAGACTTTTAGTAATAATAGTGGTTCATTCCGTTTCGGAACGCAATCGTGGTGTTACAAGTAAATTGTTAAAAGTTTGTGTTACAAGTAAATATTGTTATTTTCTGATTCTGACTCAACAGTCTCAGAAGAATCGGCGTCTGAGTGAATAAACAATTATTTCAAAAAAAAAACTTTTATCCTCATTTCCATAAACATAGCATAACATATCATCACGCGTGTATCCCCTAAGGGGTAAGCAAAAATGTTATCACTTACATTTCGCCTGATATATGTAAGTCCCTATGTAATAGATGGCAAGCCTGTTGCCATACAGCGGGCACACAGTTTCAAGGCAAACGATATTCAGAAACATTATTATTCTCGTTATTTAATTTCAATCTACATTATACAATAATTCTAAAACAAAATTTATAGTCTATTTATGTGGTTTGCCAGATATTTTTTAAAACTAGGTATATTGGCCCTAATTCTGGCGAACACATGCTAAGTTTAAATGTAAGTTCAGTCTATTTCTTTCTCTCAAAATGAAAAAGAAAAGGATGGCTGTCATATAAATTGACATTTAGAAATGTGTGTTAAATTTTCGACCTTAGTGAACGTGCTAAAATCGGCGAACGTAGAGAGCCTAGAAGCATAACTTCATACAAAACTCGTCGCAAAATGGGTACCCTCGGCGGCTAGAAGAGAACGTCGGATAAAATCGGCCAATATCGAAATTGTATAGCGCCCTCTCGGTCTTCTGATTTACACGCGCCGGACGGGTCATATATGCACAATGTAACCATGCAAAATTTTATGACGACTTTCATAATTATATATCGTCATTTTTAATAAATATAGCAATGTTGTAAATCGGTCCACTTATTCAATTTTAGAGTTGAGACGAATAATACTGATTTAAACAGTCAATTTAACGTAATGTCTTAATTATCTATTTTTAAAGATCAGAAATGAAATGGGTTCGCTTCATTCATTTAAATAAAAAAAATCTAAATATCTGTCATGACATTATTTATTTGTATTAAGGACATAAGAAAAAAAAATTGTCATCAAGTGGTTTTATTTCTTAAAAAAAAAATTAATGAAATAAATTATTTCTTGAAATAAAACCACTTTACTGGATTTAACTTGCGTTTAATTAGATGTCTGTCACATTATGATTTTTTATACCCAATGTTTCGATTACTTTATAGCGATCAAGGTCTCGGGAAGACTGAAGTAAAGATGTCAGTTGTCTTTGATAAGTTTAATATTAACTAACGTCATATTTTTTATAGTTATATTTTGAGTGTTCCGATTCACGCCATGGAGCTTACAGTGTCCGAAGGAAGAGTAAATACGGGCTTGAGACTTTGTAATTTGGATGATAAGATCCCAAGCTGGTGTGGTCCAACTATCTTCTCTATTCAAATTATGATGTTGTTTTATTTCAATAACCTCACGAAACTATCTTGCAGTCTACAACTTTACTTACTACGATTTATCCTTAACAGTTTAAAATAGATATCTATACTATTTCCACATCATATTGTAAATGTAAATTATTAAAGTAATAATTAAACATACACATGTTAAATAATAACACTTAAATTTATTGAGAAAGGTGTAGAAAATGGCATCATATTGTTAGGAACTGTGGCAAAATATCCATAAATTGGAGGTTTGTTTATCATTCAAAAATTATATAAGGCAACGATGTATAAAGCCATAATTGATTATAAGTAGGTAAATTAACTATTAAACAAACACAATAACAATAAGTCGTCATAAAAGTTTGCAGAGTTAAAAGTTGAGTTGAAAATAAATAAATACTGTCACACACAAATGACTGCATAACATCATCCACTCGTGTATTTGTTCAAATTGTCCACAAATATTGGCCGAACATGGCGGCCAATATTTTTGTTTATATTTGACTCGATTATAAAGGTTTAGGAGAGACTTACATGTAAAATTTAATTCCAGTGCTCTTATTATGTTCACCTACGCGACTGACACACCATTTTACTTCACTTTTGGACATATTTACTGAGATTTTATTATTTTTTTACGAGTACATCACCGTGACGCAGTCAATGACAAACTAAATCATGGCGCGGAGTCCGATTTAAGCCCCGCCCACTTTGGAGTCTCTTTGGGGGTGTCATTTTGGATGGGCTAGTTACTCGTCTATGTTATTATTGGTCGCCGGCTAAAATGCAGTGTTTAGGAGGCACCTCCGTACATGCCGTCTAAAATTGTCTATGGTTTCTTTGAAATCTATCTAAATTTAAGTGACAGCTCTAAACAGATTCTTGCTATCTTTTTCCTATTACTTATTGCGAGCAAGAGATATACTGAACTTAAATTTAGAATTAAAGTGTGTACCCAGAATTAGGCCTATTGTCTAAAATAAATAATCTAACTATCAAAAAGTTACACACCCCTGCTATTCCTAATGACCTTGCATTGGTTTTGTTTACATTTGGTTTTTTGGTTGGCTATTTGGCTATTTTGGTTTAGACATACTCTTTCTAATCTGTGCATTTGGTATCGCTTCTAGTTGGCCGTACTTTATGAGTGAAATTAGTAAGCGTAAAAAATAATTCCTTTGTTTGTTATTCATATTAATAAAATGAGTGATTGTGACTCTGAA
Source organism: Nymphula nitidulata (assembly GCA_947347705.1). Lineage (NCBI taxonomy): Eukaryota > Metazoa > Arthropoda > Insecta > Lepidoptera > Crambidae > Nymphula > Nymphula nitidulata. The sequence goes on along the minus strand of OX374618.1, from coordinate 16,905,377 downwards.
GGACCTTATTCAAGGCATGACAAGTACACACTACATGAAACTGAAGTTATAGAAACTATAAAAAACCTTTTTTGGAGATATTGGAGATGAATTGAATGAAGAATAAACATATTTAAATTATATACGGCATTTTTGTAATTTTTCCCATAAAATATGGCAATTTAGAATGTGACATACGGCAACGCAGATTTTTACGATAACAGCACTGGTGCCGGTGCCGTCCGAGATACTCTATCTAATCTGTGCGTCCGAGACACGGGCGAAGAAAGACGTGTATATTTTTGATCTGTATTCAAACATCGCGACGCTTGTAGCGTCAGTATGGAAATGTTGAAAAGTAAACGTCGAAAAGTCGACCATGCATTGTCATGGTGAGATTGATTAAATACTTTTGATTTATTTTTACACGAATAATTAACATACATAAAATAAATTAATTTTGTAACAAAAGAGTTATTTTTGGTGTTTTATTTTGTTTTTTATTCTCCCTATGAAGAGAAGGCAAAGGGAACTAATGCCCATTCAGCCATGTCTTCAGTACTTCTTTATTTCTTCTTTTATTGCATTGAAATGCTGTTGTTACACATTTCGATGTATCTTAAGAGTATTTGACGCGAAATATATAATGAAAGTCTCCTTAAGATGCTACTTGATTAGGTGGATAACCACAAAAAAGTTTTCATCGTCTTTTACACCATAATCACTTTTATTTTAATAGTCTTTTAGTTGTCCGTCAACACAACCACTTGGTTTATAAAACTACATCACTTTTGTAACACAAAGTTCGCTCCGACACAATTTTAATTATTGTAATAAAAATCTTGAGTGACACCACAAAATCCCGCCAAACAGTCCTCTAATTTTTTTTTGGTTCATTCTCCCTGTAATGGGAAGGCAAAGGGTACAATTGCCCATACAGCCATGTCTTCAATATTTCTTTATTTCTTCATTTATTGCATTAAAATGCTGGCGTAACACATTTAAATACATTTTGGGAGTATTTGACGTGAAATAGATGATGGCAGTCTTCATATGATGCTACTTGATGAGGTGGGTAACCACTAAAATTCTCATCGTCTTATACACCATAATCACTTTTATTCTGTTACTCTTTTAGTTGCACGTCAATACAAACAATCGGCTTACAAATCTACGCCACTTTTGTAACACAAAGTTTGCTCCGACACAATTTTTGATAATTGTAATAAAAATCTTGACTGACACCACCAAAACCCGCCAAACACACCAATTTATTGTATTTTATGACAAAAAACATGGTAAATATCAAAGACTAGACAATGTTGAGCTAAACTTTTAAAAGTAGAGAAAGATAAGAACTGATACTGATTCAAGTGATTCAGATTTATTTAATTTAAATATAACGCAGGTAAAACGGTCTTAGTTTATTTTGTTGTCATTGTTTAAAAACCTATAAAACACCATGATTTATTTTTTATTCACTTAGCTGCTTTTTTATATATTATTAAGTTACTAAACTTTAATAAAATATTTTTGACGATTCACATTCACATTTGATAATAATGAAAATGAAAATGAAAATATCTTTATTCAATTAGGCCCCCCAAGAAGCACTTTCGAATCGTCAACAAAAAAACCCTTATCTCTATCACATAAAAATAATATTAACTAACTAACAATTACATTATGTTTGTCTCTCTGTCTTATCTGGATCCACTTAAGCTAAGAATGTTATAATGTCTGTCTATTGGTCTGTCTGTCGGTCCGTCTGTCTGTCTGTCTGTCTGTCAGTCTGTCTGAATTTACACCGGTTCCAAAAGTAATATTAAATAAAATTATTATACCAATTTCCATCTTTTAAAGTTTTTAAGCTAACGCCAATCGTATTTACGCACACATTCGCAGCGTGTTTGACACTTTGTTACCACTAGTAAAGCGCTTGTCAGTGGAAGTTGCTGCGTGAGATAAAAATACTACTACTACACAATATAATGATATGAAACCTCACAACAATAACTAAAGCTATAGTTCTGAGTATGAAATCGATTCCGTTCTGACGCGTCACGTCAGAAGGCGTCAGATAAATGTAAATCCAGTTTTATACTATTCCAACTACAGACAAGTAATTGTGTATCTGCGATACTTTTATGAGAGTTATTACTGATAATACCTCAGGTTTATACCTTTATCATTACTATTATTTCTGTAATTTTTTCTTTCAAGTTTGAGTTTGAGAAACTTCTACTAAGCCTGCCTCACAGGCTCACAAATATGCCTGAGCGGATCGCTTAGCGGATATTGTATGGGATTTGACATAAGCCCTCGAACCTCTTGCGATCGAAAATGTCAAATCCCATACATTTTCCATTTAGCGATAGAGATTGTCAAATGGCATCTTGTCTAAGGCCTCTAGCTACAAATTAATAATAAAATGTAGTTGCTCTTTCTTTCTTAAATTAGTCATCTGAGGGGTTTGGCGGCTTTTTGTGGCGTCAGTCAAGATTTTTATTACAATAATTAAAAGTTGTGTCTTAGCGAACATTGAGTTATAAAAGTGGCGTAGTTTAATTATTCAAGTGTTTGTGTTGACGTGCAACTAAAAGATTATTAGAATAAAAGTGATTATGGTGTGAAATACGATGAGAACAGAACTCTTTTGTGGTTATCGACCTCATCAAGTAGCACATAAAGTGACTGTCATCATATATTTCGTGTCAAATACTCCCAAGAAGCATAGAATTTTGTTACGCCAGCATTTTAATGCAATAAAGGAAGAAATTAAAAAAACACTGAAGACATGTCTGCATGGGCATTAGTTTCCTTTGCCTTCCCTTTATAGAGAGAATTAACAAAAAAAATGGAGGAGTGCTTGGCGGGTTTTTGTGGCGTCAGTGAAAATTTTTATTACAATAATTAAAAAATGTGTTGGAGCGAACATTGAGTTATAAAAGCGACGTAGTTTTATCATTCAAGTGCTTGTGTTGACGTGCTAATTAAAAGTTCATTAGAATAAAAGTTATTATGATGTGAAATACGATGAGAACTTCTTTGTGGTTATCCACCTCATCAAGTAGCACATAAAGTGACTGTCATCATATATTTCGTGTCAAATACTCCCAAGAAGCATTAAAATGTGTTACGCCAGCATTTTAATGCAATAAAAGAAGAAATACTGAAGACATGGCTGTATGGGCAATTGTACCCTTTGCCTTCCCATTACAGGGAGAATGAACCAAAAAAAATTAGAGGACTGTTTGGCGGGATTTTGTGGTGTCACTCAAGATTTTTATTACAATAATTAAAATTGTGTCGGAGCGAACTTTGTGCTATAAAAGTGGTGTAGTTTTATAAACCAAGTGGTTGTGTTGACGGACAACTAAAAGATTATTAGAATAAAAGTGATTATGGTGTAAAAGACAATAAGAACTTTTTAATGGTTATCCACCTCATCAAGTAGCACATAATGACTGTCATCATATATTTCGTGTCAAATACTCACAAGAAGCATTAAAATGTGTTACGCCAGCATTTTAATGCAATAAAAGAAGAAATACTGAAGACATGGCTGTATGGGCATTAGTTATCTTTGCCTTCCCTTTATAGGGAGAATTAACTAAAAGAAAACAAGAGTGATTGGCGGGTATAAGTGGCGTCAGTGAAAATTTGTATTACATTATTTAAAAATTGTGTCGGAGAGTTTTAAAAGTGGCGTAGTTTTATTCTTCAAGTGTTTGTGTTGACGTGCAACTAAAATATTAATAGAGTAAAAGTGATTATGGAGTGAAATACGATGAGAACTTTTTTGTGGTTATCCACCTCATCAAGTAGCACATAAAGTGACTGTCATCATATATTCATATTCATATTCATGTTCATATTCATTTATTTGCAGATTAAGCATTTCGTGTCAAATACTCCCAAGAAGCATTGAAATGTGTTACACCAGCATTTTAATGCAATAAAAGAAGAAATAAAGAAATTGGCTGCATGGGCATCTGTTCCCTTTGCCTTCCTTTTATAGGAAATATTAACAAAAAGAAAACATCATATTTTTGCATACTCTTTCTATTCTATTTCTATTTATCTTTGCGATCTCCTGTGCGCTCAAAATAGTGATGTCACTGTACGACCCACTAGGCTTCGCCTCACCGGTCACAATAAGAGCCAAACAACTACTCTTTTTAATCTGTGATCATAATACTATTACACAGATCAGATAATAGTAGCAAGCTACAGATGCGACAGTCACCGATAGTGACTTTTCGACTTAGTTCCAAGTGTTCCGTTTTGGCGCTGCAGTCGCCGGTTAGAGCACAGATTAGAGTAGGTTTAAGGATATATGTGTAGTTATATGTCTATATTTTTTTTTTTTTTTTTTTTTTATACCACTAAGGTGGCAATCAAGCATACGGCCCACCTGATGGTAAGCGGTTACCGTAGCCTATGGACGCTTGCAACACCAGAGGTATCACTTGCGCGTTGCCGACCCTGTAAAAACCTTTTCACACCTTTTTTGAAGAACCCCATGCTGTACTCATTCGAGAAAACCTCTGCAGGGAGCTCATTCCACAACTTGAGCGTACGCGGGAGAAAGTTTCTCTGAAACCGTACAGTACGTGACCACTTTGGTTCCAATTTGTGAGGATGAACTCCCTGCCGGTGGCGAGCGGTGCGATGATAAAAAGAAGCCGTGGGCATCATGTCAAATAATTCCTCAGAACACGCCCCATTATACAAACGGTAGAACACACACAAGGAGGCAAAATCTCTCCGTAGGCTTAATGGTTCAATACCGCTTGTGAGCTCAGGATCGTCGACAATTCTCATAGCGCGTCTTTGGAGCACGTCAAATGGTCCAAGCTGGTATCTAGGCGCTCCCGCCCATAAATGGCAGCAGTACTCCATATGGGGCCTGATTTGAGACTTATACAGTAATAGTCTTTGCCCCGAAGTGAAATAGCGCCGCGCTCTATTGAGCACACCAAGCTTCTTGGATGCCATGGTCTATATATGACTAGTGATGTTCCTTTCTATATAATTACTAGTGATGTTCTTTTTCTTTTCGATAAATAGTATGGGGAGGTATTCATTGATGGGAAAGTATTTTATTTACAGGATTACAAATAATGAAACAAAAATTCAATGTTTTATTTACATAAACATGTTTTTCTTAATCTAAAGTATTCTTGCAAGAGTTTACGTGCTTTTATAAGGCTTATGAGGCTGAATCATCAGCACTTTTTGCTTAAATCTGTGTGGCATATTTAATAAAAGTCTGTTTCTTTGATCCCAACTTTTTCTTCCTTGTGAAATCTGTAAAGAAATAATATGTCTGGTACATTAAAAAAACAAAGAGGATTTTTTTCAAGTAAGTACTGAATATGCAATGATTTGTCACTTGCATCAAATAATATATTGGTCAAATACATGTAACGACCGGCTGCTTGAGTGGTCTTTACCCGTTACCATACAGGCTATTCATTTAGGGGTCCCGGCTTAGAATCTAGGTAGGAGCAGATGTTTGTATGATGGGTATGAAGTATGAACATTAGTTCACAAGTCATGGATGTTTGTATGTTTATTTACTATATATTTCTGATATTTAATACATAATAATATTTCTCTGGTATCTAGAATCCATAACAGAAGCTCTTTATTCTTATTTTAGAGTAGATAATATTATATTTTATACATTTTAACAAAAAATATAAATGAGAAAGTGTTACGTTACGTTTTTTTGTTACGTTTTCACACCTAAACCAATAAACTCATTTAGATGTAATCTGGTATGGAGATAATTGATATAGCATACTTTATGAAGTGATAACTAACAGATGTTAGTAATCGCTCCATAAAGTTATATTATATTTGTATAAGATTATAAAAATATCACAAGTATACACATACCTCTTAGCTTCTGCATGACATTCTTCAAAAATTTGTATAATTTGTAATATCATCGGTCATCACATCTGACTTAGGACCAGATATGGAGCTTGATGGCTGATCTAATCATAAATCTGAAAAAAATAAAGAATAAAAACATGTTAAATTGTAAGTAAGTACATAAGTGTTCTCTAGTCTCCGCAAAGCTGATGTCCAGCTGTATGAAAATAAACAATGAATAATGTATATAAATGAAATGAAGAATAACAATATTTTAATTATACTTATAATACATTTTACATACCTTTACTTTCTGTACCTGCTGATGCAACATTCGGAGAAGAAATAAGGGTTGTCCATGAAATCCTTCAATTAAACATCTGAAAATTTGTGCATTTAAGTTTTATTTACTCCAAAAGTATTTTATTTTTACTAAAGTACATACATTTTTTTTCAATTTTACTATACCATAGAAGCACAAGAAAGATGACTGTACAATAATGACTCACCTGCTGTATTTTAAGAGGCACACCGTGAGTTATTTCTTCTTGAAGGTAAGTACGGCTTGGAGTGAAGTGACACAGGGTTCGAACTTAGTTTTGGTCAAACTATGTTTGACCAAAATATTTCTCGTAGTTAGTTGTTCTTCGGTGAATCAAATGATGAGGGAATTTGACAGTACGACGTATGACATCCACAAATTTCTATGTTCATCGTTCTAGTGAAACTAAAAAGTCGGTGGGACTCACTTGATGCATTGCAATTGTGATTGTGACCGACCACCAACCACATTTTACTCATGAGAATAATACCGAATATTACATGTACAGTCAATATTGTCACAAACCAGAGAGGAGAAATTCACTGAAATGCGCGGAAATATCATATTATAAGGATTTTTAGACTGAAATACACTTGTTAAAAATAGAAATTTAAATTTTAAACTAGATTCGGAAGAATGACAAGAATTACAAAACAAACAAACATGGCAGCCATCAAAATGGCGTCTTAAGATGGCGGCCCCACTTAGCGACTGCAGCGCCAAAACGGTACACTTGGAACTAAAGCTGTCAAACAGAGATGCGCAATATAAATCTTTAAAAAGAAAAGATTTATATAAATCTTTTGACGAAAAGATTTAAATCACTCTTTTAAATCTTTAAATCTTTTGTAACTCAGTTGATCAAGACACGTAATTTCAATCACCTTTACATTAACTCTTTTAAATCTTTCAATCATTAGTAACTCAGTTGATCAAAACACATCATTTCCATTCATCTTCAAATCACTCTTTTAAATCTTTAAATCTTTTGCAAATCAGTTTATCAAGACACAATATTTTCAATTATCTATTTCACTGAATTGTGTTGTGAAAGATTTATTACTTCACGGGTCCTGATCATACACTTGAGTGACAGTACAATTTATTGAATTTTATATATTTTTATGTAAAGTTTTTTAATGAGACCTACCTACCTACCTACTTACTGTAACATTTTACGTAGATATAAAAATGATTTCAATTTTTTGGGTTGGATATTATCTTAGCATTGGTGCAATCATTGAAGTAAACGTTTATTTCGATTACGGAAACAAAGCAACTTTCGCCATGGTCGATCCCGGGATGGGTCATTAAAAATTTATTATCTACAGTTGCTCCGTGTTTCGGAAGGTACGTTAAGCCACCGTTAAGCTATTGGTCCAGGTTGTTACTGAAACTGCCATAACCCACCAACCCGCACTGGACCAACGTGGTGATGCTATGGCCCAAACTCTTCATGTGTTTCTCCCATGTAAGAAGGTCCAGCAGTGGGAGGTATGTAGGCTGGTGGTGGCGATGATAATGACTCGCAAAATTGTTTTGTGAAGCAAGTGTTTATGGTGACGTGCAATTGGAAGATCATTGTAATATGAGTGAATTTGATGGGAAAGACGTTGAGAGTTTTATCGTGGTTAACTACCTCATGAAAGTATTATCATGGCGACTGTCATCATATATTTCGCACCAAACTCTCACGATACATCGAAACCAGCATTTCGATTATATTTGCAGAATAAAAAGAAAACTCTTAAAATATGGCTGTATAGGCATTGTTTCTTTTGCCTTCTCTGTAATAGAGAAAAAATACAAAAATAACAATCCGTTCATTCTTTCGCTCATTGGTTGAATTGGGTTGAATGTATCGGAGAATGAAATGAGTCAAAGATTTAAAAGATTTAAAGATGTATTTGGAAGCCAAGTGATTTAGTGATTTAGTCAATCTTTTTTACGGATGTACATCTTTTAAACCAATCACTCACGAGTTACACATCTCTACTGTCAAAGCTGTCACTAGCCAGTACTATTATCTGATCTGTGGTAATCGCTTCTGCTGCTGTCCTGTCAAAAATAATTAATAAATATGTGGAGCGATTCTTTACTAATCGTATTTATATCAATATGTACAGCTTTTTTGGGAGAAGGTTAGTAATTATTATTATTTATATGGTTATTTCTACTCTAATAAATTTTTGACCAATTATGTCCCCATTCCAGACGCCAATTTAAAAATGCGTTTTGACAGATGAGTTAGACGTAATGTAACTTTGAACGATTTGAACAAAACATTTATCAATTCTTAATGAAGTTGAAATTTTTTAACTAAATAAGTCAAGCTGGCATCCAAAAAGCTTGGTGTGCTCAATAGAGCGCGGCGGGATTTCACTTCGGGCGTAGACTGTTACTGTTTAGGTCTCAAGTCAGGCCCCATATGGAGTACTGCTGCCATTTATGGGCTGGAGCACATAGATACCAGCTTCGACCATTTGACGTGCTCCAAAGACGCGCTATGAGAAATGTCGACGATCCTGAGCTCACAAGCGGTATTTAACCTTTGAGCCTAAGGAGAGATTTTGCCTCCGTTTGTATAACAGGGTGTGTTCTGAGGAATTTTTTGACATTATGCCCACGGCACGTTCATCCTCACAAATTGGAACCAAAGTGGTCGTGTACTGTACTGTTTCAGAGAAACTTTCTCCCACTTACACTCAGATTGAGGAATGAGCTCCCTGCAGAGGCTATCTCAAATGAGTACAGCATGGGGTTCTTCTAAAAAGGTGTGAAAAGGTTATTTCAATGTCGGCAACGCGCAAGTGATTCCCCGTAGTGTTGCAAGGGTCCATAGGCTACGGTAACTGCTTACCATCAGGTGGGCCGTATGCTTTATTGCCACCTTAGTGGTATAAAAAAAATCCTAATTTAAAAAGAATGTACATAGCATAATGCTACAACTACACTACTGTGATATGGCAAGAAGTATGATAATTTAAACAACAACCGCCATAATATACTGATTCCATAATGATTGTCATTGTAAAATTATCGCCAACTCATAGCTACACCTAGTTGTTGTTTCAATGATGGCCATGAATATTGCCACATCACGGTAGTGTTGCCGCAGCTTAATGCATAATATGGCGGTAGGGTATACCTTTTATGAATGGGCGTGTGAGTTTTGAATTATTCTATTCTGAACTGCTCTAGCTATCTTCACATAAGGACTCTTCTTATCGCTTCACATCAGGTGATGTTGAGTCAGTTGTCATGCTTTGTATAAAAAATAAAATAAATAATAACCATGTGTATAGGATACCAGTCTGAAGAATCATCCACTATCTTCTTTTTAGTCTTGGTTTAGCTTTATTGAAATGTAGAAGATTCATTCTGCAGTAGCATCCACGTACATCTTGAAAAATTATGTTTTAACTGCATAGTTGGAACATATTTCTTTTACCTTTACCTGTAGTTCAAACCACGAAAATGATACCCATATTAATTTTTTTTTAAAAAAATCGCGTCCGCCATCGTGGATTTCAAAATTGATGTTGTGTTCAGAATCGAGACCCCCGAAAACCACGAAAATGATACCCATATAGATTTTTTTATAAAAAAATCGCGTCCGCCATCTTGGATTTCAAAATTGATGTTGTATTCAGAATCAGGACCCCCGAAAACCACGAAAACAATACCCATATTGATTTTTTTAAAAAAATCGCGTCCATCATCTTGGATTTCAAAATTGATGTATTCAGAATCGAGACCCCCGAAGACCACGAAAATGATACCCATTTGATTATTTATAAAAAAAATCGCGTCCGCCATCTTGGATTTCAAAATTGATGTTGTGTTCAGAATCGGGATCCCCGAAAACCACGAAAATGATACCCATATTGATTTTTTTTTTTAAAAATCTCGTCCGCCATCCTGGATTTCAAATTGATGTTGTGTTCAGAATCGGGACCCCCGAAAACCACGAAAGGATACCCATATTGATTTTTTATAAAAAAATTGCGTCCGCCATCTTGGATTTCAAAATTGATGTTGTGTTCAGAATCGGGACCCCCGAAAACCACGAAAATGATACCCATATTGATTTTTTATAAAAAAAATCTCGTCCACCATCTTGGATTTCAAATTGATGTTGTGTTCAGAATCGGGACCCCCGAGAACCACGAAAATGATACCCATATAGATTTTTTTATAAAAAAATTCGCGTCCGCCATCTTGGAATTTAAAATTGATTTTGTATTTAGTATTGAGACCCCCGAAGACCACGAAAATGATACCCATTTGATTATTTATAAAAAAAATCGCGTCCGCCATCTTGGATTTCAAATTGATGTTGTGTTCAGAATCGGGACCCCCGAAAACCACCAAAATGATACCCATATTGATTTTTTATAAAAAAATTGCGTCCGCCATCTTGGATTTCAAAATTGATGTTGTATTCAGAATTGGGACCCCCGAAGACCACGACTCTCCTATGAAAATAAATTTATATTGAGTAAACTCCAAAAATAAAAAATGTGACAACCCTGCGGCAGTGGGGAATAAGCGGCATGGATCGCAACTTCAAAGACGTTGGCCCATTGTCTATCTGTATTTGCGTTTATGAGCTAACGTCCACCCTACAATGTCAAAATGTTCTATTTCAACATCCGAAACGAGTATTAACATTTATAATAATGTTAAAATCAAAAATTAAGAATAATAATAATATTCATACACTCACACCTATTATCTAGCCCAAAGTAAGCATTATTATGAGCTTGTGTTATGGATAACTAGATAACGGATAAATATTGATAATACTAGGTTTATAAATATTAGAAATGTCTCGTCTTTGACATTTACTATGTTTTTTTTGTCATAAAATTTAATAAATTATAACCAAAAATAATTATAAAACTCTTTGTCATAAAATTAATTAATTTTATTTAAGTTAATTATCTGTGTAAAAATAAATAAAAAACAAATAACAAAAAATAATATATTGTATCGTTTACACGAGGCCATCGCAGGCTGCCAGTCGCACTGGCAGCCAGTGCTGGCTTGGTATTGGCCTCGTATAAACAGTTTTTCAAGCGAAGCCAGCGCTGGCTGCCGGCTCTGGCTAAAATATAGCGCGCGTCTATTTTTTAAGCCAGTGACCTCTGCCCGCGTGCCCCGCATTCCCCGTGCCAGCGTTGCAACACGTGGAGACGCATCGCGCCAGTCGCTGGCGTATTAGTGTTTCGTTTGTTGAGATGATTTTCTTTCTTTTAAAATGACGAGAAAATTTACTGAGAATGAAACTTTAAAGTTTATTCAGCTTTATAGAGAGCACGAACATTTATAGAATAAGCGTTGTGATGCATATAAAAATAAACAAATACGTACTTCGGCACTAGAACAACTGCAGGAACCAACCTGTACTCAGAAGGATCTTCTAATCTTAGTTGTTGTAGCAACAAAGCAGAGGCTCCAGTACTGGTTCTATCTGTTATCCATTTTCTTGTCCAAAGTCGTTTTTTCTTTACGATTTCTTCCTCTATTGTATTAATTATCTCGTCTAATAATAGTGCAGAGATATTTTTTAAACATTTTTTTTTCAACAGCCGGATTTGTCCCGAATTCATTTTTGTTTCGAACGTGTGCTCACCACAAGAAAAATCCAGAAATGACTGGCCTCGTCTAAACAACACGGACCGAGCCAACGCTGGCTTGTCTGTAGCACTGGCGGCAGAGCACTGGCTTCGTGTAAACTTAGTTATATCATTTATTACCTTAGGCACTACTGCTTGGCACTACCAGTAGTGTCACTCACTATGACAATGCATAGTCGACTATTTTTTAATCTTTCCATACTGACGCTACTTGAAGCGACGCTTGAAGACAGATCAAATATACAGGTCTTACTTCGCCCGTGTCTCGGACCATTCTTGGACGGCACTGAGATGAGAGCTCCTGTGCTTACTCACACATTCGCAGCGTGTTTGTATACTCACAAGTCACAACGAAGTTTTATCGCGACAACGCGAACACGAATCTTCGCGATTAAGGGTGGCCCCACGCTTACGTAATTCATACATTCTTATGTTTGCGTTGTCATTGTCAGTTGCAATTTATAAAGTTATGTTAATAAATGTCTTCAAATCGGGAATTTTTGGACTTAGTTAAAGTGTATTTTGTAAATATTAAAAACAAAGAAGCTGCATTACTGTGTTACGTAAATAAAGTTTGTGTAACATGTTACCAATGTTACCATAGTTTTTATATTTAAATTTCAGTTGGCCTTAAAGAATCTTTAAATCACAGATAGGGCCTGATTCTGAAGACACACTCTAATTCTAAATTTAAGTGCAGTATATCTCTTTCTCGCAATATGTAATAGGAAAAAGATGGCAAGAATTTGTTTAGAGCTGTCAATTAAATTTAGATAGATTGCAAAGAAACTATAGACAATTTTAGACGGCATGTACGAAGGTGCCTCCTAAACACTCCATTTTATCAGCCATCCTTTTCGTATTCATTTTGAAAGAAAGAAATGCACTGAACTTGAATTTAGACTAAGCATGTGTTCTCCAGAATTAAGGTCTAAGAAATAGGATTGTTTGGCAATAAAGAATTTGATTTATCATTTAATAAATTAAGAGTTGATTTATCATTTTTGAATACAAAATGTATGGAAAAAGTTTTTGGCGATTACTTTTATTTCTAGTACTCATACCTTAAATGGTCCCTTACAGTCTTTTGATCCCCAAAAAACAAAATAGGATCGATAGGCATAAAAATGTTTTTTTTTGGATTTAGCCATTTTTTTCGCTGACCATACATTTTCTCAAAAATCTGTGAATGCAGTTCAGGAACGTCTCCTAGGAACGTTTTCCTGTAACTATAAAGGTTAGGGTTCCTGCCCTTACTGACCCGTCTCAAAAGTCTACCCTGTATAGCCCATGATTTAATTTATTGTCACTGTCAATTTGTACCAAACTGTTTACAGAAACAATGGAAAGCGTAAGCACTGACTTCAAAAATTTTAAACATAAATTAAAACCGACTTCAAAAAACTGAAAAGGATAAAATAATTAAATTTAAGTAGGTACTCATCCCCTAGTAACATATTTTTTGGAGTTGGTGCTTCACTTTCTATTGTTTTTGGAAACCACTTAACACCAACTCCGCACAAACTTGAAGTTAGTGCTAAGTGGTAATTTTTTTTTTACAATTTTTAGTGATTACTTTCTAAGGTCGAAACTAGATGGGTGACCGTCAACTTATATTGTTTCCTACTATCGTATCGTTTCACTAAAAACTCATAGGAAAGCAAAAATTCGCAATGTCGCATACGTAGACGACTTAATAATTTCAGTTTTTTTAATTAAAACCAAACTTCCCAACTGATTTTGAAAAAAATTTTTATGGGACCAAATGGCAGCTATTCCGCATCCAACAACAAAAGAATCACGTATATCGGATCAGTAATCTCGGCGTAATCGGTGTACATACAAAGAAAAAAAATATGTAAACGACTTACTAATTTCAGTTTTTTTTATTTATAATAATCGGTGTACATACATAGAAAAAAAAACATACCGGCCGAATTGAGAACCTCCTCGTTTTTGAAGTCGGTTAAAAACCAAACTACCGAACTGATTTTGAAAAAATTTTATGGGACCAAAAGCAGCTATTCCGCATCGAACAAAAAAAGAATCACGTAAATCGGATCATTAATCTCGGCGTAATCGGTGTACATACATAGAAAAAAAAAACATACCGGCCTCCTCGTTTTTGAAGTCGGTTAAAAATACCTTTTTATGAGCCTTGGCTCATACCCTTCCCCTACCCCCCACCCTCTCTAGGCAGGCTCTAGGTAGGCTCTTGCCTACTTCACTTTAATTATTTTTTCATTTAGTGTTTTGAAGTACTTTTTTTATCTACAAATTAAAACGAATCGTTGTTATTTTGCCTGGAATTTGCTATTTTTTTTCTATTTTTTTGAGATAGTGTACATGCACTTGGCCGAATATGAAACATGTTCTTTGTAGTATGATTAAAAAAGTGGCAATAAAAAAAATTTATGTTCTGGTGCAGTATGCAATCCTAGTACATTTTTCAATCCAGTTGACAGGTAGATATAGTTTAACAACACATAGAAATGCATAATGATGACATTTGCCGACCGGCTGGTCGACCGGTCTGTACCCCTTGCTATGCAGGCTACTTGGTCAAGAGGTCCCGGGTTCGAATCCCGTAGGAGCAAATGTTTGTATGATGAATACGAGCATTTGTTTACGAGTCGTGGATGTTTATATGTTTATTCGGTATATTTCTAATATTTATATACGTATTATTATAAATATTTATCCGTTATCTAGTATCCATAACACAAGCTCTTAATGATGCTTACTTTGGGTTAGATAATAGGTGTGATTGTATAATTATTATTAATCTTTTACTTTACAGGTTTGACATGGATTCTTGTATACCGAACAGAGAAATATCAAAAACTTAAAGTGGAAGTGGAAAGACAAAGCAAAAAATGTATGTGATCAAATTCAAAACACTTATTTGCGTTATAAAGATCCAAATTAATCAAATAATCACATATTTTATGTATAAGTCTTCATTATTTTAATTAATGTAAGTTAATTTGATTTAAATTACAGTGGAGAAACGCAAGGAAGCTCATGGTGATTCTTTGGATAAACAACACAAGAAAAAAATAGAACGAGAAGAAGAAAGACTCAAAAATAATAATAGAGATCTCTCTTTGGTGAAAATGAAATCAATGTTTGCTATAGGGTTTGCCTTTACAGCCCTACTTAGTATGTTTAACAGTATGTAAGTATCTTAGTTTTAATATTATCAACATTCCCCTAGTTCTGTGTATTGTCATCACATAGTCAACACTGTGATGACTTGTAGTTAGAGAATATTCCTGTAGGTTACCTCAGTCAACACAGCCACAAGAAGTAATATATTGGTAACACAGGAAATACTAGATAGACCGCAAATACTGCAATCCTAATCTTGAATTTCTGTAAAGAAATTATTAGTTTCTTTACGTAATATTTCTATACGCCTACGGAAGTTTAATGTTATTAGCGGGCATTATTCAGTACCTTTGCCTATTCTATTGGTCCATACTGAGGTTACTTTTGTGGAGAAAATTTTGCAAGTGTTAGATATACAACGGATTATAAAATGATAAGATATGTAACATTGCTTATACAGGATGGCCGGAACGGGTTGTTAGGTGGGTGTCATGTTCATCGACGGTCGTCATCGACGTTACTTTTGCCAGCTCTTCTTTGTCGGGCCAAATTCAGGGATGGACTGTCTTAGAGGGGGAAGAGACCCTATCAGACCATCGATATATCAGGTTCGATCTCTCTCCCCTCCTTCAGAGTTCCACTAGTGCTCGCCGCCCTATATCAAACATTGGCCCAAGATGGGCCCTAAAGAAGATGGACCGTGAGGCTCTTGTCATGGCAGATCAAGTAGAAAGCTGGTCGCCGAGACCAGAGATCCCAGACATCGAGGGTGAAATAAGTTGGTTCTGCGCCGCGCTATCACATATTTGTGATGTTGCTATGTCACGGGTGAAATCGTTGCCACCGCGTCGTCACGTGTACTGGTGGTCTGCAGAGCTCGCCCAACTTAGAGAAAGGTTCGTCAAGGCAAGGCGCCAGTACACGAGAAGCCGTCGAAATGGCTATCGAAGAGGAACACCGAACACGTTTGAAGAACAACGACTATACGCTAGTTATCAAGACGCGAAAAAGGTACTCCGGGCAGAAATAGCCGAAGCGAAAGAGAAAGCCTGGGAGGAGCTCCTAGACACGCTCAGGAGCGACCCATGGGGTCGTCCTTATAAATTAGTGATGAGCAGGCTTCGTCCCTGGGCCCCTTTTTTTTTTTTTTTTTTTCGCTGAGGGGAAGCTCTGCCAGCCAATCCGTCCTCTCCCTGGGTAGGAAAGGGGGGGTGTGTGGGGCTCTCACCCACTAAACCCCTCAGCGATGCACCTCTTTCCTGCGTGCTGCCAACCGTGCGGGATTTGCCGGAAGCCTTGCGACCGCTTGTCGACAGGACAGTGTGACCTGTAAGGTCCCGTCTCTTGGGGAGGGGCTGTAAGGCCGGTATGCCGAAAGAGAATCAGATGGGCGACCTTCTTTCCGGAGGAGCAATAGTCGGCCGACCTTCCATTGGTGAGGAAAGATTCCTTGGCGCAAGCAGGCCGTGAAAAGTTGCCTCATTCGGTCACCGAGTGGGTCCAACGCGAGTGCCCAGACTTTGCCGTGCACTCCATCGGGACCCGGGGCGGTGTTCTTCGCTTTCATGCGCTGCACCGCTGCACCCAGCTCACCCCTGGTGACTTCTGGCACCTCATCAGCCCTCGGTGTGACCGGTTCTACTGACGAGCGCTGCACGTCCGACCCTTCCTGGCTCGCCCTGGGCGGGAAAAGAGTGGTCACAACATTCTCCAGGACCGCTGGTTCCAGACTCTCCGTCAGGGGTGGGGCCCACGCCCGCAACTTCCCTCTCACTGCGTGGTAGGGCCTACCCCAGGGGTCCCTGTTGAGAGCCGCTAGTGCGTTCCTGGGCCCCTCCGCTAACATCTAACATGGACCCAACGGTACTACAACATGTAGTAGAGGCCCTTTTCCCGCCCAGAAATGACGATTTTCGCCCGCCTCCTATGTATTGTGGTCCGGTGGAGCCTATAGAGGTATCAAATGCTCCTGCAGTCACTGACGAGGAACTCAGAACAGCAATTCTTCGACTGCAGTCTAAGAACAAGTCTCCGGGTCCCGATGGCGTTCCTGCCCCCTTATTCTAAACTGTCGGAAAATACTCGAATTTCGGAAACTCCATACCTGTCACTTTTTATCGCTATGCGTCAAAGCGAGACGGCATGTTACTTTTCGAATCGAATCCGTGATCCGACAGTTGAGAATAAGGGGGCTGGACGGGTATTGGTCACGGCCTTGAAGAACGGACTTGACCGTCGCTTCCCTGATGAATGGAAAGTGGGCAAGCTGGTGCTTCTAAAGAATGAGGGTCGACCCGTTGAATCACCTTCTGCATATCGACCCATCGTGCTGCTCAATGAGGCGGGAAAGCTCTTTGAACGCGTAATTTCTGCCCGCCATATTGATCACATGGAAGAACATGGCCCAAACATGAGCGACCACTAGTTCGGGTTTTGGCGGGGCAGATCCACTGTCGACACTATTTCGCGGGTGAGGGTCCTTGCCGAAGAGGAGGTCTCAAGAGATGGAGTGGTGCTAGCGGTGTCATTAGATATCTCAAACGCTTTTAACTCTCTGCCTCACGTCTGCATTGAGGAGGCTATGCGTACCACCGCTTTCCGGAATACTTACGCCGAATTATCATGGCGTACCTGTCCGGACGAAAGATCGTCTTTCCAAAATCGGAGGGCTGGGGTGAGCGAGAAGTGGTATCCGGTGTTCCACAGGGGTCGGTGTTAGGTCCACTCCTGTGGAACATAGGATACGACTGGGTAATTCGTGGGACTTTGCTCAGAGGAGTCAATGTACATTGTTATGCAGATGACACATTAGTAACGGCGAAGGGTAAATCTTTTAGAGCGGCTAAAATTCTGGCCACTGCTGGGGTCGCACAGGTAGTGGGGCGTATCCGTCGTCTTGGGTTGAAGGTTGCGCTAGAAAAATCTGAAACGTTGTGTTTTCACGGGCCTCGTAGAACGCCATCAGATGGGTACGAGCTCATTGTGTGCGGTGTTTCCATCGGCGTCGGGTCGACAATAAAGTATCTGGGACTGGTCCTCGATAGCCGATGGAACTTTAGAAGTCACTTCAAGCAACTCGCTCCAAAGTTGAGTAGGGTGACGATGGCGCTCTGCCGACTAATGCCCAACCTTGGAGGCCCTAGCTCGGCTTGTCGCCATTTATTCAAAGGTGCTGTAAGATCTGCGGCCCTATACGGTGAGCCCATATGGGCCAGTTCCTTAACTGTGCGAAACATAGCTCAACTGCGCCGTCCACAAAGGGTCTTGGCTATAAGAACCGTTCGTGCATACCGCACAGTATCTTTTGAGGCGGCAAGCGGTTTGGCCGGTACCCTGCCATGGGACCTGGACGCGCATGTCATGGCGGAGGTTTATTACAGAGCCGCCGAAGAGAAGTTAGTCAGAGGATACACACCGCTCCCTAAAGAGATTGAGGGTTGGCGCAGCGATGCGCAAGAGGTAGCATTCGTAAAGTGGAGCGAACGCCTAGAAGACCCGGGCGCTGGACACCGCACCATCGCCGCTATTCAGCCCGTATTTAAAGAATGGGTCGAGAGACGGTGGGGCACGCTCTCCTATCGTATTACACAGGTCCTCGCGGGGCATGGCTGCTTCGGGAGGTAGCTGTGCAACATTGCGAAAAGAGAGCGCACTACAAAATGCCACCAATGGGGTGCAGACGAGGACACCGCCCTTCACACGCTGGTAACATGTCCTAGATGGACCGGCGAGAGGCAAAATTTAGCAACTGCGATTGGTGGTGGCGTTATATCGCTGCCAGAAATAATAAAAACAATAGTTATCAATGAGGAGTCGTAAAAGGCTTTACGCATATTTTGTGAAGCAGTAATGAACGCCAAAGAAGAGGAAGAACGGGCCCGCGAGCAGGATCCCACGGCCAACCCAGAAAGAAGACGAAGAACTGGTCGGCGACGCAGGGCATTTGCCGGCGCACTAGCTCCGTGAGTGGGTTCCGAGCAGAGGATGGGGAAACCCTCTACTACGGATTACGGCCCGAGGAAGTGGTAGCGGCTTTACTACTAAAGCCGCGGTAATATGCATACAGGTATGCCAAAGTGAGCCCAGTCGGGCATATCGTGTACAGGCCACTGGTATAAGGGCAACTGTTGACCGTCATCCTGTATAACGATGATGAGGCAGGAACACGGGGGTCGTTTTAGTGGGTAGTCTTGGTCATTAACATCTTTAACTGAGGATCCCCACATAACCCTGTATTGTTCATTCCCCACAATGCAGGGTAGGCGTAAATGCCTTTTTTCCCCCTACAAAAAAAAGGTGGGTGTCATGTTCGGTTGACGTCCAAAAAAAAATTTTAGGTCCCTCGTAGCGTGGGGTATCCGTTTCACCCCATGAATGTTCCGCGACTTTTTATAGTTTTCGAGTTATGAATTTTTTTCTGAATTTTCAACCTGACCAACTTAAAAACTTTCTAAAAAAAAGTAGAAGACTTTTTCGTAATTTTTTTTTGCAACTGAATCCTCATGAGTTGTACTTTTATGCATAAAATAATTAGCTTTGTAACTTTGATAAAAGTGATGAAACTGTTCACCCAAAGTGAAAAATTTACGTTGAGTGAATTATGACTTTAATTTTCAACTTTTAATTAAAATCTAAACAGGTGACTTCAAGGTTCCTAAGTAGCCCTTAAGAATGCGCCATACTCTCAGCTTTCATAATCATTAAAAAAAATAGTACTTAAGAGGGCTAGCTTTGCTAAAATCGGACTTCAAAGACAGCGAGGTGGAAAATTCTCATAAAAAGCTAATTTGATTTAAACAATTATTAAGGATAATTATTAATAGAGAATACTGGAAACTAACCAACAAATAGCTTCAGAAGTTTGGTAAGAAAAGTTTTAAGTAAGAAGTGGTTAATAAAACATAAATGATAATATGAAAAAAAAATATATTCTTAAAATTTACAGAAGCTTTTCAAAGTGGCCACCTCCATCAGCAATACACATTTTACACCTACGTAAGAAATTGTCTTTCAATCGTCTATAAGCTTCTCTGTTCTCTCTCGTTCGGCTTTTGCAATCTTTTGTCTCAGCTCTTTCACTCGAACAGTCTCGGGCGGTCGGGCGTATGTTATTTCCTTGTAATAGCCCCAAACGAAGAAATATATCGGGTTGAGGTCAGGTGAGCGTGGAGGCCGCCTAATTGGTCCGCTGCGTCCGATCCATCTGTTAGGGTATGTTTCATTTAAGTAATTTCCGACTTGCGTTGCGTAGTGACACGGGGCACCGTCATTTTGAAACACCATGGTTCGTCTAAGTTCGAGGCTCACATCACCCGGCAACAATGGAAGTTCATTTTCTAAGAAGTTTTTGTAGGTTTCTCTATTAAGTCTGGACGGCAGTTTAAACGGCCTAATTAGTTCACCATTGAGGACACCAGACCACAAGTCAACGCTGAAACGATGTTGAAACGTTGAAGCTCTCACTTTGTGTGGATTTTCAGTTGCCTACGTGTGGTAATTATGTATGTTAAATATTCCAGATCGCTCAAATCGTGACTCATCTGACCATAAAACTATTGAAAAATCCAGGATCCTCTTGCTCTTTTTCTAACATTGTTTGGCAAAAATCAATGCGTAATTGGCGGTCTGTAGGAAGTAAAGCTTGGACTCGTCGGATGTGGAACGTGTGGTATCCTTCATCGTGAAGCATCGGTTGGATAGAAGTCCTTGGGATGTTCAGAGCACGAGCCATACTTGTCGTACTCGTGGACGGATTTCGCTGAACTTCCAGCACCATTTCTCTGCGATCCGGGTCAGCTCTAGGGATTCCTTCACGACTGCTGCGTTGACCAGGAATGCGGCCTGCCATTAAGGTCTTGTGCGTGTTAATGAAAACACGATGGTCGGGATATCGTTCAGGTTGCGGTCCGCGGTTGCGCGCTGCTCATCTCACCACTGAGAGTGAGAGAGATGACAATAATTCTGTCTCTTATCCTCTCGGTCCATTACAGGTAAAAGAGTTGCGCCCACGTTTACATCCCATGATCCGCGAGAACGGATCGCGCAAAATTAATTAAACTAAAAAAAAACTCCAAATGTTTAAATCTTAGCTTTCCTGTAGTCATTTTTGGTTAGTTAACAAACTAATTAAACTTATGAATGATAAAATTACTAATATTTTTTTTTTAATCAGATGGCTAATTTTAAGAATTTTTTACCTCGCTGTCTTTGAAGCCTGATTTTAGCGAAATTAGCCCCCTTAAGTACTATTTTTTTTAATGATTATGAAATCTGAGAGTATGGCGCATTCTTAAGGGCTACTTAGGAACCATGAAGTCACCTGTTTAGATTTTTAATTTAAAGTTGAAAATTTAAGTCATAATTCACCGAACGTAAATTTTTCACTTTGGATCAACATTTTCATAACTTTCATCAAAGTTACAAAGCTAATTATTTTGGACATAAAAGTACAACTCATGAGAAATCAGTTGCCTAAAAAAAATTACGAAAAAGTGTACTACTTTTTTTTTTAGAAATTTTTTAAGTTGGTCAAGTCAAAAATTCCCGAAAATTCGGGAAAAAAATCATAACTCGAAAACTATAAAAAGTCGCGGAACATACATGGGGGTAATTCGGATACCCCACGATACGAGGGACCTAATTTTTTTTTAACGTCAATGTTCCGGCCACCCTTTATTTCAGCATCACTTACTTCGTTACAGAATGTTGCTCAACGTTACCTTAATACCACAGATTAGATAATATCAACAGCAACATGAAATGTATTTGTTATCGTGGGAAATACTAGCGCGGGGGGATCTGGTACACTTGCGCGAAAGACATTTGCGCGCAAGACACTTGCGCTAAGCCATTTGAGCGAAAGGACATTTGTCCGAAAAGCCATTTGCGCGAATGGACAGATGCGCGAAAGGACATTTGGGCGAAAAGGCGTTTACGCGAATGGACACTTGCGCGAAAAGACGTTTGCGCGAAAAAATGGATTTATAGTTATGGGTGAACTCAGATTACGTAGGTACAGAAATTATTAATTATCAGTGCAATCCTCTTAAAGTGTTTGTAAATTTGCCTAAAACACACAAGACTTCTGTCACGGCTCCGACACTGCGGAGCTCCGGCGGTCCCTCGCATGCTAATAGTCGCAGATGGCTTTCGCTTTCCACCACAGGTTCGGCTTGTTGGCTGGCTTCGCCGCCGCCGGCCAGACGCGGCGGCTCGCTCGCACCCACCTGCTCCTTAGCCCGCGGGCCGCCTCGCCCCTCCGTGCCTACGCGCTTTTAAATAGCACTCTAGGGGTAGGGCAGACAAGACTACGTGGAGTCGGTTTTACGGCGATTCGTTACTGTCACTAGTCATTTCAAAACGTCTATTGGTACGGATTACACTCTTACATACCTACAAGCGTACAAAGTAAGCAATTCACCAAAACTTGTATCAATTGAAAAATACCTATGACAGACATGAAATGTTATTTAAATTTAACACAAACGTCTTTTCGCGCAAATGTGCATTCGCGCAAACGTCTTTTCGCCCAAATGTCCTTTCGCGCATCTGTCCATTCGCGCAAATGGCTTTCCGCGCATATGTCCTTTCACGCAAATGGCTTCGCGCAAGTGTCTTTCGCGCAAGTGTCCTGATAGTCCGGTACGGCTAGGCGATTTTGAGGTGCTAAGTTACAAAAATTCTAAAGTTTCTGAATTTTTGCAAGGGGATACAGCTCCACCTAAAAAGCTTATATTTAATTTTTGTGTCAAATATTGCTGTTGCATTTTCAGTAATTCAATATTTTGTGACTTAAATGTTAAAATATAAATAAAACTGCCAAAAATAATTTAATGTGCCAAATGATACTAATATTGTGTGTAAAATAGCCTAGGCTGTGTGCAAACTAAGTGTGTGTCGTTTTCGTCCAGTGCAAATTGACAGGGGGCCCAATATATGTTAAAAGTGTCAAAAAAATATTAAAGTTTATAAAACAAATACAACCTAACTCAGGGCACCTAAATATGACCCTGACATGATTTTGTGCCAAACTAAGCCATGGGTTATTAAGATATTTAATGATTTAACTTTTCCAAGCCATAGCGGCTGTAAAAAAATATTAAAGTTATTAGAGTTTGCACATTTAATATCATAAAAGCATAAAATATCTGCTATCAAAATTTGTGTCACTTTAATTCATGATATACTTAAAAAACATATTTTATTTCCTACATAAATATTAGTTCGCTCGCGCGTTGTGTACCGCACGGAGCATTTACACACGTTTGCAAAGAGTAGCAAGTAGGAACAGTCAACCGAAGGTCACGTTAACACAGACGCCCGAATTAAGCTAAACGTTTTTGTACTTTAATCAGATTGCGTTTAGGTTGAAAATTGATTGTTTTTTTTTCTCATATTACGGTTACCTGACCTGCTGTTGTTTTGTATAGTTGACAGCACATCAAGCGTAACAGTATGACCTTGAGCTTGCCCTTACTCTGTTCGTAATAGAGGTGGCTTTCGTATTCCAACTGTTACACTTCTGTGCTGTCGTGTATACATATAAGTATAAATTTATCAATCTTTGTGACATTATACTATAGTGGACAGAACATAACAATGTCGTATTATAAGTAGATATATTTTTTATGTATAAACATTTGCACATTAATAATGGTTAGATCGGATAATCCGAAATAGTTTTATATCCTTTAGAAAGCCCTACATAATGAAAAATTTAAGAGCATACTTTATTTGATAAATAACACAAGTGCGGGTGCCGCATGTTGCGAGAGAAATTTCTTTTTTTTTGCGGGAGGCAAAGACTAGTGCTCAGAAATATGGACATCCCATTACTCTCTGAAGCTGATTGAACAATTCTAGTGATAGGTAGTAGACTTATTAATAGACATAGTAGTAACAAAACAATTATATCTCTAAAATCTTATTAAAAAAATTGTACCGTGCGGTGGCCCATTTCTTCCCGTGGGTGTCGTAAGAGGCGACTAAGGGATCGCTGAGCTATCAACTGCTCCACTCGTGGTAGGGTGTGTAAACCCTGGTTAATGACCACCGTACGCAAGGCGCAAAACCCGCCAAGTGACCACATGTGGCCGCGTTCCGGGATCAGTGGGCATACAACCAGAGCTTGGGGAGACGATGCTGCGATGGATGCGGTAAATGATGGCTTCCGTCTAACTAGTGCCAGGTGGACTAATAATAATAATATAATAAATTAACTTTAATTAACTTGCTACAAAACACCACACACACACACACACAAACACACACACACACACACACGTAGATACACACACACACACACACACGTAGATACACACACAAACTATTACACCACTCTGACACACAGCATTATTCTACTCACGCTTGGTATCAACCCGCGTGGAATTAGAAAATACCTCAGAAATGAGAGAAAATAAAAATATAAGTAAACATAATAATAATAATATTTATACACTCACACCTATTATCTAGCCCAAAGTAAGCATCATTAAGAGCTTGTGTTATGGATACTAGATAACGGATAAATAATGATAATAATATGACATAATAAATATTAGAAATATACTAAATAAACATATAAACATCCATGACTCGTAAACAAATGCTCGTACTCATCATACAAACATTTGCTCCTACCGGGATTCGAACCCGGGACCTCTTGACCGAGTAGCCTGGGGTACAGACCACTCGGCCAGCCGGTCGCCGACTGCGTTGACCCGCCGGCCAGGGAGACCTGAAGTAACGGCTGTTTCGCTGGCCGCCCGTGGCACAGTGGGCGCTATCCTAACCAGATCATGAGGCTGCCCCATCATGCCTCGCATAATCTCGGGGTGGTCCGTCGTGCTGGTTGGTGACCGGAAGGTGGGGTTCAGCGGCCATACCCGGGAGGGTTCGGGGGCCCTTCCGTCAGCGCTTCTCTGCTGTCGGCTGTTACCTGGCGAAACAGGCCTCACGATTTGACTGCCTATATGCATCCATGGCAGCGACATGTAATGTGTATGGTCGTACAGCGGTGCAGATCCCCACTACAGCCACGCTGAGGTAGGGCTCACTAACTTCCGTGGGCTTCATGCTAACCTCAATGTCGTCTACAAACATCTTGAGACGGCTCGGCCAGCGCTGCTTTTTTTGACGGACCCTTTCTTTTCCATCCCTTTCTTTTCCATCCTCGGGGTGCACGTGGATCTGGGCATTCATTGCCGTGTCTACGTTTGCCTCTACAGATCCCACAGACCACCTTAGTCGGGTGGCAGATGTTGCGCAGGAGCAGTTTCCAACCGCGGATTCGGTGTTTTTAGGAGACTTCAATGCTCACCACGAGATGTGGTTATGTTTCCCCAAAACTGACCATGCTGGTAGAACTGCCTAAGCGTTCGCTCTCACGCACGACCTGACTAAATTGGTTAACCGGCCCACCAGGATTCCAGATATTGTCGGTCACGCACCCTCTTTGTTGGACCTTTTGATGACGACTCGCCCGGAGGGATATCGGTTAGAGGTTCGAGCTCCCTTGGGATCATCGGGTCACTGCCTGATTTCTGCTGGGGTGCCAAGGGCGTCGCCACCGGTATCTGTGGTGGCCAAACGCCGCATCTGGCACTATGCGTCGGCAGATTGGGGCGGTATGCGGGTTTACTTTGCATCTGTTCCTTGGAGGCAGCGCTGTTTCAGTGAGTCGGAGCCGAATGCTAGCACTACTGTTGAGTGAGCTGGTGAGATAATGTTAAGGATGGAGTACTATATCCCTCACTCCGATCTCGTCAGTAAGGGCAGACGTAACCACTAGTTCAATCGTGAGTGTGCCTTAGCTGTTGAGAACAAACAGTCGGCATACCGCGCTTGGATCAGAGGTCGAGTCAATGGGGATCCAAATATTGACTCACTGAAAGCAGCCTATAACAATGCCACCAAGTCCTGCAAAAGGGCCCTCATCAGAGCGAATGCTCAGCGCGTTGCACTTACTAACGCACCCTACGGGAAGCCGTAGGCTACTGGCGTCTGGCCAAAGCCGTGCTGTCACCCTTCTTCGGAACACTTGCTCATAAGCCGCAAGAGATAGCCGATCTCCAGGTAAAACTCTTTGCTGCTCATTCCCGAATCGATGACTGCAATTCTCAGCCACCAACACTCACCCATTGTGGCCACACAATGCCTGATATCCGTATCAGGCAATGTGATGTACGTGCGGAGCTTCAGTCAATCGACGTCCGAAAAGCTCGTGGACCTGATGGCATCCCAGCGATAGTACTGAAAAACTGCGCAGTGGAGTTGTCTCCCGTCGTATCGCGGCTATACCCCCTTCCTCTCTCTTCTGGGTGTGTGCCGTTGGAGCGACGCTAATGTGCAACCCCAAAAAGGTAGACCGATCAGACCCAGCTAACTACCGCCCAATAGCTGTCACCTCTGTTCTTTGCAAGGTTATGGAACGGATCTTAAATTACCAGCTGGTCCGATACCTAGAAGATCACTCATTAATTAATGATCGTCAGAGTGGGTTTCGGTCGACACGGTCAACGGGTGATCTTCTAGCGTATTTAATGCATGTCTGGGGTGAAGCTATTGACAATCGTGGTGAGTCAGTGGCTGTTAGCCTTGACATTGCCAAAGCTTTTTGATCGGGTCTGGCTCAGTGCTCTCCTCTACAAGCTCCCGGCATTCGGTCTGCCCACTCAGCTCTGCAATTGGATCGCCAGCTTTCTGCATGAGCGGAGAATCCGTATCCTCGTTGATGGATGCGCTTCGTGGTTCATGTCAGTGAACGCTGGTGTACCAGAAGGCTCTGTTCTATCCCCCACTCTCTTTCTTCTTCATATCAATCATATGGTTACATTAGGAAACAATCATTGCAATGCGGGTGACAGTACAGTGCATGGTGGATATAACGGTCACCCAGGGGCTGGGCGCATTGAAACCGAGAGGGAGAGAATCAATCTTACTATTGAGCTCAACAGGGTGTTAAACATCATATTTGAATGGGGATTTAACAATGCTAAGAAAACACAGGTGTGCGCGTTTACAGCGAAAATGTCGCCGTTCCTTCCCCTTCCCTCTTTTCAGGGCACTACTCTTTCGGCACAGGGCTACATCAACTTGCTCGGTATTGAGATATGCTGTGATCTAAATCAGAGGTATTATATCGAAACCGTAGTCAAAACAGCCTCACGGAAGCTAGGTGTCCTGAACAAGGTGCGTCGATTTTTCACGCCTGACCAATTATGCCTGCTGTACAAAACTCTGGTCCGGTCTTGCGTTGAATATTGCTCGCATCTGTGGGAAAGCTCCGCCGCGTACCTCCTCGATGCGCTGGACAGATTGCAGCGTCGTGCCGTCCGTATTATTGACGACGTAGAGGTTACGAACAGCCTTGAACCTCTACAACTCCGTCGTGACATTGCATCACTAAGCGCCTTTTAGCGGCTTTATCATGGAGAGTGTTCTGAGGAGCTTTTCGACCTTATCCCACCTTCCCCTTTCCTACTCAGGAGCACGCGTGCCGGTATTCGGAATCATCAATTTACTGTCTCCACCTAAACATCACGCACAAAGAAGTATAGTTACTCGTTTCTTTGTCGGACTTCCAAAACTTGGAATTTTTTCCAGCACATGTGTTCCCTCCTTCCTATAACATGGGTTCCTTCAAAAGAGGTGTTAAAATAACCGGCAGGATGGGGGCGGCTAGAACAGTGTGTTTTCAAACTGCTCTAGCTGTCTCCGCACATGGACTTTTCTTACCGCTTCACATCAGATGGTGATGACTCATTTACTGAGCTTTGTATATAAAAAGCGGTTTGGTGAGTTATAGCAGTTGTGGTAACGACTGAGACCAACGGCTTAGCGTGCCTTCCAAATCACGCAGGAGCTCGAGATTATAAATAATGATTGACCCATCTCGGTGGTAGACCCGTATTGTAGGGTCGTCTGGGTAGGTACCACCGCCTTTCTTATTTCAGCCGTGAAACAGTTCGCTGTGCTTCGGATTAAAGGGAAAGGTAGCCAGTGTAATTACTGGACATGGACGGCATTTTAGCTTAGGCCTCAGGATGACAACGCACCTGCAATATCAAGTGATTTTTCCCTGTTATTGCAGGTGTCTATAGGCGGCGGTAACCGCTTACCATCAGGTGGGCCGTCAGCTTGTTTGTCATCTAGTTGTATAAAATAAAATAAAAATTCGGGCATGGCGAAAGTTGCTTTGTTTTGTAATCGAAACTATGGCGTTCTAATCACTACGCTATCGCTACCGAGATACTCAAATCACTTTAGAATTTAATTAAATTAAAATGAATACATTATGATTTTGTTTTTTTTGGAAAAATTTACATAAATAATTTGTATTTACGGGGAAATTTTACCATGCATATAAATGTTATTTGGAAAATATTTATTTAATACAATGACACAATTTTGCACTACTATAAATTAATTCGGAAGTCACTTTCACACTCCATCGCTATAAAGGTAATACACCAAAGAAAATGTATTTTTTGTAATAATTAACTCACAATATGAATGCGCTCTTCAATCGAACAAATCACTCTGCTCGTAAAACATATAAAAAATAGTGAATGTCGAAATGCCGAGGTAACCCATGGGCGGCTGTGTACTTTATCGAGATGTCGCCGCCGCCGATGGGCGGCGCGCTTCCAATTCATAACGGCATTGGGGTAGTGGTAATGTGTGTATATTTACGGGAGGCAATTAATGCGTTAATAAAATCCTTTCTTTTAATTTTACAGCTTTACCAACCAACATTAGCCCACAAATAAGACATGTTGTATTAGTTGCCATTTTCTATGCAATTATCACAAGTCACTACTCGTACAACAACAAACAAATTATAGCGCCTCGCTCCCGGCCGGCCGGCAGCCGGTCGCCGGAGCCAGTGAATGCCTACGCGTGCCTACGCGCTCCTTTTCCGCGCTGTGGCCGCGCTAGTGTTCTTCGCGCAAAAACGTTGAAAATAATATAAATCAAAATCCCATGGATAAAAGCGACACAAATTAAGCATATAGCTTCCTTTTACCATAACATTAATAAAGACATAAACTCTAATAACTTGAATTTTCTTTTATGGCTATTACAGGGGGTTAAATAGGAAAAAAATTATAGTTCCGAATACCATGGATGAATATGACACAAAATGATTTAAACAATAGATACTAGAGTTAGAGAACCGTTAACACTTATTTCACCAACTTTAATATTTTTCTATAGCTATTACAGCGATAGGTATGGTATTTGGGTAAAACCAGTATTCCCATGGAGTGAGATGGCACAAAAAGCTTATGTATATCAGTAATGACTTTGTTATCATCATGGAAGTTAAATTTTCAACTCTAATTTTCTTTTCAACGAAATAATGCATAAAAAGACAAATACCTAAATTGTGACCTTAGCAACCATCAAAAATGACACAAAATCATGATTTGGGTTGGTCAAATAGTCTACTAACTGTATGCAAAAAATCATAAACTTTAATATTTTTGGAACCTCAAAACCTAGCGGTACCGGACTATGATACCAGCGCGGGGTGCCGTGCAACCTATGACGAAGAAATACGTACCTACTATGGATGGACTTGGCATAAAAGGAAGAAAGTATTGGAGGTTTGGTAGGTGCCTCGAACGCATTTTTCATCGGTAGGATTTTTTCCCTAATCGCATTTTGACACGATCGTGTTTTGTCACGTGTGCTTTATGTAAAATCGATTTTTACCTTAGTCTATATAAAATTTTTATTTTCATGAAAAGTAATTTTAATAGCCTAACTGTTTTTAAAAACATTTATTATATTTTAAGGGTGATATACGTAAAGAGAAAAATTAATTGCAATCTTTCAATTTACAGACTATGCTGTTAGGCAAATTATCTATAGACCAAAAAGCGAATCAGACAACATGCTGTAAGGCAAATTACCTATAGGAAAAAATACGATTATACATAAAGGACACGTGACAAAACACGATCGTGGCAAACTGCGATTATGGAAAAAATCCTACCGATGAAAAATGCGTTCGAGGCACCCATCTACCAAAACGTATTTGAGGGGCGCGCGGATGTAATTCGATTTTTTTCTAGCTTTAGGCGCACTCTTAAGATCGTTCTGTACATCGTTTATGTCGTAAATTTAAATGACTTTCTAGTAGTAGGTAGGAATTAGAAAAATATCTAAACGAGAAAATTTGAAGCATGTGAGCTACCAAGGACTTGAAATAAACCTGTGAATTTTTTCTAGTCTTATCTCTATTTGCGTATAAACTAATGTATACCCTATTTCCTTTTAGTATTGTCTCCGGACCTTTATCTCACCTGGTGGTAAGTGATGATAAGGCCGAAGATGTAAGCGAGCTACACCCGGAATTCTCAACTACAGAAGAACTGGCTATCTTACCTCGCAACTACCGGAACACAATAATTCTGTTAACATTATTGTTATGACGGAAGACTTAGATAATACGATGGTAGCTGTAGCTACCACCAACCAAACCAACCAGAAAAGATATGTTCCAAAAATGTATTGAGGCACGGCCAGGTCTATGTACACTGTACTGAAAATTAGGTTAAAATATGTAGAACAGTGTTCAATTTGTCATTTTCTTTTTTATTAACCGGTACGACGGACCACCCCGAGATTATGCGTGGCATGATGGATCAGCCTCACGAAGTGGTTAAGTTCGCGAAGGCCCCTGAACTGTGCCACGGGCGGCCAGGGGAACAGCCGTTTCTTCAGCAGTCCACCTGGCATTGGTTAGACGGATGTTATCACTGACCGTATCCATCACCTCTTACGAAACCCACGGGAAGAAATGGTGCGGTGAATTTTATTGTTAATCTGCCACCGCTCGGAAAAGTTATAAAAAATTGCCTTATTATTGTAATGCATAAATGTTGTGCCACAGTAACGGCACGGTAATGTAGATAGATAACATTACCGTAGTAATGGTGTGGATCCACCAAATAACTAGAATTATAATTTATATTCTGTTTTGTACTTAAATCATTTATTTTTAAATTTCAGATTTGATGGCAGGGTTGTGGCAAAGTTACCATTCTATCCCATTTCATGGATACAAGGACTAAGTCATAGAAATTTACCTGGAGATGACTATACAGATTGCTCATTTATCTTTTTGTACATTTTATGTACCATGAGCATAAGGTAACTACCTATTTGTATCTAAATCATAATAGTAATTGTAGGTATTCACATAGGTATATAGGTATTCACCTGTACACGCTCCTTCCACGGGTAAAAGGGAATACATCATGCAACCATTTTTTCTTTTTATCATCCAATCTTCACAATCAAATAGGACGACGCTCGAGTAACTCCCCATTTAGCATGCTGGGCTCTCAGGAGCAGTTTACCAGATTAGCAACTGACCAAAAGAAGTTTTTTTTTTTAATCAGTCAATGCACGTTTTATTGCCAATCTGGAGTACCAGGCTATATAACGATGTAGATGCAAAATTGCACACTATTAATTTCAAATCATAATATGAATATAAATATTTTTTGCAATAAAATTTTAAAATATCTGATTTACTAGGTGGTAGGCCCGTATGTAGGGTCGTCTGGGTAGATACCACCGCCTTTCTTATTTCAGCCGTGAAACAGTTCGCTGTGTTTCGGATTGAAGGGAAAGGTAGCCAGTGTAATTACTGGGCATGACGGCATTTCATCTTAGGCCTCAGGATGACAACGCACCTGCAATATCAAGTGATTTTTCCTTGTTATTGCAGGTGTGTATAAAAAGGAAAAAAAAAAACTTATGGGTAGTTTGGTACTTCAGGTTGGAAATATAGGTACCTACATAACAGGTCAACCGAATCAACGGAATGAACTATTGTCGCATTGTCAGATTATCACGGATAAACAGTGGTATACCATATTTATACCAGTGGGGGAAATTGGTGGGACCCCAGGCAGGCCCCCGTCACTCTCGAAATGCAGCGTTAAAAGTACCGGCCGCTAAGTAGAGCGCCGATCCGACCGGCAGTGGGGAATAATGCATTTATTTTGAAAAGGAACAATATCATGTTTATAAAAACACCTTCGCAGATAGTGCATTATTTTAGAATAAATTTGCTAACCAAAAAATAGTTGAGTCAATTTTGAAAGATAGACATATGCTGCCGCGGACTTTTTTTTAGAACTTTTAATGGAGAACAATTCTTACTTGCATGGTTTTTGCGTCACTTTAACCATTTACGCAGCGCACGCAACTAAAGCTCTAAAAAGGAAAATTTTTCCCCCGTTTTTGCAATATTTTTTTATTGATGCTCAATGCTCATCTGCTATTAGTCGTAGCGTGATGTTATATAATTGTTTTGATTTTTCGACTTGTGTTTATAATTAATTGTGATTATTTTGTTAATTTAATTACAAAATCATTTTTGTAATGCTCATCGAACAAAAATGATTTTGTAATTAAATTAACAAAATAATCACAATTAATTATAAACACAAGTCGAAAAATCAAAACAATTATATAACATCACGCTACGACTAATAGCAGATGAGCATTAAATTAACGAAATAATCACATTTAGGGTCATCGAGTGATGAAAATGATTGTTTAACGCCTGTTTCTGTATCTTACTTATAACAATATTTTCGCTGGAGAGGTGAAAAGTTGTATGTTTCACACGAGAGCAATTTTTTTTTGTCTCGTGCCTTTATATCACTCACTGTGCTCAGTAGTTTAGTTGTGAATCACGAGCATCTAATTCGCTGGTTCGTGATTTACCATCAGCACTCTCTACAAAAAAAAATTTTGCTCACTTGTTGAACAAATAACTATTTCCACTTATTCGAATAGCTTATTCGAAAATTATCGAAACTTATTCGAAATAAGATGATTTACAATTATACACCTAGCGGTGTATAATTGTAAATCATCTTATTTCCTTTTATGAATAGTAAATATTTATATTTAATATATTTGTTATTTGTAATTATGACGTCACACGTTAAAAACGGAAGTATTGAAAAGTATTTTCAACTCGCCTGTACCGTTGTATGGTGAAATAATGTTTCTCCGTTATCTTTTAAATTACTTTCCGACAAAATCTGATATTTGGCGAATCGTCGCGACATATTCGCGACAAATTTTGAGATAAAACAGCTCGTCGCTAGGTGGTATAGTTTTCGAGATATTGAGGTGGCCGATCTGGGGCGAATGCGTCCTGGCTGGGCCACCTTTGTACCCTAACTTTTGAACCATGGTCCGACAAAATCAGAAATTTGGGCGAAAATTTTTGGTGTAGTCAGAATTCAAATCGGCGTTGGTGGCCGATCCAAAACGATTCACACTATGATGGTGCATAGT
Source organism: Nymphula nitidulata (assembly GCA_947347705.1). NCBI lineage: Eukaryota > Metazoa > Arthropoda > Insecta > Lepidoptera > Crambidae > Nymphula > Nymphula nitidulata. Next base: position 16,872,104 of record OX374618.1, on the reverse strand, counting down.
GTTACTTATCATAGCGTTAAGCAATTCCTGTTTGATAGTACAAAATCTGGTAAGTTGCGAATCTGCTGAATTGAGAATATGGTAAACTGCTCCTGAGGCGAGCTCTCCTACCATAATATAATCGGTATAATAATCTCACACTTACACCAATCATCTTAGTCCAAATTAAGCATTAATAGCTTGGTAGTTATGGTAACTATATATTTTTTGTATTTCAGACAAAACATCCAGAAATTGTTAGGATTTGCACCATCACGAGCTGCATCCAAGCAGGGAGGGGCACTGTTTGCAGCTCCACCAGCTCAATTCAAATAAACAATATTATATAATTTATATTTATTTATTACTAGAAATACATGACTTTTGTGTAGGTACTGTGCTCTATTTATTTACTAAACCACTTAATAAATATTAAATTCTAATAGTGGTTCATTTGTAAGTAATCTGTCAAATCCAAATCTACTCAAGTCAATTGTAGTAAATTGGCTGTCAACAATTAACTCTGTAATAGCTCTTCCCAGACCTGGAGCATGTATACAACCTGAAAAAGATGTGAGTATTAGGTATATATAAATTTCATATCCATTATGTATCCTTTTTACATTCGATATGTAAAAAGGATACATAATGCATAGGATTATTTTTCTGCAAAAAAAAATATGTCTGGTCCGGTCTGTCTAAATGAGGAAATTCGAATAGCGCGTAATGCTGCTGTCTTAAGGTTCGCGCACATTATGTTGGGCCGCAGCGGAGCGGGTCGCAGCGCAAAAATCCGCTTAAATCGCTCGTATGTATTTTATAGCACACTATACCGGGGCGCAACGGGCGCGCATATTCCGCCGCGGAATTCCGTTGGGTGCGATGCGCCCCGCCCCGCCCCGCTGCGCCCCGACACAGTGTGCTATAGCAAGCGGATTGGAGTGCAGGCGCGCACGTGTTCATTTTACGATATTAATACCCCCAAAACTTTTTTTTTTTATACTACTAGATGACAAACAAGATGACGGCCCACCCGATGGTAAGGGGCTACCGCCGCCTATAGACACCTGCAATAACAAGGGAAAATCACTTGACATTGCAGGCGCGTTGTCATCCTGGGACCTAAGCTGAAATGCCGTCCATGCCCAGTAATTACACTGGCTACCTTTCCCTTCAATCCGAAACACAGTGGACTGTTTCACGGCTGAAATAAGAAAGGCGGTGGTACCTACCCAGACGACCCTACATACGGGCCTACCACCTAGTAAAACTTATTCATGTCTGCTAAATTATCGGGAAAGAAATGATGGTATTCGCCGAATACATTTCGCTTGGAACAAATTGGATGTATCCATGTGCTAAGTAAACATTTTGCGGTGCGTTGCGGCCCGCTCCGCTCCGTGTGCGCGCGCGAACCTTTAATATCGCCACGAGTGGAAACACTAGTTATGGACGCCTTTACTGCGACTTGCGGATTTATACGTGAACTCCTTCTAATAGTCATAAGTCATAATCACTGATTTTATTTCAAATTCGCACGCGAGATTCAACGCACACACGTTGAACGTTTCCCGCGCAAAACGCATCCATACTTACGGTTACCATACCATATTCGAATAAAATAATATTACTATAAGTTGCCATGAATGTTAATAGATTATTTACCTATTACAACTATTACAAGCTCGCAGTTAGAGTTTATTTTAGTAAAAATACACAAAATTATACTAACAAGGTATTTGGTTACCGATTCTGCAACATGGGTTCCTTCAAAAGAGGCGTGAAACGGCATTTTATGGGCCGGCAAGGGGAAGGCGACTAGAACAGTGTGTTTCATATGGACTCTTCTTACCTTCTCACATCAGGTGGTGTCGGGTAATTTGCCGTGATTTGTTAAAAAAATGAAAGAACTACAAAATTACTAAATATTATACCTTGTTTTCCAAATCCAGCTGCAATGTATAAATTATTATGGTATGGATGTGGGCCTAATATACCTGTGTAATCATAGGTATTGCAGTCTTGTTTCTCTTTATTTAATTGAATAACCTGAAAAATTATTTGACTTTTATGTACACTGTCGTCATTGATAAACCGTCAACCACAGATAGGCCACATTGTGATCTATCAAAATTTGGTATTTGGTTATACGATTTCAAATTATGACCCTAGTTCAAGTTTCATGGTTCCCCCCATCTCCTTCTGTGGATGTCGTAACAACCGACTTAGGGATAATCTTGGCTTGATGACGGGCAGCAGCGTTGTTGGGTGCTGGCGAAACACTGCAATCACCAACACGCCTGCCAAGCGTGATGATTATGCCAAATCTCAAATCTCCTCATGGTAAACAGGACACAGTATCGCCCCCAATCCCCGGCGGCCCCGCTATTCCGGAATACGGTAGCGATCACGGTAACGGTGTGGCAGGGGGTGCTAAGAATCCCCGGCAGCGATTCTGACACTAACAATGACGACTGGACCTGGCAAAATTTAACACACGCACATTGAGGACTGACGAGAAAATAGTAGAACTGAAAGAAGAAATAGACCGGTTACACTGCGATATTATAGGATTATCTGAACGGGGGAAGGACACGATGATCCTCACATCCGGTAACTTGCTCTATCACCGGGAGGGCGACCATCTTTCCCAAGGTGGTGTTGGGTTTCTCATTCACAAGTCTCTTGTTAACAATATTGTGAGAATACTAAAGAATCAGAGTGTGTCGGTGAGAGTAGAATCACCAAACGGTATTCGCTGAAAGCCATACAGGTGTATGCGCCGACCTCGACACATCCTGATGATAAGGTAGAAAGTATGTATGAGGTGATATCTCGAGCCATACGTACTTCCAAAACTCAATTTACTGCTATGAACGACTTCAATGCAAGGCTGGGCAAACGAAGCGAGCAGGAGCTGATGGGGGCAATTCGGCTTCATGGAGTAGGGACTCACCATGATAAACTCTTTCTTCAAGAAGCCACCGCACAAGAAATGGACCTGGATGAGTCCCTGTGGTTCGACTAAAACCGAGATCGACTTTATCATGACCAATAAATGACAGATATTTAACGATGTCTCAGTGATCGTAAGGGTTAAAATCGGTAACGTCAGATTGGAAAGGTCTTTACTAATGAAGTCGACGCTCCAACCAACAACCCGATAGAAACTAAAACAGTGGGTTCTAAGTTCTGTAAGACCCAACACAGAAAAGGACCTCAATAACTATCCGACCACACCCTTTCCCTCGTGGAGAAACGGCGATAGTCTTCACACGATACTTCAATAAGGCAGCTCAATAGACATCTCGAAATCCATGCGACACAACATTCGCCGCTTTAAGGCTAACTGTATACTCATACTTTGCATTTCGAGAAGTTGGAATTTTAGTCAAAGTTAGAGGTTGAAAATTTTTAAATGTTTTAAAGTAGGTTTCTATTGAAAAGCTCTATATAGACCACACCGGAAATAAAATATATGAAGGAGGCCTTTGCCAAAAGGCACGACGAGCTAATGGGCATGATATAGATAATTGTATATGTATAAAGTAAATATAAATCTTCTGTAGCTTAGCATAAGAGGCTAAATAAATATATAAATAAAACTTTTGAAAATACCTTATAACTATTTTGATAGCACTATAATCCAAAGAAAACCTAAGTGTTTTTATTGGCACAAAAGGCATGAAAAAACCGAGGGTGGAATGTGAATAATAAGATATTTAATTTGATTTGAATATTAAAAAATACAAATATTTCAAAATATCTTGAAAACCATGACACTTTACAAAGGGCATTATTTGTTATTTGGTTAGATCATATTGTGGGCCATCCATATTTTACATATGAATTTCTGAATAGCCTGTATAGCACCAGACAGCTATCCAAAACATTTTAAACCTGTCAAGCCATAGATTCTAAACAAGATTGGTTTTTATTATCATTAGACTACTGGGCGTCTTACGCAGCATGACAAATTAAGCTATTAATTTGTTGGTAAGTTGGCTTAGGTACCTTAGTATTTTCACAATTTGTCATCCTATTGAGTATTGATGGTTTTACTACATTCAAATAATATTCTTCATCTGTGAAGTGTTTAGTTTCTTCATTATTAAATGGAACATGCCCACACAGTAGATTGTTTTCAAGTCCATTTCTTTGCAACCACAGGCCACTAGTATCTGTTATTAGAGGAGTATTCAAACCTGTTTCTTTAGCTTTTTCTTCAAGTGAGTACACATTATAGCTTCTGTAATTCAGAGAAGTAGTTAAAAAATATTGATATTCGGAATTAATAATTACTGCTACCGACTGTTTACTATGGATTTATACCTAGAAACCACACATAATAATTTCTAATCATTGAGTGGATGTCAGTGGGTGGGCTGGTAAGGGTTCAAGAAAAAACTATGTACCTATGTCTATTGTGTACCTACTGTCATCATGATCATCATATCAGCCGAGACACCCAATGCTGGGCATAGGGCTCCCCATGGATTTCCAAACTAACTAGTCCTGCGCTGCTCTCATTCATCGGCTTCCCGTGACCCTCACCAGATTGTCGGCGCACCTTGTGGGCCTACCAACACTGCATCTCAGGATACGCGGCCGTCACTCAAGGATCATTCAACCCAATAGCCATTAGTCCTCCTTGCAATTCGTCCTGCCCACTGTTACTTGAGAATGGCCATTTTATGGGCTATGTCAGCGATCTCATCATTTCTGATTCGATGGCGCAGAAAAATAATACCTATAATGATAATTATTTTAATAAGGTTATTCATAAATACCTTTCTTCAATGGGTAAGGGCACTGTAAGTAATCCATTACTAGTACCAATTTTAGCCATTTTCGCAATATCACCAGATTTCTCACCGGCTGCTAGGATGCAAGCAGCAAATTTAATCTCATGTTCCTCATTGTCTGGTGTTCTATATATGACTTTGTTAATTCTTTCAAAGCTGCCAGGTGCTACACCTTCCATGAGTACATCATGTTGTTTCTCAAGTTCAAAACCAGTTACTTCAGCATTTATATAGTCAGCACCAAGTTCTTGAGACCTTTCTACAATTCCTTTCAAAAATGTCCAAGCATTAAAAACACCTTCAGCTTCGATTCCTAAACATCCTACAATATTTAGAATATAATATGTGAAATACAAAATATACAATTGAGAAAAAAAAACAAACATTTAACTAGTTACTTTATTCTTACCTAATTTTATATCATGCGTTTTTAACCATGGATAACTATTATTGATGTCATTGGTAGTTAACAGTTCACTTTTGAGCCCATATTCTCCTTGTAATCTTACATTTTCTTCCAGGTTTTCCGCATATTTCTCACAAGCTAATACTAAATTTTTATATGGTTTATATTGTATATCAATATGGCTACCTAGGTGTTCTTTTATATTTCTAAAAAATTGAGCTCCATATTGAGACAGATGTACATTTTCAGGTAGTGAAAAATGTTGGATCAATGTTCCTAAAGATAAATTATTTTTAACTTCTTTATACTAAAAAATAAAAATATATTATTAAAACCATTCTAATGGGTTCAAGTGAAACAAAGGTAAGATTTGTCAACTTTCAACTCACCTATCTCACTACAGTGAGGCATAATATAATGAGTACATAAATACTAATACAAGACTTGCACCTAAGAAAGTGTAATTTTCAAACAAATTTAATGCCTCTACTACATTCTAATTTTAAAATATAGGTAGAACAGTCAAGATCATATTCAATCATTTTCCATAGCCCTGCCCCTCAATTCTGCTATTTATTTACCTAAACGGATCGACAGCGTTTCGGTATTGTTACTATTGTGCTATTGAAATAAATAGGCATTCCACTAACATTGCTTATAAAATCGGAACGCTAACGAAACACTCTCGGTTGGTTCAACTATTTGACAACTGAATCGTTGGTGACATAAACATTTAAAAGTTGTGAAATTCAGTATGTATATCGTGTCGTGTCTCGTAGTCTTTGTAAATAATATTTATTTAAAATAAAATTAGAGGGTCGATTCTGCTATTTATTTACCTAAACGAATCGGCAGCGACTCGGTATGCGGTTGGGTTATAAAATAGGTATTCCACTAACATTGTTTATAAAGCCGGAACGCTAACGAAACACTCTCGGATGGTTTAACTGTTGGTTGGTGACAGAAACTGTCAATAGTTAAAAAATTCTGTATATACGTATATAGTGTTTTTAGTAGTTATATTTGTTTAAAAAATAGTTAAAGTAGTTTTAAAGTAAATTAAATAGTAAGTAATTATATTACATATAACTAAATGTAAAAATGTTTTATTTTCCAAAAATATAGGAAAAAATCATACATTCATGATAATTATGATGACTCGTCCAAGGTTTTTTATCCAATTATACTTCATGCAATCCTTTAAGCACAGGAACTAAGTTATAGAGTAGTTTTTATTCTATTTTACGAAATAAAACGTTACACAATTACTGCCGTTGTAAAACCGTAACTTTTAACAATTCAACCAAAGCACTACTGATGCGTTTCGGCTGCCACAAATGTTAAATATTTAGCAGAATACGAAAAAATGATTGAACTGAACAGTTCGCGTTACGTGTTTGTTAGTAGAATACCAAACTGATGCGTTTCGGCTACGTTTCGATTGCGTTGAGTTAGCAGAATACAAAAACGTTAACATAACTTAAGTATTTCGGATTCGATTCGTTTCAGATCAAAATACAATAGTAGAATTGGGGGGCTGGTCTATCTGCCAGAGAAGGCAAAGTAAGGGATTACTTTGCCGTCACAGGTAGGAGCTGAGTAAAATATTTGGTCAGTTTTTTTGGGAATCAAGATTAAGTGTTCCCATGGTAAATTTATGGATAGTAAAGTGGACCGACATGAAATCAAATGCACAATACCCTACTTGGCAACCTTAGGTATGTCAATTTTTTTTAAAAAATAATACTGGATAAAATTGATGTCAGACAGAAGTCGTGGCCTATGTCTTAAGATCGATTAATATTGTTTAAAAAAAAAATTGTATAAATTTGGATGTACTAACCGTCATATCTTTTTCTATTACCACAACTGAAAGACCTTCACCAGTCCTCGACTTCAATGAGTAAGCAACTGATGAACCAATAAATCCTCCCCCAATTATTACAATGTCAACATTTTCTGGATAAATCATTTTTTTCTTAGCACCAAAAACGACAGGAATATCTTGCGAGATTACATCTAGTGTTTTTAAAAACGGATTCTTGTTTTTTGCATACATACGGATATTATAAGGAATTCTGTTAGTACACAGTACATTGTAGTTTCTTAATAAAAACATTTAAAATTACTTGTAACAACAACTTTTGGTAACACCTGTGTAACTTGTTATTATATTTTTTTTATTAAAATTACATAGCCTGGCTGTCTGTGTAAGTTGTCCACACCACAGATAAACTCAATGAGGAAGGATTACACAGATCAGATAATAGTATGTTGAATTGAGTGTTACCACAGAATAAATAAAACATGTTTGGGTGAATTCATAAAAATAAATATCGAAGGCTTATCTAAATGAATTATTTTTAGAAAATTGATAATCTAGTATTTCTTCGTCATAGATACTATCATATCCAAAAGAAAATATTTTTTCTATTATAATTAAACCCATTACCACGGAGTTAAATAATATTTAAGTTCGTATCTGCAGAGTGTGAACGCAGCTGAATGGAATGCAGCCAGTGGTGTAGCTCTTGGCAATTGGCACTTCTCTCTGTGATGTTTTTTTTTTAAATATAATTTATGAAGCTTTGGCTGCTAGGGCCATTAGCTTAAACAGTGACTTATTTCTTCATTTTATTGCATCGAAATGCCTATGTAACATATTTCAATGCTTCTTGGGAGTATTTGACACGAATTATATTATGACAGTCTATTTATGCGCTATTTGATGAGGTGGATAACCACAAAAAAGTTCTCATCGTATTTCACAAGATAATCACTTTTATTCTAATAATCTTTTAGTTGCACGTCAACACAAACACTTTGTATATATAAAAACACCGCTTTTATAACACAAAGTTCGCTCCGACACAATTTTTAATTATTGAAATAAAAATCTTGAACGACGCCATTAAAACGCGCCAAACACTCCTCTCTGTGATCTCTATAGACCACAGACTTACATTAGTTATTAAAAAAATATGGCTGCGGTCCGAAAACCGCCAAAAGTAACTATCAGCGATATTAGCGTGCTCAAATGCGTCCCGAAATACTGTAAGCTCGCTAACATTAGCCGGGGGTGGGGAACCACGTGACGTCATCGATGACATCATAGCACACTTACAGCGCTAAAGGCTTATTTACATTTCCATAAGTACAGTAACGAGTTTAGTAACCGGACAGTTAAGCAGTAAGTCCTAAGTAGTAAAGTATCGTTCAAACGTTGGCTTAGCGAGTAAAGTTATAAGTGTCAGTTCCGCGATTAAGATTACAGCTATGGTTCAGTTTTGTTAGTCAAACAAAAGTCGTTGCAACCTGTTAACTTATGAACGGTACTAAACTCGCCCGTCTAGACGCACGGCGACACGGCGAGTTTAGTTGGTGGAGTGAGGAAGACGCACAGGCTGGGTGCACTTGCACTTAACTTGTCGAATAAATAGAACATCATTCTATTCTTTGTACTTAATTGTTAAGTTACTACTTAACTAGCAAATTCTTGTCCAAAAAATGTTATGAACTTAACTCGCCAAGACCGCAAGTTAACTCGCTACTGGGCCTAATTCTGGCGGCACACTCTAAGTTTAAATTTAAGTACAGTATATCTCTTTCTAGCAATATGTAATAGGAAAAAGATGGCAAGAATTCGTTTAGAGCTGTCATCTCAATTTAGAGAGATTTCAAAGGAACCATAGACAATTTTAGACGGCATGTACGGAGGTGCCTCCTAAACACTGCATTTTAACACGTTCAATAAGGTCGAAAATTGCGATCCTTTTCGTATTCATATTGAGAGAAAGAGGTGGACTGAACTTAAATTTAATCTTAGCATGTGTTCGCCAGAATTAGGCCCACTGTACTAATGCAAGTGTAAATCAGCCATAATGCTCTCGAGGAAAATCACTGTGAGCGAACTGTCAAACTGTGGTTTGTTTATTTATTTTTAGGTTAATCATTGTAAGCAAAATTGTTGGTGTCCAGAAAAGAGAAGTTGTATTGTGATTATGTGATTATGAATTCACAAACACAAAAGTAAGTACTCAGATCACACTGTTTTAGACTCGAATACTCAAATACAATAGTATTTGATAATGAAAATTGACAATTGACGGGTTGACACGCTAAAACTCGGTCCGAAATCGTGAGTACGCTAAAAGCTCTGTGAGCACTTTTATCGCGCATTTTATTTCGAACCGGGCGATTATAATCGTTAGCGCTGTGAGCGCCGTAATCTGTTTCGGACCGCAGCCTATGTAAGTTCCTTGCTTTACATACTCTTTCTAATTCAAATCTGTGATCTGTGCCACAGACCACTTTAAAAAGTACTACTCTTTCTAATCTGTGCTTCAGTCAGTCATCTGTTCTGTTCTATAATTCATTCATTTGTTCTCTTTTTACATTTTTAGCTGTGAACTAAAATAAAAGAAGAGGAAGCAATTATTTTGTTGACTATTACTTCATTCATACCATAAGTACCTACATAACTAAATACAATTACAAAATCAAATCAACTAAGTTTTTTGTTACACATATCTTTAGAATAATATTTCATGGAGGCTATTTAACGTGGTTATAATTGTGTTTTTAAACATTGGATCATTATTTAAAAAAAAAATGGATTCTAAATATGCAGCGATTGAAGGAGAAAAACATTTGAACCTTAAAAGAAAACTATGCCATCTAAACATAGACAACAATAATTTAAAGAAAGTGAAATTAAATAGAGTAAAAGTTGCACCGCAAAGTAACGGAAATTTGGTCCAACATCAAAATGATCAAAATTTTAAAATGGGTGATATATCTGAATGTAGTGAAAATGAAAATTTACTGGAGGCGAGAAGAAGGTTACCTGTTTTTATGGTTCGGGCGAGGTTAGTTTGTTTATCTGTTTTATTGTTTAGAGGTAGTGAAATAGACATTCAACAATTAAAGCAGAAAAATTGTTTGATCTGATATCATGACTACCCATATTCCATCATTTTATAAATGGCCATGCTCCTACAAAACAAAAATGAATCCTACAACTTTGCATAAGAGAATTACCCTTACACTCTAAATGTCTAATTAAATGGAGCATTGCGCTTCAAAAACAAAGGTATTGAGCCAGCTTTGAGACAATAGAATATACAGCATGGATTTTTGGGATGGGGACTGTAAGGGTAGCTTATTTATTCAAGTTACTGCAAAACGTAACTTTACCATAACTTTTTAAGATATTCTGAACTGCAATCAATGATTTGGTAAATGTACAGTCAGCGAAAAATTACTGAAATAATTTAAATATTGTTGTAAATTAATTCTAGGAGAGCAAAAAAACACATCTGATGAATGGAAATTTTATTGAAGATGTAACTAAGGTAAATAAATATGTCAAAAAAGAAATTTTGAGTACAAAAACAATAATCAGGAGCAGTACAGCTAGTATTTTAAGGTGATACTTTGAAAAAGCTGCCTTTTTTGATATAATAATATAGGACGCTTAGAGATATTACAAATCTGGTAATAAGATATGCATTTCTTCATATCTTTATCTAGATTTGAGTAGAGCCATAAACACGATTACATGATTTTTCCTCGAAACATTTATTTTTTGAAAAGACCTCCTAAATATACGAAATTTAAATATTATTGTTAAATGAGAAAAGCTAGTCTATATAAAATTAGTTTAATTAGTTGACATCATGAATATTTAGATTTGTATACGAGCATTTTGCCGTATTCCTCCTAGTTTTTTTTTAATCGTATTATTTACATTTTTGTTGCTTACGTCGAAATTTTTGTGCGACCCGATAGCTTCTGGGCGCAGAGTATTCACGACTTTGACGTTATAAAAATTAAGTATAATAGCGTAGGAGTGCTCTCACAGACTCAGTGCTGCGACAGCTCCCACCGACGTCGGACCTATGTCAGTTTAGCGCGCACAGCTTCGATTATTCACCATATTACTTCGACTGGCTCTTTCCATACATTGCCGCTGACATCTCAGTCTTATAAAATGTCCTCAGTCATAAAGCAGTAATGTAAAATAACAGTCAGTTGGTAATTTTAGAAGCTGACGAACAAAGAGTGCAGCGGAGTAGCAATGGGCTGTTATTTTTTATTTTTCTAAGGGCTGAATTTCAATCCGCAGATAATTTTTATCTAGAGAATAATTTTGACATTTTGACAGATTTTCTATAGAATAACTGTCAACTTGTCAAAATTATTCTCTGGATAAATCTTATCTGGGCATTGTAAAATCAGCCCTAAGAAAGATTTTTAATTTTCTACGTATTTATTTTCTACTATTTAGATATTATGCATTCTAATTAAATACATAATTAGTAGAGATGAGTCAACGATTTTCAATCAAGTCGAGATGTCATAAAAACGATATATGATTTTGTATATATATACTCTTTATTGCACTTTAAAATTACAAATAACAATTACTTAAACAGTAAGTTAGCAAGGTTTTGAATACTTAATAATGACAATTGATTTAAATAAATACATATTACCACCACTTAGTTTAATATGATACCTAATTGAACTTTCTCTTCGGCTCCAAATTACACAAATATCTTCGGAAGCATTGCACAGACCACCCATGTCTTTTAGATCCACTAATTTATGGAACCATTGCTTCTTAGTTGCAAGAAAATTATTTCTCCAGTCATCGCAGTCCAAAGTCTTAAATAAATGGTATACGATAAATCCGGGGATGTAACCCACTATCTGTTTGGTCACCTCATAGTTAGGAGTGTCATTCAATGTCAAGAATAAGTGGTCGCAGTTATCGATATATTTATTTTCAGCGTTGTGTTTTTTGTTTTCAATGAACATCTTCGATACTGTGTCTTCGTTGATGTCATCATGACAGACGGCGCGAGATGTATTATTGATGACTTGAGAACCACTTAAAATTGGAAAACTTTCAAGTGGAACACAATTTCCACCTAAATTTTGAGCTTAGTTCCAAGTGCGATAATAGCTTTTTGTACGCGCTTTTGAACTGTCGGGTATTCCGGTTATTGTTATGTCCTCCAAGGCTTCGAATTTTACCAAAAAACAGCTCTAGGTGGTCCTGGCTAAATTTGTACATGGTTAAATAGGATAAACTTCCGGCGTCGACAAGTGTTATGTGCAAATGCTTAACGCTATTGATGCATGTAAGCAGTCCCGAAACACCCGTGTCAGCCTTGAATATGTGTAAAGGTACTTCTGTAATTCGTTCGAACTAAAACAGTTCGTTTCTGTCCATCAACCGTTATAGTTTTTTTATATGCCACCTTTGTTTTAAGCAAAAGCAAGGTCAATTTAGCTTCATCACAAACTTTTATTATTATTATTATTATTCATTTATTTCGAACCAATATACAGCTTGTTAGTAACACTTTAAAAACTTACAAAACCTAGTGTTAGTACTTACAATTTATAATTTATAACACATACGGCATTCTGCGCATTCAATTTTTAAGCCATGATCGCTGAAATTTCGCGAGCTTAGTATATCAAATATCAGAAGAGAGAGAAAGAGGCGAACACGGCTTTGCCCTCGTTAAGACGGGGGACAACTCCGCTGCGCAGTTTATCAGTACAATAACTGCAATCGGATGTTCCCAAAGAAGCCGATATCCATCCGGGCGAGTCGACAGCAGATGTCCAACAATGAGGGCGCATGACCGACAATGTCTGGAATTTTGGTGGGCTGATTTACCAGTTGAGTCAGGTCTTGCGTGAGACAAAAGTGTGGGCAGGTCAATTTCAGAGGGACTTAACCACGACTCGTGGTGAGTATTGAAGTCCCCTAAAACATCAATTCCGCTGTTGGAAACTGCTCCAGCTAAATTTTGAAAATAATTACTTTTTTAATATTGTTTATCAATTTCATGAAGTGAAAGATACTGAACACCGAATAATGTAATTAACTAATTTCTAAGCCAGCTTTCTAAGATATCTTCCACAATTCATTATTTTAATGTTCTTTGAGCACAATGAAGCTACTCAAAATAAAAAAAAAACATCAAACCATCAAATAAAAATCACAATAATTTTCCAAATAATTTTACTGCTTACGTTGAGTCAATAATTGATTTCTCAAATTTTATACAGGGTGGTGGTGGTGTCAATACGACAATAAATTAAAAATAGGGCTATATTAGTCCATAGAAATGGTTTGCCACTTTCAAAAACATCGATTTGTTTGATAATTTTATGATATTTCTATGAAATAATGCAGCGAAAGATATATTATGTCATACAAATGTCATAAAATTATCAAATGAAGAAAATCTTTTTGAATGTGGCAAACCATTTCTATGGAGTAATATAGCCCATTTGAAATAAAAACCAATTTACCGAATTTAACTCCCGTTTAATTAGATATTACATTAGGATCATACACCCGACGTTTCGATTACTTTACAGCGATCGTGGTCACGGGAAGACTGAAGATGTCAGTTGTCTTTGATAAGTTTTAAGTTAACTACCGTCACTTTGTGTTATACAGGTTGGTCATAGAAATAGTTTGCCACTTTCAAAAACATCTTATTCATTTGATAATTTCATGACATTTGTATGAAATAGTACAGTCGACAGCACATCAAGTGTAACAGTTGCACTACGAAAGCCGCCTCTATTACGAACGCAGTAAGGGCGGTCTCAAGGTCAAACTGTTACGCATGATGTGCTGTCGAATGCACAACTTTGGCAGCATAGTTTCAAACAAATGTTTTGAAATTATCAAATGAATACGATATTTTTGAAAGTGGCAAACCATTTCTATGGACTAATATAGCCCATGTTTAAATTTATTGTCGCATTGACGGCACCACCCTGTATTTTGAGCGGTCCAAATTGTGCATACGCAGCTCACGGTGTCAGTTTCTTATCAAAGACAACTGACATCTTCAGTCTTCTCGTGACCACGATCGCTGTAAAGTAATCGAAACGTCGGGTGTATAATAATAATGTAACATCTAATTAAGCGCGAGCTAAATCCGGTAAATTGGTTTTATTTCAAATGTGTAGTGCTCTCGAAAATGTAAGACAATACAATATAGCCCATGTTTCAATTTATTGTCGCATTAACAGCTTCATCCCGTATAGTAAAATCACATTTATACAGAATATAGAATTGTTTAATTTTCCCTATTTTTGTACTTTCATTTTAATCTTTTTTATTTATTATGAAAAATATAAAAAAGTTAGTCGGATACAATGTGCTAACTCTCTTGTATAGTCAACAGCACATCAATCCCTTATTTGGTTTTGTAATATAGGGGGCTTTCGAAGTGCAACTGTTATACTTAGTGTGCTGTCATCTATACGTGTAAAATACCTAACCCCATATGGTAATAATGGATAGTTATTCTCTAATCGTAAAGCAACAATTTTCGTGAACAGAGCAGCAGATATATTTTTCGATTTCAGAATTATTCCTTTAGTTTTAGATATTAGTAGAAATATATTGGTCATTCTAACAAGTTATCGTTCGGTCGCCGACGAAAACTCCCTCGTTCGTTACAATGCTCAATATCCTGCTTGAGAATATTATATGAAATTCGGATCCCAAATAGAAAATATAATAATGAGTTAACCTACTTAGTCATTTTCGCGACCTCACTTGTTTCAATATCTTGAAAATCTTAAATATGTATTCTGTATCACCTTTCGACATATTTCAATAGACATTTCAGTGAGGCCGCGTCGGTGACTGAAATAGACGTAGTAAACAAGAATTCCTAATATCTTACAACTCATATTAACGAGTATATTAGCCCCCATCCGGCCCATACCCTTCTTTCTGAATTATTGAAAAAATTTATTTAAAATAAACTTCCTCTTCCAATGTTCACAGGCTGATTAAAGATGCTGTGTAAAACAAGTATTGTGAACATTTAAAATACTGACGACAACAAGTTAATTAGTAATGTTCTGCAAATGAATTTTAGTTTAAAATAATAAAAAATAATTAGTGCCAAATATTGCTATTGAGACTCCATGCATCCCGTTATAAAAATACAGTCGACAAGCCGGAACGCGCCCCTCCGCGCGCAGCAGTGTACAAGTTAAGCTCCGCCCTCTGCGCTTTGATTTATTTTCAGAGTATCGCCATAACAAATATAATTAAATTTTTCATGCCTATCAATCCTATTTCCTGTGAGGATCAACAGACTATAGGACCATTTAAGGTATGAAACGCAGACACGACAGAAACCGCTACTAGAAATGACAGAAATCACCAAAAACTGTTCCCATACGTTTCGTATGGCAAATCAATTCAAATTATTCTTTATTGCCAAACAATCCTATAAAAAATAGGAGCATTTGGCAATAAAGAATATTTCAATCAAAAGGCCAACTAAAATTTGAATACAGAAACTATGGTAAGTCTCAACACTGGCTTCCCATGTAGGCCAAATGTTCTACAACATTAGAACTAAAAAAAAATTGAATCATTTGAACATGTATTTTCAAACACAAAAGCAAAAATAGGAGACCTATGAAATAGCTTGCTAGAAGAATATTTCGAGTTTTTGGTGATTTTTGATGTTTATTGTACTCAAACAGTCTTACAAGGTCCCTTGGAGTCTTTTGATCCCCACATGAAATAGTATCGATAGGCATAAACTTTTTTTTGGTATTTTAACATTTTTTTTGCTGACATTTTTCTAATAACTAAATGCAGTTTAGGATATCTTAAAAGGTTATGAATGGTCTCCTAGAAC
The DNA here is from genome assembly GCA_947347705.1 of Nymphula nitidulata. Classification (NCBI taxonomy): domain Eukaryota; kingdom Metazoa; phylum Arthropoda; class Insecta; order Lepidoptera; family Crambidae; genus Nymphula; species Nymphula nitidulata. The sequence goes on along the minus strand of OX374618.1, from coordinate 16,856,205 downwards.
CATTTTCTCATTACTATGATGGTTAACGTTCCTGGACCTTACCATCCCATCTTAAAAATCTACCTGTATATTGTCTGGTTTGCGAATACTTCACATTGATTTGATTAAACAGTTCACATATTTTTCCAGATTGTTGGAAGAAATAAAGAATAATGAAACAATGATATTAATAGGAGAAACAGGAAGTGGAAAGACTACTCAGATACCTCAAATAATTCATGAAGCTCGACTGGAAGGGTCAGGCACTATTGCTGTGACACAGCCGCGGAGAGTAGCCACCATCACTATAGCTATGCGGGTTGCTGCTGAGATGAATACAGCTATAGGGAGTTATGTTGGGTATAATATGTTCAATTTAATTTATCTTTAAATACTTCAGGTTGCATGGAAGAGATCGCTTTTAGTGATAAGGCTGCCCATTGTGCAAGCATATTTTATTCATTCTTTCTGTTTGTTTATTTGTGTGATGTGTGTTGTGCAATAAAGTGTTAAATAAATAAAAATGAGCCAGGGCAGGGCAATGGCGGAGAATAATCATGAATGAAAGGTTACTATTCAAATTTGATCAATATGATAAATGTTTATGTGTACACAATAAAAAACTATTAATAAAAGGTTGACCATCCATAATCCATAATAATATTATAAATGCGAAAGTATGTCTGTCTGCCTGTTTTGATGAAATTTGGTATAGAAATAGTTTGGGTCCCGGGAAAAGACTTAGAATAGAATCATCCTTTAAGACGGTCAGAATGGGAGTGGTGGTTTGTATGGGGCATCAATAAAAAAGGTCCATAAGACTTTATCATTTAACTTTATGCTAGCAATAAAGAGTTTTTTTGACCAGATTAGTTCTTATAAGTTTGTATGGGGAAGAACAAAAATAATATCTTTATAAATAATTTCTTAACTAAGGATTAAAACTCAATATTATTTAACTTTTCCTATTACTTCAATAGTAATCAGGTTGATGTAAAGGTAAATTGGATACAAAATAAGGTTAAAAATTAATAACTCCATATGAATGAAGTTGCGGGCAAAAGCTAGTCAACTATATGTACAGATGTAATTCTTTTAAGTTTAAGAATAGTTACATTTATAGTTTAATTTATATTTTAACATTTACTAATTGATTAGTATATGTGTATTATTTATCAAAATAACCATATATACCTAATAAGAAAATTAATTCCTGTTGCAGGCTCGCAGGTCTGATGGTAGAGATTTCATTAGAAATAAGCAATGCCTTTGAACTCTGAATGTGTTTTATGTAGTATTGTCTTCCATTTTCGCGAGCACTACACATTTGAAATAAAACCAATTATCCGGACTTAACTTGCGTTTAATTAGTTGTTACATTAATAAGATGAGATGGGATAAGATAAGATTTTTATTTGTAAAACAGGAGTATACATCGTTTTAACACAATGTTGATGTTACATTCAAATTTAGCCTTCGTCCTACGTGTTTTTCATTCATTATTAGCATAATGGCATACAAAATTAGCATTGTTTTTTTTACAAATAGTATTAAAATTAAATTGTGCCTATAAACATAAACCTCCAATTATTTTTAATGTCAAAGTTCAATTTATTATTATGTCAGAAAGTCATGGTCATTTAATTATTAACTAATTATCATCTTATACTTACATAAAAACTCATTAAGCTCAATCATATCAACATTTAATTTTATTCATTAGGAACCATATCCGAAACCGATATAAAAGTTTTGGATTCGGTAATCCGAAACTTTTAAATCGGTTTCGGATACAGCAACGGATTTTTTATTATTTCGGATATCTGATAATTTCGGGTACAGTTACGGAGCTCCATGAGATCCCTGATTAAAAGCTTGTGTTATGGATACTAGCTAAGGGAGAAATATTGATAATAATGTGTTCCCTCCTATGGGTTACTTCAAAAGAGGCGTGAAAAAGCACCTTTCGGGCCGGCAAGGTGGAGGCGGCTAGAGCAGTGTCTGAACTGCACTAGTTGTCTTCGCATATGGACTCTTCTTACCGCTTCACATCAGGTGGTGTTGAGTCATTTGTCTTGCTTTGTATATAAAAAAAAATATATAAACAGAAATGTATACTAAATAAACATATAAACATGCCCGACTCGTGAACAAACATCATACAAACATTTGCTCCTACCGGGATTTGAACCCCTGACCTTTAGACCCCTGCTGTCCGAGAAGCCTGTATATCAAATGAAGAAGAAGCCTGTATATTCTGACCCCTAGGCCAGACGATTGTCGAATAATACCTATTCATATGCGTCAATAATGGTTCTCTAATGTCTCACACACAATTCATTTGCAAATTACCATTTCACAAGCAACATTTGTCAATGTTTCATTACGCAAACTAATGCTTTAACAAAGATATCAAAACGCAAACATCTTTCTTTTTTCTTTTTTATTCTAATTTGGCTCGCACGGTTTGTGCATCTGCCACAACAAGGGTTATAAAGGTAGGGAAACGGGTAGGAAATATGAAAGACACGCATATGACAAGCAGGCATTTCAAAAATGCATTATTAATTAAATTTTTAAAAGACATACTAATATGTAAAAAAGTTACAAAAACCAAAAATAATATTTCGCAAATAATTTGTTTGACTAAATTTCAATTACAAACTTTTTGTTTACTAAAATTTCACTTTGCTATTTTACAAATTAAATATTATTAATTTATAAATTACCATTAAAATATAGTTCTCTAATTGTGTCTCATAATTTTATTATACATAATCTAATGTTTCATAATGTTTTGTAACATAATCATCATGTGTCCGAATGATAAGTGGCCCTAACTTAATGTCTCATAATATCACTTGCCCGAAAACCGAAATCCCTAAATATGATTTGGCCTAATTTTAAATATTACAAACTATAATATTTAAAAGACATAAAAGGCTTTTCTATAATATTTGTAAGTCCTAACGTAATATCTCATAATATAACGTGCCCTAAAATCGAAATATTTCTATCCATGATATTTGAAGTACAGTCGACAGCACATCAAGCGTAACAGTTTGACCTTGAGACCGCCCTTACTGCGTTTGTAATAGAGGCGGCTTTCGTAGTGCAACTGTTACACTTGACGTGCTGTCGTGTGTACATAAATATAAAATATAAATAAATTTCATACAATCACACCAATTATCTAGCCCAAGTAAGTATCATAAGAACTTGTGTAATGGATACTAGATAAACATGCATGCAGCATGCAAGCAAGTATGCAGCACTCAGGCAAGCATGCAGCATGCAGGCAAGCATGAAGTATGCTGGGAAAAAAAATAAAGCAAGCATGCAGCATGCAAGCAAGCATGCAGCATGCAAGCAAGCCTAAAGCATGCAAGCAAGCAGCATGCAACCAAGCAGCATGCATGGCAGAAGCCATGAAGAACACGGAACACGGAAGTCACGGCTCCGACGCTACGGGGCTTCGGCGGTCCCACGCGACCTTATCGTCGCAGATGGTTTTCGCCCACCGTGGTCGTCAAAACCACCTGCTCCTCAGCTCGCGGGCCGCCTCGCCCCTCCGTGCCCTCGCGGTCTTAAATTACACTCTAGTTCTTCCATTATCTAGCTAGAGCGATAGAGTTAAGAAATCGACACATTACATCACTGGGCCTAATTCTGGGAACAAGCTTTTTTTTTTATTATTTTTGGAGTTTACTCCTTAAGAATCGATTTGCATATATAGGGGCCCGGTATGAGAAAAATGTGAGGAGTAAAATCTATCGATGAATGACCTCGTTACGTTTTTGGTGCGTTTTTGGTGCGAAACTTTCTAATTTGGTTGAAAGTGGGCGGGGCTTAAATCGGACTCCGCGCCATGATTTAGTTTGTCATTGACTGTGTCACGGTGATGTACTCGTAAAAAAACAATAAAATTTCAGTAAATATGTCCAAAAGTCCAAAAAAAGTTGCTTTGTTTTCGTATTCGAAACCAGAGCGCTCAAACCAATACGCCACCTAGCTCCTCCTTATCCTGATGTCCTTAATACAAATAAATAATATCATGACAGATATTTAGATTTTTTTTATTTAAATGAATGAAGCGAACCCATTTCATTTCTGATTTCTGATCTCAACTCTAAAATTGAATAAGTTTACCGATTTACAACGTTATATAATTATTAAAGTCGTTAAAAAAATTGCATGGTTACATCCTGCATATATGACCCGTCCGTCGCGTGTAAATCAGAAGACCGAGAGGGCGCTATACAATTTCGATATTAGCCGATTTTATCCAACGTGCTCTTCTAGCCGCCGAGGGTACCCATTTTGCGACGAGTTTTGTATGAAGTTACGCTTCTAGGCTCTCTACGTTCGCCGGTTATTGGGTTTGTTTATTTCTATCAGTGTCGACATACTTATATTGCTGTTTTTATTATAAATATCAATAATTAACATTGTTATTGTGAAGTTTTAATCTTTATCATTGTGTTCCGCTAAAGTAAACTGAAAGTATTTTCAAATAACTATGGCAGAAAGAGTAGATGATATTGCCGGAACATCTAAATGTATATGAAATGAATAAATATATATTTATATATGTATATTATTTTCATTAATTTGTTAATTTACCCTTTCATACAGTATCAATCTTTTTAAGTTAAATAAACGCTTTTTGCGTCTGGTTAGACTATCGAACTTAAGGAGTAAACTCCAGTCGTGCGTCGGAGCTGACACACACAAATTTTTTTTTCTCACACCTATTACCTAGCCCAAAGTAAGCATCATTAAGAGCTTGTTTTATGGATACTAGATAACGGAGAAATAATGATAATAATATGTATATAAATATTAGAAATATACTAAATAAACATATAAACATCCATGACTCGTAAACAAATGCCCGTACTCATCATACAAACATTTGTTCCTACCGGGATTCGAACCCGGACCTCTTGACCGAGTAGCCTGGGGTACAGACCACTTGGCCAGCCGGTCGTCCTTTTTGCTTTAATTCTTTTAAATACAGTATATCTCTTTCTCGCAATAAGTAATAAGAAAAAGATGACAACAATCTGTTTAGAGCTGTCACTTAAATTTAGATAGATTTCAAAGAAACCATAGACAATTTTAGACGGCAAGTACGGAGGTGCCTCCTAAACACTGCATTTTATCACGTTCAATAAGGTCGAAAATTGAACGCACGTTTCTAAATGTCAAATTATATGACAGCCATCCTTTTTAACCCTCGACGAAAAAAGAGGGGTGTTATAAGTTTGACGTGTCTGTCTGTGTATCTGTGTGTCTGTCTGTGGCATCGTAGCGCCTAAACGAATGGATCGATTTTGATTCGGTTTTTTTTGTTTGAAAGCTGATGTGTCTACGATGGTTCTTAGCTATAATTTATAAAGATCAGTTCAGGCGTTTGATGACTATCAGCTCATTTACTACATGATTATAGGGTTTTACTAAGTTTTACAGATCCGATTGATTTGAAATTTGGGTGTACTGTCACTTCGGTGACATTCCCATGACATACTTTCCTTGAGCTGATCCTATACCATCAAAAAGTCTGCGAAATGCTTAATTCTTCAGAAACTTACAGCAGATATAGCGTGTTTGGGCTCTTATAAATAGTCTTAGTGAGATGGTGTTAGATAGATGATTAATGACGCCGGGTGTTACTTAAAATTTTTATTTTTGTATTTTATTCATCGTATTCCTTTTGATAGAAAGAAATGCACTGAACTTAAATTAAGACAGCATGTGTTCTACCTACTATCTACCTACAAAACTGATAAATATAGGTATATCTCTCTCTAACGCATTAGAATTGCCGAAAGATAATCAGGCATAAGTATATTTTGTCTCCCCTTACTATTTTAGCCAGGAGTCTATGCTTCAATTATAGTTCTTAGTTTGGTACAGTGTCAGACTTTGTGCGATTACGTCGAAATGTTATATTATCTAAGAAATTCATCTCATACCGATTATGCCTCTATAAGAAACAATAATTAGTTGATACAAAAGGTCGTGGACTCTGGGGATTGAAGACGGGTTTCCTAAGCTAACGCAGCTTTAAAAGAGACTGTTATACTGACAGGATGAACACTAACAGGATTGTTGTAATTATTCATCTTATGAAAAGTATGTTTTTAGAAAAGTTCATCATCGCGACAAAATTTGTATCCAGCACAAAAAACATATTAAAAAGTTTTCAAAATAAATTAAATTAATGTCGTCAACTTGTTTTTTATAAGGTAGGTACTTCACGGGCACTTGTAGGAACTTGTTGCAAATATTTAGCAAATGGGAATAACAAATAATAATATAACATCTAATTAAACGCGAGTTACCTAAATCCGGTAAATTGGTTTTATTTCAAATGTGTTTTATGTATTATTTTTTGAATCTTTAGTGTATACATAAATAAATATATGAATTATGATTCAAATCTTAAAAGCTTTAATAACCGAAAAACCAATCAAAATCGGTCTATTCCTTAAGAAACTGAAGGTGAACTACGTTGCCTGCCACGACAGACACACAGGGAGACGTCAAACTTATAACACCCCCTTTTCGCGTCGGCGCAAATTGTATGAAAACGGCAGCAGCGCTTCTGTTGTGAATCAATGGAAACCACTTTTTATATATGGATTTGAGGGGTCAGCACGATATTTTTTCTGTACCATTTTTGTTTACGCTGAACCCTAAGTACGGCTACGTTCAGCCTAAAGATGTCCACTGCTGGACAATGGCCTCCCCTAAAGATTTCCACGACGATCGGTCATGCGCTGCCGCTGCACGCATCCAGCGTCTACTTACGTTTGCGCGTCATTAATTCAGTAACATTCAATTATAAAATTTAATTGATTTTCATAATAATAGTACGTCAACAACTCCCGGCGTGCGCAAGCAAGTAAAGGATCGCTTGTCTACTTAAACTAACTTGTAACTGAATTGACAATATACAGAGAAACATATGGCGATATTCTTTCCTTGACTCCTAAATGTCGTTTTTTTATGCCGCCTTCATTATCAATCATACATAATACAGTGATTATTGTGAGCCTCATGCAGACAAGTAGGCATGTTAAAATTAAAGAGAACACTTCAAAATAGACTATGCCTGCCTAACCTAGTTCTCTACTCCTCGGTTTTCATTTTCTCACTCTTAGGACAGATTAAAAATGACAAAGCATGTTTGTCATTTTCATCTGACATACATACACTTATTTAGTTTTTTTTTACATAAATTATGGCATCAGTGCTTTAACTGAAAAAACTATGTGCTTTTAAGTAAAACACCCATAAAATATTAATGAAGTAGAATTATTTAACATTATGTTACTTGCATATTTTTATATTCTAATTTTGCTAAGTTAAGTAAGTAAATTACTACCTCAATTCCTTTTTATAAAAATAAACTATTGTATCTTTTTAAGGTACTCTGTAAGGTTTGAAGATGTTACTAGTCCTAGGACAAAGGTTAAATATTTGACAGATGGTATGCTGCTAAGAGAAGCTATAGTGGACCCGTTACTCAAAAAATATTCTATAGTGATACTAGATGAAGCACATGAAAGAACTGTCAATACAGACATTTTATTTGGCATTGTGAAATTAGCACAGAAAGAAAGAATTCAGCAAAAATTGAATCCTCTAAAGGTGAGTTATTTAATTATATTAAAGAATTATACGGATTTAAAAGTCAATGTCGTCAATTATGTTGGTATCGGTACACACACAGTTACGAGCAATAGTATGTACCCAGTTTTTACATTTCAGCATCCTTATTACCTTGCGGGGTGCGATTTTCTCGTGCGTGCTTGTTGGTGGTAGGGCTTTTATAAGTCCGCCTGGCTAGCTACCACCATCTTACCTAAGTCTGCCGCCATAACAATGATGCTAATAGTAAGAGCTACCCCGTTAAGAAAAAAAAAGTTCACTGGCTTCCAAAATAACGGGGTATCTTTGATTCACATATTATGTTTTTTTTTTTTCAATCTACTTTAGAAAGTTAGTCACAACTTGTTATTCCAAAGGAGATAACAAGTTAGAGCGCCTTCACATTAGCGTTTGTCCAGCGTAGGCGTTCGATGAACGTATGCGCAACGCAGACGCCGCGACAACGTAACGCTCGCGACGTCTCTGCTAGGGCACGTGAGTACGCTGCGCAAGCGTCGCAGGTACGCGACGCATGCGCCGCGTTACGTTACATAAACGAAATTGTATGACGTCTGCGCCGCGTTAGCGCAGCGTTGAATTAACTGAAGATGAAACACTGCGAAAACGCGACGCGTGCGTTTCGTTGCCGCGGTGTCTGCGCTGCGCATACGTTTATCGAACGTCTACGCTGGACAAACGCTAGTGTGGAGGCGCTCTTAGGCAGGACTTTTTATGACCGCTTATCATCAAGCGGACTATATGCTTGTTCGCCACGACTTGGTCGCCTGATGATTAGCGGTTGCAGTAAAACCCCTCCAAAAACAGAATATAAATAATAATGCAATATTTTACAGGTAATCATAATGTCGGCTACTATGGATGTAGATACTTTTCAAAAATATTTTAACAACTGTCCAGTTGTCTACTTAGAGGGTAGATCTTACCCGGTCACAATATATCATTCTAAAATGAAACAAGATGATTATCAGTACGCAGCGTTATGCACTATATTCCAACTTCACAGTTCATTACCACCTGAGTAAGTTTTAATTTTAAATTTTGATTACCTATTATGATGATTTTACAAACTATTCTCTTTTCTACTATATTTGAGACAAATTCGAGAATAAAACAAACCAAATATCATTTTGTATGGGTTTGTCCCTTTCACTCGGTACCTTTCTTGCTAATCAATCAGTCATACAAAAATGACAGTGCATTGTTTACATTTATTCTTTCTCTAATTACCCAAATTCAGCCATCAAGTATAGGCAATAATACTTTAAACTGTAGACTTGTACCAGAACGGCCTTACCTGTAACCAAGATGATGTTAGAAGTTTGACGTGTCTGTCTGTGTATCTGTCTTTCTATCTGTGGCACCGTAGCTACTGATCGAATTAACCGATTTTGATTCGGTTTTTTCTATTGAAAGCTGACGTGATTAGTATGGTTCTTGACTATAATTTATGAAGATAAGTTCATTTGATGAATATAAGCTCAATTACTTTGTGGCAAAAGGGTTTTACTAAATTTCACAGATTGATTGATTTGAATTTGGTTTACTGTTACTTTTATATTGTTTCCAAGACATGCTAACCTTGAGCTGATCCTGTACCATTAATTCTTAAGAAACTTACAGCAGATATAGCGTGCTTGGGCTAAAAAGAATAGTGTCAATGAGATGATGTGAGATAGATGATTAATGATGCCGGGGGTTTCTGAATATTTTAAATTTTAACTCTAATTTCGAATCCAACATGTCGTCCGAACGAACGTGACAAAACATTATCACAACACGTAGAAACACTGTGTCTACAAGTACAAGTACCCAGTTTTATTCATAGCCAATAGTTTAGGTTGTGGTTGAGATTAGTTGACACTTAAGGATTTTTTTTCAGTCATGACTTCCTGGTGTTTTTAACTGGCCAAGAAGAAATTGAATCAGTCATGTACAATATCAAGCAAATTTCAAAAGTAAGTAGTGACAGGTTTATAGTCGAATGTATGAGATATTATCAATGATTCTCAAATCAATCGTAATTGTTTGCATGCAAATGTAAGCGAATGGCTATAGGTAAATTTAAATTTACAGCAGAATAAAAAAAACATGGAAATAGCAGCTTCTTCTTTGGAATTAACATCGTCAAAAAATAATTCTTTACTTACCTACAAATATAAGTAAAATAAATAAAAAAATAACGAAGTAAAGTACTACGAACCCAAATAAATATAAAGGAAATAAAAACAACCTTAAAATAAAAAAATAAAGATAAATCATAACCAAATTTTAACAATTATACTACCAATTAGATATATTACTATATATCTATGGTTTTTATTTTAGTGAAAAACTAGTCGAATTAATTTATCTGTATTAATTAGCAATCTAATTGCCTATGCCCTATAATATAATTCGTTTCTTAAGATTTGGAATTATTTAGATTAGAGAATTGCATTTATTATCTACGCACGGTATCTTTTTTTTTTTTTTTTTTTTTTATACAAAGCACGACAAATGACTTAACACCACCTGATGTGAAGCGGTAAGAAAAGTCCATATGCGAAGACAGCTAGTGCATCTTTTGGTTATGTAGGTATGTCTAAAATTCATGAAGTGCCTGTTTGTTTTTATTTACTTTTACTATTTCCTTACCTCGTTTTGATTTTAGAGGCAATGTTTAGTAAAGAGATTTGTTAACTATGACACCCTATCCATCGGTATAATAATGTACGATGTTTATTTTTTACATTTGGCGGGTTCGATTCCCGGCTCAATTGAGTGACTTTTAATAAATCGTTATTGTTTTTTCTCTAAATAAAGGAATGGTAGAAGTTATATTTGCTAACCATAACATTTATGATACTTTCCTTGCGGAGGTATTGATTTGACCTCAGCCGTATACTAAAAAAGAGTTATTCGTTATTTTATTAATTTAAATTGTAGAATCTTACTAATTAAATACCCAGTCTTGAAAAAAATAACACAAATTAATTATTTTCTGGGAGATGCCTTCTACTACGGAGGCGTCTGACCATTAGAGTCATTTCTGGCTCCGTTTAAGTTGCTTCAAATTTCAAATTGTTGGCGCGGACGCTACTTCTATACTTAAGTATCGTTATTATTGTAAGTACTCAAATGACATTTCTTGTTTTTAGTTATCTGTCAGCTCGAATATTTCAGGAAGCTCCAGGACCTAGAATTAGAGTGTGCCCACTGTATGCCGGTCTACCGGCAGCAAAACAGTTACAAGTTTGGCAAGACACCCCGTCTGATACGCGCAAGATAATATTAGCAACCAATATAGCGGAGGCCTCAGTCACTATTCCGAGGATTAAATGCGTCATCGATTCGGGCGTAGTAAAAGAGAGGTAATTAATTACGGATTTGTAATATTTTATTTTTTCGGAGCTCCACAATTCCAAAGAAAACAACGCGGGTTTGTCATGACTTTTCGTGTCTGTGCCAAAAAGCATTAACTCTTCCGTTGCCGCTGGCGCATGGCGGGCTAGTAAGAGACAAAAGGTGGAATAGAACGCTACATTACACTAAGATATGCTATTATAATTAGTGCATGGTTATCTCAACGATATTTTATTTTGCTGAATATAAAAAGGTATTTAAAGTAAACTGTTCGTACTGTAGCGTTTGCAGTGCTCCGAGTGAGGGGTATGATTTTACTGAATAGGCTTGTTTGTTTTAAACTGCAAAAATCATAGAATCTCTTGTTTCGAAATATCTAACACCGATATGCAGAGAAGTTTCCTCGAGACCGCCTCCACTCGACCTTAGTCGAAGTTACCTCAAGGAAATCTTAAAAACATCCTTGAAATTGGTATGTTCAGTTATGGCTTTACCCTCCAGTGAGGAAACTCTAGTAAAGTCGAGTTGAGGTTGAGTGAAGAAATGACGTCATGAAAAATCTCACTGCTATGAGAAGCTGCAACAGAGGCGGTATTGGAAGACCTCGGTTATTGGCACTCTGTGTTAAATTCAAAAGTGGCAAAAGGAACATTTATTATTGTATCTTTTCTAAATTGAAATCTTCTTCAGAATTCCACATCATCAAAATATTCCAGCGGATTTGCTGCATCCCGTAAATACCGCTTTATAGGACGATATTGGTACAAGTCTTCATAAAGGTAGTCAATAAAATCATGGAAATCATTCATTATGCTAATAAAACTTGAAATAACCTCAGAAATAACGTGAAAAGCACTGTTAACAAGCTTTAAGGAGACCTCAAGGTAGATCGCGACGTACCTTGAGTTTGACAGTTCATTACTCGACTCAACTGAGGAATTTGCTCAAGTCGAGGATAGTTTTTTCAGTTCTGCATACCGATTTTATCCTTGAGGTTTAGTTCGAGTCACAGTCGAGTGGAGGAAATCTCGAGAAGCCGACTATGCATATGTGTGTTAGACTTTATTATATGTATTTATCTTTTTAACTCCCGACGAAAAAGAGGGGTGTTATAAGTTTGACGTGTCTGTCTGTGTATCTGTGTATTTGTGTATCTGTGTGTCTGTCTGTGGCATTCTAGCGCCTAAGCGAATAGACCGATTTAGATTCGTTTTTTTTGTTTGAAAGCTGGTGTGACTACGATGGTTCTTAGCTATAATTAATGGATCAGTTCAGGCGTTGGAGGACTATCAGTTCATTTTCTATATGATAATAGGGTTTTTCTTCAGAAACTTACAGCAGATATAGCGTGTTTGGGTTCTTATGAATAGTCTCAATGAGATGGTGTTAGATAGATGATTAATGACGCCGGGGGTTACTTAAAATTTTTAATTTTGTATTTCCAAGATAGATTATTAAGATAGCTTACAGCTTTCTATTCCAAACACAAAAGCAAATTAACAACAGTAAGCCATTAACTAGCTGCCATATACCGAGTGTTACAGAATTTCGACATAAAATTTGGAAATCTGGTTTTGCGGGGGATCGATGTAGTAGTATCTGCGCGGGTTATGTGTACTTTTTTGTTTTTGTGTGGTATAACAGCGTTGTAGTGTTTTGTACGATATGCAATAAGTAGTAGGTACCTACGTAGGGTCCAATATTTATAAACGTATTACTATCATTATTTATCCGTTCTATTATGCATAGCACAAGCTCTTAATGATGTTTACTTTGAGCTAGATAATAGGTAACTATTTAGACTCGTCTGACTTGCTAGTGCATGTTAAGTGTTTAAAGAATCGGTTTCCAATATTTTCGTCTTGAAAGTTTGTATGATGCGTCATGCGGCTTGAACGCTCTTCCAGGACGTGGTGCACTGGTACTGGGGCGGAGCGTCTGCGCGTGCGCGCGTGCGCGGCGGCGGCGTGCTGGCAGCGGGCGGGGCGCGCGGGCCGCACCGCGCCCGGCGCCGCCTACCGCCTCTACACCGCCGCCGACTTCAAGGCGCGCCCGCACCACAACACGCCGGAGATCATCCGGTCAGTTACATTCACATCTGCAAAATAACAATAATGGCTTGTTACTGGCTACTTGCAATGTATTTTACTGTATATTACTCTATGTAAGCTGTAAGCCCCCCAAATAAAATGATTCAATTATTTTGTAATAATTGAATACAAACGAGGAAAGAAAACGAAGAAAAATTATATGCTCCAGGCGGGAATCGAACCCCCGTCTCCTGATTACAATAAAGTAGACGTCTAAACGCATCAAAAACATTAAAATGTTATTTTGTTTCAAAAACTTTTATGCAGGTGAATTTTTTTAAGTGGGCGTGGTGGGCCAAATCCGAATCTATGAGGAATAGAGAAAATCTATATTCCTAGCTATAAATCGAACCCGGTGATTTTGAAAAAAAAAACGCATACTGGGTTATTACACCATTCTCTAATGTCGCTAGTAAGGAACGAATTCTAGAAATTAATCGTATACGGCAGACTTAAAAAAAGAACAAAATTTTCCCAAAAAAAAACTTTTTATTTTTGTTACGTTACTACATTTAAAATGATGTTGAGTACTTTTCGCTATTCCCCATAGTTTTGGATTTGGCCATCCACGCCCACTTGAAAAATTCAGCCTGTTTACAATTTTATTACAAATTGTGGACGTGGACATACAGCCACGATTATGGGCGCAATCGTAATTTTACGTCTACCCTTGCAGATTTAATGTTAAAAAAATGATATTATTATGTTTTACATTTAAGACCACTTTATTGGGTGGAGGGTTGATAGTCTGAAATACAGGAACCATCCTAGTTCAGGTGCCAACCCACCATAGTTCCCTTTATTATATCAAAATGCATACATGTTGTTTATTAAGGTGGGGAATAAATGATGATGATGATGATTTTTATTATTATTTGAGGAGCTCGGTGGCGTAGTGGTTCGAGCGCTCTGGTTTCTATTACAAAAGCACAATTTTCGCCATCGTCGATCCTGGATGAGTCCAATCAAAATTTGTAATCTTGAACTCCTACATGCTTTGGAAGGGATGTTAAGCCCAGTTGTTACTGCAACCAGCTTAACCCACCAATCCGCATTGGGCCAGCGTGGTGGTGCTATGGCCCCAACTCCTCATGTGTTTCTCCCATGTAGGAAGGCCTGTGCCCAGCAGTGGGACGTGTATTAGGCTGGCGATGATGATGATGATGATGATGAATAATTTATAAGGTGGTAGGCTTTAATTCGGCCGTGAGACAGTTTGCTGTGTTTCGGATTGAAGGGGAAGGTAGCTAGTGTAACTACTGGGCATGGAAGGCATTTAATCTTAGACCTCAGGATGACAAGGCACATGCAATACCAAGTGATATAAAGCCTTGTTACTGGAGGCGTTTAGGCGACGACAGCATCAGGTGGGCCACCAGCTGGCTTGTCATCTAGTTGTTTTAAAAAATTCATACACGCGATATTTAGCAATAGTGCTCTCGTGCTTAGTTTATTTTTCTTTTTTTAAACAATAAATTAAAATATGGTCTGTATTAGTCCATAGAAATGGTTTGCCACTTTCAAAAACATCTTATTCATTTGATAATTTCTATGAAATAATCCAGTCAATGTTATATTATTACATACAAAGGTCATGAAATTATGAAATGATTAAGATGTTTTTGAAAGTGGCAAACCATTTTTATAAACGAATATAGCCCATGTTTCAATTTATTGTAATATTGACGGCACCACCCTGTATGTATTTTGGTTCTAACAGTTATTTTTTGTAGGTGTCCATTGGCTCCAACAATACTACTCCTCATCGCAGCGGGAATGGAGCCGAGCACATTCCCATTGATTGATGCGCCTCCAGCCGACTCCATTAAAGCTTCCTTAGTTTTATTAAAAGAATTAGGTAATTTATTAAACCCCTTTTATGATGATATGCTCGATCATATAAAATTTATTTTTAGATTACATTGATTTCATTGTATTGTACAAAGTCAAATCTACGTAGATGAAAATTAAGGGGTTATTTCGGCCTTCCCAAAGTCAGTTCGTTAAATTAAAACTCGCACTGTAGCACGTCCATTTTTCGTTTTGGCCTGAGATGTTAACAAACACTGAACTTACAAAAATCTCGTAAACTTTTAACAAACCACTAGCATAATGTAATGCATTTTATTAAAGCTGCTTTTCTACAAAATACGTGAAATAATAAAATATTCACAAGAAAGACTAACTAATTATTCGTCAATAAATACAGCATTGTAATAATTTGACATTTTCTCTCAAGCTTTTTATTTTTAATTTGAACATAACCATAGTGTTGAGCGTCTTTAGTTCAAATTAGCAAATTGATATGATGTCATTGCTTGTATTGTAATTACAATTTTAAAATATAGAGATGTAAATTATTACATTCATCAGATCTGTGAGAGTATTTTTATTTTTTATTTAAATATTATTTTATAATAAAAATTTGGGGAAAAATAAGTACCTACTTACTTATATCTATAATTTAATTTATTTCACCCTCCGGGATTAATCATAGCAAGAATGAAAGTTGTTAAATTCGGTACGGACCAATAGACAGCATGCGTTAATCATGTTATAGAAAATTGAGGAAAAAAATAAAAAATTAGGCGGCTTAATCGACGTCATAACCGATGATGGTGTTACGCCGCAAACGTATCTGAAAACTCGTCGTTTTTGTCAGAGTTCGATAGGTACTACCTACTCTACTATTAAAGTATATTAATTCTATCTGTTTAAAAATTTATATTTGATAATTTATCAAATAAAAATGTCAATAATATATTTTTCTAATATTTCTTACTGGTTTGTTTATTTTTTGTTCTTTGAACTGGAAATAGGTTGAAATAGCAGATTTATTGCTAAACGCTTGCACTTATGTTAAAATTTAATATAGTCGTTGTTATTTAGTTATATTTGTTCAAAGTAACTATATCAGACATTTCCGAACTAATGATTTTCCCATCTCTAGCTGTGTCATAAACGATAGTCGCCATTTTTTTTACATCTTGGGCCCAAAATTAAAAATAGGGTATACATTTAGACTGATTAGTAATATAAACTTACAGAAAAAGGCTTACAATTTATTTCAGGTGCAATCGAGAGTGAAGCAAGTCCTAAACTTACGGCTCTAGGAAAAAAGATGTCAGCATTTCCAATTGATCCTAAATATTCGAAAATTCTTCTGAGTGCTCCAGAATTCGAATGCTTAGAAGAGGTGATTATATAAATAAAAATAAATGTGCTAATTAGTTGGTTAAATGTGTGTTACATTTATTATTAATTTTTAGGCTTTGAGCTTGGTAGCAGTTCTGTCCAGTGAAAACGTGTTTCATTCTCCAATGCACAAACGAGAAGAAGCTGTAAAAGTGAAACAAAAATTCATTTCTCCATTAGGTGATCACATCACACTCTTAAATGTGTTCAAAGCCTTTTGTAAGGCGCCTTTGAAAAAGGTTGGTTAGTTTCTGTGGAACGTAGCATAATTTTAACAGCATTAAAAATCATTTCCATTTTATTGTTTCAGCAATGGTGTAAAGAAAATTATTTACATCACAAGAATTTGTCACATGCCTGTGATATACGTCAGCAATTGTTGTCCATTTGCCAGAGGTTGAATTTAAAAATTTCGAGCTGTGGCTCTGCTTATGATCAGGTAGATATGAATATGCTACTATATTTCTAAGAACAAACATGTAGCTTTTAAAGAACATCCCAGCTGGGGGCTGTATTAGGTTTGAACCTGATAGGCTACCATGAAAAAATCTTTCTGAAACTTCGGAGACGAACGAAATAGTCAAATTCACGAAGCTAACACGAGGCTGGTTTCGATTTTCAACCTTTTATTTGGATTAATAGAGAACATCACCAGCTTATATACGTCCCACTGCTGGGCAACGGCCTTCCTATATGGGAAAACACGAGAAGCTTGGGCCATAGCACCACCACGCCGGCCCAATGCGGGTTGGTGGGCTAAAGCGGTTGCAGCAACAACCGGGACCAACAGCTTGACGAGCCTTCCGAAGAATGGACGAGCTCGAGATACATAAAATAATTAGCTGTATGGTTATTACCTTCGCCTTTACCAGGGGACTAATAATTCAAAATCAAAAAAATATTTAATTATTTATTTAATTTGGCTCCTAAGAAGCTCTTTCGAATCGTCAAAAATCACAAAATATGTATATCTATTTAAAAAATGTTATATTGTCTATCTGTCTGTCATGTCTGAATTTACACCGGTTCCAAAAGTTGAAAATACTAGTAACTACTGCAATTAATACATAGACCCCTGCATATAACGCACAATAGGTAGTTGGATTTGCCTAACTAGACCGTTTTGTGATAACACCTCTGTTGTTACAGTTGTTAAAGTGTTTGCTTTGCGGGCTGTTCACGAACTGCGCATGGGTCCGTTGCGGGGGCGGTGCGGGGGCGGGGCGTTACGTCACGGCTTCGGGGGCGGGGGCCTCGATCCACCCCGCGGGGGGGCTGCACTCTACTCGCCCCCCTCCCCCCGCCGTCCTCTACACGGAACTACTGCACACGAAACGTTCATACCTCGTCACCGTGTCCGCCATACAGCCGCAGTGGTTGCACCAAGTCGCCCCAGACTATGCAAGGAGGTGCCGCGGTAATAGGTGACCCTGATAAACTTTTTTAGACTAATTTGTTTTTTCAAACATAATTACCTTACTGTTATTGAAAACCGTTTGTGCAATTGTAGTATGTAAAACATAAGTAAAATAGAGTTCGAATTCATAAATAATAATAGTGTTCTGTACATTCGGTTACGTATTTGACGCGCGCTGTGCAACTTTATTTATTGTGAAAAGTTGTTGGGTGGGTGTTGTTAAAAAGGAGAGTTCCCAAAAATGTATGGAGACCTGGCCAGGTCTATGTACACTATACTAAAAAATAGGCAAAAATACACAGAATAGTTTAGAAAAAACTGCCACACATCCAAATATTTACCGAATTCACCATAGCGCTTATGTCCCTTTGGTGACGTTTATTTGACTTCTATGTTATTGAATAATAGTGAACGATTCATTTTGAACTTTAAACGAGTGAACTATACACGTAAACGAATTTTTAGTGTTTTCTCCGGATTTAGTAGATTTTCCTGATTTTTGAGATAGTGTACATACATCGGGTTGGATATGAAACATCTCCTTTGAAGTAATAACTTTAGTATAATTATAACATTTTAAGTAGCTATATAAAAATAAACAAACACAACAGTAGGTATTTATTTTGAAAGTTGTTACTAATACAGCACTGCCGAGATAGACACTGACAGTGACAGATTCAGGATACTTCAAACTAATGTTTCATTGAAAAACTGTCCTTAGGTCCATAACAATTAGGTCGGTTTTCTAGTGAACTAAATTTTTAAGAATGATTAACAAAGTTTATCCATCTTGTCTTTGATCTTCTTCTCCCTACATTACTTACCACGTTCATACTCATTACAATCACAACCTTCCTTTTATTCTCTTCATCTTTTCTCGTTACATGCCCATACTAAGGCTTTCTGCTTCCTCTCAGTTTTTCAGTCACTAATGCTCTTTTTCAACTCTCTTTACTCTATCCATTCTTGTATATCTACACATCTTTATTAACCCTTAATAGGGCATGGCTAAACTGTGAATGTTTGCATAACTTTCAAAGCTATTATGTAATTAATGGTACATACAGAGCTAGGATTTCATATCAGTATTATCTTATGTGTTTTCAGTTTTCCAGGAAACCATGTGGGAAAAATATTCAAAAATGTAATAATGAAAAATGAAAAATGTAAAATTCAATGTGGGAATAATGTTCCTGTTGCCTTATTAAGGGTTAACTTACTTAAAAAAAAACGCCTCTACACTTATTATTACGATTAAAAATAGTGTCGGAATGACTATTGTCAAACCTTTCCTCACGTCTCGTCCCTTGCCTGTCCGCCAACTCTCTATTAGCTCCGTTTAAGGTAATGGGCCTAATTCTGAAGACACACTCTAAATCTAAATTTAAGTACAGTATATTTCTGTCTCCCAATATGTAATAGGAAAGAGATAGCAAGAATCTGTTTAGAGCTGTGAACTAAATTTAGATAGGTTACAAAGAAACCATAGATAATTTTAGATGGCATGTACGGAAGTGTTTCCTAAACACTGCATTTTATCACGTCCAATAAGGTCGAAAATTGAACGGACTATGCGGTTTCTAATGTTACCAATAAATATATTTTTTTTCCTTCGTTCTTTCTTTCACTAAACTTAAATTTTAAACTTAGAATGTGTTCTCCAGAATTAGGGCCAATGTGTACAAATATATTAAGTGCCTTTCTCAATTAAGTGCATTTCAAATGGCATTTAGGTGTGTAACTAATTGCTTACAAAAAAGTAAATTACAGGGATTATCTTACTAAAAATCTTAAGATTTAAAAATACAAAGAATTTAGTGCAACACCTATTTGTCATGGGTTTCACTTCACATTAGTTTGTAAGGTTTATTAAATACTTCAGATTTTAATATTCTAAGCGTTTTTTACTACAACCTGGCCCATCAAGAACGTAATAGTAAATTTTGATGCATTTATGTTGTTTATTTTTAAATAAATAGTCTTAATTCATAATATTATGTATCTAAATAAATAGTCTGGTCGTATACAGGATCTGTGAAATTATTATCAGTATAAATATTATTTTAATATTTATAATATAAGATTCAAACGCTTAATAATTTCAGTAGTTTGCGAATCTCTTCGTTTATGTAGATCAAGATCCTATTTATTTTACAAATGTTATCACGCACGCATTAATTTCCTAGTCACATCAAGCGTAACAGTTTGACCTTGAGACCGCCCTTACTGCGTACGTAATAGAGGCGGCTTTCGTAGTGCGACTGTTACACTCGATGTGCTGTCGTGTGTACAATCGTCCTCCAACTCTAAACTCACTATACAAAATTATACAAAATCACATTTGTGTCATTGAATCCAAAATTTCCAAAAACTCCCTACATAATATTAAGCCTTTAACGCGATAAGCAGCGACAGGTATAGAGTTTCCGATATTCGAATCCATTCCGACAGTTGAGAATAAGGGGGCAGGAGTTTATAGCGGGTATTCCCAGGGTCAATTTTGACGTTGGGGGAGCCCCGCAAACGGCGCGGGGGGTTGGTTTGTAAATTTCTCCTGCTAAAGAATATACCTATATAACCAGTGATTGATCTTAAGAAAGGAGTCCTATATCTATATAAATCAATTGTAATCAGCAGAGCACAAAATATTTTATAGGGACCTAATTTCCCTAGTAAAATGTGCATTCTTCTATAGGAAATATTATTTAGATATCCTTTTTCTGTCTATATTTTTTGTAAAACTAGAGATAGTACGGTACTTAAATTGATCTTAGTGTAATCAGAAACGAGCATGTATGTGGAAAGCTTGCATAAATTACTAGACGTTTAATTAATGTAATTTCAAGGTGTTTTTAAAAGTTGTTATGTATGTTTATCTGTGTAACGGAATAAAATAAACTATGAGCAATTGAATGTTGTGATTTATAAAAAAAAATGTTCTTAAATTTTTTTAATATTATACTTCTGTAAATGGACAAATGATGTGGGTTTTAAAAATGATAGATTTAAATCTAGTAACCATAACCGGGTTTTGAACATTTTAAACACTGTATTTTCAGCTCACCCTTCATGTATGTGTTCCGGGTCAGGAATCTCCATTGATTGCGTATATTCAAATATTTAAATAATTTATTATGGATGAGTACAGATTTATAGGCACATCTACAAAATATATTCGTCATAAAGGTTATTTCTACATAGTAGGTATGGCATGATCTTGCCTAAATACTTCATTTTTACTTATTTGAATATAAATGTCGCCTATAGAGAACGGAATTGCAAATGTTATTCTTGTATTGTTTAGAAATTATGACTAATATTTATTTCCTTTGTTATGAATAATAAAAATGACGCACGATGCTATACAATTTATACAATGCCATAACAACATTTTTAATTTTAAGTTGTAAAAAAACTAAATTAGTTATTAAGTTAATATTTTAAGTTTCTTTTTGCTTTTAAACATAGGTATAAGATTTTTATACAGCAAGCAGTGACCATAGCCTATCGACTCACGAAGCACCTTGGGCACTACTCGCATGTTGCATATTGTACCCTGCCGTCTGGTTACAATAAGTACACTTTTTTATAAAAGTTTACTATGTTAATGAAATTACGTGAATTTATGTCTTCCGTTTAGTATCATTTGATACTTTCTCGCTATGTGAGGTTTGGTCTTATATTAAGTCTTTGAATTAATTGTTCGCTTATGTCTTAAGCATTTTGATAATTTATAATTAATTAGTAATAAATAGGGTATAAGTTTTTGCTTTTCCTAATTAAAAAAAAGTCACTGATACGTTGTTATTTCAATTTAGTTATTGTTGATGTTAGTTTGATAATACAATAGTAGAAACTGAATTATGTGGCTACTATATTGATTATTTTTATGAATATTTCTACAACTTGGAGCATATTTTGTAACTGGAGTAGCTATTACAGGCGTTAACCCTCTGTCAAAGATAGTAAATAAAAAATCTATCGCGTTTATCCTCAGAACAATAACCCACTTCGAGCAGTGTATTTGACATAGAACTGTAAGTCTGATTTTATTCTCAGAAAAATTGTAAACAAAGTAATGTCATTGTCAATATGACATTTTAGGGTTTCTCAAGCTTTAGAGTCCTCAGAAAATATCCTAAAATTTTTCTTAGTTTGGTAATATGTATTTTTCAGACAATTTTTTATTTGTTGTGTGAGATTTTGCAATGCTAGCTACGTAAGAATAATGCTGGATAATCAAAAGTATAAGAAACCTTTACTAGCGCAATAGAAATTGGAAAATAGCCTGTCGCGATCAAAAGGAACTACACACATAATTGGGATTTAGCCTTAGTTTGAATCTGGCACTATTTTTCACAAATTTGAAAAATATGGGCTACTGTTACCCATCAAAACAGTTCAAACTTAAAAGACATGGAATATTGTTAAAGTTGTACTGTTTAGAAAATTTATAAAATGATCATTTTTTTCCAAATTTTATCAAAAATGTGAATGATATTAAATTGCTGACATCAATTAAAACAACTTTTATTATGTTTATAGTTATTATTAATTTTGTCACCTGTTCCGTAGATTTTCTATGGAACGTTTTTTGGAAGATGCGCCGCAACACATCAAACATACCACTATATCTGTGAAAGTATTGATCTTAGACATACTATTTCTTTTGCAATATTTCGTTGTGAGTTATATACTTCTAATTTAGGAAATAAATGAAAAGTTGTCGACTACCCTATTGAAAATGAAGTATTTTCCATGGTTCTAAGTTTTCCACTCATATGGTTTATTCATTTATTCCTGGCCTGACAAGCAACGTTTTTTTTAAAAGCAACCAGAATATTGAATAGCCATGTAGTCAGTAATGTTAATTCACATAAAATACGAAAATTAAGTTTTTCAAACGTAAATAAGGTTTACGATAGTGTTTTACGAAAATAAAATATTGATTGTAAAAGATAAAATGTTTTAATGGACACAATATTGTTGCTTTGTTACAAAATTCTCGTAGGTAAGAAAGCAACACCATTGTTTAAATTTTTATAGGTTGTGGGTGGAAATTCAATGCAAAAAAAGCGAATACATTATTACAAAATTATGTTATGTCATTAAAAATATGATGGAAATTTGATAATTTTGTTTTTACAAATAATTTTTGGGCCAACATCCGCAGTGTCTAAAGACGAAAGTCTTAAATTTGTGTGTGTGTGCCAGTGATGACATACGGAACCGAGACGTGGCCGCTTAAAATATGGGCATTTTTTACCAGGAGAAATTCATTGACGGGCCTACACAAGTAGTGAAGTATTGGGCATGTGCGGGGCTCACCCAGCGTCTAACTAAATGAACCCTGGGAGTACCCGCAGAGGTGGTCTGGGGTCTGCGAAGCAAATTCACCCGATCACCCGCAGATTACAATATGGGCCTCATAAGAAGGCTCAAAGTTACTTAAAGGGCAAATGATGAGATGTGCAGGAGAACTTAAATCGTCGACATAGCCCAAAGAATTGCAAATAATTTTATTTTCAAAAAAATATACAGCGAAACTAAAAAGGTTTCTATAGGTAAGTATATAGACAGATTTGCGACATGTATGCTCCAGTTATAAAGCCTCCATTAACTCTATTGTGTTTATAGGCAATTTTGGTACTGACCAATATGTGTATTAGTTATTAGTTTTCGTATAAAAATGTTATTATTACCTACAAAAATCGGAACGCTTGAAATGTAATCAGTAAAATGGTACAAGTAAAATGTAAATTACTTATAATACTGATGTTGATAAAATTAAAATGAATCATTATTTTTTATCAATAGTTTTTCATTTTAACCCCATTTTGATTTTGCTACTCTATTCACTGATTTACACAATTTTACTAGGTGGTAGACCCATATGTAGGGTCGCCTGGGTAGTACCACCGCCTTTCTTATTTCAGCCGTGAAACAGTTAGCTGTGTTTCTGATTGAAGGGAAAGGCCAGTGTAATTACTGGGCATGGACGGCATTTCATCTTAGGCCTCAGGATGACAACGCACCTGCAATATCAAGTGCTTTTCCTTGTTATTGCAGGTGTCTATAGGCGGCGGTAACCGCTTACCACCAGGTGGACCGTCAGCTTGTTTGTCATCTAGTGGTTCTAGTTGTATTAAAAAAAATGCAGGTAGAGGAATAAGATTTTACGTACTAGGGCAACGAAAGATTTTAGAACTACTTTAGTTACTTGTAAACAATACAATAAAAAATTTACTTTAAATTTTGAAAATGGAACTCATTGCCAATATTAATGATTAATCCTTCAATGCCTAGACGGCAACTTAAGTTGTCATAACAATTAAAATTTAACTGTGTCTGGTTTATCGGACTTTGATGGTATATAGATGGAGTATGTATTACATTCATTTGTCATTTGTTTTGTTTTACAATTTGCTGGCAAATTATCGTAGATAGGTACACAATATCATTAATGTAAGCAAATATTGTGTCAGTCACGTCAACATGAATTCAATTCAACGCGAGAAAATTTTCGTGCAATGAATTTTTTATGACTATGTCAATTAAGTCGACAAGAAAGTCATGATAGACTTCCGTTGGCATTTCACGATGATGCCCCATCTCGTGCCACTGTTTAGAACTGGTTTTATGAGTTTAAATGTCTCACTAATCTTACCGATGATCGGCGTGAGGGACCAACTTTTCATCCACTGTAAATCTGCTTCCTTTAATTTTTTTAATGCATTTAATGATTTGCATGCATACAATAGTTTTTGTAATCTACAATACGACAATAAATTGAAATATGGGCTACTTACTTATATTAGTTCATAGAAATAGTTTGTTACTTTCAAAAACATCTTATTCTTTTGATAATTTCATGACATTTCTGCGAAAGAATATAACATTGGCTGCATTATTTCATAGAAATGTCATGAAATTATCAAATGAATAAAATGTTTTTGGAAGTGGTAAACCATTTCTATGAACTAATATAGCCCATGTTTTGATTTATTGTCGTATTGACCGCACCAAAAGAGGTAACAGGTAAATAACGCCGTATAGTCCGAGAGCTGGCACGAATTTTTGGGTAGGTATTTGAGGCAAGCTGAAAACTTGTCCTATACCTCTCCTATTATACCCCAACAGGGAACTGCAGACCTGGCTGGTGAGTAGCGGGGCTAAATTAACCCCTAAATTTTTAAAGATATTATTTTTTTATTTTGAAAAATACATTTGAGGCAATATGCAATTTTCATATGTTGTAGTTTAATGTATAAAGAATAAAAAAAAAAATAAGCCAGACGATTTGGTCGGGATTTTATAATTGCCAGACGCGTGCAAAAATATTTTGCAAAAAAATATAAAAAATATATTTGAGGCAACTTGAAATTTTAATAGGACATTATTTATAACTAAAAAATAAGATCCTCAAAAAGACAGGTCATTTCAGTGGGACTTTCTACCTGCCAGGTGATCCAACAAGTTATGTATAGGTACGAGTGCGTAGCGCTATAGACAAGCTGTAGAGTGAGAGAGAGAGTTTATCGGCAGCTGTCTGCGTTCTTGCTTGCCGCGTTATTATTGGCTCTGGCGAGGTCACGTGACTTACAATAGCCACGAGGTTCCAATTCAAAATTTCGGAGAAAAAAATAAAAAATTTTGTAAATTTCTACTAAAAACGGTTCATATAAAAATGATTGTGTTGATTTGTGCGTGTTAAATGGATATATTTATTTTGTTTTATTTTTTTATCATATAAAATTTGTTATCTAGTCAATTTAAATATAAATCTAAATGTAATGGTTTTTTCAACAAATCATAAAAAACATTTTCTTTAGAAAATTAATTTTCCAAAAACTTTTGTTTCAATAATTTTTTAATAGGATTCATATTTTCGCCACGATATCTAAAATTAAAAAATTTTTTTTTTTGTACAGTATTCAAATTTAAAATTTATACAGAAATTGAATATTTTTTTCATGTTGAAATTAATAATGGCTAACGTATTAAATAAAAAAAGTAACGATTTCAAAAATACAAAATCACAAATTCAGATTTATTGAGATATAATAATTATACAACTGCAGAATTATGAGTACAAAAATATAAATTTAATTCATCCCACGTCACAAATAAATTTTTATTCATCTGAGGATGCTCCTTCATCAGAGCTATCAGAATCTTCTTCCGAATCATCTGCATCAGATTCGGCTACCTCTGCATCATCTGCGAAAAGTAATATATATTGATTTTTTAAATTAATCACAGAAATTAGAATTTTGAATGCAGCAGTTATTAAAGAAAAACTATTAAAGAAAAACGCCTTCAGTAACATTTCCAATATCATTTTCTTTATTTTTTTCATGAACAACAGCGTCGAATACTGATTGCGGTATACAGTCTCCGTCAAACCAGTGAAAATCTAGCGTATCTTGTTGGATGTTGAAACTTGTTGGATCACCTGGCAGGTAGAAAGTCCCACAGAAATGACCTGTCATTTTGAGGATCTTATTTTTTAGTTATAAATAATGTCCTATTAAAATTTCAAGTTGCCTCAAATATATTTTTTATATTTTTTTGCAAAATATTTTTGCACGCGTCTGGCAATTATAAAATCCCGACCAAATCGTCTGGCTTATTTTTTTTTTTATTCTTTATACATTAAACTACAACATATAAAAATTGCATATTGCCTCAAATATATTTTTCAAAATAAAAAAATAATATCTTTAAAAATTTAGGGGTTAATTTAGCCCCGCTACTCACCAGCCAGGTCTGCAGTTCCCTGTTGGGGTATAATAGGAGAGGTATAGGACAAGTTCGGGGTGCGGGCTGGCAAACCTCCTCGTGGTGCACCCTGGGAGGGGGGTAGGAGCAGCGCCACAGTTGCGGCTGCTACTCTTACCTCTCTGCGAATTGTCGGCAGAGTCGGGCGGTTGAGCTCTGCTCCTGCAAAGGATTGCTGTGTCCCGGTGTTGAACGGCTCTATTGTGAACTGCTCCCTGCTCCTCTAGTTATAGAGGAGTCAGAGGAGGCAGTGTGTGGTCCCACTTCAAGCGGCAGTAGACTGTTAAGTCAGTGGATGGCGGACAGTGACCGCGGGCCTTTTATGCGGCCATGTGAGGGAGGCATTGAATCGCCAGGCACTTTATGTGCGTTTTGTGGGGACCCCTAGGGTCAGTGGCCGCCATTTGGCGGCGTGGTGTGGCGGACCTCCAAGGTCCGCGGCGCGGCGGTTCTGGTGACCGTGGTTTTGCGGTCGCTGGGTGGGTTGCGGCTCCCCGTCGGGCAGCCTGTTATCCCGTGTGTGTGTCGTTGAACACGTCTAGCGGCACACACGGGACCAGGGGGGCTTGCCTTAATTGGCCGGCCCCGAGAGGAAGGACAACCTCATCAAAAACCCTCAAGTCCCCGTAGCTGGGAACGTGGCTGCGGGGGGCCTTCGGGTGGTGGTTGGAGACGAACCACCGGCTAGCGCCGACCCTGGGGTACCGCCCGACCCCCCAGGTGTATTAGGGTTACCCGGTCGCAGAGGGCACCGGCCGGGTGGACCACAATTTCCCTCTTACTCGTGGGTCTAAAATGGAACAAAATACTAAAATAACCCCAATCAGAGTGAGTGAAGACGGTAGTGGCTCTTTAGTGAGTGAGATAGTTGTGGACAAAGCGCCCTGTCCGAAAATGGGTGGTGCAATAGTAGTACTGGAGGATGTGCTTTTAAAAGCGCGGGGCAAAGCGCCCTGTCCAAAAATGGGTGGCGCCAAAGGAAAGGAGGTAGTGATGCTGTCGGCGTTGTCGAGGACTTCCTCGTGTGACAGTCTGGTCACCTTGAGGTCGCGGTCGAGGGAGTCTCTAGTGATCCCTATAGCTACGGAATCTGGAGGGCGTCTCTGGCGCAAGAGGCCGCGCAGTGCTGATGTACACGAGAGGAGTGGCACCGATTCGGAGTCCGAGGGGAGCGTATGCTCGAACCCGGCCTTACCAGTTCCAACCGGTACCCCTATAAAAAGAGGAAGAGGTAGGCCAATCACAACGGGTGAGAACGCTGACCTTGCTGCCGCCAAAGCAGCGTTCATTAAAGCGAACGAGAAGGAGGTAAAGCTGCATGCCGAGCAAGAGCTTGCAAAAACCATGGCGCTTTCGCGGCTACAGAGATCCGCCCGGCTGCAAGCTAAACTGACGGGTGCTTACACGGGCAGTAGTGAGGAGGCGGCTGACAAAGACGCAATGGACCTTAGCCGCCAGGTCGAAAATGCACTGGCCACAATTACAGTCGTGGCGGATAAGTCGTCAAACCTTAAGGGCACATTTGTTAAAGCCCTTAGGGAAGCCAAAGAGGCCATTAAAGAGGCGACCGGCGAGCTCGTACAAAGGTCCATTAGTGAGGAGACCGCAATTTTGAGGGCGGAAAATCGCCGCCTACAAGAGCAGGTGGATAGGCTCAGTCGGGAGATGACTGATCTGCGCACGGAAGTTATGCGCAAGAGCAGACAGCCGTCCTCCACTCACTTGGAGGAGATGGAGGTGACCCCCGTAGCAGAACCTCTCGTGCGTGGCCCTGTGGCAGCACCAAAAGCAGGTGGTCGTAGGCAAGCGCGTCAGCCCCGGGAAGAGCAGACCCTGCCCTCATATTTTCCGGAGCTGATGAAAAATGTGATGGAGCAAGTCGGCTCGATGGTGAGCGCGCGGCTGGAGGGCCTGGAGGTTGGTGGACGCCTTCTACCGGAGAAAAGCTATCGGCCTCCGCTTGCTGCCGATAGCAATGTCAAAGAGGCAGACCAGCCAAAGGCAGGCCCAAGCAGGGAACCTGCGACTATTAAGGCGGCTCCTGCTCCCGCTGTTGTTGCCAAGGGAGCAACGAAGCTCGCGGCTGCTCCACGAAAGGGGAAAGGTGGAAAGGTTGCGAATGGCGCGGCAAATGCCTCTGTTGCGGCTCCCGAGCAAGAGACTTCCCGCCCGCTGCCGCCAGCCCCAGAGTCACTGGATGAGCCGTGGACTCTGGTTACAAAAAAAGGGGGAAAAAAGACGGCGGCACAGCAGGCAGAGACAGCAAGGCCAGTAGGGCACCCGCAGCCAAAATCTAGAGCCAAGCCGAAGCCAGCACCGAGGCCTCCCCGCTCTGTAGCGGTGGTCCTAACACTGCAACCGGGTGCCCTAGAGAGAGGGCTCACGTACGGGCGGGTAATTGGCGAGGCCAAAAACCACGTCAGCCTTGAAACGATAGGGCTGACGGAAATGAGCTGCCGAAAAACGGCTACGGGTGGCAGGATTTTTGAGATCCCCGGTGCCGCCAACGGAGAGAAGGCCGATGCGCTGGCCGCCCAACTTCGAGGGCTCTTCGCAGAGGAGGACGTGAGGGTCACCAGGCCGACCAAGACCGCAGAGTTGCGGATATCCGGCCTCGATGACTCAGTAACATCTGAGGAAGTGGTGGCAGCAGTGGCCCGGGTGGGCGAATGCTCTGCGAGCCTCATCAAGGCGGGGGAGGTTAGGCCAGATGCATCGGGCATGGGCGCTGTATTTGTCAAGTGCCCTGTTTCCACGGCGGGGAAGGTGGCAGAGGCCCGCCGACTTCTTGTTGGCTGGGTGTCAGCCCGCGTGAAGATCCTGGAGCAGCGGCCAGTGCGCTGTTTCAGGTGCTTGAGGGTGGGGCACGTGCGCGGGATGTGTCCGTGCGAGACGGACCGCAGCGATGCATGCTATCGCTGTGGTCAGACAGGCCACAAAGCCGCTCAGTGCACTGCGGACCCACATTGTCCTGTATGCAACGCGGCCAAGAAACCGGCGGGACACAAGCTCGGGAGTGCGGCTTGCAAAGCCCCGCCCCTAAAGCCTAAAAGAGGAGGGCAGGCCGCTGAAGCCACAGCGTCCCCGCAGTCCGCAAACCCTATCAGTCAGGCCGGGGTCACGGAGGATCCGACGGCAATGGACCTATAATGGCACCTGTTCGCTTTTTGCAGGCGAATATCAACCACTGTGCCAGGGCACAGGATCTGCTCTACCAAAGCATAGCGCAGTGGTCGATACAGGTGGCATTGGTGTCGGAACCATACTATATCCCGGTCAGGGATGAGTGGGCGGCGGATGTGGACGGCATCGTGGCATTGCATGTCAATGCAGCTGCAGGCGCGCCTTCTTTGAGGAGAGTGGAAAAAGGTAGGGGCTTCGTAGCTGCGGAAATTGGTGATGCCCTGGTGGTGGCGGTTTATTGCCCCCCCAGATGGAACCGGCCCGAGTTCGAGGGGCTCTTGGACGCGGTAGGGGCACTCATCAACCGACGCCTGCCGCTCCCGGCGCTCGTTGCCGGGGACTTTAATGCCCACTCCTCTGTGTGGGGCTCCCCGGCGACTGATCTGCGTGGTCGGATAGTGGATCGTTGGACCGTAGCGGCGGGACTCGCAGTGGTAAACAGGGGCTCGGTAGACACGTGCGTGAGGCCGCAAGGAAGTTCCATTGTGGATATTACCCTTGCGTGCCCGTCTCTCTCACGCCGTGTCCAGGACTGGGAGGTTCTCGAGGGGGAGGAGACGCTATCCGATCACCGCTACATTCGGTTCAGTGTCTCTCCCTCGTCGACAACGCCGGACAGCCCAAGCCGAGCGACTCGGAGAGAGGTTGGTCCCAGGTGGGCCCTGAAACAGCTGGACGAGGACTTGCTCCGAGAGGCGGCGCAAGTGAAGTCGTGGCTCCCGATGCCCGTTGAGGTGGAGGTGGACGGGGAGGCAGCCTGGTTCCGGAGAGCAATGTCACAGGTGTGCGACGCTTCCATGCCCCGGGCCAAGGCGTATGCCCCCAGAAGCCAGGTGTACTGGTGGTCGACCGAGCTGGCGCAGCTGCGTCAGGCGTGTACCGCAGCTCGTCGCCAGTACACCCGCAGCCGAAGGCGGAGGCAGAGAGACCCTGACAGAGAAGCGGTCCTCCACGACGCCTATACCGCAGCGCGGAAGGTCTTCAAGGTGGGGATCTCCGAGGCGAAGACCCGCGCCAGGGAGGAGCAACTGGCCACCCTGGACAGGGACCCTTGGGGCAGGCCATACCGTGGGGTGCGTGGCAAAATGCGGGCATGGTCCCCCCCCCTCACGGAGAGCCTAGAACCCTACGTGTTGGAGAACGTAGTGGCCACCCTGTTTCCGCCGAGGGAGAGGCAAGGGCAGCCCGATCTGCAGTACCCACCAGCAGAGACGGCTATGCCGAGGGCTGACGAGGAGGTACCGGAGGTCACCGAGGGAGAGCTGGGCGCGGCGGTGCTTCGCATGAAAGCGAAGAACACCGCCCCCGGCCCAGACGGTGTCCATGGCAAGGCCTGGGTGCTCGCACTAGGTCCGCTACAGGAACGCATGCGCCGCCTTTTTACGGCCTGCTTGCGGCAGGGCATGTTCCCAGAGCGGTGGAAGGTGGGCCGCTTAGTTCTGCTCCGGAAGGAGGGACGTCCGCTGGACTCGCCGTCGGCGTACCGCCCAATCGTACTCCTGGATGAGGCGGGGAAACTCCTGGAGCGGGTAATTGCCGTCCGCCTCAGGAGGCATCTGGAGGAAGTTGGGCCGGACTTGTCGGAGCGGCAGTTTGGGTTCCGACGGATGAGGTCCACTGTGGGGGCGATATTGCGGGTGAAGGCGGAAACGGAGGAGGCGGTAACTAGGGGAGAGGTCGTCTTGGCGGTGTCTTTAGACATCGCCAACGCCTTTAACACCCTCCCTTGGGATTGCATTAAGGGGGCGCTAGCATTTCACCAGGTTCCCCCCTACCTCCGTCGGATAATATCCAAGTACCTTGCTCGCAGAGGGGTGATTTATCAGTCCAGCGAGGGCATAAAGAGGACGGAGGTGTCGTGCGGTGTCCCACAGGGTTCAGTCTTAGGGCCGCTTCTGTGGAACATCGGCTACGACTCCGTGCTGAGAGGCGCAAACCTACCGGGCATCAGCGTGGTGTGTTACGCGGATGACACGTTGGTGCTCGCTAGGGGTAGGGCGTATCGGGACGCGGCGGTGTTGGCGACAGCCGGAGTGGCGCAAGTCGTGGCGCGCATAAGGCGACTGGGGCTACGGGTTGCCCTGGAAAAATCGGAGGCGATTTGTTTTCACGGGCCCCGTAGATCTGTGCCGATCGATGCGGGAATTGTGGTCGGAGGAGTGCGGATTGACCTGAGGAGTTCGTTCCGATACTTGGGGCTCCAGATAGATGGGCGCTGGAAATTTCGCACCCATCTCGAATTACTGGTCCCCAAGCTGTTGAAGGCGTCCGCAGCTCTGGGGTGGTTGTTGCCCAATGTGGGTGGGCCGGAGTTGGCGTGCCGCAGTCTATACATGGGCATCGTCAAGTCTATGGCCCTGTATGGCGCCCCTGTCTGGGCGGAAGCCCTCAATAGCCGGGATATCGCTCTATTGCGAAAGCCGCAGAGAGCGATGGCTACGAGGGTGATACGTGGGTACCGGACGGTGTCTGGCGAGGCAGCGGCAGTGTTGGCGGGGTCGGTACCCTGGGACCTGGAGGCAAGGGCCCTTGCGTCAGTTTATTATTGGCGTGAGGAGTCGCGCTCCCGGGGACAGGACCCGGCGCCACGAGAGGTGGAGGGCCGACGAGATGGGCTGCGGGAGGCAGCGATGGAGGTGTGGGTGCGAAGGCTTGCGCGGATGAGCGTGAGCGCACGCACGATCGGGGCGGTCAGTCCGATCCTTACGCAGTGGATGGAGAGGCAGCACGGTGTCCTGACGTTCCGCATGACACAGGTCCTCACGGGGCATGGATGCTTCGGGGGGTACCTGTGTCGAATCGCCGGAAGGGAACCGACTGCCACCTGCCACCACTGCGACGGCTGCCCTGATGGAGGGGGGGGGGGGGGGGGGGTCCTCTTTACAGGCCCTTCCTTTTTTTATCTCCCGCAAAGTACCCCGAGGTGGGACCGACATACGGTCGGGCCGCTCCATCGACACTATGGCGAAATGTCTCCGGGCCATCCCGTGCTGTCGATGGAAAGCGGCTAGGTTGGTGCGTCGCTGAGGAGTTTAGTGGGTGAGAGCCCCACACAACCCCCCCTCCTCCCCCCGGGGGTGGGGGGGGTCGGCTGGTAGAGCTTCTCCTCAGCGAGAAAAAAAAAAAAAAAAAAAAAGGTATAGGACAAGTTTTCAGCTTGCCTCAAATACCTACCCAAAAATTCGTGCCAGCTCTCCTACTAGTAACAAAAGAGGTAAGAAAATCTCATCCAACATTAAAGCTCATGGAGGATCAGGAAAGACGTGGACTGCAGTCTTCTGAAGACGCTCATCGGCAACTCAATAGGCGATCTTCAAGCCCTTGAACCGCGACTTGCGCCGATTTAATACAGAACGTATTAAAGAGGCAATCGAGCGGAACGGGCTCAAAAGTGTTCACCAGAGATCTGACGCTTGTAC
The DNA here is from genome assembly GCA_947347705.1 of Nymphula nitidulata. NCBI lineage: Eukaryota > Metazoa > Arthropoda > Insecta > Lepidoptera > Crambidae > Nymphula > Nymphula nitidulata. The sequence continues at coordinate 16,823,119 of OX374618.1, read as the reverse complement.
AGAGTTTACTGACGAAGCTGAAGACGGAGAACGGCAGATTGGTTACATCCCGACGCGAGCTATTGGCCGAGATTCAAAACTAATATGGACAGCTTTACGAGATATCACGTACACCCCCAGAACAGAGAAAAGAGGTTTGTGCGTACACCTGTTACTCAGGCCACCGATCCAAGAGCCAAATTAACCCAACATTACACGGAAGATATCCCGGACGTCAGCCTGTACGAGATTAGTGTAGATCTCAAACAGCTTAAGAACAACAAGGCGCCCGGGCGACGATGGAGTTACAGCGGAGCTTTTGAAAGCAGGTGGATGACCAGTCCTGAGAGCGCTTCAGAGGCTATTTAACTCCATCATGCTCGAGGGTGAAACGCCAAAGGCATGGCACGGAGGTGTGGTGACACTCTTCTTCAAAAAGTGTGACAAGACCCAATTGAAGAATCATAGGCCCATCACGATCCTGAGTCATGTTTACAACTTGATTTCGAGAGTTATAACGAATCGTCTCGCACGCAGGTTTGATGACTTCCGAACAAGCCAGATTCCGAAAAGGCTTTAGTACCATAGACCACATACATACGCTCCGGCAGGTTATATAGAAGACCAAAGAGTACAACCTGCCATTACCTTATTTTGTCGAGACCTGGGCCGTGCTTCAGGCACTTCTGAGATGCCACATCTAGCATCATGCCAGACTATCGGTACATCCAAGTGCTGCACTCACTGTACGAAACCGCCACTATGTCAGTTCGCCTCCAGGACCAAACTCAAAACCAATACGACTTCAGCAAGGTGTGAGATAGGGCGATCTTATTTCGCTGAAACTGTTCACAGCCGCGTTGGAGGATGTGTTTAATGCTTTTGGACTGGAGAGGACTTGGTATCGACATAAACGGCGAGTACATGACTCACCTTCGTTTTACTGATGATATCGTAGTCATGGCTAACACCCATCGACGACCTCTGTGGACTCTCCCAACAATTGGGTATTAAAATGAACATGGATAAGACGAAAATTATGTCGAATTCCCATGTCGTACCAAGTCCTGTAAAGATTGGAAACTCTAATCTGGAATTGGTTGACGAATATATGTACCGACATATTTGAAAATAGTCTAAGATGGTATGTCCAACTTCCAGAAAGAGGTCAATCGACGGATCCAACTCGGCTGGGCGGCGTTCAGAAAGCTTCGCGGCATATTCTCGTCTCAATTACCGCAGTGTCTCAAGAAGAAAGTCTTTAATTCGTGTGTTGCCAGTGATGACTTACGGAACTGAGACGTGGCCGCTTACAATGGGCCTCATAAGAAGGCTTAATGTCAACCTAAGGGCAATGAAGAGGGCTATGCTCGGGTTTTCTCTGCCTGATCGAATCACAAATGATGAGATCTCCAGGAGAACCAAGGTCACCGACATAGCCCAAAGAATTCCGAGCCTCAAGTGGCAGTGGGCAGGCCACATTACAAGGAGGCCTGACGGCCGTTGGGGCGGAAAGGTCCTCGAGTAACGGCCGCGTACCGGAGCGTTGATAGGCCTTCCACAAGGTGGACGACGATCTGGTGAGGGTCGCGGTAAGTATTGTGATTTTCACCAGAGTGGCGAGAAGAGAATTAAAATCGCACGTACTCCATGAAAAGAAAAGAGCCGTGCAACCATCTACGTCACGCACAAATAATATAGGTAATTAAGCAAGTATGATAAGGATAGTTGCAAGTGTGTACTTCCTGTAAACAGCGACCTCTAGTAGAAATGGATTGATTGACGGTATTCTCAGTTAATAACATGGTAATAAGTAGCAACGAACAACAATAAACTTATCGCGAGAAGCGTGTTTCTGTTGCAGAATTAATTTATACTCTATATCGGAAGCAATACGGTTCATTTTTAACCGAATTCAAAAAAAGGAGGAGGTTATCAATTCGTCTGTATTTCGGTTTGTTATATGGTTTCCCACATATTTAAAAGAATTAAGTGTTATTATCAATCGATATATCCTTCAATCTATAAGTGGCTAAAAAGATTCCGGGATGTTGACCCCAAGTGTTAGTGTTTGCAAATATCGCTGAAAATATAACCTTACCATTGACTATGCATCTTACAAAATATATCAAAAGAGATGGTAAATATCTATAGAAATCATAAAATAAAACAGCCATTTAGAAAACATTTTCACGAAGATAGTAACATTAATTTGATTTTTGATTGAGCTTAAATAAAAGGACCGATTTTAATATTTTTGTTCTGCATCAATGCATATTTGAGCAGACAACTATGCGTAGGTAGTTTACCAACGCTTATAATAGATGGCAACCATTGATATAAATATAAATGATGGCAACCAATATAGTTTACTGAGAATGGTGAGTAATAATTTTACGTTATGGTTCATTTTGTAACAATGAAAAAACAAAAAAACAAAAAACAAACAACCAGACATTGAAATCAAAATTGAAACATAAGAAGCGAAATATTCTGAAAATCAAAGAAATAATTCATTTAAGTAAGTAGCCCAAATATATATTTATGTACCTAAGTGGATAATTGAACAAAGATTAAGTTCATAGGTACAGATCTAAGTGTTTTGTTGACATAAATAAATCATCATCTGTACGAGCTGGCTACATTATTATGGCCTCATTATAGGTATATTTATTATTAATGACAGTGGTGCTAATCACTAGTTTCAAATAAGTTTCCACAATCAAAGTTTGGAATTAATGAGAAAGAATATGAAATCCAATGGCTCCGGCGGAGACGAGCCGCCCGGTCGCCGCCGCCGCCCGCCCCGGCAAGCGCTTTGCGGTTAATGGGACTTTGAAATGGATGACGTCGTCAATAACTCTTCGCGTCAGCTTTTTGTGTTTTTGCTGCTAATTGCCTAACTTTTCTGTTAATATATTGCTTGGTTCTGATACCTCATTTATTATTATTTTCGCAGGGCTCCTAATTGTTTTTCCTCCTATTCTTCTTACAAAATAATATGCAGAGCTTGAATATTCCTATCAATCTCTTTAAGCGGTAAGATTTTTTTTATTTGCGAGATAGTAAATTTATTTTATTAGGCTTGGATCGCCGGATGCGTAGGTATTCATATTAGCATTGACACTCGTGCGTACAAGAAAATGTATAAAAGCTTTCGAGAGTAAAATGGGATAGGTAGGTATAGATATATGGATATTTCTGGGGCAGACCTCTCGGCACGGTTTCGTCTCGAGGGACGCTCTCCGAGAACCTCATTACGTGTATCGCATCAACATTACATTCTTCTACAATAAACACTAAACGATAAAGAGAGAGAGGTCTCGATTAATGGGATTAGAATAAATTGCTAAATTCGTTTGTCCTTGCGAGAGGTTCGAGACATTTGAAATTAAAGGTTCGAATCAATTTGCCTTAATTGGTTTTACGTTTTATAACGCCCTTTGCGACGATTTTGTGATTTTAAAAATATTTACTCAAAAGATTACTTAATTCTCGTATTAAAAGTTAACTTTTTTAAGATAGCAAACTGATATACCTACCTATCTTTGATTACTGATGTTTTCTAGTACTGCTGCTTTGTATCATATATTAGAGATAATATATGTTTGTATCATACTGGATATCATCTTATAGTTCAATTAGAACGAAAGTAGATAGGTAGGTAATGGATCTACACAAATATAAATAACTTATTTTATTTCAGTATAAATCTACATGATAGAATAATGGTAGTAGTTATAAAACTTTTTTATGAAAACTTTCTTATTGCTTGTTTATTATTATAAAATGATAATCAACTTGATGACACTTAATGTAGGCAGTTTCTTAACTGAAGGTGCTGCCACACTGATGTTAAAAAATGTTTACTAACGTTAGTAAACATTTGTTATAAAACATAAGATCACAATGTTAGAAAGTGTTTTTATGTTAGATAATGTTAGTTAACATTTCTGAACAAGTTAAAAAATTGTAACAAAATAAAACATTTGTTATATTTTGTTTGTAAACATAGGTGCTGCCACACTGCTGTTAAAAAATGTTTACTAACGTTAGTAAACATTTGTTAAGAAATCACAATGTTAGAAAATGTTTGCATGTTAGTAAACATTTTTGAACTAGTTAACAAATTGTAATAAATTAAAGGTCCAATAATGACCAATGAGGAGCTCGGTGGCGTAGTGGTTTGGGCGCTCTGGTTTCGATAGCAAAAACAAAGCTACTTTCGCCATGGTCGGTCCCGGGATCAAATTTCTAATCTCGAGCACCTCCGTGCTTCGGAAGGCACGTTAAGCCGTTGGTCCCGGTTGTTACAGCAACCGCTTTAACCCACCAACCCGCATTGGGCCTGGTGGTGTTATGGCCCAAGCTCCTCATGTGTTTCTCCCATGTCCCAGGGGGAGGCCTGTGCCTGTGTATATACGCTGATGATGATGAATTAGTAAACATTTCTGAACTAAGTAATTAAAATAGAAAACTAGAAAAATTTCACGTCCTGAAGCGGGAAACGAACCCGCGACCTTTCGCAATCTTCGAATACTCGTTTCGGGTATTGAAATAGAACATTTCGACATTGTAGGGTGGACGTTAGCTCATAAACGCAAATACAGATAGACTAGAAGAATTTCACAGGGATATCCCAAGTCCTGGGTGGCTCAGTTGGTTAGAGCAGTCGCCCGGATTGCGAAAGGTCGCGAGTTTGAGTCTTGCCTCAGGACGTGAATTTTTCTAGTTTTAGGTATATTTTAATTACTAAGTAATTTTTCAAACATTTATAATAACGTTAAAATCAAAACTTAAGAATTTCTGAACTAGAAGCACTTAACATTTAACAATTCCTAACAAGTACACTAGTAAATGTTTTATTGTTAGAAAATGTTAGTAAACATTTTTTAACAGCAGTGTGGCAGCACCTTTAGGCAAACCTGATACCTATCTAATAGGTAGGTACCTATTATCATACACGTAGGTCCTAAAGTTTAATTACATGTTTGGATATGTTTGCAACTATGTACGATTGCGACGTCTAGTTAAAGCTGATATTAGACGGTTCAATGAAATTGAAAACAATCGCATAGAAAGGTATTGAACATTGCATTGATGGCTTATTAACAGACAAAATATTGAGCAAGACATTGGGCGTTTTTATAATTTGTACCGCGACGATATTATCGTGGACGTCCACGGTACAGCGATAACACAGGGAAGTAAATTGTATGGAAATAGGTAGGTATATGAAGACGCTTTTAAATTTCCGTGGACGTGGACGCTATAACGTGCACGTCTTACTTATAATATATATATATATATATAGTGTAACGTTGGCAGCATTATCATACAAATGTCATGAAATTATCATATGAATACGATATTTTTGAAAGTGGCAAACTATTTCTATGGACTATTATAGCCCATGTTTAAATTTATTGTCGCATTGACGGCACCATCCTGTATATATGATATTTCATGTCATTTGTATGAAATAATATCTATAACATTGGCTGTCATATTTCATAGAAATGTCATAATGAAATAGAAATGTCTTAATCAAATCAAATCAAATAAAATTATCACACGAATACGATGTTTTTGCAAGCGGCAAACCATTTGTATGAACTAATATAGCCCTTGTTTAAATTTACTGTCGTATACTGTCCTGTAAACAATAAGATAACATACAATCTGACGGCTCACCAGTGATCTGTGGGCTCAACCTGGTGTTAAGTGGCTATCGTCACCCATAGACACCGGCTCTTTTATGATGTAATTGTACATTAAAACAAGGGCTAGGTATATTAGTACATAGAAATGGTTTGCCGCTTGCAAAAACATCGTATTCGTTTGATAATTTTATGACATTTCTATGAAATAACACAGCCAATGTTATAGATATTATTTCATACAAATGTCATGAAATTATTAAGCGAATAAGATGTTTTTGAAAGTGGCAAACCATTTCTATGAACTAATATAGCTTTTGTTTTAATTTATTATCTTATTGACGGCACCACTCTGTATAATAAAAAAAACAATTTATTCGTGGAATTGGAATTGGCATTATTATTATTATCGTTCAATGTCGTATTTACACGTTTCAATGGTCAATTCAATGTTCAATATTGATTCAATCCCTTTAGGCGCACAATGATCCAGCTACATACATATATATTAGTTATGTTATACTTCAAAAAATATACATTTGTAATAAAGCCGATTATACTTTATGTCCCCGTTTTGCTAACTCCCCATTTTGAGAAATCCCCATTTTAACAAATCCCCATTTTGAGAAATCCTCTTTGTGAGATATCCCCATTGTGCGCCTAAAGGATTCAATCGCACTGAAAGCTAACTTTCAAGTTCAGCTTCCAATGACTTGAACAATCACTTTGAAACGTATTTAGTCGTGTCAATGCCATTGAAGCAGTGAAATTGAAATAAATATTGAACGGAAATTGAACCGTGTAATACAGCTTGATATAACATCTAGTGAAAACGATGAAAATCAGAAGCCCTCTGTACCCAACCCGAATTCTTTTTGGGTGCCCTTCGGTTCGCCTAAAAGTTTTAGTCCTAATATTACATGGCCAAACCGTATCGGCCTAAACTTAAAGCAAACAATTATTGTTATAATTTGGTCTAAGTATTGAAATCCCTAATTTTTGGATCTATAATTTGAAATACCCTGAAATATATTGGCATAACGTTATTTTAGCATTACGACGATTTCGCTTAATAAAGCTCTAATTTTAGCATATCTAATATTAAATGTGCCAATTATTTATCAGCCTAAGACAAAAACAATTTTATTGATTAAATAAATTGACAGAAGCAAATCGCTGCAAATCCGACACCACGTAGTCTTGTCTGCCCTACCCCTAGAGTGTAATTTAAGCCCGCGAAGGCGCGGAGGCGGCCGGCCAGCAAGCCGAAGCTGCGGTGGTGGGCGAAAACCATCTGCGATGATAAGGTCGCGTGGGACCGCCGGAGCCCCGCAGCGCCGGAGCCGTGACATGCATGCTGCATGCTTGCTTGCATGGTGCATGCCTGCTTGCATGCTGCATGTCTGCTTGTATGCTGCAAGCCTGCTTTCATGCTGCAAGCCTGTTTGAATGGCATACCTGCTTGCATGCTGCATGCCTACCTGCATGCTACGTTAGTATTAATAAATATTAATAATTAAAAGTAAAAACATCTACTTTTTGGTAGAATACCTACATAATAATTTGTTTGATTAAATCAATGTGCAACAAATACAAATTTTGGCCAAGTTACTTTTAAAATGAGTCAGCGTTTTATATTTTATGATTTTAATTTTGGGGAAATTAATATTAAGTAATTGCAAACTTTAGGGATTACGAATTGTTCCGCCAAATGTCGCATTTGGTAAATAACAATATGGCGATAAAAAATAAGGCGAAGTGAAATTAGACCAAGATTATGAAGAGTGAAATTATGCGACAAAAAATTAGGCTAACCGTTTGTGTGCCATTGCCAATTAGAAGTTCTAATAATTAGGCGACCCGATATAGACCCCTTTTTTATACAATTAAATGACAAACAAGCTGACGGCCCACTTGATGGTAAGCTGTGCAATACAAGGAAAAATCACTTGATATTGCAGGTGCGTTGCCACCCTGAAGCCTAAGATGAAATGCCGTCTATGCCCAGTAATTACACTGGCTACCTTTCCCTTCAATCCGAAACACAGCGAACTGTTTCACGGCTGAAATAAGAAAGGTGGTGGTACCTTACCTAGGTAACCAGACGATTCTACATATGGGCCCGTATGTAGAATCGTCTGTCCTTGATGTGTCGTCGCACAACAGTACTGGTCGACTATGTAGGGTAGTGGGGTACATAGTCGGACAGTACTGTTGTTCCTTCTTAACAAAAGTCTCTGTAGAAACATTTATGATTACAAGCGCTTGCTCTTATACAATGTTAGGGCCATTTTTATTAAGCACATTTCCGCAAAATTTTCTAACATAACATAATATAGCAAAGTTATTATTCCTCTATTAAAATATAGTATTGCACACACAAGACAAAACATTTGGACCTTCGGTGCCGAAACACGGAGCCAAGGAGGATTCCATATCCTTGTGGAAGTGACTGCTTTACCAACGAATCTACACCAGGGTGACACAGAGGCTAAGCACACAAAGGAACCGAAGTTGGATTGTCAATCCATCGGACATCACATGCTATCGTACGCTAGTGCACGCGAGGTGATAGGAAGTACAGGTGGGATCAACCAATCTGTACTTCCTATCAGGTGATAGGAAGTACAGATTCAGACTAATGGAGGTCCATTAGTCCTCTTTGTGATACGTATTTTAAATTGATTTCAGTGATATTCGTGTAGTGAAACCTGTACGCGGTCGATAGACAAGCTTGTGTCATTTCCAGCACTGCGGTCGTGTCGATTGTCTAACCACAAGTAAGTTCTTCCTCACTGATCACCGAAATGTCTGTTGGAAAGCCAAAATCTAATGTATTGTACACAGACGAGCCATGCTTTCGTGATCTTTAAGAAGCAAGGCATAATTAAAAGTAGACTAGCTACATTTAGAAACTATTTACATTCACTTAAAACTATACAAGACGAGTTCACACCAAAAACTCGTGTAGATTTCAAATTACGCCATTTTTATTTAACACATTTTTGCTAAATTTCCTAAGACAGTAAAGCAAAGTCATCATTCTAAACTAAAATATAGTATCGCACACACAAGACAATACAGTCTATGATTACAGTAACTTAATCTGTCATACCAAAGAAATGTACCTATGTACTTACATGCTTACCTATAATACTGTAGTAATGAAATAACGGGCGTGAAGCGTTGACAACAGTTTTTTTTTGTTTTTAATTAAATTCATTCCCTCGATTTAAATCAGTGTCTGCCGAGTCGCAGCCCGTGTTGAGTGAAGTACTCATGTGCACTGTTGCGTGTCCTGCCTGCCTGAGGACGACGAGACACTCCATATCATGGTACCCATCCACAGAGAATTTGGATTAAATAAACTTTATATTGAAAAGGTTCGTCTTGGAAATTCAAATTGAATTCAGTATTTCAATGGCAAACATGTTACTGATAGCACTTCCCTGTAAGCACACAGTAGCTAGATACTTCTCTAGCTACCTTCCTTTACCTAGGTACTCGTACTATGTAACTGTGACAACGTTTACTGAATATAAAAATATCTTGTTGAGAAGGCCTTCAATTTGTATTCGATTCAGATTTAACTATTTCCATAAGTAAGTGTAGATTCTTGAGAGTGTTTTTGTAATACACATTTGAAATCTTTCGCTTGATGCGTCTCGTTCGGTTCAGCGGACACCCTGAAATAGTATAGAAATTCGTTTACAAGGTAAAAGCTTTCCATTTGCCAGGGAAAATGCTATGGGTACGACGGACGACGCCTCGCCCTAGCCTAAATTTATCTAAACAAGTAGCATCTAATGCACGTAGTAGATACCTACTGATGAGAGTGGTAAGAATTATACTCTAGTGTTTTTAAGAAATGGTTCTATGTTAAAATATATTACCTATTTATATTCATTTTTTTTGTATATTTCTCATATTTATATACATATTATTATCATTATTTATCCGTTATCTAGTATCCATAACACAAGCTCTTAATGATGCTTACTTTGGGCTAGATAATAGGTATGAGTGTATGAATATTATTATTATTATTATTTCGCTTTTACTGATATTTAAGGCTAGCTTACGTAGGTATAGCCAAAATTATCTTATAGATTTAAATTTTCTATAGACTTCACTTCTTTGATAATACCAAGGATGATAGAAGTATTTGGTCCATGATAATACCAATCAGTAAAACACATTATTGTTACAAGCCGTGTTTAGATGCGTTCTTGATGCGTAAAATAACGCGAAGTAATCAAATCCTTAGGGTTTTGTAGAAAGGTTTTCAGGCAATGATGCGCGAAATAGACGGTAAATTGGATAAAAAACTGGGCGAGACGACTTTAGGTTTCAAGCGAAATATAAAAATTACAAAATTAATTTACCCAATTAATGAAGCTACCTTGTACATGTACATATTTGTTTTTCTTAATGTTTTAAAACATTATGCAGTATTTATCTATTACCTACTTCAGTTCTACCTATATGCTCAATTAAGTTTGTTTTTAACCGACTTCAAAAAAAGCAGGAGGTTATCAATTCGTCTGTATGTTTTTTTTAATGTTTGTTACCTCAGAACTTGTGGCTGGATGAACCGATATTGATGATTCTTTTTTTGTTCGATGCGGAATTGTTCCCAATTGGTCCCATAATTTTTTTTCGAAAATCCATTGGGTAGTTTGGTTTTTAAATAAAAAAAACTGGAATAATAAGTCGTCTACGTATACGACATCTAGTTGCGGATATTTGCTTTCCTTTGAAATTTTAGTGAAATGCTACGATAGTAGAAAACAATATAAAACCACGGTCACCCATCTAGCTTTGACCTTCAAAAGTTATCACTAAAAATTGCGAAAAAAAAATTTAAACAAAAATTAAAACCGACTCCAAAAAACTGAAAAGGATAAAATAATTTAAAAAAAATTATTATTTTATCCTTATCCTTTTCAGTTTTTTGGAGTTGGTTTTAATTTTTTTTAATCCATTTTAGTAGCGGCAAGAAGTTTAGAAGTTGTCCAAAAACCAAAAAGTGGCATAAAGGGTAACTGAGACCCGATAGATGATAGGGACCTATAAAAAAAAAACTGGGTTTCTTCACCGATTATTACGTTTGATGCATTCTAGAATAAAGTGCTAGTTTCATCATTTTGACCAGTAACTTGCTATTAAAACGTTAGAAAAGGAAAGAAAGCGGTGAAGAAATTAGCAAGTTATACGTAGTGCTCCGGTGGCGTGGTGGTAATCGCGTCTGACGTTCGATTTCTAGAGCATAAATTTTTTCATCGTTTTCTTTATTTATTTGTAATTTTTGCAATAAAGTAGGTGTTTAAAAGCATCAAACACATGAAAATGTAGTAACTTTAATTTTTGTCCCTTAAGTACACATTACAAATACTATACTATAGTTATACCCTACTAAGTATAATCGATAACGGATACTGGTGAAATCCAGGAAAGTATTCTGTGAATCCAAAATTATGATTGTCTAGTTTTGGATTAGGTTTGGATTGTTTACCTAGGTGCTTATTTCTTTTACTTTGAATGCCCGCCCATTTCAGGTCTTTGTTCTCATTAACAGCATGTTCCACTACTGAGAAAGGACCTTCCTGCATGGATAAACACCAGACAAGTATGGTTTACCTGAACTTGCATACATAAATGAGTTGTGAGTGTGCAAAGAAGCCGTCGCGCATTGGGCCAGCGTTGTGGTGTTATGTATGGTATGACCTGACTAAACTCTTCGTGTTCTCATGTAGGAAGGCCTGTGCCTAGCAGTGAGAATTATTATGAGCTGAGGACGATAATGATAGGATTTATGAGTTTTAGGACCAACAAAAATTCACTCACGCATGATAATATGCCATAAAAACAACAACAAACACTTCTGAGCATTCATGAAACGTCCGTAACCTTTTATTTACCAAAGTTCATGATTGTAATCATAAATCTAATTATTTCAACTTTATTTTAATTGTTTTGTTTAGTAATTACAGTTAATTTTAAATAATATGAAAATATTTTGTCAAATTACAATATTAGTTAGGATGAAGTGTTACGAAGTGCCGATGGTAGGCTAATGTAAAAGTACCTATGTTAAAATCTATAAGTAGGTAAGTAATTAATATGTATGAGTTATAGTTATTTTTCGGTATGAGTAAATGAGTATGCACTATACTTTTTGAATACGTATAGAACTTATTTGACTTGGCAACTTTGTAAAATAGCGACTTCAATGTTATTTGCAGTTAAAACTGATGGAATTAATTAAACACAAATAAAGGTTTGATGGATTTGGATTGTTTGTGATAATTATGATCACGCGTGTAGGTAGGTACCCGCTAAAGTACAGACTTATGTTAACACTGTTGACTGTCTGGTAAATAATTGAAAACATTAAAATCTTCCATTTGGAAAAAAAACTTGGAAAAACTAGAAATGTACGTGGATATTAGCTTGGTTACGAAATATTGCTTCTGTTTGTGAGAAAGTAGTTGTTCTACACCTCGGAGCTAAGAGCAAAAAGCTGCTAGTACGTTGTTTTCCCGGCTAATATTTATTATTCGGTGGCAGGAAGGTGCAATTTACACATAGTGTGAGCGAGCTACGAAAAAAGCGTGTTACTATCAGTTTAAATCTCTAGTCTATGGTGATGGTGTTACTTACAGGTCGAGTACACAATACCTAAAATACCTACCTAATAACTTTTGTTAGCTGTTGTCATATCCTTATTGCTTTTGTACTATCAGTAATGAACTGTTAAATGTAAGCTTACTTTTGCTGCTGACTACTCAACTATCATCATAACCCACATTTACATCTTTTTTCACAAAACTCCGTTTTTTAGCGCACCTTTAAGTATGGTAATGCTACTGAGCCCATGACACCACCAAATGGGCAATGAAACAGGTATTTTGCACATACATAATGCCTACATAAGGTTGAACGCATTTTCTTGTAGGTGAGGGTGTTTGTGATAGGCGTGGAGGGGAGCGCGGGGCGGGCGGCGCGAGGAGACAATCTCTAAGATGGCTCATTCACTGCTGCAACGAGCCGAGCAGAGAATTGAATTGGAAGCAAATGTGCCGTACGAAGACTGCCAACGAATATAAACTGAACCGCTCCCGAGTAAGCACCCCGACAACTCTGATCAAATTACGAAGGAAATAAAAAGCTTCTAGAGTAAAATTTGAATGGATTGGTTGTTGTTTATTTAATTCAGTTTAAAAATTCAGATTCTTAGTTTGTTTTGTTTTACTATTAACATGGCGGCACTTTGGTATAAAGTTCCGAGTCGATGTGGAGTCCCGATGCGTGTCAGAGACAGGTATATAATGAGAGAAGGATGACACAGTGAACCTGTCACTCCAGCATGTAACCTATTTTTGCTGACTCGGCATCATCCACTATCATGTGTAACTGCTATTTACTTTTCTATATAACAATATCTTATATCAAAGTTTGGAGTTTAAGTAAATAGATACGAATTGCTATAATATAACCTTTTGTCCCTTACCGGCTCGCCAGCGCACATTGGATCGATCCCATATGGCCATATGGTAATGACGCAGGACCGTTATTTTATGTTTTTTGAAATATAATATGAAACGTACTATTCTATTTGTATCAGCCAAAATTAAGTCTTCAACTTTTATTACTTTACCATCGCATTGCTTGAAACACCATAGTAATTTAAAAAAATGTATGTAAATATAAATATCATGGAAAGATAGTTGGGGCTGTTTAAAAATTTGTACTTATGGAGATAGGTATATATTTTGAAAAACTTTTTCCGCTTCGCCCGTATATGTTCATGCTGTGACTATGATAAATCGTTTCCGCTAAAGCTAGGTCACGTTTTACTAGGAGATGCTACCCTTAACGACGACTTTTAAAGTTAAACCAAGAAGTTCGTTGAGTTGTCAAATACACAAAATAAATCTTATAAACGTTCCTATTGGTGGCGACTACGTAGAGGAGGCAATGCCCTATCTGTATGCAGAAACGAAGCCTTGTATATCACGGTAGACAAGGATTGTTGATAACATCTTTCTGATGACTGAGAGGGAGACCCATGATCAATGTCGGCCACTGATTAAAATATCAACGGCATCGTTCGGAGTTAGCCCTCGTTGGTAATCAGTGCACTCTCAACTACGTATTTGGATTTCGGTTGTAACGTAAGCCAGCAGTTCGGCCAGAAGTTCCAGTGTTTCGGCATCAAAGAAAATGAAATATGGAAAAGGAAAAGTAACTAACTATGTTGAAAGAAATTGATAGTCTTGATATTAGTAGGTTTCTGAAAATGTGGTTTTTGTCTGATGCGACCATATAAAAAAAAATGTGTTTTTTTTAAAATGTTTCACTAGTAGTGATTTAAAATTAAGTGGGCTAATCTGTGCTTGTCTGTAAGTACCTTATTTTATATGGTTTGTGGGTACGTCACGAACTAATTTTTGTTATAAAGCAATAAAGTAGGTACAGTAATTTGATCTGGTTACACATAGCTTCAAAGAATTATCTTGGGTGCGCAAACATTATCGACCATGTTTTTGTTCGATGTCAAAGTCAGATAGTGTCATTTTACTCGGTGTTAATGCTGAATAAAAATCGCTGCAGCCGCGGGGAGCGTCGTGAGGAGCGGGCTGCGTATGAGCGGAGATCTCTAGTCTATGGAGGAAGCCTTTGAGGCTTTGTGGGCTCATTTCCGTACGTGCGTGCACAACCGCGACACCATTTCCCTTCGTCGACGATGTTTGCGATTACGAACCATTCTGTTTAACTGAGATTAGCTAAGACTTCTCACGATTCAATTTAGAATATAATACAGGGTGGTGCCGTCAATACGACAACAAATTAAAACATAGGCTCTATTAGTCATAGATATGGTTTGCCACTTTTCAAAAATATCATATGCATTTAATAATTTCATGACATTTCTATGAGATAATACAGCCAATGTTATTCCAGACAAATGTCATGAAATTATCAAATGAATCAGATGTTTTAGAAAGTGGCAAACCATTTCTGTGAACTAATATAGGACATGTTTCAATTTATTGTCGTATTGACTTATTGACGGCACCACTCTGTATAATATTATATTCTAAGTTAAAGCGACGTGAATTCCCATTTATACAATAACAATTTTTAACCGACTTCAAAAATGATGGAGGTTATATTATGTTCCACAATATGTATTTTTTTTTGTTTAGATTAACAAGCAATAGGTAAATTATAGTGTCGTGTCTATAAGAACTAATAAATTATAACAAGTAGGTACCTATGGGTGCCTCTTCAAATATATTTCGAGATAGCTATTAAAATTAAATTATCTCTGTTATATTTTTGGAGAAGCCAAGATAATGTCAAGGGCGTCCTTAAAACACTTACAAACACTGACAAATGTTCTATAATTTGAGTTTCTTATTTCGTAATTATCTCTGGAATCAAATATCAGAGTACAGTCAGCTTCAAAAAGATGTTAAAGATTTTGATCCTTATCGTATTGTCACAAGGTACAGAACGTATACTTCATTTTGATGTAGACAGTACCTGGTAAAGATATGGGTGAGTACGTTGAGTGTGGGGTAAGTACACGGTCGACGCACATTAGATAGTAACTGGTAACGGGTTGAATGTCCCGCTCTGTGTTAATTACAAATAAGAGGCAGAGCATAGTAATACTATTTCACACTCGACGTATGAGTTTCTCTCCTCTATATTAGAGAAGATTGCAACTAAATAACACTAACAGCCTTGTCACCACAGTCTTTATTCTTAATATTTTTTTGACGACCGGCTGGTCGAGCGGTCTGTACCCCTTGCTATGCAGGCTACTCGATCCAGAGGTCCCGGGTTCGAAGCCCGGTAGGAGCAAATGTTTGTATGATGAGTACGAGCATTTGTTTACGAGTCATGGATGTTTATATGTTTATTTAGTATATTTCTTATATTTATATACATATTATTATCAATATTTATCCGTTATCTAGTATCCATAATACAAGCTCTTAATGATGCTTACTTTGGGCTAGATAATAGATGTGAGTGTATGAATATTATTGAATTATTATTGAATAATATTTTAATAATTTTACCTATTACCTAAAACACAGTTTAAAAGTCCATGGACAAAATTATAATCTGCTAAACTGCGTCGCAGTTTGTCGGCAGTAGTTCTGTCTGTGTATCGGTGAGTAAGTTCGCCAGAGTTCTTTGAAAAAGCGTTGTGAGCAAGAACGGTAGCAATTAAATGTTACGATACGAATAAATGTAAAGAAAAGCAGGCAGCTATCAAAACCTCAAGTGTTAAGGTAAAGACAGCAATATTTAGGCTGACCGCACATTGGAGTCACGATAGATTCAATTCTCTTTAACCTACTTCAAAAAAAGAAGAAGGTTATCAATTCGTCTGTATGTTTTTTTAACCGACTTCAAAAAAAGGAGGAGGCTATCAATTCGTCTGTATGTTTTTTTTTATGTTTGTTACCTCAGAACTTTTGTCTGGGTGAACCGATATTGATGATTTTTTTTTGTTCGATGCGGAATAGTTCCCATTTGGTCCCATAAAAATGTTTTGAAAATCCATTGGGTAGTTTGGTTTTTTAATCAAAAAAACTGGAAAAATTAAGTCATCTACGTATGCGAAATTGCGAATTTTTGCTTTCCTATTAATTTTTTAGTGAAATAATACGATAGTAGAAAAACAATATAAGCTCACGGTCACCCATCTAGCTTTGACCTTCAAAAGTTATCACTAAAAATTGTGAAAAATAAATTTAAACAAAAATTAAAACCGACTCCAAAAAACTGAAAAGGATAAAATAATAAAATTTTAGTAGGTACTCATCCCCTAGGAACATATTTTTGGAGTTGGTGCTAAGTTGTTTCCAGATACCATAGATAGTGAAGCACCGACTCCAAAAATAGTTCCTAGGGGATGAGTACCTACTAAAATTATTTTTTTTATCCTTTTTAGTTTTTTGGAGTCGTATTAAATTTTTTTCAGTATTAAGATGGACTTCGTAATTAAAATATAAACCGCGACCCGCGAACCCACAACCTTTCGCAATCCGGGTGACTGCTCTAACCAACTGAGCTCAGTTGGTTAGAGCAGTCGCCCGGATTGCGAAAGGTCGCGGGTTCGATTCCCGCTTCATATAGACATATTTTTGCTATATATAGAGTTGTTTTCAAAAACAATAGAAAGTGAAGCACCGACTCCAAAAAATATGTTTCTAGGGGATGAGTACGTACCTACTCAAATTCAATTATTTTATCCTTTTCAGTTTTTTGAAGTCGGTTTTAATATTTGTTTAATTTTTTTTTGTGAAGAAATAGTCTATCTTTAGACTGTCGTGACTCTTATGTGCGCTCAGCACAGTTAAAACATTTACAAAACTTAATTGGTTACGTGTAAACATAGCACAAAAAAAACTGGTGCTCGAAAAGCCGAGTGAAAATATTTTTTTAAGATATTTGAATGTCTCATTAAAAGTGAACCCACTGTTTTTATGAGAAATAAATTTCTTTAAATATAATTTGGAAATATTTCAGTCTCAGGCCTATACTTTGACAACGTTTTTCTTATTATCGTTAGATATGAGTTTGTATTTTGAGATAGTTATTTTAATGACTGATAGTAGCAGACGAGGGTTCAAATTTCCACACATTAACATAAATATGCAGAAACACGACCACCAGTTGGGTAACAAAGTAGGCTTAATATAAAGGACACTTGATCCTAATTCAACATTCGCGCATTTCGCCCGGGAATTGTTATTCGTAAAGCCTTTTAAACTAAATATAGGCGAATACGTTATTCATGTTTCTATAGTTTCATAGGTATCATCGTTCTTATACAAGCTATTAATGCTACACTAGAGGTATTTAAATTTTACTATGAAATGAAAAGGACTGCGTATCTTACAGTGATAAAGTTGTTAAACACCTTTGATATTAGAAAGCGTTTTCCTCATCACCAGCCACGTCACGTCCCACTGCTGGGCACAGGCTTTCCTACATGAGAGAAACCTACATGCGAGAAACACGTGACGAGGAGAAATTGTTACAATGACAGAAAAAGTTGCTTAAACTGTTCGTCACTTGCCGGACCGCCCCTTCACGGAGAGTACTTTGAAGACCTTTTTCATTTTCTCCCGTATTCCACATTTTAACTCAAGAGCACGCGTAACGGTCTTCGGAGTCATCAACTAACTGTCTCTGTTAACATCACGCACAAAGGAATTCAGTAACTCCTTTCTTTGTCGTGCTTTCTTTTTTTCCAGCGCATGTGTATCTACCCTCCTCAGATGATATGATCTGCGGTTCCCTGCTTCTGTAGGAAGGGTGCCTATATATGAGATCCTTCAGAAAGAGCCAGCAAGGTAGAGTCAGCTGCACTCGATGTCTTCGAGAATGGATTCTTCTAACTGCTTCACATCAGTTGGTGTCGAGTCACTTACTTACCGTGTTTTGTATTAAAAAAATATTACCAGCTGAAAATTTGTAGCAGGAAAATCGGATACTATGCCCAGTGTCCAACTAAAGTACTTATACAAGCGGTAGTGGAAAAATGCATAGCAATACATATAATTTATTTAACATATTTTTTTCTTATTTTATTAAAGCAGGTTATAAACACTGAAGAACCAATATGAATGAGTATTACCACAGAATAACTAATGGGATCTAAGATCATAAAGACGTGACGAAGAAACGTCGAAAATTGACGATTGGAGATAAACATAGGCCTCAAAAATTATTTTCGATTTCATGATGCTAATAATTAATAATGTCAAGACGATGCACACTGAAGTCACGTCAGCATGAACGTCTATAATCATGACCCGTATTGCCGGTCCTCCCGTTTGACAAACTTTTTCCAAGACATTGAATATTTTGTGAAAAGTTTCGTACAGTCGATAGCACATCAAACGTAACAGCTTGACCTTGAGAGCGCCTTTACTGCGTTCGTAATAGAGGCAGCTTTCGTAGTTCAAATGTTACACTTGATGTGCTGTCGTGTGTACAACGAACAAGAATGAATCACTTGCTAAGCCATCGTATATATTAGATAGACGCTCGCAAACCAAGTTGACTTTGACAATTGGATTAAGGTACCTACATTACTTCGTTGTAATAAAAGTTATTTTCCATTGACTTGTAAGAGTACCTACCTATTCACGTTATACCTATTCACGTTATAAATATAATAATTAATTTTGTTTGCGCATAATTTCATATTAAGTACTCATACAATTTTGTTCTCTTTTAAGTTTTAAGCTTTCAATTGCTTTTTTGGTGAGATTCCCGTGGATATTCTTTAATTCAATAGCTTTGTTTTTTTTTTGTTTTCTAGTAATCTATTACACACTCTATTACACAGGTTATGTGGTTATCTAACCACATAACCTGTGTAATAATAATGATTTTATTCAAACTAAATTTTGAATACAATGTTATTTTTTAAAAATAAATCCCTACTTTGAAAAAAGATTTGTATAAGAAATGAAACTTTCTGAAATATTGTTTCTTTAGTAGGCAATAATTTTGTCAAACATTAAGCCGCCACCGCCCGCGCCGTATTGATTCTAAAATAGAAAACACTGTTTTGTTATCAGTAATTTATAATTAAATGAAAATCTTTATAAAGGTTTTTAATTGAAATAATAAATTTTATTTCAAGAAAAACAAATTACAAAACAAGACCATATTATCCGTATACCTATATCTAAAATTTAAATACATAAGAAAAATACACACAAACAATGAAACACCTAGTTCTAAATGCAATTCGTAGATCGTACGTATCTACTTTAAATGACATTTCCCGAAACTATCGGAGTCTGTTCCTTTGATTGAACTCAGTTGTATGCAGTCGCTACCTGCATCGTTTAAAAAATACCATTACTGAACGTGAACCAATTGCTATAACATATCTACTTTCTACTGATTTGCTTAGAAATTCCCTGTAAAGGTGCTTTTACTTTGTGAAAGTCAAGACGTTAGGGAAATGGAGCAACACGTAAGAAATTGCCATTCTTAATACTGCCTAGTTTAGCACGGCAGCTATTTGAATTCGTTCTGTAAGAAAATTTGAAACGAGCTAAAACAGGTGTTAAGCAAGGAAGTTCCTGATACAGTTATTATCAAACCTATCCGCGAGCTGATGACCCTAAGTTCTAATATTCTTAACCAAAAGTTTTCACCTTAATTTGATAAATTTTGTGATTAAATAAGTATAGAACAGATGTCCAAGTATCTTATGACAAATCTTATGAAAAATCCTAAAATTTATGGAAATGCCCAAATCAAGGCTTTACTATAAACTATTGCCGGCAAGTCACAATAGATCTTTTAGGTTGCAGTAACAAATCAGTCTTAACAGGACCGAAAAGCCCCGAATACAAATAATAATAATCTTATGACATTGTTTGCTGTGGGTATGGTCTCCACCGAGGACCGACGAGAGCACCTTGATGGAATTTGGCTACTGACTCTGGGGGCCGCTTTACACACAGAACTATTGTAGATCAGCCCGTGCCAAAACTCATCTAATGCTAATTGCTAATAAGTTTGTGGTGCTGTGTATTGGAACAATTGGGATGTTGCCTAAGTTTGAATATGGCGCTATTCTATATTACACAAATTTGGAAAATATACTCTAAAATAACTTTTCGGGAAAAACTAGTTTGAATAGTTTTTATGGATAAAAGTAGCGACTTTTACCCATAAAACTGCAAAAGGTTAGGACTCTGTACGGCCTCTCCACCCACTGTTTTAGAACCGGACCAACTGCCCCGACCGTCCCCGACCCAGCGCTAACCCGCGCGACTCGACGCGCTCACCACTCTAGCGTCTCTTTGCGCAGCTCGGCCCGCTGCTCCTTCACTTCGCGTGAGTCGGCTCCTGCCCTCGGGATCGCGCCTCCTCGCGCCAGAAGTACACAGACTTTCAGGTCCCAGGGGACGGAACCCGCCAAGGCCGCCGCCGCCGCCTCACCGGAGATCGTCTGATACTGTCTGGTGATGGCGATAAAGGCAATACGGGGGTATTGCCTTTATCGCCATCACCCTTTGTGGTTTTCGCAGGTGGGCATTGTCACCTCTATTATAAGTTAAACTGGAGCGAAAGTGCACACCGTGATACAGTTACGTGAATAAGCTCGATGGTGTATATAAAGAGATGTTTGGATCTTTGGTGTATGAGGAAAGTTAATTAAAATACTTACGTTGTATATGTACAATACAAAGCTCTAACCACAAATTCTCAGAATGTTAGACAGTTCTCTTACGACTTGAACCAAAGATTTCCTTTACCCGTTTGTCTGATCAGTCAAAAATTTTAGCACTCGAATGGGGGAAAGAATTAAAGAAATGTACATCCGCTATTGCAAGTCGAGCTGATCCAGTGAAATATGAAACATGTAGGCGAACTGGCGGCGAGCCAGATGCTTGCATCACACTATAACAAAGGGTTTCATATCAGAAAATTGTTCCTAGAACAATAGGAGAAAATATCAGCCTCTTGTGTAACGACTAAGAGCAGGTACTTCAAATTAGTTTAAAGATATTTGAAGTTGACGCGTTATTATTTTTGGTAGGAAGTCAAAGTAAAGAACGTTATATATATGTCAGCGGTAAGCTACTTTCCACCACTTCTGATATATGTAGAGAAAGAAATAAAAGTTACTTTAATTATTTATAGAAAATCTACCGTCTCTTAACAACTTCTACATTATTCAAATAACACGTGATAACCAGAATACCGCTGGATGCTGGTTTGCGTATTTGAAGATAAGCAAACCTGTAAATTAATAAATTATACATTTTTTTTTATTTACTCTCAAATACGGGTTAAATTACGCACGAAAATAAGTCTTTTAGGTAGCGTCTTGCTGTCTTCATATTGTTCACAAGTCCGTGTTCACAAAGAAGAAAAATTAAAATTAAATAAAAGTCGTAGATTGGTTAGTATTAAAAACCTTTCAAAAAAATAATAATTGCAGAAATCGTTCTTTGTTAATTTGTAAATTGTTTAATACTGTCGACAAATTACCTTACCTGCCCGACTCATTATAATTATGTAACAAACATATTGCGACTGATATGTACTTATGCTGCACAGATTATTAATAGTAAACTAAAAATGAAACAGAAATTTGTAGCACTACACGTTTACACATGTTGAATAAACCTACTTATTTTCAAAAAAACAAATTCAATAACAAAACACATACAAACAACAAACATACAAACAAATTTATATGGATTTTGTGTCTGAAATAAAAGTTTATTATTATTATTATTAATAAAAGTTTATTATTATTATTATAAATAATAATAAACTTTTATTATTTTTATTATTATTATTAATAACTACCTGAAAATCACCCTTCTGTGAAGTACTTACTCATATTCAGATTCAGGCACAATAGATTTTCAATAAGTGAAGCTACGTTTATATTATTTTTTATTTGGTTTTCTTACAAGTTATTATAAGACAATTCTCTTTTTACACAGCACAGAAGAGCGTGATTACGTCAACTGAACCATGCAGCAGTGGAAGTTGGTGGTGTTCTTATTAAAGAACTATTATTAAATAGCAGAGTATGTTTAAGAGTTTTAAAAAAAATGCTGAAGTACATAGATCATAGGTAGTAATTAAAAATGTTTTTAAAGATGCAGAAATGGTTGAAGAAGACAATTTTTTTTTTGCCTCCGCTCCGCCCGCGCATTCACCACCGGCTCAGTGCTGGGCGCTCTTGAGAGCGCGTGTAATCCCATTGCTACGCCAGTTGGCTCGGGGCCATGCTTCGATATTTTGTTTTCAATGCTTTTTAATGCCTTCGAGCGACAGCTTATCTGCTGAAGTTTTTGTTTCTTACGTGTGATTTTATTACGCTGAAATATTAGATTTTCTAGTACCTACTCATTTCATTACACAAATAAAATAACCTTCTAAAGAATCTTCCGGTTATCAGAAACCGAAAACTTACCTATGTACAGACGGCAGCAAGTCAAATGTAACAGTTGCACAACGAAAGCAGTCTCTAATTGTGAACAAAGTAAGGGTCAAAAGGGTCACCTGGAGAAATGAAGATAGCAGAAGTGGCGGCGGCTTCCAGCACACAGTCCACTTCCTCCTTTCTACTAACTACGTTCTCGCAAAAAGTGCGTACCGCCTGCCACGATGCACTTGATCATCTTTAAGATGACGATAGGGAGGGAGAGGTCGTCCCTAATCACCGCTATCAGCGCCCGCCTCTCATCCACCCACGGTAGGCACACCTCCATCACAGTGTGCTCCCTCGTCAGGGGTTAGGGCAGCCGTCGTAGTGATGGCAGTCGGTTTCCTTCCGGAGATCCGACAGGTGTCCCCCGAAGCATCCATGCCCCGTGAGGACCTGTGTCATGCGGAAGGTTAGGACTCCGTGCTGCATTTCCAGCATCGTTCGAACTTCAGCGACTGACGCAGCTCTCACGCACGACCTAACTAGTGGGCTGATCTCCATAATTCCAGACATCTTTGGTAATGCGCCCACATTGTTGGACCTTCTACTGACGACTCGCCCGGATGAATATCGGCTTATAATTTAAAAAAGGTTCGTTTAAGAGCTTCTTGACCTTATCCTACCTTCCATTTTCCTACTTTGTAGTACTTCCAGAACTTCAATTCTTTGCCGGCAAATGTATTCCCTTCTTCCTATTACATGAGTTCCTTCAAAAGAGGCGTGAAAAAGCACCTTTTGGGTCGGCTATTGCGGAAGCGGCCTGTGCAGTGTATAAACTGCGCTTTGCATATAGACTCTTCTTTCTTACCGCTTCATATTTGGTGGTGTTGAGTCATTTGTCTTGCTTTCTATATAAAAAAAGTCTCCCAAATGTAAGTTCCCAGATACAAATTATCTCAGCTTTCAGAGGTAACTCTTACCAAGGTACACAACTACCCATATACCTATATTATATTATGGCACTCACTTTTCGGTAACAAACTGTATAAAACGTGTTAAAACAAAACTAACTAAAAGAACACTGTCAAAATAAAAGTCACTAAAAGAACAATTCCGCATAGGATATTGCCGCGTAGTCAAGTACCTACTTAAAGCCTAATGATAAAAATGACAAGTGGTATTTTTTGAACAGATTTCTAGACAAAAAGACGATAAAAACTCTTGATACTTTTTGAACACGTTCATTTGAAATAAAAATCTTAGGCACTCCAGTGGGTTTATTTGCTAACTTATTTTCCTCGCATCAGGTTTCCTAATGAGTAATATCAGTTAATTTTAGTAGTGTGAGATTTGAAATAAACAATATGTGATGGTGTTATTAACAAGAAGCGTATACGTGTTCTATAAACGCAGCATTTGTTTCTAAGACGCCTCGTTGCAATCTAAACGGACTGTAAATCTCTGGAGTTCGGATCGAAACAATACATTTTTTATACATGACAAACAAGCTGACGGCCCACCTGGTGTTAAGTAGGACTGTTTGTAAATTAGGTGCCCAAATAAAAGCTGTAACTGGTATGTAAGTATTTCTTTACTGTCTAGTAGCCAGTTACAAGTGAGCGAGATTCACAGAAACTTTTTCACTTGTTATAGATGTACATAATATCGCCAACGCAATTTGGTCCATAAGTGCTGAACCTTCTATTAATTATGAATTATAGCATC
This sequence comes from Nymphula nitidulata, assembly GCA_947347705.1. Lineage (NCBI taxonomy): Eukaryota > Metazoa > Arthropoda > Insecta > Lepidoptera > Crambidae > Nymphula > Nymphula nitidulata. The sequence continues at coordinate 16,798,801 of OX374618.1, read as the reverse complement.
ATATCTTGTTCTGTATTTGGCAAGCCATCTAGTTATAGATAGTTGGTCTAGATGGCGCTGTCATAACACTGTTCTTTAATAGTCTTCGCCGCTTACCCACATTTATCTATACACTAGCTGCTGCCCGCGGCTTCGCCCAAGTGACCTTTATTTGCGGGAAAAAAAGCATTCCCAAACTGCGCCACGGGGTGACAGAGGCATTTCCCATGCCCCCACATACCCATGCCGCATGGTTATGTGGGGTCCCTCGACCAAAGTTGGCATAGGTCAAACTAGCCACTAAAACAACCCGATACTCTATCTTTTCGCATTATCAGAATTTCGGACAATAGTATACCCACAAGGTGGACCGATGATCTGGTAAGGGTCGTGGGTAGCTGATGGATGAGGCAGCAGGACCAATCAGTTTGGAGATCATTGGGAGAGGCCTACGCCCAGCAGTGGGCGTCTTTCGGCTGACATGATGATGATGACGTATACCCTGCCCTAACATAGACATTATTACTTTATGACTTTATTATCATCATCATCAGCCTAAATACTTGTCCCACTTCTTGGCACAGGCCGTTTGGTTAAATTAGCCATACAATTGTACGCCTCGGCAAGTCGTTTAAATCGAGGAACTTTTGTGTGACTGTTAGAGTGATTGGTAGGTTCAAGGTTATTTTTTTTATCACAACTTATAAACGAAATCATTTTGGTTATAGGTGGTCATAAAAAACATTGAACCTACCAATCGCACCAAAACTCTTCAGTACAAGACGGTCCGCCTAGGCACACCAATTGAGCGGATTTTCGATACGCCATGTTGTTATACGTTGAGTGAGCATTTAATTATATCCCATAACATGTCACAGCACCCTGTCTTAAAGAATGGCTCTGTTACACACTAGGCGATAACAGAGACACAAAAATTATAAAAAAAAACTTTTCATGTAATAATCATTTTTTTATACCACTAAGATGCCAATCAAGCATACGGCCCATCTGATGGTAAGCAGTTATCGTAGCCTGTGGACGCTTGCAACACTAGGGGTATCACTTGCGCGTTGCCGACCATGTAAAAACCTTTTCACGCCTTTTTTGAAGAACCCTATGCTGTACTCATTCGAGAAAACCTCTGCAGGGAACTCATTCACAACTTGAGCGTACGTGGGAGAAAGTTTCTCTGAAACCGTACAGTACGCGACCACTTTGTTCCAATTTGTGAGGATGAACTCCTTGCCGGTGGCAAGCGGTGCGATAATAGAAAGAAGCCGTGGGCATCATATCAAATAATTCCTCAGAACACGCCCCGTTATACAAACGGTAGAACACACACAAGGAGGCAAAATCTCTCCTTAGGCTTAAAGGTTCTATACCGCGTGTGAGCTCAGGATCGTCGACAATTCTCATAGCGTGATTTTGGAGCACGTCAAATGGTCCATCTAGGTGCTCCCGCCTATAAATGGCAGCAGTACTCCATATGGGGCCAGACTTGAGACTTATACAGTAACAGTCTTTGCCCCGAAGTGAAATACCGCCGCGCTCTATTCGTTTAATTTCGTTGGATTCATACATAAGATTTATATCATAAGGTCTTCTCTGTGGATGCCAGTGCTTAACAGTACGAACTAGTTAGAGAAATGTTAAACCACAATTTTATAGCTCGATTTTATATGATACATTTTCAGGATTAATCCGCAAGTGTACCCATATAATGTACAAGGTGGAAAAAATCTATGGGCCCTGGAGGGGAACTACTTTAAATCCTTTAGTTAGCTTATTTTACTGAGAGGAAACATTCCTTTATTTTTGAAAAGAAACAAAACTGCATTCAAAGATTTTCTAAAAGTCGCTTGTCTCGCCTGGGAATCGAACCAACTAAAAATTAAAAAATTGAATCTCGCTATTTTTTATACGAATCCTAGTATTATTTATTGTGCAGGATAACATTTGTCTAACTTGAAATGACAACTAGAATTGTCTACCTATTTTCCGCAACACCTCAAATAGGTAGACATTTCTAGTTGCGCGTTGTCTACGCTAGTTTTTGGGTAGACAGTATTAGTGGGATTGATTCAAAGTTTTTTTTGTTTTACAATTGATGTACAGTCGACAGCACATCAAGCGTAACAGTTTGACCTAGAGACCGCCCTTACTGCGTTCGTAATACAGGCGACTTTCGTTGTGCAACTGTTACACTTGATTTGCCAGAGTATAAAGGGACTGTTTATTCCTAAAAGAAATCTCTTCCAGCAGCCCAACGACTAGGAGAATTATCAAATTACCAAATTCATTTTCTTTATTATTTCCTTCGTTGACAGTTAGTTTGACTTCTTGTAAAACAAAACACAAAATAAATCTTAGCCACGTCATGTCAGTAATATACTCGATGAAAATCACAGGAACAGTTAAAAAGACATTCCGTGATGAAAATTTGCTGCGGTTGCCATGCTCAATGGATCAAATTTTAACGCATTACTTTTAACACTCCTACTGGATATGTCAAAGGCCCGTGGTTGAAATCTACTTTAGCAGATCGTCAATAGTAGAAGAGTCTAGTATTGACGAGTTTTCGTGTGATGAAGATAGTATTGTACTATGTATAATTAATGAGTATCCTTCAACATCGTAGTCATACGCACTACGCACGGTTGCAGAGTAAAACCACCATATTCGTTTCACATTTGTAATAAGACTTTTTCAGTAAACAATAGAATGTAGCAAAACATAGGAAATTATACAAATTCATAAAGAAAATATATAAAATACTGTGTGCTAACCAGCCAGTCCACAACAGGCACTAATGTATGTTATTCATTATGACAATAATTTTGGTAATGATTCACAATTGACTGTCGCACTCCCACCAAATGCAGTCCATATGATCAATACATTGGGCATAATAGTCCATTGAAATTTACATAACAGTGAACCCGAGTGAGGGTAATATGGCTCATGCAACCGTAAACATCTCAGTAGTGCAATTACTCGTGGAGGGGAGACGCCATCCATAAACAAACACATAAATAAGACCCAGCACACAAACATAATCCACAATTAGTCCAACGGGCAATGGAATAAAATGACCGGCTTGATTTCTATTATCGGCGGATCTTTATTTGTGCCGCTGGAGTTATGTGGCGGGATAATAACGTAGAGGGGACCATTTCTTGCGACAAATTTTTCGTCAACCAAACTTTTCTCGGTTAGAAAATTTTCCTTAAAGGTCGAAGTTTAATCGGGCTTTTGATAAGCATCTGCAATTTCTTTGCAACATTAGGAAAGTAAAGATGCAATCTTTAACGTCTCTATTTACTTTTTCTTTCTGTCCCTGCTTTGTATCTACATAGCTGAAAGGAAATTTAAAATATAATAAGATGGATCTGATTAGTTCAGTAGTCGGAGTTTCACTTTATATAATAAAATAGTGTTTGATACATATCTTATGAGCTTACAATAAATTAAAATGAAAGCATGACACTAAAAACAGTCCACTCAGTGTATTCAGGGCAAACGTAGCAAGAGTGTGCCACTGTCCACAAAATAATAATTGGCCGCAAAACAATATAAAAGGCAGCAATTCAATACGGGATCAGAGAGATTCGTCTCCTGCTGACATACTTTTGATTTTGATAGGCAGCGCGTGAGTAGCGCTCAAGGTTCTACGCTACGGTAACCGCAAACCATAAGACAGGCAATACCAGTATACTTTACAGGGTGGTGCCGTCAATACGAAAATAAATTTAAACATGGGCTATATTAGTTTATAGAATTGGTTTGACACTTTGAAAAACATCTTATTCATTTAGTAATTTCATGACATTTGATGTAATTCTTTAACATTGGTTGCATTACTTCATTGAAATGTCATGAAATTTCCAAATGAATAAGATGTTTTTGAAAGTGGGAAACCATTTCTATAAACTAATATTGCCCATGTTTTAATTTATTGTTGTATTGACGGCACCACCCTGTATATCTATGTGCCTTACGATGAGATTAAATCGAAATAAAAAAAATACTTATATCTTAAAAGGTCGACACCGATTATTTAGGGACATCGTCTATGTGAAACTTTAAGTGACAATAAGGCTGGTATATATTTCGCACAAAGATTAAGCCTCGCAATCGCAATCCAGCGAGATAATACGACCAGCCTGTTTCAAGATTTAGGTGGTGTTTTTTTTAATGTCATGTTTTAGGGTTTGTAAATATAAGGTTAGTGTTAAAAATAGTAAAGCAGTTCTAGTGTTACGCATCGTTATTTTTTTTTAAAGAACTACATATTTTAAGGTGCTTATAAATCTTTTATATTTTATTATTTGGTTATTTACATATGACTTCGTATATGTTAAAGTTAAATTTGTATTCATGCTAGAAATATTTGTTTTTTTAAATTAAACAATTATTGGTATATCTTTGTTACTACACCTGCAAAATTCTTTAATTCACGTCTATTGGATTCACAGACATAGCCGAATGTGCATCAGTTATTTCGAGCAGGCTACGTCTCTTGTCTGCCAGTGACGCTTGTTGGGTCAGCTACCGGAGAATCCCTTCACGCTTCACTATACTTCTATAGTTCGGCACGTGTCAAATGTAAGTTTGGTTTCATGAAATAAAATAATAATAATACTAACATTTATACCCTCGCACCTATTATCTAGCCCAAAGTAAGCATCATTAAGAGCTTGTGTTATGGATACTAGATAACGGAGAAATAATGATAATAATATGTACATAAACGTTAGAAATATACTAAATAAACATATATAAACATCCATGACTCGTAAACAAATGCTCGTACTCATCATACAAACATTTGCTCCTACCGGGATTTGAACCCGGGACCTCTTGACCGAGTAGCCTGTATAGCAAGGGGTACAGACCACTCGGCCAGCCGGTCGTCAAAAAAATAGTGATATAATATTTAATATACATATAGTATTGTAAGCTGTTAAATATATGTTAAAACAGCCCACTAGTTTTGTATAACTCATTATAATGTACAGGTATTGATTATCTTGTGGTAGCTATCCTGTGCTATCTTGCTTTGTTTTCAGGTGCAAAGAAATTTAACTGACAATTAATATATTTGGAAATAGTTTTAGTCTAGTTTTTCTATACTTAATTAGTGATTTTTGTTTACGAATCACGGCATATCTTTATTTTAATTTCTGTACCTATTTCTCTTTGTTCGGTGCAAATACAGTTGCGCGGTAAGTTACACTGGAGCAATATCAAGTGCGCAGGAATGTTAGCTGTCGGTTTAGAAATTTATGGACTTGTAGTTACTGGTTCGCTTCTACTTGTGTCGCCAACTTTAATATGTTACTTGTACCTTGTTTATTGATATGGAATAATTTAGTGTGTTCGAACTTTTTTGTAATGAGGAAAATACGTGTAATCGTGGGAAATAATTTGATAAAACTTTCTTTGCTTCATACATATAAAAAAAAGTAACTTATTTATTCAAAACTATACTACTACTTTACTAGGTGGTAGACCCATGTAGGGTCGCCTGGGTAGGTACCACCGCCTTTCTTATTTCAGCCGTAAAACAGTTCGCTGTGTTTCGGATTGAAGGGAAAGGCATTACTGGGCATGTACGGCATTTCATCTTAGGCCTCAGGATGACAACGCACCTGCAATATCAAATGCTTTTCCTTGTTATTGCAGGTGTCTATAGGCGGCGGTAACCGCTTACCACCAGGTGGGCCGTCAGCTTGTTTGTCATCTAGTTGTATATAAAAAAAACTATATTTTATGTTCAAATTCCGACCGGCAAATATTCACAGTATATACAATTGCTGTGTAATTTTAAGACGGTAACAGCTTAAATTCGGATGTTTTCAACCTATTATTTTAAATTGGAGCGCGGTGCATGTCGCAGCCTTTGTGAATTGTTGCCTACTGCAGTGTGCAGTTGGTAGTACTACGTGCTGCTACGGCGCGACGCTCTTGTAGTGCCAAATCCGTGCCTTAGCAGACAGGCTGTTTGTGGAGTACATCGTTTGGGTGGGGACATGTTTCAGTTATTTGAATGATTTTAGGGAAACATTCCGTGTTTCGCTTTCGAATAAACGAGTCTGGACACGTAATCCATGCATAGCAATTAACTAATGCTATAGCTAAATTACTTTTGATTTATATAAAATATTGATACACAGCAACGGATTTGTGAAAAAACTATATAAAAATATCTGATTGTATTTTTAATACCTACCAGTCAGGTAGTACTCAAGCATATGGCCTCCATGCTAATCTGACATTAATAAAGTCTTTTTTTTTCCTTGCTGGCTTAAAACAGAATTACTGCAGAGTACTAATGATATGATTTTCATCTTAAACAAAATTCTATATTTTCGAACATTTATAATTACTGTTTTAATAAAAATGATGTTTTTAAAAAGCAATGTAACACTAAGTTAGAAGAATACTTGTTCGAGTGATAATTTAAATCATTTTCATCATTATTATAATAATATTAAGGAAAATAATTATGTTCACATAAAAGAGAATTTTAAGAAGTAGAATATGTTCTCTATGTAATTAATACCTATATATTCAACGTGATTTATTTTCTGATTTCATGGTCATTCTTATATAAATTATATAATTCAGTAGATAGGTAAGGTAATGCTTCATCATCATCATCCACCTATGATGTTCACTGCTGAACAAAGGCCTCCCCCATCGATTTCCAAATGGAACGGTTCCCCGCGACCCTGACCAGCGTCTATCTATCTAGTGGGAGGCCATCCTACTTTTCGCTTTCCGGTACGCGGTCGCCATATATTGCTAGTAAAGCAAAAAAGTAAAGTAGCAACTTTATAATACCAACTACTCGAATTAGAAAAACTAAGACACCTACGTGATCTCTTTATATGGAACAGCTATTTTTATTTGTGATTTTAGGATAGTTCTACGTCAAAATAAAAAAAAACAAAAGTTCATTAATTTCATTATCCCTTCGGCTTGTGGGAACCCTTTTCGGACTAATCTTTTAGATGAGTGACATTGTCGTGTAAGTAAAAATATATATAATATATAAATTATCAAATTTAAATTAAAAAATATATAATTTAAGTTTGACAATTTTAGGTAGAATCTTAAAATTAAAGATTATTAATTAGCCTAGCTTGTTTTTGGATGAATAACTAACGTTTTGTGTATTATTGTTCTTTTCCCGGTACTTTCTTGACAGAGTAGTAGGTACTATGTATTCAGTATAAATTATTATTTTTGATTTTGGATGCGTAATTATAGTGTAATATGTATATTACACTATAATTAATGATATTTATAATAACACAAAAACATGGCGATCATGTGATGGAGCACCCCAACCGGCTTAAAATAAAAAAAAACATTAGATACTCATTAATTTTAGATTGTGGTCAACGTAAGAGTTCCACTCTAGGTCGAAATAAGAAGGGTTGGTAATTGAAATAGACAACAAAAAGGTTGCGAAATATTCAACAAAGTGCAAATTTGGAGAAGGTTAAATTTAGCGACAGGTAAAGATAAAAGGATATCTGATATTCGATTTCAAAGACCGACCAGGTAGCTTTGTGTCGTAACTGTTGGATTTGATATTAAATTTAATTGGCAAACATCAATCTATTCAAACGAATTATTTGTGTTTATGTTACAAGAAACGGAACGTAACATACTAGAAAATGCCAAAGGAAACTTGTCATTCGATCCCCACTCGATGTCGTTTCATTCGTTAAATCTCGACTCGTTCAAAACTTCAAATCACTGGCATTGTTCTCTCTCCTCTCTTCTTTCTACTGTGCTAGGAATCAGTCGTAATAATTTCCTAGTGAAAATAATTCAAACTGAATATAATTATCATTCGTCTTTCGTAATTCCGTTTTATTCAGCTCCTCAAACCTATAAAACTGACAGGTTATGGGCCCAGTTCTTGCGTGTGAAAGCTAAGAAAAGTTGAAAAACAAACGCACTATCAAACCATTTGATATAATTTGTTGGTAAAAATATATATAGTGTTTGGGAATGCATTAAATGCGAAATGTATTGGCAACGCAAAATTATTGCGACTTAATAAGCGTTGAAAAGAAAAAGAAGATGCTGTAAATAATGTTACAAGGTGATGTATTTTATTTTACTTTATGTACCAAAATATTGCCTTAGTATTTAGGCTTTATTATAAGTAAAACAAACTGCCTGACATATTATCAATGTCACCTACTAACATATTTTTATAGAAGTAGATATTAATGATTGAACACTTTGAATATCATGGCACTTTATTTAGAATAACAAACAATTATTAACAAATAGAGTGGTTCTGTGATTTCAACTAGCAAAGTTATTCACAACAAATTTCTTACAAATATATTGAAATATATTTGTTAAAGATAAGACGATATTTATTTATTTATTATTATTACTTATTATTATTACTTACAATAACATACTTTTTTAACAAAATTAGTAACAAACATTTATTTTGATATTTACCTGACCTTGCAAAGATGTTAGAATTAGATATATGATTCTAATGTGATATTTTATATCAAATCTATATAGGGAAAGGTGGTGATTTTTTCACTCCTCATGTGTTTCTCCCGTGTAGGAAAACCAGTGCCCAGCAGTGGGTCGTATATGGGGGATGATGATCAAACCAAATTTAAAATTCATTATATTAGGTCATGAAATAACTGTTAAAACTTTTAGGCTTATTGTGAGCTTTGGTAAACTGTTCACCAATTTTAAGGCTATCTGGCTTTAATTAGATAAAATTCTCTCACAAAAACTGAGAGCTCGAATCGAGGTCATATGAGAAAACGGGAGCAAGGATAAAAAGGGACTTTGGATAGTAACTAGATCTGATTGTTGAGATCAAAGCACACAGCTCCGTGCTGAGTTACAGGATGACCGAAGTAAATGCTACTTAAGTAAGTATATTGTGTGTTACATACTTTAGATACACTAGTTCTAAATTTTAATAAGTGGCACAGATATTTCTGATGTTTTACTGACAGGGTGTATGTTCTTATAACCCAGCGCAGCTCAGAAAACCTCAACTTTGTTTAAAACTCATAATAATCCGCCTCGTTTTCATTGATAGTAATACTATTTATCGAACATTCATGTATAAATAATAACTAGATAATAATAATAATAACTAGTAAAATTGTACTTTACATTACTACAAATATAGAATGTCTCGTTCAATCATGTTTGAAAAGTCATTAAAGATTCTAAAAAAACTAGGTAATTACAATTTATATATTATTAAACATAAATCAATTGGTAACATACACGCGACTGGATACCGGATATAAATAATATTTCGTTCACGTTTTTTATTCGATTCGACCTTTGCAGTAATTACTATAACATAGTGTTTTTAACAATAAATTTATGCCACCTCAAGAGTAAGTTTTACGAAGTTGAGAAGTTTTTAACCAAAAGAATATTGGGGTAGTTAAGCTATTGAATCAGAAACATTGTGTGTGGCTGAATTTAGAACCTGTCAGTGGATAAGAGCCATATATTAAACAACCACGTTATTACAAATGTTCCGATAATTATATTTTGTTTGGCAAGTAATTTATGATCATCGTGATATTCGTGATATAAGGCAAGACACTATTGCCCAGATTGTACGAAACAAGATCGCAAAATTTACAATTTTACAAGCTTTTCTTTAGTTTCTTACTTTTAACATGCTGCGTATACATAATGTAGATGTCGCAGCCGTCTGGTTAAATTAGCCTGTTGATTGAACGCCGGCATCCAATCAAACGGCTGAAGTACAACTAGCCAAATCATTGAGCGCAAAATTTAACCAGATGTCTGAACGTCATGTCAGCCTTCTGGTTTAAATTAGCCATTCAATTGGACGCCTAGGCGGGTCGTTTAAATCGAAGAACATTTATGTAACTGTTTAAGACTAAGTGATTGGTAGGTTCAAGGTTGTTTTTTTATGACCCACTTAGAACCAAAACGATGTGGGTTATAAGTGGTTATACAAAAATAACCTTGAACTTACCAATCAAACCAAAACTTTTCAGTACTAGACGATCCATTAAATACGCCAAGTCGTTTAGTGAGTCTAGTTTAATTAATTATCGGACTAGGCATTCAATTGGACGACGGCGTTTAATCAACGAGCTAGCCATCTAATTAAGCGGCGAATGCAACCAGATGGCGACGATATTTATACCGCAAAATAGGATAAGTAGAGGAAAGTCATCAAGTAATATCTAAAATGTTTAAAATATTAATATGAATTCATAATTATATTCTGTGACAATGAACTAAATTTTATCTAATGTAAAGTAAAGGAGCGGTAGTGTTTTGATTATAAATGTGAATTTAGTGCAGAAATATCCATGATTTATCCACATTACCCTTTCCAATAACATTTTTATATTTGGATAAAACGAAATCGAAACATACTGACCTCTGAAGAGGATAGGAACCAATTTCCCCCGGAGAAAAGATGGCGGAGGGTCACAAAGTGATTATACTACTCTGTCAAGAAAGAACCGGGAAAAGATCAATAATAGACAAAATGTTAGTTATTCATCCAATTTTATTTTATCACCTTCAAAGTATGCTCCTTCAGAAACGATACACTTAAGCCAACGAATAATCCAATCATCAAAAAATTTTCAAACGCTTTTTCCGGAATTGAGTTCAGTTCTCGCCGCGAATTCTTCTTTTGTCTTCTACCGATTGAAAACGGGTGCCACGAAATGGTTATTCGAGTTTAGGAAAAAGAAAGAAGTCGGCTGGAGCTATTTCTGGTGATTATGGTGGTTGCTCGATGGTATTTGTTGAGTGTTTGGTCAAAAATTCGTTCACAATGATGGACTTGTGCGAAGGCGCATTATCGTGGTGCAAAATCAAAGAATTTTCTTTCCACAAATCTGGCCTTTTTCGTCAATAAAACAAAAATAATAATTTAGCACCATCATCCATTCCCGATACTTTTTTGATTGAATGTATATGTTTGTCATACCGAGTGTACATTTTATATAGTTTTAATTTTTAAATGGTTCTATTTAGTCCTTGAAAATACTTAACTGTTTTGGCATTATTTACTAAATGGCGATGGTCAACAAGAGCAGTATTTTTATATCTGAGTTGATACGTAAAGCCGCGGAAGACTCCCGAGAGTATATGAAAATCCATTGTATCTCGAATATGTGGCTAGATAAGTTTCTTGACTCCTCTCACAGCTTGTAGCTACCTTCGTAGAAACTTTTTTTAAACTCTTTTTTGCACTTTTAACAAAGTTTATCAATACTTAATGACAATTAGTTCTACAAACACCATCACAAGTGTGAACTTATTAACTTCTACGAGGACTAAAAAATTTTGTATTTGTTGATATAATTTTTTTTTATAAAATTTTTTGCGGTTTACTAACCATAACATTGGTGTCAAAGCTATTGACTTATTATAATATTGCTTTAAGTATATAACAACTAAAGTCCATCCACAGATATAACTTCAATAAGACTTACATTTTTTGCTTCGTCAAACATCAAACATTGGTATGAGAATGTTCACGAGTGCGAAAAAACGATACCTACGGACATAAGCAAGGTTCTCTTGCAAGAGCTGCATCAATATTACGCGGATATAAGTTGGAAAAGGATATACGAGGAGGTAATAAATGTTATAAATATAGAAAAAATATCTTTAGATATGTAAATATATTTTCACACATTTATAATAATGTTAAAATAAAATTAAGAATAAATGTTATTTAATTCGACGTCGACGTTTTTACGTTGGGGGATTGTGATTTTGTGATCAATCAATCACTTAATTATTTAATTTTCAAAAGTTAGGGTTAATTTTCAAAGGTACACTTTACAAATCCGTAAATTACTTGCTTACAAGGTAAATTAACAATAGCTATGTCACCGCCATCTGGTTAAATTGGCCGTTTAATTGGATGCCTAGCCCGTTGATTAAACGACGGCATCCAATTGAATGCCTAGTCTGATGGACTTTTCATACAGCTTCACACCAGGTGGTGTTGAGCCATTTGACGTGCTTTATTAAAAAAAAATCGAGTTCCTCTTTATTTTAGCACCATCAGACTATTTGAAACTTTGTTAAGAGATTTTTTCATCAAACTGATATAAAATTTTTAGTCTTCTTCCCAATTTTCTACTAGAATAAGTGCTCTGATAGAAAATTAAATATTCACAAATAACTCACGGTTTAGTTTTATAGTTCAGGGAGTACGGTGCTCGGGGTTGCTTAATCAGAATCTAAATTTAGTTTACAAATGGGCGCTTCGAGGATTGACAACGACTATTAAAAGAAGTTGTCTGTTAAGTTTTAATTGAAAATAAAGTTCCCTTGTGTTTTGTTTTAAATTACAAATAATTTGTGTAGCCACATGAGAAATCTTCAAACCACTTAAAATTTTTTTTTATAATAAATAACGAATCACTCCCTTTACTATAGACAAAGATAACATTTCAATCAGTAATGAAATCCATTTTATTATACTTACAGGTTGGTGCCGTCAATACGACAATAAATTTAAACATGGGCTATATTAGTTCATAAAAATTGTTTAATTTGATAATTTAATGATATTTCTATGAAATAATGCAGCCAATGTTATATTATTTAATACAAAGGACATGAAATTATCAAATGAATTTTGATGTTTTTGAAGATGTTTTTGAAAGTGCCAAAGTGACGGCATCACCCTGTAAAGTTAGTAGAGAAAATACTACAAACATGACGGAGCCGCAAGATGCATTTTGCTAGAACGACTTTCGCAAGAATGTTACCTACATATTGGTTAGGATACGCCACTGCGCGGCCGAGACGGAATATTGGTGTTTGTCGACAGCAGGCCCGAGGGTGTCTCGTTTACGTGTCTGTGATCCGACACACTAAAGAATCGAAATGTTTCGTTTGTGTTAAGGGGAAGCACACGGATTTTTCAGGTATATTTTCACATGCGGTCGGTTCGTGTCAATAAATGTAGTGCTATGAGTTGGTTTTGTTTATGCTTGATTGAAGAGCATTATTAGTTTTGCTAGGTATAATGAAGCGAGTTGTAGCAAACTGTGTTTACATTATATACGGTATTCCAATGATAAAGGCAATCAACGAAGCAACTCAGAACTTTTCAATGACAAAAAGTAACAATGTAGCAGAATTATATTCACGTTAAGCCCCAGTAAGAGTTAGTCTGTACGCAGAAGATAAGGGTAATGAAGCGGAACGCGTCAACGAAATAAGGTCTTCATCAAGTAGTCCGTCCATATTAGTGAACTGTCATTTGGTGAACTATTCGAACGGCGCACAATGTCATCTCTGCCTACTCGCTCGACGCGCCTACTTTTACGACCAACATAAAACTTTATGGGTCCTTACTTTAGGTTTGTGTCAAATATATTTCTCTATTATATTATTTATAAAATAGCTTAGAAAATATTTATAATCACCACTTGCTGCCATTCCTTCTGCATGGAATAAGCTTTAGATTTACCTTCTTATTTATTCATTATTTAACAATTTAAGTATGTACACATATAAGAAGCAACAATGAAAATACAAACAACGACAGAGGAACTTCTTTTTCAAATTATGGCATCAATTTTGTGGTTTATTTATGGTTTTATTTCTTTTATTTAATAAGCGACTGTAACTTATAGACGAATGCAAAGTTCAAGATGAATAATTGTTTTTGTAGCACAGAGGACGTGTCTTCCTTCTACTTCGACCGAACTCAATGCTTTATTGATTAGCATTGGTCATTTTTCTTACTATAGAAATTACAAGACTAGTGTTACTGGACAGTCTTCTGCAAAATTGAGGTTTTTCTTGATCCAAACATTTTTTTAGTTGAAAATATCTCTATGCCCTATCCCTGAAATAATATATCACATTCTGAACAAAAATGTTCCCATTCTATATTTCGTGTTTTTTGGTGATTGCTTTTTTTAAAGACCAACTGGTGTTTTAGCATTTGTAATTAAACGAGTTAACATTAAATCTGTGCAAACGGGAGGAGCGGAAGTGTCCCCGACGAGCCGTAACTTCGTTAGAGGCGCGACCGCTGCGCCCGCCGCCGCAGATCCACTACTAAATAGCCCCAGTCAAACCTTGCCACTCAAATAACGAAACATTTATCGACTAGATGGGAAAGTATGACGTTTTGACAAACGGTGGTTTTCGCTTTCTAACTATTACACCGCCATTTCACGGTTAATTATTTTGCACATATTTGAAATATCGACTAATAATTAGAAGTAAGTAAATAAGGGCACACACTGTGCTCTATTTGTCAAGATTACAGATTTTCAGTAATGTGAACTTGACTTGTTTAATTACTATTACCAATGATAATTAGTAAAATACATTAACAAAGGAAAGAAAAAATGTAGAATTTTTAAAGGGATTTTAAACCTTTGAGTTGATATGTTCATTAAGAAAGTTCAACCGCGCATTTGGCTCCGTAAACATTACATAAATTAAAATTTTACAAGCTTGATATTATGTAAAATAAAACTCCAATAACTTGTACAACCCGAGATCTTGAGCGTGTCTGCGAAAATCTACCTTAAGAAAGGGTACTTTATTTGAACAAACATTAGTTACAAAACAGATGCTTTGTAGTATAGTGATGTCCATGAGCAATACCGTCTCGGGGCTATCCAGCTGACTACGCTTAGCTTACTCTGCTTGAGGATACACGATAATTAACTTTTCTTTCTTTCTTTGTAAGTTAAAGGAAAGAAATGGAATTTATCCACAGCACACGCCATTATTAACTTATTCATACTTGGATTGCAAATTCCATATACTTAAAGTAATTATCTAAAAAAATATCTAAACAAGAAAAAGTTCTCTTCATGGGGCAGGTGAAACTTGAAGAAAACTACAATTTTAGGCTATTTTGGGACTTAGATCATAGAGGGTTATTTTATAATCTTTCAGGGCTTCTAGAAATCTATTGTTGCGTTGAAGTAATAGTAGTTTTATAATACATACTTACTAAAAGGTAACAACGACTGTTGATTAAAGTCAGCAATGAAGCACGAACACTATTGTACAGTTGATAGGGAAGTATGTAATATTAGCAGTTAATTTATGAAGACATAATATTATCGGGTTTTGGTTCGCCTTACTAGTCAGCCGCTCTTCTCGATATGAGTTGAAATATAGATGTTCATGAATAACGAATGAGATTGCGAAAAATGGCAGGAAAAGAGCGTATTATAAGCAAACACAAAGAGGGACGGGAGTCTTTTACATATAAAGAAGCGTTAAGCCCAACTTTATAAATGTTTCTTTACGATTATCCACTCAATAAAATGGTTTTTAGCTGTGAGAGGAAAAGTAGGCAATAGGGAAACAGTTTCAAACTATGGTGACTGATACGGTATCTTTTCACTCGTTGCAATACGTAGATTTATAAAGATTCAAATGATTTTGAAAATTAGAAATTGTAATTCTCAAATTATGTATTTTTTTCTTTTGTGTTTAAGATGTTGATCTTAGCAGTGCGGTTGTGACTAGTGTTGCTCGACGTTCCACTAGTGGCGGCTTTTCAGCCTTCTCGGGTCATGTCCCGCCGGCTCCATGAGCGGGATTCAAATAATATTGGCACACAATTTTAAAAAAGCCCGTTTCTGCAAAAATAAGCTTATGAAGAAAAAAGAAGAAAAAATTATGGCAATCGCTGCAAAATCCAGTGCAAAAATGTTTACTTACAAATGTATGTTTTAAATATTATGATTAGAATGAGAAATATAGAATTGTAAGTTTATTCACGTGATATGAGGGCGACATTGAAAGTTTTTTGAACTGGTTAACGGCAACAATACAATAAAAAGTAAGTTTAAATTTTGAAAATGGAACTCTTTGCCATTGTTATTAAGTTTGTATTAAATTCATTTGTCAATTGTTTTACGATTTGGTGGCGAATTCAAAATTGTCTGAGTTACATTAGCATGAATTTAACGCGAGAAAATTTTCGTGTAATGGGTTTTATGACTTTCGATGTCATTTATGTCGACAAGAAAGTTATGATAGACTTCGGTTGGCCTTTCATGATGAAGCCCCATCTCGTGTAACTGTTTAAAACTGGCTTAATGAGTTTAAACTCATCATCATCGATGATCTGCGTGAGGGAAGGCCTTATACTGCGACGACTGAAGAAAACATCAGTATTGTGAGGTATATGATAGAGACTGACAAAAGAGTTGCACAAAATCCTTCATGATTTAGCGGTTAGGAAAATTATAGTTTGACTGAGGCCCGAAAACTCCGTCGTGTTGATTAGAGCCGTTAAATGGTTTAAAGATTTAACGGAAGTGACTCAAATGCTGTGTTCGACATACTTACGGACGATGAAAGCTGGATCTACTGGTCTGATCCCAAAACTAAAAGACAGCCTGCTCAGTGGGTGTTTCCTTCCGAGGACTTGCTGACTAAAGTGAAGAGAGGACAAAGCGTGGAAAAAAAGATGGTGGCCTCGTTCTTCGAAGGAACAGGTCATTAGGTGACAAATGTTTTAGAGGATTGAAAAACTGGTACACTAATAATTGTTTGTACTAAGTACTAATAACACTAATACTTGTCGTGGAAAAGTGAGGGAGAAACGACTTCGCAGTAGAATCCTCCTTCACCACGACAACACGCTTCTTCGCATACCGCCAGGCGAACGATCAACTATTTGGCGACGACAGACGTAAATTTAGTAGGTCAACCCCCTTTTAGTCCCGACCTCACACCCTGAGATTTTTTTTATTTCCGAAAATAAAAGAAAAACTTTAAAGAAAATGTTTTATGGACGCCGAAATAGCGTGGCTGCGTTTCAAAAGGCCGTCGAAGATACCCAAGAAGGAGTGAGCAAAGTGTTATTATCAGTGGTCTATCGGATGCAGCGATGTATTGATGTGAATGGACGCTAATTTGAAAATCACTACATAGTATAAAACAAAGTCGCTATCCGCCGTCTGTCTGTCCCTATATATGCTTAGATCTTTAAAACTACGCAACGGATTTTGATGCGGTTTTTTTAAATAGATAGAGTGATTCTTAAAGAAAGTTTATATGTATAATACATGCATAATATTTACATAAGCATTGCACCCGTGCAAAGCCGGGGCGGGTCGCTAGTATATAATAAAACTAATAACTTGCTAGTTTACTCAGTTTTGATGTTCTAAGAATTTTCAGTTTGACCCTCGTGGGTGCCGCGTTTTCGCCCGTCCCGCAATTTTTTCACTTAATTCAGTTAGAAAAACTGAGGTACCAACACTATTGTGTCAGTCTGACGAGTTATATTTAAAATTCTAAAGAATACTTTCATAATAATAGTGTATCTTTTTATTTGACTCTTATGTGTGGCTTTTGGTTTTATGTGGACATAAAATCCTTTAACTTGAAAACAGAATATGAATGAATTATGAATGTCGCTCAAGAATATAAATCTTATATTTCGTGCCAGTATGTTTGATTTTAATGAAAAAGAGCTTCATATATAAAACAAGAGTCATAAGAGGGTTAAGTTTCCGTTTCATATTCTACATCAAGGGAAAAGTAACGTATTATATTCGTTAAAATATTTTTCATAGATGTTATAAAGTTGACGACCATTTTTGTAAAATGCTTTGGTTTTTTCATATCAATACATTTTTCATACAGGATGGTTTATACCTAGAATAATAAGCGGGCACCTACCCATGTTAACATATTCATATTAAATACTAGGGTGTTATCAAAATTTGACAATTGTAAAATAAAATCCAAAGGAGATGGCCTAGATTGATCAGTGCCTTTGCCCTAATATGATCTGAGATGTATACAAAGAAAAAATACAGTACTAGAAAGCCTTTAAATTCTAGAATCAGCATGTAAAATCAAAAATGTTGTTCAAGTCATGGATTCTTTACAGCAGTTATTTGTATAAGATGGATATAAAATTGTCAGGTGCTCTTTTACTAATATTCAGTTAATGAAATTTATCTAATATACTAAACAATTGAGGTATTTATTAGTTCAAAAACGGGCCTAATTCTGGGACCACACTTTAATTCTAAATTTAAGTACAGTATATCTCTTTCTCGCAATAAGTAATAGGAAAAAGATAGCAAGAATCTGTTTAGAGCTGTCACTTAAATTTAGATAGATTTCAAAGAAACCATAGACCATTTTAGACGGCATGTACGGAGGTGCCTCCTAAACACTGCATTTTAGCACGTTCAATAATGTCGAAAATTGAACGCACCTTTCTAAATGTCAATTTATATGACAGCCATCCTTTTCTTTTTTATTTTGAGAGAAAGAAATAGACTGAACTTAAATTTAAGCTTAGCATTTGTTCGCCAGAATAAGGGCCAATATCTAGCTAAACTAGAAAATAATAAATATTACATCTTGCCAGCCTTTCATAGAGACATATACACAAAGTAGAATGCAGTAGACTAGTTGTATATTGTATTATATCTGGATTTGAACCACCTTTCTATTAAAAGACCTTTATAAATATATGAAAATACTAAGAATGTCAAAGCATAAATTAAACACGTTATTATTAATTTTTAATCACTATCGTCTATTTTTAAAGCAATAATCAAATCATTTTTTTATTATTCATATTATATTTTTCTGTTTCGTGTATTTTTTTACTTCCAGGTCATATCTTGGCTACCTTATTTCAAAACTAATTTACAATTTTAATTATTTGATAACACTATAGTGTTTACATACCTAGTATGTTTACTTGGGTACGTGTCCCCTTGTTATACTACGTATACGTACCAAACACCTTGTATATGGCACGACGAATGACTCTACTCCAATTTTACGTAGAGACAGCTAGTGCAGTATCGATCATATAGAGATTTTTCGAATATTCGGTTACTATTCGGCCCAATTACGAATACCAAATAATGAAAATATGTATTTCAGTGACTTCATTGTTTTCATTAGATATTCGTTTTTATATTTAAAATGGAGAAGAATCGTCATCGGAACTACTAAAGACTCATCCATTACAACAAATTTTCAACAAAGTATCAAAATTTTCAAAAAAATAAAGTTTTTGTATTGTTCTGTCTGTTCCCAGGAAAATAGTTTTAAAGAAAAGTAAGTGGCCTCCAGGTATATTTAATTTTGTCGCGAAATAAACACACTTTTTATCGAATATTCGACGTTTCGGCTATGAGAGTGCCGAATAATCGGTATTCAGTATTTCGTCTAATTACTGTTTATAGCACCTCATTCATATTGCCATAGAAGTCCACACTGCCGGCCCTTTTAAGGTGCTTACTCACATCTCGTTTAAAGAAACCCAATGTCGTTCTGAAAGTATCATTAGCTTAGGGTTGATAAAGCATAATTCACCCGAAAAGCCATCATCGTTTTAGAATAAGTTATCGATGTTAATCTTAGATAATAATTGCAATAGTCTGTTAACATCTCGCAGGACAAAAGTCTGATTCTTTCTGAAGAAACAAGAATTACATAAACGATTGCTTTAATGTAGAGAGCTGTGCAAAAACGATGCCCGCAATATCCTCGTAAGAGCATTTTGTTCACGCATTCCAGTTTCTTGTCAAATTTTGTAAATTGCTCGTAAATGTTTATCTCATTCACGGTTGACGGCGACCCCGTGTTTTTGGGGTCTACATCTTAGAATATCACGTAACACGGAACCCTCTCGGCGATGTTGTGCAGTCACTTGAATAACAGTATCGGTGCTCCACTAGAAATAGAAGATGCGATAGAGGCGTGCTTTTATTTAGAATTTATTATTATTGGTATGAACTTACATACATTTTATTTTTTGTTGTGGACTGGTTTCATATTTTCTTACTACAACTAGATGACAAGCAAGCTGACGGTCCACTGACGGTAAGTGGTTACCGTCGCCTGTCATCATCACCACCAGCCTATAAAGGCTGAATGATCGAACCTCTTTGGAAGCGTTTTTCCTCAATACGGTTGTCCCATTATAAAATGTTGACGAGAAAATAAGACGAAAGATGTAGTTCTAATTTACAACACGCGCTATTTGAAAATCGGCGCTATTTTCATATCAGGAACGTCAAAGATTGTTGCGACTTTCCGAGTGATATTTAAAAACCTAACTAGTAATAAGTCTGTTGAAAAACGTATAACACACGTGTCAAAAATGATTTATCGTTTTAAAAACTAACTTAGCGTACTAGTATCATGAAAACTATTTCAACACATTTACTCAAAAAATGCATTTGCAAAGCATGAAATTAATTGTTTGAAAGTTAAATGTTACGCACCGTAGAACGGAGAGTGCGGTAAAATAGGTACTCGCACCTAAGAATCTGTTTTACCGCACGCTACGTTGTATGGCGCCGTGAGTATTCTTTACAAACTCATGACTATAGTGACATTCATCTACTCCTTTGTTGATACCAACTTACCGGACTAGGTGGTAGGCCCGTATGTAGGGTCGTCTGGGTAGGTACCACCGCCTTTCTTATTTCAGCCGTGAAACAGTTCACTGTGTTTCGGTTTGAAGGGAAAGGTAGCCAGTGTAATTACTGGGCATGGACGGCATTTCATCTTAGGCCCCAGGATGACAACGCACCTGCAATATCCAGTGATTTTTCCTTGTTATTGCAGGTGTCTATAGGCGGCGGTAACCACTTACCATCAGGTGGGCCGTCAGCTTGTTTGTCATCTAGTTGTATAAAAAAAAATGTATCATGAATAACTATTATAACAATAAACGTAAAACGTTTCTCATTGACCTAGAACGGGCTCAGTGGTCACTTTTGAAAGTAATGACTTTCAGTCCATACAGATTTCCCACAGTACAGCTTTATGAGAAATGTAACGTGCTGTCGATTCGGCGTCTATACATACTCCAAGTCCTCATAAAGCAACATAAGCTTACTCCATTTACTGAACACAATAAAAACCGCACCATTAGAAATATCTGTCATCCCCTGAAATCAAAATAAATGTACACATAAAACATGTACAAAAATATAGAGAATAATACTAGTATAGTATAATAAATAGAATAAACTATAGAGAGTGAGTGGGCACTGACTTCTGTAACACAGGTTTGTAACCTAGCACGGGAGTCAGGGGTTTCACTACATATTTTTGTACATGTTTTTGTGTCAATAAAGTTTATTATTATTATTATTATTATAATAACAAGATAGCAAAAATGGATATTCACCAATACGGACTGGTTAAACGCGCAGTTCGTCACACGCACTGTTTGTCTATTCATTTGTTCACACATACGTGTCTGTTTCATAACTTTATAGTATTCTGACGTGTTATTTGTAGGCATAATTCTAAAATATTATTTATAATCTGTACTTTTTGGTATGTGGTAAGAATCAAACGATTTTATAATAAATATTTTATTTTTATTTAAATTTGACTATCATTTGGACAAAAGGCATACTACCTACAGCATAAATTAGATCGAAAATGAAAAATCAGTATGTGACGAACTGCATGTAAATTGGATATTTACCGATACCGCACTGTAGGCTGTATTAGCTGCTTGTAAATGTGTTTTAAAAGTAAAAATTTTTTTAAACCTTACCCCCCATGTTTTTTACACACAATTAATTGATTAATAATTTGTTACTTCCGATTTTATTACTTTTCATGATCTAAATATTGGTCAATCCCTTCACGCTGCATTCTATTGATTGGTTAGAATGTACTTCACAAATTATAAGCTTTAGCTGGTAGCTTAGGCTAATGGTAAATGTAATATCATCTTATGTTGATTATTTTGTAAGTAAATCGATTAATATCAGAAAATATGCTGTAGTATTAGTCATATTACTGACATTTTGTCATTCACTGGAATAATTTCGTGTCTATTTTGGTAGCATTACTTATTTTGCCATGTCAGCACACCAAGGGGACATTATTGGTTATATTTCGGTACATGATAATGGTCAAAGGCACAGAACGATACGGTCGAGTTGTCTTTACTCATTCCTATACATTCGGATCACGTAGGAGCTATAAGAGACATCGCTAGTTCCACCGCAAATGAAGACGTGGGGTTCGATACGACGGTACATTGCTTCTATTTAGCTTTATTCGTCGATACGAGAAGACGAAGTTGCTCGTTAGTTCTGTTTCTGTTTCACTTCGACAGTCGATGAGATTGAATGATAGCAGTTATTTACGGCACGAGTCGGCTTTAAAGTTATCTCCGGGAAAAGTTGGTTGAACGTAAGTGGGAACCGAGGCAGTGTACCTACGTTTAAATTAAGTATTAATGTCTTCTCTCTTCATTGTGTTTGTTACGAGCACACGATAAATAAACGTGTAGGTTCCATTGCACTTTCCGACAAATTCCAACAAATTTGTGAACTACCACCACGAACGTTTCAATGGGAATCCTGTAGGGAGCATTTCCAAAAACTAAAAATTTTGACCGTACCCGGTCTTTACATATTGGTTTTGTTATCGGATTTTATAAAAAAGCCTGAAAAATATGAAACACCAGATGGTAGATTAGAGAGATTGAAAACTCGAAGAAAAGATTTGTCAAATACAGTGTTGCCAAAATTTCGAATAATTTCACATAGTGTTAGATATCAGGTAGTTAAAATTTTTAACAGTTTGCCCACAAGTTTGAAGTCTGTTGTTCATGATAACACTTTCAGAAGGAGTTTAAGAAACTTTTTGTTAGTTATATGTTTTTATGATATTGACGAATTAATTGAGAATGTAGAACTAGATAATTTTAGTAATTGAATGTAATTTTGTGTGATTTTTTGTAATGAAATGATGTAATTTATCTTTTGTTTTAACATATTATGAAGTTTTTAAAAAAAATATTTTATGTAATGTATTACTTATGTTTTAAATTTGTATTTCCGACACAATGTTTTGTAAATGGAATAAATGAATATGAATATGAATATGAATTTCAAGGTATCAACGATAAAGTGAATACTATATTACGCACGTAGGTATACAGTCCAGCCTTACGTAAGTTAATTTTATATAGGAATTTTATTATAGACTATTTAAAGGCCTTTCCGACCGTTTCGGGTCCGTTGTTAATGCGGAGTTATTGGCAAATACAGTGTTACGTAAGCGTATTGTGCTATAAACGGCTTAGCAGCGGGTTGGACCACAGTAAATATATAATACAGTATTGAACGCATCTCTTCTGATTGATAACGAACGAACTGTTTTGTGAGGAAGTTTAAAACGTTAATATAGACATGACCTTAAAGCGTGGCCCTAGAAAGCGATAACGCGATCATCGCTAGTTTGGATACTAGATAACAGACGAGAATTTTACATAATAAGTAAGTATTAACTAAAGTAATTTACTAGGTGGTAGACCCGTATGTCGGGTCGTCTGGGTAGGTACCACCGCCCTTCTTTTTTCAGTCGTGAAACAGTTCGCTGTGTTTCTGATTGAAATGGAAAGGTAGCCAGTGTAATTACTGGGCATGGATGGCATTTCATCTTAAGCCCCAGGATGACAACGCACCTGCAATATCAAGTGATTTTTCCTTGTTATTGCAGGTATAGGCGGCGGTAACCGCTTACCATCAGGTGGTCCGACAGCTTGCTTGTCATCAGGTTGTATAAAAAAAGAAGTATTCTTATTTAAATAAAAATATTTGCCTGCATCAAACAAACACCTATCGAGACTTGATTCTGGACCCTCTGATTTTTTAGTAGATGAAGAAAGAAACGACGTTTATTTGGTCACAATTTTAGGAAATTCCAAAAGAGATTAATACTATGAGATGTAACCAAAAAGGTGACAAGCTCAGCATGATGTCATGACTACGCAGAGCCACAACGCTTGATTTTCTGCTGGGCCCGTGTGATTGATGGCTAATAGATACAAACAAAAAAAAGAAAATGACATTGCCAAAAGATAATAACTTGTACACAAAACAAAATAGGTGAAAACTTTATTATACTCCTGGAGTAGTATTATAGGCTGCTGCTAAAAAAATTACTATGATACAACACATTTTATCAAAGGCATGAAACAACTTTAAAAAAATGTATATTATACTGGTAAATGTTTATATATTATATTATGTATCGGTATTATAATAAATGTTCAGTTATACCGTCTAATTGTCAAGCTAAACTATATTCTTTGACTCTATATATGATCTATGATATATCATATATATGATCTATATATGATATATGATCTCTGCCCACTTCCGTCAATGCGAATAGAAGTTCATACACTTGTCAGTATAGAGTTGTGGTACCGTGCTACTGTTTGGCGGGGCTTAACAAATGCAAATGGCTTCGGTTCCTCGGAGATCGTGTGGCCTGCACACAAGCATGATTTGTGGAGTTATTGGTGCGTCCCACTACCGCCTGATAGCAGCATCGTTTGTGCATCTGTACATTGGCTAATGTAAATTTGCGAGGTCATTGTTTAGTTTGCACGAATTAAGATAAGTACCGCGTTCATCTTAAACTAAATTTAGGTACCTACTCCAAAAAAATAGGATCTAAATTTCAAATAGTGTGGGCTACTATGCTTGGTATTACGCCTAAAATATATAAAAAAATACCAGTTGCGATTAGAAATATTAAGATTATTTTTATAAAAAGAGACTCAAATCTCTTTTATTGTTTAAGTGTTATTATAGTGACTTACTTAATGACAAATTATGATTTAGAAAATGGAATCCAAACATTACCTGAACTGAATTTAATTTAAAATTGACATTTAGAAAATATCACCTATCGGAGTGTTTAAATTATTTTGCATGATATCATGCAAACACCTTGATAAAAATGTTTAAAGGTACCTACTCCATCGGCGACAACTTTTAAAAAAATCAGCAAGTTACAACTTGTAAACTGCCACCGGTGGCGACTGGGAATGACCATAATTTAGGGTCTTGTTAATTGACTTTTGTAATAAAATGTATATTTACTTAGATTAATGTTGTACGCTTGTGACATGTGTGATGTTGTTACCAATAATAATTTATCATGACTAATATTGCTTTGTACAACTATTTCTTACTATATTTGTACACCGAAATCATCGGTAGAATGTAAAGAAACATTATGTATTTATCACCAATATCGTACTACCATGCTGTCAAATAAATATTATCTTATCTTATCTTATCTTATCTTATCTTATCTCTTCTTAACCTTACCTTACCTGAGCTTACCTTACCTTGACTTACCTTATCATATCTTATCTTATCTTATATTATCTTATCTTATCTTACCTTACCTTCATGTTCAATCAAACACAAATCATATAACGGTATGTTTGATTCTTGTGTATTGTGTGTTGCTATACTTCAGCTGGTTTTTCAAATGAGTGAAAGCCGGGTACAAAAATGATTATTTTTTATATATTTAAGCGAATCAGTTTATTAATATTAAATACATGAAATTAATTAATTAAATCGAATATTGAGAGGATGCGAATGAAGGGGGATCATGGCCGACATTGGCTTTTATAGTTGTTTCGTTGCGCCTCTTGCGGTGGGTCAGGGAAACTCCAAACAGTCACATCATCACGTCAGTTGGTAGGTACTTCTGTAGTGTGCCGAACGATGGCGTTGTTAACATCCCGGCGGCCTTGAGAGCATTGCTCTCAATGAGATACAGTGTGAGTGCTATCGGAGTCCATCTGCGTGTGGTTGCTATCCAGCTTGTCCTGGGTGACTGGTAGTGGGCAGATCTTGGAGAACGCTCGCTCCACGATGCCTGATGCTGTTTGAATTGTAGCAACTCTTGCCACGCCGTCCGTTCCTGGGAACAAAGATACAATGCGGCCCAAACGCCACTTAAGCGGTGGTAAGTGGTCTTCCTTTAGAATTACCAGAGCGCCTTCTTGGACGTCCTCCTTTCCAGTCTTCCATTTAGTGCGTTTTTGAAGTTCAGACAAGTATTCTCTCGACCATCGCTTCCAAAATGTTTGACGCAGCAGTTCGATTCTTCTGTATCGTGTCAGTGCGGTTGGTGCTGCAGAAGTCATCATTTCCCTCTCTGCGGGTGCTGTTAGTGGCCGACCAATCAGAAAGTGTGCCGGGGTAAGAGGGGTAAAGTCATTGGGATCTGAAGACAGAGGATACATAGGGCGGGAATTCAGGACAGCTTCAATTTGTACCAAAGCTGTATTGAATTCCTCATAAGTTAAATTTACATTGCCTATCATACGAGTAATGTGATGCTTACAAGATTTGACCCCAGCTTCCCACAAACCGCCAAAATGAGGGGCGTAAGGTGGTATAAATTTAAATTCAATGTGATTATCAGACGCATAATCAATGATTGATCGACTATTATTTTGGAAAAATCCTGACAACTCTCTAGCGGCTCCCACAAAGTTTCTACCGTGATCTGAAAATATCTGTGAAGGTTTTCCTCTACGGGAAATGAATCTTTTCAAAGCCATTATGTAACTTTCCGATGATAGACTAGTGACAAGTTCCAAATGTATTGCACGCGTCGCAAAACAAACAAATAAACATAAATAACATTTTTCAAGTTTAGCACCCCTGCCTTTTCTATTCAAAATATATAAAGGGCCTGCGTAATCCACCCCACAGCGTGAAAATGGAAACCCAGGAACTACGCGTTCATTAGGTAAATTACCCATGATTGGTTGATAAACTTTACTTTTCATACGACAGCATTTTACACATTGTCTTACGACTTTCTTTGCTAAATTTCTTCCACCCAAGGGCCACCAGCTATCCCTAATGTGCGATAAAAGTAACTGGGGTCCCGCGTGCAACAATCTAACGTGTTCCGTATGAAATATTAGACAGGTAAAATAGTTCCTACTGCATAATAGAATAGGATGCTTTTTATTGTATGCAATACTATTTGAATTCACTAACCTACCACCTACTCTTATAATATTGTTATTATCTAAAAATATATTTAAACTAGAAATATTGCGACAAGACCTTAATTTTAATCTATTAACTAATGCATTATATTCATCATGAAATGATTGTAACTGCGATTGTTTAGTTAAATACAACAAAGCATTGTCTAATTCAGTCACTGATAGCGGTCCGAGATACCGCTCGGCATTGGTTTTAATTCGGGTATTATGTATAAATCTCAATATATAAGCACATACACGTTGTAACCTATTTAATTTAGAAAATCTATTAAAATCTAAAATATTACTAAGCGTAAAAATATCAGTACTTGGCATAGCAATTGTGGAATGCTTAAGTTCAGGCAAATTTTTGGAAACTGTACCATGATTCTGCGACCATTGTGGTAGATAATCTTTATACAGAAATGCGGGTCCATTCCACCATAATGAATTAGAATGCAACTCACTAACATTAGTTCCGCGAGAGACCAAATCAGCAGGATTATCTTTAGTTCCAACATGTAACCAAACTGCATTATTGGTTAAATCGTTAATCTCAACAACACGATTTTGAACGAAAGGTTTTAACTGGTGGGGAGACATTCTTAACCAGCCAAGAACAATATTTGAATCAGTCCAAAATATTGTCTTAGTGAACTGTAATCTTAACGATTCAACCAATTTTTCATGCAGCTTAGCACCAACAAGCGCACCGCATAGTTCCAACCGCGGAATGCTAACCGGTTTAATGGGCGCAACTCGACTTTTTGAACATAGTAGTCTAACCGTGACGTCATTGCCATAACAAGCACGAACATAGGCGCACGCTCCATACGCCTCTTGACTCGCGTCTGTAAATATATGTAATTCTATTCGGGTATAATCACTGTCCTTCATTATGTATCGGGGTACACGAATATTATGTAAATAACATAAAGAGGAAGTAAACTTTTTCCAGCTCAACTGTACATCATTAGGAACCATGTCGTCCCAATCCAGTTTGCAAAGCCATAGCTTTTGCAATAAGATTTTGCCCACTATAATAATTGGAGACAATAACCCTAACGGGTCGTATATCTGAGAAACACCCGATAGAATTAAGCGTTTAGTGATTTTTATATTTTGTTGTATATTTAATTCTGAAATAAAATGAAATTCGTCGCTTTTATTGTACCATCCTAAACCAAGAGTTTTATTAGACATGTTTTCATCCATAGTCAAATTTTTCGACTGATCATTACTAAAATCTGACAGAAAATTAGGTGAATTAAATGTCCACTTCCGCAGTGGGAAACAACCGGACATACAGATTTTAGTAACTTCCTGACAAATTCGTATTAACTTATGGCTGCAGTCATGGCCTGTTAATAAATCGTCGACGAAGAAGTCATTCAATATAGTGCGTGATACATCTTCGTCGTCGACGCAATCTAAGCCTAACTGCCTGACACAACGCATGCTCAAGAACGGTGCTGACGCCGTGCCATAAGTAACGGTATTAAGCCTGTATACACCGAGTGATTCTGAACTATTACTTCGCCACAAAATTAATTGTAAGTTTCTTTGATCTTCTTGAACTTCTATTTGCCTAAAGAATTTTTCGATGTCTGCACATGCTACGTATTTGTACTGACGAAAACGTAGGAGAATGGAAAATAAATCGTTTTGTAATGCCGGGCCAATCATCTGAATATCATTAAGTGATATACCAAATGATGTTTTTTGACTCGCATTAAACACTACGCGTAATTTGGTCGTAGTACTTTGTTCTCGTAAAACTCCATGATGTGATAAGAAATAACAAGGATCCGTGTAATGTTCAATACGAGTCATGTGTCCTAAGCTCAAGTATTCATGCATAAAGTCACTATACATTTTTTTATAGACAGGAGATCGCGCAAGTTTGCGCTCTAATGATAGAAACCTATTTTTTGCAATAGTGAAGCTGTCACCCAATTTGTTTAATGACTGCTTAAGTGGAATGCGGACCGAAAATCGGCCCTTCTCCTTTCGCTTAGTTGTTTCAATAAACAATTGCTCACAAAAGCGTTCATCATTACTAAGATTGCATTGATTTGAGAGAGAAATTTCTTCTATTTCCCAAAATTTCTTTAATTGGTCATTTAAATTTACTGTAAGCGAAAAACTACTAGAAATTGCAGGGATGCATGATTTTTTGGTGTAAATCATACCAGAAATAATCCACCCTAGTGTTGTATTTTGTAAGTGCGGGCCGTTAGGTAAACGAATTTTACCATCAATTAATAATTCCCAAAAATGGTCTGCACCAATTAGTAAATCAATCTTTGAAGGCTCATAAAAAGTTGGGTCGGCAAGATCAATATTTTTGGGTATATCTAATAAGTAATTATTTATTCTAATTGGAGGTAATGTAGTAGTAATATGATTTAAAACTAAACACTTAAGGCGTATACTAAAATCTTCATTAAGAGACTTGAGCCTAATTTCACATGACTTTGTCGATTGGGTCACTGACTGCCCTATTCCCGCGATTTGGTAAGTGGACTGTACGGACTTAGCGTTTAATTTGTTACATAGGGTATCAGTAATGAAGCAATGCTGACTTCCACTATCGAGTAATGCGCGTGCTTTATAATAAATATTGTCGGTACCGGCTACCTCGACTATTGCCGTAGACAATAATACCGTTTCTAAAGCGTGAATATTATTAGTGCTACCTACATTCTGAATGCAATCAATATTAATGCGTGACTGTTCAGTTGTATGTAAAGCTGAGGTCGAAGGTATTGGGTTCGATTCCGGTCGATGATTAACAACCGGTATTGACGTGTGAAAATTACTATGTAGTAAACTATTGTGCTTTTTATCGCATTGTTTACAGGGGCCGAATTGACAATCTGATACTGAGTGTCCACCTCGTAAACAATTTAAGCACAGTTTTTTATTATTAACGAATTCTAACCTATCTTTGACAGATAAATCTAAAAATTTATTACAGGCGTAAAGCGAATGATTTGACTTGCATAGTATGCAAGTGTAAGTATATTTTGAACTTGAATTATTACGTGTAATAGCAAAACTTTGGGTCTTTTGTTGAGACAATTTCCTGAAAGATTCATTAGTAACTTTACTGCTAGAAATGTTGGAATTATGCGCCTTAATCATTTCTAAAGTGTCAGCTTTATTTCTTAAAAACTTCAGGAGATCGTCTAACGTTGCCTTTTTATTTATTTCAGTCACAAAATTACCCTTATAATTTTCCCATTCCTTTTCTACAATAGAATCGAGCTTTGTTGCAATTAAATAAATTATGAGGGTATCCCATGACGCTGTGGGTTCTCCAAGCGTCTTAAGGGCACGTATATTTTTTAAAACAGTGTCTATTAACTTCCTTATATGAAACGACGATTCTTTAGTCAACGTAGGCATACAAAACAATGCTTTAACATGATTATGCACTAATAATTTAGTGTTATTAAACCTATTATATAGTAGGTCCCAAGCTATGCTATAATTGTCGGACGTGAATTCTATTGATTTAATAACCTGAGCAGCGTTACCTAATAACGAAGATCGTAAATAATGGAATCGTTGAATATCGTCAAGCTGTTTCGAATTATGAATCATAGAAAGGTAGGTGTCTCTAAACTCTAGCCAATTATCATACGATCCGTCAAACGAGGGTAGTGAGATAGTTGGAAGTTTAACTAAAGAATTCGGAACACATTTAGGCTTGTCAATAGTCTGATCGAAATCATTATAACTTTTTAGCAAACAATCAACCCTTGCCATTATTTCGTAATATGAAGATTCAAAAGATTCACGTATTTCTAACTGTTGTGAAAGATCACTATCAGAAACTAATTCTTCTATTGAGCTTTGGATGTCATTAAATTCGCTCAGAAATGATTTGGTAACATTAGTACGCAATTTAATTTCTGATAATTGCTTGTCACTTAATTGAGCTCCGTCGAAAGCGGTCACAAATTTTACAAATAATGTCAACCTACCCTTAATTGAGCCGCGCTTCTTTGTTAATTCTCGAATGCTATTGTCGTTTCCTTCAATATATAATTGGGGAATTGGCGATTTACTACGTGTAGAAATATTATCAATACTCATTGTGGCGGATTATAGAAAATTAAGGTACTCACTGTTTTTCCTGTAAACACCACGTTGCTCTCTGGGGCGATCCAGGCCCGTTCGATCTATAGAAAAAACACAGCTTTAGTACAAATTGACGGATATTTAGAAGAGGGAATACCACCTGGTCACACGTGTGTTTCTTTCGACTTCTATGCGGCGACGAAGGTCCAATGTTTGATTCTTGTGTATTGTGTGTTGCTATACTTCAGCTGGTTTTTCAAATGAGTGAAAGCCGGGTACAAAAATGATTATTTTTTATATATTTAAGCGAATCAGTTTATTAATATTAAATACATGAAATTAATTAATTAAATCGAATATTGAGAGGATGCGAATGAAGGGGGATCATGGCCGACATTGGCTTTTATAGTTGTTTCGTTGCGCCTCTTGCGGTGGGTCAGGGAAACTCCAAACAGTCACATCATCACGTCAGTTGGTAGGTACTTCTGTAGTGTGCCGAACGATGGCGTTGTTAACACGGTACAAACCTGCCTCGGAAAGGGAGGCCTTTTCCGCTGCAGGTCGGTAGCGTACATGTACTATCACTCACTCAATATTAACATTTTCTACAATATTTTAAAATGTTTATTTTATGTATGAAACTGGTTATAAAACTGCGAAAACTTGTCCTAAATGACCACACGATCGTCCAATAATGACTCCAGACGACCTGTCCTGGCTCACGACAGATCAACCCAAACTTTTACATCTACCACGACCAATACGATAAGACCACGTCTCAATCTCATTCACTATGGAGGACGTAGAGGAGTGATAAGGCTTCAGCGCTATACCTTTATCAGTGCATATAATTATTTTTATAAGTTAATCACTCAAAATCAGAAAGCGGAAACGAAGATGGTGAGTGCTATGCATATACAGAAAATGTGAATGCAATTTCTACATTATAATGTAAGGGGCAATAAATAATAGCAGATAGTAAGAATTTACGAATTTTTTATTTAAAAGTAAAAAGAATTTTGCATTTTTATAAAGATAAGCGGTTACCGCCCCTATAGACACCTGCAATAACAAATAAACATCATTTGATATTGCAGGTGCGTTGTCATCCTGAGGCCTAAGATGAAATGGCGTTCATGCTCAGTAATTCATTGGCTAACTTTCTCTTCAATCCGAAACACAGCGAACTGTTTCACGGCTGAAATAAGAAAGGCGGTGGTACCCACCCAGACGACCCTACATACGGGCCTACCACCTGGTAAAACCACTATTATCTCATCCAGGAAAAAAGATGGAGAGTTGGAATATTACACAAATTTATAATTAAACCAGCGTAAAGTAGCAGAAAAGAAGTACGAGCAAGATGTAAACTATATCTTTTTTTTTGAGATAGAATATTTCGATATTTTGTATTTTCGAAATATTTTATAATATATTTTAGAAGCCAATGCTTGTAACGCAAATACAGATAGACTAGAGATAATTCCCGGGGTCATTCCAAGTCCGTGGTAGCTCAGATGGTTGGAGCAGTCATCCGGATTGTAAAGGGTCGTGGGTGTTTTTCCCGCCTGAGGAGATTTTTTTCTAGTTTAAATATGTATGTACCCTTTATGCCTTAACAGCTCGCCGCTGTCTCCGCAATAATAGAATATCTTTTGTGATTTTGCCACTGTCGTTCACAAAATACTATTTACTGTTATAGGTACAGGTAACATTATTTACTCTCTGTTTTCCCTTTCCCTTTCATTGTATTTTACAATTTTCAGAAGGCCTCGTGGCAAACCACGAAAACCGGAGTGCTGCTAGCGTCTAAAGACCACTGTAACCGCTTTCCATCCGTCCCGCCACTGGTTCTATTGCTAACAGTAAGATTTTCTTTACTGTAATGGAAAATGTCGAGGTTTCAACTAATTACAATTTAACAATATTGTTAAATTATGACATACCAAATTCGTAGTTGTCATTGCAAAATTGCCTGAACGGCAACTGGGCTGATGTTGGATGTTTCTGATCAGAGTTATGTTGGGCACTGGCACAAGTATGCCCCTGTATAGTTTATATTAATGCTGTCGTAAAATGTATTTAACGTTATTTATTATTTATTTAACAATTTATGTACACACAATAAAAAACAACAATGAAAACATAAACAAGGACAACAGACTACAAGGGAACTGCTTATTCCTAAAAGAAATCTCTTTCAGCAGCCCTACGACTAGGAGAATCAATAAATAATGGTAGAAATGGTGTGTACTAAAATATAATAAACATGATAATTATATAACTAATATGTACATAAACAAAAATACGTTAACGTTATTTTATTTTATTGTCAAATCAATTTGGTGCACGTGTCTGGCGAAAAACTTACCACTATCACGCGAAGAAATTATATTATTATTTTATTTTTATAGTCAACATACCTATTGTGTCTGGAATCTGTGGTTTGACAGGTTAAAGTAAGACTTTGTTAAAAATGAGGCTATCTGATTTTTGTTAGTGCAGACAGATAGAGACGGCTAAACTTTAACTAAATTTAAGGCACGTTTTGTAATAAAAATGTACTCAGTCTCATTCCGATTCTCCAGCTCAAATTAAGCGTCATTAAGAGCTTGTGCTACACTTGATAGTCTAGAGATATATTTCTAATAATCATATGACATCCATAACCTATGAACAGAATGTTTGCAGACATCATAAAAGGTGCTATAAAAATTCTTACACATAAAATAAATAAGATTATTTAAAACAAACCGACCGAATCGTAGCTGTTTAAAAAAATAATCATTCGGGAGTTGAAACAGAATATTTCGCCATTCTAGGGTATAGGTTAGCTTCTAACGCAAATACATAATGCAAATTTCTTCAAGTCCATATAGACTAGCTAGAGGAAATTTACAGGGTCATCCCTAGACCTTGGTAGCTGAGATGGTTAGAGAAGTCACCCGTATCGTGTAAAATCGCGTTCAGTTCAATGGTTCAATACACGCGTTAGGACATGATTTTTTTCTAGTTTATATCTAATGCGTAAAGCACTATTTACCACCACAAGCGTAACTGACAAAGTCCATAAACTAAAATAGTTCTACTAAAGTGTCGAAAGGAAGTCAATGATTATTCATTTCTTAATTAATATGCAGTATATTGAAAGCTCCTAATAATTTCTATAGAGAAAAGTTCGTTAAGAAGACCCGGCGTGCTGAATATTTAATAACTTCTTTGTTCTTCACTTCGTGGAAGATTAATAAGCTACACATAATGGAACTCATATTGATTAATTTATTAGCCTTATTATTTGTGTAGAAATAATAAGTTAGGTGAAAAACTTTTTAAGGTAGTTATTAATTTTCATTTCCACGAACGCAGCATAGTTATAAAAGAAATATGAAAGTATTTTTTCATTTTTCCATTACCAGCCCGTTAGCATGAACAATAGAAATTCTATTGATTCTGATTTATAGGAACTCCAAAAATTTATATAATCTATTTTTATTAATATTGTCTTGTACAATATAATGTATTATGAGATTTATGAGTGTGAGATTTTAAAATATAAGACATTGGTGCCAATAATATTGATATAAAAAATCCAAAGGTCTACAGAAAAGAAGGCGTGACTTGTCGCAGTTATTATATCCCGACTATAACTTCTATGAAGCCTTTCTTATTTCAGCCGTGAAGCAGTTCGCTGTGTTTCGGATTGAAGGAAAAGGTAGCCAGTGTAATTACTGGGCATGGACGGCATTTCATCTTAGGCCTCAGGATGACAACGCACCTGCAATATCAAGTGCTTTTCCTTGTTATTGCAGATGTCTATAGGCGGCGGTAACCGCTTACCACCAGGTGGGCCGTCAGCTTGTTTGTCATCTAGTTGTATAAAAAAAAAAAAAAAAAAAAAACTGGGTGGATAGCGCTGTGAACCGGGCATTTGTTACTTATTTCAACAGATAAGTCGACATCCACCGAGTTATTTGCAGATCCACTAATACTTCACTATTTTTATACAAGGCACGACAAATTATTCAATTCCACTTGTTACTAAGCGGAAAGTGGAATCCTAATGTAGAAACAGCTAGTGCAGTATGAGTCATACTGTCATAGACTTCCCTACCCTGCTAATGCCGGCCCATAAGCTGCCCCTTCATGCCACCCTATGGGTCTTATTAAGGAACCCATATCGTAGGATGGAGATATAGGATCCACCAGGTGTGCAAAGTAGAGGTGGATACAGTACATCACTAACTAGGCTAGCACGCTAGTGAAGGAAAGGAGGAATGAGGAGAGGAGTATGACTATAGTATCGTTGTGACAATTTCCTTGTATGCAAGCGACTTGATGGTCATCACTTTAACTGTCACAATGAGTTAGCCACTGAGACCACTGAGGAAGGTAGAACCCCGTTTTAAAGCGGTAGTTAAAATTGACTTCAAATGCCCGGCGCATTTGAAGTACTTATATTTTCGTGTTTCATACTCATTTGAGTAAGCCTAAGTACATCAAAATGGAATTAACTTATCCAAAATGAGTTAAACGCATTAAATAATAAAACACGAAAATAAAAATACCGCCATAATAGGAGCTTTTACCTTATAGTGACATGATAACTGATGTTGTTATACTTGTAATACGATAATTTTCAAAACGAAAATCTGCAATACCTTTATGAGAAACTTTTTTTAACTGGCATCTAAAACAAAATTTCATCATTCATTCATTCATCACAAGCCTATATACGTCCCACTGCTGGGCACACGCCTTCCTATATGGGAGAAACACATGACGAGCTTGGGCCATAACACCACCACGCTGACCCAATGCGGGTTGGTGGGTTAAAGCAGTTGCAGTAACAACCTGGACCAATGGCTTAACGTGCCTTCCGATTATATTTAGATTATAAATTTTTGGGTGACCCATCCCAGGGTCGACCATGGCGAAAGTTGCTTTGTTTTCGTATTCGAAACCAGAGCGCTCAAACTAATACGCCACCGAGCTCCTCAAAAAAAAAAACATTAATATATAAATATATTTACAATTTTAGAGTGAATGTTAAGTACTGAAATATTTACGTAGGTAATGTTTAAGTGGGTATTAAACTGTAGTAGGAATAAAATAATATATTGTTAAATGTACTTCTGTGACTGAGGGTGAAGAGGCCTGGTGTTCTATGATACAAGCGGGTACCTAACTGCCTATTTTAGACTCCATTCTCCCACCAGCACAGCTAGTTGATACAACTGTTAATAGATTAAGAAGTAAATTGTTATGTTACCTATGTTTGTGGTGAGAAAATAAATAAATTTATTATTATTGTTATGATTAATTAAAATATTCGTAATACTTCTACATTTAAGAAAATATTACTCTGGTCGATTGATTTTATCAATATTTAAAAATAACTTTTAAATTTCTTTGTTTATTATGTGCTTTTTGTAAATACGAATTAGAGTAACAATCCCAATTAACTGGGTAAATTATATTAATTAATATTGACAAAATTTTAAGTGATAGTTTAACTACTTTGAAGTGTCACACTTGGCCGACGCCAAATCTAGCTGGTCAATGACTTGCCCTGGCTCTGACTTTCCTATTTCCCCCTGCTCCCAGAAACAATGGGACGGGCCTCTCTGCGAATTGGTGCGGAACAAACTTTTAAATACGTGAACTAGTTCTGCAGATCGCGCCCGTCTCTTGTCTGTGGGAGAGTGGGAATCTGGTCTATGGCTACAAGCTTTGCCTTCGGCCTTCCAATTTAGGTACACTCCTTGACCGCACTGCTTTTCGTTTTGCTATCTGTTTGCGTTTAGGAACCGTCTGCAATGTCCCATACCGTTGACGTTGTGGTAGTTTGGTTGATGATCTTGGCCACCATGGCCTCTCTTGTGCAAGAAGTGCAGGTCGATTTTCCCGGCATGCTGAAATCAATGATATCATTCGTCGGGCTCTCGCTACCTCCGGGACCCCTGCTGCTCTGGAGCCTAACGGTTTAGCGCGCGATGATGGGAAGGGGCCTGACGGCATGACTCTTGTGCCCTGGAAGATGGTAGGTGTGCTTTGGTGTGGGAAGCTTCTTGTGTCGACACCTTAGCCATGTCCCATCTTCCAAGTACCGACAAACAAGCACGCCCGAGCCTTGGCATTGATAACTCTTCAAAACGCAACTGGGATAATCCTTTTAGCTGGTGTCGGCCGGGAGTATTAATTTATTTATTCAACAATTAATGTACACAGCAATAAAATAATGGAAAAGACATTTGAAGAAAAATTGTACAAAGGGGCTGGAGGGTTTTATTGGAGGATCGCTGGCCGAGCCGTTTTAAGATATTGATGGACGACATTGGTACGCGAGCCCGCACGACGCGGCAATATAGCCAACTCCAGCCACTGTAGTCGGGGGCGGGGGTGACGGGATATTGCCCAATTGCTCATCATATATCATGCCCAAGCGCAGGAAGGTTGTCCGCCGTGCCCTGGGGACATTATTTAGAGTAGAGGTCGTGCGCAACCGATGCCGGGGCACCACGAAAACGGCTACTTAGTTTCTCACATTATGCGTCATTCGGCATAGCGTTTCCGAGGTACTGTCAGTTTTTTAGTCAGTATAATGTGATCTTTTAGCAGGACTTCGACATAATCTCGGCGTGGCCCCATATCATGCTGTGGTACACATAACGGGTTTTTCTGACATGAAAAAAGAAATGGTAGGTGATCCCAACCAAAAATACGAGAATTGTTGATTAGCCCTGCCTCACAGGAGATGAGAGGTGTGAATTGGAGGGACGTTGCCGCTACAGAAGTGGTCAAAGTGTGCATAAAAAATCGGCTGTTCCCTGGTGAAACAGACCATCACCAGGGAACAGCCGATTAGGTATGTGGGCAAATGGATTTTTTCGACTCCAAAATTTAAAAACTCGCCCTGTACATTTATCGCTGGCCTAGTAGAGACCGTAGTCACAGTAAGATTTATGTAGGTATTGACGACAAACCGAATTATCTCGTCAGTGATGAAACTAAAATAAAGTTTAGTGTCTCAAAGTTTTAAACTTTTGAAGGGTTACGTTTCAATAATTAACAGAAATATTTTCTATCATAACTATTTAATTATGCAATTATACCTACAGCTTACTTCGAAATCTCATCTACTTTTTGGGTGTTTTCGCTCAAGGTTCAACATTAAGATTCTTGATTATTATAGATATAGCTGCGTTATTTCTACTAATAATAAAATTGAAATTACGATAGCCTAAATCAGTGTTCGTATAAACTAATAAAGATACTATGTAGATATTATTTTCATAACTTATGCAAAGGGTCGGAAATTTGTAGTAGCCATTGCGTTATCTGTATTGTCGTAGGTGCGCATGGTGCGGCTTCTAAATACGATCAAAGTAAACTTTTCCATTTTATTCTACTTGTATGTAGGTCGACCAAAGCCCTCGCCAAACTTTAAATGGAATTTTTGTCGATTCATTGAAAATGTGCGCAGAAATAAAATTTACATATTTTTGTAAGCCGACAAATACTTTTTTGTGTAAACAAAAACTCTCTTTCTGCTGGTATTGCTACAAAGGTGTTCATTTGCAGCATTTACGGATTTAGCATAGTCGTCTATAAATATAGGGGAGTAAAGCGAAGGTTCCTGTAGCGTGGTGTCGATAAGACATTTTGAGTAGCGCCTGAGGCGGTTTTGGCGGAAAGAAAGCGATGTATCTACATGTTAATGTGCTTTCAATATTTTATATACTTTCTTTTGCCAAGCCATTACTAAGTATTAGAAAAAAGTATACATATAAATAGTTTTGAAAATTATAGAGAAAATAATTCTCCTCAATAATGAAGAGTTGTCCGAGTAGAGACTATAACGCATTATATAACACGACAAGAATTATCAACAAACCGTTATTCGTACTACCAAATCTATAAGACATGACGTTTTTTTATCGAAATATAATACTTAAAAAATAATTTCTGTTTATCTATCCAATAAATATTTAATACAGAATAAATATTTTTATGTCCTCTTCTGCTTCGATTTTCGGGCAAATGCCACTGCCTCTTATAAAATCTTTTTGAAGTGATCCCAATGAAAGTAATCTGGGGTTTTAGTTTGGGTAGATCCAATGCGTAGGACATCCTGATACTGGTGTTCTCTTTTATTCCACCGCCTCAAAAAAATCGCAGAATTTTTATAGTATTTACCGCCGTCAGCTTGCATGTCATTATATAAATTTAATGATAATTTGATGATAATTCTTGTCGTGTCATTATATAAACTGCGCCTAAAGTTATATTAAATAGATATCAAATAATATCCCACTGTGGCATACATGTGGTTTACGTGTAAACATATTTATAATAGAAAAATAATCAAAAACGATTTACCTTGCCAGCCTTAGGTACTTTTATACACAACCAATTATGCGGTAAACAACTTGTGTAATGTATTAACATTGTTTTAATGGTAACTGAAAAAACAAAACCATGCCGCATATTGTTTTAGTAAGTAAGTAATACATAAATAATGTGATGAAATAGAATCAAACAATACAAAAGGTAAAAGGGATGAGAATATATCATAAAGTAACCTGGTACACAGCCAACCATTATATAATTTTTTTTTTCAATTTAGGTATAAATTATACTCCTATGAACGTCAAAATCTACCCCTGGTGTTTATAATTACCCTCCATACAAAATTCAC
The DNA here is from genome assembly GCA_947347705.1 of Nymphula nitidulata. Taxonomy (NCBI): domain Eukaryota; kingdom Metazoa; phylum Arthropoda; class Insecta; order Lepidoptera; family Crambidae; genus Nymphula; species Nymphula nitidulata. The sequence goes on along the minus strand of OX374618.1, from coordinate 16,759,169 downwards.
AAAAGACAAAGTGTAACAAATCATAGAGTAGCCAGAGCCATTGCAGATCAAAACTGTTATTTCCACGCATCATAATCGTAATTACTTATTTTATAGTTGGCCTTTTTCAAAAGTCTAGTTTTGATATGAGTTTTAAATTTAAAATCAGTCAATGCAGTCAATATATAAGAAACAAAAAAGGCCCTAATATAGACCCCTGGGAAACGCCCATTTTAACTATAGATCCATTTGATACGACACTATTAAATCCTACCTTTTGATTTCGATGCGATAGATAATATGAAATAAGTTTTAGTGCTAACCCACGTATACCGTAATGATCTAACTTGCAGATCAGTGTGTGGTGCTCTGCACAGTTAAACGCTTTAGAAAGGTCACAGAATACTCGTATTGTGTCACGGGAATCCTCCCATGCGTCCAATATATTTTTTACAAGTTTAGCACCGGCGTCAGCAGTTGACTTGCCCTTAGTAAAGCCAAATTGTTGGTCATGCAAAATACCATAGGATCTAAAATGGGCTAACATCTGCGTATATAATATACTTTCAAATATCTTACTCAGGGCAGGAAGCACCGAAACAGGGCGATAATCGGAAGGATTGTGGCAATCACCCGACTTAAAAATGGGAGTAATTTTACTGTGCTTCATTAGATCTGGGAAAACTCCCCATTCAATACAATCATTCAATATTCCTGCTACGATAGGTGCAATAATTTGTATAATATTTTCCAATACTTTGGCAGAGACACCCCAGATATCTTTTGTTTCCTTTTTATTCAAAGATTTGAAGGTTTTTATAATATCTAAGTAAGTTATATTTTTAAAATTAAATTCTGGGATCAATATATTAAAATTTTGTCTAAGTAACTTTTTAGCACGTTCTGAAGATGAATCCAAGTGCCTGGTTGTTATAATTGGTATATTTGCAAAGAAACTCTCAAACGTATTGGCAATTTTTTCATTTCCAGCATAACTTTATCATTTAATATCAAATAATGGGTAGATTCTTTATATGATTTCTTACCAGTTTCCGTATGGATGATATTCGAGGTTGTTTTAATTTTATTTTTAAAATTATTTATTTTACTGTTAATATACAAGATTATTAATGTAAGATTTTTTACTGTACAATTCATATAAAATATTCCTACTTTTTCGAATCCCCTTTGTTGCGCAAAAAAATGCCCAAAAAAAGGTAAAGCCAAAATTGTTCTTTATCTAAAGAACAATTTTTGCTTTACCTTTACATTACGTATAGAATAAATATTATAATACTCTTGACTAATAACACTAAATAATCTACTATAGTTTTCATCGGGATCAAGACTGTAGTCCCGATTGATTATAGGCAGTTTCATCCTAATATTAAAAGTAAAACGTGTAGATCTCTCTGTAGTTAGGGTCTATAAGAAACTAATTGACTATTATATTTTTTGTTATATAATAATTCCACCATTAGTCCCATATGATCTGAGGGCATACAAGTGATCAGATGTTTATTTTTAATTCTACAATTACAGTCAACAATAACATTATCGAGACATGATGAAGAGTGGGGGGTGATTCTAGTGGGTTCATCAAAAAGATAATCCAGATTATATCTCCTCAACAATGAAACAAAATTATTTCTTTCTAAAGTGTCAGTTAGAAGATCAATATTGAAGTCACCACAAATGACTAATGACTTCTTGGAGTTAAAAATCTTTCCCAACACCTCTTCCATAGTATTTAGAAATTGTGAAAAATTTGCTGACAATGGCGGTCTATAAATGCAAATTATAAGGAAATCATCCCACTCCACACTAGCCACCTATATAGACAACTACAATATTTATATATTCTTTATAAAATAATATGAGTCGGAATGTCGCAACAATCTTTGACGCTTCTAATATGAAAATGGCGCGCATTTGCAAATGGCGCTACTTGCACGTGGACAAAATTAGAACGACATCTTTCTTCTTATTTTTTCTTTAATATAAAGTGCAAAAAACATATTGAGCAAAAGCGCTTCCAAGGAGGTCCGATCATTCAGCCTATTTATGTTTGCAATGTGAAACTCCTTGGTTGAATTCTGATATCTAGAGTCGGAGTATCGTCCATCTTTTTTAGCCATTCGACAATAATCATAACAATTATTTATTATAATTATTATTGTATTTTTCTGGATAAGTACAATTAGTATTAAAACATAAATAAATATATTATTTTTCATACATCAACCACTTCTGTACATGTCGCATTTCAAGTTCGTGTATTTGTTTTGACTTCCAGGGGATAGGTACATATCTTGGGCAACTCCTACCCTTCGAAGCCCGATAAACCAGACACAATTAAATTTTAATTGTTATGGCAACTTAAGTTGCCGTCCGGGCATTGAGGGCAACTTAAGTTGCCATAACAATTAAAATTTAATTGTGTCTGGTTTATCGGGCTTTGACAGTATTCTACTACAAATAAATACCGGCTGGCCTAGTAGTCTGTACCCCTCGCTATACAGGCTACTCGGTCAAGAGGTCCCGGGTTCGAATCCCGGTGGGAGCAAATATTTTTATGATGAGTACGAGCATTTGTTTACGAGGCATGGATGTTTATATGTTTAATAAGTATATCATTATTTCTCCGTTATCCAGTATCCATAACACAAGCTCTTAATGATAATAATAATAATAATATGTCCGTAAGTGTACCTTAAACCAGATTTAATCTGCGAGTTCAAAATACCCTTATAATAATAATAATATTCATACACTCACACCTATTATCTAGCCCAATGTAAGCATCATTAAGAGCTTGTGTTATGGATACTAGACAACGGAGAAATAATGATAATAATACGTATATAAATATTAAAAATATACTAAATAAACATATAAGCATCCATGACTCGTAAACAAATGCTCGTACTCATCATACAAGCATTTGCTCCAATCGGGATAACAACCCGGGACTTCTTGACCGAGTAGCCTGTACAGTGGTCTGTACTACAGACCACTCGGCCAGCCGGTCGTCCAATGATGCTTACTTTGGGCTAGATTATAGATGTGAGTGTATGATTATTATTATTATTTATTATTACCTATTAATTTATTCATCGAATGGAATTCACTAGACATCTATGCGTACTCTACATTCGTGTCCATACGTACTATACATACGTGAGTGTTCTAAACTATTTTGCTGGTACATAGCCGCAAATTTACTGTTAATTAACTCTTTCAAAGGTTGGGCTTAATGGCAACTCTATCCGTTTCAATACTGAAGTGGGTATCTATGCAATCGTTGTATATTGCCAATGAAAATGCAATTCCATGGTAGGTCTGTTATTTGCGTCTATAGAACTTTTTGGCTGTAAGGAGCAAGTGTTAATCATTGAAATTAATGTTTTCGTAATTTTATGTTTTAATTCATATCTCCTTAACCAAAGTGTCTTTAAAAAATCAAATCTCTTGGTTGTGCGTAAAATTACACATAAACCGACCCGTATGTAACGGTAAAAATTGACTCCCTACTATATTAGTTTATGTCGCTTTGTCATATGCACGATAAAAAACGGCATCCAGAATGTGAGGAGATTTTACTTATACACACCACGCATAGATATAAAATCGTTATTTTTGCTTTATCTCAGCTGGAAAAAGGAATTAAGTCAAAACAGTTTACTAAGCGAATATGTTCGTTGTCAAATTTGTGGATAACGAAGGCTGGGTAGATACCTCCGAGCCGGCATTTGACTCCCTGTGCGAGTGTTATCGCTTATAATTTGCGTACGCAGCCTTCACTCGCTCTAATGATAGGGCCCGCCTTCCTCCACGATCTTAGGTGTCTTCTCCTCTTACTTAATAAAAATACCATTCGTACTTTCACTGAAAAAGGAATGATAAATTACATAGAATTAAATTTAGCTGAAACATAATGGAATTTTCAGACACGAATGATATGTTTAATAATCTTAGCTTTTGGATATTTCTTTATACGAGTCAGAAAATATAGCTTGTTACGAGCGTTTTCGCCGCACGGCTTTCAAGTCAAACATATTGGGTGTGATATATAAATATTACGTCGTGAACAAAAGCAAATTGAAATTGAAAGAAACTCATTGATTTACGTGTTAGGCCCGCTGGTGCCTAATGAGATATCGATATTCCTTTAAAAGGTCAGCAGCTTATAAGTATTGCTATGTGTTATCAAGGTAGCTTAGGTACATACTTTATAGCACAACATATGTCGTCATGACATGTGTGTATCATGATATGAAATTAATTTTACGGACACAATAGTTTACCGTTTCGAACCCTTTTCAGAGACCGTGGTCACGGGAAGACGGATTAAATTAGTTTTATTCAACAAACAAGCTACTCATCATAAATATTTAGCTTTCTCTCAACAATATTTGCGGTCCTTTTGTGATTTGTGTCATGTCACTCAGTTTCTTAATAAGAAGAGCCAGGCTGGATTTATTTGTGTAAAGTATAAATGATCTGCTGTTTTAATTTTTTTCTGTAAGCCAGTTGTGTCATTGTGATATTTTCCATTTGATTTTCGAGCGACCCACTAGATAGCATCTCCACCTTAGGGTGATAAAATGGAAAAGCTGGTTACCGGCGCCGACAACCTACTTCTTTATTTTATCATCCTTAGGGTTATAACAGTAAAGACATACACTTAACTATTTATGTTATTTTTATGTTATCATCCTTACAGAAGATCGCAGCTAACCGACACTACTTTGTAGTGGTGTGTACGTGCGGTGAGTAGGGTTGCCAGACTCTTTGAGAAAACGTTATGTTGCGGGGGACTTGATTGTTACAGCAGCGCTTAAGTAATGCCCAAGGTGTTACCAGCGTAAATAGACTCTGATAACCACTTTCTATCACGCAGAAGGTTGTATATGACAAGGGTGGCAAACCTTGTCGTATAAAAAAATGCCAAAAGTTATCATCGACTAATAAAATTGTATTTAAGTTTTCTTGCATTTTTTTAAAATAATAACTAGGTGGTAGACCCGTATGTAGGGTCGTCTGGATAAGTACCATCGCCTTTATTATTTCAGCCGTGAAACAGTTCGCTGCTTATCAGATTGGAGGGAAAGGTAGCCGTTATGCTTTGTACCACACGCTCTGTATAAGAATAAAGTCAGATTCTTGTCATTTTTATTTCTCGTTAACTTATTTTTGAGAAATAGATTAAAATTCGAAAAAAAGTTGATCCAATTTTATTATTTTTTTGTCAAACGTATAGACGTTCTTTATCTATGCTTATGCTATAAGATTATATGCTTATGCTATCATAAGCATATAATCTTATTTTATCTGATAGATCCGAAGCTAAGCAATCTTCAATATCGGTATGTCGTGTCATTATTCAGACGATCTGTATGTGTGTCCTATCCGAGCAGTGTGAGGCGTAAACTCGGCATGATAGCAAGTGCGTGCCGCGCATTTCGCCCCCTACCCCGGTATAATCGCGCGGGCATCGCATCATTTGCGCACTCAGACTTCATTTACCCGTAATGACCGAGCTCTCGCCGCCGCCATAGCCTCAGATCACCCGCCGAATATTTTATCAAAATATTCCAGTCTCGAAACGATCGGTGGCCGCAGCTGCCTGCCTATTCTCGGTTCACTTCTTATTATATTCTCGTTCGCCGATGGAACCTTTTATAAGTCCAAACGCTGCAGGTGGCGTCGAAGACTCGATATAAAATTCGTTATATCTATATTCAGTTACAGAATTGAAGTTTCTTATAACCAGAACGTAATATTAGAACTCAAATAAAAAGTTTTTACATTGTCGGCACGGGCGAGTGATAAGTACCTCGTATTGCAAGCGTCCATAACGTACAGTAGCCGTTTGCTAACGGTGGGCTATGTACTTGTATTTTTTAAAGAACTAAATGACAAGCTGACGTTCCAACTGGTGGTACGTTGCCGTCGCCTAGACACCTGCAATAACAAGGAAAAATCGACTTGGTATTGCAGGTGCGTTGTCATACTGAGGCCTAAGATGAATTTTACCTTCTATGCCTAATGCCTAGTAAGAATACGGCCACCTTAGTGGTATAACAAAATGTGAAACCAAATGTTCTTGTTAAGAGTCTTGTTTTATGAGCGCACATGATTTATAAATATTACAAATAAAGGTTATCTACAGAATGTTTGAACGGTACAGTTTCATTACTGTTATTGTATTTTAAGCTGTACGGCTACATTGCGTGCGTAACATAACTAAATGTGGTTCTATTTCCATCGTTTTATTCAGACATTGAGTTTTAGTGCCACTGTCAAAAGCCGCACAACGTCACAATGCATGCTAGGAATTATGGTTTTATATTAGATGAACGGTTTTATATTACTCGTATGTTCAATATCTAAATAGTAAGACTATAATTTCTATGTAAAAATATAAATCTCGAAGATACAATAGATATTCTATTGTCGCCGGAGCTGGCGGGCTGGTAAAGAGCAAAAAGATAAAATTTGTTTATTTTTTACTATAAGATTTCAATATTTTGTTTACAAGTAATCGTTGGCTTTATCAATTGTATTGGCAATAGGTATTGAAATTGAGTCCACTGTAATAAATAACATAACTTAAAATAAAATCATTTTTTTATTGAATTGGAATGAAGGGAGGCAAATAACCTAAATTAAGTTTTCTATAAAGTTATAGAATTATTATCAGTATTATCTAGCTATAGACAATTAAGACTGACTGGGTTCAAAATTTTTGTAAGACAAATTACGATATGGTTGTAATGTCGTAAAATGAAATTATGCCACTTAGACCTCAATCTGTCAACATACACAGTATGCAAGCTAAGCTGAATAGACATTGACGCATTATGCACATAGCATGGGTTTCTCTATGATATTTATTCAAATAACCATCTGTCAAATAAAGATAATGTTTTGTCGTTATACGAATAGTCAGCAATAAAAATAGACATCTGTCAATACGTCTTGCCCTGCTTCCGCCAGGCCGCGATTATTACCCACTCGCTTATGAGGGGCGTCTCGGTCATTGATCAAATAATTTTCGTATCTCTCATCCTTGGTAACAAATGGTGAAATTTCGGTATAGATTGATTCCGGGTGTTCTGCTCGGAGCGTTATTCCATTGCTGCGTGGAAATGCCCGCTACTGTTTTTTGTAGACTACTCTCAGATATTTCTTGGGCGAATTATTTATGGAATCACTGGTGGCTGTGTCGGCACTTTGGAAACATCCGCTGAGGACGGACAATGCCTTGATTGCTTTTATATGTAACTCACCCCGATCTTGACTAATATTTATAGTGACAATAAATATGCTGTTATAATAGAATTTATCTTTGTACAATGTGGAAGTATTATTCAATTGAATTAACAGAAACAGTTTCACAATGTGTTAACTAGCTACTAGTTCCTGTTGATTTGACCCTACATACAATTTGACATCGAACTCCGACCTGTAAATATTTTTAAACATTGCCTAAAACATATAATCTCATTTGCTATTAAGATCTCATTTACGTATTTTACGGTTATCCGAACAATTCACCGAGTTCGAAGTGGGTACCTTCATAATGAAATTTAATGACCCGGAATAAGGGAAGGGAACCTATCTTTAGGATTTTGGAGTCGTAGGGCGGACATTGAGATTGTCTGTTTCATAGTGTGAGACTGGTTTGCTTATGTGAAAATGCTCCAATCAATTCTCCGCACAATTTGTATGTAATATTGTTTCATCCGCGTTATTTTACAAGTTGGTTTCGCTTTTGTGGTTTGACATAATATTAATTGACCTCATTATTTGAATTGCGTTCTGGCTATTAATTTTGGCGGAAAATTTTTAGCGTTACGGAGGTGCTTTATATGCCGTATTATGTGTCTAATGTGGTTAACATTTATGCAAACGTATCATATTATAATGATTGATTTTTATGATTTTTATGATGTTGATTTTTTCCCAACCATTACGTCCGTCAATACGACAATAAATTGAAACATGGATCATATTAGTTCACAGAAATAGTTCGCCATTTTCAAAAACATCTTATTCAAATTTGATAAATTCATGACATTTGTATCAAATAATATAACATTGGCTGCATATTTTATAGAAATGTCATGAAATTATCACTACCTTTTGTACTTTGCTATATTTAATGAAAAGTGGTCACCATAATAATGTTAAAAAGTAAACACAAAACAATTTTTTGTAGCTGGCCTTTTTTATGAAAATACCTACGGGATAAAATATAAAACTCTCTCAAGTCATGTTAATGTTGGATAAATAATGTAAATAAATATACGGTAAAGAATAAGACTAATATGATACTTGCCTCTCGTATATGCTACCTATTTATCATAATTCATCAAAGTATATTGGTTCCATGTCAATCAAAACCGCTAAAAGGACTGGGAATTCTCAAACATATATAAAAAATATTCTTTATGTATCATTATTGGTTAGCAATATGTACTGTCGACGTGGTATCGATTGTTACATTTGTGGTGCCAAAACAGATTCTATTAGAATTGAATAAAGGCGGTACAAATATCAAAGTATTAAAATTCGGCTTGGATAATTCGGCCTAACGGTATTCAAATGAAGCCTGCAGATCCCAACTTTTTGAGCGTAAAACTTATCGGGTTGTCTTAAGTTTCCTTTGATCTGCCCATGTCACATTTACATCAAGGAAATGTTCATAGCTTTTATCTTGATATTATTTCCATTTGAACGACTCATGACCCAAGACTTAACATAATTGTTATGTATGTTATATGTATATATTTATATCTTGTATTTATGTAGCATAAATGTGTTCCATATACTTAGATAATGTTTTTGTATTTTTAGTTTTAGTCCATTTGCACACACCGATCTACCTTTTTATTTTCATTTCTCTGTAGTAGGACTGCTGAAAGAGATTTCATTTAGAAATAAGCAGTAGCACCTTTATAGAATATTTCCTAAAATGTCTATTTTCCACTATTTTAACGTTTTGTACATTAATTGTTAAATAAATAATTATAGTGTTATGAAAGATGTGATTAAAAATTAAATTTATTTACCATTATGAGCAAAGCAGGCTTTTTAAGGTTGACTACAATTTAAGTTTATTTTGTTATATTTTAGAAGTACTGTTACGGCCTCACTTACAAATTAACCTGATACACAGGAGGAGCTCAGTGGCGTACTGGTCTAAGCGCTTTGGTTTCGATTACGAAAATAAAGCAACTATCGACATGGTCAATCTCGGGATGGGTCAATCAAAACTTATATTTACGAGCTTCTCTGAGCTTCGGAAGACACGTTAAGTGGTTGGTCTCGGTTGTTACTGCAAGCGCTTTAGCCCACCAACCCGCATTGGAACGTGGTGGTGTTATGGCCCAAGCTTCTCATGTGTTTCTCCCATGTAGGAAGGCCTGTGCCTGGCAGTGCACTGTGGGACATCCATAGGTCATAAATCTTAAAAACCTGCTTTCTTGTTTTACATTTTATTCCTTGTCGTTACATTGGATAGTTGCGGTACCTTCTGAAACTATAAATAGGTCAGTAATTAGAGTGCGCCTTCATTATCTATTGTGCATTCAAAGAGAGCGCATCGCCAATCGTAAATACTGTTATCAGTGAGTCATTAAAAAGCGTGACGTCATTTGTTGTCATTGCGGGACCTGTGAGTGCTGTGTGAGTTTTTTCTGAAATGGATATCCAAGAACAGGGTATGTAATAATTAATATTTTTATTTTAATTGTATCTTAGTATATATTTTCTTTAGTATGTCATTGCTACGAGGCGACTTTTCTTGGAGTATTATATTTTAATATTCAAAGTTTGAATAAACTTTTAAATATGTTCCCACTCGCTCCGACTATGGAGGTATATTGCACCATAATCTTTAGACTTTCTTATCTTAGGAAAATTAAAACTTGGCTGCCCTTATCTGCCCTTTTGGCGATGACAAGGGTGCTACGGTTGCCAGATTATCTCGTAGCATTTGCTACGAAATTAGTTTATTTAGTCTTAGTGCTTTGTGTAGGTTTTGTGACTGAATTTTAACCGTTTTTTTTTTGTTTTAGGTAATTTATATATATGCTCGTTTTCAAGAATGCATATTCTTGAAATATGGCTAACTGTCAATACCGATAATGACTCGGAAAAGTGTCGTCAAGTCCTACAAAGTTTGTTGACTACTCTGAACGATGCTGAGAACATTGATATTCATTATTTAGAGAAAATTGTTAATAATTTATGTAAAGCTATTGCTCGATTCTGGAAAAAATGTAATAGGGATAAAACCAAGCTTTTATATAAGAATTCCGATTGGTTTAATGTTATTGAAAAAATTCAACTTGTGAAAAATAATAAGCAATGTACTCCGTCTGAAACGTCGCCGTGTCATTCACGTGGTCGTCCTCGAAAACCTTTTACGCAATGTAGTAAAAGGACTAAACGTCGGAGAGTAGCTGATTTGTCAAAGTCTGATGATTCTACTGTGAGTGCATTGCTTGATGTTTCAGACTGTTCATTCGATTCGTGTATATCTAGAGTTAGCACTGATGATGTCTTGTCACTTGTGACTGATGCTCAGTTGACAAAACATCAGTATTTATTAATTAAAAACTTTGTTAATAGTAAGATTTCTCCTAATGTATTACCATGTTACCAACAAATTACTAAAGCGAAACAGAGATGTTACCCTTCTAATATAACTGTTTCCGAGTCTTCAGCTGAAGTTGAATTACAAAGTCTTTTTGATCACACAGCTTCTCGAATCCTTGAATCTCAAAAAGAGGTCTTAGATCAGATTCCTGATGATTGTTTGTCTAATATCTCTTTACTTGGGAAATGGGGATTCGATGGCAGCACTGGACATAGTGAATACAAACAATTTTTTTCAGATTCAACTTTAGAAGATAGTAGTTTGTTTGTAACATCTTATGTACCCCTTCAAATTATTGTAAAATTAGCTGAAGATAATTGTAAAATTTTATGGAAAAATCCTCGACCCTCTTCCACTAGGTACTGCCGTCCTATTCGATTTCAATTTTTGAAAGAAAGCACAGCAGTGTCTTTGCAAGAGGAAGCTTATTTTAAGGATAAAATTGAAAGTTTGCAACCTACTTTTATTCAGATCGACAATCGTGAATTGGTCGTTTCTCATAAGTTGCAGCTTTCAATGGTAGATGGTAAAATTTGTAGTGCTTTAAGTGAAACATCTACAAGTAGATGTTATATATGTAATGCTACCCCTAAAGAGATGAATAAAATAGACGAATGTTTACAAAAACCTGTAATAGAGAGTAGATACCAATTTGGATTATCACCACTACATTCTTGGATACGTTTCTTCGAATATTTTATTCATCTTTCATATAGATTAGACATAAAAAAATGGCAAGTTAGGCTAGATAGTGATAAACAATTGTTATCAAATAAAAAACAATATGTACAGTCCCAGTTTAGGGAACGATTAGGTTTAATAGTTGACAAGCCGCGTAGTGGTGGAAGCGGGACGTCTAACGACGGAAACACGGCCAGGAAGTTTTTTTTGGAATCAGCTGTATCTGCTGAAATTACAGGTTTGAATAAGGATCTCATAGATCGTTGTTGTGTAATATTACAAACGTTATCTTCTGGACATAAAATTAATGAATGCAAGTTTAAAGACTATGCATTACAAACAGCATACAGCCTGGTCGAGGAATATCCGTGGTATAGTCTTCCTGCTTCTGTCCACAAGGTGCTCGTACATGGATCAGATATTATAAGTTATGCATTGTTATCTATAGGAGAACTTTCCGAAGAAGCTGCTGAAGCGACAAATAAGTATATCAAAATTTATAGACGAAGTCACACTCGAAAAATGTCACGTGAAGTTACCAATCAAGATTTAATACAACGACTATTATTACATTCAGATCCTTATATTACAAGTCTTCGGAAACTTCCCCCTAAAAAGAAAAATACTCTGTCACAAAGTGTAATAGAATTGTTACATGTTTAATATTGTTAGAATAAGAATAATTTATTTGTATTTTGTTAGTTGTTTTGTTTTTTTTGTATTTAATTAATTTTAATTTATTTATTTCTATTATTTTATTATAATTAAATAATGTTATCAATGTTTTGACTCTTATTTTATTTAAAATATATGTTTTACATTCCAATTTTTAAGTGTTTGTTCATGATAAATTTAGGTAAAAGTATGTTATTGTTTATATTTGTTTTTTACTGAAGTAAACGTTTTTTATTCCGTAAATACATGTACTTCTTTCATTTTAATGTTCCTAAAACACTTTTACAACTATAAGTCACTAAAATAATACAATGTATTGATAGTAACAGGACTTTAACTATTTATGACCGCCCTTGTATGGAGCGTGTCCCTCCGTGCAGTGGGACGTATATAGGCTGGTGATGATGATGATTAACCTCACACAATTGGTTTTTAGTTGTTATATGCTCCCGGGAGTCTTACGTGGCTGACTATTTGATGTAGAGCACCGTTAAAACATGTTTCGTTTTTCTCGTTCATATGTCAAATGAAAAATACCAACCATGATACTCTTGCCAGCCTGATTGTATCTACTCAACAAAATAGAATATCTGTCTTATCTGGAACTCCTCTACTCTTACCTACTTCATAAATTATCAGTGTGTTTATGCTTCGGTTATAAGAGCGTTTACATTAAATCTGTTAATGGTTTTGTAGCTATACTATGCTATTTTATAAAAAAGCTGGCGTGCGATTTGATGGTTAGTGGTTACCGCAGTGTGTACTAAACCAGAGTCGGAGTTATCGCTCATGGATCATTTTATTCAACAAGAGGGGCAAACAGGAATACGTCTGATGGTAAGCAGTTAACGTAGCCTGAAGACTATAATACAATAGTAAGCAGTGCTTTGTTCACAGCGTGAGTCAATAGGGATGTTGCTTAAGTTTGAATGTGGTGCTATTTTTCACAAATTATGAAAATATACGTTGTTTATACCCCTAAGAACAGCTTGAATTTAAAAGTTATGGAATATTTTTGAAGTTGTACGGTTTAGAAAATTTATAAAAATGGTCATTTTTTCCCCAAAATTTACCAAAAGTGATTGCTGACATTATAACATTATATAAAACTTCTATTATAGATGTTCTATTATTAAGACAACATTGAAACATTATTAAGTTTGTTAATATACACAAACATTTTGTAGATTTTCTATGGAGTGTTTTTGGAGAATGCGCCACAACATAACAAACATACCACTATATCTGTGAAACTATTGATCGTAGACGCTTTTCATACACGTTTTTCATTGTAAATTATCTATTTGTTGTATTACTACAGTCCACTCCTTCGATTAGGAAATATTACCAAGTTGATTTTTTTATTACTTAATTGGAAATTTGGAATGTTTTTAGAGCCGTACACTACTACATCTTACGATTGCTTTAATAATTTATGATGGATGGATTATGATAAACCTAGGTATTAGTAGTTCCAATATAACTGAGAAAATAATTCAATCAAGAATCAATCCCGAAAATCAATGCAGAGTTTCTTTCTGTCTTAGTACACCAATTCAAGCAACATACCCCTCGGTAATTACATAGGATTGGACCATTAACCCACTACACTGGCTCGGTAGTTGATGAGTTAACGACTGCTAACTAATGATAGTAGTCGCTCTTACAACTGAATGTATTTCCACAATTATGGACACTGGGCACTTAATCACAGACTAATACCGACATATTATCAGAATATGTTTCTTCCCCGGTTTGGCTTGAAAGAATCAAAATATTTTTATCGGTATTTTTACAATATTTAAGGAGTGTTAAATTTTTATTAAAATTTTGTGGCTTTAAATATTATTATATGTAGTTCAGCTTTTTGTTTGCTACGGTAACTCTACGGTATTTGTAAAAATTACGCATCGAATTAAAAAAAATATATGCTCTAGGCAGGAATCGACCTCCCCCTTAACTGAAAGTTTAAAAATGCTTGTAAAAAGTATTCTTTCGGAATACTAGAGGTGTTAACTTCAATGGGTGATGAGATAAACGTAATTAGTAGGTTATACCTAGTGCTCCGTTGGCGTAGTGGTAATTGCGTCTGGCCGGACATCTGGAGACGCGGGTTCGATTCCCGCCTGAAGCATATAATTTTTTCATCGTTTTATTTATTTATTTGTAATTGTTACAATAAAGGAGGCGTTTAAACGCATCAAAAACGTTAAAATATGAATTTTAAAACCTGTTATGTATTGTCATCACCAACCTGTATAATATGTATTCTTTGTAGGAAGTGCGATGTCTAGTCCTAAGTAACTAGGCGGTTTAAAGATCCATAGTAAACTGAACTTGAAATAAAAAAAAAACTTTCTTGTCACTAATAGTATTTATCTGTTTCAAGAGGGTATTTTCCATTCGAATTTTCAGCGTCCGATTGGGAAGACACCTTTCAGAAGATTGTAGCTAAATAACTTCTCACCATAGAGCTCATTATGAGAAAGCGTTATGTTAGGAGCCGGCGGAGTCGCTTTATTTTGATTTTTACAGGGAAAGCAACGTCTGAGTGTTTCTAAAATGCGATTAGTAGTATCTGTAGGCTACGAAAACCGCTTACCATAGATAGGCATGCTTATTGCCATCCTTGTCGATCAAAAAATGGTACGAAGAAGTCAAATTCGAGAAAAAAGAAATGTAAGCAAAGCACTGTAATTTTTGTATGACATAAAAGCCAGAGGAGCTCGGTGGCGTATTGGTTTGAGCGCTCTGGTTTCGAATACGAAAACAAAGCAACTTTCGCCATGGTCGACCCTGGGATGGGTCAACCAAAATTTATAATCTCGAGCTCCTCCGTGCTTCGGAAGGCACGTTAAGACGTTGGTCCCGGTTGTTACAACAACCGCTTTAACCCACCAACCCGCATTGGGCCAGCGTGGTGGTGTTATGGCCCAAACTCCTCATGTGCTTCTTCCATGTAGGAAGGCCTGTGCCCAGCAGTGGGACGTATATAGGCTGGTGATGATAAAAGCCAGAAAGGTAACGAGTGAAAGGGACAAAGCAAATATACAAATATACAAAATGATGTTTGATTTATCTAAAAACATTTTCATAGAATTTGGCTCAAGTATCTATAGTAACTACCTAGTAATTAAAAATATAAAACTAAAACAATTTCACGTCCTGAGGGCTCAGTTGGTTAGAGCAGTCGCCCGGATTGCGAAAGGTCGCGGGATCGTTTCCCGCCTCAGGACGTGAAAATTTTCTAAGTAATGTTTCAAACATTTTATAATAATGTTAAAACCAAAAGTTAAGAATAATCTATAGTGCCTTTTGACCATCGATCTTTTGCTATTACTTCATTACGGATTGAATAACAGGTCCCTAAATAATAAATATGTTTATGTAGATACTGCTTCGTTATGTAATGATAGCTTTAAATTGTAGTTTCCCATCTAATTCTCTAAGGTATTATGACGTTGCCGCTACCTGTTGCTGGCGGTTTAGGGGCACGTCTTCTTGTATCATTCAATGCACGCCGACATAATTTACGGTGCGCTAAGTTTACAAGCAAAACCTTGCCAGCGAGCTATCTCGGAATGGCCCCTCAAATAAACGACAGGTAATTTATATTCTTTTGTGAACGTGAGCTTATTTCATATGCTTCGTATTTTAATATCAGGTGCTCATACACCGCAATTATTTTCCTTATAAATTGCCCTCCCCAAAGCAATACCAGCCCTGTAATAAAGTTGTTCTAAACGTATATGTGTCTAGGTACAAAACGATGTTGCATAACAGTAACATATAATATGAAGAGAGTATAGGCTTGGCCGCCCTAATATTTCTTAGAGAAAGTACAAAAAGGTGCTATTTAACATCTGTGTTTGTAGGAAGTGGGACTGTCCCTCGATTTTTCAAATGAGCAAACTATCCTCGCCCGGGGACACAAATGTGATTCAACGGCCTTCTCGCAAGGAATTGCCAATTTGTCCGTATACTAGTCCATCGGGGACAATTATTGTGTATTAGTAGTTGTAAACTATAAAATAAAGCTACTCCTATTACTGCTCTATTCAATTTGCATTCTGTTCGCTTATGTGCGATGCATCTTGTTTTCTTAGTATGAATATGACATTGCCAGTTGTCAAAGTATTTGACTGTGAGTCAATATTATGTTGGTAGTCTACTAAAACAAAAATATCTGTATATTTACTTCTGTAAGATCGTTCCATTAAAACTTCTTTGACATTCTTCACTTCAATATTTATCGTTATCTATTCATTGCTGATGACTGGTGGAAGACCCCTTGCCACAGGGCGCGGGTAGGGACTATAAAAAACGAGAAGGTTGGATTTAGACCAGCATTATGGTTAAAAAGCTCACCCCATTACATAGAAAACCCATTTCCCTTTTCCGTAAGGTCAAGGATAAAAATTTGTATTCAGTTTGATCAGCTATGACATAATAATATGAACGCAATAAGTTTGTAGTTATAATGTTCATGAGATATCAAAAGTAGATTATTTTTGTCTCTGTGAACCAGAACTACTCCAATTAGCTTCGCCAGTTTTGACGCATTTTGAAACCCTTTTTTTGAACCGACATCGAAAAAGAAGATTTTTAATTCTAGTATATTCTTTGTTTCAATGAGAGAATTTACTTCAATGAGTTTTTATTTCTTTGTCCTTTTAGTGCTTTTAAGTGGTTTTAAAGCTTAGCTATTTTTTTTACAAATTCAAGAGAGTTTATTAACTATCTTCCTCAGACTCAATATTATCAAAATATTATAAAATTTAAATTTATAAAGTATAATATACTTAAAGGTAGTTGTGTAGTGTTATGTCGAGTAGACTGATGATTGACAATAGATCCGTCTATTATGTAAATCGTAAGCTACCCGACGTAACACTTCCACACTGTAAGGGACTATTCATACAAAACGTTCTCATCAAAACTGCATTGGGGTAGATGAAAACTGGTATGTGAATACTGTCATATGTGTGGCAGAATTTTGAGCTCCAGACTGTTTATTAGGTATAATAAGCGCGAGAAACCTCTGACTACAATCAAGAAAAAACGCACTGAAGCTATAATAGTTGGACCTAGTTATGCCAAAATGTTCCATGCCACAAGCAGGATACTCATTGATGTTTCAAGTAGTTTGTTGTCTTTTTGCACAATGTTTTTTTAAAAATATCTTAGTTGGGGGTTGGTAACTTTTAGTAGAACTCATCTTCGGAAATAGATACGAAAACGAGTCTTTGTCACATAACAAAAAAAATAATTGGCATTGATATCTCAAAATTGACACATTGTGGGTTGGATCATTTTGGCATAACTAGGTCCAGTTGATTTAGAGTATTTCCAGACCTGTGAAGTACACGAAAAATGATATTTACGAATAGGATTTTTTAATTCTTAACGGGGTAGCTCATAGTCTTCATCTCACTTGAGCATAAGTGATGATAAGGCCAAAGATGAAAGTGAGCTCCACCCGGATTCCTCAGCCACTAAGGAACTGGCTATCTTACTTCCAACTGATGGAACACAACAATCTTGTTAGCTTTATTGTTGGTGATACCTAGACAGAAGGCCTTAGAAAAGCCCTAAACTAACCATGCCAGCTGTTATCGTTAGTGGTAGGGCTTGGTGTCTTTTTCGATATTATAAATTATATTGCACTTAAATCTAGCCACGCCGATGCGTTCCGGTGCTATCAGTCAGGTCTCAATCGCCTGCAAAGCTCCGGTCGGTACGGTGCACAGTGTTTGCCATTACTGCCGCCCGTAATTTACATCCATTACACTCGGCACAAATGACCGAATTTCAACAATTTATGACGACAATTGGTGCACGAGCACTATACCATCAACTTGTATTAGTTACTTCATAAATGTGGAAATCAGCGCTTTTAACACTAAGTACGTGCTTGCGTCAGAGAATTGCTATCTCTCATAATAACTGTTGCCTATTCAATTATCTTAACTGCTGCTACATCACACGTTATTTCATGTAAATTCTCAAAACAAATACACCATTAATTTATACTAGACTGAGGAGTTACTAGGTGGTAGACCCGTATGTAGGGTCGTCTGGGTAGGTACCACCGCCATTCTTATTTCAGCCGTGAAACAGTTCGCTGTGTTTCGGATTGAAGGGAAAGGTAGCCAGTGTAATTTCTGGGCATGGACGGCATTTCATCTTAGGCCCCAGGATGACAACGCACCTGCAATATCAAGTGATTTTTCCTTGTTATTGCAGGTGTCTATAGGCGGCGGTAACCGCTTACCATCACGTGGGCCGTCAGCTTGTTTGTCATCTAGTAGTATATAAAAAAAGTGAATTGGACTGATTAGCAAAAAGTAAATTTCATAGCTATTTGTGATACTTACTACTTTGTGTGGTAAGTTGATTTTTACAAACGAGTACACCAATGTAAGCACAAGAAGAAGTCGAGCGCTTACCATAGCCACGAGTTGGTAAATACCAATTTCCGCACGTGAGTCATACAACATTTTCAACATATATTATTTGCTAAAAAACAACCTGATTAGTGATCGTACTATAGTGAATTCAGCGTTGCTAGTGGATGATAGTCAAAAGTAATACGGGACAGTTCAAAAGTAAAATCAATTTAAATTATGTAGAAAAAAATACTTGGACTATGTCATTTTATTAAACAAAAAATAAAAAAGTCTTGTTTTCCATTCTTCGAAAGAATAGTAACAATTATTTGAGATCGTGATATAACTTAATGATAATAAATTATAACTAGAGCGGTACATACTCATGTACCTACCTTTACCGCTTTAGTTATATTTTATTTTTACTATGCAATAAATAAAAATTGGGAAGTTTAGGCTCCTCCACAGAATAGTTGTATTGCTACTCGTTGTGAATTTTATGGCTAATGTAAAACTAATGTAAAAGAAAATTTGAGTAGTGTAACATGAAGGTAACATTGGAGGGTTAAAATGAACATAAAATGCTACAAAAGTTACATTCTGGCAATAATTTTTGACGTTCCTAATATGAAAGTGGCACACATTTGCGATTGGCGCCACATACGGGTGTTGAAAATTAGAAGTACGTCTTGCGTCTTACTTTCTTATTAGCATTAAAATGAGACAATCGTATTGTGCTAAAGCGCTTCCAAAGAGGTTCGATCATTCAGCGTCAATATTCTCATAATGTAAAACTCCTTGGTGGAATTTATATATATATATACATGACAAACAAGCTGACGGCCTACCTGGTGGTAAGCGGTCACCGCCGCCTATAGATACCTGCAATAACAAGGAAAAATCACTTATTATTGCAGGTGCGTTGTCATTCTGAATGCCGTAGCCAGTGTAATTACTGGTAATTACACTGGCTACCTTTCCCTTCAATCCGAAACACAGCGAACTGTTTCACGGCTTAAATAAGAGAGGCGGTGGTACCTACCCAGGCGACCCTACTTAAGGGCCTACCACCTAGTAAAGATATTTATTAAGGAAATAAAAAAAACGTGTTTTTTGGCGGGATTTGATGGTGTCAGTCAAAATTTTTTTTACCATAATTACAAAAGTGTGTCTGAGCGACCATTGTGTTATAATGTTGTTTTGTGAAGCAAGTGTTTGTATTGACGTGCAATTGGAAGATCACTGTTATTGTGAATTAGACGTGAAAGACGTTGAGATTATTATGGTGGTTATCCATCTCAAACATAATAGCATCATGGAGATTGTTATCATTTAGGTATTTCGCGCCAAACTCTCCCAATATGCATTAAAGCTACACCAGCATTTCAATGCAATTATCAGAATTAAAGAAAATATTTATGACATAGCTGTAAGCGCATTAGTTCCCTTGCCTTCTCTGTAATAGAGAGAACTTAAAAACAACAATAAAACTGTTAAGAATATGCACGGTGTCATACAATGGAGAGTGCGGTAAAACAGGTACTTAGCTGTGAGTTCATTTATAGTTTACATGATTTCTAAGTTTACATGTTTAAATGATGCATTTACGAAGCATGTAGTTTAAGGCCGGGCTTTCTCAAAACACCAGTTTTAGAAACAATTTTATTCATAAAGTATACGTATATTTTTTTTAAATATATGTTATTATTGAGTCTCTTTCAGAGGCAGGATCGTGCTCTGTAGCACGATTTGTGATAATTTGCTCGATCAAAAAAAATCGCAAACATGGGTCTATTTGAAATTTAAATACCATTTTTGACTTGCTTAATTTTTTTTTTTTTTTTTTTTTTATACAACTAGATGACAAACAAGCTGACGGCCCACCTGGTGGTAAGCGGTTACCGCCGCCTATAGACATCTGCAATAACAAGGAAAAGCACTTGATATTGCAGGTGCGTTGTCATCCTGAGGCCTAAGATGAAATGCCGTCCATGCCCAGTAATTACACTGGCTACCTTTCCCTTCAATCCGAAACACAGCGAACTGCTTCACGGCTGAAATAAGAAAGGCGGTGGTACCTACCCAGGCGACCCTACATATGGGTCTACCACCTAGTAAAGATTTATTAACCTAGTAATTTTTATCTAGTAATTTAGTTTTACTAGATAAAAATTATATTGAAGTAATTGTCATTGTGTTCTTGAGGCATCATCGTCGTAAAATTCTCAATAAAACTTATATTAATTCCGTCATCTTCAAAAAACCATAATTTTTCGCTCGCGCGCTTTGCAACCATTTCGTGTCATGTCAGTCGCGGGCGGACCGCATTTTATATTAATTATTATATATTACATTCATTCAAATTATTTATATTTACATATAATTTGGTTATTTAAATTCTGCTTAAAAGATTTTGAATTGATGTATTTGAGGACTTTTGAATAATGCTTCTTTGTAACTGAATTAACATAGGTACCATAAAATTTGTTAAATTAAAATGACTACTTGATTTGCTCTATAGGTTTTGTAGTCACTACATTTTGCAAATAAGGACCCATCTGAGTATCTATTCGGTTCATCTACTGTTTAATTATTTTAACTATGGCGTAAATTTACAGCAAGATGACAGTCTATGACATGTGGTCAAAAAAAGATAGGTACAGGAAGTCGGCTCCATAGGACGATTAAAATTAGCCCACACAGACGCGTACGTACAGATCTCAAATCAAGTCAAACGAATCGTTCCTTTTTGTTTTGATTTACTAGGTGTCTATGTTTGTGTTTGCCTAATATCGTCTGTTGAATGGAGCCAGCCTTCTCTACATAGCTATTTTGTGGTACAATGCTCATTTGTATTTGGGGGGGCTGAGGTAGCGTAAGAAATACCTAAAAGTCTGGGAAAGCCTGCCCTTAAACAGGCTTCGTAAATGCATTATTCGAAAAAATGAATTGAAAAAATACAAATTGAACTATCATTATTATTATTATTGTGCGTGGAAATACTTTGTGATCAAAATGTTAAGGGAGAATAAATGCGCGGTTTATTAAACAACATAATATTTTAACCCGGCAAGCATCAGATTCCAGACACAATTGATTTTTTAATTGTCATAGCCCTCCGGTGGGATTCCGCCGCTTGAGGGATAAGCTGTGAATACCATTTATACTGCTTCTTTTTTAAATATCATATGTTTTCTAGTTTTGTATTAAACATTCAAATGCCAATATATCCTAAACATAGTAAAAGCTGGCATCTGGTCAGGTGTTTGTTTGTTTGTCGATTTACTTACGATAGATGTGTTTCTTTCAAAAGACGCGTTGTGCTCGATTTAACTTGATTAAGCTTTTACGTTTCGATGGGAAATTGAAAAGATATGTATCGGTAGACAAACATAATTTATTGATTGTTCTTCTTTATGTATGAGAAAGTTTTCAATATTTATGAGTATTGTCGAATGATGATTCTTGAGATATTGTTTACTTATATTTACTGGAGGGGAATACACGATATTAAATTTGTTGGTTCATAATATTTTATTCGATAGACCTTGATGTACTTAGGTAGTGATTGAGAATTAGGTATTTCTGTTCCTTTGTTCCCGTTTATTTAAGTAGTTGGACAGCGGTAATAATCTAAGGGTACAAAGGATTATAGAGGACAAAAAAAAGCAGACAAAGGATACAAGTATTCTGACAATAGTGAATAGTTAACCATATAAGGAAGTTTACGCGGAAAGTCTTTTCATTATGTATGAAAAGCTAAAAATTGCTCTTGCTTGTTGATTATTATTAGACTTTTCGAAAAAAATATTTTATAGCTAATAAGACTAACCTGACTTGGCCGCACGGCGTACACCCCCTTAAGACTGCTGCGATGTTGCAAAATTTATTTATTTATTTATTTATTTATTTTCACAATACATTTATCATTACAGGTATCAATACCTAATACGATAAAGCAGCAAAGTTAAGTTCCATAGCTTATTATATATAATGTTATTCTTGTAAATTCACTCTGAGAACATGAAAATATATCTAATAATTCTGCGACCGAGTTGAGCGTGTGAAGAGTGCGTGTTAGGGGCGCTTCATTCAGGAGGTTAGTTCTTCCGCGTGGCACTGCCAATAGCCGCGGTTTCCGCCGTCGACCTACGTAATTATCGGGTACGTTTAAGTATATACCTGTTAACACCTCTGAGTTGAATATTTTGCCAATTATTAAACAAAAAACATATCGGGTCAGCATGAGTTCTCTTCTTACTCTAAGTTCATTGTATCCCACCATACCCAAGATAAATAGTGAGGGATACATTAATGGGTAGAAAGGGTATACTCCATATTGTTTGAAATAAAGGAACCTTAAAAATTTTCTTTGTATTCGTTCCAACATAATAGTGTATTTAACCTCATGCGGCGTCCAAATTATAGAATTTGTCTCTAATTGACTCCGAACCAGAGCATTGTACAACGCCGTAATTGCTTTGACATTACTGAAACCGCTAGCCGTGCGCAGTATAAACCCAAGCCTGCGAAATGCCTTCGTACACAAATCTATTATGTATTTACGAAAGGTAAGCGTAGACGTTAGTGTCACTCCCAAGTCTCTAACTTCCGTTACTCGCTTCATAGGTACATCACCAACCATATATTTGCGACAAATAGGAGATTCTGACCTTGTGAACGAAATCGTTAAGCATTTCGATTTGTTGAAGTTCAAGTTATTTTCTTTACTCCAAGCAACCACTCTATCAATATCATCCTGCAATAAGTCTGAGTCAAGAATACTCTTTATTGGCAGAAACAGCTTCAAATCATCAGCGAAAAGCAAGTGTTTGGCTGCTTTGATAACCCGTGACAGATCATTTATCATTATTATGAACTCTATCGGCCCTAAATTGCTACCTTGACTTACCCCCGTCAAGGTTTCATACAAATGAGATAGATAACCAGCATAATCTACATACTGGTACCTGTTCCTCATATAACTGGCAAAAAACCTAAGCAACTGTGGCGTGAATCCAACTGCTGCTAACTTCTCCAGCAAGATGTCATTGTCCACCAGATCAAAAGCTTTTTGAAAATCGAAGTACGCAGCATCCACCTGTAATCCTTGATCTACCACAGGCGTTATTTGGGACATATAAGTAAGTAGGTTACTTGCTGTACTACGCTTTGGAACAAACCCATGCTGCGCGTCGGACAGTTGAGGACTCAGTTGTGCAAGGATGGATTTTTGTAAAGCCGATTCAAATATTTTCGCTGGAGTTGAAAGCACCGCTACAGGTCTATAACCTTCAACATCTGTGCCTGCCTTTCCCTTGGGAACCGGAATAACTCTTGAGATTTTCCAACAATCTGGAAAAGTTGCTAATCTTAGGCAGATATTATATATATGAAGAAGAGGTCGAGAGAATATCGTGCGACAGTCCCTAAAAACAAAAGCCGGAATACCATCTGGCCCGGCCGATTTTTTCGGCTTAATTCGCACCAACGCCTGTTCAACCTCCGTAATGTGAAGGCTCGACAGGTGGATCCGCGCAGCAGCGTTTACGTTTCGTGACGCTGACATCGCTGCGTCCACATTTAGCTGTGCTCGTCTCGTCCCGTAAACCGAATGAAAATAATTAGCAAATTCTTTAGTGCATTCCTCCGCGGTCAATACCTTGCCATCCTTAATAATTGTCTGTATATTACGTTGCTCATTTTTAGACTTAATATAGTGCCAAAACGATTTAGGATCTTCTACAAAGTTACTTTGAATACGGTAGGTATGCTGTTGGTAAGCTAATTTAATCATCTTTTTTAATTTTGCCCGACTACAAGAATATAATTCATAATCTTTTTTACACTTTGTTGATTTGTACCTTTTATGCAATTTACCTTTATTTTTTATTTCTAAAATTATATTATTTGTATACCAATTCGGATAAATATACTTCTTTAGTGCAACACTGTGTCGTTTCTTTGGAACACATTGATCAAATATATTGTTAATAGTTTTATAAAAAAATGTTAAAGAACTTTGTAGATCTTTCATATTATATAATTGAGACCAGTCTATGGCAGATAAATTATAATATAACAACGGAAAATTCGCCTTATTAAAGTTCCATCGACCCTTAATTGGCTGTAACTCACTCTGTATACTTTGAACGCCAGCAGGGGCGCCATCTTCCGTCGTGTCGCGGAGCAAGTGCTCGTGACATGAGCGCGGGCTGCGGTCATGGGCGGCTGACTGCAGCCGCACTGTGACATCAAGCGGCGGGTGATGCGCATCCACCGACACCAATCCTTCGTCCGCTGCACGCACGCATACACTATCTCGGTCACTAAGCGAGCTCAACACTAAATCTAATTGACGATTATTGATATTTGGCACCATGTTACTCTGAGTGAATTCACAAAAAGTTAAAAAATATTCATAGTAATTACAAACACTTACAGGACACGAAAACAAGTTAAAATCACCGACCACTAATACATTGTTATTTTTTAGACAAAGTTGTTCAATTATTCTAAATAGTAACATATAATCTTTTTCACTACTGCTCGGAGGAATATAAACTACACATAACAAAAACAGATATCGTTTATATAAATAAACGTTCGCACAAACCAACTCGAATACACAGTCATCGATGTTTACATCATTTGACGGGGACACTCGTCGAAGTTCATATGCGTGTGTGGCCACAAGAAGCGTGCCGCCTTGTTTCCGTCCATTATTTCTGTCACATCGTAAAATCTGGTACCCTTGAGGTATTAATTCCGCGTCTTTTATAGATGAATTGCAACCCGTCTCAGTGATCGCAAATAAGTCAGCGCCGTACGTTGAGATATTTATGTGGAACTCTTCTAATTTTGTTCGTAACCCTCTTGTATTCTGATAAAAGATATCAATAGTCTTTTGTTTATTCCCTAGATTTACCAACTGATCTGCGAAACCACACCCATTCACTAAATTCAGCATTTATTGGCCAATTATCCGTTTGACACAGTCTGTCATACATGCTTTCAGGTACTCCTATTATAAATGATGAATAGTCCCGTTCCGTGCGATGTCTTATTTTTTCAACAGTTACGGGTTCATTAGACCCACATATATTTTTAACATAAGCTTCAAGGTTTTCGACAGTAGTTTCCTTCTTGAGGCGCCATAGGTGTAAATGTCTTTTGCGCTCCGTTGCTTGAATATCACTTATACTCGTACTCCCTCCTCTTTTTACTTCTTTTGAAGAAAATCTTCCTTTTTTCTTTTGAACATATGTCCATTCGTCCTGTTTCACCGTACTATTTTCCGCATTTTCATTTATTTTCTTATCTCCATTTGTTGGTGTGTTAGCTATTTTCTGTTTAGATATTGTAATCTCATTTTTCGTGGCTCCACTTTGCGTAACAAATTTTTTAGTAGTACCTACATTAGTATTTTGTTGAACTACTTTGGCAAATGTTTGTTTAGAACCAATTGATGACTGTTGTACTGTTTCTCTTTGAATTTTGTCTACATTTTCATCACTTTTTGACGAAAACGTAACCGCTTTGAGACACTTTTCTAGATGTTCATTCTTTTTCTCTAACAGTTTAAGTTCTTGCTCCAGTCCGTCCACTTTATTTGCTTTTTCTTGAATTATTTTCATGTTTTCTCGAATAGTACATAATTCAGTTTCGGTGCGATGCAGTAATTCCTGTATTTTCTTGTATTCCATAGTTTGTTGGTCGAACCGAGACTGCATTTCTGTTCTAAAATCTCGAAGCTCAATTAACCATTGCCTGTCTTCACAATCGGTCATGTCTAAATTTTTATGCTGATTATTACTTCCACGTACTGTGTTGATATTACAAGGCGTATAAGTTTTGTTCAGACACATCAAACTACCTCGCACCGGCGTATCTGTGTTATTTCTTTTAGGATTGCAGGATACACATTCTGGACAAATCCAACTATCCTTCTCCTCTTGGGATAAAGAATCAAAGTCCTCTTGAATTATACCAAGACATTTCAAGTCGTACAATTTTTTGCACTTCACATTTGAACATTCCATAAATAAAATATTAAATATTATGGAATCGCAGGCACTACATTTATTAGACATTGTAACCTATACACTAGTTACATGTCTCCAAACGTAATACAAATATATAATAAAAAAAACGTAATACTTCGGTAATAAATTATTTTAAGCAGCTGAGCGATCTTAAACCACGTCCGTTTGTATCGCTTGCGCGTGAATTTATAACAACTACTATTTACAAAACTATTTACAAAATATGGTCGTATTTACGAAGCCCAACGATAAGTCATTCTCTAGTCTCGGTGGTAGACCCATATGTAGGGTCGTCTGGGTAGATACCACCGCCTTTCTTATTTCAGCCGTGAAACAGTTCGCTGTGTTTCGGATTGAAGGGAAAGGTAGCCAGTGTAATTACTGGGCATGGACGGCATTTCATCTTAGGTCTCAGGATGACGACGCACCTGCAATATCAAGTGCTTTTCCTTGTTATTGCAGGTGTCTTGGGCCGTCAGCTTGTTTGTCATGTAGTTGGAAAAAAAAGCGGGATGCAAAGGTTCTGCAAACGCTCCAACTTGCTCAGCAGTTCCTCACTGGAATCGAGTAAGGGTTAAGTGCTATCTGTCTACTTTTGCTAATGAATATAAGTACGATCGGCATCAGAATCATCTGAGTTCTCAGAAAGATTAAAAATAGGTATATATAAATTTTTAATTTATACAAAGCACGGCAGTTCACCCAACTCCACCTGATGTGAAGCGGTAAGGAGAGGCCATTTGCGAAGACAGCTAGTGCAGAATAGACATTGCACTAGCCGACTCCACCTCCCGGGCCAAAAGGTGCTTTTTCACGCCTCTCTTGAAGGACCCCATGTTATAGGAAAGAGGAATGTGCTGGCAAAGAATTCCAAGTTCTGGAAGTACGAAAAAGAAACGAGGCACTATGACACATTTATAGCGAGGATCTTTAAATAATGAAAGGCGATTTTAATGCTGTTAACTAGTGCATTTCTAAAACATCACACTCGTGGTTATATTTCAGCGCTTTTAAACCTAATATAATAATAAGATAATTCTGATGCCGACTGTACTAATAAAAATAATAAAGTCTTTTGTTATGCATCTTATAGTCGATTAAATTTATATCAGATAACTTATACACTAATTTAGTTTACTAATATACACATCTATGCTTCTATTGTAAATTAATAAATTGTTACGTCTAAAATAATGTTACAGATTGAAATAACTACATAAATTGGTTACTGTTCTGGGTTAGAGTGATCAATTAAAAGTTGCGTCTCTGTACCTATCGACTCCACCACGGCGCTAGTGAAAGCATCTTCATTTAATTAAGCAAAGCACTGACAAAATTTATTTAGTAATTGGAGATATCCGCTCGTTTTATATTAATTGGACGTTGCTTGTGGAGGTTTAAAGATAACTTGTCGTTGAGTGTTAAAAATAACCGTTCATTAACAAAGTTGTCCACAGACAAATTAGTCCATATTTTATTTAAATTGCACTGCGTCCTACTTAAGTTAATTAAGAGTGGTTCCTTCTTAGGAAACTTAGTAAAAGGGTGACACATATACTTAATCATAATATGTGTACCTATAATATTATTTTAGTTTAGGGTAACGTCAAGAAACTGTACAATACATAGTAATGCTATATTAATGAAATTAAGTACCTTTTAATAGTCGAAATATTTGTCATAATCGAGTATTATTTGTCTTTCGAATTTTGAGCGCTCGACAGGGGTAGCACCTCTATCTAACAGAAAATCGCAGCTAAATAGTACCACTATAATATAGTGTTGTGTTTCAGCGGTCAGTAAGGTCGCCAGAGCTCACTGAGAAAGTTTAATGTTGGAAGGAGACGGACTTGTCTCATTTGCTGTCAACATATAATATAATTGGTCTTTGCCATATAAAGTAAGTACTTGTTATTTCAATCAAAAATAACAATGTGAAGCGTATAATGCTTACTGCTTAAAAATCACCACGTCTCGTTGGTTCGTCACTGCGGGCGCATTCGCGGCTGTTGTGTACCGAGTGTCTACCACGTGTCTACCGATCTCCGAGGCGCGTAGGTATGACTTGTGTCCTGACCGTTTGTATGAAGAGAGAATACTGCTGTATAACATTACCATGCCCATGTCGTAATGAAAAACAGTCGTTTAATATTATTTTTTAGCTGAGTATGCTGTAGTAGCTGAGCTGAGTTTTACTATCTATCATTCTTCTTAACCGTTAAAAAGGGTTCTTCAAGAAATGATGACGAAGATTAGCTTGATATACAAGAATATGTTAAACTACGGGCCGAAGGATACTGTGCTCTGGATCGACGTGAGCCTTATGAAGTGTCTTTTTTTCTTGTCTACCCATCAATCACAGTACATTACTGGTAAAGATATCCAATATTTATCATTACTTAAAAATATAGATATTGTTTAATAATCATTATTGAAGTATGGCTTGTAATTATGTGATCACATAGAAGTAGTCGGCCATTTGCTTAGTATTTCATGTATTTTATATCTAAAACGCTGTTTGTCTCCATGTCTGGAGGTGGGCGCTAATAGCTGCAACACAGTTCTAGAAACTAATGCTGCAATTGTTAACGCACTAATTTTTTTTAGTACTTTTCATTAAAAAGGTTTCGTTATTCTTAGTTCTAATAAATACTTTTCAATTGTATAAAATTGCACATTATTATTTTATACCGGAAATATATACTTATACTCACACACTACACATTGTTCCTAAAACAGCCTTATTAAATCTATTGCATATTCAAAAAAAAAACAAAAAAAAAACTGTCTTACATAATACTTACTGTTGTGTCTGAGGGTGGGGCCTGGCGACCTGTAGCACAGGTTTCTCTTATGAAACCTATTTCAGGCACCAGTCCCTCACAAAATTGGATTATAACTATTGTTAAGCACATTAAGCAATATTTATGAAGTGCCTTTTTGTGATGGAATAATAAATAATTTTTGAATTTTGAATTTGAATATATCGAGTAATAAATAAAAAAAGGAATTAGATATTAGGTACTAAACGCAAGCCAAATCCATAAGCGTACAGTTCTTGTACATCATCATCATCAAATTTTTTGTGTAAAGTACGCTGTGTGTGTATGTAAAATAAATAAATAAAGTGGTATACAAAACAGAAGATTATTTACTCATAAGTTTTTTTTTCTAGAAGCCATCTAATGAAGTAAAACTGAAGAGGTTACATATGGAGGTTTTAGCATGGGGTCCTTCGAAAAACTCGTGAAAACGTTTTTACAGGGTCAGCAAAGCATAAGTGATAACCCTGGTGTTGCAAGCGTCCATAGGCTACGGTAACCGCTTATCATCAGGTGGGCCGTATGCTTGATTGCCACCTTAGTGGTATATAAAATGGACTCCGTTTATGATATTCAGCTACAAACATGAATTGTCACGAGAACTGTATTCCGCGTCTGACACACTTTTGGTCAGTTTTTTTACTAACTTTGCACCCCATTTGTTTGATGTCACATCTGTTTGGTAATTGGACTGCTGGGCACATGCCTTCCGGGTGCACCAACTGCCTTCCGAAGAACAGCTCAAGATTAAAATTTTTTTTTTGGTTCGTCTGAAATCACCCGTTACAAAAATAACAGTTTTTTTATAATCAAAACCAGAGTACCAACGCTACAACGCCAGAGAGTATCCAGTTACACATCAACAGCGAAATAAATTATAAAGTCTATACGAGTACTAATGGTAGAACTAGTAAAACTTACTGGGTTAGTACAAGATTATCCAAGAATGTTGATAACTAAGCTAATTGGGTATTATATCTGATACGACTTTTCAACGTTGCCAAGTTGCAAATTGCGGAGGCGGCGGAGCGTGCTCGCAACTTCAAGAAATTATGAAAGGCGTTTAATCGAAAAGTACTCTCGTTCCTTTGATCTTGTCTTCGGGCGACCCGGCTCGTTCGTGCTCGCCTTGTAAGAGACACGCACATACTGACTAAACGAGCTTGAAATATTCTAGATAAAGTCAACTTCAATCATTCATGTAGTTTTTTGACTTCACCGCAATTATTGAGAAATTATTCGAGTAATTGATGCATACGAGCTGATTCGCTTTTCATTGAAAATATCGCTGTAGTTTTACAGAAAGTGACTATGGTTAGGAAAACGTTGGGGAATCTGACGTCAGCATTACAATTAACGGCCTCACTCATAAGATTTTATTCAGAATATATCTAAACAAGAAAAAAATAATGTCCTGCGGGTTCCAAGCCCGCGACCTATTACAATCCGGGTGACTGCGCTTACGACTGAGCTCCCGAGGACTTGGGTTAATCCTATGAATTTCATCTATTCTATCTACGTTTTCGTTACAAGCTTACGTCTATATACCCAGATAATGTCGAAACTATTTTATTTTGACTAAATCGATTGACGCGTTTTTTATTCAAAAGTTTCTGAGATTTGACAGATTCATCCATTATTTACAAAGTTGCATACTTAATTTATAAGATATTTATTAATCATATATCTCTGAAAATAACTGTTTACAAATGGAGCTAACACTTTAAAACCTAGCGTTGAAAAGTTTTAGTAACATTACATTTACTTTTTATAATTTTTCAGCAAGTTTTCGAATAAAAATCGGATGCATGATCTACTTTTGTATCGAATACCTCGCTAGAACGGTACTATGACTATTGACCTTTGATTGTGAAGTGAGGTGGTTCACGTCAGAGATCCGAAGGTAATCGGCGTGAAATGAGTGAATTCCATGGCCGAAAGGTCATAACCGTCTATATAGTACTATACAGGTTGGCACATTTAGATCGGTCAGTATGGGAAAGTCTGAAACTATAAAACATACCAAAATCTCTTCTTAAGAACCATGTCATCGATTTTAGTAATAAGAAAAACTGTATTCATACATTTAAAAAAAAACGTGTACTCAGCTCAGGAATCGACCCGGACGTTTTGAAAAATAAAATAATTTATTACTATTCGGCCAGTCAAACCAAGACGTTCCATTTTCAATGGTTAATCAAGTTTTTGTATCTACATACATATTCTAAGTGGGCTTTTCAATTGATTATTAGGTGTAAGTATGATAAATAGAAGTAAGTTATTACAATCATAGATAGATAATATTATCGCAGATAGCAATATGTACCTAAAGCAGTGTATGTAACAACTTGCGACACCAGAAAAGACCTATAAACAACCATAGAGATAATTTTACGCACCTAAACGAGTTGAATGAGAGTATTGAAAAAATGGTGGTAGTACTAAAATAAATTAAAGGATATGAAAACAATGTATTTTATTAATTTTATACATCATGTTTCATAGTAACGTTTACTTCTTAAGACCTACACAATCGATATCTAAATAGAAATTAGTGTTAGTTTTATTTTTCAAAACGTCCGGGTTCGATTCCCGAGCTGAGTACACGTTTATTTTAAAACTGTATTCATAAACGCAGTTTTTTTTATTACTAAAATCGATGACATGGTTTCTAAGAAGAGATTTTCCATGTCTTATAGATTCATCCCATACTGACCGATCTAAATGTGCCACCCTGTATAGTATTATGTTGTCATATTTTGTTTTAAAGATTCGTTATGTAAATATCTAGCAATCAGTTTGAAAGCCAAATTAAATATAATAAATTAATTTAACAACAATATTATATTGTTCGATTTATCAAGTACATATTTGCATAACAACATATATTTTATATGAAAACGGCGAGAAAATTGCATAGTCCAGGCTGCATCTTCTGGGTTCCGGAATACATTTTTTTCATCGTTTTCTTTATTTGTATTTCTTAAAATAAAGTAGACGTTTAACTTAAACAATAAATCAAACGTTTAAATGTGATAACATCATAATAGTTACGCGTAATAACAAAACTTAGGGCATAAGTAATTTCACTGTAAATTTTATATTTAAAATTTAATTAAAGTATCGGTAATTATGCCTAACTATCAAAATACGGTGAAAGTCCAAAAACAAAACAACACTTTTTGTTTTTCATACTATTACATTAATTACGTATTTGGAATAATTTCATTTTTAATGATTCTCGGTTATAATTTTTATTTGCATTCATTTAGGTATACTAAAAATTATTATAATCACAATTTAGTAGCTATAACTTTCTTAAGCTATATTATTATGTGCCATACTAGTAAGTGTATAATTATTAGTTTCTTCTTAGAAATATTATTTTACATGATAAATATTTGACAGAATTCACAATATTTTCTAACGTATTTTTTACCTAAATGTAATAATACGGAAATCACAAATTAATCGAAAACGAATGCAAAACGAATCGACTCAGTCAATCCCGACTCTATGTAGTATTATGGCAAATCATTTTTAGGTATCACATGATCTATGCAAAATGAAATGTAGGTATGACAAATAAAATAATGTTTCAAAAAATAGGTGCTTATGACCAAAAAAAATAAAGAAAATAAAATTTATTTAAGTATCTAGTTACCTACTTGCACGAATAACTGTTGCTTTATAAATATTTGCTACTTGATTTAACGTTCTGATTAGTCGACTCTATTTTTTGTAAATTATTATTCTACATTTTGTAAATTAACCAAATTAGGATTTAATAATAAGTGACTGTGAAATAGAAAGTCTGTAATATTAAAATATTACAGAACTTATGATTCACAGTTACTTTTTATCGATCAAATTTAATTTGATGTATCAATAACGAGGGCCCGCGTCTGACATTCAATGAAGGTAGAGAAATCAAAACTTTGAAGATAATTGAAGCATTTTCGGGAAAAAATTTTGCTCTTACCATTATCAAGCTGTCCCAACTAAATTGACGTACCTACTCTGCTCCTTGGCTTAATTATTCATACTTTGCAATAAGAAACGCTGAATTCGGTTTCTGAAACGTAGAGCTTACCTTTGAATAACAAGAAATATAAGATAATACTAGTCTTAAATTTCATTCAGCTTTTTTTTGTACAACTAGATGACAAAAAAGCTGACGAGCCGTCAGCTTTTGGAAACCGCTTACCTAATGGTAAGCGGTTTTCGACGCCTATAGACACCTACAATTACAAGGAAAAATCACTTGATATTGCAGGTGCGTTGTATCCTGAGGCCTAAGATGAAATGCCGTCCATGCCCAGTAATTACACTGGCTATGTTTCCCTTCAATCCGAAACACAGCGAACTGTTTCATGGCTCAAATAATAAAGACGGTAGTACCTACCCAGACGACCCTACATACGGGCCTACCACCTAGCAGCTATGTATATTAGGCGTGGTAAGATAGTGGGATGTCAACTGCCTGATTCCATTAATCTGAAATCACTCGCTGCTAGCAAAACACAAAAAAACTTTAGTTTTTTTATACTAAGCACGGCAATTGACAAAACACCACCTGATGTGAAGCGGCAAGGAGGGTCCATATGCGAAGACAGCTAGTGCAGAATAGACATAGCACTAGCCGCCTCCACCTTGCCGGCCCATAGGGTGCTTTTTCACGCCTCTATTGAAGGACCCCATGTTATAGGTAGGAGAGAACACATGTGCTGGCAAAGAATTCCAAGTTCTGGAACTACGACAAAGAAACAAGGCACTAAATTTCTTTGTGCGCGATGTTGAGGTGGAGACAGTGAATTGATGACTCCGAAGAAAGTGACCTGATATATACTTCTAAGGAACCCTTCTTCGGGTCACTAACTGAATAAGACACCTTAATTAGAACAGTTCGTTGTTACTGACTTCACACTGTATGCATCGAATATTCTACGAAGATACCTATGTTGGTTATCGATAACAATAACAAAGAAAAAAACTCTGGATTGCAGGTGCGTGGTCACCCTAAGGCTTAAGGTGAAATGCCTTTTATGCACAGTAATAACACTGGTAATGTTCACTTTAATCCTAAACACAGAGAAATAGGAATGACGGTGTAACTAACCTGATGACCTAACGGCCTACGACCTAGTAAGATATGGCAAAGTAAAAAGCAGCAAGGGGGCTTGAAGGAGCAATAAGCCTGTTATTACGGAGATCAATTAGAGCAGCATACAATAATGATTTAATTGCTATATCTCACGGTGAGACAAAAGCACGCTGACATATTATTAGAGAAAGGAATTGAACTCAGTGTTCGAGGTTGTTGACTTTGTACACCAATTCAGCTACCATTATTGCAATAGTCTTGTCTGTCTATAGCCAAGAGCCTCGATAAATTCCCAAAGAGGTTCACGTTATGTGGTTGGATTAAGTTTTAGTGGGAGCGAGTCTCACACGCCCCTCTCTTCGTTCCCCGGAAGAGAGGAAAGCGCATAAGGCGTTCCCCCCCCCCCCTACCACAAAAAAGGTGGTGGAATCAACAACCGCAGATTCAGGTCTTGAGTATGGCCCGTATTTTGATGAGGTTTCTGTTTGCTGAATCTTAGCCACTGTCGTATGGGGATCGATGCTAAAAGCTATTTTTAAAACTATAAATAAAAAAATAAATAAACAAAAATTAAAACTCACTTCAAAATACAAAAAAGGAGGTAAAGGATAAAATAATAAAATTTAAGTAGGTACTTATCCCCTAGAAACATATTTTTGGAGTCGGTACTTCTCTTTCTATTGTTTCTGGAAACAACTTAGCACCAACTCCAAAGAATATGTTTCTTGGAGATGAGTACCTACTTAAATTTTATTATTTTACCCTTTTTAGTATTTTGAAGTTGGTTTTAATTTTTGTTGAAAATTTTGTGTGACTCACACTTTTTAGTGATCATTTTTTAAGGTCAAAGCTAGATGGGTGACCTTCACCATATATTGTTTCCTACTATTGTATCGTTTCACTAAAAAGTCATAGGAAAACAATAAAAAGTCATAATAAATCGAAAATCTGGAATTTCGCATACATGATTTTAAAAAAAAAATTTTTTAATCGAATGGGTATTTGATGAAAAAAAATATGGAACCAAATGGCAACTATTCCACATCGAACAAAAAATAATCACGTTAATCGGATCAGAAATCTTGGCGTAATCGGTGTACATACATAGAAAAAAAAACATACTAACCGAATTGAGAACCTCATCATTTTTGAAGTCGGTATAAAATACATAATTATTATATAAGTATTGTTAACAAACACACACACACACAAATCACCATGCCTCGAGATAAAATGTCCAAATTATTAGTTTAATCCAAGCACTTTCGATTTCGTAAAATTTCGATAAAGATTAATATTCACACAAAACTTTCATCTTAGGTTACACGATTAAACATAGAATAGGTGCAGTTATTGCAAAGTAAACAAGAACATGGCCAGTAATGGGAATCAAACGTGTTTGAAAAACATTTATGGACTGTGCTGTCAGATACATGCAGAAAATAAATCACTCAGCCCAATAAATAAAGTTTATCGGGATGGCACCTTTGGGAACGCGGATTTATGAGGTTTTGTATATCTCTGTGCGATTCTTAGTGAAATCTGCTTAACCTTTAGCTTCTACTTTGAGAATAATGTTGACTTCATCGTTTTAAGGGCTATTTTGACCTTTGTATACCTTAAAAATATCACCGTAAGGTGACAGTAAAAGTAATTCAAATTCCTATGACATATTTTCAGTACATGGAACTGGGAATTCGAAATTCAGTTTGCATTTTCCTTTTAAAATCTATACACAGGTAACGTTTAGTTTTTTGATTGGATGCCGTGAACACTCCAAAACATTTATCCAGGTAAGTAGTCACCTAAAATTGGAATGAAATGAATTCTGACTTTAAAAGTTACTGACTTTTACTGGAATTAATTTCAGTATTCTGTTACACAGATAATTTTTAACCTGGAATTTACATTTTGATTTCAATCTAACTGCTGTTATCGCGATTGTTCGCAGAGTTAATTATGTACGCGTCTCTGGAGACGCAACCTTATATTTTTAACGTTTCGTCTCCACTTCGGTTAAAATAAGAAACATGTTATAGTCCCATAAATATTAAATAGCCGTGACGTGACCGCTTACAATGGGCTTTATAAGAACGTTCAAAGTCACCCAAAGGGTAATGGAGAGGGCTATGTTAGGGGTTCCTAAGCGTGATTAAATCAGAAAGGATGAGATCCGGAGGAAACTAAGGTCACCGACATAGCCCAAAGAATTTTGAGCCTCAAGTGGCAGTGGGCAGGCCACATTGCAAGGAGGACGCAAATTGTGCCCTCCTTGTAATGTGGCCTGATTATTTAAGAATTTTTTTTTAAATAGGCCACAAAGCAGCACTTTTAAATCGTCAAAAAACACATTCTTATAACTATTACAAAAAATATATTAACTAACAACGTCAAGTCTCTCCGTCTGTCATGTCTGAATTTACACCGGTTTCAAAAGTTGAACTACCGAGAAGATTCCGGCAACAAACTCGTGTAGTCACTTTTCAAATATTAAATTACAATGTTTGTAGTTACAAAAATTTAACCTTTAGCAGTGCAATGCCGCCCAGCGAAAAAAAATGAAAATTAGAAGAGAAGGTAAGTCAACGTACCAAGACAGGTACCCAATGTCAAAAATAATATCGTTATTTTCAGGCTATCTGACAGTGCACAATCATAGTATAGGTTACAGAGGTTAATAGTCACAATACTCGTAAATAAACATATAAAACATTTGAATTTTTAATGTGTCCAATTTTGAAACAATGTCCAAATAACAAGGGCGGAGACGGAGCGCTGCCATTGTCACTTTACCTAGTAGACTCCAGAGTAGGAACTGAATGGGATAATCATTTGACGTTTGAAAATTTTCAAATTACTTTCAATAATGGTTAAGGTATGAATAAAATTGGCATTAGAGGTGACTTTGTGATTTGGTTTGTTTGGTGAAAAAATTAAAATATTTAAAAATGGAAAAAACACCCTCGGAAAAGTAGTCAAAAATAACATAGTTGCATTGTACAGACCACAGCACTTCAAGTGTAACAGTTGCAGTACGAAAGCCGCCTCTATTACGAACTGTTATATCGAGCCTCCCGATTTAGGTTTTAAAAAAAGATTTAAAATGAAACACTCGATTAAGAATTGAAAATAGTAGGCAGCCGTCACGAGCGGTGGTTATGAGGAGACTGACGCGCTCGGGAAGCGGGCGCGTTGGCTTGGATAGTAAATGCTGATGCTACAACATCAGCTAAGGTTGTCAGCATTAACCCGAGCATTCTAGGGATGTAACACCTCCCCCCATTAGGAATAAAATTCGGGGTGAATATTCCGAAGTTTATTTATATTAGTTTTACTTAAGTAAGTAAAGTAGGTAAGTAAATGTTTTAGTTTATTTAGTTTGTAAATTGATTTTCTATTATTTATCTTTGATTACATTATTTGGAACTATTATCGAAATTGTTAAAGTTTAGTACGAATTTTAGGGGAACGGGTTTCAACTGATTCCGGTTCTGTATGTTTAGAGTTTATTATTTCTACTGTTTCCTCTTTAAAGACCACTTTAGGTATGTTAGGTTGCTGGTGAATGCTGCCTGCGATATTTATTTTTTTATACAATACATACATTATAATTACAATTACGATAATAATAAGAAATATGGCGAATGTAGAGTAGTGAGCTCCATATTTTAGAATATGTGGCTCGTTCATAATCTTGTCTAGTTCCTTAACTATATTATTATTTGTGTTTGAAGTTTCCTTCAAATGCAAACTTTCCAGATCTAAGTTATTTAATTTTAAACTAGGCACATTACTAGCCATTTTCTTGAATTTTAACAAGTTACAGCAAGAATCATTTATTAAGTTAAAATCTAAGTTGATTACAGGTGATGTTATATTTAATACATTATGATCGGGTAAAAGCTTTGTGCTTTTACAGTATGCCTTACAATGGGTAGGAATGATAACTATTCCGGTTCCTAATACATTGGTTTCGAACATATCTGAATCATAACAATCTATTGTCAGTTTACTGGATGTGGATTGTACAAATATCCACCTGTTATTAGATATAGGCTTCCATATATCTAAGTTTCCTTGAATGAATTCTGTTTTACATTGTAAAGGAAGGGTTGTGATTACTTTGGATAAAAGTTCACTCTCGCAACTAGGGTTGGCTGTAGTCGGATACACATTCATTATTTTACAAATATAATTTTGGTAATTTACACTTTTACAATTTTCCAATGAGTTGATGGTGCTGTAATGCGATTTATCTATAGTTATAGCTATATACTTGCTACTCGGGACTATTACACTAAATGAGTTTGGGTTTGTTACATTATGTGACATAGGTAATGGGACATTATTGTACAAATAAAAATCTTGAGGGTTTACTAAAGGGATCAATAATACAAACATCATTTTGTTATTTAAATAGTAGCTAATTAATTTTGACATATTCATAATAACATGGATAAAGCCAAGATTTAAGGGTACTGCAAACTCCAAGTCTGCAGGTAAGTACTTGTAGTTATCGGTAAGCTCTCTGTATAACTCTTGTGGTGTTATAATAGATGGATGTAAAATGTTAACGTTACTGAGCAATATTCCGTTAGTAATATCTTCGAGTTGGAAGGAGACCGCAAGAATTGATGTTTCTAAATTATTAAGGACAATGTTTATTTCGGATACGATTAATAAATTGTTGGTCGTATTTGATAATTGGTTTAGGTTAACGGAGAGCTTGTCGATGGCTAGATTAAGGTTATCTTCATTAAATTTTAACTTATGTAAAGTTTCGTTGTATTTTAATAAAGTGGATTTCGTAACGAGAATATGTTCTTTCATTAATGAAGCTAGCCTTTTTTGATTGTCGTGTACATAGTTAATGGCATTATCGTATTTGATAGCATCATCCTCGTCTAAAGTGCCAAATATCTGTTTTAAAGCGGTACCTATGCCACCTATCCAGGCTCCGCGTCTAGCTCTATTATCAATTAGGTGGGTTAAAGATGTATATTCCTGTAATAAATCTTTATATCGAGTAGTTAGAGGTGAAAGTAAATTTTCACACATGGTATTGTCTAAGACTTGCGTTTGTTTACAGTTGTACCTTACTGTACCTAATACTGAGTTAATGTTATCTAGTTGTGGTAGTATATGAGAGATATCTATTGGGACAACTATACTCAAGTGCCCATTCATAATTTTGGTTTTTCCCACATAGTCAAAGTAAACGCCTGGACTGGATGAGATTTGTTTGACAAATTTTGGTGTTGCCAAGGTTGACACACTGAAATAAAAAAAATAAAATAAAAGATATTTGTCTTTTAATAGCTACTTACTAGTTTGTTACGTTTATTATATGCGCATATATGCATTAGTTTATCTAATCTATTTTATAACTACATTCGCGTATACATATTATGTGAATGTAAGTATATATAAATATATATATTTTAGTATATATTCTATTTAATTGAAACTTAAATTATCCTTAAAATACAAAGTAAATCCTATTACCTAAGCTTATGTGATACTTGATAGGTGTTGTTTATATATTATCCGTCAGAGGGATAATAAAGTGGAAAGTAATTGGTAATACTGAGTAATATTGTTATATTTTAAGGAGAACTAGGATGGACGCCTGCTAGTTTTACTTCGTCGAAATGATGTCTGGCATGGCGTCTGTTTATCAATAGGGTAAGTGTATTGTTGTTATGAATAGCTATTACTTTATATGGGCCTTTCCATATTGGAGAGAGCGCTTTTCGTAGTCTCAGATGATTTTTCAGGTATACATAATCACCGACCTTATAGCGGATTGGTCGAGTTCTATTGTCGTAATAAGTTTTCGATCTTTCCTTTGATCGCTCTATATTCTCTACAGCCTTTTCCCAAGACTGTTTGAGGCGGTGTTGGAGCATTCTGACGTAGTCGGGATAAGTGGTGATGTCTTGATTATATAGTGAGTTAGGGATGAAGGCTTTATGACCAAACAATAGTTCATATGGTGAAAATTTCGTTGTGCTGTGGACAGCAGTGTTATAGGCTAATATTGCCGTGTAGACATATCGAGGCCAGTCCTCTTGATTTTCGTTGACATAAGATTTTAAATATTCTTTAAGGGTTGAATGACTCCTTTCTAGTGCCCCTTGCGTTTGAGGGTGGTAAGGAGTAGACCACAATTGTTTTATCTTTAAGAAGGTGCAAGTTTTCTTGAAGAGGTCGGCCGTGAAGTTAGTACCTTGGTCAGTAAGGATGGCCTGTGGGATTCCAAACAAGGAAATAAAATGGACGAGGCAATCTGTGGTTTCTTCTGAGCAGACGCTTCGTAGGGGGTAAGCAACGGAGAATTTGGTCAGGTCATCTTGGACAGTCATTATATATTTAAGTTTGGCAGGGCCTGACTCGGGCAATGGGCCGACTATATCTAGACTTATTCTTTGAAAGGGGCTGGTAGAAGTGGTAGTGATTTGCATGGGTGCTCTATTAGTCTGCCTAAGGGCCTTATTTTGTTGGCAAAGAGTACATGATTTTACGTAGTTCTCTACGTCGGTTTTCATTCCCTTCCAGTAGAATTTTTCCTTTATTCGATTTAGCATCCGGTTACATCCTAGGTGACCGGCGATAGGAAGGTCATGATTGTCTTTAAGGATTTTCTTGATGTCGCTAAGAGACGGGTACATGATATTATTGTGATATATGTTTATGATGATATTAGAGTCGTGGAAAATGTAAAGAATTATGTTATAAATTTTGACGAAGGAATGTTTTTCGAATGGGTTTTCGAAATCTGAGATGGCGATTTCAGAAACATTAATTGTGAGTAGGTGACTCTTGATAGCTTTAATAGTTTTAAAGATTTCGGGGTATGTGCACTCATCGAAGTGATGAACCTTTGTGAACATAAGGTAAGTGTTCTTATCGTTACAACTTATTTTCTCAAAGGAAAAGAGATGCTTCTCTTTACACAGCATCTCGTTGGGGTTAGCAATAGTATCAAGAATTTCTGAAATGTAAGAATTCGACTCATCTAGGTCGATAGATGTAGGAATCAAGATCGTTTGGCAATGAGTTTTCATTAAGGACTCATTGTGTTCTAAAATTTTGGTATTGAAACTTTTGTTCTTGTCACTGATATTTTTTAGGAATTTGGAATACTCGTCATTAGTTGTAAGCTCGCTTGGAATAGAATGTGATTGTGATATAGGTTGAGTGTTGGTAGGAGGATCTAGTGTTGGGTTATGAGTTTCAGGATTTAGTAGAGAAGATTGTACCAGTGAGTCTGCCTGGCTTGGAGGTTCTTGTAAAGGAGGTTGTTCAGGTAAGTCTGGTTGAAAGCTTGGAATTGGAACAGCAATTTGTTTGCTGGTGGATGGTAAGGACACGTCTGGTTTCGGTGGTTCTTCTTCAATAGGTCTTGGAATTTCAGGTGGGCTGTAAGTGAGCGGGAAGTTGTAGTCGTCTTCCTCTAGGAGATCGATGCAAGGTAAGCTGCTGCTATCATAATTGGGAGTAGTAGGGAGGCTTAAATCTAAGTCCTCTAGAGTTATAGGGCTAAACGGGGGTAGTATGTTGTTGCTTTCGTTGTCTTGTGTAGGAGAAGCCCTTGGTTCAGCTTGTTGAGTAGAGTTAGTAGGATTTGAGTCGGTGAGAGGTAGAATAGGGTTAACAGGATAACGTGAAAGTGCGTCAGCGACTGAGTTTAATTTTCCTTTTCGATATATGATTTCGTATTCAAACTCTTCGAGTTTAAGTCGCCAACGTTGCATCTTGCTGCTAGGATCTTTATGATTGAACAACCATTTGAGAGGTCTGTGATCGGTAATGATTTGGAATTTTCTCCCATACAGATAGGGACGGAAGGTCTTGCATCCGAAAATGATAGCTAGAAGCTCCTTTTCGGTAGTGCTGTAGTTACACTCACTTTTGTTTAATGTACGCGACGCGAATGCAATTGGGCGATCGTTGTTAATAGGGCCTTGCGATAGGACAGACCCAACGGCGTGATTTGAAGCATCGCATGTGAGTATAAAGGATTTGGTGAAATCTGGGTAGCAGAGGACAGGTGCAGTGGTTAGCTTCCTTTTCAGAAGGTCGAAGGCTACTTGTTGTTGATTCTCCCAGTTGAATGGTATGTCCTTCTTGAGGAGTGAGGTAAGTGGTTTAGCAGTTTTAGAGAAATCTGGGATGAATCTACGGTAATAGGACACTAGGCCAAGGAAAGATTTAATGTCTTTGGGAGAGTTTGGAGTTGGAAATTTGGTAACACATTCGAGTTTGGCGGGGTTAGGCTTTACCCCGTCAGCAGAGATTATGTGGCCTAGATAAGCGACTTCGCGCCTAAGGAACTCGCATTTATCGGGTTGAAGTTTGAGGTTAAATTCCCTGAGTCTTTGGAATACAGTAGAAAGATTTTTGATCTGTGAAGGTAAGTCATAAGAGTAGATTACTATATCATCAAGATATACGAAGCAGCGGATGCCTTGAAGGCCGGATAGGGCTGTGTTCATCAGCCGTTGAAATGTGGATGGTGCATTTTTTAAGCCAAAGGGCATGCGAGTAAATTGGAAATGGCCTTGGGGAATACTGAAAGCGGTTTTCTCAGAGTCATTTACAGGGATTTGATGAAACCCAGATGCTAAGTCTAGTGTGGAGAAGTATTTGCTGTTTCCCAGTTGATCTAGTATTTCGGTGATTTGTGGAATGGGGTAGGTATCACCGATGGTTACGTCATTCAGCTTACGGTAGTCGATGACTACGCGCCATTTTTGATGGCCAGACGCATCTAGTTTTTTCGGTACCACCCATATTGGTGAAGACCAAGGTGAAATGGAAGGTTCTATTATTTCCTGTTTAAGCATTTTGTTGATCTGCTCTTCGACTTCCTTTTTGTGGATTTCGGGAAATCTGTAGGACTTAGTATGGATGGGTTCATCTGTTATGGTTTTGATGTCGTGTTTAATAGCATGAGTATATGTAAGCTTTTCATCTGGGAGATGGAAGATGTCGGAGTAGTCTGCGCAGAGTTGTAGGAGAGCATCGGCTTCTTCGCCGTTCAGATGTTCTGTTCTTAACAGATTTAGGACTAATCGGGTTCTATCAGCAGAATTTTCTGTTTCAGGTTGAAGTCCAGAGTAGTTAACAGGGATAGTTTCAGAGAGATTTCGTATGCGATTTTTCATATCGACGGAGGTAAGTTTTAGATTAAGATTCGTTTTCAGAGACACAGGGGATTCAGAGATGTTAGCGACTGTAATGTTAATTTTCTTATTTTCCTTGACGCGTACTAGGCAGTTGGCAATCAAGAGATTTTTAGAGGGAGTCTGATCTAGGATAAGCCCTTCGCCAAGATTAGGATTCGAGACAGTGCATTCTACCACTTTTTCAGTGCGTGGTGGTATTACAAAGAAAGGGTCGGAAAATTCTAGTTTTATGAAAGTTTTCCCTAGTTTCAGGGTTTCATTGGTAAAATTGATGCTACTTTGGAACTTGTTAAGCAGGTCATTGCCGATAATACCGTCATAAGGTAAGTCGACGTCACCTATTACGTGAAATTTATGTTTTATATAATTGGTAGATTTGTTGGAAAGGATTTCGAGAATGAAGGAGCCTAGTGTAGGGATTGTGTCGTCGGACGAGCTGAGTCCTTTTAGTTTAAGGATTTCCTTGGACAGCAGGGGTCTTGATTTGAATGCTGACATCTTTATCAGGCTTATTGAGGAGCCGGTATCTACCAAGAGGGATAGTGGTGAGTCTGAGATTTTGGTGTTAACGATAATGTATG
The DNA here is from genome assembly GCA_947347705.1 of Nymphula nitidulata. NCBI lineage: Eukaryota > Metazoa > Arthropoda > Insecta > Lepidoptera > Crambidae > Nymphula > Nymphula nitidulata. Next base: position 16,715,030 of record OX374618.1, on the reverse strand, counting down.
GCAATGACTTTTTTGATGGGTCGAATGAGATTTCGTAGATTTTAATTTCCTCTTTGCATGCAGGATCGGTGAATGGAGTGGATGCAGTGGACACAGTGGGTACAGTGAATTTATTGTTGGATACGGCGGATGTAGAGGATTCATAATTGGATACAGTGGATCTGGTATTGGGTACGGCGGATACAGTGGGTCTGGTATTGGACGCAGAGAGTACAGCGGATCTGGTACTGGATACAGTAGGTGCAGTGGATACAGCGGATACAGCGGATCTGGTATTGGATACAGTGGGTACAGTGGATACAGCGGATCTGGTATTGGATACAGTGGGTACAGTGGATACAGCGGATACAGAGGATCTGGTATTGGATACAGTGGGTACAGTGGATACAGCAGATACAGCGGATCTGGTATTGGATACAGTGGGTACAGTGGATACAGTGGATACAGCGGATCTGGTATTGGATACAGTGGGTACAGTGGATACAGCGGATACAGAGGATCTGGTATTGGATACAGTGGGTACAGTGGGTACAGTGGATACAGCGGATACAGAGGATCTGGTATTGGATACAGTGGGTACAGTGGATACAGTGGATACAGCGGATCTGGTATTGGATACAGTGGGTACAGTGGATACAGCGGATACAGAGGATCTGGTATTGGATACAGTGGGTACAGTGGATACAGCGGATACAGAGGATCTGGTATTGGATACAGTGGGTACAGTGGATACAGCGGATACAGCAGATCTGGTATTGGATACAGTGGGTTTGGTGTCTTTTATGGGAGAGCGTCCCGCGCGACACCCGAACGAGACGTAGTTTAGTTTAAATCCTTTGAGTGTTGGATTTCATCGAGGTCTACTTCTTCATTTTCTTCTACCTCTTGGTCATTGGCAAAGTTTACTCTTCTAAACTGATTGGGATTGGAAGGGCTAGGTAAGGGGCCCGATTGGTTTCTAATTCGGTTGTTATATTCCCTTTTCCGGCATTGCTCGATACTGTGACCAGGAAATTTGCAATATCTACATATTATGTTTGTGTTGTTAAAGTTACGCGACGGCTGTTGAGGGGGAGTTGAGTATCCTCTTTGAGGGTTTGAGCTTCGAGTAGGAAAGGTGATGTTGGAATTTCTAGGGTGCTTGTCGAGAGGTTTCTCACCTTTCTTATAAAGTGTTTGTTGAATTCGTTCCTCAGAGATTGAGAAGCTTATTGCTTCGTTTAAGTTTTTCGGTGATTTGCACCGGATGATATTGGAAATGCGTGGTTGAAGACCGATTAGGAAGTGGTGCAAGGCTAATTCCTCCATTGCAGCACTTCGACCTGGTAATTCTTTGACTTTGGTGTTGCTGAGAGATATTTCTGTGAGGAGTTGTGATAAGGTGGTCTCGATCCTAAGTGCAAATTGACTAACGTTTTCGGTCGGAAGCTGTTTGCTCTCTTGCAACTCCATTAGGAGATGTGAGGAATGCTTGCGTTCACTGAATTGTGTTTTGAGAAAATCTTTGAGTTGGTCCCAATTTACAAACTCCTTTATAGAGCAAGCAACTTCCGCCTTGCCATGTAACTGGCATAAAATGTATTTAAAAACAATGGGTTTTTGTATGCTATTCGCTAATTCGTAAGCGTTATTGCAGTTGATGATGAACGAGTTGAGTGTCTCTCTACTACCATCATATGATTTAATGAATTTGAGGATCACGCTAAGGTCTAGATTCTCAGTTGTTGGGGAGCTTAGTGTTTTCTTGCCTTTTCCTTTAGGCTTATCTACAGGGCTAGCCGCCCTTTCATCTTCCGTGTCTGATGGTAAGTTTAGAGCAGATGGGAGCTGGATATGTGGATTCGACATTTTAGATTTGGATTTCACAATGAACTAGTAATACGAAACAATGTATACAGTGAGTATAGTAGAAATAGTAGAAATAAAAACGATTCGGAAAGAGGCACGAAATGTTTAGTGTTAAGATTTAATTACTAGGATAGAGTTCTGATTGAGTTACGCTTAAAACTAACACTGGATTCTCACTAACTTTGGAGTAAGTAATTTAGAACAAAGCACTCACAGTACGTAGAAGGCGACGGCGAACGCGATAACATTCATCGCGCTAGGCACAATGAGTCTTGTGCTGCAACAATGTTGTGGTCCCTGACGACGACGGGTTAGGATAACTTTGTACGTTATCTTTTTCAGGAACAGTGATGTAGGTATGACGCACACGGTTATTCTTAGTATGCAAGAAGTGGTAAGTATGGAATGTATTCTTTCAGGGTTTATAGAAGATCAGTTCTGAGCGTATCACTTCACGATTTGGTAAGTACGTACTTTCTTTCACATCGAAGAGATGGTGATGGGTGAGCTATTTCGTTTAGTGCACTCGAAATAGTAGGTAAAGGTAAGTCACTTGATTTTATGCACTTCACTTCACTTTGGAGCTAGTAATGCGGTGTAGATACAGAGACGGCGATGGAGATACGGTGTAGGTACAGAGACGAACCGAGGATCCTACTTTTTGGATCCCACCGCTGCCACCAAATGTTATATCGAGCCTCCCGATTTAGGTTTTAAAAAAAGATTTAAAATGAAACACTCGATTAAGAATTGAAAATAGTAGGCAGCCGTCACGAGCGGTGGTTATGAGGAGACTGACGCGCTCGGGAAGCGGGCGCGTTGGCTTGGATAGTAAATGCTGATGCTACAACATCAGCTAAGGTTGTCAGCATTAACCCGAGCATTCTAGGGATGTAACAGAACGCAGTAAGGGTGGTCTTAAGGTCAAACTGTTACGCTTGATGTGCTGTCGACCACGCTTGGAAAAAAATGGATTAAAAAAACTCAACTAGGAATAGTCAGCGCCTAAAGTTTTAATTCAATAAAAAGTTATTGTTTATGAAAGACATCAAATAATATGGAAGTATCTATAAGTCAAACATTTAAATAAAAGAAAAGCAAATACTATCAAATAGGCCCTTTGTGTTTTATTGAATATGACCACAGTAAACCGATAAGATAGCTAAGTTTTACAGAAAAGAATAATATTAAATGATACGGTAGCGTGCATTGCTCGTTCGTTTGTTTCCTGGACGATTTCCGTTGGCCAATAAAAATCGGGCGCCTACGTTGACATTATCAGCGTAAATGCGTAGTTCCACACGACCGTTGCGCCCTGCTATCAGCGCACGCATACGTATGGGCTTGTCATTAAGATTTATAGGGGCAAAGAAATACTTTAACTTACTTTATTATTCCATCAAATGCGGCGTCGAACCAGATGCTTGCGATGCGGATTTGCGTTTAATATTTTTATGTACATATTCCATTTACCACGACTGACCTCTTAAGTTAATAAATAATATTATGAAGATCATTTTTTGTACTATTCGTATTTTCAGATTTAGGTTGTTTCAAAGACTGGTAAGAAGCAAGTAAAAAATTTAAACATTTAAGTTTCAGATTCGCTATATGACACATTTGTGAAAATAAAAGGCATTACATTGGACAGAGGAATTCCTTCAAATAAATTCTTTTAAATAATTGTACCTAGCGCGGACACTAGTACAATTCACTTTTAAAAGAATTGAGGGTTCGCCGCTCTTGAGAGCGATGGCAGTTTGTAGTGCTGATGATCCTTTTTACACAGATATTAGCAGTTCGTGCATTCATATACCTACGATGAAACTAAAATCCAAGCCAGCTAACAGCCAGTATAATGTGACTGTTACCTGAATAAATTTACTTGAATTGTGGGGACGGCTTTGAGCGCCACAATAGTCTGAAGATGCGGTGCGAGCCTGGGCTCACCTGCCCGGTTTATAAAAAGGCCAATAATATCATGCAGTGAGAATTTGACGTGTGCCGTGACTTTGATGTTTGTGTGTAGAAGTTCTAGCTAAATGAAGTCTATGTTTACATGTAAAGATAGTGATGATCCCCTATTTATTTTATTTAAGCACATACAATAAATAGTGGATCATCAGCACAAAGGATTTGCTTACTTTGTAACGAAATTTCTTCCTACCGACCCGCAACGAGGAAAAAATGAGAAAGGCCGACAGTTTATAAGCGCTAGACAAAAAATGTAAATAATAATAACTAGATTAACTAAATAAGTCTATTTCTGTATTAGCATCGAAGAAATCGGCTATTGTGCGGTATAAGGTATTTTATGAACTTATTATGTTAAATTATACTAGCTTTACCCGCGACCCTGCCCGCGTGGATGTCGGTTATCTTTCCCAAAAGTAGTCTATGTTCTTTCCAGGCTCTCAAAATATCTCTATGCCAAATTTCATTTAAATCCGTTCAATGGTTTAGGCCGTGAAGGCGTTACAAACAAATTCACTTTCGTATTTATAATATTAGTTAGGATGTAATAAAAAGCACCTTATTTCCGACACAAAAATCATGATTATATTTTTATAAGCCAGTAATTAACCAGAAAGAATCACTACTAGAATATTTTAAAACGTTAGCCTAAGTATTTATGAGGCTGATCGAATTTCATTGACGAATCTCGACCCCAATTAGTCCCTTAGTAGTCGAGTTAATTCAGAAAAAATCGTCAAAAGCAATAGCAGATCCTGGTATCGAAGAAGTGCTTGGAAGATGGGACATAGCAAGGTGTCGATGCAGGTAACGTCTTACACAAAATACCTTCCCATTTTCTGATGCACAAAGTCATGTCGTCAGTTAAAGCCTCTTGCTATTATTGTGCGCTAAACCGCTAGGTTCCGGGGCAGCAGGTGTCCCGGAGGTAGCGAGCGGCGACGGATGGTATCAATAATAAGTTTTTTTACAAATACAGAAAGGAAACTTATATGAAAAAATATATGCTCCAGGCGGAAATTTCACCCGCGTCTCCTGGGTGACCGGCCCGACGCCATTACCACTACGCCACCGAAGCACTTAGCTAACCTGTTTTCCTGCACCTGCTAACCTGTTTTCTTTCTTTATTTGTAATTGTTACAAAAAAGTAGGCATTGAAATGCATCAAAAGCATTAAAAGATTTATCTTGTTTTTATTATGCGATCACATTACCTTCATGTGTTGGAAAACTTCTGGCAAAACAGAAAATAATTAGTATTTTCACTATTTGATTTAGAAAGTTAGTTTCGGTTAGTTATTTTTAATGGTAACCATAGCATAAAAGTCCTAAAGATAATACCTAAATAGTTCGTGTTGCCATTGCAGAACTATTGCATAGAAACCATTACATTTCTGTAATACCGTGTGTCTGTAATACCGGTAATTATTGTTCTCAGGTATTGTATTGCTGTGCAGTGTTACACAGAGAACGAACGACTACATTTAAAATTGTCCTCAAAATCAGTCCGCACTTTGAATGTGAGTGAAATAGTCCGTTTGTTTTATATAAAAGTCAATAGCATTATGCTGCAAAGTCTCCCTTACATGAGCTGGTATAACGAATGGGGGAACTAGAGCACTGTCCCGTGTACATAGTGAGATAAAATTTAATTAGATTGATATGGAGCTTTGTGCTTATAGTTCATTTATAGTAGTGGTATTCCTGTATATGTGTCCTCATTCATTTTAATTTCGAAACGGCGTAATAGCCTTTGTTTATGATCATGTATTTGCTTGATAGTATCAGTAGATTTGGCTGTGCAAAATTTTATAGTAGTTTTGAATAATATTTAGTAAACTTTAATTAAAATAGTGACAAAAATAAGCCGAACTTTAATATTTTAAAGTTCGGCTTATTTTTGTGTTTTATACTGTGTTTATGTTGTTTTTAATTGTGACAACGATTTCTTCCAACGAGCTGTTAAGAGGTACTGCAAGCAGATAAAGCTAGGGCAGTTTGATTTTTACTGACCATGAAGTGGCGTTCAGTCCTCATTTCTCGAATAAATTATACAAAAAAGACATTCATAATAAATATTTTATTAACAAAAGTAATAATTTGTTCGTTTAAGTTTCTTGTCGAAAAATAATGATTTATCGTTTATATAAATAATTTACTTTCAAAAGTGTACAGGGAGTGACACTTGATACAAAACTTAATAGTAAATAAAACTATAAGTACCAAAATATTTGTTTTCAATTAATTAAAACTGAACTCTTTCTTAATAAAACGATAAAAAATACAGTTTATTAAGAGTTTCGAGTTACTATCAATGAACTTTCTCGGCGCTTGAAAGTTGTGAATAATCAAGTTAGCTTTTTGTCGACGATGGAGCTAGTAGCGGTCGTAGCCCTGATGTCATAGTTCGTAGCTGTTGTCGCAGTGCTAAGTTTCTTGCTCGTTCTTGTCAAAACAAAACCACTCGGTGATTGGTTAGAATTGACGTTAAATAAGTATACAAAGTAGGTATACATATTATATACATATTTCAGTAATGTATCATTTAGCTTTAACGGAAATCTGTAAACTGTTAGTTAAGGCCTTAGTGTTATTAGTGTTCAACTTTAATCTAATTGCCATGTTTGCTGAATTTAGTTCATCAATCATTTCTTGCAATTGAGATGCTCTTTCGGAGAAAAGATCGTCCGCAAATCGCAGCTTTCTCACAAATGTGTCCTTTATATTGATACCCTTTCTTCCCCAGTTTAAGTTTTCATGATATTTTGTAGACGCACGAATAACGGACAGTAAACATCACTTGGAATAAATTATGGAAAAGAAATATTAAAATAGAAGCTTCATGTACAACTTAAGAATACTATTTGAGATTTTTGCCTTTTGCTATGCCTCATCTATGGCTGCCAAACCTCGATGTTTAATTGTTGTTTTATTGTTATTCAAGAAGTAAAATACAAGTACAAGATCTATGGAACGCAGTGTACGAAACAAAAAAATAGAATAAGGAACAAAGATATAAGAAAAATAACGGTACAGATGCCTTTAAAACACTGTAAAAACTAAAATGGAAATGATCAGGACATATTGCACGCATGGATAGTCATTGATGGGCACAAAAAATAACTACATGGATAGGACCACTTAACAAAAGAAACTGAGGTAGACCAAGCGAAAGTTTGATAGATGAAATAAATAAGATGACCGGTAATGACTGGATTACCAAGGCAAAGTACAGGAAGGTTTGGAGTAAATATTTTACACTCCTACAAAATATTTTACAAATTGCATGCTATTAATGAAAACATAATTTCAATTTAGAAATTATAATATTTATATAGCTATCGAATTTATGATTATTTACAAACAAACAAAAATTAGCATTTTATTAGAATAATGTTTAATATTAAAAATGGAGGAGTTATTTTTTTATATACCGGTCCACCTGGTGATCCAGTTCTCCATTTTTTAAAAAATGGCATCAATTTTATCCGTAATAGGGCGACCAGAGCGACGTGTATCTTTGACATCAAAATTTCCGGATTGAAAACGCTTAAACCAAATTTGTGCTACTCTCACAGACACTGCACTAGGTCCATAAACATCGGAATTTTTTTTCGCGGCTTGCGTTGCATTTTTACCTTTTTTGTAGTAAAATTTTAAAATGTATCGAATTTCTTCATTAGATTCACTCATCTTGACAGTACGAAAAACAAATGAAAAACACACATATTCCTAATTTGAATTTGAAGTTATCTTCTTTAAAATCTAAACTTTTAATGATACCTAAACCAGATATAAATAGTACAGCCAAAGAGATTTTATTAAAAGTTCATACATACTATAATGCGAAAAGACTTTTTCCCCAACCTAATATAACGCCATACATTCCTCCCGGGGGTTAAACATTCCAAACATTCATGTTTGTAATGTTAATTAGATATATGAATAAGGTACCCTCAATGGCTGTCCGACACCCTCATGCTTAGTTTAAAAGAAGCAAACAAACACATCGTTTAACGTGTATCGAGCGTAATAAATATAAATAGACGCATGTAACTCATTTGTTGAGTTATAATATATTGAAGTTTTGGAAGTTTAAATACAATAAATAAAAGTATAATCATGTGTAAATTGTTATCAGCATCCTAATTCTTTTTATATTAATCTAAATTAATTATTGGTCATTACTCTATAGAAGACGACGCGCGGGCGGTGAAAATTATTGAGTAAACTTTTTGTGAGTGAGTAGATCGTAGCTCGTAGTGCTGTAGCAGCGGTGACGTAGCATCGTAGCTAGCGCCGTATCCAATTAGAGTTCCTTTAATGTTCCAGTCTACGCTGGCAGACTATTAGGTATTATTTTTAGTACTTTTACAGTTCTGAAAGTATGGAAATTTCACTATTTATGAAATGGCAGGTTATTAAAATATTTCATTGTAAAATTAAATGTAAAAAAGAAATTAGTGATTTTTGACTGGTTGGATTTAAAACTATTTTGGAGGACTAGTAAAGCGATTAGGAACTTGTAATATAATTTTTATTTACCCAATTTTTTGATCTTTAATTAATGATTTAGTAAAGGAAAACAATGTTAACGGTAATTTTTTATATGAATGTCAATGTAAGCAAAATTTTATAGATTTCACGGAAGTTTACTAGTTGAGTGTTATACACGGCCGAAGGGAATTTCGACGTGTAATAGCGTTAATTTTCGTGGTAAGGCAAAACCACTTTGGCCATTGTCTAGTATAACCTATCACAGTGAACATGCCCTAGCTTTAAACCTGACATACATACGCCAGTTAATTATTTGAATGTCTGTTTTTACTCTATGTGTCTGCACACAAAGTAGAAGTTTTATCGGTGCGACTTTGTTAAAAGTGGACATCTAACTTTATAGATGTTGTTATGTGTCTGAGATTGTGGAGAGAAGATAGAACAGAAGTGGTAGTGGTCGATGTGCTCGACAACAGTGATGAATAAAATCAACAGTGCATCGACCGCTTTGGTCACTATTTCAAACAGTTGCTTGACAATATATTGTTTTTATATGTGCCATTTACACACGACAGCACATCAAGTGTAACAGTTGCACTACGAAAGCCGCCTCTATTACGAACGCAGTAAGGGCGGTCTCAAGGTCAGTTACGCTTGATGTGCTGTCGACTGTACCTACATGCCACATTGTTAGAAATTTGGTAGTACATTTACATAAAAATTTTATTAGAAGATGGCACGACAATTTCATGTTCGCCTCTGGCGATGTAGCTTGATATAAAGTCAGTATGATCGTTAAAATTTCCAGTTGGATCTACCGTTGAAGGCTCAAATTATCATAAGGATTATTAAAATCAGCATGAACAGTAAGTGTTCAATTTCATGATATTGCTGTTTTAGTATCATCATGGAAATATTATGGATATTATAATTAAATATATTATATGAGTATTATCGTTGTTATATTAATATTACCTTTATTATATTTTATTGATCTATTTTCTTATTAACATTTTATACTTGCGATACGTTTAAAACATATATAAAAAATGAATTTATGGTAATATTGACGGCCGTCTGGTCAAGTGGACAGTAACTGTCTACTAAACTAGAGGTCCTGGGTTCGAATCGGGCAGATGTTTGTATGATGAGTATGAACATTTTTAAAAAGATTTTTTGTTTATTATTTAATTCATACATTTTATGTTTTTTAAATTAAGCGGTCTATAGACATAAGTAGTATATTTGCTTAGTGAAAGTTAATTTACACACATTTGATATTGATAGACCATATCTAGAATCGAATCCTAAAATTACTCTTTATTAGATCGTAGGCCCGTATATAGGGTAGTCTGGGTAATGTACCGCCACAGCCTGGACACTCATAAAATCTTCATACAATCGCAGCGGTTTTACTACTTATTTCACAGACGCACAAAATTGAAACCAATAAAATCAATATGAAATAGACGACATAAATTTTACCAATTACACTCCTGTAAATGTTGAAAGCTCCTAAAATTATGATTGAACTGCTTAAGTCCAGAGTACTGTTTCTTATAAATATTGAATTACAAAGTTATAAATCTCTGGACCATAAACATTCAATTCCTTTCCCTCAACTGATTTTGGTTAATCAATAGGAACTTATCAAAACGTTTTATGTGAGAAACAAATTTTGTTTTCACTTAACATAAATTGAAGGTACAAAGACGTTTATGAATAAGGGTTTAATCTCAAAGCTAACCAGCTTTTATTTATTAGCGTTAAAGTATTCTTCTGTTTCGTTTCTCGTGATATTAATGGCTGGACATTTAAAAGGCTGAGAAGTAATAAATTGGGCTTCCTTTAAAGTCCCACGGATTTATCGGTATCTGGTAAATATCGTTGTATAATAAGAATAGGTACTGAGTGTTGTAAATTGAACAAACATTATGTTTCAGTATTACCTGTCCACAATTTGAAAACTATAATAAACTGCCAGGTGAATTTATAAATTTGACATGGGGTATTATTGTAATTTCTTATGACTTTAGCTTTATAACGGCTGGTTATTTATCAATGCAGAATAAATTGAACAAAAAATAAATATATTCAAAAACTTACTAAGAATAGTACTCATACATTATGTTATTATGAATATTACTATTCAAAGGTGGACTTATCTATATAAGAGATCTGTTACAGACAACACATCACTGGAACATGGATTATGTTTGTTAGTATGTGACAGAAAATTCATTCACTAATCTGTGTGCAGAATGAAAAATAAACAAATATTAGTTAAGTCACTTACTTTATAATTAACCGACTTCCAGAAAGGAGGAGGTTATCAATTCGACAAGTTACTTTTATAGGTATTTTAGCCCATATCTCCGTCAAATGTAGATTGATTTTGATATTATACTTTCATGTTGGTGCCATATAAATTTCATCTAGACCTGATAAAAATCTTCAAAGATAGAGAACGGAACTCGCTCAATGAATAACAGTCAAGTTATAAAAACAATACGTACCTATATGTATTTTAAAGAGAGACTAAGAGACAGACAAGTCGACAGTGCTGACTTGAGCTTGCTTCACCCCGCCCAACCGAGTAATCACATAGTGAAGAATTGACAGATTATTCAGATAAAATTTATTACAATATTGAAATAAATTTAGGCTTATTAGCATAATTTATAGAAACCTAAGATCAACTTTTAGTAAAGGCAAACTACTTTTTCCTAGCTTGTATGTAAGTTTATTTAAAAACGCAAATAATAAATAATAAATCTCTTAAAAAAGCACTATTATCAACAAGCTTCAATTTGACATCTCCATTCTGATTGCGTAAAATATTATTTTCACTGTGGTATTAATTAGCTAATAAATGATAAATTGTTAGTATTGTGCATATAGTTAATTTAGGATAATTATCTTTTACGCGGACGGCTACCAAGTTCCCTGGTGTGGTCGCGTCGCTAGGCAGTGAGGTAGGAAGAACTGATGGTTTTTAGGGAGTATGCCAGTCGGAGAGTCTCACATAACCCAACTGTGGCCTTTCATCACATCTTGGTAGCTATAAAAGCTTTTCCATAAAAAAGGACAATTATCTTGTGTTTATTTAAATAATACCACATTACGAGAAGAAGATATTTCTAAATTCTAATTTTGAGACAGTTTATCTTCTCTCTCTATGAAAAAATAAGTAGACTAAAAAATGTCTTGGGTAGTTAATTGGTCTTTGTGGTTTTAATATGTAATCGAAACTAAACTCGTTGATGTTGAACCTTGTAAACAAAACATAGCAACAAAAATTATAGTAGAGTAGAGGCTAGCTACTAAAGTGAGTATACAGAGTGTCCGGTAAATAATGGATAACCTTTCAACGGTGGACGGGGGACCCTTAGCCCTTTCAGAATATGGACTTTTATATCTACTTCCTAAAAGTCCAACAATTTTAGGCTTCCAATAATAAGATATCCTTAACGCTTTCTGCCTTGTATTTCATAAAAGTGGGAAAATTAGGCGCACACACAAATGCACATTCACACAAGGCAGTATTATATTAAATTAATAATATAAATAGGTATTATTAATTTAATATAATACTGCCTAGTAAGTTTTTTCTAAAATACTTGTAACTATGGCTTTTCTAATGTTTTAAAAGGTAGATTTTTACATTCGGGAGGTGAACGTTAATGATTAGCAAACACACAGTTATCTTTAAGAAACACAGGAATACTTACACAAATTATGTGATACAATTGTCATAGTTTTGATAAAGTTATTTGAATTTGTGTATATAATATTAGCAAACAAAGGTCATGTTATTTATGATACTTCTTTAAATGGATTTTATTTACCTAATAAGCATACTGACATAACCTAACAAACCTTATAAATATATAACTGATCAGGAAATAAATTAAATCGTAGACTGATAATTATAATATTAAGGATTCTGCTAACCATTCTATTATTGATAATAACCTGGGATTTGGGACCTAAGACTTAATATGTCTTCCTAAGCAGGGAGAACTTCGAGGTTATGAATTTCAACCACCGACTGGATCAACCATTGAGAAAGCTGTTTTATATTCGCAATTGAGTTTACAGCGCTCAACTCATTACGCTAGCGATGTTCTTAATAAAAATCAGTGACAAAGTTATTGTATGTGTGATTACGCGTACACTTTGGATACGGTTTCTACATCACACGAATACAAATTATACTGTTATTGTCGGAATAAACTCAGAGAAATATAATTACGGTGCACATCAATCATTACATTGTATATGGTTACGAGTCTCTATAATACGACAAATCGTGTTACATCATACACGGGGCACCGATCCATCAGAATACAAACAATGAGGAACCGAGGAAATGTCATAAATTTTATCTGAACGTACTTAGAGTACAAACGGGACCAGTTTTTCTTTGAAACAAGCAATTTTCATGCTTGTTACATTATTATTCTTCCTATAACGGGATGTATAACTTGAAAATTATTAATCATATTGTGAGATAAAGGGTTTATAAAGCTCTGGAGAATCATTCGCTAACTCATTTTGAGAATAAAAATTAGTTGATCCACTGCTGGTCAACTATAATGTGACTGTCATCTTGCCTTAAAACGTAGTAATTGACTCGAAAGCTGCCACTAACGCAATAAATCGCTAAACAGAAAGTGACTTTGGGTAATCTCCCTCGATGCAAAACCTGGTCATAAGGTCGGGTTGCTTGGCTGGTGCTGCTTGTGCTTGGGTGCTTGTTGCTGCTGGTGCTTGGGCTGGTGAAATTGCTTTGGCAGAGCACAGGCTACTCCCTTGAAGGGCAGTGGAGTTACCGGGGAATTTTAGTGGGTATTTCCAGCGCTGCTAGCGCTGGACGACCCCCACGTATGCTCCTCGCTTAGCCAGAGGTGGGTTGGCCTGTAATCGGATTTTTCTCCAAAAAAAGGTAAGCTTTGACTTCATTTTATGTATTACATAAACATCATTCAATTCTTTTATAGTTTGAAGTTAAAAAGTTATGTCGATATCAAAATGAATAAAATAATAAAACACTATCTTGAAAGTATTTGCTTACTAAAGTAACGCGTGAATTCTCTTAGTACGATGTCATCCGAAGACATTACTATGGAAGATCTTCGGATGACATCGAAGATCTTCCATACTGTCATAAGTCCAACCGACTAAGCAGCTTACATTTTTCAATAGAATGTTTGTAAACAACGAAATACTGCAAATATTTCTTTTGACATTAGGTGTGTTTATAAACAATATTTATTTTTTCCGGTTGCAGGAATTGTTTGCGAATGAGATGACACAGAGCTCAGATCATTGTTTACCAATATAGTGATTTTATTGTGATTCTATAACTCTTTGTCATTTTGAGAACGCGACAACAACAACAATTATGAATTTATCTGTCTTGATTTAGACTAGCAATTAAGACATAGACAACTGACACAACTGACTACTGACCTACCAAAGACTTGGAATGCACATTTGAATTCGTATTTTAATCATTTTTAGACGTAAGCTGAATAAAACGTATATTTTGTTTCGAATTTTTTTATTTGAATAAGTAATAATTTTATTTAAAAGGAGCACAAATAGTAATATTAAAACGTAAGACATCGTGATATTTCGTTTTAATTTTATGATGCTAGCACAGGTAATATGAATCTGTATTGTTGTGGCGGAGGACGAATCGTGCAAGGAGTTCGCGGCGGAGGGAAAGGGAACCAAGTCACGCAGGGGTTTCACGGAAAACATGCCAAATTACATTAGAAATTAAATTTGAATATGTATTTACGGGGAGCTCGGTGGCGTAGTGGTTTCAGCGCTCTGTGCGCGAGTGGTTTCGATCACGAAAACAAAGCAACTTTCGCCATGGTTGGTCCCTGGATGGGTCAATCAAATTTATAATCTTGAGCTCCTCCGTGCTTCGGAAGGCACGTTAAGCCGTTGGTCCCGGTTGTTACTGTAACCGCTTTAACCCACTTAAATAATTATTATTGCATGTAAATATAACAAAATCTGATATTAAAAGACACTGTTTCAAAAACTGACAATTTCACTATAATTTTGACGTGAAAACCGAAAGAGAACTTATATCCTACTAGACTGCAAGAAGGTTCGCAACAAAATCAATTTGTATGATTTTTTTTTAAAATTTAGAAAAAATAAGGGACCTAGAAACAAAGCGTCTAGTGAGCTCTCTGGTTCTAACGTGTAATTAATTACTACACTACTGTGTTTGGCAGCCCTATACACGCTAGGCCGCTCAGTCTCCTCGCGCGGCGAGTATTTGCCTCGCAAACAGCGCCGCTCTCGAGGACGCGGCAAATATCGCTTGAGGAGCACTCACCTGCGATACCACGCGGGCTGCCCCTTATTTCAGTTATGCTTACATCTCTCTAACAAATATTTATGTCATTTACGTTACAGACAGCACAAAAGTAAAAAAAAATCTCCCAGTTTATATCAAAACAACAGACAAATAAGATTTTTCATTCTTATTATGCTCCTTTCAAATCAAAGTGACCATAAGTTTGGTTATTTAAAATATTTTTGATTAAATAAACTTACTATAAAAACAAATTACTTACTTATACCAAAATAATTATTTCAATTACTGCACAACTTACTCTAAATGGTACCGCCGGATTTTAAAATTTGCATTCATACAGAGCGCTGTATTCAAAGAGCGATGATATTCATGCGGTTCTCTTTTCTACAAAACATGAATTGAAACCAGACCCATTAGCAGCGCTGTCGATTTTATTGTTGTGTATTGAAAGTCACAACAAAACCATAACGTGCCATTGAAACAAACGGCTCTGAAAAATGAATCATGTGAGCGGAGAATGCTATGAAATGAAAGCAACGTTGCGTAGCCAAGTATGAGTCGAGCACGAATGCCCACTAATATTGAATGCTTATTTTGATTTGCAAAAGCATAATGCGGCTATTGTTGTCTATTAAGTCGTGAATCCATTCAATCTGACTCTAGTGAAATATCTTTGATACCTAAAAGTTTTTCCAGCGCTGTCAAAGAAGGTTGCGAAATTCAATAGAAACCTTTTCGAGCTGAAACAATTTCACCAGATGGTAGGATAAAGAGCGCGACAAGAGTTACTAAATATTATTTCAATCAACCTAAAATGTTTCCATTTTAAAAAATAACTTCAGATAGTTTAATTAATTGCGTAGCACAAGCAATATTACTTATATAATTATCATCTATGTCAGCGAATAGGATTATCTATTCGCGTTAAATATTAGATTAAGGATTAAATTAACTATGGTATTACTTTATGTAGGAAAATACATCGAATTTGTTACTCGAATTAACAGCGGTTGAGGATTTATTTGAAATGCGCATAAATGAGGCAGACAACGTTCGCACATTCAATATTTATATTAATAGAACTACTTCTATCCCACTTGAATAATGGTTGTATAAATCTGCTCTGCTATGGAATATCGTGATTGCAAACTAAACTGGAGTGTATGACGTAAGTAATAAGATACAATGTTTAGTAAGAAATTATTTTAAAACTAAATTTAAGAATACTTGAAATGAATTGTAGATCTTCAATATTGTTTGGAAGATAGACTAAAATATTAATACAATGTGTTCATTCTCTCAAACTAAAAGGGCAGATTGAAACGTGAAAGTTATTAGACAAAACCCCAAAAAGTTCTTTTTTGTATTTAGAAATAATAAAGTGCCTTAATATTTTAGAAGAATTTTTACAATTTTGGTTGGAATTTTAAGGCAAAATTTTTAATAACGAGAGCGCATCGTTATTAAAAATTTCATCGTCTTGAACAAGTAAACAAAATATAAGTTTGGATTAGGAGTGCCTCAAAATTAATACATTTCAAAAACTTTAATCTATTTAAATAAAAATCAATGTATGTACAAACGCAAAGAGGCGTTCCGAAACCATTAATCAGATTGAGATGAAACTTTGGTGGTATATTTAAGGAATACCCCCAAAGGTTCCTGAAAACCTTTTTTTATTATAAAACCTAATAGTTTTCTCTTTACGAGCATTGCAAAGCATGCCGGGTGCGACTAGTATTTTATAATATTAGATCATTACAAATACATTATCCAAAATAGAGTAGCTACTCACAACGTAGGACAATAAAAATGGTGACATATTCTAAGCGGTCAATAATTTTTAACCCCCGACGAAAAAAGAGGGGTGTGATAAGTTTGACGTCTCTGTGTATCTGTGTATCTGTCTGTGGCATCGTAGCACCTAACCGAATGAACGAATTTTGATTTGTTTTTTTTTTGTTTGAAAGCTGACGTGATTAGGATGATTTATAGATATAATTTATGAATATCAGTTCAGGCGTTTGATCTGCTCATTTTCTAAATGATAAAAGAGTTATATTAAACTTAACAGATTCGAATGATTTAAAATTTAGTGTACTGTCACTTCGGTGATATTCCCATGATATACTAACCTTGAGCTGATCCTATATCATCAAAAAGTCTGCAGAATGCTTAATTCTTCAGGAACTTACAGCAGATTATGATGTAGAACAGCTTCTACATCGCATTGAGAAAAATAGAAAAGGTGAAAAATATGTGCACTTTTTTGGCAAAACTGACATAATTTTAAGGCCGGAAGAATAGAATAAGGAGGATGTAAAAGGAAAACCAATAAAAGTTGTTTTATTGCTCGTCCCCGAAACACCTGCCACATAATGAGTTTCAGTTATTCCACCGACTCATTGATGAAATCGGAAAAACATTATTCGTTGCCATAATTCCGCAAAAGTTTTATTCTTATATCAGTAACTTAAGTAAAATTGTTTTTAACCGACTTCAAAAACGAGGAGGTTCTCAATTCGGCCGGTATGTTTTTTTTTTTTTTCTATGTATGTACACCGATTACGCCGAGATTACTGATCCGATTTACGTGATTCTTTTTTTGTTCGATGCGGAATAGCTGCCATTTGGTCCCATAAAATTTTTTTCAAAAACAGTTGGGTACTTTAGTTTTAAATGTAAAAAAACTGAAATTATGAAGTCGTCTACATATGCGTAATTGCGAATTTTTGCTTTTCCAATGACTTTTTAGTGAAACGATGCGATAGTAGGAAACAATATAAGTTGACGGTCACCCATCTAGCTTTGAACGTAGAAATTTATCACTAAAAATTGTGAAAAAAAAAATTTAAACAAAAATTAAAACCGACTTCAAAAAACTGAAAAGGATAAAATAATTAAATTTAAGTAGGTATTCATCCCCTAGAAACATATTTTGGAGTTGGTGCTAAGTGCTTCACTTTCTATTGTTTTTGGAAACCACTTAGCACCAACTCCAAAAAATGTTTCTAGGGGATGAATACCTACTTAAATTTAATTATTTTATCCTTTTCAGTTTTTTGAAGTCGGTTTTAATTTTTGTTTAATTCAAGCATTAGTTTAAAACATAAGGAACATGAAATTATTTACATTTAGTAATACTTATAAAATTGAGAAAAAACACAAATTACCGTTATTGTTATTTTATGTGATATAACTTATACCTAAATTTTATATCTTAATTACTGTTTTTTACGTAACTGGATTCGCATATTGAAATCAGTGGTAATTTTAAATTAAAGACAATCATTTTTCGATTGCTGTTATTAGACTGGTCATTACTACAATGGCGATATTTTTTTAATTTTTTTTTTATTCATACACTTACACCTATTATCTAGCCCAAAGTAAGCATCATTAAGAGCTTGTGTTATGGATACTAGATAACGGATAAATATTGATAATAATATGTGTATAAATATAAGAAATATACTAAATAAACATATAAACATCCATGACTCGTGAACAAATGCCCGTACCTACTCATCATACAAACATTTGCTCCCACCGGGACTCGAACCCGGGACGCCCGACTGAGTAGCCTGTATAGCAAGGGGCACAGACCACTCGGCCAGCCGGTCGTCCATCGTCGATATGCTATTGTTTTCTATCGATCTACTGAAAACTTTAATATTGAGTAGCAAAATTGTGAAGTACATATTAGGTATAATCACTACCTATGTGAATCTCCTTTTTAGTGGCAATCGCACACTAAATCATTCTTATTTAAGATTTTTTGTACACCTAAATTCTATTGAAGAAATATTAAGGATTTTAACACTACAATATCAAGCTGTATGTTACAAAAATAATTCATGTTTCATATTTTACGATATGTACAAACTGATAAGATATATTAACCTATGTCGATTACGATTTTAGTTGCCAGATTTCCTAGTAGATCGCTAAAAGCACAGTAACCGAATAAATAAATTTAACCCATACAAAATAGGTGTAGACTTATCGCAATCATTTATTGATACGTGCCCGCATAAATTGCATTTACGCTGCCCGTTTCTCCCGCCTTTTTACAAGCAAACGTGAAAAAAAAACTTTTTTATTCCGATAAACTTTTCCTGTAATATTTCCTCGGATCAGAATTTGCCTTTGACACGGAGCGTGAGTTATTCGGCAATGGATTGGAGATATACAAGTTCAAAATTGTACCCAACGATATCCTACTAGGGGTTATCACAGCTTATGATTCTGTGCTTACACAGAGTCACGTTTTTCACCACGTTAAACACATAACACAACATCAGTCGATATTTTCCTCTTACGCATGAGATTAAACCTAAATACCGCGTTTCATCTTGCCAATGGCTTTTATTTTTGTTTCTTTCCATGTTTACAATAAAAAATAAATGTTTTACATAATAAAGCCGATATTGATAAATATAGGACAACCTAGAGATAGGTACATACAAGATGAATAGAAGTTTATATTTAAGTTAGTTCCTGAGATGTTTCCGATGGGAAATTCAATTCGGCATATGACTAGCAATTTATGACGCTTAAGTTAGTAGTAATTTGAACATAACTGATAAATGTGGGACATGTTTGTGCTAAGTAGAGCCTGCAACAATTTTTACCCTTGGAAACATGTAAAAAATACTTTTCTTTTTAAGACATTGAGATTATTCTAAACAAAATTAAAAGTAAGTTTGATACACTATTTACCTTTGATACAATAATAAACCGAAATATACTAAAGTATGTATTCTTCGACAACATTTTATTCACAAAAGAAAATCTTGAAAAGTAAATCTTGATTATTTACTGTACCGCCCTCAAAACTGTTCCTGCCCGAGTGTACGCATAGAGAACGCTTTAAATCCCATTTTTATGTGCTATCCTAATAAAAAGTTGAATAAAATTAAATCACTGTACGCTTAAATACTTTTACAAAAACAATTTTTCAAAAAATTACTGTACCGTAATCAATTGTAACATAATCATGTTATATAGTAGATAGAGATTTCTGCGGCCGCACACAACTGATCGCCGTATCGCTGCTGTGCATTCATTATTTAATTTTATTGAAAGCCGCGAATTACCATAATTACCATAAAATAGACATACCTATAGATTTATAACTGCGAGCCGATTTTGGGAGTAAATTAATGGACTACGTTCTCAGGCTGTTCGCAAAATGTTGGAATATATTTTTTTTAGTATTCGCTTCGTTTTGGGATGGCACAGTATTGAGGTACAAATTTTGTATTTTGAAGCTGGCGATCATAGCTATAAAGCTGATTTAAAATGGATCATATTTTTCATTTGTTCAAATATGAGAGTGATAATCAATACACGTTTTAACAGTGTTGTAACCTATGAAATTCTTTTGTGCAAGTGCTGGTGAGTTGTTAGGAAGACGAAAGGCGTAATCCTCGTGAACTTGTTCCGGCCGAGACAGACAGAGGGATAGTTAAAAGACTTATCTGTGCGAGAAAAAAAAAGAACAACGCACGTATGCGCGTATTGTAACGTAAGCAACAAATTGAAAATAATTGTGTATCAATTCGACGGTGGCTTCAAGGCAAATGATGGCCGAGCTATCAGCGTCCGTGTCGCCCCAGTGGTCCAGTCCGCGCTAGGGAAGGTGGCCTCGATTCTCAACAGTATAATTAAGAGCAAAACTTTGTTATCACTATTAGTATGTAAGTTATAAA
This sequence comes from Nymphula nitidulata, assembly GCA_947347705.1. Lineage (NCBI taxonomy): Eukaryota > Metazoa > Arthropoda > Insecta > Lepidoptera > Crambidae > Nymphula > Nymphula nitidulata. The sequence goes on along the minus strand of OX374618.1, from coordinate 16,694,652 downwards.
CTTTTAAAAGTAATCACTCATTTTGGCTGATGCATTTCAGAAATCATTTTTTTTAAAGAATATTTATTCATAACAAAATGGTAAAATTAAATTTAAATTAAAAAAGTAGGTAGATTTTCAAAGTAATTTTTAGTTTTGTTGTGCTTAAATCTACGAGAAAGATGACCTTAGCTTTACCGACAACCTTAGGGATTTCTCAAAGCGCAGATTGCAAACAGATTGGTTTTGAATTGTCATAGACACCCGGGAGTCTTATTGTGCATAACCAATAATAGTTATTCATTTCATGAACTCAAATGAGCAGAGCTTATGCTCATTATTAGAAAAGACAATATTAACACCGTTCTGTTAATTCCGTTAATGCAGCGGAGCGTGAGCAAAGTAATTACACAGTTATTTTTGTTCCATAATTCGACTATTCTCATCAAAAACATGGTTTCTCTCTTCACTTTTTGTAGGCTTGGAACATACGTGTAGATTAAACAAAGCTCTTGACGGAAGCATTCGTCAGGTTAAAAATAGCTACACGAGAGCGTACACTCGACGAATCGTGTCTAAATTAAACGACAAGTGGTGCCCCCTACGGTTTGAGGCAGGGCGGGCAGGTAACAGGTGTTATGTTTAGCTTTATGAAAAATGGCTCCCGTGATTTCCCTGTTCTATAAAATTATATTACTCCTTTTAAATCTGCAAGTTTTATATTCAATTATTTCGTATGAGTTGCTTCGTCGTTCCTACTTCTTTGAACAGGATAATAAAACTCTATCTTAAGTAGATATTTTTTTTGAAATATTTGAAAATGTTTTTATATTAAATCTAATGCAAAAAACATCCAATGGGCGACTTAATTCCGAAGGCATTCTTTACCAGATGTTTGGAGAAAATAAAATGGCGATGCAAAGAGAAATGCAAAAAAAATACCGACCTAGATACTTTTGCCTTTGACACGGATATTATGTATTTTGATCTTATTCAAACCAATACCTATAAAAATATAGAACTGGTATTTTTGTGAAAATCGCACATATGTATAAAAAAGTTTCGTAAGAGGCCGGCTCACACAGCATCTTCAAGGGGAAATCGCTGTGTGGGACGGCGTCTGGCCGGCCTCGCCTAATCAAACTTTTTGTCCCATCCGCCATCAATTTCACAAGCTGCGAGCAAGGGTCCATAGGCGTCTAGGTTAAAAAGTGTAATATAATATTATATTCACACACTGACACCTATTATCTAGCCTAAAGAAAGCATCATTAAAAGCATCTTGTGGTAAGAGGAAGCGTTGTGCCAGCAGGATTGAGGATTTGTCTTAGTGTATGTAGACTACGGTAAAAGCAAACTCACTTCCACCAATTAAGATCCAACAATGACAGACTTTTTTGAACAGGAAACATCCTGATAAAGAATTCTTACATAACATAAATTATTTAGTTGTTATCAACTACTTTAATTATTGGTTTTTATAGCAATGTTAAATAGTTTACGGAAAAACACATGACTAAATTTTGCGTTTTCTAATTTAGCGTTAATAAGAAAAGCTATAAAGATAATAATATATACTAGTAGCTAAAATTATCGTAAGCATATATGTTTAAACGCAGGCCACATCCCTAGCTTCACCTCTTTTTTAACTCAAAGGATATGAACGAAATATGCGACGATGCCGGTGATAATTCGTTTACCGAGCTTAAGTCGCTAGCGTAGCTCACAGGCCCGCTTGTTCTACCGCTAGCTCGCGATGTGGCTTGCTCTTTAGGCACGGTTAAAACTTCTGTACATTTTTTGGCTAGTATTCCAAAAAAAAATTGATAAGCTAAAATGTGATATACCTCATCAGTTAATAAATAAAGTAACTCGTTTAAAGCTATTTTTTTATATCAAGCTACAGTTTTAAGGAAACGTAAAGAATTTCCAACAGAAACTAATCATTTCATTTGTTCCCTCGTTTTTTACCGACGACCGGCTGGCCGAGTGGTCTGTACCCCTTGCTATTCAGGCTACTTGGTCAAGAGGTCCCGGGTTCGAATCCCGGTAGGAGCAAGTGTTTGTATGATGAGTACGAGCATTTGTTTACGAGTCATGGATGTTTATATGTTTATTTAGTATATTTCTAATATTTGTATACATATTATTATCATTATTTCTCCGTTATCCAGTAGGTATCCATATCACAAGATTTTAATGATGCTTACTTTGGGCTAGATGCGAGTGTATGAATATTATCAGAGAGAAAACATTATGATTATGTACAAAAAAAAATATCTAAAATATCAAAATTTATTTACGCTTTCTTTGAAGTAAAAAAAAACACAAACTTACAAACGGCTCTGGTTACCTACTATGCCTATGCATATGCCTGGCTCAGCTATGGTGTTATAATGTGGGGAAACAGTACTGACGCTCCCGATCTATTTATCCTTCAGAAAAAACTAGTTAGAATACTGGCCAATATAGAAAATACAGAATCTTGCAAGCCTCACTTTTATAAACATCAAATTCTCACATTACCATGTATCTACATCTTAGACATTTGTAAATTTGTAAGAAAATATCCAGACTTTTTTGTAAAACGTATTGATAGTAACCCTAATTATATACTAAGAAATAAAAATAAGTTAGAAATACCTACATCTAGGCTCAAACTACACTCATCCAGTACATTATCTATGTCAGTTAAAATTTACAATAAATTACCAGAGAAACTAAAGGACACGGTTAAAGATTTTGATTTTAATAAACAGCTAAAGGAACTACTAATTAAGAAAACGTATTATACAATTCAAGAATATTTGAGTGATAAACTTTAAAAGAAAATATTTATGTCAGGACACACTATTATATGTAGCCTCATAGGAACGTACTTACTCAAATATAGCAAATGTCGGTTTAAGTAAATATTGCATAGGTACTTGAATATATTATTAAAATTATTTATTTTGTTCATAATACTATTTATATGTTTTTATATTATTAATTATCTAAAAGAAATATTTTTGTCAGTGTTGTAAGTAATAATGGGTTTTTCTAATTAATAACTAGTTATATTATACACAATGATTGATTTTTTATGGAAAAAAACGGTGACATATGAATAGATACACATACAATAAAATAGAAAATACAACAAAATAATTTTATTAGGTTTTCTTATTGAATGAATAATAAATATAACTGCAATGTAATAATAATTTTATATTCATTATGTAAAAATGTGATAATATAATTATGTAAAATTAATAAAATACTTAGGTTAATTCTCTCTTTACAGTAAATTAGTAAATTAATGAAATGTATAATTACAATAATAATAATAATGTGTAATTAATGAATAATTACAATTATATAACTATCATCCTCACTTGTACTTTTGCCGTGCCCGACAGGGTCCGTAATGATCTTTATTGAATATAGTGTAGCGTAAGAACTTTTGTTAACATTATGGTGTGCAATAAAGTATTGAGTATTGAGTATTGAGTATGATATTATTTTTAAATATGTGATATACATAAGGGGTTTTTTTTGACGATTCGAAAGTGCTTCTTGGGGGGCCTAATTGAATAAAAATATTTTCGTTTTCATTTTCATTATTATTATTATTTTTAAAGCATAATAATATAATATGTCATTGTAATGTATTATAGTATCTAATAAATATTGTTAGTTTACTAACGCAAAAATTAGCTATATTTTATTGCAACACGCTCCATGTGTCACATTGAGTTGACTAATGATACGATTAACATTTCTCAGAAAGAATTTATCTACTAACTTCGACAAAGTGACAGTTAATCGAACACAAAAATATTCCAAAGTTATTCCCTCAATAACGATATCCGAGAATTGAAAAATCTGCCCTCAAATCATGTCAGTCTTCTAAATGAGAGAAATAATAATATTTAATTTGTGTCCTTCTGAAAAAATATCAAGAAGTAATTCGCGTTGCTCGTAAAAAAATGATAATAATATATGTTTACATGTAATAATATACCTGCCAACATGGAGCGGCTGCCAGTCCTGAGTACCAACTAACGCCCGAAGTATGGTCAAACCTAAGATTTACCGACAACTTAGGAGTTACGAGCAACGCGAATCACTCCGAAAGATTTTTTGATATTTTTTCAGAAGGACACAAATTAAATATTATTATTTCCCTCATTCAGAAGACTGACTGACATGATTTTAGGGCAGATTTTTCAATTCTCGGATATCGTTATTGAGGGAACAACTTTGAAATATTTTTGGTAAGTGTTGTGTTGTGCTTTTGCTTGTAAATCCTGAGATATACCATTATTCGAGATTTTACAGTAACGTATAAAGTTAGTAGTATTACAGTTTTTACTTTTTTCTTTTTTCCTTTTTCAAATAACTAGCTGCAAAATATTAAAAAATATATTTTGTAATCTTCTTTTATTCTTAGTTTTGAGAGTTTGTGTAACAAGTGTTATTCAAATAAAAGTTTTTTTGGTGCTAAAGACGTAGAAAATCTTAGTGTAGTTCTCCGCCTCATTGAAGCAGCATCACGGATACTGCCATCATAATTTTGGGGTCTCACTTTCCCAAGATGCGTTAAAATTTGGAAAAACGGAATGCAAGTATACGTCTCATTTAATTAACAAATTAATAGAAAGCTTTACTTTTGACATGTTCTAAGTCCACATCCTATTGGAAATAAAAATATTTTTATATCAAAGTAATGTATATTCTTTACCTAAATTAAAAACTAAATAGATTAGTCGTTTTCTTGATTAATACAAATTAATTCATGAATACAATGTGATGTTTGTTCTTTTTTCAAAATAATATGAAATAGATTTGTTTACTTGCATAATAAATGTTTATAAGAAATTTGTTATTCAGGACCTTGTAACAATAAATATAAAGTCCTGAAAGCCTTGATTCGTCTCAAATTAAAGGCTGTATTCAATGTATTCATTCAAGTACTGTCATTTTGTTAAACAAGCTGCGGCTACATCTGTGCGTATTGTTCTATTGTTCTTAGATTATCTTAAATTGTTATTAAGTATTTATGGACAATACAACGGTCCAGCCTAATATCCATTGATGTAAACATGCCCTATCTGATTTATCGCTATCTCTATCTTTATGGCGGATCTCCAGTACTGTAATAAAGTTTGTTTGAAAACCAATTCTGTAATAAGAGCTCTTCTATATACTCTCAGATATTAAGCGTACTATTCACATCACTTACAATGAGAGGAAAAATAAGGAGGAGGTTCTTACTTTAAGTACCATTTTTTTCGTTTGAAAACATAATAGAAGATAATTTCTGAAATATTTCGCGCAAAGTTCGTAACGCCAAATTCTACGAAGGTAAAATTAAAATTCTAATTAAAGGCGGCGCGCCCTTCAGAGTAAAGAATTTTAACGTATTGTAAAGCCCAATGAGATCCGTTCTAATGGAATTCGATAACCCGAAGACTTTTAGAAGATCTCTTCTATTAGAGAGAAATAAAACGGCGAAGACAGGCAATATTCAAATAAAATAATTAAGAAACGAGTCAATGTTCAAAGGTTTTTAAGTTATTATTTTAAAATTTAAAGAAATTTAGATTCTGTTATACCAAATTTATATTTGATTAGTTACTTAAAAAAATCTCTAGACTAAAAAATGCGTCTCATTATCCTCGTGCAGGATAAGGAATCACCAATTTTACAATCCGCGTGACTGCTCTATCGATATGCCATGGATTTGTTTCTGTTTAAATAATAGCTTGCTTAACTCCTCATGTGTTTATCGATGTAGGAAGGTCTGTGCCCTGCAGTGGGACATATATAGGCTGGTGATGAAGATGATTATGAATAGCTCGCGTCTTCAGGTTCTTCAGTAATTTACTAAACCTAAAAGAATAATTGCACATTTTACATTACAGTTGCGCGACTCGTAAAAAGGGTGAGCGGCGTTAAGCTCCATTATACTATCTCGGATAAGTTTGATCCAAGCTCACAACAAGACCATGATTAGTGTGCTACTACATCCACCAGATGAACGTCGATTTCACATCAGTGCGATAGCTTTTTTGTCTTATAGTTAGAGCTGTAGATCGACGCACGTAGGCTTATATACATTTTTCCAATTTAAACTGATAACGTTTATTCTATAAGATTTAAACGATAAATTTTAAATAAAGCAAGAATTACTCAACAGTAGTTGTAACTCTATTTAAAATTTCTTAGAAACAAAAACTTCTAAACGCGGGACACGCGAAGTTCTCTTAATAAGGTTAAGTATATGTGATAAAAAGTTACGGTGATGTTGAAAAAGTGATGTCGTTACAAAAGTTCTAGGATTAGTTAAAGGCATTATACCTTTTTTAAAATAGTTGATATTTTGTTCATATTACTTGTATTACCTCTGATTTTTTTTCATATACCTAATGGATAAGTACATAACACATTTACAATAAGAGATAAACGTACTGTATAGATCATAGTTGTGGTAGAGCAGAGCACTTCATAACACATGTTAGAATGTACTCTGATTCCCAAACAACTTAGAAGATTTTCTTAAGAAATAATAGTCCGAATTTCCGATTTGCCTGCAACATATAACACAAAGAGAAAGTACATAGCGTTCGTGTTTCGTGGCACGAATCCTTGGGGCCTGCGTCTATTGTCAGACTGAATTCTTTCTTGCGGCTCCTCTGGTACAATTGTCGGTTTCTACTCCCGTACAATTCCATTCTAATATAATCCTTAAGTAGACGGCATAAGGTACCAGTAGGAGGTAAATCGGTTGGTATACCCGGCACTGTTATCGCCCTGATTGAGCGCGCAATAAATTTGGATTGCCTTTCTGTGTGTAGAAACACTCAAACAATTGCTGTGTGTTCTTATTATCTATTATATATTTGTTATTTATATAACCTAATCTAATTGCAAATGTGAACCGACGCTATGTAGTAACAAAATATTGGAATACAATGACACACATTGGGATCAAATAATGTGGAAGTTTACTTCATCAATTGTTGTTTTGTTTTCATGAGAAAATCGCATTAAAACTTCTTTAAAATGTAAATATTTGTAATTCTTTTTTTAAATAAAACAAACGAAATTAAAATGTGGCAATTAAAAATAACAAATTGCAGTTGTAAAACAAATTACAAAACATTGATACTCTCGTCTGGAGCGGAGCGGTTGATATTGCTTTGTAGTTAGCTGATAACCCTGATGTTATGCGCATCCATAGAGAATGGTAAACACTTGCCGAATACGTATTTGCCACCTTTGAATTGAAATAAAAAAAAATGTAAATGTAAATGTAACCTCTACTGTTTTGGGCGTTTGCTATGCGAAAAAATGATCTCTGTGAAATATACGATTTGATTTTCGTTTAATACCTACTTAACTATTTGAAGTTAATCTTCATGATGTTCAAAACTCATTAACACTTCGAATTGAACCTCCGCTGGGGTATATCAACTTATGGTTGAATTTTTCCACGGTTGATTGTGCAGCTTGCATTAAGATTGTTGAATTTGTAGGTCATAGACTTTTATTTCATTACTGCATTCTTTATTATGGTAATATCTTCATTCTGTCAGAAAGCTAAAGTGATTTAAGTCCAACAGTTGACATGCTATTTATTTTACGTAAATATAGCAAGGATTTTATTTGCATTCTTTTCACTATGTGATTTTTATAACAGTAATATCAGAGTCTCAACTCCCCGTGATATTTTATTTTACTTATCTTCTACACAAATAACAATCAATATTTGTATGTCTGTCCCCTATGCGCTTCGAAACCATTGATCGGATTTTGATGAAACTTTGGTTGGATGTTTTGGGGACGTACGCAAAGGTTCCAAGATTATACATATATATTAATATGAGACGTAACAGTTTTAAGTCGATAAAGTAACTGATTTTAGCATACATTATTTGAGTATAATTGTTTTTTAACTGAACATTAAACTGAAATCATCATCACCATCACCAGCCTATTTACGTCCCACTGCTGGGCACAGGCCATTCTATACGGAAGTAGCACATGAGGAGTTTGGGCCACAGCACCACCACGCTGGCTCAGTGCGGTAGTGGGTTAGAGCAGTTGCAGTAATAGCCGGGACCAACGGCTTTGCGTGCCTTCCGAAGCATAGAGAGACTTGATATTACTAGACCTTTGAAACCACTTTGCCACCGAGCTGAGCTCCTCTAATATAACTGAAAAAAATACATGTATTTATTAAGATTAAAGCTCTTAATCGAGGAGGAGCTCGGTGGCGTATTGGTTTGAGCGCTCCGGTTTCGATATGAAAAACAAAGCAACTTTCGGCGTGGTCGATCCTGGGATGGGTCAATCAAAGTTTGTTATCTTGAGCTCCTCCGTGTTTCCGAAGGCACGTTAAGCCATTGGTCCTGGTTGTTCCTGCAACCGCTTTAACCCACCACCCCGCATTGGGCCAGCGTGGTGGTGTTATGGCCCAAACATCTCATGTGTTTTTTTCATGTAGGAAGGCCTGTGCCCAGCAGTGGGCGTATATAGGCCGGTGAAGATGATGATGGTTAAGATTCAAGTTGTGAAAAGAACAAATAATATGTCTTTCGTCATTTTCAACCAAATTTTCAATAGGAAATCATGTCCCTCATTTTCGTAAGACTTTTAAACGAGTTGTAAAAACTCCTTAATCAGACGTAAGTACTATATTGTTTTACTTGTCCGCCCTATCCTTGAAATTTTCGCTCGGTTGAGCGCACTAACTGTGACGCTACTTTAAAAGAATGTTGTAGTGGCCTTTACTACAGTTTCTCGTAATAACCTCGTTTCCGCTGCACCGAGTAAAATACTTTCCAGTTATCGTAAATAAAGTTTTCTGCAAAAATATTTTTTTGCCTAAACATTATCTGAAAACTGTTATTAGCAATCCACAAACATCACAAACATTGTGGCGTCACGTTGTCAGTGTTTTTAGTTAAACAACTCCGTAGGGAATGATAATAAATAACAGTATCACCCTCAAACCAATTATCTAGCCCGATTCAAGCATCATTAAAAGCTTGTGCTATGGAAATTTGATATCGGAGACATATCCATAATATAAAAATTACTTAAATAAATAGTAGACAAAACACTAATTAGGACTACTTTAATAGTACAAATAGGATGCACTAGAATATCCAGCCGTCAAACTCATATTTTCAAAACAAATATTACTTATTTTGAATATTTTGTTTGTTTTATACCTTTAATTAAGTGTACGCATGCATGAGCACTCTCGGAAATACGCTATCGCAAAATATGCATTGAAATTTGTCGTATTTATTCTTACTAAGTAATTTTTCAAACATTTGTAATAATGTTAAAATCAAAAATTAAGAGTATTTATTCTGCTATATTTTATTGCCATTACGTCTCTTGAGATATTTGTATCACATTATAATATTTTTTTAGTAAAATAATTGCGCTATTATTGATGTTTATATATTTATAAGCCAGTCGAGGATTAAGATAAGGAATAAATATTTAAATTCAGTTCGATATTTGAATATTGTCTCTTCTTCCGCATTTTTACTATATTCTTTAAAATACTACGAAGCCCTACGATGGCAGCGCTACGCGCTACGAATCGTAGCTCGTAGCAAAAAACATCAATTGCTACTATGCGAAACTGCTATTCTACGAGATCTCTAAGGAATAAGAAAAAGTAGCATGTTGCTTCGTAAGTATGATTTAACATCATAACATTCGTGGACAAAAAGGGCAACTTCAGAATATTCGACCACTTAGCGAAGTTTCTTGACGAGGCTGTGTACGTACACTTTGTCAAAGTTTGGAGTCACCCGTCTAAGAGGTGACTGAAGAACTTAAAAAAATCAAGGCGGTTGCTGAGCGGTGTGAGTATCTGTTTGTGAATTGTACTGGGCGGGCGTGTGCGTGTGTGGGCAGCCCCCGGCGGGTGGATCGGTGGTTTGGGCGGGGTGTATCGATCTCGGCGGGGCGCGTGCGCGCGCGGCGGGCGCGGCGGCTCCTCGCGGCAGCCTCCGTGCCACCCGCGCAGTCCGCAGCCGGCCGCCAGCCGACCGCCTGCTGACGACGCGACGCCCGCCGTGCACGCACGACACGTTTGACATTCATCGCGCGACAACACTCGAACAACCTCAAACCACCTTTCCCAGAGGAATTGCTAGTGTTATCACTTCAAAACTGTTACAAACTTATAGAGCACTACTCGTTTAGGCGAGTTGATGTCAATTTAAAAAAGTTCGTCGACAGTGATAACTTTACTCGTCGTAACCTTGATGATATTTTAGCGAATTGGTAAATAACTCCATAGTAAAAGTTTTCTTTAATTGTGGGATTGTAAAAATAATCCAAGGAAGTAATAAATGTGAAGTGTTATTTCTGTAAAAAAGTTCTGTGTATCTTTGAAAGTGATCGTGTTTGTGACTGAAAAAGACACCGGAGCTTCGCTCACGAGTTCACGGGTCGTTAAGTCGACGGAGGAAAAAGAGGGCTTCGGTTACGTCCGCTCATCGGAGTGATAAAATTTATGACATACGGTAAGAAGTGATTAGTGATAAGGGTCACGCTATCGCGCGGCGTGCGGCGGCGTATATCGCAGCGGCGTGCCGAACTCAAGGCTAGGTTTAATTTACCGAAGCATTCCCTCGGGATGTGTTTGCAAGAAGTCATTATAGTCATCAGCATTAACCGACGTCGCACTTTGTACGTTAGCTCGACCTCTAGAGAGAACTTAAGCCCATTAAGAAATAATAACACTCGAGGAAAATAGATAATTATCACGTTATGACAACATTGCATTAACCGAGTACCGTTTTGTGCATGAATATATTTTTTAGTAATGATAGAGAAAAGTGTTAGGGAACTAGTAGCATTAATAGAATAAAGTATTAACAGTAAGTAATAAATATTTATATATTGCTTGTTGCAGTAAAAAATATTTGATGTAAATATTATTTATACTATGATAGCCGGATGGCAGGGAACATTAAAATCGAAATATTTACGTGATTTCGTATTGGCTGTAGCTTTAAGGTATATTATGGTCTGCTATTTTTGATTGCGACTACTAGTATCTGTATATTGTTGGTTAAATTATCTATTTATGTTTACCTATGTTTCAAGGACTATTGGACTCAGACCCCATTTCTCAAGTAAGATGTTCATAGGATTCTTCATTTACGATATTTAGCAAATTGAATGAAGAAGTATTATTAGTCAGTTACATAAATATACCTAAGCTTCTATAGGTACGCTGTAGGTGTAGGTTACTTTGGGCTAGATAATAGGTGTGAGTGTGTATTAATAGGTCATTGTAAGCGACACTCAGGCATGGTTCGTCCTGAGGACAATATAGGTGAACTTCTTAACATATAAAACCATAGAAATTATCTATGAATGTAATATAATTAAATAACAAATAAAACAAGATACCAATAATGGAGATTCTTACAACACATAATTTAATTAATTTTTCTCACAAAAATAATAGAAAATGTGAAACCAAATTCTATGAAATAATGCTAGAATAGTCCATGTTCGTGTGAGACTGGTAGGTACCTAATATAGATATAAATCCTTCCTACATGTCACCAGGTCATAACTGTCATTTTTTTACAATTTATTTTTTACTTAAGTAATCTAAGTAGGCAAAAGCTTATTGTGAATTTCAATGCGACGAATTTCTTCTATAATATATTATATAAATACGTACTTCTACATTTATTCATCAAACTGAAACAGATTTCAATTTGATCGCAGACTTCGATTTATTTAAATTTCAATTTCCACATTATTGGTACCTATCTTGTTTTGTTTGTTATTTACACACAACAAACAACATGAAACATACTATTTAGTTTTATGACATTAATAGATTATTAAATAATCTATTAATGTCATAAAACTAAATAGTATGTTTCAATATATGTTTCATTACATTAACCAATCGAAGTTAATCTTTGTTATAAAAATCTGTTACAAATGATATTTACATGTAACACATGATGATGTCACCTAGGATAATAACACGTCTAATAACATTAGTTAGCTGACATAATTATGCAGCTTTTCAGTGAGTGACGTCATCATAGCGTTTCGAAGAAGCATTACGTTGGCAGACGGGGGACTTATTTTCTAAGCTGTTTCTACAAGCTGTCCATCTAACTATAAGATGTTTACCTAATGGGTCAGCAAAGATCGACTCACGTTCTTACTTTCAACTGATAATATTGGCGTCGGCGCCCCTAGCATTAAAAATATTATCTTAAACTTCGACGCCGAATGAAGTTTTTTTTTATACAAAGCAGGCAAATGACTTAACATTACCTGATGTGAAGCGGTAAGAAGAGAACTTAAGCAAATACAGCTAGTGCAGCTTGAAACATACAGTTCTAGCCGTCTCCACCTTGCCGGCCCATAAGATGCCTTTTCACGCCTCTTTTGAAGAAACCTATATTATAGGAATGAGGTAATACATGGGCTGGCAAAGAATTCCAAGCTTTGGAAGTACGACAAAGAAACCAGTTACTCAACTTCTTTGTGATCGATGTTGAGGTGGAGACAGTAAATTAATGTTTCCGAAGACCGACACGCGTGCTTCTGAGTACGAAGGGGGAAGGTAGGATAAAGTCGAAAAGCTCTTTAGAGTACTGCCCGTGATACAATCAATAGAAGGCGCTAAGTGACGCAATGTCTCGACGCAATTATAAAAAATACGAATAAAAAAACATCCAGTTATATAAAAAATACGAAACATGAAGTTGCATTGAAGTATGTTTTGTATTGAGAACCACTCATTTAATTAAACTAATATTCTGGATTCCAAAAAAGTTTATAGTAAACCTGTGCTAAAAATAAATATTATCTGTGGTGATTCTGGATTACGTTTCCTAAATCTGAAATTACCTTTTAAGTGGTTGATGATTAGAAAAGTGTGTTCGATTTTTGAACGTGATGAATGAGGTGCGAAATAGGAACTAACCTCACACATACCTTCAAAATAAAAAAATATTTCCATCAACAACTTTAAACGCTAGAAACAATGGACGTTTAAAAGAAATTGACTTCACATGTTTAAAAATATAGCACCAATTAATTGTATATAGTTTTCATAAAATCTGTTTGTAATATGACACGTATTTCTGCTAATATAATTCTATATTTAACGAGAGAATGATATGCACCGTAGGTACATACACACGCCTGGAGATCAATCGAAACACTTTGGCATTATTTTGTGTGTGCCTACTTTCAACCTTTGTATGTCATTTTCTAATTGCCAATTGCCGCTGGATATGCGGCCGTCTGTACTGAAATTTGGATTGAGCGTGTGATCATAATGGAACTCATTATATTTTTATCTCTTCCAATTACTTTTTTGTAAAAGAAGTAAAATAAACAGTTGCCCATTTATTATTACGTTAAACAGTTTGAATTTACAAATAAAATAACAACAGCATTTCGCATAAATCAACGCCCTTAAGGATTCATAAATATTTTTCTAGCCTACGAATAAATTTGCATAGACTGATGAGTTTTGCTTCTGCGCAACCATGACAGTGTCAAGCTTAATCGAACAAGAGATTAATGTTAATAGTGGAATGACGATCACTTTATGGAGAGGGCTTATCCGCGACTCTAGATACCGATAGTATTCTTAATTCTCTAGTTATGTGTGTTTATATTTTAACAAATAACGAACACGAATCATAAATCAATGGACTTACTCATTATTTTATTATTGATTTGGGGATTTTTTTTACAAAAGTACAGATTATTTGAAATTAAATCTCTTTCTGCTAGAGCTAAATGACAATGGAAAGGTTGAATCTTCGTGTATAAATTGACTTAAAATATAAATACACGAATATTATCTTTCTTAACAGATTTTAGATGTTTTTATACCTAATATTGTTGTCATGTAGTCATAAGAACGCTTCTTTTTTGATTACAAAACCAAGCGACTTTTGCTTTGGTTGATACCAGATAGGTGAATTTTAATTTGCAATATCGAGCTACTCCTTGCTTTGGTCAGCAAATTTAGCTCTGGGGCCCGGTTGTCATGCAAACTTTTTGCCCGCCAGCGGTCAGCGTGTCATTGCCCAAACTCCTTAGGGAGGCCTGTGCCCATCAGAGTGTATCATAGGCTGTAGATGATGATAAATGTTAACCAAAATAATTTCATTGTACCGATGACAGCACATCAAGTAGAACAGGTTCACTACGAAAGTTGAATCCATGACGAACAGAATAAGGGCGGTCTCAAGGTCAAACCGTTACGCTTGATGTGCTGTCGACTGTACAATGCACGTGTAGACAGCTACTACTTAGCTCATAATTATTGATTAACTAGAAGTAATATAAGTAACGTAAAAGTAACACTCACACACAATATACAGGATGGCACATTTAGATCGGTCGGTATGGGAAAGTCTGAAACAATAAGACATATGAAAATCTCTTCTTAGAAACCATGTCATCGATTTTAGTAATACGATAAACTGCATTCATACAGTACACGTTTTTATAAAAAGGTCTACCTTTAGTCGCAGAACTTTTTATGTCATAATTTTATTATGCATAACAGCAGAAAGCATAAACTTCATTTGGCAGAAAATCATTTGGCACACACTCACTAATCATACAATCGAATCGAAACCCATAATTTTATAAGTCAGAATCATCTTTATGCATAAATTTGATATCCATAATATTAAGAGGCAGAACCATCATATTGCAAAAAGTCAATATTCAGAAGCAATACTAGCATCCACCATGCACGCATGCAGTATGCAAGCAACAGTCAGCATGCAAACAACAGGCAGCATGCAAGCAAGCATGCAGCATGCAAGCAAGCATGCAGCATGCAAGCAAGCATGCAGCATGCAAGCAAGCATGCAGCATGCAAGCAATCATGCAGCATGCAAGCAAGCATTCGGCAGGCAAGCAAGCATGCAGCATGCAAGGTTTCTGTCACGGCTCCGGCGCTGCGGGGCTCCGGCGGTCCCACGCAACCTTATCGTCGCAGATGGTTTTCGCCCACCACCGCACCGGCTTGCTGGCCGGCACGCGCCGGCCAGCAAGCCGAAGCTGCGGTGGTGGGCTCCTCAGCTCGCGGGCCGCCTCGCCCTTCCGCGCGAGCATGAATTACACTCTAGGGGTAGGGCAGACAAGACTACGTCGAGTCGGTTTTGCAGCGATTCGTTTCTGTCACTAATGTAGCACAATCTTCAGAATCTACCCTTTATCGCAAACATTTTTATGTCACAATATTATTATGCATATCAGCCGATGGCATAAAATTCAATAGAAATAGTATGCCAAGTGAAATTATACCGAGTAATCGTCGCACTAAATAAGTGTTATGCTAAACGTAATGCGTAATGATATTTTGCTAAATGAAATTATGCCTAGTGAAAATCTGCAGTCTTAAAAGTATGCCATTGGGAATTTGGACATATAAACATTTGACCAAATGATAATTATATCTACTAAATGATTTTTATGCATTGAACATATTCGTTTAAAGAAAATTATGCTAAGTGTGTTATGCCAAATAAAATTCGGAACAACAAAATTCTGCCAGATAGAAGGAATCCTTTATAAAATGTACTTATATAAAAAATAAGTTATTTTTTCATACAGTCCACACTCGAAAAGCTCACATAATGTATTAAGTATTCTTACACACGCATACACTAATAGTAATCGTAAATACACTTCATTTCTTCTTTATTTTTATGTTCTAAGAATAAAGCAACCCTATTCAAGGATTTTTTTTGTTGGGTTTTTTCAATTTTAAAAATGTTTCCATTAGTTAAATGCACGTTTTTTAAAAACTATGTGATCATCGGGGCGCAAAGTCGTAGTAAGCTAATTTAATCTAAAATAAACTTTGCCAAAGAGTTTTCATAATCATGAATTATTATCTCCCAACTATTATCATTTTGAAGAATTAATTTTAAAACTTTCCTCTGAGTTCGTTAAGAAAAAGCAGAGGAATTTCCATTTGCATTTTTTGATATATTAAATTGAGATTTTAAGTGACATTTGAAATAAAATATGCATCTCTTACGCAAAAATAAGAGTAATTTCATTTATGTCTTTGACAATAGCATAATAAGATGATGAATTTAAAAAGTTATTTAGTAACCATAGCACAAGCTCCTTTGGGCTAAATAATAGGTGTGGGTGTATAAATAGTATTATTATTATGTTAGAAAGATTATTCAAACATATTTTAGATTAGTAGAAGTCTCGCTCAAGTCCTCAGTAGCATAGTTCATTGGAGAGTAGTTACCAGCATTTTATTAGTCTGAAAATGTAAAGGACATTTTTTTAAATTAAACAACCTTTCAAAAATAAACACATGCACAAGATCGTAGCAGAATATGCAAAAGAATACTTGAACATGAATCAAACAATATTGAAATTATCATAAAAATAATATGCGGAATTATGGCGGCATTTACATTATTATGCACGCACCTGAACCCGAATCTAAAATGGATGCGACATCTTGTAATATAAAATTATAATGACGCCGGGGAACAGGACCGTCTTTGAAAAAGGTTGGATCTGCAGGCTGGATCTCCACGGGTGTAATCCGGAGCCCTTACACCGGCGCGACGTCACCTACTCCAAAACATTTCGCGGAGACATACGACATTCTCATAAATTTTCACGCAACTTTGAACCCGCCGCTGGAGACCCGACGGAACACTTTTAGGCTAACGAGTGTGTTATTCGAAACTTTGAGTTTCACACTAGCTACTAATATTTTTAACTCTGAAATTTACTTTCGGTTACTTACTGGCACTGTGCTCGACTTTGCCGCCATCTAGCGTCCGCAATTTTTTTGGCTTTGACGCTTTGACAATTAATCGCGACATTTTGATAAAATATTAAAATCAAAAACTATATTTTGATTTATATTACAAAATTATTATGATACCGTTATTTGGGTGGACAAAGGGTTGTGAAATCATTTTTGTTTCACAACCTTTTGTCCAACTTAATTCAAAGTGTGTTTTATTTTGTTAACGTCAGGGTTTGTTTACTTCATTTTTAGCTGTGGTTTTATTGTAAAACAAGAAAATAAAAATACGTTAATGTTAATGTTTTCATTAAATAAAAGTAAATTTCAGAACAAAACAAGGACAAAGTTCAATATTCAAGCTTGCATTATAAGACAACATACTTTGAATAATAACGATAATTCTAAGTTTGTCAAACTTAACTTTTGTTTCAAAAACGTTTTTAATGTGATTAATCTCCTTTTGAACTCGTAATCAGTTTTATTGAGTACTATTAAAATATCCATTCGATTTTAGGTGAAAACAGTATGAGTAATAGATTGCATCCAGGCACACAGGCACGAGCATACATTTTTTCTACTTTTGGCCACTATGAGCGCTGCAGTAGATTGTATATTAATAAGTGACAATATGTTTCGTTATAGGCAGGCATTATCGCGATAGGCATTCAAGATTTAAGAATGAAGATAAAAAAAAACTCACAACGAGTTTGTATGATTTGATCCCTTTGCCTTCTCTGTAGAGGGAGAACATAAAAAACCTTTTTCATTTTTTGTTGAGCTTGCGCCTGTATTCTTTCTATTATGTGGTTTTCGCGATCATATTTCTTTAAGGTAAGTATTTAAAAATACTATGAATGTGAAACTGACATAAAAAAGTATAGTTTTGCATTGTTTTGTAACACAGAACCTCAAAAAGTTTAAATTGAAATATCTTTTATTCAAAACTTGCAATAATAGTCAAACAAACACCAATTTATTAAGAAAATTTAGCTCTATATTTTTACATATTTTTCATCTATACACGCTTAAAAATTTGGTTGACAAAAATCTGTACGGGAGTTCGCCATTGTTCTTTCATTGCATAGCTTTCTCAGTATTATATACGTAAAATTTAAAATAAAATAACAAGGTCTTGGAGTTTCTCCAAACACAATAGTCACTAAAAATGGACACAGTATTTTTCATATAATTTATGTGTGATTTTTATACCAAGTCTCAATTCGGCGGAGTAAATAATTTTATATTTCAAAGCGGCTGAATTTAATCGCCTCAAAATGTATTCCGTGTATTGTTTTATGTGTTTCAGCGTTTGCAAATTACGACATGAAAATGTTGACATCTTACAGATATGGTAATATTATTCATACAAAGAAAAGAATTGTACTTTCAACGTAAATCATCATAATCGTGTTCAGTGATAAATGACGAGTGGAAGATTTTTATTCTGTTTGTGTATAATAAATATCTCTTCTTGCAACCAATACTACGCAATTTTTTTTTGTTATACAACTAGATGACAAACAAGCTGACGGCCCACCTGGTGGTAAGCGGTTACCGCCGCCTATAGACACCTGCAATAACAAGGAAAAGTACTTGATATTGCAGGTGCGTTGTCATCCTGAGGCCTAAGATGAAATGCCGTCCATGCCCAGTAATTTCACTGGCTACCTTTCCCTTCAATCCGAAACACAGCGAACTGTTTCACGGCTGAAATAAGAAAGGCGGTGGTACCTACCCAGGCGACCCTACATATGGGTCTACCACCTAGTAAATATAGCACCTACCTAACAAATGTAAAATAGTAAAAAATTATGGTCAAAGTAAATAATTCCACTATACAACCTTTAATTTTCTTATTATAAACTTATTATCTATATGAGGATTGGGGAGCTCTATGCGTAGCTAGTAGCGTTAGAGCGCTCAGGGTTATTACTGCAACCGCTTTAGCCCACCAACCCGCATTGAGCCAGCGTGGTGGTGTTATGACCCAAAATTCTTCATGTGTTTCTCCCCTGTCTGAAGCCCAGTGGCCAGTAGTGGGACGTAAATAGGTGTGGCAGTGGCTGATGATGACGATGATAGAGTGCATCTCAAAAAATATCTTCTTGCATGCATTCACGAATTTACTATTTGGTAACAAGATATTAAAAGAAAATTATAAATAACTGAACACAAAATTTATTGTATTCTTACAGCTTGCGCACACTACAGACAAAACAGTCGGCCGATAGTTTGGAAGGGTTCTTAATGTGTATAACAAAGAACACAAGTGCGCACATTAGCGTAATTTAAAATCTTTATTAACCTGTTTCAGTGCAAATTTAACTATACTAGTGGTCGCCTTGTGCTCGAAATTCGGCCACAATAAATTTAAATTATAAGTTTGAACATTAGGGTTCTATTGTCAATGACTATAACTACTTACCTAATCACAGATTATTTTTATTATTATGATTGTTTGACATTCAGTAATACTATAGACAAATAACAAACGATATATAATCTAGGTATTCTTAATTTGGCATATTATATGCGTGTGTGTCAAATACATGGTAGTGCTTATAATGTTTTTTTTATTATTATTGATTTAATGTATTTTTTATGCATAATTTAAAAAAATATTAGCATTCTGCACTCCTTTTCTTATAAACTATAAGTGTGCGAAATTTCATATTCCTCCGTCCGGGCGATTTTCGTAAAAAGCGTATCAAGGTTTTTGTTTCATGTGTTAATATAATGAATTTACCATATTTCGTAGTCATCATATTTTGATACAGAATATCCATTGTAAAAGGTTAAATTTAAATAGCTGAAATGAAATGTTTTTATAGGTAAAGTCCAAAATATGACAAATCTTAGGATTAGCTAGCTAAAGCACAACGTTAAACTAGGTTACTACCGGTAAATTCTAGTTACAACCGGACAATACTACTTATAGTAACACACTCCGAGAACATTAATGGCCCACCGGCAGTCTGCTCTGCGTGCTATGTGCCCTGCCCACTGTCACTTCAACTTACTAATCCTATGAGCTATGTCAGTGACTTTGGTTCTCTAAAGGATGTACTCATTTCTGATTCTATCTCGCAGAGAAACGCTTAACATAGCTTGTTCCATAGCTCGCTGTGCGACTGCAAACTTGCACAGAGGGCCCTTAGTAAGCGACCACGTTTCACAGCCGTTTGTCATCACTGGCAACACACGTACACTGGTCGAAGACTTTCGTCTTCAAGCACTGAGGAATTTTGGACGAGAAGATCCTACGCAATTTTCCGAACGCTGCCCATCCGAGTTGGATTCGTCGATTTACCTCTTTCCCGAAGTTGGCTCTACCTAGCTGGACCATTTGTCTAAGGTAAACGTACCGTCAACAACTTCGAGAACAGAACTCCCAACTGTAACTGGTATAGGTTCCACATGGGTATTCGACATAACCATCGTCTTGTGCATGTTCATTTTTAGACCCACCTGTCCGGAAGTTCTGTCTAGGTCGTCGAGCATTGTGTTCAATTTCTCCAGGGATTCTGCCATGACTACTATATCATCGGCAAATCGAAGATGAGTGATGTACTCGCCGTTAATGTTGATGCCGAGTCCTGTCCAGTCCAGTAGTTTGAAAACGTCTTCCAACGCAGCGGTAAACAGTTTCGGAGATATTACATCTCCCTGTCTTACCCCTCTCTGTCTCACTCTGTTTACAAATAAAATTTGGAACCATAAACAAATCAGCCAATCCCGATACTTTTTTGACTGAATCTATATAGGAATTTAACAAACAGTGCCCTGTGCACCCCTAACTTTTACTACTATGCGCATTCGATAAGCCACTGAAACGTATCAAACTTCAAAAGAGCGACTTTTGGACCCTAATTTTCCTTATTTGGGTCCACTTAATATATGATGGATATAAAACTGCAAAATCCATTTTAAATATATGAAAATTTAGTAATGACACTTATCTTTCCATAAATTCCACGTCAATCATACCATTTTCTATGGTAACCTAATACTTCAAAAACCAATAGCTTAGAAGTACCTATGTTACGTCCGCCAGACTTAAGGGACGCCCTTAAGCTCGATGGACCGATGATCTGAAGGGAAAAGAAAAGTGGCTTTGAGTGGAAAGGCGGAAGAGACATGCTAGATTGCTTAAGACATGTGTCTCGAATAGTAGTATTTGTATTTTGACTCGTAAACAGTCGCTGATTTTGCAGGTTTTCATTTTCCATCATGATGTAAGCGGTCGCGTTCAGAGTTACCCCACGTTCGGCATTGCCCCCCACCTTTCCACATATATTTATTATGTACGCGAGAATTTATGTAAAGTGATTACAAAAAATACCCATCTTATAAAAATTATAACCGATTTTTGAAGTCCTTATCATTATCGCGGATATCAAACTTATTGCATTCCTTTCTAAACGTCATCTTGATTCAAATTTTGTTTTGAAATCTCAGTATAATACTAACCAAAGTTGTTTTTTATTTTTCTCATTCTATATACATATTTTAATTGTTAATTTTATTTTTTTCAATATTCAAAAATATATCAACGTAATTACAATATCCTTTGGTTCCACCCGTCATTGTAAATCGGTAAGAATCACGGATTATTGACCTGCCCCGAATTACGTAATGGGTAACCGGATATAAAGTTTACTGTCTATACATTTCTGTATTAGAAGTTAAGATATCACAACGACGTCACAGTAAGGCAGCAGTGGTTTTGTGATAAACTTCAGACAAAGTCCATTGTCATCACTATTAAAGTTTCGTAATAATAAAATATAATATTCATACACTCACACCTATTATCTAGCACAAAGTAAAATCAAATCAAATCAAATAGTTTATAACCATCTTTAAGAGCTTGTGTTATGGATAGGTACTGGATTACGGAGAAATTATGATAAATATATAAATATTAAAATATGCTAAATAAATATATATACCATGTAGCTATAATTTTTTTTTATACAACTAGATGACAAACAAGCTGACGGCCCACCTGGTGGTAAGCGGTTACCGCCGCCTATAGACACCTGCAATAACAAGGAAAAGCACTTGATATTGCAGGTGCGTTGTCATCCTGAGGCCTAAGATGAAATGCCGTCTATGCCCAGTAATGATGATAATAATGTAATAATAATATGTATATAAATATTAGAAATATACTAAATAAACATATAAACATCTATAACTCGTAAACAAATGCTCGTACTCATCATACAAACATTTGCTCCTACCGGGATTCGAACCCGAGACCTCTTGACTGAGTAGCCTGTATAGCAAGGGGTACAGACCGCTCGACCAGCCGGCCGGCCAATGTCAGGACTGTATGCATATATGTAGGCACACTAGGTATACAGTCGTTTGTACAAAGCACAAGTCTCTCTATACGCTCACCCAACACCTTCTTAGGATCCTCTGTTGACCTTACTTAACCCAGATATGAATACAACGCATGTGTAAAATTATTTTTATTTCACAACAGTCTTTTTAACGCGGAGGTTCTTCATCTCATCTTCATTTAAGTGAATGAAGATTATTATTATTACTATTAATCGGACGGCCCGTAATTTAAGCATAAAATACTGTTATTCCTTACCTCTCTTAATTTTTATGTTTATTGTTATAGCATTTTTAAATCCACTTTCTTTAAATAAAGATCTCGGCAGCTATCTCCCTCAGGTTCAATCGCCATAGAATATTATTACTATAAAAAAAGCTAAAAATGTAAATGCTAAAGTTTGTATTCAGCGTTTTACTTTTCTCCACTGACCGTCATTATCCGTTACTGCCTCTCTCTCTCTTCGTTTGTTGTTGTTATTACTACTTAAAAACAATGGACTTGCACATTTCGGCCTAAATACATACCGCAGAATGGGCGCGTTTCTGCGGCTTATGGTGAAACTGTTTTAATTTCTAGTGTTTGTTTGATAAAATGTAATTTCTTTGACAGGCGCGAAAAGAGCCTTTTAGTAAAAAAAAATCAGAGCAGTCGTTTACATAGTTATATTAGCACTAGTTTCGTTGGCCTTAAGTCTACTGGAAATTATATTAAAGTAAACTTTTACGTACTTAGCAAAGTTACGCCATCAAAAACAATTTGTAAGATTATTTAGAGAGTTTTATAAAAGAGATAATTAGAAGTTTTTAACTTCGACAGTAACAAATAACGATTTACAAAGTTGCGGAAAATTACATAATTTTATTTTTCATGAAATGTTTATGGTTTTAATGAGACTAGGGTCCGCATAATAAATCGTGCTATTATGTGGCGAGTTCACTTTTCTGTAAAAATTACGAGCATGTTTCTTATAAAAGCGTCCAAGAGATGGGGAGTGTGGAGTCATTCACGTCACGCGCCCGGAGTGTTCGGTTAAAAATTAGATGCCGGGCCTCGGTTGACCAAAGTTTGAATGTTGCCATCAGACCCTTTTCGCACAAAAAAAGATGAGTCAGGGATTTGTGTGGAACTAATTAGCAACCAATAGATTAAGTAAATAGAATTGATTACGCAAAACGCTCTCTTGGAATGCTTACAGTGTTAACACAAGTAATACAAAATGTAGTCTTATTATCATCTGTAACTAATTGATATGCTCGTAGGATATTAGATAGCGGAGGAAGTTATTAATGATTGAATGAATGGTGTTAAGCTATATGTAACTTATTTTACGTACATGTGTCGTTTAGTAAGGATTGCCTTTCAAGCGTCGATATATGTATAGAAATATCACAAAAATATTTGTTCCTACCGGGATTCGAATCCGGGATCCCTGACCCAGTAGTCTGTATAGTGAGGGGTAGAAACCACTCGGCCAGCCAGTTGTATAATCATTGTATAATCGGTGTATAATCATTTATCACAATGTATTCGACTCTCGGTAAGAGCAAATGTTTGTTTGATAAGTACAACATTTGTTTACGTGTCATGAGTGTTTATTTAGTATATTTCTAATATTTGTATTGATCATTATTTCTCCGTTATCTAGTATCCATAACACAAGCTCTTAATGATGCTTACTTTGGCCTAGTAATAGGGAGTGTGTGATTATTATTATTGTTGTTGTTTAATATCTCAGCTTTTTACAGCTGGCTTCTAACTGAACTTATGGGCTTTTGTCAAGTAAGAGCAGTGTGTGGTGTATAATGGCTGATATTAAATGTTTTGTGGAACTTGGATTATTTCATTATCATCAATGTTCATGAATTTTCGGACGATTCTACAGGTGTTGAAAATAGCGGTTTTTTGTAGGGTTATATAAATACAGTCTTTTAAATCCATGGATTTTAAGCTATGGTTTATTATTATTATTATTATTATTGGGTTTAGGGCTTACTTTAAATAAAGTTTTGTCCCTATTATGTGTGGTTTGTTGGTCTTCACAAATTAAACAAAACTGTGAGCGTTTTGACCTGCAAGTGGGAAATTTGAGAACCGCGGTTTTATTTTATTCAGGACGCGAACCGGACCATAAGAAGGTGTTAAAGAGCGAATTGGTAAAAGGAGCGGATGAATGGAATAAGCAAACAGGTAGGCTCCAATCGGAATCCACGACTGAATAATGAATGGCTGGGACCGATAGTACTGAATTCTCGGTCACAGCGGCGAACATATGGTGCTGTGTACAAACGCGCAACTCACGAGCTTATTAACGGCTTATGTTTGTTTTACACAACATGTTGTTTCATTTTAACTGTCCTTTTTTGCCAAATTAGTCTTTTTCCTGGATGATCTTTGAAATGCTAATTCATCATCCCCAGCCAATATACTCACGTCCTACTGCTGGACACAGGCCTTCCTACATGGGAGAAACACATGAGGCGCTTGGGCCATAACACCACCACGCTGACCCAATGCGGGTTGGTGGGTTAAAGCGGTTGCAGTAAAAACCGGGACCAACGGCTTGTAGGTAACTTGGGGTCGAAGGTAGAATCAGGTTAACTATAACAATATTTAATACTTTAGTACCAACAATACACTTTTAACACGGAAATATAATTTGGACACGTTAGACTCGGGTGGCGGTGTGGCGAGCGACTGGCGAGCACCGATCCGCGTGCCGCGTGCAGACTCAAAAGTTCGGCACTTATAGTAGGTAGCAATATTGTGGGGCCGCCTGGCCGCTACAGGCTTAGCGTGCCTTTAGAA
The DNA here is from genome assembly GCA_947347705.1 of Nymphula nitidulata. Lineage (NCBI taxonomy): Eukaryota > Metazoa > Arthropoda > Insecta > Lepidoptera > Crambidae > Nymphula > Nymphula nitidulata. Next base: position 16,669,693 of record OX374618.1, on the reverse strand, counting down.
GCACGGAGGAGCTCGAGATTGTGGCTCTTACATGTTCTTGTGCTTTTCTCTACTCTATCCTTTTTCTACCTACTGCTCTTCAATATTGTGCCAATACTTTTCGCTCCTGTTCTTTGAATCGTACCTCACGTTCCTCTTCTACTCTTACCTTAGACATCCCGCCTCATTCCATTGATTTCCTCTCTTACTCCTTCTATTTGCATGCTGTTTGGTTGTGGAATTCTCTGCCAGAGGGAATTAGGAGAGAGGGAACTGGAGTCCTTCAAAAACCAAGTCAAAGGTTCCAAATCTGCATTCCTGTCGTTAGCGGCTAGTATCACTATATATGCAGTTATTGTATTGTTAGTTATCTAAAATAATATGTGTATTTCAGGTAAGTATTCAATAACTTTTGTTTCTTTAGCTTTTATATAATTTATATATAGCATTGACTTATTTTGACTTATTTCTTGCACCCTCATAATTCGTATCCTTTTTCATTATATTCTTTCCCTTCCACGTTTTTATTTTGTTATGTTTTTTGTTTCTTTGGGTCCTTGTGCAATAAAGTGTATGGATTGATTATAAATTCATTTGACCCATCCCGGGACCGACCATGGCGAAAGTTGCTTTGTTTTCGTAATCGAAACCAGAGCGCTCAAACTACCACTTATAATGTTGAAATAAAATTAAAAATAATAAATGTATGCAGCTGTGCAAGTATGATTTTAGAAGCGGATAAATTCTGCAACGAAAATTTAACTACATTGAATTAGATTTTATAAAAAACTTTTATAACACATTTGCTGGTAAAGGGTCTCTTATTTCACCAATTTCAATATAGTAATGTATCTCATTGCGCACTTGTGCGGTAATGTAATGTAAAACGCACGGTTTATCAAGATGCACTGTTTTAATATGTGGCTCAGTCTAAAAACGAATGGTACTTTTTTAAATCTTAGCAAAGAGTTTCTATGGCAGAAAGTAGTCAACATTTTATAAATAAAATTATATTTGGGAGACAAAATATAGTAAATAGACATTTAATTCTTTAATTTAATTAATTTTATCAATAAATTACAACCATTCATCTGTAACAAAAACACAAAAATATTATATATTTCCTATATACCCCAACCTAATATGTATAATATTATATACATATTAGGTTGGGGAAAAAGTCTTTTCGCATTATACATAGTATGTATGAACTTGTAATAAAATCTCTTTGGCTGTACTATTTGTATCTGGCTGGTTTTGGTATCATTAAAAGTTTAGATTTTAAAAAAGATAAGTAATTCCAAATTCAAATTAGGAAAATGTGTTTTTCATTTGTTTTTCGTACTGTCAAGATGAGTGAATCTAATGAAGAAATTCGATACATTTTAAAATTTTACTACAAAAAAGGTAAAAATGCAACGCAAGCCGCGAAAAAAATTTGCAATGTTTATGGACCTAGTGCAGTGTCTGTGAGAGTAGCACAAATTTGGTTTAAGCGTTTTCAATCCGGAAATTTTGATGTCAAAGATGCACTTCGCTCTGGTCGGTTAACTTTTTCCCAAACCTATTACTTACAAGCGTATCAAAATTTGGAAAACAAGCAACGATGTAAATTCATTTTCAGAAAGTGTGTCTTAGCCTATTTCATGGAATTTTCTCAAAAATATAAGTCAAGCTCATTGTAGTGCTACTATTCAATGCTAAAATATCAATAAATTTTATAAATTGTTTAAATTTTTATAACTGCTTTGACAAGTGATTAAAGATTTATTCGTTCGAAAAAAGTTTCGAAAGTCCGAGTTTTCTTTATTTCCTCGCCTCAGCCTCTGCTTTCTTGTAGCAATACCGCCTCGGCTGTAATTTTCAACTTACCGCATTTATATCATAATGTACTATTACTTTATCAATTGAAAATTTATTGAAAACAAGTATACTTAAGCGAAATTGTATAGCTTTGCGTGTTTAGCTTTGAAGGAAACAAATGATCAGATTCTATTGAAAGGGTTTCGAAAACATGGCTCTTACATTAATTAATGGTTAATTAAATTATTTAAAATTTGATTAAATAGGAAGCTTCTTTAAATTGAAACCATGCTCCCAGAAACCAATGTAATAAACGCTCATAAAATTAATTTCACTATCCATAAGGAATGAAGAATTTACAAGCTAAAGCAATTTGATAATTAACTTCTTAGAGACCTTTTTGTTAGAATATTCAGTCCTTCATTATCTGTCACAGATAAGTAAATACTTTCAATTAGCTCCATAGAAGCACAAAAATGTACGCAAGTCAAAGATTTATGATTGATGAGAGAATCCATTAAATTTTCAAATGAGCTCGGGTTGTATTCAACGTGTAAAATATTCCCATTCAACACAAAAAGGTTGAATATGAAGTATGTAATTTAAAATGTATTACCTAAACATACAGCGGTTCCTTTTGAGTAATTTTCTTATATTATAAGTTAATTTATGCACGAGTCAGATCTTATTAAAATTTATATCGATGGCTAAATAAACTAATGGTGTTCCACGCAGTACTGAGTTCAAAAATGTAAGATAGTGTGACACTTTTTAACATAAAAACTTTTTTGATATTCAGTACCACGTTTACTTTCAAAGCTTACACACTGATAAAACGTGTTTGCTAACATTTTATAACTGGCGCCGCCATCTGGTTAAATCCGCCGCTCAATTGATAACGCCGTCATCCAATCAAATGCCTAGCCCGATAGTTAATTCAACTAGACTCACTTAACGACTTGGCGTATTGAAGGGATCGTCTTGTAACGGAGAGTTTTGTTTTGATTGGTGGGTTCGAGGCTATTTTTTATGACTACTTATTTTACAACCGACATCGTTTTGGTCATAAAAAAATAAGCTTGAACCTACCAATCACACAACAGCCACACAAAAGTTCTTCTGTTTGAACGACCTGCCTAGGCGTCCAATTGAATGGCTAATTTAACTAGACGGCTGACATGACGTTCAGCCATCTGGTTAAACGTTGCGCTTAATGATTTGGCTAATTGTACTTCAGCCGTTTGATTGGATGCCGGCGTTCAATCAACGGGCTAGGCGTCCAGTTAGGCACTTAATTCAACCAGGCGGCTCCGACATAACCACCACTTCGTACATTCCCCCCGCCCACTTAACTTTGCAACCTTCGCTGTTGCCCGGGTTAATATTTTTATTTTTTGTTATATTTTGCTTAAAATTGTTTCATAAGAAAACATTAAGTAAAACGAAAACGTTTCATCACTTTTATCATAATGTTTTATTCTGCGACAAAATATTACTGACATTTTCACCATAAATCTTTGAAGTTTTTTGAACTACTCACAAATTACTGTAACTTGTAAAGTATTAAAGTATTTCGGCCTGTAAGACAGCACTGTCTGAAAAAGCAAAAAAGATAATAATATTATCTTTTTTGCTTTTGCATATTATTCTGCTGAAAGCACAGTGAATTTTGATACGTTTGGTCAACACAAAACAGATTTTTCAACATCCACATGTTGTAAACTATGCCAAAATTATTATCCGTGGAAGCTTTATATTAGATTTCTTAGTAATATAATTACTGTAGAAAATGTTTTTTATTTATGATTTTGTACATTCTTTACGTTTTCTTGATATGAAAAGTAAAAACTAAACAAGGAATTAACGTTTTTCTTAATGATTAACTCACGTTCAAAAAGCATTTATAACACAAAATCTACAAGAACGAAATTTATAGGTAATATGTCAAAGACATGGATTGGAAAGAAGTAAATGATCTAAGTATTCGTTTCACTAGGCGTGGATAGAAATCTCTCACGTATAATGTTCGTACGATCCAGTGTAGCCATTAATAACTAACGTACTAGGCTCGCACTTGAATGGGACAGGTAACAAATTGTAGGCACTGCTGAAATATGTGCGTGTTGCCCGCTACTGCCCTACGCAAACCTCCGTCTTGAATAATTACTGATATGACCCTTCCTTAAATTACGATTTTCACAATGTGTGGGCGAAATTTAATTAAATTTGAGTGAAGAGTTCAAGGGGAAAAACTATTACTTTCTTCATTAGTTTTTGCGAATTAAAAACTTAATTAATATTCGTAACATCGTCGTCGTCCTAATAAGTTTGAGCGTAAAAAATAAAACTCATTGCGTCTTCAACGCAGTTGGTATTGTAACCGATATTACCTCAATATATCGCATTTTAGTAATAAAAGGTTCTCTGTACCATCTTTATGCGACTAGAGTGTACCTAACGATTTTAAAATAAGTATTTACTTATTATAATAATGAACAAGAACAATATTTATTTCCCCTAACTATCAAAATTTCTATACTTGACACGAAAATAAAGCTCAGTAAGTATTACTCTATGAAATATTTACAAACGTTTGATAGGCAATACATCTCTTGATTCATTACTAATGTCCGTATTATTGTTAATAGTGTAGTAACTGGTATTGATATGTTAACGACTGTACTAACAGCGTGACCACAATCGGACAGCTAACAAATTGTGACCTCCACTATAACATGTGGGTTCCGCTCTCTGTCACGCGTCTTGAGATATATGCGTCGCGTTACTTCCGCCCTAGACAATTACCATGAGCTTAATGTATGGGCTACGCACCTATATAACCATACTTACCATTGGTATGATATGTCAATTGATAGAACAAAACCATATGAAGACTTTAATATAAAGATTTGTACTAATATTAAACAAAATATTGATGTCCTACGTAGATATATTTATTATATTCAAAGGTCTTCTTCTACTAATAATTCTCACGTGGGGTAAGCAATTTAACACTTGAAAAAGGTTGATAAAGAGTAAAATATTTATCTTTTTTTTACCTCTCCAGTACGAAAAGGGTGCTTTTTCTGACTAAAAACTTGCAGCAAAGCCTCATTTTGCACTTAAGTGAGTATAATTAATTTAAATTTCGAACACAGCATTTTAGTTGTGGTAATTATTATATTCTCTCTATTACAGGGAAGCCAAAGTGGAGCTAATGTCTTAAGTATTTTCTTTACTTCTTCAAATATGGGAGAGTTTAGCGAAAAATATATAATGACACTCTCCATGATGCTACTTTGATAAGGTGGATAGTCACAAAATAAAATCTAAACGTCTTTCATATCAAATTCACTTATATAAAAATTATTTTCCAATTGCACTTCAATCCGCTTTTATAACAAACGTTTGCTTAGACGCAATTTTGTAATAACAATCTTGACTAACTTCAACAAACCCTGCATAAAACCCCGGCATTGTAATATTTCGCAGAGCAGTATTTTTTCTTGTTTGGTATAAAGCGTGTCCTTAATAGGCCAGCGCACCTCATAAAATCTAAAATATGTTAAAAAATTCTTAATCCGCCCGTTTAGTATTGCATTTGTAGATTTTTTTATATCTATGTCCAATAAATAATAGATACCTAAATAAATTATAGAGAAAATAGATTTAGAGTTTTTGAACACAATTGATTGTTTTTGTATTTGATTGATTGATTAAATTGAATTTTTTCTGAGGTGCTAAAGCCTGGCCAAGAACATGAATAATTTGTGAGTCGATATTTTAATTTTACAATTTAATGAAAAGTAGTTTTACTAATGAGTTTTTCACCAACAAACTTTTAATAATCTTTTTCTTTTAGTGTAATCTTTACATTGTAGTACCAAGTCTTCGGTAGCTCTCTGAATTGGAGTTTATGAAATTGATTAAGTATTTTCATATGATTTTTTTAATCTTTTTGTTTACCTTCTATCATCACATTGCTAATTAGGCATTCATTTCAAATTTTTGTCCAAAATAAAAATATACACATTATAAAAACCACAGAAAGAAAGGTCGCAGGTAAGTATCCCGCCCTAGGAATCCCTTTCCAGTCAAGACGTTTTTCTGAATAATTTTACTGATGGTGCAACTTTTTTAAGGTTGTGAAAGTTGATATCTTTAAAAATTTAACTAAATGCTCTGCCGTTGATATAATATCTTAGAAGTTATTGTACTCAGGAAAAAACGAATTATAAATCTAGTCTATAGTTTCAGTTGTTGAATCAACCTAAATCGCTCGATTGAATATTTCACCCCTTACCAGTCCGCTGGCGGACTACATACCATAAAAACTATTGTGTATGATATGTGGGTCTATATAAATATATAATGATTTTTATGTGGCACCTGTCACATACAAGAATTAGTTCTATTCACTGTCATGGGGGGTGAGTCGTCAACAACACAATACGCGTGGTCACTGGTTCTTACACACATCTGTTTGCACGGGCAAGGGTCGTTTTCGACCATCGGACTTATATTACAGAGTAGACAGTTTGAGAGACCAATTTTGTTATTCGGAAACCAATTTGAATAGGGTACAAGCCTCCAACGGCAACAATGGAGACCCGAGAACCAAGTCTCACATCATCCCAATGCGATGGATATAGTTTTGTATTCACGAGTTCTAACAGGGTGTTAATGCGCTAACGACCGCTGTCTATTGATAATGGCGTACTGCTATGCCAAAAGTTTGTGGCAAAAGCTACCGCCTTACAAACACTCTGGAATTGAATAAAATATAAGTAATTTTTGAACATGCAGAAACTTTTGCTTTTCCTTCTGCGGTAGACATTATGTATCTATTCATTCCGGTCACGCGTTTCGGTGATGTTTATTCGCGTTCGGTCGGGGCACGCAAATAATGGGGTTGCTCCTTGATTTTGTACTGCTCTACACGCATACAGTTGCTATTATTCACTTTTCATATAAGCCTTTTGCATAGTGACAGTGACGTAAATGAATGGCTTTATTATACGATGTTGTGAGAAACATATCTTTCTTTGTTCATGTCATTAGTTGAAGATCCAAAAAAGATTTAATACTAAGTTAGTTAATAAGTTTTAAGGCTGTGTAACTATTCAGTATTTGAGCTTCTTTAGATAGAAAGATTAAAAAAAATGTGATATATTTTTTTATATTTTTTTTATACAACTAGATAACAAACAAGCTGACGGCCCACCTGATGGTGAGCGGTTACCGCCACCTTTAGACACCTGCAATAACAAGGAAAAATCACTTGATATTGCAGGTGCGTTGCCATCCTGAGGCCTAAGATGAAATGCCGTCCATGCCCAGTAATTACACTGGCTACCTTTCCCTTCAATCCGAAACACAGGGAACCGTTTCACGGCTGAAATAAGAAAGGCGGTGGTACCTACCCAGACGACCCTACATATGGGCCTACCACCTAGTGTACTAATAATTTCCCAATATTGATAATGACGTTTTTATACCCACATACATCAAAATGCGTAGCTTGCTCTAATGTCAAAGTAACATTAATATTATTAATTTTATAAAAATATGATGAAAAGATACAATAATAAAAGAAATTCATAGGGTTTTTTCGACTCTTCGTTAGCTCAGTAGTTAGAGCAGTCAAATTTGATAACAATGCGCAAACAAGTAGAAGTACGCTCGCACTCGCTTAAACATTAAGTTCTTAGTTGGTTACAAATTGAAGCGAACCATAAATTTTATGCATGTTTAGACCTGTAATTGGCATAATATTTGTGTTAAATTAAAGCTTGCATTATAATTTTAAACTTTATGAAGACTTATTGTTCGATGATAACAATAAAAATAAAAAGAAATAATGAATAATACCTCTCAGAGCTTCGCATACCCCATTTCGCTACCAAAGACGCCCGACCAACTCCAGAACAAAATCAGCTTCAGTGCACGTCCTATTATAAGCATCTGTCGATGCGATTATCCTGCCGAGCGCACGTCTCAATTGATGCGATTTACACAGAAAGTTTCTTAATTAGACCATCCATTCTGACCATTTGTTATATCAAGCTTCTTTACATCCTTACTCCAGATTTAAGCGTTGTTCTTTCAATTTCACAGACTGAAACACATTGTCCCATAGTATATTATAACTATTGTTGTTATTATATTAGAAATTTGACTGGTTTCGTAGGATGGGTAGAAAGTGTGCTGAAAGACATTTTTGAGAATAATTACGCTAAACAAAAAAATGACTTCAGTAACAAACTATGTTAGTGTGTTTACCGCCAAACCCAGAAAAGGGGTTTTCGTTCTTTTTATTTATTTATTTGTAAATATTTTTAGATGGATCTCAAGACAAACTAGTAAGATATTGCGCAAGTTCTTGCGCATCGTCAATAATAAACAAATTAATTATAAGAATTAAATACACGTAATATTATAAAGTTCCTTGATCAATAAAATTTAATTAGTCTAACTAGATGTAACGAAAAAATCCAGGTAAATAAAATCTAATCAACCAAAGAAAATCATTGGAAAACTTATTGCTCATTCATTAGACTTCTTTAGGTTTGTGAGACAATATGACAATATTCTCACACTGACACTAATTATCAAGCCCAAAGCAAATATAGAGCAATCAAGCACCATCAAGAGTTTGTGACATCCTACTACCTATCGGAAAAATATTTATAATATATTTTACACAGATATTATCATCCATGACTTGTGAACCACTGTTCGTGCTTATCGAACAAAATCTGCCCCTACGTGGATTTTGTAAATAGCCGTCTATAAATCACAAATAAAACAAGATAAGTATTGTAAGCATGTTTACTTCATCTTCAATTTACAATATGTAATACAGCTGTATGGTCAAGTCTAATAGCTACTTATATCCGATTTTATATATAAATATTGTGACTCTGTAACATTAAAAATGTCACAGAATGTAATCTACGAAAGACTACTTATCCTCTTTGTCATTAGATTTAGGAGGCCGTAGAGGTAATCCACCAGTCACACGATTGGGTGAGGTCAAATAAATTAGGTTGTTCGGATCCATTTACTTTATAGTATTATACATCGTATTGTATTCCTTTTTTATGTATTGAATGTTGATAGAAATTGTTCGTCTTTATTTCATGATTAGATAAGAAAATTTAATATCAAATTATCAATTAATCGATACGATAACGTACGTTACGCAAAACGCAAAAGGGTATCGACACTTATTAAGTCGATCTCTGGTCTAAAATATTTAGAACCTAAAATTGAATCGACCTATAATAAAATCAAAATAAATTGAAATAAAAATTAATTGATTTAAGTATTACCACAGACAAAACTATACTTCAGACTAAAAGAGAGAGACCCATAAATTGCACTTAATTATTTGTACTAAACTAACAAATAAAATCTTTAAAACAGAAACCTTTTTATTACAACATGGTGCAATAAAAAATATGAATAAGAACTTAATGAAAATACCTATTACACTATTAATATTGCATTCAAGCCAACACTACCTACTTATTGCATCTCGCCTCAATATCTAAATTACTGTTCTGGCAATATGTCTCGCTAACGTAAAATATATGTTAGTAATAATATAAATCACCGTTCCAGGACCACTCGCGTCGTATTAGTGGCAGGAGGACTTGTCTCCTGCTAAAAATAAAAAAAATATCAGAAATCTTCCTCTAATATATCATTTAACCATTACAAATAAAGAAAGAAAACGATGAAAAAAAACACATAACAAACAAACGCATCAAAAACATCAAAATGTCACTAACATCATTCAAAGTTAGGTTTTGGCGTAAATATCAGTCGGACGGAAATTCAGTAATAATAACGCTTACGCCGAATTTCCGCCCAACTGATAGTTACGCCCAAACTCTACGTATTATAGGCCTGATGTGTTCTAGCTGTTCTATACAAAATTTATAGAAAACATATTTAATGTGGGACCGAAAGTAATGTGGTACGCGAAGCAAGCAAAGCTGTTATTGTCACTATTCTAAAATAATCCAATCACGTCTATTCCGCTTGAAATCTATCTGACTTTTAAGAAAATCCACGAAATTTCAGTCGCGTAAAATTAAGAAGCGTAATTTTCACAATGGTGTCTCATAGCAAACTGAATACGCCGAAATGTAAATACGGCGGCAGAATTTCGGCAACGTGAACTGAGCAAGACTGTTGCTAACATAGGGCGGTATATTTAGGCACGTAAACAAAGATACTTATATATGGATATTAGGAGAAGAGGAAAACGAAGCGAGTTGTATGTACCCGTATAAAAATGTACTCTATGGTCGTTTGTACCTACCTACCACACATTCAATGGTTATTTATACTGATGTGACTAGTATCAGAATACCTAAATTGTGTCCATAAAGATAAGCATATTCGCGACTACTTTCCGAAGGTCCAGGGCATGCCTTAAAATTTATAAACTTGTTTCTTAGGTGCAAAATAATTTTGTTGTTTTCCCTACCAAACTTGGATTTAGGTCAGTTGATGCTTAAAATAAATAAAGAAATCTTTCGAGAAAATATGTTTTAAAAAGGAATCTTGGGATCGAAAAAGGTTCGAAATTTTACAGATGACAGAATAGTACCTATAATATTTTATATTTATATAAATATGAAAAGTACAGACTCAGTTACATTTCAGGAAAGTTATTTCTATCATAGCGGGACATAATATCTACCTATGTAGACATTAGCACATCAAGCGGAAAAGTTTGATCCTGAGACCGTCCTTGCACACTCAGTTCACAATAGAGGCGGTTTTCGTAGAGCAACAACTGTAACACTTGATATACAGTATATATCATAAGTATAAAGTACCCCTAGCACAAATATTTTTTAAGCGAGGTTTAGACTAGCAAGTTCTTGCTGCAAGTTTTGAGACAGAGCTATGCGTAAGAGTGCGAGGTAATTATTTTCCACTCGCTCGTGCAAATAGCTCTGTCTCAAAACTTGCAGCAAGAAGTTGCTAGTCTAACACCGATATGCAGAGACGTTTCCTCAAAACCGCCTCCACTCGACCTTAGTCGAAGTCACCTCAAGGAAATCTTAAAAACATCCTTGAAATCGGTATGTTCAGTTACGGCTTCATCCTCCAGTGAGGAAACTCCAGTAAAGTCGAGTTGTGGTTGAGTGAAGGAATGACGTCATGAAATTTCTTATTATTATATTGGCAAAGTGTAGAGAATATGTTTATGGTTCACTTTTTTCATCTGTGGGATGTCGTCTTCCTCTGAGATTGTGTTCTGCTTCTGTGAGGTCTCTTTCAGTTCTGTCATTATTTGTCATTCAACTCAACTGTCGACTGCAATGATTTATTTTAATTTATTTGATTTCATTCGTTTTCGCGTTCAGTATGAAAATTATTATGGCCGGGAGGCAAGTTTTTAGTGAAATGGTAAAGGCGTGCTTGAGGGAATTTATCATAAAGTATAAATTAAACACCACTGTCGGTTGACATAATTATATTTGCATCACAATATCTAGGTAAATTAATAAAGGTGTATCTAGCACATATACTCACTTGAAAGTTAGTCAATAAAATCATAGAAATCAGTCATTATGCTAATAAAACTTGAAATAACCTCAGAAATAACGTGAAAAGCACTGTTAACAAGCTTTGAGGAGACCTCAAGGTAGATCGCGACGTACCTTGAGTTTGACAGTTCATTACTCGACTCAACTGAGGAATTTGCTCAAGTCGAGGATAGTTTTTTGAATTCTGCAGACTGAGAGACTGTGCATATGGGTGTAACACCCATATGCATAGTCGGCTCCTCGAGATTTCCTCCACTCGACTGTGACTCGACTCAACGTCAAGGATAAAATCGGTATGCAGAACTCAAAAAACTATCCTCGACTTGAGCAAATTCCTCAGTTGAGTCGAGTAATGAACTGTCAAACTCAAGGTACGTCGCGATCTACCTTGAGGTCTCCTCAAAGCTCGTTGACAGTGGTTTTCACGTTATTTCTGAGGTTATTTCAAGTTTTATTAGCATAATGAATTATTTCCATGATTTTATTGACTAACTTTCAAGTGAGTATATGTGCTAGAGACAACTTTATTAATTTACATAGATATTGTGGTGTTTACTTTACACTTTATGATTAATTCCCTCAAGCACGCCTTTTCCATTTCACTAAAAACTTGCCTCCCGGCCATAATAATTTTCATACTGAACGCGAAAAACGAATGAAATCAAATAATTCAAAATTAAGCATTGCAGTCGACAGTTGAGTTGAATGACAAATAATGGCAGAACAGAAAGATACGTTACAGAAGTAGAACACAATCTCAGAAGAGGACAGCCCACAGATGAAAAAAGTGAACCATAAACATATTATGTACACTTTGCCAACATAATAATAAGAAATTTTATGAAGTCATTCCTTCACTCAACCTCAACTCGACTTTAATGGAGTTGGAGTTTCCTTCCTAGAGGATGAAACCGTAACTGAACATACCGATTTCAAGGATGTTTTTAAGATTTCCTTGAGGTGACTTCGACTAAGGTCGAGTGGAGGCGGTCTTGAGGAAACTTCTCTGCATATCGGTGTTATGCTCGCTTTAAACTCGAATCGTAATCGTAAATTTAAAAGTGTTCTCTTAAATTTCTAATTGGCATTGTCAGACAAAAACTAACGTAACTACGTTACGTTACGATAGTTTTTGTCTGGCTCTTGTTTGAAATTTTAAGCGTGCGTGAACGATATGATTCATCATCATCATCACCAGCCTATATACGTCCCACTGCTGGGCACAGGCCTTCCTGCATGGAAGAAACACATGAGGAGTTTGGGCCATAACACCACCACGCTGGCCCAATGCGGGTTGGTGGGTTAAAGCGGTTGTAGTAACAACCGGGACCAACGGCTTAACGTGCCTTCCGAAGCACGGAGGAACTCGAGATTATAAATTTTGGTTGACCCATCCCAGGGTCGACCATGGCGAAAGTTGCTTTGTTTTCGTATTCGAAACCAGAGCGCTCAAACCAATACGCCACCGAGCTCCTCAAGAACGATATGATTACGATTCGAAATTTAAAAATGTTTGTGCTAGGGGTACAGTACATTGCTTAAGTTTAGATAAAATTCAGAATCACATGAATTGAAACATATAATTACAAAGCATTATGACTATTTTTTTATTTTTACGGCCTGCCTGAAAGTATGAAGGAAGTTTATTTCGTTTTATACTTTCCGGAATGGAATGGCATGTATGGTTAGCAATATAAAACACCCTGAAAGGGGTTCATTCTAATGAATTTACTGCTATTTGTGGTTCTCTGATGTCAAATTTCTTATTACTTCTTTTCTGGTTAATCATTAAATTGATAATCAATAATTTTGTGATATTTTAAAACTTGATGTTTCAATCGACTTTCGTTGCTCACCGTCCAAGGTCACAGCATAATTTGCTTAGTAATTACCAAAAGCAACTGAAATTTTAAAGTAATGTTATAAATGGCGGTTACCAATAGGTAGGTACAACATTTTGATATTGAAATTGAAATATATTGATATTTGAATAATTGATTTATTTTATATATTGATTGCGATAAGACTTGTACAATTTCTTTTATAATTATGACACTATGTTTTTATCTGTAATATGTGGTGTACAGTCGACAACACATCAAGCGTAACAGTTTGACATTGACCACGCCCTAACTGCGCTCGTAATAGAGGCGGCTTTCGTAGAGCAACTGTTACACTTGATGTGCTGTCGTGTGTACATACAATAAAGCGTATTTTATCAATCTATGTTTTAATTTTGACTTTATCATATTTCTTTTTTGAAATATTCGTCTATGGTTGGCCTTAATAGCACTGACATAGCACTAGTTTTCTATTTGGGTATTGTCAGCAGGTAAGCAAGAGGAACTAATGTTAAATATTAAAGCCTTAAATGAATAAAAAACAGAAAGCAGAGAAATTAGAAGTCGTCAAATGCGAAGGTAGACTAATCAATCAGCTTGTGGATTAAATACGTTGGGTTTGAGATTTCCCTGTGGAATGAAAGCCTATTCTATGAATCAATCGCAGACAGGCTGTCATGATTATTTAAACAGTAGAAAAAAATCCAAAATGAAACCAAATAACTGTTGCATTGAATAACTGTTATTATTATGTTAATCTGTGAAGTACTCATAATATATTTTCTATTGTGTATGAGCACCGATGGGCAGGTAAGGGAGGGTTAAATCAATCACTACTAAGAGTTTTTATACCTATTTTTTGAAAAAAAAAACATACTTATGAGAAATATACTTAAACGTACATACAAAGAAAATATATTTATAATAGTATTACAAAAATCTGCCACTAACGAGACCTAAACCTGGACTGCTGGATTGATAGACAGATCTACAGTATATTTTTTATCAGATTTTCAAAAATATCTAACTTTGAGTTTTTGTTCCCACAATTTTATTTTAACTGTGTCCCTTTTAAACCAATTCTTTTCAACAACAACTAACTATACGAGTAGTGACCGAAATAATGTGACTAACCCTGAAATACACCCGCGCGACTGAAGCGACGAGTAAAAAAGCTAGTAATATATAAAGCGCTGGAGAAAATTCTCACAAGCTAATAGAACACAAGGAATTTATGGGTAAGAAGCATTCTTGACAAGTCCTCAGTGCATCGTCCGAGAGATACACGATTTACGACATTCAACAGCACAAAAGACCGCAATAACAATACAAAATAAGCAATTTGAACATTAAAATTATTTCTTATGTTCAAATAATAATAGATAATTTATAAATTATAATAATTTCACACATATTATCTGGCCCAAAGAAAGCATCATTAAAAGGTTGTATGTGGATACTAGATTTATTTATTTGTTCAATATTTATTGCAGACTAAATAAATATACAAATGGTGGACTTAACGCCTAATGGCATTCTCTACCAGTGAACCAGAGGCTAGAAAACGGTGCACCGGACCCATTTTTTCTAGGGAATAAGTAATAATTAACACAGTAAGTGTTTGTTATTGTCAGGAAAATAAGGTATTAAAGAAATTTTGAAAAAAAAAACTCATGATACAGTTTTTAAAATATCTTACTATGAAAAGAGAGTGAGTGAGACAGAAGACAGTATTTTGACAAAACACTCTAAGGTGTATTTTTTTGTTTTGTCAAATTTTTTTCATAAGGTACACCGCCCGCGTAAAGCTGGGGTGGGCAGCTAATATATACAGTGTGTTGAGTATATATTAGCTGTGTTGTGTATATATTGTGTAGTGTTCATTGTCAAGAGTTACATGTCAACGTATGACACCTTTCAGACCACTTTTCTATTAAATTATTAAAACCATTTCCCTGTTCGTGACAGCCCTGAAAATGCATACTATGCGTATCGTACAACACACTACAGTTATCAGTTATACCACACACACATACACACACACACACACACAAACAAAACCTCGCACATACTATGATATTGACCCCCCGCTATGATATTTCCAAATTTTATTTATGAATTCTCCATCTGGTGTAACTAAACATCTTCTATCTTCACCGATCATTTACAATAAATCCCATCTTACTTATAAAATAAATACAGATTGAGCTCCGAACGTGTCTAACCATGTAACGGTTAGTAGATTCGATCGAAACCTGTCTGATAAAACTGAACCCTAAAAAGAATTATACGCAGTTTGCTTTGACTGCTATCGTAAATCGTGCGTAAATTGTGAAAGATCTTAGGGCAAAATCGTACCTAAATTCAATTAGATGACTTGCTGTAGCATTTTGATATAAAGAATTTTATACAGTTCCTTTTCTTCTTAGTAACTTTGTATAGCGTTTTATATATTGAAATAGTTTTAAGTTAGGTCAAAGCTCTTCATGTAAGTACTTCTCCTTATGTAGGTTGTTAAAAGCAGATCTTAAAAATCAAC
Organism: Nymphula nitidulata; assembly: GCA_947347705.1. Classification (NCBI taxonomy): domain Eukaryota; kingdom Metazoa; phylum Arthropoda; class Insecta; order Lepidoptera; family Crambidae; genus Nymphula; species Nymphula nitidulata. The sequence goes on along the minus strand of OX374618.1, from coordinate 16,653,959 downwards.
TTTTATCTCGAGATAATAAGAAAAAACTGTATTTATAGGGTTGATTATTTTGAATTCTAGAAAATAGCTTGTCTTTTCAATGCAACATATTCGTTTAAATGTAGACACAAAGTTTTGAGGCACGAATTAAAAAAAATCGTATGAAAATAACATTCCGAATCCAAATGTGATTAAGTAAAAAACTTTTTAGATTGACAACCTGGTTCCTCAGAACATATTTTTCTATGTCTTATTGGTTTTGAGAACCCCATACTGACCCCTCTTAATGTCATCATCTACATCCCGCATATAATGAATTCCAAGAACACAAATAAAAGCTTGTATTCTTGGAATGCATTATATGCGCGATTACTCAAAAGTGTCACACAGTAAGAAATTAACAGCCCTCTAACCCGATCATCTTTTGATCTTAAAAATTCAGTGACAAAGAAAAATTATTACGAGAAAAGTTGAAATACAAAATAGTGTGGCTTATTTTTTTGTCTTCTTAAGCGGTCCTAAGATCTGGTGAAACATTGTTTTGTTGAAATCAGAAACTGCCCAGTTTCCGCTCTTGAAAATTATAAATTTATTGCGTCTAAAACAGTGTGCGTTCTCATAGCACGTTGTTTATTGCTTACTAACGTCATAACTATGTAATATTAATAATAGCTTGCAGATTGTTCATGACGTTATTTTATACATAGTAATAGCTTATTAATCTTTTATTTTCAAACATAAAAACATAAAAAAATTAAGTCCGATTGTCGATAATATAGCTATTTAACACGAACCTAGTGTTTAAGTAAAAAATAGTTGGTTATAAGATAAAGGAAATAATCAACGCAACTTTAATAACTAATGTAAAATAAATAATAATACTCATACACTCACACCTATTATCTAGCCTAGAGTAAGCATCATTACTTATAAACTTGTGTTATGGATACAAGAAAATAGAGAAAATATTAGAAATATGCTATATAAACACATAAGCATCCATGACTCGTAAACAAATGCTCGTACTCATCAAACAAACATTTGCTCCTATCGGGATTCGATCCCAGGACCACTGACCGAGTAGCCTGCATAGCAAGGGGTACAGACCACTCGGCCAGCCAGTTGTTAAACCGTCAACTTGTTATAGCGAAAAAAAGGCGGAATATACATATGTAGGTCAAACTTATAAACTATTTATATTATTAAAAGTTAAACGGAAAGCAATGTTTTCAATTTGTACATACTTTGTGATAGTTCCATTTTTAACCCCCGACGCAAAAAGAGGAGTGTTATAAGCTTACTGTGTCTGTCTGTGTATCTGTGTGTGTCTGAATCATCTTAGCTTCTAACGAATGACCGACTATAATTCGGTTTTTTTGTTTGAAGGCTGACGTAATCGAGATATTTCTTAGCTAAAATTTATGACACATAAGTGACAAAAAGGTATTACTAACTTTCACAGATCCGATTAATTTAAAAAAAATGGTTTATGGTTATTTCGGTGGTATTTCCAAGACATGCTAACCTTGTACCATCAAATAGTCTGTGGGATGCTTAATTGTTTATAAACTCACAGCAGAAATAGCGTGTTTTGGGCTCATAAGAATGTCTCATTGAGATGGTGTAAGATAAATGATTAATGAGGCCGGGGATTACTTAAAATTTTAAATTTTATATTATCATTAAATAAATTAAAAAATATATACAAGATAATATTGTTGAGTTTCTGAACGTGCCATTATGTAGTTTAGTTGTTTCTGCGCCGCGTAATGCCATAATGGGGTTTAAAATTTAAGTTACTTATGTTAACATAAAGCAAAATGATATTTTGATGCGTGACGACGTCCATCAAATGCACCTTTTTTCGTGCTGGAGAGGTGAAAGGTATAATTCTTGAAATAACTTTTATTACTAGCAAACTTTTTAAAGAAAAGACGAGGTTTATTTTTTGATTTTATGTTTATTTTTTGTTTGCTATTGTGGTTTTTGTACTTCCACCTCAAGCCTCTAATTATACTTTACTAAAAGCCGGAGTGACCCGCAGTATTAATAGTTTCAAACAGTTGTGAATATAATAGACAGCAACTGGCGCCGTGGTGGTTGCGAGCGCATGAATTATGGACAGGCCTGTTGCCTCTAATTGACGGCCGAGCTTTGCACTCTGGCCGAGGGTCATGTTATAAATGTTCTCTGACGTAATGACGCACTGATGACTAGTGGAAGTCTAAGAAATAAAACTTTAAATAATTATCGTACTGCCTAATTAGATAGTATTGGTTGAATTCGTTACCCTTCTGGCCTTTCTAGGCCGCCGGGCGTAGCGTCCCCTCATCAATCGAAAACCCTGACTAATTGATTACTGCATGCTTAAAATAGACCGTATCGCATTGGTGATTAAATGTATATTTTACCAAAATAATTTTGAACATAGTATGCGTCTAGAAAATACTAATGGTGTTAAAAATTATCCGTTTTAATAGTTTTGTGTTTCAATTTTTATGGTTGAATTCAGAATCTTAGAACAATAACGCCGATATCTACGAGGGCGAACCTGCGGGCGACCACTTGTGATCTATAAACTATGCTTAGTCTGCTGGTTGTTTCTACTGGCCGTACTGAGTTACTGAATGAGGCTTCACTGACGCGGTTATTTGGAACACTGAACTTTATTGATATGGAAACTGATTTATTCACTGGTAATATGAGCGGATTTACAAAGATGGCTGCGTTAAAAATAGTGTTATTAAGCTTACCTAATTAAAATTTCTGCATCTATCGCAAACCTGTATAGTAAATAGCAAGTATTTGTAAATAAAAAAAAATATATTTTTGGCTTCACTTCCGACCGTACGGATGATTTAAGTACCTATCTACTTATCCAATAAAAACTTAATTAATACTCTGAATGTGTCAAGCGGCGTTATCCCTCCGGAAGGCTATGACAATTGAAAAATCAATTGTGTTTGGAATATGATGCTTGACCGGTTAAAAAACTGAGTATACTACACCTGCACGCGTAGCACAAGGAACACGAGAAGCTCGAGAAACGGTTTTGTCTACACCGTAATGTCATTTTTTCCCGAGAAAAATGACATTACGGTGTAGACAAAACCGTTTCTCGAGCTTCTCGTGTTCCTCGTGCTACGCGTGCTGGAAGAGTAGGATTTGATGTGACAAAATTATAAGCAGCTGTGACTGCTAAGTAACCACACTCCATATTCACAGACAAGTTTGTTGTATTTCATTTAACAAAAACAAAAATATAAACTGAACTCAAAACACTAAAAAGGACAAAATTGTAAAATTTAAGTAGGCACTGATGCCCTCGAAACATATTACCTATTTGGAGTCGGGGCTTCACTTTCTACTGTTTCTGAAAACAACTTAGCACCAACTTAGTGTTTTGAGGTCGGTTTGTATAGTTATATAACTTTTTTTTTCACAATTTTTAAGGTCTAAGCTTGATGGGTGACCGTCAGCATAATTATATTGTTTACTACTATCGTATCCTTTCACTAAAAGTCATAGAATAAGCAGAAATCTGGAAATTTGCATACATAGACGACTTAATTATTCCAGTAATTTTGATTTAAAAACCAAAATTCAAAATCGATAAAGTATAAATAAAATGTTTGGGACCAAATCGCGACAATTCGCATCCAACAAAAAAGAATCATGTAAATCGGATCACAAATGTCGGCGTAATCGGTGTACAGTCGACAGCACATCAAGCGTAACAGTTTGACGTTTAGACCGCTCTTACGCCGTTCGTAATAGAGGCGACTTTCGTAGTGCAACTGTTACGCTTGTGTGCTGTCGTGTGTACATACATTTTTATTTAATCCAAAATACAAACGAATTGAGAACGTCCTTCTTATTGTATTCGGTTAAAAATATCATTCTAGGTAAAGAGACTTTTCTCAGTTCTGTGATTCTTGGCTTTGACATTCAAAGCTTTTGAAATAAATCATCTACAACAGATAAAGAGAGACATAATCAAATAAATATTATCACGAGACTTGTTTGATTATTAACTGTCTAAATATTCTAATGCCACCAAATTTCGTGTAATAATAATGTTTTGTTCGATGCCTGTTGTGTCTTAGAATAACGAGCGCGCTTATTTATTTAGTTGGCACGCAAACAGCAACAAGGATGCGAGGCTTTCGTCGCTTGAATAATGTATAGGTTCGTTGTCGATAATTGACGTCGGGGCTTTTCACTTGTGTCCCTATTAAGCAATTTCAGGTTAATTATAACTATTTATATCTATAAAACTGAATCATCTTCAAAGAATGTGATTGCCGTAAAGATAAATTTACATATATAATATGATATTAAACAATATAGCAAAATACAAAATTGTATACATTAGAAAGTTATCATAATATCTGCTGTCTGTTTTTGTTTTTTGTATCTGTTTTTTGTAAAAAACAACCGCCGCAGAGATTTTGTTAAAATGCCATCGGCACTGTTGACAAATAAAATGCCAAAAACAGTCGTGAAAGCTGATTTCGATGTTTACCGTTCGACGTCATAAACTGAAGTGTCTGGCAGCTGTTGACGAATAAATTTTATAACACAAACAAGGCGACACGGCCTTTACAAACCTTATAAAAAAGTTTTTAAAATTGCAGGCATATACAGGACGATGACGTCAATAAATAAAAACATTAGATATCATATTATCGAGTTCACAGAAATGTCTTGCAACTATCAAATACATCTTATTCGTTTGATGATTACATGACGTTTCAATGAAATAATATAACATTGGCTGCATTCTTAATTTAATTTTAATATTAATGAAATCCCGGGACCGACCATGGCGAAAGTTGCTTTGTTTTCGTAATCGAAACCAGAGCGCTCAAACCACTAGGCCACCGAGCTCCTCATGTGTTTCTCCCATGTAGGAAGGCTGCACAGCAGTGGGACGTATATAGGCTGATGATGATGATTAATGTAATTATCAAATGAATAAAATGTATTTAAAAGTTATAAAATAAATCTATGAACTTATATCGTATAACCCATAATGTAGTATAATAGGTACTCATCTTTTAATGAAAAATATTCTTTAGTATCACCATTACATATTAAGCTAACACATTTGGCAGAAAATATTTAGTTTTGATTAAACAAGTAGTTTAACGAAACGAAACGAAAGACACTTCGAAAAAAAAATACTCTGTGTAGTACCCAGTACAAGATTTTCAAAAGTGTTGAAAAGCTTGTAGACTTAGGTATATTTAAATTAGATTTAATATGATTATCTAAATATTTTAAAATAAGAAAGTAAAAAACATGTTTGATTTGTAACTAAATATTTTCTGCCAAGGCTTAATATGTAATGGCGAGACTAAAGTATTTTATGTTTTTGATAGATACGCTCGAAATTGTTTTTTTTTAAATGTGGATTGGACTTGTTTTTATCATAAATGACATGGTAATTAAAATAGAATAAAACTAGAAAAATTTCACGTCCTGAGGCAGGAATCGAACCCGCGACCTTTCGCAATCCGGGCGACTGCTCTGACCACTGAGCCACCCAGGACTTGGGATGTCCCTGTGAAATTCTTCTAGTCTATCTTGTATTTGCGTTTATGAGCTAACGTCCACCCTACAATGTCGAAATATTCTATTTCAACATCCGAAACGAGTATTTTTACAAATACCGACGATTCGGTTAAGTTGGGGCAGTGCTTTCAAATATTCTTAATTTTTGATTTTAACATTATTATAAATGTTTGAAAAATTACTTAGTAATTAAAATAGAATAAAACTAGAAAAATTTCACGTCCTGAGGCAGGAATCGAACCCGCGACCTTTCGCAATCCGGGCGACTGCTCTGACCACTGGGCCACCCAGGACTTGGGATGTCCCTGTGAAATTCTTCTAGTCTATCTTGTATTTGCGTTTATGAGCTAACGTCCACCCTACAATGTCGAAATATTCTATTTCAACATCCGAAACGAGTATTTTTACAAATACCGACGATTCGGTTAAGTTGGGGCAGTGCTTTCAAATATTCTTAATTTTTGATTTTAACATTATTATAAATGTTTGAAAAATTACTTAGTAATTAAAATAGAATAAAACTAGAAAAATTTCACGTCCTGAGGCAGGAATCGAACCCGCGACCTTTCGCAATCCGGGCGACTGCTCTGACCACTGAGCCACCCAGGACTTGGGATGTCCCTGTGAAATTCCCTTGTCCCTGTGAAAGTGTTTTAATTACCAAGTAATTTTTCAAACATTTATAATAATGTTAAAATCAAAAATTAAGAATATTTGAAAGCACTGCACTGCCCCAAATTAACCGAATCGTCGGTATTTGTAAAAATACTCGTTTCGGATGTTGAAATAGAATATTTCGACATTGTAGGGTGGACGTTAGCTCATAAACGCAAATACAAGATAGACTAGAAGAATTTCACAGGGACATCCCAATTCCTGGGTGGCTCAGTGGTCTGAGCAGTCGCCCGGATTGCGAAAGGTCGCGGGTTCGATTCCTGCCTCAGGACGTGAAATTTTTCTAGTTTTATTCTATTTTAATTACTAAGTAATTTTTCAAACATTTATAATAATGTTAAAATCAAAAATTAAGAATATTTGAAAGCACTGCCCCAACTTAACCGAATCGTCGGTATTTGTAAAAATACTCGTTTCGGATGTTGAAATAGAATATTTCGACATTGTAGGGTGGACGTTAGCTCATAAACGCAAATACAAGATAGACTAGAAGAATTTCACAGGGACATCCCAAGTCCTGGGTGGCTCAGTGGTCAGAGCAGTCGCCCGGATTGCGAAAGGTCGCGGGTTCGATTCCTGCCTCAGGACGTGAAATTTTTCTAGTTTTATTCTATTTTAATTACTAAGTAATTTTTCAAACATTTATAATAATGTTAAAATCAAAAATTAAGAATATTTGAAAGCACTGCCCCAACTTAACCGAATCGTCGGTATTTGTAAAAATACTCGTTTCGGATGTTGAAATAGAATATTTCGACATTGTAGGGTGGACGTTAGCTCATAAACGCAAATACAAGATAGACTAGAAGAATTTCACAGGGACATCCCAAGTCCTGGGTGGCTCAGTGGTCAGAGCAGTCGCCCGGATTGCGAAAGGTCGCGGGTTCGATTCCTGCCTCAGGACGTGAAATTTTTCTAGTTTTATTCTATTTTAATTACTAAGTAATTTTTCAAACATTTATAATAATGTTAAAATCAAAAATTAAGAATATAAATGACATGATCAAGGTAAAGAGAAATCTCCATTACCTTTATATAAGAATAGATTTTATAATATAAAATCCTATTCTAATAGTCACATAATAATAATAAAAAGTTTTATTGACATAAATATGTACAAAAATATTTGGTGAAACCCCTGACTCCTGTGCTAGCTTTTTTTAAAAAAATATTTGTTACCAAAAACACAGTTCATATATTAGATTCCCATCTGCCAAACTGCGTAGCAGTTTATCGGCAGTAGTTCTCGCCCTTACTTTAATTACAATTCTAATGAAATATCCTCAAAATATTTCAGCAATGGTTACATTTCGACAATAACATACCTTATTTTTATATCACATACCTAACATACTTACATGTATACCTTACATACCTATGTTATAGAAGTCAGTGCCCACTCACTTTACAGTTTATTTATTCGTCTTATTACAAAATAAATAACATTTTTTATTGTAATTGTGAGCGCCCGACTGGGGTAACACCTTACAAAAGACTGCAGCTAAATAACATTACTTTGTAGGTAATGTTATGTTCCCGCATTAAGGTTGCCAGAGCTTTTTTACAAAGCGCTTTGTTGGGAGAAGGGGGACTTATCTGCTGTACTGTCAATGTCACATTTTCTTTTGATTTTACAATGTAATCATCCAGTGAGTAGCGCCTAATGTACAGTCGACAGCACATCAAGCGAAAGGTAGCCAGTGCAATTACTGGGCATGGACGGCATTTCATCTTAGGCCCCAGGATGACAACGCACCTGCAATATCAAGTGACTTTTCCTTGTTATTGCAGGTGTCTATAGGCGGCGGTAACCGCTTACCATCAGGTGGGCCGTCAGCTTGTTTGTCATCTAGTTGTATAAAAAATAATAAAAAAAAACTGTTTGACCTTGAGATCATCCTTACTCCGTTCGTAATAGAGGCGGCTTTCATAGTGCAACACTTGATTGCTGTCGAGCAATACGAGCTTCTATAGGCTATGGTATCCGCTTACCATCAGGCAGGCAAGAAAAAAAGAATTTGTTACAAACTATTTTTGTTTAATTCTTTCCATTGATAGTGAAATTAATAATGTTGTTAAATTCTCCAAGTAAAACAGTAGTGACATAAATTGAAAAATAATAGCGAAACAGCTGTGCTAACTGCGCCCGGTAGCTAAAATGACAACAGCACACTATAGGTATAATACCATTTAAATTGCACGAATCAAGTTCAAATTATATTGCTATTTATGACATTAATAAAGTACTTATCACTTTATAAATCGCCTAGAACTAATATTTGATTACATAATTTTGTCTACTTAAGTTTATTTCGTAATAGTTGCAAACACAAACGCGTGTGCGAGGCTATGCTATTCTTTAGGCAACAAATTCATATCACACATCACTTGGGATCCCATTTTCACTTCCCAGTGATATTACTTATGGTTAGCACTCGCTATTCACTCTGTCAGTCTTCACTTGTGCCCTATTGCTGCGTGACGTTTTATACATTTGCACAAGTAGCGAAATGACGAATAGTTGACATTAAGTATTATAAAGAAAAAATCTATTCTTACATTGGACTTATTATTGTATTTGTTTATATTGTTCCAAGCTGTGTACTTATTTAGGTAAACATGCAACGTAGGTACGGCTTTATTAATGTCCATAAGTAAACATTGCCTGTAGACCTAGCACATTAATAAAGCCTAATCAAATGTGAAAAATCTGCTTTTAAACAAATTTTAACGTGAGCTTTTTGTCAAGCAAGCTTTTATGAAAAAAAAACAGTTTTTTTACTTGTGTACATTAACGGATTCTCCTTACGATAGGAACACACCTTGCACGCTTCGACTATAAAAGGAGTGGCCATTATACCCAAATGAATTTGAAAAAAAAATGGCTTTTGTAAAAAGAATCGCAATGATCACTGTCATACAAAGTTTGTAGGAAGACTGAAGACTATAATATGTGAGGTCAGCTGATCCGATACCTAGAAGAACACTCCTAAATTAATGAGTGATCCGAGTTAACCCGAAACGGTTAACGGGTGATCTCTGGGGTGAAGCTATTGACAAACGTGGTAAATCAGTGGCTGTTAGCCTTGACATTAGTAAAGCTTTTGATCGGGACTGGAACAGGGCTCTTCTCTCTGCCCGCTCAACTCTGCAACTAGACCGCCAGTTTCCTGCATGAAAGGAGAATCCGTGTCCTCGCAGATGGATGTGCTTCGCGGTACATGCCATTAAATGCTGGTGTAGCACAAGGCTCTATTCTATCCTCCACACTCTTTCTTCTTCATATCAATGACATGCTTCTGCTAGGAAACATTCATTCCTATGCTATCATCTACAGTACAGTGCGTGGGGTATATTACGGACGCCCAGGGGCTGGACGCGCTATAACCGAGAGAGAGAAAAAAGAGAGAATCTTACCATTGAGCTCAACAGGGTGTTGAACCATACATTTGAATAGGAGTCTAACAGTCTTGTTGAATTGTCATTTACAGCCAAAATGTCGCCGTTCCTTCCCCTTCCTTCTCTTCAGGGAACTTCGGCACAAGGCTCCTTAACCCATTTGGACCGATAATTGTTTTTATTAAAAAATATAGACCTACCGTTCCTTATTTGGTTACCTTACTTAGATATGTTGCGTACTGAATTCCAGCTTCACGGAAGTTGTCCTAAACAAGGTACGTCGTTTTTTTACGCCTGACTTGCTAGCTTTGTAAAACGCAGGTCCGGTCTTGCGTGAAAAGCACCTTTTGGGCTGGCAATGTGGAGGCGGCTAGAACAATGTCTAAACTGCACTAGCTGTCTTCGCATAAGTCAGCCTAATTTTCAAACTGCTGAAGTCCATTTCAGCAAACTTTACAGGAGGAAGTAAAAACTGTTTATTTTAAAATACAAAAACAGTCGCTGAGGAAATAGATGTTTTTACAATTCGTCCATAACTAATAAAATATCAATTTATTGGGCTTGAGAAGTGTTCCAATCGATAGATCTCTAAATTTTGCACTTGATGGCATCAAAAGTCAAATTTCGTTATTTTTGGAGTAACGCAGTTTGAAAATTAGGATGACTGGACTATTCTTACCGCTTGGTGGTGTTGAGTCATTTGCCGTGCTTTGTATAAAAAAAATCAGCTTGTAAGAAATGTGTTCTGTGTGTTTTACGTAATGTGACGTTAATTACGGGATTAATTAGTTACACAAACAGCTCATTTGTTGATAAGGTTTCATGAACTGCAAAGTTAGCTGGGAGTCGCAGTTCTTTGTAAAAAGGTTGTGCTGGTACAATACAATATTGTAAAATTCGATAGTAATATATAGAAAGAAAGAAATATAGACATAAGGGATTTTATACGATTCGAAATTTCAAAAGAGAATTCACTGAAGAAAGATATTTTCATTTTCTTTTCATACGACTAATAATTTTCTAATACCTACATTGCATTGATTTATCTCATAAATAAGCTAGGACAAACCACGTAAGCACCAGAAAACAGTAGTGAAACAATGAAATGCTTCATTGAAACTCTCACGAATTTTTTTGTAATTGCGTAATATACCAACATTCCGCTATCTTCCATCAGTAAAAAACCGTATTAAAATCGATTTCGAGATTTTCAAGTTATAAGCGTACAAAAAAAATCTCGACTGACAGACAGACTTTGCATTTTTTTACTTGCACACTTATTTATCTCTAAACTTTTTTCCACAAAATAGTACAAAGGTAGTCCATCTTTTTTTCACCGCAGGCAAACTGTGTTAGTAGAAGATTGTGTCGGTAATGATGGGGAGACATGTGTATCGTAATCCACAAGGACCAAAAGGTAAAATGTCAATTTGCCCTTTATTGAATGAAAGACAAATTGGTAAGACTTTGTTATTTAATTTCCCAAGAGAGAGTCCACGAGCGTATATAACGTATGTTATCTAACGAGATAAATTTCCTGGAACCCCAAATTCTAGTAAAAGTATTATATAGAACAAGATATTTATAATATTGAGGTCCATGATATTATAAATTATATTTAGGTACTTATCTCTTAATTTTTCTGATGAAACAAATGCCTATTTTTTGCGGTCACTGCAATATTGAAGCAAGAAGTTTTAGGCTAAGGAATAATGCTATGAGAATCATAAAACTTATAGCCCTCCGTAAAAGTATCTGAGTGGTAAAGCTACGCTCTCTACTTTCTAAGAAATAAAGACAACAGGGTTTCAGCCATTTGAAATCGTACACAGAAAACTTGTTTACGAGACCAGTAAAATAAATTATACCTATTCAGTTTATCTATTTTTATTTTGTGTGGAGTATTAATTAGGTATCAAGAATAATTAAGCCTTAGAACATTTTTCTTGAAACTAGTAACTTAATGACATGTATGATATGATAACTTTGTTGTGAAATTAGATAGTAAAGTTTTGTGTAGACATAAATGTACTGAGTAACATGGTTTTCTATAATGTAGCATAAAACTCGTTTATTTTAGTGCAAAAAAGACCAAAATAAAATAGTCATTGCTTAAAAATGGCAACTCAGAAGTCATAAAAGTGCCCAAACCATAATATATATAGTCATAATTCGATATTTTGACAATAAATATTATCAAGAGGTCCCGGGTTCGAATCTCGGTAGAAGCAAATGTTTGTATGGTGAGTGCGAGCATTTGTGTACGAGTCATGGATGTTTATGTTTATTTAGTATATTTCTAATATTTATATATACATTATTATCTTTATTTCTCTGTTATCTAGTATCCATAACACAAGCTCTTAATGATGCTTACTTTGGGCTAGATAAAAGATGTGAGTGTATGAATATTATTATTTTTATTATTAATGTATACTAATACTATCTATGTAAATATTCTTTTTCTAAGTTATCTATTCGAATTGTGATTCATTGTTTGTTTCGGGCGTAAATGCTTTGACTGCGCTTAAGTGTTTTTGTGGATTTTTAGATTTTATTCACCGTAAAGTCGTGCAGTACTTTTATCTCACAAGCGACGTGCGCTTTACGTATGTTAACCTAGTATACAAACACACTGCAAATGTGTGGGTAAGCACATTAGCTCTCAGTGCCACAGAACACTTGAGCTCAGTGCCGTCCGAGACACGGGCCAAGTAAGACGTGTATATGGGATCTGTATTCAAGCGTCGCTTCAAATGGCGTCAGTATGGAAAGATTGAAAAGTGAAAGTCGACCATCCATTGTCATAGTGAGGTTGAGTCAGTATATTTGAATTTTTTAATAATTTTTTAGACGGGTATTTCCCCAAGATAAAATAATTTAATTTTGATACTTTTTGTATCAAAATAAATTTTTAGTTTTATCATTTCTTTTATTTTGGTAACAAAATAAAGCCAAGAAGATATCCAAAGCGAGATGTTGTTGACCAAAACTTTTCAAACTGCAGAAACAATTCAAATGAAACTGATAATTATTTGAGTGATTTTGATTGATTTGATTAAATATAATACTAGCATAACGGTCGTATTTTATTCTGTTCTTAATGTTTAAGAACCGTAAAAATATCATAATTTATTTTTTATTTGCTTAGCTATTTATCTTATATATTACTAAGTTACTAAACTTAAATGAAATAAGTTATATAGATTCACATTCACACAAGATAGCAATAAAATTACAATACCTATTTCCATTGGTAAAAATTTATTTTCTAACGCCACTCGTATTCAAGCACACATTCGCAGAGTGTTTGACACTTGGTTACCACAAGTAAAGCGCTTGTAACTGCGCGTCGCTTCGTGATATAAAAGTACTGTAAGTATATTAATTGTGCTTTTGACACTGATATCTTCTTATCTTCAAAAATTACTACCCCTGTGATGTTTCTCAGAAAATAAAGATATTTTGGCCGCTGTGGTTTATTTACATTCTACTTAATCAGTCAAGATTCATGGGGTTTTTTAGATTTTATTATATTTTACAAAATAAACTGGTACGCAAAAATAATATTGTATGAGATAAGCCCAAATTCCATACAAATTTTTACCATCTCATTTGGCTTTATTGTGATGCGTAACTATATTATCTATTTAATGTGTCTCATGTTTGCTAAAGCACGTTGCTCTAATATAGCGGCTTTTTTTTTGTAACAACAATGACGCACACGTAATAATATTCAAATATATTTTCATGAAGTTTCAAACATTTGATGGTGGAATCCCTAAATGAGGACACAGCTATTTTTTTCATTTCAGAGAACCTGCTAGAATTTATAATAAGTTAATGTTGAAAGTAAATAGAATCAGCCTAAATATTTTGATGAATAATTCAGCACTGTTATTCCTTAAACGTGGAAAAACGTGGCAAATGAGTAAGATAATAAATACAGAAAACTTAAAATCCTATTCTATTTCTGTTAACTGTTTTATAATAAGTATTAAATAGAGAGGTTCCCCTTTGGTTGATCAACAGTTATTATACAAATTTACAGATAACAAGCAACGAAATTCAAACTTATCATTTCGCAAATCAACGTTCCATTTCTTTATGTTTCACAAACTTTACATCTCATAAAGTCATCATATCAGCCTATGATGTCCACTGCTGAACAAAGGCCTCCCCCATCGATTTCCAAATGGAACGGTTCTGCGCAGCCTGCATCCAACGGCTCCCCGCGACCCTGACCAGGTACCACCCCCTGCCCCACCGTTACCGTGCCCGCTACCGTAGTCCGGAATAGCGGGGCCGCCGGGGACTAGGGGCCGATACCGTATTGAGTTAGCCATTTTGAGGGGATTTTGCCATAATCACCACGCTTGGCAGGCGTGGTGATCGCAGTGATTTTCCAGTACTCAGACGATGCTGCTGCCCGTCATCCGGGGAGGATTATCCCCTAGTCGATTTTTACGACACCCACGGGAAGAGATGGGGAGGTGCTATTCTAGCCCGGCACCACACGGAAATATCTCATAAAGTAATTTTTTCATAATATATTGTCTTTTAGCAAAAGAACATTAGTAAATTTTTCCTAACACAAATACGTTAATCGACAAAGATCTATTGACCAATTTTTCTTTAATAATATAGTTACTTAGTCTACAGACATTAGGCAATTTATGGTATGGCACCGTATCATTTCTTAAATTTTCATGCTAAAAACATAAGAATCCCTGAAAACAAAAAAATATAAAAACATAAGAAACGCCTGAAATGACTTATCTTTGTTAATCGAGTTCAGCGCGTTCCGACTTGTGTTGGTTAGGTTAGGTTAGAAATGTGACCACAACGCGCGGGTAGTCCTTTTCTTCTCCGAATATCGATCGTCCGATAATCATAATCCCTAACACGTTTGCTATAATCATCACTTTTCATAATGTTCGCGTATATGAAATTGTATATTAGGTTGGGGAAAAAGTCTTTTCGCATTATAGTATGTATGAACTTGTAATTAAATCTCTTTGGCTGTACTATTTGTATCTGGCTGGTTTTGGTATCATTAAAAGTTTAGATTTTAAAAAAGATAATTCCAAATTCAAATTAGGAAAATGTGTGTGTTTTTATTTGTTTTTCGTACTGTCAAGATGAGTGAATCTAATGAAGAAATTCGATACATTTTAAAATTTACTACAAAAAAAGGTAAAAATGCAACGCAAGCCGCAAAAAAAATTTGCGATGTTTATGGACCTAGTGCAGTGTCTGTGAGAGTAGCACAAATTTGGTTTAAGCGTTTTCTATCCGGAAATTTTGATGCCAAAGATGCACGTCGCTCTGGTCACCCTATTACGGATAAAATTGATGCCATTTTTGAAAAACTGGAGCATGATCGGCATATCAGTAGTTACGACGTAGCTGAAGAACTGGGAATTGACCACAAAATAGTTTTGGCGCATTTAAAAAAAATGGGTACACAAACAGCTTGATATTTGGGTACCCCACGAGCTCACTGAAAGAAACCTAATGAACTGTGTACTCGTTTGTGATTCTTTATTACGACGTAACGAAACCGAACCATATTTGAAGAAGCTGATAACTGGTGATGAAAAGTGGATCACGTACGACAAGAACGTGCGAAAAAGGTCGTGGTCAAAGGCCGGTCAGGCTTCACAGACTGTGGCGAAACCCGGGTTAACTCGCAACAAGGTGATGCTGTGTGTGTGGTGGGATTGGAAGGGCATTATTCATTATGAGCTGTTACCACCAGGCAGGACCATCGATTCTGAACTGTACTGCGAACAACTGATGAGATTAAAGCAAGAAGTTGAGAGAAAGCGGCCGGAATTAATCAACAGAAGGGGTGTGGTTTATCATCATGATAACGCTAGACTTCACACATAGCCATTCAGCAAAAATTAAGAGAGTTTGGCTGGGAGGTGTTAATGCATCCGCCGTATAGTCCTGACCTTGCACCTTCAGATTTCCACCTGTTTCGCTCTCTTCAGAATTCTCTAGGCAGTGTCAGGTTAACATCACGAGAGGACTGCCAAAACCACTTGTCGCGGTATTTTGATCAGAATCCCCAAAATTTATATAGCAATGGGATCATGTCCGTACCTACAAGATGGCAAAAAGTTATCGAACAACATGGTACCTACATACTTTAGTTAAATGTAAATAAACTATATTAAAAAATGTTTTGAATATTTCTTAAAAAATGCGAAGAAACTTTTTCCCCAACCTATTATTACCTAATCGTCTTCAGTTTTAGTGCTTTTGTGTCACGAGATCGGGTGCTATAATAATTAGATATCTTATTTTTACTTGCTATAAAGTCCCATATCCTAAGTGTTATATTGTATAATGTATGCTTGACCGAAAGGTGGTTTATAATAATATTGTTAGTCCGAATGATGTTTTATAATAATATTGTTAGTCCTAAAACATATTAGGTTGGGGAAAAAGTCTTTTCACATTATAGTATGTATGAACTTGAAATAAAATCTCTTTGGCTGTACTATTTGTATCTGGCTGGTTTTGGTATCATTAAAAGTTTAGATTATAAAAAAGATAATTCCAAATTCAAATTAGGAAAATGTGTGTTTTTCATTTGTTTTTCGTAATGTCAAGATGAGTGAATCTAATGAAGAAATTCGATACATTTTAAAATTTTACTACAAAAAAGGTAAAAATATAACGCAAGCCGCGAAAAAAATTTGCGATGTTTATGGACTTAGTGCAGTGTCTGTGAGAGTAGCATAAATTTGGTTTCAGCGTTTTCAATTCGGAAATTTTGATGTCAAAGATGCACGTCGCTCTGGTCGCCCTATTACGGATAAAATTGATGCCATTTTTGAAAAACTGGAGCATGATCGGCATATCAGTATTTACGACGTAACTGAAGAACTGGGAATTGACCACAAAACAGTTTTGGCGCATTTAAAAAAAATGGGTGCACAAAAAAGCTCGATATTTGGGTACCCCACGAGCTCACTGAAAGAAACCTAATGAACCGTGTACTCATTTGTGATTCTTTATTACGACGTAATAAAACCAGACCATTTTTGAAGAAGCTGATAACTGGTGATGAAAAGTGGATCACGCACGACAAGAACGTGCGAAAAAGGTCGTGGTCAAAGACTGTGGCGAAACCCGGGTTAACTCGCAATAAGGTGATGCTGTGTGAGTGGTGGGATTGGAAGGGCATTATTCATTATGAGCTGTTACCACCAGGCAGGACCATCGATTCTGAACTCTACTGCGAACAACTGATGAGATTAAAGCAAGAAGTTGAGAGAAAGCGGCCGGAATTAATCAACAGAAGGGGTGTGGTCTTTCATCATGATAACGCTAGACCTCACACATCTTTAGCCACTCAGCAAAAATTAAGAGAGTTTGGCTAGGAGGTGGTAATGCATCCGCCGTATAGTCCTGACCTTGCACCTTCAGATTTCCACCTGTTTCGCTCTCTACAGAATTCTCTAGGCAGTGTCAGGTTAACATCACGAGAGGACTGCCAAAACCACTTGTCGCGGTATTTTGATCAGAATCCCCAAAATTTCAATAGCAATGGGATCATATCCCTACCTACAAGATGGCAAAAAGTTATCGAACAAAATGGTACCTACATACTTTAGTTAAGTGTAAACAAACTATATTAAAAAATGTTATGAATTTTCTTAAAAAATGCGAAGAAACTTTTTCCCCAACCTATTATGTTTAAAAGTAGGTTTATCTTGGTTATGTTATCAACTTATCAATATATATGAAATTTATTTATATTTTTTTTTTTTTTTTTTTTTTTTTTATTTTTATACAAAGCACGACAAATGACTCAACACCACCTGATGTGAAGCGGTAAGAAAAGTCCATATGCGAAGACAGCTAGTGCAGTTTAGACACTGCTCTAGCCGCCTCCACCTTGCCGGCCTGAAAAATGCTTTTTCACGCCTCTTTTGAAGGAACCCATGTTATAGGAAGGAGGGAACACATGTGCTGGCAAAGAATTCCAAGTTCTGGAAGTACGACAAAGAAACGAGGTACTAAATTTCTTTGTGCGTGATGTTGAAGTGGAGACGGTAAATTGATGACTCCGAAGACCAGCACGCGTGGTCCTGAGTAGGAAGGGAGAAGGTGGGATAAGGTCAAAAAGCTCTTCAGAGCACTCTCCGTGATAAAGCCGATAGAAGGCGCTAAGCGACGCAATGTCACGCCGCAATTGCAGAGGCTCGAGGTTGTTCGTGACCTCTACATCGCCAACGATACGGACAGCACGACGCTGCAATCTGTCCAGGGCATCGAGTAGGTACTTTGCGGAGCCATCCCACAAGTGCGAGCAATATTCAACGCAAGACCGGACCTGAGTTTTGTAAAGCAGGCATAATTGGTCAGGCGTGAAAAATCGACGCACCTTGTTCAGGACACCGAGCTTCCGTGAGGCTGTTTTGATCACGGTTTCGATGTAGTTCCTAGAATTCAGATCACAACATATCTCCATGCCGAGCAGGTGTAAGGAGCCCTGTGCCGAAAGAGTGGTGCCCTGAAGAGAGGGAAGAGGAAGGAACGGCGAGATTTTGGCTGTGAACGCGCATACCTGTGTCTTCTTAGCATTGAACTGAACAAGATTGTTAGATCCCCATTCCGATATAAGGTTCAACACCCCGTTGAGCTCAATGGTAAGATTTTCTCTCTCTCTCCCGGTTTCAGCGCGCCCAGCTCCTGGGCGACCGAAATATCCCCCATGCACTGTACTGTCATCCGCATAGCAATGAATGTTTCCTAACGAAAGCATATCATTGATATGAAGAAGAAAGAGTGTAGGGGATAGAACAGAGCCTTGTGGTACACCGGCATTCACTGACATGAACCGCGAAGCGCATCCATCTGCGAGGACACGAATTCTTCGCTCATGCAGGAAGCCGGCAATCCAGTTGCAGAGCTGAGCGGGCAGACCGTATGCCGGGAGCTTGGAGAGAAGAGCCCTGTGCCAGACCCGATCAAACGCTTTGGCAATGTCAAGGCTAACAGCCACTGACTCACCACGTTTGTCAATAGCTTCACCCCAGACATGCATTAAATACGCTAGAAGATCACCCGTTGACCGTTTCGGCCGAAACCCGTACTGTCGATCATTAATTAATGAGTGATCTTCTAGGTATCGGATCAGCTGTTTATTTATGATCCGTTCCATGACCTTGCAAAGAACTGAGGTGACAGCTATTGGGCGGTAGTTAGCTGGGTCTGAACGGTCTCCCTTTTTGGGGACCGGTTGCACATTGGCCTCTCTCCAAGATTCCGGCACACACCCAGAAGAGAGAGAAAGACGGTATAGCCGCGTTAAGACGGGAGACAACTCCGCTGCGCAGTTTTTCAGTACTATCGCTGGGATGCCATCAGGTCCACTAGCTTTCCGGACGTCGATTGACTGAAGCTCCGCACGTACATCACATTGCCTGATACGGATATCAGGCATTGTGTGGCCACAGTGGGAGAGTGTTGGTGGCTGTGAGTTGCAGTCATCGATTCGGGAGTGAGCAGCAAAGAGTTTTACCAGGAGATCGGCTTTCTCTTGCGGCTTGTGAGCTAGCGAGCCGTCAGAACATCTCAACGGGGGCAGCGAGGGTTCACAGAAGTTAGACTGCACGGCTTTGGCCAGACGCCAGTAGCTACGGCTTCCCGTAGGGTGCGTAAGAAGTTCATGGCCAACTCGTGCAATGCGCTGTGCATCCGCTCTGATGAATGCCCTTTTGCAGGACTTGGTGGCGTTGTTATAGGCTGCTTTCAGTGAGTCAATGTTGGGATCCCCGCAAGCTCGGCCCCTGATCCAAGCGCGATATGCCGACTGTCTGTTCTCAACAGCTAAGGCACACTCGCGGTTGAACCAGAGGTTACGCCTACCCCTACTGATGAGATCGGAGTGAGGGATATAGTACTCCATCCCTAACATGATCTCATCAGCAACAGCAGTAGCGCTAGCGTTCGGGTCCAGCTCACTGAAACAGCGCTGCCTCCAAGAGACAGATGCGAAGTAATCCCGCATACCGTCCCAATCTGCTGACGCATAGTGCCAGATGCGGCGTTTTGCAACCATAGGTACCGGTGGCGACGCCCGTGGCACCCCAGCGGATACCAGGCAGTGATCCGATGTTCCCAAAGGAGCATTATATTTTATATTTACGTGCTTCAAATATTACGGGTAGAAATATTTCGATTTTAGGGCACGTTATATTATGAGATATTACGTTAGGACTTATAACTATTATAGAAAAGCCTTTTATGTCTTTTAATTTAAATATTATAGATTGTGATATTTATAGCAAAAAAATAGGTCATATTATGTTTAGGTATTTCGGTTTCGGGCAAGTGATATTACGAGACATTAAGTTAGGGCTAGGACTTATCATTCGGATACATGATGATTACGTATGTCACAAAACATTATGACACGTTAGATTATGTATAAAAAAATTATGAGACAAAATAGAGAACCAACGCACGAGCCTAGCGAGCATTCCGACCGTTTTACTTTAGTTTAAATGATTGGACGCGCATTGCGAAAATGATTATATTTTATTGGTAATTTATGAATTAATAATATTTAATTTGATAAATAGCAAAATGAAATTTTAGTAAACAAAAAGTTTGTACTTAATTGAAATTTAGTGAAACAAATTATTTGCGAAATATTATTTTTGGTTTTTGTAACTTGTTGACATATCAGTATGTCTTTTAAAAATTTAATTAATAATGCATTTTTGAAATGCCTGCTTGTCATATGCATGTTTGCGTTTTGATTTCCTTGTTAAAGCATTAGTTTGCGTAATGAAACATTGACAAATGTTGCTTGTGAAATGGTAATTTGCCAATGAATTGTGTGTGAGACATTAGAGAACCAAATAGAGAAGGTTTGATATTGTTACTTTCAGCAGATTTAAAATTTGCTTTAGATGACTGTGTGGGTGAGCTGACTAAGAAAATATTCTATTGAAGCTATTACAAATTAGGTTTTGTATTGATGTTAGTTTGAAATTGAAAGTAAGAAACTTAAAAATGGGGTGAACCCACTTTTGTTTTCTTACTTTCAATTGTAACACTAATATATCCCGTAACATGTTATATAACATGACGCATACCTGAAATCTATGTTATATTGTCTTCATACGTAAAAGTATAATAGTGGTCACATCAAAACGTGTCGTATTCTGCCGACATTGTGAACTGAACCAAAGAACGACAAATCGTGCACATTTTATAAAACACTGCGTGTTATATGTTGCAATGTTATATACCAAAGTTCATAACAGACCCACCATACCCCTAGCCATACCCCTGGGGGTAGGGTGGGACTAAACCATACCACCGTAGTGCTGTGCACTATATGTTTACAGGTTTAGCTTTTCCAAATATTACGAACCTGGTGTTAATAGCATAATTCTTTTTATTATTTTATAATTTTTTCTAATTAAACTAAACCGACAATGCGACTAAGAGAAAGTAATTCAGTCCGTTGATTCAATTGATCCGTTGACATCTAATAAATGTATATTACCAATCTGAAGTACCAGGCTACTATAAGTATATCAGAGGTTATTTATTGTACCCCTACGATTATTATTTAAATAAAATTAACAGTATGCTAAACATCTACGACATAGCTATGGTAGCCTAGTACTTCAGGGGATGATCCAGCTACTAACATACGATATTTCGATTGAGTGATCCTCACACCTAAATATAATGACAATATTGCCAATTTCTAGTATCTGTTTTTTTTCTATTTTTCCATTAAATCCCAGCACCCAGCACTACTAACGGTGGTATGGTTCAGTCCCACCCTACCCCCAGGGGTAGGGCTAGAGGTATGGTGGGTCCGCAGCGGCAAAGTTGAATACAATTCAAGCTATATAATCGGCAAATTATTTAATCTGAACTCATCGTAACATATTCTTTGCGTAACTTGCGAGTAACCTTGATAAATAGAAAATTGGTTAGGAAACTACTAAATATCGTTAATTATCATTAAAACAGACGCGCCCTCAGGGTACTGGGCATCTCTGTAAAGGTTTGAAATTCATCGCTTTCACAAAATGAACCTTTGAAGGTGAACTAGCTAAAGGTTCCTTTTGCCACGGAGCAGTTTATTGAGTCATCTAACGATATTTTAAGAGGTTTTAGACAAACGAAATGGACAACTCTTAGAAAACGTTACTCTGTTTTGACAAATACAATTAAGTTGTCTAGGTATTACAGATTTTTATGCAACATCTGATATTTTTTCATAATTTTAGAGCCACCTCATAGATAATGTTGATATGTTGATTCGTATAAGTCTAGGTAGCTTTCTTTCCTAGTGTTATTGATAGGTAACCCTCAATATGTTTATCAGTAACAAGATTCATTACTAAAATCGAAATAGTATAAAGGGGAAATAAAAGTAATTAATGTATGCAGTGAAAATGGGTAAACAATGACTGGCGGTGTAAGTAATCTTATTTGGGGTTGTGCCCCGAATAATAATTTGCTGCGCCACGCGTTGCTTTGCCCTCGGGAAAAATCGAATAATACCAAATCTGATTAAAAATATGACGGTGGATCATTTTTTGTGTACGGTGAGTTATATATTAAGCTTTTTTTTATTAGCTTACCCGTTAAGCTACACATTCCAGAATCCAGTCACAATCGGTTTTCAATTTTCAAATGCTTTCAGGAGTCTTACGCGGCTAAGTTAATTAATATATCTAACGGAAAGCTATACCTTCTGTAAAAAAAGTAATTTTTAAGGGATGTTTGATTACCACCTTAGTGGTTTTTTTTATTAAAAATTCACTGGAATTAGGTAGGCTATATCGATATAACTTTACTTGTGCCGCAAATAGTATATATTTCATTTCGTTGTACCTATATTTTAGCGAATTATTTTTTCATATCTATGCACTGACTTTCAAATGCTGATACATTTATTTATTCAAAAAGGTTTATCCGTTATCATACAATACTAGCTCCGATATTAGTCATTTAAATTGGCTAGATTTTATTTTATAGGTAAGAATACAACTATATTACATCGAGTTCGAAAAAGACATTAGGATCTAAAAATGTGTAGAACAAAAATTGAAAAAAAAAAACAGAAATAAATAATATAAGTATCCTGAAAGTTAGTCTATATTCTTTCTCAGTATGCAATCTACCTCTATCTCAAATTTAATTTAAATCGATTTAAAGAAAATTTACAGAAAAACAGACAAAAGACAGAGAAACATTTTGTAGCCTGCAATGTACCTTTTGTCTATGACATGATATAAAGCATTGTCTAAATATGCTCCGACGACTGTGATACGTGTAATGACAACCATTAATCTTCGTAGGACTGTAACAGGAAGATGGCTTCAATAGATTAACACTAGTAGCACTTCATATTATATATAATGCCGGGGAAACCTTTGTTCTTGCTCGTCTTTTTATTCTTCGCGGCCTTTTCTTCTTTTCTGGTAATCAATTTTGTGGTACCTATTGCTTAATTAATCATGATTAAAACAAAGTAGTTTTTACTAATGAAATTATTTAGTACTTTGGATTTGAAATATCTTCAATGAATATTTGCCTTATTGATATAATGCAACCTATTATATATATCTTACTTGTTCCTAGGTACTAATTTGTACAGAATCACACCGAATTGCTACCTGTTACCTGTTGGTGGCTTCTAAATCAAAATTTAACAAAAGACGCAAGAACTCCAAAAAATATAAATAATATGCTTCATGACTAAACTGATATCAAAATCCATCAATCAATCGAATACACATTATTGCACAGGGACACGTAACCAATAACACAACAAAGTAAAAAGAATTCAATAGGCAGCTTCAACTAAATGTAGCTTTTAAGATAAATACTTGAAGAATGAGACAGTATAAATTAAAAGAGAGGTTAGTACAACAAACGTAACGTAGGTACTATAAAGGTTTCAAGAGCTAAGACTGATGAAACCTTTATCCGTGATCTTTTCAGTGTTGCTTTATCGGAAAAAAGCGGATTTCCAGTGGCCATTTTTGACCTAAGCGACTTAAAATTAAGCGTTCCGACATAGCGGCATTGGAGGGATTAGCCGGTCAGCACCCGCCCACCCTCGCTCGGCGGAGCACTAGCGTTCAATGGACTTTTAAATAAAAAGAGCTTCGGCAAAGTTGTAGCCGACCAGCTGAGCTGATTCGTTTTCTGGATCTTCTTTTCGTGTGTAGGTGCTATTCAGGCTACTGAAGTGAATAAGTTCAGAGAGCACAGAGTGCAAAGAGTTTATGTCACCAGGTTTTAGTGTCCCACTTATTCAGGACACGGTAGCAAAGTTATATTGTATTTTTGATTTCATCAAACTGTCTTGCTTAATAGGAATACTTACGCATCCTAATTCAACGTGTTCTGATTTCGGCAAGGTAGTTTTATAAAATGAAGAAATTATTTAGGCGCTGTCGTTCATTTTCAAAACAATAAAATTTATATAAATATTAGAATATTTTAAACAATAACCGATGAAACTCGAGCGTTGGAAAACACTACGATGGTATTATAATTGGACAAACAGAATCGTGACTCTCATTGAATCATATTTTATTATCACCATCACAAAATCACTTATTTCTTGATCTCCAATCACGAGAGGCTTCGAGAGATTCACCGCCTCTGCTTTTACATAAAAAATACATATTATTATTGTACATACACCAAGTAGGACAAATACAAATAAATGATTTTATGCTAAAATTGGCGGTCCTATTTCTAAAAGTGATCACTTCCAGAAACGGAATGGATGAGATCAACGAAATGAAACAGGGTAGGCATGACATGAGTAGATTGAGTAGTGCCAAAGATGCTATGAGCGTTTACGGGCTACGGTTCCCGTAGCATGTAGACGCTCGTAGCACCTTACTATTTTTAGCGGACCGTACACTTGTTAAAATTTAAATTGTTTAAATTGTTTATATAGAAAATTAAAAGATTGGAATAATATACGTTTATCGCACATAGATAAATGTGTTAGACCGAATCTGAGATTGTTAAGCAAAAGTCAATAACAGGGACTCCTGATTATTTGGGTATCCGAATTTAACAGGATAATACTGCCATATGTCTAGTAGGAAGGTCCATTGTCGCTTTGCGGATATCAGCGTGTGGTCTTAGTTATTAAACATGGCTTTAATTGAATAGACCCCAATTATAAATTGTTAGTAATTTACCTTTGAGTAGGCACCTCCTATTATTTATTAACATACTCAAAAGCAGCCTTTGAATAATTTTCTTCGAATAGTTATGGTGTTACTTAAGTGACTATATATGATGCTATGGCAAGTGATGCTGATTAAGATTGCAGATTGATTTTGTAAACAGAGGGGCTTCCGTGGAAAATTCTATCCGGAACTTCAGAGATGACTGAAATAGTGAAAAGTCAGACACGAAGCTACCATGAGGTTTGTTTGATTTTGAATCTTTTATTAAGACTCATAAAGAATATTAATGAGCTTAACAAAATAACAGGGTTCCTTATCAAAGAATCTATAATAATAGGAAAATTGTACAAATGTTTCAAGGTAGACCTACAGGTTACGTCTATTTATAATCATAAGTAATTATCATTCATAGATTCATGTTTGCATTGGTCTAATCCGAATATTTTACCCAAAAAGTGATTTAAAAATCATTCGGAAGATAATGTATGCTGTTGGTCCTAGCTCTTATCTTCATAGGCTGACGACTTTTGTTACACTACTTTGCGTTGCCGTAACCTATTCATACGATTTATAGGCTGACGATCAAATAGTACAGTTAGTAGCAAAATGATACATTCTGTGTCTTACGTCAATGCGATAGGGATCGGAAGCGTATATAATATCAATATCTTTTGATTGTAGGTACAGATGTAATGATACGCAAGTCTCGGGTTAACTTTTAAAAAAGGATTTAATATTCTTAATTTTTGATTTTAACATTGTTGTTGTTGTTTGTTTTTATAGTTTAGAAGTATAGTTTATAGTTTATTTTTATTAGAAGATTTAATATTGAAATATAAATTACGTTGACCCTCCAGACGATAATTCAAACGGCATGGCTTTATATTCTCTACTAATGTTTTTAGGGATGTAGAAACTTATATTTTATCAACACCTCTAATATGAGTTTTATCTCAAAAGTAAACGTATTCGTTTATTGAGCGGAATAGCTAAAAATAACACTCGGGAATGTATTTATAATTTAATCAACTGAGTATTTTATTGTGCTATAATTACTTTAAATAATTAATAGTCTTCATTTTTCTGACGAGAGCAAAGCATTTACAAAGTCATATTTTGAAAATCTAAAAAGTCGCACACGTACGTTGATAGGCATAAGGCACACTGTGTCATGATTCACATTTAGCATTTAGTTTTAGATTATTATGTTCGTACAACATACAGAATCAGATTATTAGAGGAATACTATCAGTTATATTAAATCCATAACCGTTTAAAAATCACATGTTAAATCATAAATTTTCCCGTTCATATAAAATATTTGTGATAATAATACAGACATATAATTGGTTATTTGATAATGCGTATGAGTAAAAGCTGGTGACACATCCTCGTAAGCCCTCCAACATAAAAATTTATGAGGGGCCTGGGTAGAATTTACTTCAAGTTTATTGCCGTAATAAAATTACAGCCTTCTATAGTTTCATTCCATTTCATGTGATCATTGAGACGCAGCTGAACGATATTGATTTTAATTTCATACTTAAAACATTTAGGAATCATCTTTATGTCAACGTTTCGGGATTCGTAGCTATAGTTGACAATTACTATTTCTGGAATTATTTGTGTCATATTTAACAGATCATTATTAATTCAGATGACGAACGCCTCCCCATTTCTGTCAATTACATATTGAAAAACGATTGTCATATCGCAGCGAGCAGCGAGTGTAATTGAGCATTATCAATTTGTGGCAGGGAGACTGCTGACGTTGCCGGGTACATTTGTCACCGTGATTAAATGACGTCACACGCAATACACCGACACCGGTACCCGAACTTTTTTTATTAGCCCGACCATTACTGACACGAACCTAAAGCAGTTTATTTCCAGCAAAGCTGTTTTGCGGCGATTAAAAATAACCTGTCCCAGCGTGAGCCTGTTTTTTACCAACTTTTTAAATATTAGCCCACCCTTAGGGGCAACTCGAATCTGAGATTAGGGATCATGTTCCGACTCAGTTTACGTTGCGTGGAGGCGTATTTCCCCGTTACGGTATCATTTGGAGAGTAACCGGCATAAATCAAGCAGATAGGTAATTATAAACCACGGTAGGAATTTATGGGTCCGTTTAACAAAGTTGGTAAATATCTAATTGTATTTAAGGCTTGTCTGTTAGACGTCTTCGATTGTTTATATTTTATTCATTTTACACGACAATTATACTGGTGTCAATCTATTTAAACCTACTGTTGGAAATGTTTTATTTATTTGAATAAACGCGTCAACAGCGTGGATTGAAAAATAATAAGAGTTAATTTTTGTAACGAAAAACATTTGATTTGACAGGCAAGTAATAGATGTCGTAAATATATTTTGTACATGTCGTGTAATCACTACTATTTAATTGTTCGACACCTCAGTTTCATAGGACTGTGAATTTTTACTCTAAAGCTTAATACCTATTTCACCGCTACAATGTATACTGTGTGAGCTAATAACATGTAGGTACGTATGGCACATTGAATAAGTTGGAAGTCGTGCGTTTATTCATAACATTTGATTTTCTAAGAGTAATAGATATCTAACACTTATATTTCACGTGCCTTTCTAAAATATTATAAAGGGAAGACGGGATGACAATAATTTATAATAGAAAGTATTTTTAAAGTTGTATTTATCCCTAAAAAAGGTACAACAACATATTGATTGAAAGAAATTACCGGAACTAATACTATCTTGTAGTTTGTTGCAATATGCGATTTTGTTTTAAAACGATGCTCATAATGTTACTATGAGTTGCAACCGAAACAAATCGGCAGCTGCGTTCTTGTCTTAATGCATTATAAATGCTATGAATTTAATTAAATAACAGCTTCTAACGAAGCCATTTTAAAGTTTAGCTAATCCAGGCTAAGGCGGAAAAGATATTGTGTAAATTTAATTGGGCTATTATGGGGAAATTCGCATTAAGACAATACACAATGTTGCCAAAGATGGCGGCACCGCGTCCAAGTTTGCACTTTTATGTGACGACCTAATTGGCTTCGCGGCTAAAGTTGGCTAGCTGTAGATCCGGGTAAATTTTATTAGGCAATGCTATAACCTTCCGCCCTTTAAGTTTAAAAAGTTTTAATAGAATCAATGCATTTAAGAACCCAGTTTTGTCGGGGTTAATCTGTTAATCTGTTTCTTGACAGTTGTTTGGTTGAGTAGTCAGAAGTCCTGTCTCTAAACCAGTAGTAGTAGAAGATTGTATTATGAATATGAAGTTTTGTTCACGAGTCATGCATGTTTGTATCTTTAGTATGTTTCTAATGTAACTCTGTTTATCTCTCTGTCTATCTGTTACCTTTGTAACACCTAAGCGCTGAACTGATTTAGTTATCTCATCTTATCTTTTCTTACTGTGGGCCATGACTTCGTCACAGTGCACTTCGACCCATTGGGATCTTTTGTGCCTCCTCTGCGTTCTTCCTGTGTCCAGAATATAGTTGCCTTTAGCCTTACTATATCTTTAGGCAGAAGGAGCCTGTAGTCTTCTGGTTTTGGATATAAAACTTATTTAGTTAGTTAGATTTAGAATCATCAGCCATGATAATTTAATCGAGATTACAATATTTTTCAGCTACTTATTTATAAAGTAAACCTATTGTGAATGTACCTCCTTATTATTTTAAATTCTAAGTACCTACATTACTTTTCAGTCAACTGAAAGCTTGTTGGAATGCAACGAAAAAGGTAACAATGTGCGTAGGGAACGCCAATCACACCCAAAATAAACTTAAACTTACGTAAACGAATAAATATAATTAACAGAAGGAAAATGTGTAAATGAACGTTGATGGACACGGAGAATTATTCTGCTTAGAATTTCAATTAAGAAATTAGTGAAGCTATTAAAATTCAGTCGCTGCGGTTGTGCCGTTGTGGGGCGCACTTCAGTATTTTAATATAAAATATTTCGATGTTGATTGTTCTACCTAATGTCGCATTCATGGAATATTACCCGTACCGTAGAATATCTTGGTATCTACGAGAATAATATTGAGCTAATAAGCATAATCGTTCTTTTTATAGATTACATTTACAAGGTTGTTCGAAGAAAATTTTTTTTTTCATTAAATTACAAATTAGACTGAAGTAGTACCAGGCCAATTATAAAGCTATTACAATAATTTGATTTTTGAAGTAGGTGTATTTATGATACAATATACAGGCTGAGTCAAACCAATGCTCCCCGAAGGGAAAGTATCCTAAATATTAAAGTTATCGATTTATACTCTAATGACTCATTCCTTTATTAAAAAATAAATAAATAACTGCATTTAAAGATTTTTTAAAAGTCACATACCTGAGCTGAGATTTGAACCCGCCAAATGTAAAAAATAAACACCTTTATTAGTATGATACCGATCGATAGGGTCTATTATAAGGACCTATATTTTTATTAACGTTGCCTCTTAAAACAAAAGAAGATGAGAAAATAGTGAAAGTAATGACTTATAGATTGTTTTTCATTGTTGATGAAAATATTAAAATCTTTAATAAAAGCATTGTCCTAGGAAATTCTATTTTATTATTTACTCACACAAAAATATCACAATATTTTACAAAGAATATAATAATGCAAATAAAAATTACACGAATCAGCATAGAGCTGTGTATATTTTGATAATAAAAACATATTTTTTTTTTCATATTATAATTACTAGTCACATTATTCTATCGCTATATGAAAAATATACTTTTTTAGCGATAACTCGATTCCTAGTTATCAGTGTAAATGTTAAAATAAGTTCACAACACTTTTGTTCTGATAGGGAAGTTACGTTGGGCCGAAGACGGAAGAACATAATTGGTTACCTAAAAAGATTGAAAAAAAAAACAAACACAATTAATGGCCATCTAAGGAAATCCGTAGCTAAATGTTGACGGACACGTAGAGCCATTTCGCTTAGAATTTCAATTACGAAGTTAGAGGAATCATTAAAATTCAGACGCCGACGTCGCGGCCGCGAGTGCGCAGTCAGAATATGACATTGACACTACAATATACTCGTCTCTCTCAATAAGACTGTTAAAATATTTAAATATTTGGTTTATGTTGCATATAACCGTTGGGTCGAGTGGTCAGTAATCCTGTCTACTAAGCTAAAGGTCCAGGGCTCGAATCCCGGTAGGGGCAGATGTGCGTATAACCAGCGAGTTATAGAAAATTTGTTCCAACTGCACTAGAACCGGCTTATCCTGCTCGATACGGTATTAGGCCGTTTCACAACTATGAATTTGCTTTGGTGGACTCCAGGTGGCCACCGCAAAACGCTGTGAGTTTACTAGGAATTTTAGCTGATATTCCCAAAGTCAACTTAGACGCTGGGTTATAACAATGGGAAACGCTCGCTGCTTCGCCAGTAGCGGGTAGGCCCGACAGTTGATTTTTTTTGGTAATAAAAGGCCGTACCAATACAAACAGTAGGTACAAAGTCGGCTTCAACTTATCATGGAAATATAAAAATATTTCCTAAAAAATTCAGTACACACTAAATTCTCGTTTAGTAGAGCATTGAGTACAAAAATTGTTACATTAGAAAAGCTATAACATCATTAGTTTATAGGCATATTGTGCAATTAATAAATGGAAAGGAAGGCACATTTCTGTGCAAAGTATTAACAGCCTTACGCTACATTGGGTGTTCACATTATCAATGCATTGAATGTCCATTTAGTACCTACTAGATGGCACTACTCGGATTCCATTAGAGCAGAGAACATCCAAATAAGGCTGGCGTGATTCCGAATATTCCTGTAAACGGATAATGACTGCAAACACCGGTTAGGTTCAATATTAGATTTGTATTTCACTTCAGCGAGTAACTGAAGGGACAAATATTTCCAATAGTAATTGTTGTACAGCTTTGTAAATAGAGTTTTTATCATGAAATTGGTAAAAAGGTTTTATGCGCAATATCACATTATAATCTTATTTTCTTTTTGGACAGAGTTTTCGGTAAAAAGTCTCTAGAGATACTTACGAGAAACATTATCTAAATTAGCATTTTTATATTGTTATTCAAAGAATGTATGTACCATAAAACTATTTCGTCATTATTATATGTACCCCTAAGTTTTGAAGCTGCTTAGAGCACTCTTCTAACGGTTAGCTAACAGATTAAGTGCAATATAGAAGTTACCGTATTCTTTGCATAGAGAATGATTCTCTATGAAAATATTTCCTATTTGGAATACAGGTACCTATTTGAAAGGGAGGAAAAGTGGTATTTTTTTCACTCGAATTATAGAGCCTGACGTAGCACTTCCACCTTACTATAGCAGTTAAATAACAATACCCAGTAGTGCTATAGCACTTGTAACTATTCTCAAATTACCATAGCCACTGTATCTTACCGTCAGGCGGGCAGGAAGCCTGTTTGCCACCCTTTTCAAAGAAATTATACCTACTTAAATTTAACGTCGATTTCTTAGACATCTGTTTGTAAGTCTACCGAAAGGCGTTACTCTCAGAAGGCCGGGCAAGAGGCTTAGCTAGGTTAAATTACGTTTACGTTGAAATCGCTTAATAGGGCCTATAAGATGGCGAAACCGGAGCTTTATTGGGCACTTTACATTGCAATATTTTTCTTCTTAATTTGAAGTTCAATATTCTATCTATAATTACCAAAAAATGAACCTATTTACCAATTTTTACAGAAGTACAGAAGGCCACACATCAGCGTAATTTACGGGTAGACAAATTACTTTTATTACAAAGCGCTAACTAGGTAGTAGGTTCGTATGTAGGGTCCTCTGGATAGTTACCACCACTTTTCCTATTTCGGATTTCTTTCCTATTTCTTTCCTAGTTCGCTGTATTTCGATTGATAAGTAGTTCGATTGAAGGCAAATGCGTGGTTACTGGGCCTGGATGGTATTTCATCTTAGGACATAGGAAGACAACGTACCTACAATACTAAGTGATTTGTTCCTTGTCATTGCAGATATCTATAGGGGATGGTAGCCACTTACCACCAGATGGGCCGTCATCTTGTTTGTCATCTAGTTGTATAAAAAGCTTGATACGGTGTTTAACTTAATTTGCAGCCATGTGTACCTATCTAAGCATTCATGTCATATGTATGTCGTAGTCGTATCGTATAGCACGCCATAATACAAAAAGGCACGCCGGATTAAAAAACGTCGCTTTATTTCAGCCTTATCGGTAGCTGTAATACGGCTACTAATACGGCCAATGAGAACTTTGGGTTCGTCCAACTGGCTCAGTAAGGTGTAGCCTACATACCAACAGACCCATCGTCGATACGCCGCTTTGAAATTTAGTGAAATTAATATTGATATTAGAAGAATCAGAAGTGCAAACGTTGATAACATTTGTGAAAATAGTGAATTAGAAAGACTGTTTGTCTGATTGGTAGAGTCAAGGTGTTTTTGTAACTTAGAACCAGAATATAAAAAATAACCTTGAACCTGCCAACTATTCAAACAATCTTCAGTACCAGATGATCTGATGCCTCGGTAAATAGAACTGCCGAATTCTACAATCGGCTTTCGTCAAGCACTCTAACCACTCTAAACGTTGGACGCCGCAATGTAGAAGGCATCACTGTGACAATCTGGCTGAACATGGTTCAATAAGGCGAGGTTTGTCAATCCGGCGCGCCCTTTTGTGATGCGCCGCGTTTAACGATATGGCTGCGACATGTACTTACATTAGCCAAAGGCAACTAGCCCAGTTTTCTCTTCTCATGAAAAACAAGAAAATTACGTAAGTGTCGCATTCATACACTATGTTTGTTTTTGTCTTGGCCTTCATCTTACTGATAACAAGTTGCTGTCATCAAGATTATAATAAATTATACTTAATATTTTTATTTTCTAACTAAATTATACTAAACTGTTTAACGATAAGTTTTTATAAAAACGAAATTTTATTAATTGGTTAAATAAATAACGTTATTTATTTATTTATTTATTTATTAGGTACACAGAACAGCTTACAGTCACTATTACATTTAATTACTTGATTACATAGTTTTATAACTAGACAATAAGCCAAAGTATGTGCACACAGCAGCACCAAGTAAAACAAGTGGAATACATCAATTATTGTTACAATCAACTCCAAACTCAAATGTTTAACAAATTATCCTGAGCGTAACTACGTAAATGT
The DNA here is from genome assembly GCA_947347705.1 of Nymphula nitidulata. Lineage (NCBI taxonomy): Eukaryota > Metazoa > Arthropoda > Insecta > Lepidoptera > Crambidae > Nymphula > Nymphula nitidulata. The sequence goes on along the minus strand of OX374618.1, from coordinate 16,620,923 downwards.
TATATATATATACACACACCCAAATATATTACCTATAAACGACAAAATAGATTAAAAGTTAAGAGTATCTATTTATATTTATCTCTATTTTATTACACAAATGCATGCACACACAAAAAAGTTTAAAGAAATGGTAATTGGTAAATGAGTTTCGAATTGCGAATTTCGTTATATTCGATAACATTGATAATTGTAAAGTAAAATTTATTAGACTTTATGTAAATACTAAATATTAGGTATTATGTAGGTAAATATAATAGAGGTCATCAAATAATTTCATGCAACCTTATCCACTCGATAGTTCTTTTGTAACCTACATAATATGTTGATATAAAATAATAAATTTATGTTAGAAATTGTCCACAAAGGCAAACGGCAAGAAGTAATTTTATAAATTCTTATTTTCCTACACTTTTAAAATTTCCATTTTCTTTTTCGTTAATAAAGTTAATCTTTTTATATTACACAAGAGGAAAGAAGCAATATCTTGAAGAAATCCTTAAGCGCAGGAAAATGTTTTTTTTTCATCGCTGTAAATTTGAAACCGGTATTAATGTAGGATTGAAACTTTCCTTACATTAAGTACTTACCAGGTTTCACAGTTGAGTGCGTTTTATTCAAACTCACTGGGGATTCCTTTTGGAATTTAATAAATAGGGCCATTCAGTGCGAAGGTTGCAGAATTTATAAGCGCTATAAAACACCTCGTTATGTAGTACTGGAAATAGCGCGCGAATCACATAAAAAAGATTTAGCGTTTATTGTGCTTCTGGGGTTCCATCAAGAGTTACCTATTATGTTGACTCCAAAGAAAATAGATTTATGCCTCATTACTTCCTTAGAAGCAGTCAATTATATCGTTAATTACAGCCTTTGGGCATAGGTTAATTTAAAAACGATTTTTTAAATACAAAGTACCTACGGCAAGTGACTCGACACCATGTGATATGCAGCGGTAAGAAGAGTAAATGCAAAGAAGCTAGTGCAGCTTTCACATACTATTCTAGCTTCCTCCATCTTGGCCACCTATTAAATAAACCTTTTTTTATAAAAAAAAATGATATCAAAATCTACTAGTTGTTGTTATTTTTATTTCTGTTACTTGAAAAAAAAACATACTTCCAAATAGGCAATTGCCATGTGTTGAGTAATAAAATCCGTCTTAAGAGAAATGAAAAGTTATTACATGGTGTCTTTGACAGAATAATACGAGCTAGCGAACACACTTAAGTGCCTGTGAAGTGGTTTTCAGCTGAATTAATTATCTTCTTGATTATTTTCTTGATCATATATTTTTAGAGCCTAAGTTTTTTGTGTTATCTGTGTCTTTGGGGTGAGTTGAAACTCTTATTCTATATAGAAGATAGCAGACATTAATTTTGATATTTAGATGCACGACAATCACAGTATATTATTTTAGATTTAAAGGTCGGACATGGCCACTTCATACGCACTACGCATCAGACCTGACCAAAACTTCAACCCATGATTACAACTCCTTATCATCCTCTTTTTCTGAGCTTGCCTTGAATCAATGCAACTTTCTTCAAGTTCGTGATTACAAGACGATTTCACTGTTCAAAAAGCGTATTTCTTTGTTTTGTATTTGTTACAATAAAGTAGGCGTTATAAAAAACAGAATCAAACATGCAAAAGTTTAAAAATGCTTGTAAAAGTATTTATTCGGACCACTAGAAGTAGTGAAACTTCAATGAGTAGTGAGATAAACGTTAAAAAGTAGAAAGCGGTGAAGAAATTGGTACGTTGCACCTAGTGCTCCCGTGGCGTAGCGGTTATCGTGTCTGGCCGGACCTCAGGAGACGCGGGTTTGATTCCCGCCTGGAGCATACAAGTTTTTCATCGTTTCCTTTCTTTATTTCTATTTCTTACAATTGTTTTTTAAAAAAAATTCAAATAAATGATACCTACTAAGAATTAAGCTCTCACAAAGCTTTCAATAAATACCTCTGAAGTACAAAATTAATTTCTACTACTGTTTAACTTCGTTAACTGCATGTTGACCTGCTCCGATATTGAAAATGATAATCCCTTGATATTATCTCATAGAAAACAGTTCATGTTCACGGCTTGTTTTACCAAACTTTGTTTCGAAGTCGTTATACTATTTGAAAACGCATTGATATTCTCATCCTGTAAAATAGTGTCTTTTATTAAAACCATGGTATTTGCTCGTCCCGAAGAATATTGGTTTATGGTCGTGACAATATTTTTGAAAAGTTTCTTCCTTTTTATTATTATTCAAATGAAGGACTGGGACAGAGTTTATTGATGTATGATATATTCTTTATTGCACTTTATACATTACATGGTAAATTTTAAATTTACAGTTTGTGAGCAAGGGTGGACTTATCTCTATCAGAGATCTGTTCCAGGCACCTCAAGGTGGTAAAATAATTTAATAGTTAAAAATAATTATACATATACCTAACACATAATAAATATACACATACATACAATATTATACTATAATAATATAATATAATATTCTTACACTCACAGCTATTATTTAGCCCAAAGTAAGCATCATTAAGAGCTTGTGTTATGGATACTAGATAACGGAGAAATAATGATAATAATATGTATATAAATATTAGAAATATACTAAATAAACATATAAACATCCATGACTCGTAAACAAATGCTCGTACTCATCATACAAACATTTGTTCCTACCGGGATTCGAACCCGGGACCTCTTGACCGAGTAGCCTGGGGTACAGACCACTTGGCCAGCCGGTCGTCAATGAATATAAATATACTTACATTATGAATATATATGAATATATACAACTATGAATATAAATATACTTACATGTATACATATAAATAATCAACATGAAATTGTGTGAAGTAACAAAAAAAAGCACATAGGTAGTTAACCATCTTGTGACAGAAAGTGCTCCTTGACTCGAACTTTGAAAGACGTGATAGAAGATCTATCTTGGATAACTGTTGGAAGCCCATTCCAAAGATGTGCTGCGCGAAAACAGAAGGAATTGAGGAAGAAGTTAGTGTTGCTTCTAGGTAGCTCAAGCATCTTGGTGATACAAGGCCTCCTAGCGCGAGAATGGGGAGGTAACAGTTGAAACCGGGAACGAAGGTATGAAGGAGATTTTGGGTCATTTAGGATTTTAAAAAGAAAAGAAAGCATGTGCACATTGTGGCGATGTCGTATGGGAAGCCACTTTAACTGCGTGCGAAATTCGGACACATGGTCATATTTCCGCAACCCAAAAATGAGGCGAATGGCTAGATTTTGGAGGCGTTCTAATTTGTTTAGCAGCTCTTCAGTTAGGTCCAAGTAACAGACGTCGGCGTAGTCGAGAATAGGAAGAAGGATAGATTGCGCAAGCATAATTTTAGTTTTGGAAGGAAGGAAATATTGTAGCCGCTTGAGGGAGTGAAAGGAATAGTTTATCCGCCTACTGATCTCGCTGGCGTGAGAAGACCAGGTTAGGTTGCAATCCGTGATTACACCGAGGTTTTTGACTTTTTCGGTATATGGAATAGAAGTACCGTTATACATAACCGTCGGCACCAAGCTCCAGTCCAACTTGCTTCTCAGTTTAGAGCTACCAAGAATCATGTAACTCTATATTATCATACTAAAGATTTGGTATCTACTTTAAATTTTATTTTATTTTATCAAAAACCAAGGATACTACTCAGCGTTGCTTATCTTGTAAAAGTTACTATACAAGATTTTTGAAATATAATTATCGTTTAAATACAGTTTAAATTTTCGCTTAATTTCATTACATAATTAGTGAGACGTTGAATAAATGTATTTCTTTCTTTCAGATTTAATATCAAAATAATTTAAGTTAATAATTTAAGCTCTTATTACGGCGGCAGATAAAATCGGCTCCAATTACAGTGGCATATTTACCTATTTACGTGTTTTATTTAGTTTGAATAAGCTTATACGTTTTTTATCTCGAGGTTTTTCGAATATCACGCATATGAGAATAAAAATTAAAAATAAAATTACAGACGCAATAGGAGATTTCACCTTAGATGCTCAGTTCCAAACTTGTAAGGCGAAAATGCAAAGGATTGGTGTAGTTTAAGCCCCAGCTTAAGATTTATTCGAAAAAGGATTTCCAAATTTTCTTCGTTTGTTTACAGGTGAGATTTTTGCGGATCCCGGGCCTTCCCTCCAGCGAAAAGTTATTGATTCATAAAGGTACGAGACCCTGATGCTTAGTTCTTTTTTTAAGGAAATAATATTGCAATAAACACCTTTAGCGCGCGTCATAAGATAAAAATAATAGTTTATATATAAACTGCTGAACATGGGCGCAGTTCCGCGTCGTCGATCAACTTTAATACTTCTAGCTATCTCGAATAGTTCTAAGGGAACTACGTGTTTGTACAGAGTTCCAACTATGTACAGTCGACAGCACATCAAGCGTAACAGTTTGACATTGAGACCGCCCTTGTTGCGTTTGTAATAGAGGCGGCTTTCGCAGTGCAACTGTTACCCTTGATGTGCTTTCGTGTGTATATATAACATATTTGCTTGAGTTTGTACAACATAACCGACTGCCGCGCTGTTGGAACACATACAAGACGAAAAATTTTTTATTTATGTTTTTCCTGTGATATGTATATATCTATATCGAATAACACGCTGTATTACAATCTGCCTAGGCAAATCGTCTGGCAGTAAAGAGTTTTTGTATGATTGGTGGGTTCAAGATTATTATGATTATTATTGGTTATATTTTTAGGAAAACTATAACCAATACTTATATCGGTTTTAAGTGGTTATATCACACAAAACTAGACGGTCTGCTTAGGCAGAGATATACGAACTGTGTTTACAATTCTGTAAGTATATTATTATTGTTTTGAAACCATTACATTTCTTTTTACACTATTTATCGGTTGACTGGTAGATAATACCTTAGGCATTAAGTCCGTCCATTGTACTTCTTTAATGTAATAAATAAAACAAGGACACCATCCACTATCTTCGGACCTAGATGACAAGTGAAATATAGAAATATTATTGTTTTGAGTAGCTTATAACATGTAGAAGACATCATAAATGAAGTGTTGTATCGTGTGTATCTTTTGTATCTTTTAAACTTTCTCGTTTTTATATGTCTACAATAATTCATAAATGCCAGTGTTAACATTGGAAGCAAGTACTGAGTCCGAAGTTCATCTGCGGTCGTCGGAAAGACAACTATCGCAGTTCATTCAAAGCAGAGGTGGTCATCGTCGTAAAAATCAATAATAATAAATTTATTTCGTGACACAGGTACTAAAAGTTGGACTACAAATTATAAATTTCCGTCGTGTCCAGCTCATTAGGGTACGAAAAAAATTAAATTAATCAGAGACCAAATTGCAGTTAATCATAAAAGTTATATAGTCAGAAACTGGTCTGAAATTATAAGAAACCAATTTCAAAATGATTTAAAATTTGTCATTAATAAATTCATTAATCCTGTATTAACACTTGTCAAATAATAATATTTTCAATTTTATTCTGAATAAATTACTATTTGTTTGATGTCCTTTGGAATTCTACTATAAATTTTTGGAGCCATGCATACAACGCTCTTCTGTAGAAAACTAGTCCTAACGGGGAACGAACACAGGCTGTCTTTATCACGTCTATTAAAAGTTACTACATTAGATATACGTGGAAATGAATGAATTATTTCTCCGTTATCTAGTATCCATAACACAAGCTCTTAATGATGCTTACTTTGGGCTAGATAATAGGTGTAAGTGTATGAATATTATTATTATTTTTATATTATTATTATTATTTTCATTAATATTTTTGTAGTAAAATTTAATTTTAAACGTTTTTAAATTAAAAGTAATTTTCTTATTCAATTTATGATTGAATTGAAATTTAAATAAAACAATTATTAAATTTGACGGCTCTTTGACGCTTCGTCAGTTTCCACAAATTTGTTCATTCAAGTAAGTTTGGTAAATCTTTTAATAAGTCCCCAATTATCTTTGATGTCTGGCCCTTTTTACCTTTGACCCTTGCTCGCTCAAAGGCTTGAGGCCTTCACCAACTTCAAAGTGAACTATCTGTAAGCCTGTTCAACCTTTGTTTGTTTGGATCTAGCTGCTGAGAAAATAGCTGCATCACTTCCCACCATTTAACTTTAATGGAGTATGAATCAAAACATTTAACGTAATTATACTTATTGATAATGGGATAGATTTTCTTTATTTTGGCGGCAACTACAATTTAAAAAATTCAAAAGTAAATTTTGACATGGAGATGGATTACAAAATTATTATTATTATTATGTTTAGATCAGCTTTTGGCCGGATTTGTCGGTTATCACGACATCTAGGCGGGTGGTGCAGCGGGCAGTAGTAGACATCCATAGCGATACTTGATTTGGAAAGATAACGATGTTTAGATAATTCACATAGACACATATATAGATAAGCCACAGATTCCAAACACAATTTGTCTTTAATTCCAAGACCTCCGGAGGCATGGCACATTGGTATTACTTTCAAAAGTTGCTAGGGATGAAATAATCATAGCACACACAAACTTTTATCTATATTATTTTCCACAACACGACGACTGGCTGGCCGAGTGATCACACCGCTTGTTATACAGGCTACTCGGTCAGGGGTTCCGGGTTCGAATCCCCGCGGAAGCAAATGTTTGTATGGTGAGTACGAGCATTTGTTCACGAGTCATGGATGTTTATAGGTTATTTAGGGTATTTCTAATATATATCTACATATTATTATCATTATTTCTCCGTTATCTAGTATCCATAGTACAAGCTCTTAATGATGCTTACTTTGGGCTAGATAATAGGTGGGAGTGTATTAATATTATTATTATTAACACATTTCCTTTTTGTAGGGTCTGATTTTGATAATTTTGTGCTGCTGGAGTTTACCAAGCCAAGTTCCTCGCTTGCATAAAATATCCTTGCATATTGCATAGTAATTTAAAGCTAGCGTTAATCGAATCACACGCAACTTTAAGTCTTTACCTGCAGTGTAATGGTTAATGTTGGGGGCGTGAATGCCCCTAAAACGTTCCATGCAAGTCGGGACTCACTCAAAGTTGGTTTAAGCGCGGTGCACTTTAATTTAGCGCCCCACTCGCTTGTAGGATGTGTACATTTAAGTAATTATGCTAGGCGCATTATACATTAACACATCTCAGCCTGCGCTAGTAAAGGTGGTTATTTGCAAGTAAAAGCTAATTGTAGCCCCTTAGTGAAGGCGAGTCCAGATTGAGCAAAAAGCTTTCGTTGTTTGTTATGCAACCACATTCGTTTTCGTTTGAAATTGAAGCATATTTAGAACTGTATGTCAACTTAAAATAACATTGCAAGATAACAATATTATGCAGCATGCGTAGGTAATATTGCCGATTTTTAGTAACTCACGCACCGAAGTTAAAAAATGTTGTTGCAAAATATTAAATAAATATGTCTAACAACATAATTATAACACAGCATACTCTCACACTACACTACATATCTATTAAATTAACATGCAAAAACATGTTAATTTAATAGATACTACGTTTTCTATCATAATATGATATACGGCGTATGGACATAACTAAATATTAGTTTATTTATCTTCGCAGAGGATTTGATAGAAATAAAGACACGTAAGTACCTAAATTATCTGCAAAAAGAAAAAGTATCTAGGTCTTGGTTGAAACTTTTTGACAATATGAAAATACCAAAAGAGACAGCGTTTATAGAAAAATATAAGAAATATGGACACATAAAATTCTTTTTTTTATATATTTAAATTAATAACGTTCAGCTTATCGCTGAAGTGCATATATTTGATGCAATTAATAAAAGTGATATATTAGAATGTAATTACGTATGTAGTTGTCTACTTTAATGTTGCACATACTCGTATACATGTCTCGAATTGAATATTGTTTATCATTGAGTCTTAAAATGATGTGATTTATATAATAATATTCCAGTTCACAATTTAATATTAACTATAATTAAATAATAATCATACTTTATTGCTTTTGCCCTTAAACTTAATTTAAAATTTAAAAAACACTAACCAAAAAATAGATGAACACGCCGTATAGTGTCTCGCCATATGTCTGTATCTTTGATTAATAAAAAATAAAATAAAAAGATACGATTAGAGAATGAAATATTTATTTCCCAGTTGTATTTTCAATTTGGCTAATATTCCTTGTAAAAGAAAATGAGCAATTCCTAATACCTATTACACATTAGTCATAAGTACCTAAGTAAGTTGAGCTTAGTCTCATAACCATCTGTCATATCTCCGGTATTTTGAGGTCAAGAAATGTATTTTTTCTTCTTAGATAGTTGTCTATTGAATGACCCAAGTTTCATTACTCACTTATGAAAAAAGAAGCCGTATGTCCGTGAGTATAATTATACTTATAAAAGATGTTTTGTTTTGAAGCATCAATATTTTATAGCCTTACAATCGCACGTAATAATGAACTTAGGGCCAAATCGACCAATCAACATATAAAGCAGACTCATCGCAAATGGCACCCAATTAGAGGAGCCGTCGAGATAAACGAGTGTCAGTGATGTGACACCGGTGCTGAGCTGAACCAAAGAATATATAAAGCTCAGAAGGACAGTTCTTGAAGGCGCATGTGCAATCAAAACAAGAAAACTATAACGATAAATATATTAATATTATTATATTATTATTATTATTATATTTGTTCATTTCTTTTGATTTGACTTCAGGAAAAACACAACAATATTGTGAGCGCGCGTAAAGTAAGTAATCAAGTAGAAACAATTTATTTGTTAAAAATTAAATGATTTAGTTTAAGAAGGTTATGAGAAGGATCATCTTTAAAGTTTTTTTCGGTCTAGAATTCTGGGTTTTGTAAAATACTTATTGGTTAGTCAACTCTGACATAATTATGTGAAAACCAGAACACTGTAGTGTAGGAAAGATAGGACCAAGTTGTCATGAGGTAGCCCCTGAATCTGAGATCACCGTACCAGCTATGCGATCCTTTAAAGTCAGCAGCCTTGGATTCGTGGCTGTCAACAGCGTCATACCTTTTGGCGTTTATTTGATAACTATTTGACAACCGTTTCGACACTAGCGTTCCGACAGCGAGCACGGCGTGAGCCGTAACTAAAAAGTTGATGATTTTTATATCTTTATGTAAAAATCAGCCAAATATTGAATTAAGTCATTGCGATTCATTTTGAACACAAGAAAACGAAATCGAAAAATATCAATTGTACTTCATCTAGTATATCCAAAACAGTAACAATCATACACAGCCAAGACATCCACATAAAGATTAGTGAATGCACTTACGCGCAGCGCCGTGCTCAAACGTCAAGATCAATGGCAGCTCGTCGTCTTGTCAGGCGTCAAGTTCGATGTCGAAGATTTCTGTTTGTGAATCACACTACGTACGAGTCTGTATGCGTGCTCTTTTATCATTGTATGGAGCTGGCAATCTTTATGAATCTTTAAATGGCTTTAAGAATATGTATACAGCTTCTTATTGCTACTACAATAGGGTTTGTAATATACAAATTTTGAAAATTTGAGTGAGTACTTAAATCTTTTTAGACGGGTGTGTTGCTCATCTATTTTGTGGCTGGACTGCGGCTTGCTTTGACGCTGTATGCTGATTTTGGCTAAATTATATAAAAAGGTAAAAATAAGTGAGCGTATTTAGTATTCCAATAAACATGCATCAGAGTTTTCGTAATTATTTCTTTTGTTATCTACCAGTTTACGTCATCGTTGTTTAGAAATATTTTTACTCAAAGGGTGTCAAAAAAAATGAATACTTACGTCGCTAGAAACAAACTAACGGACATCAATGATAAAACTGGATTAGATTAGTTAAGGATTGGATTCCCGCCAGTTTGACAATGGAACCCTAAAACGACGCACGTAAACTTCAAACAAATAAATACATACTTTTAAAATGAACTAAGGTTTTAGGTTTGATTTGACGAGAAAGTGTCCTATTGTATGAATTTGAATTGAAGCCAATAAATACCTCTTAAGTTCTTATGAGGCGTTCGCCTCTGGTGGGTCATAAATAATGATAGTAAGTAGCTCTCACAAAAAAAAATACTTTTGTATTAACCTACCAAAATTCTGTTTTAAGCAACTTTTTCCGAGCTTTTATTTAACTTACAATGTTCGTATGTAAGTTGTCCGTTCCATGCTGGCGTCCAGTTGAACTGAAATTTGGCCACAATGCAATATTATGGTGTGCTTTTCATATTAAAAAGCTTTTGATCAAAAAATTTATTCGATTTTTTGCTGACATTTCGGTAAAGAAAGCCGCCACCAAGCTCAACGTGTCAGTTGAACCATACCTTTTTTATAAACAGATACTCTTATGTAATAAAGTTTTATATAAAAAACTAATCATATGGGTGTGTGTACGTATTCTTCAAAAATATGTCTTCTGAAAATCTTATTGGTACTATAATAGAGTCCATTATACATTTACATATTTTGAATCAGTCTGTTCAGCCGTGATCGTACAGGCTTAAATCTTATCTTATTTTACAATTTGAAGCTAATATCATGGACAGATTAATGTATAGTTTTTAACCTGTAATAATTCACGTGATAAACGCCATTTGATTGGTGGTTATTGTAGAGCTGTCTGCCACGTGACACCAATAGCTAATGTGTTCTGACCACTGCAAGCCGAGTTTCGATGTCATAAGCTAATTTTGACATCACTGTGATTCATCACTATGTGGTCCCATTGAAGTACAGACGACAGCACTAAAAGTGTAACAGTTGTATACAAAAGACGCCTCTAATAAGAATGAAATAAGGGCTGCATCAAGGCCGAACTGTTGCGATTCATGTTCTGTCGACTCTACAAACTGAATTGTAATTTACGTACCTACCGTTTGTGCCTTTAAATGGCTTAGGTATTATCAAAGGTGAAACTATTGACTGTATATCTGGTACAGCATCAAAATTAAAAGCAATGATATTTCCTAAAATAAATGGTAAAAAAAATCTTGTAACCTTTTCAAAATCCATACTAAAATAATAAATGAAATTTTAAATAATTACAAATTATTAATTGTAACTCTGTCTGCCTGTTTGTTACTCGATGATTGGTATACGAATAGCTCGAGACCTTGGGAAGGACATAGTTCGTGTTTCGAAAGCTTGACAAAAAGTGCTTTTTCTTTATCATAATTTTGATAGCAGTAGACTATTAGGTGGTTTGCATTAAGCCAATAGAGACTTAGTTAGAAAAAGAAAAATTATCTGCGCAGTTAAATGAGGATCGCGATGTTAATCATACACCATAACTGAAGGAAAAATCTTCTTTAATAAATTTCTAATACCTTTATACTTTTTAAACTAAAATGATAAGATAACTGTAAAACGAAATAGACGTAAACAAAACTCTCTTTGATTCAATGGTAGTTATATTTTAAAATTCCGGTAATTAAGTAACACAGCTATATTGGTTCGTTTCGTTTTACAACTCAAATAAGGCAACAGACTCATTAGCTCATTACCAATGATTGAATCTGACTGTGCGGTTGCAAACATCGCGTCCGTTCGCCGCGTCACCCGGGCCGTATGTCACACCCGCATTGCTTCCGAGCGAGCCACTTAATTAGTTAATGGCTGATGGAAATACTGTATTGGACACTGCTTTTCTATACGATGTACTGCATTTAGGTATATATTTATAACTATGCAAACATTATCAACGTGCGGCCCGGGGATCTCACGAGAATATGAGTTTATTTGAAACTAACTTCTGTCAGTGGCTTCGCCCGTGTAGCCCAGGTATACAAGAAACTTTTTTTCTGAAACAAACATTTTAAGCTTTTTCTCTCACCCTCTTAATGGAATATACAAACTGACAATGTCCCGAACAAAGCAATGAGACTGAAGTTCTCCGTAAACTAAATTGCTCGCATTTGTGGGATGGTTCCGCCAAGTACCTCCTCGATGCTCTGGACAGATTGCATGTCGTGCTGTCCGTATTATTGACGATGTAGAGGTCACAAACAACCTTGAGCCTCTGGAATTGCGTCGAGATATTGCGTCGCTTAGCCCTTTTTATCTGCTATATCACGGAGAGTACTCTGAAGAGGTTTTTGGCTTTATTCCACCTTCCCTCTTCCCACTAGGGAGTACGCGTGCCGGTCTTTGAAGTCATCAATTCACTGTCTCCACCTCAACATCACGCACAAAGAAGTTTAGTAACTTTGTCGTACTTCCAAAACTTGGAATTCTTTACCAGCACATGTGTTCAATGAAACGAAATACTATATACAGGATGGTGCCATCAATACAACAATAAATTGAAACATATTAGTTCATAGAAATAGTTTGCCACTTTCAAAAACATCGTATTCATTTGTAATTTCATGACATTTGTATGAAATATTATAACATTGGCTGCATTAGTTCAAAGAAATGTCAGGAAATTATCAAATAAATAAGATGTTTTTGAAAGTGCCAAACCATTTCTATGAACTAATATAGCCCATGTTTAAATTTATTGTCGTATTGACGGCACCACCCTGTATACCCCGCACTTCGAACGTCTACCATGCCATGTAGGATTTTCAATTCCTTATTTGTCTCTGTTGGGGAATGATTTGGGAAAACTATAATACAAATGTCTTATTTTAATTGAAAATTATGTTTACCAATTTTGAGACATTTGACTCAGAGAAAAAAGTTTCAAAGAAAATTTAACACCACATTTCATCCCCTTAAATTTTGCGGCTCGATTTATAATATCTCATTATTTATTAATATAAAAAAAAAATGTCCTTTTTTGTTTACTAATGCTTTATTCTGTATTCTTTATTTTCTGATTCTAGCTATGCAATCAATCAATTTATTATTATTATTTATATGTTTCAATTATTTTACCACTTTACAGCGAACGGGGAAGACTAAAATGTGAGTTCTCTTTGATAAGTATACTAATTAAATTACTGTTACATATTGACGTGTACGGACTCACGGTATTGTTGGGCTTGGGTGAAGTGGTTTTATTTCAAATATCTAGCGTTAGTCTAAAATAAAAGACAAGACTATAACTTCATTCTAATCTATGATACTATTATTAGTTTATTTAGGAATTATCTTTGTAAAATTATGGCAAATTAGTGAATTATTATCAAGCAGGGATCCTAGATCGTTAGCAATCTACGAAACCAAAGTTTATATAATTAAGTCAAGTAACTAGTTGACTTAATTATATTATCGATATTATAATTGATTCACCGATACATGTGAAAACTAAATATGAAACCGAGTAGAAGGTATACGCATCAGGCAGACACCAATACAAAAGCGAGTGAGAGATAGAGCTACAAGCATTGCCGTTTTAGATCCATCCGATAAACGAAAGGAAAAGAAATGGAGGAAAAGTCAACCATTATTCAGCATTTAATTAGGAGAAGTACCGGATTACTTGAAGGAACGTAATAGATAAATAATTTACTTAACATTTTCTAAGAAAAAATTTTAAAGGTAAAAAAAGTATTATATTAAAACCTAATTTAGATGACTCTCGAAAATGTTGCTTCTTTATTATAATAGTATACTTACACTCCCACTTATTATCTAGCCCAAATTAAACATCATGAAGAGCTTTTGATACAGATACTGGATAGCGGAGAAATAATCATAATAAATAATAAGACTATTATAAATATTCCAAATATAATAAATAAACGTACAAACATCCAGGACTCTTGAACAAATACTATATACTCATCATACAAACATCTACCCTAACAGGGATTCGAACCCGACTCTCTGGTTTAGTAGACAGGGGTACTGACTACTTGATCCATTATCCCATCATCCATCCATTCATGCATCACCCATCTATTTAGCCATCTGATACACGAATACTGGTTATTTGGCAGCTCGTTTTTTAGTTACGTAAAGAAAGAAAATATCAAACTTGCAACGTGTCTTCGAGTATTAGTTGTTTGTGCCTATTGAACCTCTAGTCAAGGTTAATACAGCACTACTACAAAAAAGTATATTTTTTATGGGCTCGATTATTTATAATAAGTTGCCAATACCTCTAAAAGATCTTAATTTACATCTTTTCATAAAGAGACTGAAAGATTTTTTAATTAAAAAATGCTACTATAATATTAAAGATTTCCTGATTGAAGAAACAAACATCTTTTAATAAGGACATTTCATCAGTAGCATCATAATTGACTACTGATTTATATATTTTTTGATGCAAATGATTAGACTGCAATATATTAGTATTATAATTTTATTGATTTAAGAATTGACATTTAAATTGAATCATTCGATAACTGTTATAAATTGACTATTTAAATTAAATTCGTATATTTTTTATCTAAATCTGACATCCTGACATGGCTTACATTAATTTCAATTAATATAATTGTTTTTGTAATCTAATTGCATGCATGATAACTAGATTTAGTTTTACCAATGGGTTCAGAATGTAGGATAATTTCTCAAACAAGCAATTATATCTAGGTTTACTAATTGGTTTACTTATCATTAATAACCGTATCAGAAATTTCGAGTATCTTTTTATTTCTGCTGCATGTCACAAAAAATTCTTGTCTTTTATATATTTGTACGCCACTATGGCTAAAACACGTAGGGCAATGATTATTTTAAGACCTACATTGTAAAACTATGAATACTCTATGTGTTTTCACAAATAAATGATTACTTACTTACTCTGTTTTGGTCTATTGTAAGCTTTGCGTCCATCGCTTCTAGGTTGTGAATTGAATTGACATAACAGCTGAAACAGTTTCATCTACTTTTCAGGAGAGCTGTTAATTTTTTAAAACGCATTGACAGTTTAACGTAAACGTATTCCATATGACGGGAAACATGCATGAAGACAAAATACTGTTCGATAGAATAGCTCAGCTATTAAAGCTTACATTGTTTAAATATTTAGGGTAAAGGAAAGTATTTAGTCCACCAGTGGACGACTTTTCGACTAAGATTATGATTATGATTCATTTATGAATTGTTATAATAAACCAATGGTGCAACTTCTAGAAAGAGGCCAATCGACGCTCCGAATCGCCTGGGGAGCGTTCGGGAAGCTTCGCAGCGTATTCTCGGCCTGCATCCGCAGTGTCTCGACTGGTGTGTGTTGCCAGTGATGACTTATGGAAACGAGACGTGGCTGCTTACATAGGTCTTATGAGAAGGCTCAAAAGTCACCCAAAGGGCAATGGAGGCTTGATGTTTCTCTGCGTGATCAGATCAGAAATGATGGGATCCACAGGAGAACTAGGGTCACTGACATAGCCCAAAGAATTGCGAGTCTCAAGTGGCAGTGAGTAGGCCACATTGCAAGGAGGACTGATGGCCGTTGGGGCGGAAACGTCTTCGAGTATCGGCCGCGTTCCGTTGGTAAGACCTATGATTGGGGCCAGCGCAGGACCGATCGGTTTGGAGATCTTTGGGGGAAGCCTATGCCTAGCAGTGGGCGTCTCTCGGCTAAAACAATGATGATGATATGCCGCAATTCTATTATTACACTAATTTAGCTCTCGGCGAGTTAATCAGCCGAGTGTATGTAAGGAGTTAATTATTAAATTAATTAACGAAGTTCTTTCATCTGTGAATTTATTCGGAAATGGAGTCATTTGGTACGTAAATTATGGCAAAATATTTAATGAAGTATCGTGATCGCAAAATAAGTTTTATTTGAAACTAAAAAAAAAGTGAAAACTACCAGAGGTTTAATACTTTTAATTTGTAGGAATGACTGATTTATAGACATAATTATGCAAAAGGTTCTTGCCTTTATAGCATTGCAATATTCATGTCATTAAGCGTAATGCATTAATAACCAGCTTAATTAATCAGTCAGTGTTTAATATTAATTTTGAACTGTTTTACTGATTCAACATTTATACCACAGCATTTTCAGAATTATATTAGTTTTATATTGATGCTGTAGCGGTGATTGTAAATCGCACACATTTATGTATGCTGTGAATCGGGACAGACTTTTCTTTTTCTTCGGATTAAATCACTGAAGAGTCCAACACGATTTAACATTTTCTTGAGGTGAGAGTCACCAGGCTTTGGTCAAATACTAAGCAGTTGATCCCAGTTATGACGTAGCCGGGAATATAATGTAAACTTTTAAAGTTGTTTTGTTCCATAATATTTTAATATCAAAAACCTGTTTTAAACTTCGACATACTTAGTTTCAAGCGGAAACGAAATAAAAATGGCTTTAAAGTTGTGCTTTAATTGAGACGGGGCTTAACGCAACTTGTTTAAATTCCAGGGATGACAACTAGCCATTTATTCTCCATCTTTTGGTAATTTTAGGAATAAGACCAATAATGTGTCGTGCACAATATAGGTATAGATCAATGTAGCTTGGAACGATTTACATTTTGGTCTGCATGGCCTTAAATTTATCGAGCTAACATGAAACATGTTAACATCATACAGTTTACATATTCAGCGAGGGCGTGCACGCGAATTGGAGCATAATACGCTTTTGGCCCCAATGTCTTGGAATAAAGAATTGCCTAATTTGCTTAAAAGTCAAGTCGAGAAGCTACGAAATTAAGGGTAATGTTACATTTCATTTTCATCCATTCATTCAAATAGGAGGCTTATGCTCCGTAAATATCCTAAGCTAACGCAGGAATTGTCTTGCGGAAGTTTATCAGAGATTAGACCATCCATTGAGATCAATTTGAGTTTTAGATACAAATAAGATTTGGCTACAAAATTATTTAAGATTAGTGTTAAGAAAACGCATTCTTTTTTGTACAATAAATTCTCTTTATCAAGCATACGGTCTGATAATAACCGTAAAATTATACACGCTCGTCGATCCTTCCTAGATACCTAGAATTGAGATTGAGCACTAGTTCCGTGTTGCATTCGCTGTAAAAAGCAAGGAAAGCGTTGTTTTAAAAACGAGTCATTCTGCATAACGCTTTCTCAATAGCGGTTACAATACATACCTACCGAGTAGTGGTATTTAGCTGAGATCCTCTGAACATTGGAGACTGCCCCAGTCGAAGCCCCCATTCGTCCAATCGCCCATTCGAAATGAGAGTGAAAATACTGCTACCTTTACTACTTATCATCACCAGCCTGTCCCACTGCTGGGCACAGGCTTTCCTACATGGGAGAAGCACAAGATGAGTTTGGGCTATGACACCCGCACTCTGGCCGAATGCGGGTTGGTGGGGCTTCTACTATTACTTAAACTTTATTTTCTAAGAAACAAACTTTTGCCCGCTAAGTACTTATCTTCCGCGTGAAAATAGTTTTTACGACAGCTTAGCCTATATCCGCGACCACCATCTTAAATGACCTTCTCATTGTATGTAGGATAGTTACGGAAAGATCAAGTTGTATATCTGGTTCTACTTACTCGATTGAGATGAAACATGTCCTAAATCTCAAGTTGTACCTAAAGCTACTAAACAGTGAAAACCGAATCACAACCAGTCAGCGGTTATGCGCGGACAGATCAACAGACACACAAACAGACAAAAATTCTAATAAATAATTTTGCACCTATTTAGGTCCCTGTAATCTATCCTAAGTATCTGTTAATTGAAAACTGGAATATCTTCAATGTACGGACACGGCTATTTACAGCAGTTTTTTATATTATAAGTAAATAAGTATAAATAATTGGACATAAAAAATATTTTTGTAATACGTAGGTAATCTTTGCTGACTGACGGGAGAAAAGGTGAAACTTGATAGGTTACCCTGGCTTTCTGATGGTACTATACATACATACACACAGCGAAAGAGCTTTTGACTATGGAATGGTTTGGAATGCTGTCGAGTAGGTACCTAGAATTGAGATTTATTACTTTGCTCGATATACACGTACAGAATACACAGATATACCTATTGACGAGTATAAGAGATTAGCGGGAGCACGAAGATATATTACATGCTAGCTAATCATTGTTTATGATAACTTACATCAAGGAAAATTTATTGTGTGTATGCTATCATAACTAATGAGTATACTTTGATTATACGTTACAATAGATACCTACTTGCTGTGTAATAATGACATCATCAATAATTACAACAATAACCACATAAATATGTTGTACAAACTATTTAAATTTTTCGTTCAAATATTATTTTCACATTAGATTACAAAATCATTCTGTGCAATGTTATTCTCTTAAGTCTTGAATTCGTGGCTATGGCAGCACTGTAATATCCTTTGGCGTTTGTTTGACAACCGTTGGCGACACTAGCGCCTTGTCGACGAGCACGGCGAGAGCCGGAACTTAAATAATGATTATGTTTATTACCTTTATGTAAAAGTCAATCAAATATTAAAAAAGTAAATTAAGATAGGTAGGTATATTTTAAACTAAGAAAAAACTAAATCTAAAAATATCTTTTCTACCTCATATCGCATCTCTGAAACAACGACAATCATACACAGCCAATAGATCGACGTAGAAATTAGTGAATACGCTTGCTTACGCGCAGCGCTGTGCTCATACGAAAATCAATGGCGGCTCGTCGTCATGCTCGATGTCGATGTTAATGTTATTGAATCACACTGATGACCGTCTCATCTAGATCCGAAAGTGACGTTACGTTCGGCACGAAACGTTTCCCCCACAAATCCAATTATAAAGCGATTTACACCAAGAACTTTCCAAACCAGTTTTTCGTTTTCCTGAGTAGGACTTCTGATAAGCAAGACAATAAAAATATTAGACAATATGTTAAAAATAAACAAAATAAAAAGTTTATGAAAACTGTTTATAAGAAGTTCGCAAGACAAACAATGTGTGCGAACATTGTCATTTGTTAAAAATTCATAGTATTATCATTCTATATAAGTTCCATTATCCATTCCAATTTTTCGTAAAAAAATGGCAATGCATAAATTAAAAGTAAGATGAAGTTATTTGGAATGATAAATTCATTAAAATTCCGTTCCTTTGATCAGGAGAATAAGAAAATTATAGGGAAAGGTGCACCGCAATAAATTAATTTTTACCTCTCGCGAGGGAACTGGGTATTTGCCAGGCAATTTTATAAAAAAAAATCATTTCCTCTTATTTAAGGGATTTAATTTGATGTTCCTTATTTCAATTCAAGTATCATTATTAGGTATTACTTCATGTAAAACTACTACTTGTCAAATATTTGTGATGCTTTTGAAGGGAAGCTCTAATTGAGATAATCTGCTTTTGTCTATTATCTAGGAGGAAGACAATGAATATTATACTTAAACTTTGGTCACTATGAACCGTGGTATTAATTTAATCACGTGGTTTTCATATCTGTTAAAAACGCATAACGTTTATATGATACTTTACTAAGACCATTTACGCCGCACGGCTTTCCATACAAAGTTTCAAGTCGAAAATATTGAAGAAACGAACAGATTCTTAGGTATCAGAGGATTTTTTGAAAAACAGTCTTAATGTTGTTACAAATTAAATATCGCCATAATTTTTTCTATGCATGGCAAATTTTAATAGAATCATTTTGTTCGTTTTTAACATTTTTGACTTGAAAGTTCGTGAAAACGCTCATAAGGTATGACAAATAAATCGATAATACTTTAAGCTCCATGTATGGCCAAATCTTACATATACATATTCATATATTCAAGTCATATACATATTATAAGTATCTCACTGTAGTAGTGAAAGCTAAACAAACTTACTTAACAATGTTTGAGCTGTCCCCCTGGATTGTCTTACGATGTACCCAACTATGTAAATCTCTGTGACCTTTATAGAATAACCCTACTTAGCTTATTAACCTACTTAACCTATGCCGACTACTTAGCTTGGGTGTTACACGTATTGTCTAAATACGCTAACTACCTACTTAAAAGTTTAGTGGATTAGTGAAAAAAATGTACCTTCATATGAAATTAATGAGTGTAAATTCTAGTCTAAGTACAAATATCTAACAATAAATGATAAAGCACGCGCTTGGAGAAATATATGAGTTATTTAGCCGACAGTATATTCTAATATTTCTAACGCCAATACGGGGCTAGTATTACATAGAATCATAGAAATAAAGCGACGCAATTATGCATGAAATAGACGGCGGTTTCCATTGACTGTGTTTGTGGTCTAGACGTCGTTAAATAAAACGCTTGATACATAACATAATACAACAAAGGCAAATGTATCATCATGTTTTGTGAAAAGTGAAGTATCCACATATCAGACATTGTTTTCTAAGGATAACGAACGAGGAATGTTTGCTAAATGTGTACCTACTAAAGTGACAAATATCTTTGGATAATCCAGAACGTCTTTTTCTAGTCTTTTCATTTGAATAATTTTAACAGAACATAACTTATACACGTATCTGACTTTTGTAAGCGCAAGGCCCTTAAAGTTTTGACAACTTTGCGACTTTATAAAATGGTAAACTTTTTCGCACATTATTTGTCAGTCACTATGTTATCGAGCTGCAAGTTTCCCTCCCGTTTCTTGTCTTTGATGTCATTAATCATAGAGTCTAAGCCGAAAGTATAATGATGCTGTAATATTGCAGATGACACTATAATTAAAGTGAAATTTCTTTACAATGAATGCTAGAAGCAAGCTCAAATTGATACTTCGTTGGTAATCACCGTTTTTGCGGGGAGCTACGACGGCGGTCTGTCAAGTTATTTGGCTTGTCGCGTACATACATAAAAAGTATTGTGATAAATGTACGTAGGAATGATTAGACAGAACCGACATAGACAAATGACATTGTGAGGACACTGAACATCTGTTATTTACAGGAATGAGATAAATACATTTTTTTTGTCACAAAGACCTCTACTAAAGAGGCTTTGTGGAAACATAACTAAGTCGCTTTGAATTACGCTCTAGTTGTTTCGACGAAAACTGGCTTTCTAACTTTCTGGATGTGAATGTTTCCAAGTAATGATTTTGACTTTGGTGCCGTTAAGAGTGATTTCTTTGTTGTCTAAAGCTATTGAAGGTGTTGCTAGCAAATTACTAAAGTACATAGAAAATAGCGAAAAAAAATAAGAACAAAATTGTTGAACATACATTCTTCACTCAACAAAAATTTAACAAAAAAAGCGAGCGTGCCATGGCAGGGACCGCGGGACGCTCGCTTCGCTCGCTTGGCTTCGCGCGGCTGGTTCTTCAAGCTAACTGCTTGTTTTTTCACTTCTTGCTACTTCCATTTTCGTGTCCTAAGGATTTGTGAATTTGTGATTCATGTACACTACTTTTGTGGTGGCGAAATTGATGAAGTAATACTTTTTTTATACAACTAGATGAAAACAAGTTGACAGCCCAGCTGGTGGTAGGCAGTTACCGCTGCCTATAGACACCTGCAATAACAAGGAAAAATCTTTGAACTTGATATTGCAGGTGCGTTGTCATTGTGAGGCCTAAGATGCAATGCCATCCCTGAACAATAATTACACTGGCTACCTTTTCCTTCAATCCGAAACACAGCAATCTCTTTTACGGCTACCTACCTAGGCGACTCTACATATGGGTCTACCACCTTTTTTTCCGGGGAGAAATTCGTCTACAGACCTTCCCTCCACGGCTAAGCGACGGGCGTGTGTGGGGATCACCCAGCGCTTATATGGCACTAAGAATACCCATTCAAACTCCCCGGTAACTCCACTGCCCTTCGCGGGGGTAGCTTGGGCTCTGCCGGAGCAATTTCACCAAACCACCCCCAGGCAACCCGGCCTTACGGCCAGGTTTCGCGCCGATGGAGATTACCCAGAGTCACTTGGGTAATTCCAAATGTGGCGGCCTGTGCGTGCAATGCATGCGTGGGGGCCACCCACGCATTGCACATTGCACATGCATTGCACAGGCCGCCACGCCTACGCTGGATAGGGGCGGCCAGAGGATCCTCTTCCCGCTCCCTCTCCGCTGCCTTCTTTTGCATGAGTACAATCTCGCGACAGCCTCCCATACCCACTCCTCCAACACCGGACCGATCGCTTCTATCGTCTGGTGGCCGGCTGCTGGCGTGGCGATTGCCTCGCCCCATTGGCGTAGAGCCTCCCTCTGATGAGTCTACCATCTAGTTATTCGTTACAAGAGGAAGCATTTTATTGCGTTAAGGATAGTTGTTTCTGCTCCCAACACAACGCTGCCTCAATGAGTTCTGGAGGACCTTCATGCCACCAGAACCCATCATCAAATATACACTATACTATATCTCACTGAGTTTTATTTCATTGTTCATTTGAGTGGTCCGACGTCAATCTTGCTGATTGATAGCTTGAAATTCAATTAGCGCGCTCTTTTAGGGAAATCATTAGTAAAGGTAAAACTGTTTTATTTAACTAACAATTGTACAGATTTATAATTGGAAAGCCCAATGAAGTTACTTGCTGTGGAGTGAAAATAATATTCCAATCATTGTAGGCTATTCGTATATGTCGATTTTAGTTATTTTTATTCGCAATTATTTTAATTCTAAGTCTTTTGACTAAGATAAATATAATTTACCTTTCTGAAAAGAAATATAAAACGTTCAGGTGATTTTACACTTAGCGGAAATGCTCAGTCGTCCAGAAAACATTCTCATGTTTGTGGTTCTTTCTTATCTGTTGTAACCATGCGACGTTCGTCACCTCGTTTGCAACCCTCTTCCCTCGTTACATCTGTCTCGGTTCTGGAATTAACATTTTTTATTATGACACTTTATATATTTCTATATAATCTTCTTCACCATTATGGAGGGCTTTGTTTTTGTAGATTCATGTATAATTCTGGTACATTTCACAAGAAACGAAAACCACAGGGGTTAATTTAAATTCATTATTACAGTTATGTTACCTACTTTGCATTGCGAACAGAAAATATTTGTTAATAGAACGTTACATTGTTATGTTATTTAGATAAAGAATATACTTTAAGCTTTAAAAACAATGTCAATTACAAATAAACGCTTACCAACATCTGACTAGTGTTTTGAAGGCATTAATTTTGCGTAATTTGATTTTGTATTATTCTTATCATTACAGCTATAAATGTTACATTTAGTTAATTTGTCAAGCTACGTAAGACTTTCGCGAGTCTTAAGACAGTTAAAAACTATTTGTGTCTGGAATCTGTGGCTTGTAATGTTTTAAGGTGAAGAATAATATAGGTGGCCATTTAAATATTTTACCTACATACTTTAAACCAATAAACTTATTTGGCTTGGTTGTCACCGCTGAATACGTGATATTTTAAATTCTTTTTATTTGAAAGGTACTCATAAAACGGGCATAATACAGATGGGTACTTTTTATATTTTTATTAAATCGACTCTGTATTACTCGTATATGAGTTCAAATTTTGTTTTATAATTGCTGACAATCAGTGACAGTGTTAAAATGGGCCATCCAGCTCGAAGGACCAATTTTACTCCATTTTCATTTTACTGGTAGGACCTAAACCAATCGACGGTTTTTTGATCCCAAAAACATATTTGTGCCTTTATTCCGGTTTGACAGCCATTTTTTAACAGGAATATTCATTTACTAAAGAAAGATGATTCTTTGAATAACCTGTTTGTAGGAAGTAAATATTTGTAATTAAGGCGTATTTATGACGTCAGATAAATGTCTGTTATTAGATTTATCTCCTGGTAATTTAGCTGTAATTCAAACTGTAATATGGGAGATCATAATTTTAGCTCTAACTCAGATTACCAAAGTAAAGAGCTTTATTGCGCATACAAATATTTTACTATCATAATAAATTGCATTTCGTAGTCCTTGCCCTTTAGATGGTAAAAGAAATTTATTTCCAAAAAAGACTTACAGTCACTTATATGAGAACATCATATATCTTTTAAAATAACTAATATGTCGTTCGAACATTTATGCTGTTTTAGTATGTATTTATCTACAGGACTCATCTAGCACATACCTTATACTTAGCTACTTTCTAAAATGTATTGTGCAAGTTTTACTTTGAATACACTAAGTGAGCTTACATTTTTTATATGTGAGGGATATGTGTTAGATAATTGGATTAAACGTGAAGGCTAACATAAAAAGCCTTACTTACCCCCTTTCTCTACCACAGCATAGTCTGGCAATGAAATAAACTAAATAAAGCTTAAATAATTTAAAGCTTAGGACCATTTTGTGAATAAACCTGTAAGGGCCAGTGAAGCCCAAGAGTGGCTTTGCTAAATTGATTTTATGTGTATTGTGGATTCCGGCAGCGGAGAGTCGTATTGATGTTTAGGCCAAACAAACGACTATAAGTAACTGGGTTTCACCAAACTGTGTTAGATTTTCTCAAGTTTATGATTTTGTTCGAACCTGATCTTAAAGCTTCCAAATATTCAATCAGATATTTCATGTTGTTAAGAAATAGTGTTTTAAGTAGGTAAAGTCAATAAATATTGATAATGACTGTAATAAAATTAGTTGATTTTTTCTCTATAAAACAGAGTGTTGGGACGAAAACGAAGGCATACTGCAGTACTAGTCACCCTAAGCACGATTTGTTAGAAAATCACGAAAAACAAATCCACACAATACAGATAGCAATATCTACACGACCTGGTTGTATGGAACAGCTGACTTTTTTCGCGAATTCAAATATATTTTCTAACTAGTCGTGTTTAGGGTGACCAGCACTGCCATCTGCCTTCGTTTTTGAGAGCGTCCCCCTAACACCCTGTATGAAACATACCATTTTGAAATGCATCCTTTTTTAACCGACTTCAAAAACGAGGAGGTTCTCAATTCGGCCGGTATGTTTTTTTTTTTCTATGTATGTACACCGATTACGCCGAGATTACTGATCCGATTTACGTGATTCTTTTTTTGTTCGATGCGGAATAGCTGCCATTTGGTCCCATAAAAATTTTTTCAAAAACAGTTGGGTACTTTGGTTTTAAATTTAAAAAAACTTAAATTATGAAGTCGCCTACATATGCGAAATTGCGAAGTTTTGCTTTTCAAATGACTTTTTAGTGAAACGATACGATAGTAGGAAACAATATAAGTTGACGGTCACCCATCTAGCTTCGACCGTTGAAAATTATCACTAAAAATTGTGAAAAAAAAAATTTAAACAAAAATTAAAACCGACTTCAAAAAACTGAAAAGGATGAAATAATTAAAGTAGAGTCCAAACGTGGAGCACAATAGTGAAAGTATAGGTCTATTCTGGGACTTTCATTATGGAATAATATCCAAAACGATTTTTTATGGGGAAGTACACTCAGTGGTTGACTTTATCTAAAGAGTAGCAAGTTGAAGTGGCAGTGGGCTGGTCACACCTGACACAGAACCGATGAACGGTGGAGTAAAAAAGTTCTCGAATGGAGACTTCTTCTCGGCAAACGTAGTGACGTTTGCCGAGGTAGTTCACATAAATAGCAGGAAGACGCAGAGAACTGCCTTTTTGAAGACTGTCCAATAAAACTCCCCGGTAACTCCACTGCCCTTCGCGGGGGTAGCCTGGGTCTGCCGAAGCAATTTCACCAACCTTTTTCATCGTGTACTGTGGCGGAAATCTACGTCCAGTAGGGGTTTTCATTAGACCGATATCCTTGTAATTATTAAATTGAAATCGATTGTTTTTATTAAGTGTAGGTTTTTCCAGACAAGATTGGAAATAATTTTATTATTCTGAGATTATCCGCTCATTAGCTACCAGGAGGTAAAAAACTCAGCAAGATTCCTCTATTTACAAAATCATGGTCGTTTGAAGGATATAGCAATCTGTCGATGGGCGTTATTCCTCTGGAGATCTATGACAATTGAAAAATCAATTGTGTATGGAATCTGATGCTTAACGGGTCAGTACAAAAAGGTGAAATTAACGATTAACTTGATTTCTTTCTCTTACAAACGATAAAAAAAGTTTGCGATAATATACCACATCGTAAATGCCGGTGC
Organism: Nymphula nitidulata; assembly: GCA_947347705.1. Lineage (NCBI taxonomy): Eukaryota > Metazoa > Arthropoda > Insecta > Lepidoptera > Crambidae > Nymphula > Nymphula nitidulata. The sequence goes on along the minus strand of OX374618.1, from coordinate 16,594,997 downwards.
ATTATTGATCATGGACCCAAATAAGTTCACCATGGTGAAGCCATGACATAAATTCCATACGCATTCACTACTATAAGACAGTCAATGTTAGACCATAATGCTTACATAAAGTATTTATCTATAAATAACTACGTTAGTTGGTTTTATAAGGCGCCTACACGATTTTATTAATCGTTACGGTAGTCTAGTAAGAGATAAAAGTGGAAACTCATAAAACAGCACCAAACAGTTTGTCAATTATACCAGGGAACTTTATTGCCAAACAAACTAAAGTGACAAAACAATTCTATATTTACGATGCTGTACGACATGGAGTCGACAAGATTATACATAATATATTGTATCGGGGTACTACTTTGGGGAACACTAATCATATTTTACGAATTCTAGGGATTCCAATAAATACCTGCGATAATGATAACGTCACGGATAAAATGCTTAAAGAAAGTTGAACTTGTTTTTAAAAAGACACAACGAAGTTACTTATATTTATAACGAGAAGATAAAACGAAAATTGAATATAGCAAATTAAACTTATAGACATTAGTGATGGTAAAATAAGCGGGAAAATGAATAGTAAAATTTAAAAATTTTCTACTTAATGATTTGATATTTTAAATCATTGACATTTCTTGTTTTTTTATACAACACGGGAAGCAAACTATCGCACGATCCACCTAACCGTAAATGGTTACTGTAGCCTATAGACGCTCGTAGCACCTTGAGTACTACTTACGTGCTGCTTACCCTATTGGATGGAATCATTTTATTTTATTATCTTTCATTTTATCTCAAAAATAAATGAATATAATAGAAAATAAAGTCATAAGAGAGATCTAGCTACCTAATTGTAAAACTACCTCAGGATTTCTGTCAATATTTGTCATCGCAAAGAACACTACTACAATTTTATTGTACTGTTGCTCTGAAAGATACTCAACGGTTACTCTTTGTGGCTCTTTAGTGAATACTTTCGTATTAATTCCGTTTACCTACTTGTTGGCTACGGAAGAGGCGGTCGGTTGAAAATCTTACTCAAACGAGGCCTCGATTTTTCTTGCAATATCAAGTCGACAGATATCGACAAAATGGTTTCCACCCAGGTGATTTATTGGATTCGTTGTTCCGTATCTATTTAGTGTACCTATAAAGGTATCTATTTGTTAATTGTAGAAGGAAATAATACTGTAAAAGATCGATAGTCCAACTGAACAAATGTTCCTCCTAGATATTGGACTTAAAACTATATTTGCAAATGCCCAGTTGCACTCATTCAGAAAATAGAATTTTGAGTTCAATATGATATCAATATAAAACTTTTGGACAACTTATCAAAATAAAAATGACAGACTCTACGACATAAAACATTAGAAAAATAAAAGCTCTGTCAATTTTCATCGCAGTTATTAGGGTTCCCGCCCCATACAACTCTTTGCTTATTTTTGCTTGATATTGATATCGGCAACAGGTAGATGCTTGTTTATAAATAATGGTACGGAACCCTTCGTGCGTGAGTCCGACTCGCACTGTCGCATTTAGCTGGTTTTTTGAACCGATGTTTGTGAGATACTAAAGGATTTGGTGATGTCACTGCAAAAACAAAACGCTGATTACAATGTAGTCTTCTGTGATAAGGTATCTGTTCTTATAAACGAATAATATGTCCCTCTAAATGAAATAAATCAATAAAAGTGGTAATCGACACAAAATTATTTGATATAGTGTTTTCAACTCAATTTTTGAATGACCCACTAATCAAATGAAATGAAAATGTCTTGATTCAATTAGGCCGCCAAAGAAGCACTTTCGAATCTTCAAAAACCCTTATGTCTATCACATAAAATAATATTACCTAATAATGTCACTAGAAAAGCTTAGCGTGTCTTGGAAATACCACTGAAGTAACAGTGTACCAAGTATCAAATCAATCGGATCTGTGAAAGTTAGTGAAACCCTTTTGTCAAGTGGGAAACGAGCTGATAGTTATCAAACGCCTTAACTGATCTACTTTGATTATAGCTAAGAACCATCCTGATTACGTCGGCTTTCAAACAAAAAAACCGAATCAAAATTGAAACCGAATCAGATACACGTCAAACTTATAACAACCCTCTATTTCATGGGGGGTAAAAAATAATAGTTTATTTACCCCTACTGTAAGCGCTGGTCATCAGATTGGCCATACACTAGTTTATTAGCCTTGTTGTATGAAAAATATTTTTTATATTATCTGATTATGCCCTGTCTTGTATTAGAAATTATGAGAGATAAACACAGTGGATATAAGCTAGAAGATATATATTATGAGAGAAAAGTAAAACACAAGACATGACACACAAGAGAAACGAGAAGTGAGTTACATACAAACTGACATACAAAAATATATTATTTATAAATTTAAAAACATGTCAGAAAAATGCCAGGGTGCTATATTAAAAAGCTATAAAAAAAGGTTTGGTCGAACACCTCCCCGTAATATAAACACCCTGTATATGTACATACTATATACAAGAACAACATTACCAAAACAAACTCATATAAAAGGGGAAAACAAATACACTAATATACACATCTTAAATCTAACATCCGAAAATAAATTAAAATAGCCTAATGTCCCTACCATACATATACAATTATTATGCTAAACCTAAACTATTTACACATTTAGTGTGCTTTATGTTAGGCAAGCCTTTTGTAAGGACATCGGCGACCATACATCCAGTGGGAATATATTTAATAATAATGTTATGACTGGCGATGGAGTTACGGATAAAATGATGCCGGATGTCGATGTGCTTAGTTCGTGAGTGGTAAGTGTTGTTCTTTGTTAGTTGTAACGCACTTTGGTTGTCGCTGTGAAGGGTTATTACCCTTCACAGCGAGCGGGTGATCAAAACTAAATACATCTCGCACCAGAAACCTTAAATATATGGCCTCCTTGGTGGCTTCACCAAAGGCCACATATTCGGCTTCGGTGGTGGAGAGTGCGACAGTGCGCTGTTTACGGGACTCCCAGGATATGGCGGAGTCACTTAGAGTAAAAACATACCCTGTGTAGGATCTGCGGTCTATAAGATTAGACCCATAGTCAGCGTCAGCATATCCTACAATGTTGTCGCTACTTTTTGTGTACTGCAGCTTTTTATTTTTTGTTGACTTAAGATACCTGAGCACCCGTTTAGCTGCTCTCCAGTGTACCTCCCCGTAATGTGCATTGAATTGGCTCAAGACCGACACAGCGTGTGCTATATCAGGTCTTGTGCCAATGGAGATGTACATTAGAGAACCGATGAGCTGCTGATAAGGTAAATCCGGTTGCTCATTATCTTTCTCAGGTATTAACTTAAGTCCGGGTTCTAAAGGTGTAGTTACCGGTATAGCGTCTCTCAAATTAAATTTCTCAATCAGATTCTCGTTGTATTTTGCTTGGTCGAGACTAATGTTGCCATCTGTACTACTGGTAATACGCATGCCCAAACAATCTTTGACAGGTCCTAAGTCTTTGACTGAAAACGTTTGTCGTAGGCCTGTTTTGAAGGTATTTGCCATTACGTCACTGTAAAAACAAAAAAGTCGTCGACAAACACGGCTACTACCAGGATATTGTCGTTTTGACGCCTGAAATATATACAATGTTCAGACTCTGCTCCAGTTAGTGACAGTTTTGCCATGGCTTCGCATACTTTTAGATTCCACTGTCTGGATGCTTGTTTAAGACCATACAGAGACTTTTTGAGAAGGCAGACTTTATTACCATTGGTAACGAAACCTTCGGGTTGCTCCATATAGATCTCTTCTTCTAGATCGCCGTTAAGGAACGCTGTTTCTACGTCCAAGTGTTCAACGCTAAGATTCAACTTAGCAGCGAAAGCTAGAAGAAGTCTTATGGAAGACAACCGCGCAACAGGAGAAAAGGTTTCTCCATAGTCCACGCCATAGACTTGCGTGAACCCTTTAGCCACAAGTCTGGCTTTGTATTTAACGACCTCCCCGTTAGTATTTTTCTTGATTTTGTAGACCCATTTACATTTGACAGGTTTCCTGTCATTGGGCCTGTCAACCAAGATCCAGGTGCCATGCTTGATCAAAGAGTCGTATTCCGACTGCATCGCACTGAGCCAGTCCTCCTTATGAACGTCATCCATTACCTGTTTCAAGTTTTCAGGTTCGGTATCTGGAGACACAAGGTAGGCGCCTGCGTCATACCGATCGGGCGGCTTATGGGCGCGATGAGGATAGCGGGGCTGGTTGACATCTTCCTCTGGAATGTGAGAAGATTCAGGGGCAGTATCAATAGGTTCGAGAGAGGGTGGGGCAATATTAATGGGTTCAGGAGATAGTGGGTCAGATGGCTGGGATTCCGCTATCTCATCATTAATTGTTGAAGGACCAGGAGCGGAATCTGAAGTAGGATCGGGTGTAGAAACTTGGATTGTAGTCGTTGGTTGCTCAACCAGATCAGAGGTTTCGGATGACTCGCTATTATCTACAACCTTATTTTCTATAAAAACTACATCCCGAGCCATAATAATTGTCCTAGGGTTATTCGGGTCGACTAACCTATAACCCTTGCAGTCGTCTGAATAGCCTACGAAAATACAAGGTTGAGTTATTGGTTCTAACTTAGTCCGCTTCTCTTTAAGAACCAATGCGTGGACCTCACAGCCAAAAACTCTTAAATGAGAGAGGTTGACCGGTTTCCCGGTCCAAACTTCCTCTGGAATTTTAAAATTCAAGCCTTGTGTAGGCGTACGATTTTTTTAAATAAATCTCTGTATTGACAGCTTCGGCCCAATAAGCCTTTGGAAGATTGGCATCCTGTAGCATACACCTTGCCTTCTCAATAACGGTTCGGTTGACCCTTTCCGATACACCGTTTTGTTGAGGGTTGTAAGGAACAGTTGGTGTATAATGCCATTCTCCTTAAGAAAAGTGGTCATTTCTTTATTTAGAAATTCACGACCGTTGTCGGATCGGACTGCCTTTATTTTTAAGCCTGTTTGGTTCTCTATAAGGTGCTTGAATTCAACAAATTTCGTAAAAACTTCGCTCTTGGTTTTTAATAAATAGCCAAAAGTTTTACGTTTTTAGAAGTCATCGGTAAACGTAAGTAGGTATAGTGTGGATTAATGCTAATTTTTGACTAGACCTACTTTGTGAACTTTTACAAGGCTTTTTTGACAATTTACCTTGTAGACACGGAACGCAACTTTGACTTTGATTTAGTCTGTCAGTGAAATTAATGCCAATATGTTTATGTTTTAGAATTTGCAGATATTTGTAGTTTAAATGACCTAAACGACGGTGCCAGAGTAAAATGGGCTCGTTACTGAGAGCTTGGTATGCCTGATTAGTGGTGGGTGAAGTATTTAGTTTGGACATGCCCCCAAAATTGGAAGCAGTACCCACTAATGCACCAGATACCTTACAGTCTTTCTGCCACAATATCGTTGCGCCTTTAGGTGAAAAAAGAACTACAAAACCCTTACTAGCTAATTCCCTAACAGATAATAAATTCGTCGAAAGTTGAGGCACATATAAAACATTAGAAATCTTAACTACACTATTATCAATATTTACAGAAACAGTACCTTTGTCTTCACTATAAACAACTTCTTTATTTGCTACAGTAACGGGTTGTCGGAGAGGTTTGTAGTGAATAAACCAATCCTTATAACAGCTCATGTGCCCTGTGGCTCCTGAGTCTATAAACCAATCCTGGGATAAAGAAGGGAAGTGTTGGCCTGTAAATGAAGTGAAAGATGATAAAAGTGTACCATTAGATATATAATTAGCTTTAGTGTCGCCGATGCCCTTATTCTTTTTAGAATTAAAATAACGAATCCAGCACTTTGAAACGTGGTGTCCTATCTTTTTACAATATGTACACACGATCTTCGAAGTCTTTGAAGTAGTAGCAAGAGCATTATTGGTAATCGTAGTGTTGCTCCGACGATGCTCTTCTTTGAGAAGCGTTGTTGCGACATAGTCCGAAGTAATTGTAGCGCCCGAGTGTTCTATAGCCATCACCATTGGTAGATACTCATCCGTCAAACCAGCAAGCATTATGACACCAACGAATTCGTCTTCAATGGCCTTCCCTATAGCAGATATTTTCTATTGTCTGTCACGAATATCGTTGATGTAGGCTTCGATGTTGGGGTATGACTCAAGTTTGACATTGAACAGCTTCTTTAAAAGTGACAGACGTCTACTGAGACTGCTATCTGCATAAGTTTTCTTTAATGCATTCCAAGTCACTTCAGCTGTGTCACATTCTACCACTAAGGGGTAAATGTTCTCAGCGATGTGGAGGCATATTTTAGCTCTTGCTCTTTGATCGCGGCACTCAAACTCTTCCTGCGTGACTTTAGCTCCACACGATGACGGTTTCTCCACGACTTCCTAGAGATCCGCGTCTATGAGGGTCATTTTCATGGCAATGCTCCAGGTGTTATAATTTGTACGTCCAGTCAACTTTGGAAATGAATTCTGGCTTGTTACGGTTACTATAGGCGCTCGGCTTGATGAACTCTCCATTGTAGCTTATCTAATTAGCGCACTCTGGGCCCATAACCTATTAGAAATTATGAGAGATAAACACAGTGGATATAAGCTGCAAGATATATATTATGAGAGAAAAGTAAAACACAAGACATAACACACAAGAGAAACGAGAAGTGAGTTACATACAAACTGACATACAAAAATATATTATTTATAAATTTAAAAACATGTCAGAAAAGTGCCAGGGTGTTATATTAAAAAGCTATAAAAAAATGATGACTGTACAGAAGAGGAGTACCTAGATTTATATTGATGCTCTACGCACCCAACATAATCAACAGCACATCAGGCTGAACAGTTTGACCTTGAGATCGCCCTTACTCCATTCGTAATAGAGATGGCATTTGTATTGCAACTGTTACACTTGACGTGTTGTCTTCTGTACATACCAGCCATAAGTAAAAAATATATATTAGAATTACGGTAGCATGCACACGATCTTGTGTAGAATATTGTTTACCACTTTAAGTCACAAAATAGTTTTCTTCAATAAGAAATAAATGCTATATTATCATAGCATTGATTTCTTATTAGAAACAGTTTGTAGTTTATACTACAAATAAGATTATTTAGTTTTGAAAGCTTTGACTAGATCGTTCATACATTTTGTATCTACTATGTAGTACGGTGTTATAAATGAGCGTTTTGAATTTGATTAATGGCACTTCATTCAGACTTGTGAGTAATATCGTCAAGGATCCAAATGAAATATTGGTATGGAGTATTCTAGTTAGTCGTTTAAATATCATTCATCTGAAGGATATTAAATACCCATATACATATTATATTCAACGCTTCAATTCTATTTGAAAATGGCCGTCAAAACTTTATACACATAATATAGTATACATAATTTATATTAATATGTTGTGGATGTGCTCAATTCATACGAAGGACTATAATTTTAATTAATATTTCTAATTTTATCGTTTCGACCCTTACCCTTGTCGATCCTATAATCCCTTTCAAAATTATACTTAATTTAAGGTTACAATGACAATGATGTAACTGGATATCAACCAACAGTTGGCTATTGGAGTGATCTTACAGGCTTGAGCGCCGCACAACATAATAATATAGGTAGCTTAGTTTGATTTGAAACATTTAAATGAATAATAGAATATTCGCTATATTAAGCATAATAAAATGGACTTTTCTTGACTGATCTTCACTTCTCATAGTTCACTGTAAGTAAATTTTAAAAAATTCGATTGAATTTAGGTTTAAAAATGGTTATGTTATATTATTTGTTGTTTTAAGTTGACGAGTCTGTGGGTTTAGGCTCAAACATTTTTTCCGGAAAAAATGTCAGAACAAATTCTCTCTTGCATTCTGATCGATGACACGCGGATATTGTAAATCAATTTCACGAACCAATGAATAAAATGAAAAGCTTAGATTTACGCACCACGCATTTACGCTTCACAGGGAACATAATATGGGGAAAACAAAATTCTTACATATATACTGATAGAATTATCATCATCAATATATCTGTTGCAGTCCATTGCTGGGCGAAAAGTCTCTACAATACACGATTACCAGCTTTCCTAATCCAGCTACCGCCTTCTTTAGATCGTCAAGCTACCTTGCATAGAGAGGTACTACGTTTGCCGATATGGATCTCCATTCGAGACCCTTCCAGCTCCAACTTCTATCAGTTCTGCAACAGACATGACACTGTCGTATTTTACATTTCCTAAGACTAACGTCAAATGATGATTCCGGATTTTAGACCGATTTTCTTCTTGGATTTGTTCTTTTTGGATTGTCTTCTTTTTGATTCAGCCCGGTCAAAGGTCCAAGAAAATGTGTGAAAACTGACTGGTGTGGTTTGCCGTCGCCTATAGACACCTGCAATGACAAGGAAAATATCAATTTGTAGGTATTGCCGATGCTTTGTCATCTTGAGGCCCATGTGATAAAATGCCGTCCATACCTAAGTAGTTCATGCCAATTCAATTAGCTAATGGCTTTTTGCTACTCAACGAAGACGTTTATTATTTTGTTTTCAATAAACGCCTTTGTTTATATATTAGGTACGTATTAGAGTTGAATTTTCATGTTTAATTTCCCAAGTCCCGTAGAGATGGCGATAGTTGCAGCTTCATAATTATGAATGATTTGAATTATGATTGCGATTGAAATTACGTAATTAGGGAGCTGTTCAGTCTGAATTTTTAATTGTTAAATTTAATTAGGGAAATGTTTTTAGGTGCTTATATTATTAGAAAAAAAATTTTTATTTATTTACAAAAATCTACAGCACTTTTTTTTTAATTTATTGGTTCACAGAACTGGTTACAATCATTATATTCACTATAAACATACTTCTAAGTAAATACATTTAGTCAATTGTACCCTTCTAGATGTGAACACAGCATGCAATTTTTTATATCAACATTATACTACTGGTTAGTGGAGTCAGGTAAACAAGAAAGATAACTTTATGATATAAATTTTTGAAGTTGGTTTCTGAATGAGGCTGAGGTGAGGTTCACTTTGTTATACTTATTAGTAATATACAAAAGGTTTAGAAAATTAAAATTTTTCCTAATGCCAATAACGGATTTACATTATATAAATTAAAAGAGACTATTATAAATATGTTAATTATAAAGACAAGAAACTTAATGCGGTGAAGTAACGGTAAGCTATCTCAGGAGTAAGTAATTTAGCTGTTGCGGATAGTTCTAAGCCGCTGAGATTTAGCGCATCCGTGTCCATTAGGAGCCGGCGACTATTAACTTTGGACAGTAACGACAGTGATTTACCAATATATCTCTAGATTTTTCGTGAATAAAGTCTATCTGTTTGTTTGTTTATAATAAATTTGAAAGTTATTCTGTCCGTTTCTTTGTTACGTTTTCACTTTTAAAAAGCTGACCCGATTGAGATGAAATTTCACACGGAGATAGGCTACATTCTGAGAACGGATATTGACTTCCGTTTGGCTCGAGAACCAACGCGTGATGTTGGTTATCGCGTAGACTGTAACATTCAGAGAGACAGATATATAGATGGGCTGTAATTTGTGACACAATAGGATATAAATTGTTAAACTTGTCGTTAATAAGTTGCATTTTTCAAGTAAACTGCTTCGTTCATTGTATTAGCTAATTTATTGATATAATTAGTGGACGGCCTTTTTAAATGACTAATCTTAATTTTCCCAACACCTACGAGTATTGCTCTAAGCGCTTCTCGCTTCTACTCAGCTTTTAAAATGCGTACAGCCATAGTGTAGAACACAGTGCCTTCTTCAGTGTTTGCCAATGCATGGAACCAGGGTTCCTTCAAACTAAAAATACCAAATTTCTACAACGTCGACCTTCTCTTAACCTCTGTCAGATCAAAAGTGGAATCTGGTAAGCCCAATTAAATAAAATAAAACATACCTGCTTTTACTTTTACACTTACTTCCATGTGTTAATAAAGTAATATAGGTTATCACTACAATAGAATGTAATAGTTCCTTTGTCGTATAAAATTGCAACCGAGTGGACCAACGATCTGGTGAGGGTCGCGGGAAGCCGATGGATGCGGGCAGCGCAGGACCGATCGGTTTGGAGATCCCTGGGGGAGGCTAATGCCCAGCAGTGGGCGTCTCTCGGCTGAAATGATGATGATGATGATAAAATTGCAAAACCCGAGATAAACTAGGCTTAAGCCTGTACCTATGGAGGTATAGGCTTAGGCTTAATTCACCTCGCTGCACTCAATGCAGGCTTTACTTTGCCATATCATTGTTTGAGTTGAATTCGGACATTCCAAATTAGCGTCCTAATCCTGTGCAGGCTGAAAGCTTGATTTCGAGACCGAGAGTCGTCGATGACAGTAACAGGCGGTAGTGTCGTGAGAACTGCTATCACTTGTGACTACGCTCGGTAAGTGCTCGCGCACACTACAGACTTTTGATCGACTGATCGGTTCGCAAATAGTGGCCCTAATTCTGGTAAACACATGCTAAGTCTAAATTTAAGTTCAGTCTATTTCTTTCTATCAAAAGGAATACGAAAAGGATAGCTGTCATATAATTTGACATTTAGAAACGTGCGTTCAATTTTCGACCTTTGAACGTGATAAAATGCAGTGTTTAGGAGGCACCTCCGTACATGCCGTCTAAAATTGTCTATGGTTTCTAAGAAATCTATCTAAATTTAAGTGACAGCTCTAAACAGATTCTTGCTATCTTTTTTCTATTAGTTATTGCGAGAAAGAGATATAAGTACTGTTCTTAAATTTAGAATTAAAGTGTGTACCCAGAATTAGGCCCAGTATTTTCAAAGCTAATTTGCGAACCTGCTTTTTTGTTTGCGCTCATTAAAGTAAACTGTACCCCTAGCAGAAACACTTTTAAATTTCGAATAACTATCGTTTCGAGTAGTTATTATGTTAGCTTTTGTCTGGCTTTTGTTTGACGTTTTAAGCATGCTTGAATGATACGATTACGATTCGAAATTTAAAAACGTTCGTGCTAGGGGTACTGTTAGCTGATAGTTTGGTCGGATTGTTAGTGTGTATAAAGAAGAACGCAAGTGCACTCAAAAGCACGACGATACTTCAGGATTATAAACTATCTGCCAAACTATTAGGCGATCAAATGTAGTAGGCGAGGGGTCTAGGAACGACCAAACCATTTGCCTACAGTTTAGTCTGTACAAGATAAGAATTACATATTACATTCGCAGTATCGTGATAATATAACGGTTCCAGTATCAGAACAGGTCAGAACGGTAGCACAGATTAACGGTGGTCTAGCGGTGGCAGTAACTATGTTGTCTTTTGGAAAAGTATTAACCAATAGTATCGCTTGTAGTCGGCGACATGTTGGTTATTGCAGGGGTGTCACACTGCCAATGCCGCTTGCCGGCCTGCCGGTCTCGCAATCAAACCTTAATGTGCGCCGTGCTCTATTGTCCTTTATTCTCGATAATTTACAGACTTTGAATTAATTACCAAAGATATAGATAATGCCACTTCTGGCATTAATTTCAATGTGATTGGCAGATAACATTATTCGGTGGGTAAAACTGACGTGTTTAGAAAGAAGAAAGAAAGAAAAATAATTTTATTGATATGCACAAAACATACATACAACATGAAGCTTAAACAATAAAACAAAGAAAAATAGACAAATACAAACAGTTCAGACTTAACAATAAGTGCAGTCAACAAGGCCCTATCTCCTATCTAAGGCCATATCTGTTTAAGATAATTCCAAATGAAATTTAATTTAGCATAAACGATAAAATAATTTAACCCGTCAAGCATCAGATTCCAGACACAATTGATTCTTCCATTGTCATAGACCTCCAGAGGTATAACGCCGCTTGACAGATTAAAGCATTTTTAGTGAGTAAAATCAAATTTTATTAAAAATATATTTGATTTAACAAAAATAATAACAAAAAAGGTAGAATTCTCTTACACTTACACATATTTTGTATTTATTTATTGCCAATGTTTCCACATCATTCTGTAAACAAATAATAATATGTTTGAAGCTACCCAAATACGAGCCAATTAAAGAAACACAATATTATGCCTGTTAATGGGAATCATTGCGAAGGTCGGTAATTGTGGAGAAGTTCAACAAAACAAAGTAAATAATATAGAAAAACATTATTCGTAGGGTATTCTGTAGGCCAAATTGAGTATCATTTAAAAGGCTTTGCGAAGAAATAGTGTTAATATCATTTATATAAATATTAGAAAAATAATATACAAACATAAAATCATCAATGACTCGTGAACAAATCTATCTCTGGTTGAGTTGGTCTAGCTATGGTTGAGCGGAGCGATGGCTGGCACATGCGTCATACTTGTGAACAGGTGCCACTAGTGGAAATGGTCATCTCTAAGCTTCCTTGATTTTGTAAGAATTTACCTACATATTCATCAATAGTATAATTTTTGAGGGCGTTTTGAGGTATATGGCATTATAGGATATTATATATAAAACAATACAATTATTATTTTAATGACGTGCTCAGACAAGTGTTTAAAATTAATGAAAGATGTTTAGCTTTATTAGGTCTTTGTAAATTAATTGTTGACCTTTGTGTATTGTAATACCTATATTGTGATGGTGCATTGTCGGACAGCCTTTAAATACAGTAAATATTCTTATTATTAGGTACTTTTGGTACTTTAATATACCTTTTTTTATACTCTGTGCGACACTGCGCTGCTAAATACTATTACTGTGTAATTAAACATTGTAACTTAATGATTGAAAAGAGTGACTACACGAGTTTGTTGCCGGAATCTTCTCGGTAGTTCAACTTTTGGAACCGGTGTAAATTCAGACAGACTGACAGACAGACTGACTGACGGACGGATAGACAGACTGACTGACGGACAGACGGACCGACAGACAGACCGATAGACAGACTGACATAACATTCTTAGCTTACGTAGATCCAGATAAGACAGAGAGACAAACATTATGAAATTGTTAGTTAGTTAATATTAGTTTTATGTGATAGACTTAAGGGTTTTTTTTGTTGACGATTCGAAAGTGCTTCTTGGGGGCCTAATTGAATAAAGATATTTTCATTTTCATTTTCATTTTCAATCAACAAATAGATATAATTCTGTCCCTACCTCTGGTTTAGTGGATAATAGTACTAACCACTCAAACCCATAAAAATACATTAGGAAAAATGTCCAACATCTAACGAAAAGATGAAGAACGATAGATGAGCTAACTTATCGATTGCACCGATTCTGTCTGTCGGAATGTGGACTGACAAGTTCTATGAAAGTTTCACCGGAAATTCCAACGTTTTCCAATCTGTTCCGCTATTTGGAGACATCTCCTTTAATAGGTAGCGATCAATAGGTATTTGTAGCTGCAATTCATCATTTTTATTATTTAGTAGCTGCTTCCCGCGCAACCCTTGCGCTTGCAACCCTTAAGCTCAATTCAGTGGTTTTAGTTGGATGCTCTTTCAAAACACAGACAAACCGTCAGACAGACAAAACTTCAAAATGACAGAAATTTGTTTCGTTAGTTACTCTCAGTCACCCAAAGTATTTTTTGTTCAAATATGCGCGGAGCTTTCACTTTTATTATAAGTTTAGATTACATTAAATATAGATCTATATAGAAGATACTTCCTAGTCTAGATTATGCTGACGCGTGTTATCTTAACATCCTGAACAACTTTTAAACAAACTCGGGTGGCTGCAAAATGTAGGAAAACTAAATAAGGAATACTAAGGTTTGTTATTTATTTATAACTTTATTGTACACACATCAATCACATGGACAAAATATAATACACTTAGTTTTAACAACGCACAAAGGGCGACCTTATCGCTGAAAACGATCTCTTCCAGGCAAACTTAGAATAGAAAGGATTTGTGTAAACTTTAAATAATAGGGTAAGTACTCTCCAATATTTTGTATACCCCAACCTATTCTACCTATCTTCGTGAGCGATTTGAGTTTGCCCGTCCTTTCGACGTACCTTGCAGATCGCATCTCCGTACTTTGCTCAAAATTCCCTCGCAACCTACTAGTACGAACTTCTTTTTCGACTCCTTCATTGTTCATTGTAGAATTTTCTGCCTCTTCTGGTACGTGACTCTCAGTCAATTACTTTATTTAAAAAAAGATTAAAAGAGCGCTATCTGTTGTGATCATAGTTATAGTCTGTTTTTTCCTTGTTTGTCCATTTTTTAAGAGTATAAAAAATAAATATGGATATAATATATAAATAAATCTTTTAGGCAGCTAACATTTCAGATGATGCGTAACACAAAATCTTACAAAAGTTACTTCTTTCTGTCTTCAAATCGTAATTACTTTTGATAGAGTAAATCGGTTTTAATTAAATAAATACGAAATGTTACCCTAAAATTAAAAATGTTATCTAGCCCCTAAACTTAATTTAGTAATTTTGGTTTGATGCTCTTTCAAACAAAAATTCAAAAATTGATAAAAATTAGTTTTGCTGCTTATTCTTAGTCCCCCAAACTATTTTTATTTGAAAATATATGCAATGTACAGACACGAAGTCTTTTCATTCTTATTATATGTTTAGAAGGAGATATGCATATATGAATCATTCACAAAGACACAGGTATTTTTATTGATTTTTTTACACCCCGCTATACTATGCTATCTCACTTTATCTCCCCGCTGCTTTCCACGAGAGTAACTCTCTTGAGCAGTACCATACTTCCATATAATTTCAAGCGCTACTAGGTTTACGTCGTTGAATGGCTTCCCATTAAATTTTCCTTGATGTCCGGACTTACCTACAATCAGGCACATGCTTGCGGGTCGCGGAGACTTACGAGAATATAGCTGTTCGCAGCCTGCTTGTGGAGTAGAGCTGTATGAGTTCTAATATTAAAATATTAAATGAGAATTTAAAATTAAATTTGTATTAAATGTGCCCAAAATGGCCGCGTATTTTAATACTAATAGTAATATTCTATATGAATTCGCGAATAGCAAGAACTCGAACTCTGCTATTAAGACTCGCAAGATATGGATCGGCTGATTGATAGCTCCTATTCGTCTCATATTGGGATCGGCGTAAACTTTCTTTCATACACAAATATAGTTTTCGTATCAAAGTGATCAATAATGAAATAAAGTTTTCCCATAAAAACCTTTCTTGTTTGTGGTGCTGCGTAACATCTTCGAAGATAGCGTACATATTATGGTACTTATGCTTAATGGGTCTGGAATATTAGAGAATGACTCATGCCCATTTTCACTAAGCATTCCCTTGAAACGTATCCGAAAGAGACAAACAGACAGAGAGAGAGAGAGAGAAAGAGAGAGATAAACCGCTGAGTCTTAAGTGATACATGGTACATTGAGCGAAAACGGACATAACAATGTTGACAACATATAATAATATTGTCTAAAGAAGTATTTTGAGCTCAAAATTCATATTCATTTTCATGATTCATTAATTTTATTATGGATGAAAATAAAATGTTTTAAAATGACAGAATAATTGCAAGTGATATTGCAATTTACAAGTTTAACCAGATGTATCACGTTCTCAACGTGTTTTTCTTAAAAGTCATCACTGCCAAATTGTCTTGGGAACTATCCAACTAAGTTTGAAGGTTAATCAGGGCTAATCCACATTTGGCAAATTGAGAAGGGGTGGAGATCGAACCTTTAACATCCGTTTAGGTTCAATTTTTAATCATTACCAATGCGTTATATCTGGTAATACTTACTATAAGTAAAGTAAAAATAATTAAACATTAAAATTTGATAGAAACCAATCAAAATAATCACTATCTGTTCAGTAAAAATGACGTACTAAAATAAACTGCGGTAAAAGATTATCCCATCAAAAACATTACGTGTAAAAAGTTTCAAGTCTCGCAACGCCGTTCTTTAAATTAAAAAAATAATTAAACTAACTAATAAACTTAAACTTAAACTTTAAGCTAAGTCCGTTATTTTGGTCAGTACTGGGGGGTATCCATAGAACTAGATTTCCACCGACTCTATTTTAAAAGAGCCCTGATGCCTGATGCCCTGAGCATTCATCATACATGCCAGCGCATGTTAATAGGGGCTTTTCCGAGGCTTGTATAAAATTATTTATTGACAATTTATTAATTGTCAATTCAATTTTAATCCTGAATACTCAGGTATTAAAACTCAGCCTACATAAATATAATAAACTCTGTGTTGTGCAATTCTTACCTATATATTAAACTCTACTTATATCTATACTAATATTTACACTTACATCGTAGTGGAATTTACCTACCTTTATAAAAGTATAACTTTGTAATCCCATGTATTTGTATATGTATACAAACCGCATGAGTACACAAACTACAAACAAAAAAACAAAAAAAAAAAAAAAAACAACTAACCATTTTAGAATTACGTCCATTTTAACTTGCTTCTATAATAAACTTTACATTTTGTTAGTACCAGTTCTTTCTATCTACCATCGTGTACACACAATACCGTACAGCGTTAGAGACAAAACTAAGGAACTTAGACGGGCTGAAACTGAAAGTTTAAATTGAATATTATTGTAATCTAAACTATAATATGCCCTATATTTTACTAAAAAATCAGGGTTTAGCCAGCGCAAATTTACAGGTATTGAAAATGGCCTGAATGGTTACAAGAAAAGCATAGTACCGCCGTGCTTCTTTGTTTTTTTTCAACTTGGCGATCTGGTATCTATATCAAAATAAACATTTATCTTGGCTTACAAGATTCTATGTGTTTATTAAAGATTGCTCGCTCATAAACTTGTAATATTTCGTAAACAATCTTCCTTGTGTAAATGAGAAAGATATATCCACGCTCAATACAGTCAGCAACAAAATATACGTTCTGGTTTCTTATGTCGATGCTGTAAAGATAAAAATAGTTTACGTCTTTTTGAAGTTGACTGCCATTAGGTAGGTACACATGGCTTCAAAATAATAATAAAAAATTATTTTATATATGTATCATCATAATTAAAATCTAAATTTTAGTACATTGCAAAGACTTGCAATACACATTTTGAGTATTGTATGTCTTTGCTATACTTACTTATAACGGATTTTAAATTTTTCTCATTTAGATAATTTTCAAAACATAAATATTCTGCTTTTTTTAAATAAAACTTTAACTAAAGTAAACAATATTAAAGTGGGCTTTTCTGTGGTACGCCAATTATTGTATGTCAATTATTAAAGAATTGAGCTTGTACCCAATATGTATAATTATGGAACCACCTACCATTACGCTTCTGTTATTCTCATTAATGTAATTGATTGCTTAGTGTTGTTCTGTTGTAATGAAACCGAGGCGACGCTACGAACAATTTCGAGTTCTTTAGGTGTTTCCCAATTAAGTGTTACACATAATAAATGTCACCTACATAATGTACATTAATTAACACTTTCTGAACACCTGCACGCGGTATTACAAGAGTTAATTCAGCTTTGTACGTACGGTACACTTAAAGTTTGGTTATAAATTGGTAGACACTCGCACAACAAACAGCGAGCGCGTTGACTCGTGTTGCGTACTAATGATTTACAATTATAGATATTATACCATGTTTGATATTAAAACCAGACAATTTTAACTGTTTCAAAATAGTATAATATGTTCAATGAGTTATTTCTTTATAACAACACTAGATTCGCTTAAAAATATCAATTTGAAAAAAGATTTTTACTTGGTTTGTGGAGCACCAGTTTTTTAAAGTTTTCACGTTGACTACTTGTGTTGCACACAGTTAGCTAAGTTTACATTTTTATTCTGTTTTTTGTTGTTGTTTTTGTAGCAGTGCACAAAGCTCGCATAATAGACAGCCGGTGGGGCGTTAAAGTTCTAGAATGGCGACCACGTACCGAAAAGCGCAAAGTAGGAAGGCCTCCCACAAGACGGACAGACGACCTGATCAGGATCACGGGGAACAGTTGGATGCAGGCTGCGCAGAACCGTTCCATTTGGAAACCCATGGGAGGCCTTTGTTCGGCAGTGGATATCATAGGCTAGTATGATGATGATGAATGACTGTTTTTTCCAAAATTAGTATGTTGGTCGGTATTAATTTATAAAGTTTTTTTACAGTGTTGACAATAGCTAAATGGCCCATATGATACTGTCGATATCACTTAGGTAGGCACTAATTTCGAAGAAAAGCTTTTCTCGAGAATCTTTGGTGATTTTACTCTAGCAAATAAACCAATTTAAATATTAGAAATGCCTCATAACCCTTCAAAGTGAATTTGATTATACTTAGGATGTAATAAATCGCCATCCTGTAAACGTTACAGTTGTAATTTATTTATTTGTCAGCAATAACCATATAGCTGTCGACGCAGTGCATAAAGTTAAGATGGTAATAACGTTTATGCGGCGCGGTTGAGTGGGCAGCCGATCGATCAGACGAGCTCGAGGGCTGTAGGTAATCGGCGTGATATCTTGGGCGCAGAGCGACATGCCCAGCTCGATCACGCTTAAAAAGATTAACATGTTGCCCGCAGATTGATGTTGACGCTCCGAAAATTCACCACCGATATTTTAACTTGCCCTAATAAGCTCCCAATAACGACACGTCAGTTTTCCAATAAATTCCTGGAAAGATTAAAATGTTATCAGAGATCGGAGCTGATACTTCAGAAAATGGAGTGGCGAGATTTTAAGCCGTACGACGATGCAATTACTGTATATTAGTTTCCCAATAACTGCTTCTGTACGTTCAGTCTTTAAAATTGGCTATTACTGAAACGAAGTAAGCACTCTTCGGTCTCGGTCATAAATAGAGAGAGTCGATAAGCTTAACGTGCACGTGGGGAATAGGCACAAGGCGAGGGAAGTTAATTGTAAGCGGTATTAGGTACGTGGCTATACTTAGTTCGAAGGTCCATTTATTTTTATTAAGAACAATCGACTAATGATTGAAAATATGTCCGTGTTGTGACTAATAGTTGTTTCTGCAAGTGACAATCGTAGAAATGTTTTAATAAGGTATGTAAGTTAATTATTTATCTAATAAGCAGAGATTCTTTAACAGAATGAAATTACTACTTTATTGATTAATCAAGCAGCGTTATACCTCTGGAGGTGTATGACAATTAAAAACTCAATTGTGTCGAATCTGATGCTTGACGGGTTAAATGTATGATCAATTTCGACTTATAAAAATTAAAACCGGCTTCAAAAAACTGAAAAGGATAAAATAATTAAATTTAAGTAGTTACCTACTCATCCCCTAGAAAAATATTTTTTGGAGTCGGTGCTTCACTTTATATTGTTCTTGGAAACAACTTAGCAAAAAATATGATTCTAGGGGATGAGTTACTCATCGCCTAGAAACATAATGAGTACCTACTTAAATTTTATTATTTTATTCTTATCAGTTTTTTGAAGTCGGTTTTAATTTTTGTTTAAAAATTTTTTTACATTTTTTAGTGATAATTTTCTAAGGTCGACGCTAGATGGGTGACCATCAACTTATATTACTTCCTACTCGTATCGTTTCACTATAGGAAAGCAAAAATCCGCAATTTCGCATACGTAGACGACTTACTGATTTCAGTTTTTTTTTATTTAAAAACCAAACTACCCAACTGATTTAGAAAAAAAAATTAAGGGACTAAGTGGCAATATTTTCGCATCGAATCACGTAAATCGGATCAGTAATCTCGGCGTAATCGGTGTATATACATAGAAAAAAAAACATACCGGCCGAATTGAGAACCTCCTCGTTTTTGAAGTCGGTTAAAAATTGATAAGTCTGACCAAGAAATGAAATCAAGTCTTGTGTCTTTTTAATGAGTTAGACTAAATGATGGATTGAATTTTACTAAAAGATGAAACTTCAGGTTCATGTGGGAAGAAACAGTTCTATGCTAAGGCGCGTTTTTGGATCACGTACCATTTCAGTTAGGTATTTAGAAAAAAATTGTCTAAAGTAATCGTCAAAAATATTTTTACAAAATTTGCTTTTCAATTGTGTAATAAATCCTATTGAATGTTACACCTCCTAGTGAATAATTACAACAATGGCGCACTTTCCTGACGCGGGAAAGATAAACTGTAATCCAATTGAAACTTTATACAAATGTGGCCGACGTGACTAATGACAATAATTAAAAAGGTTTGACAGTGAAATCCCCTTCAAGGCCTGGGACTGTTATTGTTAATGTTAGTACTCATTAAACAGATATCTACCTGGTTCTTTACCTTCATTTGTTTATAAGGCTGAGGATGCAGGAAAATATGGCAGCAAAAACGCCTTACCTTTGTTTATAGAAAAGGTCTTACAATTAAAATAAATGTCTCCATTTCGCTTTTTACGGCACGTAGATGATGCGTGTATTTGGGTCTTTGTTTGTATTTCAGCTATAAGCTACCGACCATTTAATGAGGGTAGGTCTCCTTTAATGTTTTGCAACATTTTTACACTTGGTTACATACACAGATTTTCATGTTTTTTTATGCGAATACACGATAAATAAGCGGACGGTCCACCTGGTGGTAAGAGATTTTTGTTGTCTATAGACATCTGCAATAATAAGGAAAAATCACTTGGTATTGCAGGTGCATTGTCATCCTAAGGCCTAAGATGAAATGCCTTCCATGCCCAGTAAATTCACTGGCTACCTTTCCCTTCAATACCGCGAACTATTTCATGGCTGAAATTGAAATAGGGAAGGCGATGGTATGTATCTACCCAGACAAGCCTACATACGGGCCTAACACCTAGTAACTAAATGTCTGAATTTATGATTACTTACTAATTCTATCAGCAAAACCATTAAAAAACATGTTAATTGAACGTCAATATTGAGCAGTCCGTTCGTATAAATAAGCTATAGGTGATTTGAGATATATGCAAAGCTAATCAAGGTTTATCCACTAATAGCGGTTTGAAAAAATGTCAAAATCTCATGTAATAAGCAGATAATAAAGGTTTTTTAACTTCCCTCATCACAAAAAAAATGTTAAATCTTATAATTTACCTACAAAATTGTCGTAAGTATACGCAGGTATATGTAGTATCTAATTAGATTAATAAAAGAAAAAATCATTTTTCATTCTTGTATTTAAAATGATCCTTAAGTAGCCAAGTCTCGTTAAAGTTGGTATGGAAATATCCTGAAATTTTACACGAAACGCGAAGATATACCCACAAAATATTCTCTAAGACCTGGCCGTAGAAAATAACTCGTAGCACCACCTTCCCGACTGAAACTGTCATCATCCGGCCCTCTGGAGATGTCCATAAAACTATATAATCACCTACCTGAAACAATAAAGAACAAAGCCAAAGACAGAGAATTTATTAAGCAATTAACACATTTACTACTTACAAAATGCTACTATACAGTTAATGAAAACATGGACGATAAATTAAATTTAACAAACTTAATACATACTGTACAAAAACACTTAATACGACTTTATATAATACTAGCTGTACCCTGCCACGCTTCGCAGTAGCACATTGTGATCGTTAAAAAAAC
Source organism: Nymphula nitidulata (assembly GCA_947347705.1). Taxonomy (NCBI): domain Eukaryota; kingdom Metazoa; phylum Arthropoda; class Insecta; order Lepidoptera; family Crambidae; genus Nymphula; species Nymphula nitidulata. The sequence continues at coordinate 16,573,448 of OX374618.1, read as the reverse complement.
TGTTTTCTCGCGGTCGCAGATATGTGACTGATGCAAAAAATAGATAAAAACAATCCTTGATGAGGATTTTATATCATGTTAAAATTTCGACTCAATCGGTGCAGAACTTTTTGAGTTTTTGAAGCGTACACAAACCAACATAACATTTTTAAATATATAGATCTACCTAATTATACATGTTACATACAACGAACTCCTATACACTTTATACAATACAAGCATTTGGGTTTTATAAAAATAGTGTTTAAATATTGATTTTATGTTATAGTTTATAACTAATGTTTAATATGATTAAGTTTATAGATTTTAAGTAAATAATGCACTCTGTTAAATTGCAGTGCCCCTACGGGGTATCACAGGAACTACAGCCTATGTTTAAGATCCCTATTGTTTAGTGATATGCAATAAAGTTATTTGATTTGATTTGAAGTTTGTTTGACATTTAGTTTAACCCGGCGTCATGGGGATGGAAAAGAGTTACACGGGTCTCACAGTCCCGCTTATTAAATATGATTTATACCAATAGTTTATTAATAAAGAATTTATATTTATTTCAGTTTATTTTTTTAAGTAATAAAAACTCTTTAATTCTACAATCGGTTGTAAGCAAACATTTGTTGCAAGTTGCAACTATCACAAGAGTAATTTGTTTAAAATTATATGTTAGCAACTAAAATCATAAAAACCAGTCAAGTGCGAATCGGACTCGCGCACGAACGGTTCCGTACTATTCTATAAACAAGCGTCTACCTGTTGCCGTTATCAATATCGAGCAAACACAATAAAAAAAATCACGTTTGTTGTATGGGAGCCTCCTTAAATATTTTTTTTAATTTTGTTCATTAGTATTTGTTGTTATAGCGGCAACAAAAATTCATCATCTGTGAAAATTTCAACTGTCTAACTAATACGGTTCATGAGATACAGCCTGGTGACAGACGGACGGACGGACAGACTGCGGAGTCTTAGTAATACCGTCCCGTTTTAGCCTTTGGGTACGGAACCCTAAAAACTATATAAAATGCATAAAATTATCGAAAATAATTAAAATCACATGTATACAAAATGGTGCTAAATTGTTACAATCTTTCAACTTTGTGCACGTGTGACTCTCAGTGTGGCCACTGCTTGATTAATGTGTTACCGGAACACTTAGAACAATTCAACAGCTCCAGTTACTGAATACAACGGTAACGTCGCATTCATATTAACCAATCTTCAAGGAAAATGAAATGTGCCGGGTCCACACACAGTCACAGACCCAGCCCCCATAATGCCATGTTAAGTAAAGACAATTACGACGGCTACTCGGTCAAGAGGTCCCGGGTTCGAATCCCGGTAGGAACAAATGTTTGTATGATGAGTACGAGCGTTTGTTTACGAGTGATGGATGTTTATATGTTTATTTAGAATATTTCTAATATTTATATACATATTATTATCATTATTTCTCCATTATCTAGTATCCATAACACAAGCTGTTAATGATGCTTACTTTCGGCTAGATAATAGGTGTGAGTATATAAATATTATTATTATTATTATAATTCAGTTGTATTTGATACGACCTCATTATAAACATTTTCCCATGAATGAGCGATTTGTCTTGTGAAGTGTGGCTTTGAACAGCGAGTTTTTTTTCTAGTGTTAAAGCTATGATAATCATACTAATCAGTTTGGTTTTGCTATGATAGGTAAAACAATGTCGATAAGCTAAGCTTTTCAGAGGTCAGTGACGCGACAATATCAAGGTCCAAGCAGCAAAATGCGGGACCACAAAGCTTATGCCTGTCAGCCTAGTGATTGACGACGCTCTGTTTCTTTGTGGACCAATTGCGCCTCAAAACGCCGATGTTCAGGACAGAAATCAGTTTAATATAACTGACACGCGTCAAATATAACCGCTATGAAGCAATAAGGGATTGATCGACGACCTGCGTAAATTTAACCTTTATACAAAAAGTATTTTTATTGAATACAAAGCCAAACCCTTACTAAATGCTAGCCTTTTCCTACGGGGGATTTTATTACGCAATCTAGTTACAGCATCGAATAAATAAACCTCAATGAAATCGGATTGAAATCGGACCGTTAGCCAAAACATTATTGCATCTTTCTACGAATGTGAGTGAAGCTTTAGCAAATAATGCTAGCTATGAAACGACTAATGCTTAGAAAGGCGATGTTGTTTTTGTTTTTGTTAAATTAAACGAATGCCGCGTACTCGGTGAGGTCTGCTAAGTAAACATTTTTCGTCACTCACCTACTCTATTGTCTGCACACCAGCTTACTACATTCATGCTAGATTAAAATGGAAATTTTATGAAAATTCACCTGCCATGTCGTATTTGGAGAACACAAACAAATTATTCTATTAACGCTTTTATGTATCACCAAATAACAAAATGTTTCATTGTTTCAGGTCGATTCAATGGTTGATTTAGTCAAACGTAACCCAAGCCCGGCCGAATCATGATTCGGGTGAGTTAACTTTTAGATGAAGTTATTCAGAGGAGTGCAAATTTTAGTTTTGGTAATGATTTATTATGATGATGGCATCTAAGTGATTTCCGCGGTCGTGAATTAAACTCATCTAATTAAAAAGTGGTCATAAAATAAATATTTATTTTTGAGCATATTAGACTAGAAAGATGTTGAGATCGTTTTATCTCGGTGTGAAAAGTAGATGTGTATGATGTTGATGACAGTGGGCACGCGCAAGAGAGAAGGGCGTGTGAGGATGAGCCGGGGGCGCGCGGGGGGGCGCGCGTGCGCTCGTCGGGCCGCGTGATGCGCGAGTCCGGCGGCGCGTCGGCGGCCACGCCCGCGCCCGCGCCCGCGCCGTGCGCGTGATGCGCGCGGACCGCGCCGCGCTCTCCGCGTGGCTCGTGTGCTGCGCGGCCGCGCTCTCCTCGCACAAGTACAGCACGCGCGTCGTGCGCACCAAGTACGGCCCGTTGCGGGGGATCGTTGTCCACTCACACCCGCAGGTCGAGGCCTACCTCGGCGTGCCGTATGCTACGCCTCCCCTTGGTAGTCTTAGGTAATGTATGACTTACTCTCACTCTATCTCTCTCTCTCTCTGACTTTAAATTGTAATCACATTACACTGAATATTTTATGAGAAATATAAAATAATTCGCTTCATTTAATCTAGCCCACACTCCTGAATGACAATATTTTGAAGTGAACTTCAGCAGGAATATACAATTTGCAGTCTTATCACTGTGGTAATTTACAATACTAATGAGCACCTGTATAAGTACATTAAAGTATTTGAGATTGCAAAAGCTTTTGTAATATGATACAATAAATTGAAAACATCTAGACACATGCCCCCGGTGACACCCTCTCAGTGGCGAACTTCAGCAGGAATATCCAATTTGTAGTCTGATCACTGTATTAATTTACAATACTAATGAGCACCTGTACAAGTTCTTTTAAGTATTTGAGATTGCAAAAGCTTTTGTAATATGATTGATGAATATAATAAGTTGACAACATTCAGATACATGCCCCCGGTGACACCGTCTCAGTGGCGAACGACGCGGCTGGCAGACATGCTAAGCCCTGCGTGCCCGCAGGCGCCGCCGCCCGCGTCACCGCGAGAGGACGCCCTTCTGATACACCCTCGCGCACGTTTGCGACAGCTCGAGCGGCTACTGCCAGTGCTCGCCAACCAGAGCGAAGACTGCCTTTACGTTAACCTTTACGTGCCTGTGCACGGTAAGTAAATTTTAACTTTGCGATTACTCTGACGTATGATAGTACTGTGAAAGTTAAATGAATATAAAATAAAAATGTATTGATACAACTCCAGCGAATGATTTTCTTGGCGTTCGCGCTTTTGTGTGTGTCTGTGCTTTTGGTAGATATTAAGTTTACAATAAAACTTTTTATAAATATAGGTATGTCACGTGGATATCGGTTATAATGCCCAAAAGTAACTCTCAGGGTCTTAAACTATCTCCATACGAAATTTCATCTAAATCGGTTCAGTGGCTATTGATTCCCATACAAACTTCCACCTCCCTTTCATCCTCTTAAAGGATGATATCTGGAATAAAAGCTATCCTATGCCCTTTCCCAAGACTCAAACTATCGCTATAGCAAATTTTATCTTAATCGGTTCAGCGGTTTACGCGTGAAGTACCTCTTAACGCTCCCACGCTTTTATGCTTCTTCGCACATACACACACACACACTTTCGCATTTGTGATATAAGTATGAATATGGATTGTGTCATCATCTAGCAAGATCTGTAGGGCTGTGCTCTGAAGTGTTTTGTGACGTTTGTGTTATCTGTTACCATTTTCCAGACAATGTCTTTTAACATATCGTGGACGCTGATGGAGCTTTTCATAAACAGCACGGCACGATTAACTGTACCGTGCTGTGTATGAACAGCTCTTCTTTTATTATTTACAGGTCACGGCACTGAAAATTGGTCCGAATGCGGCTCCTTATGAGTCGATATGTTTTTTAATCGATGAAAGATGGTCGTCTCTAGCTGTTACCATTTTCTTGACAATTTGCCGCCACAAACCAAAAACAGTCGTGGAAGGCAGTCAATATTGCAGTTAACTATAAACAGCTCTATTTAAATACGACACTTTAAACTGGAAAGTTTTCCAGTTTAAAGTGTCGTATTTGAATGGAGCTGTCTCTCGTCACGACATTGTTGTGATGAGTGTCAGTGTGGTCAAAGATGTAATTACTTTCATTCTGAATGTTTATTATATTCGTATAGTTTGCTTTCGATGTTTGAAGTGACCATTTTTTTTTGTTTGATTATCAATAGTAAGTATTTGAGTATCCTTCACCCCACGACAATATTAAACTTTTGAATTTCGAAATGACACGTATAAAGGTGGAATACAATATTGATTAAATAGAACCGGTTGCTACTAGTTCATCTCCATATTTGATTGTTGCTACATTGTCCGGAAACATAACAAGTCAGCAAGATCATATTCAATCCCCAGTGGAGTCAGAAAGTTTATCGTGGCTTCAGATCCAACCGGATACTGAATCATGAAGTTGTTAGTTCAGGAATTATAAATTGGTAGATATGTAGTTGTTAATTTTGTGCTAATTCGCTAATTGCATAGTTTGAATTCGATTTATCGTTAACAGCATAAAATACATTAAATTCTTAAATAAAACCACAGCTTAATCAGCCGTTTACAAACGGCACTGCAGTGCTGAATTATGTAAAAAAAACTTAATAATAAGAAAGCATACTTAATTCAATTTTCATATTTTTTATTTTTATTAGTGAATTAAATAAAAAAAGTATTAGTGAAAAAACCTGTTTTTTTTTTCATATTTATAAACCTTTAAGTTAGCTAATTTTACAAAAAGGAAACATTCCTTTATTTTTAAAAAGAAACAAAGCTGTATTCAAAGATCTTCTAAAATTCGCCTGTCTCACCTGGAAATCGAACCAACTAAAAATTGTAGTTCTCCTCCAGGGCACATAATTTTTTTCCACCCTGTATATTAGCACCATTTTATACATTTTAGTTAGATGGATTGTAGAGCACCCTTATTTCATGATGTTAACTTCATATTGCATTAGTCTAATGACTTTGAACCGAATATAAATAATATTTTAACTAAAAACAGTGTACAGGTAGGTATAAAACAACGACATCACCTTAATAGCCGCCTGTTGCGGCTCTGATTCGCGGTGCGGTCTCGCGGGCCGCTCGTTAATCCTTGCCAGCCGGCTTATTCATAATTTATTCACGTCATTTCACCGCTAATTCACTGTCCGTTAACTAAACCACTCCTCAAATATGCATCGTCTCACCCTCGCCGCGAAGAAAATTACATTTTCTCTTGAGCGTTTTACGTGACTATAAAGCTATTGACATAGTGTGATACTTTATTTATATTGAAAATTATTTTAGATGTTATATTGCTCACTTCAAGAAAGAATTATTTATTTATTATTCAATGTTTCCTTTTACAAAGAGTTCAATGTCAACACAATAGGTATTTGAGATGGTAACGCTTTGAAACGCATACTGTTGATTGTCACAATTTCGATTGGCTAACTTCATACGACATAAAAATAAAAAAAACATATTTTTTTGGCATAACATATTAATACTCGTAGGTATAAAAATTATAATGCAGAATGGTTGAAAGACATCATATTAAAAATCATAATATTCCTTATAATAAATTATATTATTTGTTATAACGACTAATTGGTATATTGTTCAATTGATATAATTTTTAATTCATAAGAAATTTTGGTAAATTGCTTTCATTATTCACTTGTAGAGTGTAATTCATATCAATACTGAAATGGTTTTAGTGACTAAAAAGAAACGCCGTAAAACCGACTCCACGTAGTCTTGTCTGCCTTACTCCTGGAGTGTAATTTAAAAACGGGTCGAGGCGACCCACGGGCTGAGAAGCTGGCTGCTAGCAATGCGCCACGGCTGAGACTGGCCGGCCATCAAGCCGAAGCTGCGGTCATAAGCGAAAGCCATATGCGACGATTAGCACGCATATAACCGCCGCCGGAGCCCCGCAGTGCCGAAGCCGAGTCAGATGTCATGTGTTTTTAGTCAAATTTGCATGTTGCATGCCTGCATGCTTCTTTGCTTGCTTGCTGCATACATGCTTGATATCTTGACATGCATACATGCATGCTTTCTCATTTTGCTGCACATTTGTTAATCAGTACCTTCTTAATAATAATAAATTGAGACAACATTACATATTTCGCTTTAGCGATTGTTATTTATAGAAATAAAAATCATTTTTTAAAATTGTTAATTGATTCCTTTTGACTAGATTTTTCGAAATAAGAATCCAGAATTTTTTATGATTTTTTAAAGCTAAAGTCATCAGCAACGATAAGCCGGATCTATGACAGAAGACTTGGATACTGCATGCCTGCTTGCATGCCAGCTAGCATGCATGTTGCGTCCTTTATGAATTCAAAGATTTTGTCAGTTATACTTATTCAATGTATGTCGTTTAAAAACTATGCCTTTTAAATATTATGACAAACATAAATTATGCCCTTTTTGTTTATACTTATTAAAATTGCGTCTCTCCATAGTTATGCCTTACATATTTAAGCCTAATAATATATGAGTTTTAATAATATTATGCGCTGTGAAGTTATGCTATAGAGACTTATGGCAAGTGACGACTATAGCTATCAACGTTATGCATTTTTACTTTATGACGAAAAACTTTACGTGTTTCAGTAGGTAACCATTCGAGATGATCGATTATATAGAAGTAATTTTAATATAACGCTATTGTTTTTCTACCTAAATATGTTTGATTAAGGAATTTAAAATGAAAATGATTGCCGAAACAATAAACTATCGAGGAAGTTGTAAAATGATGTATCAGTTTGATAGGTATATAATAACTTATCAGATCAAATTAAATGTTGTAAGGAGTATTTTTTCATAGTATCAAGAAGAAAGAATTAACTAACAATAAATACTTACAGGAGGAGCTCGGTGGCGTATTGGTTTGAGCGCTCTGGTTTCGAATACGAAAACAAAGCAACTTTCGCCATGGTCGACCCTGGGATGGGTCAACCAAAATTTATAATCTCGAGCTCCTCCGTGCTTCGGAAGGCACGTTAAGCCGTTGGTCCCGGTTGTTACTACAACCGCTTTAACCCACCAACCCGCATTGGGCCAGCGTGGTGGTGTTGTGGCCCAAAGTCCTCATGTTTTTCTTCCATGTAGGAAGGCCTGTGCCCAGCAGTGGGACGTATATAGGCTGATGATGATGAAATACTTACATACATTTTGAAAATGAAAAATCTCTAATGAGTAGCATTAGAAATGACTGGAGTACGGGTCTATAGAAACATGAAAGGATAACAATAATTATTAATTTTATTCTTGTTTTCATCTAGTTTTATTTTGTTTATTAAAAACATTCGCATCCTAATAAAAACTCTTCACAAGTAGTTTATCCAGTGAACTAGGTGCCAATCTAATTTCATTCTCGTCGTATGTAGATTTGAGTGCTTTTGGCACAATTTCTGTAGCAAGGGATGCTGTGATATAGTAATTAACTTGGCTATTCATTAGAAAGAGAATACCTACCTGAATATATTAACTTTGTATGTACTATGTTTCATTGGATAATTATGACTTAATTAATGCGTCAATGGAGGTTCGATTAGGTGTAAGCGATTTATTTCCCAGGTGATTGAATATTTTTGGATATAACGATAACAAATAATGTTGTTTCTATCTGACATAACGCTCCGGTCTCAACCATGCTTAGAGCGGTGGCGGTGAGCGACGATAACAAAAGTACTAAAATTTTAGGAGTACGCAAGGAGCCGCCGCCGCTGTCCGCGGCAGTGCCAGCGGTTTTCCGCAGCGGCCCGCGGCAAGGCGAGCGGAGAGAACAAATGTATGGCGGATGAAGTGCCATGCCACGACTCAGTTGAGTTGACTCAGCGACGACTTAAAAAAAAGTGTTTTAGACAATTTTAAAAATATTCATATTTTGAGTTAGTTCCTCCTGAGTTCAAAAATGTGAAGTTAATCAGCGCTACAAAACAGCTCCAAAATCATTTAAAATATTTTGTTTAGAAAATCGTCGCTGAGTCCTCCCTCCGCCACCGCTGTCCGCGTCGCTCTGAGTCGTGGTATGACCGCGTGACACTTCATTCGCCGTACATATTTGTTCTCGTCGCTGGCCTTGCCGCGCGCCATGGCAGAAAATCCCTCCCGGTTTTCTTAATCAATGTTATGCCAATGTTCATGATTTTAAGATTTTAGAATTTAAATTATTAGTTTAAATTATTTGGATACTCCTCGTATGTCATCATCGTTACTTAATAAAATTCGTGTTTTTTTTATAAAAAAAGAGTGCCGTAGCCTATAGACGCTTGTAGTGCCCAGAAGCTACCTACGTCATTCACACTGCTCAGACATTGCTTGTCTTATGAAAATCAAGCAAAAGCATTATGTTGATACCATAACATAAAACTTTCTCAATGACCTCTGTGGGGCGACCGCCTCACTCTATTGTTGTAAACATAAGTATTATTTAAGAAAATTTCCAAGAAAACTCCTTATAAAAACGTTTACTTTGCCCCCACACCGAATTAATTTGTTGTTGGTTTTACTATCCCCTAGCTGGAATTTCTAACACATAATATACAATAGCCTTAATGCAATGTCACCTGACCTGGATATATTCAATGTTTCAAAGAACAAATTTAAATCAACTTTGATGAAATTGCTTGATCCTGGAGTTGTCTACTTTTTCTCAGCTACATCATTGAATTGTTTAATTGATCTCAGTTTTATATAATAAATACTTTATTTAGTAGTGTGTCTTACGTCTTTTTTTTCTAGTTTTACATTTTAATTACTAAGTATGTCTTAGTTTTCATATACCTACATTTTCGTTTAAGAATGCTGTGTATACCTGTAAAGGCTTACGTATAAATGTTATTTAATTAAGATGTTTTGTATGTCTAGCTGTAAGTATACCCAATAAATAAATGAAAATAAAGCCCTCACATTGTCATATAGAATACAATTATGACATTCCCACGTCAGTGAATGTCATAATTGAAAGGAAGTATGAAATTCACATGTCAGTGAATATCATAATTGAATTCAATATAACAATGAAACGTCATAAGCCACGCCAATGTTCATACTAATAAAATTAGGCGGTCGCCCCGCTGGAGACTATAGCTCACTGCGAGACACAACACTATAAAGTAGCATTACTTAGCTGAGATCTTCTGTACGGTGGAGGTACTTTTCGGGAAACTCTGAGTGGAGAAACTCTCTTAAAAAAGATAAAAATATTTTTCATTTAATTTAATTTCCAATGCAGATCAAACAGAAGTTACCGAGATAAAACGTTAGCTCGCTAACCTTCGTACTCTGTTAGGCAGTTGGCACCTTAATACCATACAGTCAACCTTACATTGTTTGCATACTTATAATTAAGAAAGTCGACGAGTTTATAAAATTTAAATTAATTTTAACACAAACGCCCGCCTTTCTGTTTACCATAAGCAGAGACTGTGTATTTTCTAAGGTAAGTATATACTTCATTATTGCACTGGTATGACTTAATAAAACTTCTTTGTTTTGAAGAATGTTTGAAATAACTCGTAGAATTTCCCAGATGCCTATCCGTTTACAAATCGGCAAAGAATAGAAAATGTAGGGCTTAATGAACTCTCCCTCATTGTAAAAGTTTTTCATTAGGATTTTCAGCAAGATATATTTACAACTGTAACAATAGATTTGATAATGTTTCCTGAAACCAAAGTGACATTGTTGGATTTTCTATTGTTAGACTGTATTATTTTCGTGCGCAAAATTTTACATTAAATCTAAATATAAATGCTGAAGACAGTGTTTCATATTGTATGTAAAAGGAGAGATTAAAACATTTCATTATATAGCTAAGTAAAACTTGTATATTTTTTAATTAGATAAGTAAGCAGCTCTATATACGATAATATTCGGCATAAAAACACGCGCGAATGCCGCTAAGTGCAAACTGCAAAAATCAAGTGCACTGCTACGTATCTCGGGCGGTTGGAGAAATAGTTAATTACAATTCCATAAAATAAGTCAATCATTCAGTAAAATTAAAATCATTATAAATATTACAGTCTTGTGCTTGGTACTGAAAGAGTAAAAAAATAATCCTCACCCTCTAAAATAAAAAATACCATTTTGGTTAAAAATATTTTGTTATTAAGGTGTGTTTTTGAACGTTCAATTAAATAATGGAATGAAGTTTGACTCGTAAGTTGACAAAAGTGATAACATTTGGGCTTAACACAGGGTTCAAAGAAGAGGCTCAAGATGATCACAGTTATCGATAAGGTGGCATTTTTTTATTTCATTGTATCGACATTGATTCTAGTTTGACTTGACGTGATTTTACATCTTTTCAAATTAAAGACCTAAGTCAAAAATTATATTTAGTAATTTAAAAAAAGGAATCTCAGGGACTATTTACGTTCGGAAATTTTAACATTTGTACTTCAGTACTGAACTAAGTGGCCCACACATTTTGGTTTTGTAAAAGATGAGTTCATTAATTTTGGAGTTGACTGACAATCTTAAGCGACTCTCTATCTTTTTTAAATAATCTAGAAGCAATATTCAGCACAACTATATTATTAATCTTAAGTTAAGGACCACCGATAACGTGACCAGAGTGTAGTGTCAACCGCTTTTACTATTATCAATCTATAATTTAAAAGCACAGAACTAGATATGCATAGGTACAGAACACATTTTTTATATTTTGGCACTATAAAAAAATATCGACTGCTAAGAAATGTTGTGATCACTTGACACCACAACATTGCCACGCTATCGGTGCTTAAAGTTAAAGCTAGTTATAAAATGTGAAGAATGAAGCCTGCTAAGCACTTGTCATTGAAGAGGAGGGGAAGTAAATGAAGGGTGTCAAGACCTCAATTCCGTAGTGCATTGCAGTGCATCGTGCTCCCTGCAAGCAGTGCGGAAGTGAGGTTGAGGCAGCCTATAGCTACGCAGCGCCCCAAGGCACACCATTCAGCGTAAGTCGCTGAGTCAGCAAGAGTTTTACATCGAAGCGGCTTTTCTGAAGCGTCATCTGTAATCAAGAGGTAAAGCCTATTGATTTTGATTTATCTTTGTCTTTTGCGTGTCATTTTGTATCGTCGATAAAATAAGGTTAACACACAGCCAAAAGGTTTTGGTACGATAAAATTTGATGGGTACTACCCATCAAAGTTTGCCGATAATCCTTCGTCTTGTCGTGACTATGGTTCATGTAACTGGATCGAAATATCGCTGTGAAAATTAATTTAATTCATCATGGGATGTAAGGGAGCGTGGAGTAATTGCGAACAAGCTAGTGTACATGATAGGAAATAATAGTTGACAATCTCTATAAAGAGACCCATGTCCAGTAGCAAGCACTGACCATCGGCTTTTTGTCGTTTTCTAATATGATATATATGTACTATAGGCCTCGTTCGGAGTTACTTGACCCACTCTACCACAATCATGTTGATGTAAGTTTGAAATATTATTATCAATATACTTTGTTACTATTCTATTGTGCCTAAATGAATAAATCTCTATGAATATTTGGAACGTATAAAATACTTTAAGATAATTTTACTTTAAAGGCGAATTTTACTTACGAGTTTGCTACCAGCATTTAGTTTTAGTACCTAATTAAGGTTATGTAAAAAAGGGTAAGTATTGTGACTGCTCTAACCATCTGAGCTACCCAGGACTTAGGATAACCCTGTGAAATTCTTCTAGTCTATCTGAATTTGTATAAGCTAACGTGTACCCTACAGTGTCGAAAGATTCTATTGTATTTAAACGAGTACTTTAACAACGAATACAAGTATTTTTTTTGAGGAGCTCGGTGGCGTAGTGATTTGAGCGCTCGATTGAGGATTCGATTACAAAAACAAAGCAACTTTCGCCATTGTCGATCCCGGGATGGGTCAATCAAAATTATAATCTCGAGCTCCTCCGTGCTTCGGAAGGCACGATAAGTCGTTGGTCCCGTTTCTTACTGCAACCGCTTTAGGCCACCAACCCGCATTGGACCAGCGTATTGGTGTTATTATGGCCCAAGCTCCTTATGTGTTTCTTCCATGTTGGAAGGCCTGTGCCCAACAGTGGGACGTATATAGGCTTGTGATGATGATGATGATGACGAGTATTTTAGCGATGTTGAAATAGAATATTTCAGCATTGTAGGGTACACCTTAGTTTATAACGCAACGGGGGTACCCCAAGTTCTGGGTAGCTCAGATGTCTAGAGCAGTCACCCGAATTGTGAAAGGTCGCGAGTTCGATCACCGCCTCAGGACGTTAATTTTTTCTAGTTTAGATATTTTTATAAGTAAATATATTTTTCATACATTTGTAATAATGTTAAAATAAAAATTAAGAATAAAGGCTAGCCTGATAATTAACCTACTAATAAGGCAATGATGTTTTTCAAAACTCGATTCTTACTAGACGATCAAGGATAATAATGTGTAATAAACAAAAAAGTACAACTTAACCGTTGTAATATATTTTTTATGATTTTAAGTATAAGTTTTTAAGTTTTTGATGGAAGTTACCATTTCAGGTAGAGATTTTTAACGCTAATTACTATAAGGTTATAACATAATATATCTAATGTACATAATATAAATGCGATTCTCATCATTTCTGGTTCGATCACGCAGCGAAACCCCGAGTATACCCCTCTTCATTGCCCTTTGAGTGACTTGGAGCCTTCTTATGAGGCCCATTGTAAGCAGCCACGTCTTCTCAGTTAAAAGAAGAACGAAAATTATGCATGTTGTCTTATAATTGCACGATAGGTTATCTTTTGATTATAGATATTGATTGAGTCTCAATACTCAAATTTTTATTGCAAACTGTGTCTAGATTACGATGTTATATCTGAGATGGTATCAACATGAACCCTGCTGGGGTACAACAAAATGTATGAGACACCACGATAAATGTTAAAAAGCTTAAAAAAAAACGTTTTTACGTACGTAAAAAAATCAATAGAATGATCGAAAATAGGAATATAAATTTATGTATTTAAATGTGAGGTTATAGTAATCTCTTTATTTAATAGACGATTTTCTCTTCCGTTTGTAATTTGACGCCTGATGGTCATTAATATTGAAAAATCCATTCAATCTCTGCCGAAGAGACTATTAAAAGAAGGGAACTAAATGAAAAATAGATTATCCTCGTTTCTGGATTGGAATTGAATGCATTTCCAAGATTCCCTCTTTCTTATGTTATTTTCACTCCAGTTTCATTAGATTAGAATTCAATCGGAGCTGTCAGCGGCAGTCGATGCCCCATTGAAACCCACCCCACACTGGATTTGATTGTTTGTTACATTATAGTTCCTTCAGTTTCATATTTCGTGCCACTTACCCTTTATTTGTCTAGGCGTAACACTCAATAACGGCGAAGTATTTACTAGTTTGTATTGTTGCCTACAAAGATATTGCAAAACGTTATTGCTAAAATATCTGACGAACTTTCATTCATATATTATAAAATGGTTCTACGTGTTATAAACTTGTTGTTTGAATCTCGCTCGCAGCAAAACTTTCTCATGAATATGAAAACAAAATTGTCCGAGGTAAAAATATTAAACACAGGAAATTGGAAGAAGTTAATCCGTTTAAAGACGTGCGTCGTTGAGAATTTTCTTATGAGGTCAAACTTTTATTTGTCATATTGCATTACATATGTATTAAAAAAATGGTTTCTAAGTTTCGCATAAACGGTTCTGAATGACAATATGAATATCTGTTGAATCAGGAAAACTAATAGATACCCATTAATTTTATGTCACTTTAGCTGAAACTTTTTTTCAATAAAAAAAAATTAAAGATTGACAATTTTATTGTTTTAAGCAAGATGAATACGTCTGAATTAACATTAAAATGAAAGAAAAAATAACCTACGTAATAATAAAAATACTATAAAGGTACCTACTTATATTGTTTTGGAACAATAACCTAAATAAAGAAATGTATAATAGTGATTGATATATTTGAGGTCATTATTACTTTAGGAAACAAACAATTACATTTTGTCCCTCAGAAACGTTGAGCATCAAAAGTGAAAACAGTCCTGCTGCCCTCTTGATTATAAACTACAACTAAGTACAATATTATATACGTACATATTAGTCATAATATGCACTAAGTGCAGAGATACTTTAAAACCTTATGAAAAATTTAGTGTTGAACCGAGGAATCACGTCTGATACACATTCACACATTCAAATCTTCCTAAAATGTATACGTACATGGGTTCTATTGTAGTAGCAGTAAGGCGTTGTATACATATTTTTGAACGTGACTGTGAGTTATGGCAACCGGAGTGGAAAGAAATTTATTTAAGTTTGCTTCTTGCACAGGTGGAGAGGGTGACTCAGCTGGCGTAGGACTGCCCTGTCTAGTTTTCGTTCACGGCGAGTCGTACGAGTGGAGCTCGGGCAACGCATACGACGGCACATCACTAGCGGCGCACGGAAACATTATAGTAGTCACTATCAACTTTAGATTAGGTGTATTGGGTGAGTTGAAAATTTAGAAAAATATCTCAGGTGATATTTGAACTGAATACTTTTTTTTTCGGAGTTTGAATTAAGAGGGCGCCTAAAGCTAGAAAAAAATCAAATTTAGACGGACGGACGACGTCGGAATTGGGATGTTGCCTATGTTTGAATATGGAAATTTTTCACAACTTCGGAAAATTTACGCTACTGTGACCCATTAAAACAATTCAAACTTTAAAAATATGGAATATTGTAAAATTTGTAGTGAAGAAAATTTAAAAAATGGTATTATTTTTCCAAAATTTATCATAAATGTTAACGATAGTAGATTGCTGACTTCAATTAAAACAATGGCCCTAATTCTGGCGAACACATGCTAAGTTTAAATTTAAGTTCAGTCTATTTCTTTCTCTCAAAATGAAAAAGAAAAGGATGGCTGTTATATAAATTGACATTTGGAAAGGTACGTTCAATTTTCGACCTTATTAAACGTGCTAAAATGCAGTGTTTAGGAGGCACCTCCTTAATGCCATCTAAAATTGTCTATGCTTTCTTTGAAATCTATCTAAATTTAAGTGACAGCTCTAAACAGATTCTTGCTATCTTTTTCCTATTACTTATTGCGAGAAAGAGATATACTGTACTTAAATTTAGAATTAAAGTGTGTTCCCAGAATTAGGTCCAATTATTATTTTCACAAATATAACTAAAGACATACATATTACATAGTGTAAGCTTAAATATTTATTTCATTGATTCATGATAATAAAGTCTTATAATTATAATGCTACCTAATTAGACATTGTGTTGATTTTAATCAGATAGCAACACCAAAGTGAATGCCTTAAAAGTCATGAAATGTGTTTGTTATTTTAATATTTGTGATGTGTACAATTGTAAGCCTATAAGCGTAAATAACTATTTATTTAATCGATATTTCATTATTTTGTATCATTTAATTATTATATCCTACCTAATGAAACACTTTGTTGAGTTGAATCATAGTAAAGGAAGTAACTATAAATTGTACGCAAACAGTCAGTAATTGTATTTATTATTGTATCTTTCGCAATATATAAAATTGTAGCATCTATGATCAATATTTACAAATTCATGTGATTAATAAGTAATAAAACAATATTTATATTATAAGAAAATACGATACTTTAACTATAAGGAAGTGTAGTGATTGTGACAGGAGTGAGAACACTTGGTTGATGGCGGGATTGACGGTGCTACGTTTTTGAAGTGTCGGTTGTTTTGTTTGTGAAGAATACAAGGCATTCCTTGGATTACTTGAGTTTTATTAATATAAATCTTCCACCCCGAAGCTATCTCCATAGCTTCAGAAGTGGGATCGACGAAAACGTCTATACTTTTCGATCTACGCCTACAAGAAAAAAACAAAAACGTAAGTACCATGCTTTCCTATTCATTTTTTTGTCTTTCGTTAGCTTTCATGCTGCTGTTAAAACGAAAAAAGGAAGTGATAACATTGGAGTCATTAAATGTTACAGCTGTTTATCTCACTTTTTTTCGAAATGTAACAAAAATAAAAGGAATATAATTATACTGAATAAGCTAACACAATCTATAAAGTGTAAATAATTATGAATGTTGAAGTAAATAGATGCTTGGATATATTTCAGGCGTGAAATATTATTAAATTACCTTCGCACATCTAATTATTTTTCATGATTTTTTTTTCTCTTCTCTCCCTTTTTTTATTTTTAACTTGATTGTTTTTCATGAATAGCATAAATTACCGATAAAGCAGTTTTCACTATTAAACAGTAGAAAATACTGAATAATTAAATGTAATCATTTAACTAATATCCAACAAAATGAAAAATGCAGAGAAGTGTATGTGATGTGATGGAAGTGTACTGTTCTGGGTTCGAGTCCTATCAGTCACAGTACGATCTCATCGAATTCTGGTTATAACTCGAATGTTATTGTTGTAAGTGGCTTATTCTACTTAATATTCATGTAATAGAAAAATAAAATGTTTTTTTTATTTTCAATAATTTTACTGACGCAATTTAATAAAGATGTACCTACCTAATTATATATGGTTGACAACTCACATTTTTTTCAGTCATTGTTTTATGGAAATTAACGATTACACGTTCTAGCGAGCGCTCTGGAATAATAATATTAGATAGATATTTATTATTTCAAGTGTTTATTTTATATAAATCTGCGTCGATCTCGGTCATGGCTATACAATATAGTGAGAGCCAAGGACACAATATGTACTGCTACACTTACAATAGTGTACATATATTGTATGCGTGCGCATATAATGTAATGCGTATATAAAGCGTATATGTACTTAGATATAATTATAAATTATGTTACATAAATACCAAAGTGGTAACTTGTTATAAATAGATAACGGTTTATTAAGCTGTAGTTTGTCAGTTTCAGCTATGGATCGAGAGGACAATCGTAGTCGAGACTACGAGAGTTTTAGTGCAGACCCAGGTGTGCCCAGGTTTGAGGGCCAGGGTCGGGAAGCACGTGACTTGAGGAGACGCGAATCTAGTCACGTGACTTGGCCAGGAGTGCCTAGGTGTGAGGGTCAGGCCAAGTCTACGTGGAGGCAGCATTCAGAGCAACCAAGGGTATCGCGGGTGCGCTATACTGAGGTTGATGATCAGGACGTTAGAATGCAGCGAGGACGGAGGGTGCTCCGCCCACGAGGTACTGGGGAAAGGTCCCTTCGTACACCTGAAAGATTCTTACCAGTACGTTCTCCAAGCGCTGAATCCAGTAGGCATGAGGGCGGCAGAGGAAGAAGCTCAAGTCGGTATGCGCAAAGGCGTGAAGGCGAGGAGAATCGGAAGTCCGGACGGCGGTATGAACGGAAAAGGAGCCGTAGTCTGTCAAGACATTCAGGTGAGCTGCGACCGTCTAGTCCTAAGCAAAATAAGGGTACCGATTCTACTGATGCTATATTAAATAAGTTTTTGTCAATTTTGCAATCAGTCAAGGGTTCAGAAAAATCTAAGTTATCTTTTAATACTAACATTGTTCCCGACTTTGACCCTATGTCAAAAGAACAGACAGTTTTGACTTGGTTGACGAAGGTAGAGGAATGCTAGGAGTGCCTAGGTGTGAGGGTCAGGCCAAGTCTACGTGGAGGCAGCATTCAGAGCAACCAAGGGTATCGCGGGTGCGCTATACTGAGGTTGATGATCAGGACGTTAGAATGCAGCGAGGACGGAGGGTGCTCCGCCCACGAGGTACTGGGGAAAGGTCCCTTCGTACACCTGAAAGATTCTTACCAGTACGTTCTCCAAGCGCTGAATCCAGTAGGCATGAGGGCGGCAGAGGAAGAAGCTCAAGTCGGTATGCGCAAAGGCGTGAAGGCGAGGAGAATCGGAAGTCCGGACGGCGGTATGAACGGAAAAGGAGCCGTAGTCTGTCAAGACATTCAGGTGAGCTGCGACCGTCTAGTCCTAAGCAAAATAAGGGTACCGATTCTACTGATGCTATATTAAATAAGTTTTTGTCAATTTTGCAATCAGTCAAGGGTTCAGAAAAATCTAAGTTATCTTTTAATACTAACATTGTTCCCGACTTTGACCCTATGTCAAAAGAACAGACAGTTTTGACTTGGTTGACGAAGGTAGAGGAATGCTCTGAAATTTACAGCTGGAGTGACCAGGAAATTATTCACTATGCCCTTCCAAAGTTGACTGGCGTAGCGAAGTCCTGGTATCAGAATTTACCATCAATGATGTTTACATGGACTGAGTGGAAAAAGAAATTAATAGAATCCTTCCCAGTCCGTGAAGATTATGCTGAACTCTTGACTGAGATGCTTGCGAAGAAGGTTAAGTATGGTGAATCACTTGAACATTATTATTATGCCAAAATAAATATGTTAAATAGGTGTAAAATTTATGGGCGCCAAGCTGTTGATTGTTTGTTGTATGGTGTCGAAGACAGGGCTGTAAAAGTAGGGGCGCAAGCCGCGCAATTTTCTGAACCCGAGCAAGTACTAAAATATTTTAGAACTGTAAAGGTAGGGCCTAGCCGAGAAAATCACGATTCTTTTTCTAAGTCTCGCAATGACCGTAAAGGTACAATTATTACCCCAAGACCAAACATTTCTAAAATGACATGTTACAATTGTGATCAAGTTGGTCATCCGAGTTTTAAGTGTGACAAGCCACCATCAAAATGTAACACTTGTGATAAGACAGGCCACCTGTCTGCTCATTGCTATAGAAACAAAAATCGTGAAAGGCATTTAACTCAGGATAAGAATAAAAACGAGAAACAGGTAGCTCAATTACAATTAACTGAAGACTTAACCGCTAAATACATATTTTACGTTAAAGTTAATGGTCATGATGTTGATTGTCATTTAGATTTAGGTAGTCAGTGTTCACTAATAAAACTAACAAAGGCCAAAGAACTTAAGTTGGACATAGTGGTTACGGAGGACTTACCTCTTCTCAGAGGTATAGGAGCTAATTTGATCCCTCCTATAGGTACGACGACCGTCTCTGTTGAAGTTCAAGGCATAAGGGAATCAATAAATTTATATGTAGTAGAGGACTATGTTA
Source organism: Nymphula nitidulata (assembly GCA_947347705.1). Lineage (NCBI taxonomy): Eukaryota > Metazoa > Arthropoda > Insecta > Lepidoptera > Crambidae > Nymphula > Nymphula nitidulata. Next base: position 16,553,775 of record OX374618.1, on the reverse strand, counting down.
TTAACCAATCGGTTCTTTTAGGGCATTCTTTCACGGAAAAACCAGATATTGTTATCACAAAAACGCCTACTGCAGTATACTTCCAACAAATTCCCAGCGTTAAAATACACCTTATTACTACTAAAAATGTCGAGGTTCCATCAAATGCTTTACGTGCTGTTCAAATTGTTACAAATCCTACATTAGATACCCATGTTTACGTTAATGGCTCCGTTAGGGGCCCGGAAGGGAAGGAATACTATCTCCTCCCAGGCGACTACGAGGTTAAGAACGGTGTTAGTGCGCTTTTAATACACAATGTCTCGCCCAATCCAATAATGCTTGAAAAGGGAACTCTTTTGACACGAGTACAAAACAAGTATGCGGGGTATTCAACACATGTTTTGGACTCGTGCAACCTCATGATCTGTGAAAGCCAAAAGAGTGACACTTTAAATTGTAATAGTAAATTAACAAAAGAAGAACTATTAAAATTACAACAATTAATAGAAAAGTATAGTGATTGCTTTTCGAATGGACTTCACGACTTGGGCTTCACAGACTTGACGGAAATGATAATCGAGCTTGAAGACACTGAACCGGTCGTCTATCGACCTTATCGCATGTCTTATACTGATCGCGCTTTGGTTAGGGACATGGTGCAGGGGATGGTAGACCACGGCATTGTTAGAGAGTCCTCTTCACCTTACGCTAGTCCAATTATCTTGGTTCAAAAGAAAACTGGTGATAAGCGTTTGTGCGTCGATTATCGAGCGTTGAATCGTAAGACGAGAAAGGAACACTATCCTCTTCCCCGAATCGAGGATCAATTGGACCAACTGGCAGGCAATAAGGTCTTTACTTCTCTGGATTTAGCCTCTGGCTATTACCAAATTCCGATAGCCGAAGAGTCACGTCATAAAACCGCTTTTGTAACTCCAGATGGCCAGTTCGAATTCAATAGAATGCCGTTTGGTTTAGTTAATGCGCCCTCAGTTTTCCAGCGTACTATGAACAAAATACTACTGGAGGCAAAAATTAAATATGCCGTCGTATACATGGACGATGTCCTTATTCCAGCTGCGGATGTCACCGAAGGCCTAAAACGGCTAGAAGAAGTTTTAGAACTTCTCAAAAGAGGCGGTCTGACATTAAAGTTGGAAAAATGTCACTTTTTCCTCGACACTATTGATTATCTGGGGTATGAAGTTAGTGCCAATGGAATAAGACCTGGTCATCGCAAAACTGAAGCAGTGTCCAAATTTCCTAAACCAAAGAATCAACATGAGGTCAGACAATTTCTTGGATTATCAGGATACTTTAGGCGGTTTGTTATGAATTATTCGTTACGAGCAGCCCCCCTGACCGATTTACTAAAAAAGGATGTAAAGTGGTTATGGGGTGACAATCAAGATCGTGCTTTTAATGAGATAAGAGACATGCTGGTTGAAAGACCAATCCTTGCGCTCTACGATCATAACGCGGAAACCCAGTTACACACAGACGCTAGTAAAGAGGGGTTGGCTGGTATTTTACTACAAGCTAATCCTAATGGCGTCTTCCAGCCAGTGTCGTATTTCAGTCGTAAGACTAACCCAGAAGAAAGGAAATTCCATTCCTACGATCTGGAAACACTAGCAGTAGTTGCGTCTCTTAATCGATTTCGCGTCTATCTAATCGGCATTCCATTTAAAATATTCACAGATTGCAACGCATTGCGATCAACTCTAATCAAGCGCGACTTAATCCCACGAATTGCTCGATGGTGGGTACAACTGCAGGAATTCGATTGCACCATTGAGTACCGACCAGGAGCACGAATGACCCACGTTGACGCGCTAAGTCGCAACCCTGTTGATGGATGCGAAACAGAGTCTCGAACTTGTTTGGACATTTTGGCTATCGAAAGTTGTGAACAAGACTGGATAACCACAGTACAATCTGCCGACGAGGAGGTAAAGAAAATAAGGGAAACATTATTGGATCCCGATTCAGAGCAAGTAATGGATATACACAAAAATTACAAACTAAAATGTAATCGGGTGTATCGAATTGTTGGTGACGAAATAAAGTGGCTCGTCCCGAAGGGTGTTCGCTGGCAAATATTGAAAATGAATCACGACGACGTAGGTCATTGTGGTTACGATAAAACTTTACAGCGGATTCGTAAAAATTACTGGTTTGCGAAAATGCGCAAATTTGTAAAAAAATATGTTTCATCGTGCCTAGAATGTTCACACCACAAAGCACCTGGTGGAAAGCGGGAGGGTGAATTACATCCTATAGAAAAACCCAGCATACCCTTTCACACAGTCCACTCCGACCACCTAGGTCCATTCATTAAGAGCAAAAAGGGCAACAGCTATTTGCTCGTTCTAGTCGACGGATTCACAAAATTTGTCAACATAAGACCCGTTAGAGACACCAAATCTACAACTACAATCAAAGTTATTAAAGACCACATCAGTTACTTTGGAGTACCAACTAGATTTATCACTGACAAGGGCACAAGCTTCACAAGTGGAATTTTTAAAGAGTTCGTTAAGTCATACGGCATTAAACACATTGTTAATGCGGTATCAACCCCACGGGCGAATGGTCAAGTAGAGAGGTTCAATCGCACCATCTTAGACGCTCTATCCACTTCGACTCACGGCAAAGATGAGAAGTCCTGGGATGAACAAATCGCTGACATTCAATTAGGCTTAAACACGACAACTCATAAAACAACCCAAAAGACACCTTCTGAGTTGCTTTTTGGTTTTAATATCAAATGTAGAAGCGAGGGAATCTTAAGCGAGGTCTTAGATGACACCGTCAGTATATCAGCTGGGGAAAAACTAGTAGATATTAGAGACGAGGCTAGGGAGAAAATTAAAAGGAATCAAACTAAGGATAGGGAAAGATTTAATAGACATAGAAAAGCCGCGAGACATTATTCTGAAGGGGACTTAGTACGGGTAGAGCGACAGGTCCCTCATGACGGACAGTCCCAAAAGCTGGTAGTCAAGTACCAGGGACCTTACCGCGTAGTAAAGGCACTTCCTAATGACCGGTACGTTATCGAAGACACTCCGTTGTCACGTAAAAACAATCGTCGCTATGAGGCTGTAGTAGCGGTAGACAAAATTCAACCGTGGTTGATATTTAGTAGGGACCTTGAAAGTAGTTGCGAGGAAAATAACTCAGACGATGAATAAAAAGGCATAGGAAAATCAATTCTAGAAATATAATCATTAAAGTAAACATATCGTTTATATTTTTCACACCTAAAAACAGCGGAAATACCTAAGTTGTAAGAAATTATATTGAAATGATTATGAAAAAATATATATGATTATGTAATTATGAATAGTATGATTATGTAAATGTTTAAAATATATTTATTCCTATCGCCTAAAATCTAGTTTAGTTGTCATATTGTACTCATATTTGTATATTCTTATTTGTGCACATTCCAAATTATCCTAGAAACGTTAAAGCGAGGGACTCACTTTAAACAGGAAGGCCGAGCTGTAAGCTTAAATATTTATTTCATTGATTCATGATAATAAAGTCTTATAATTATAATGCTACCTAATTAGACATTGTGTTGATTTTAATCAGATAGCAACACCAAAGTGAATGCCTTAAAAGTCATGAAATGTGTTTGTTATTTTAATATTTGTGATGTGTACAATTGTAAGCCTATAAGCGTAAATAACTATTTATTTAATCGATATTTCATTATTTTGTATCATTTAATTATTATATCCTACCTAATGAAACACTTTGTTGAGTTGAATCATAGTAAAGGAAGTAACTATAAATTGTACGCAAACAGTCAGTAATTGTATTTATTATTGTATCTTTCGCAATATATAAAATTGTAGCATCTATGATCAATATTTACAAATTCATGTGATTAATAAGTAATAAAACAATATTTATATTATAAGAAAATACGATACTTTAACTATAAGGAAGTGTAGTGATTGTGACAGGAGTGAGAACACTTGGTTGATGGCGGGATTGACGGTGCTACGTTTTTGAAGTGTCGGTTGTTTTGTTTGTGAAGAATACAAGGCATTCCTTGGATTACTTGAGTTTTATTAATATAAATCTTCCACCCCGAAGCTATCTCCATAATAGTTATCATTAATTTTGTTAGTAAATATTTCTTAGTAATATAGTAACATGTCACGTCACCTGTTCCGTAGATTTACTATGGAGCGTTTTTGGACGATGCGCCGCAACACATCAAACATACCACTATATCTGTGAACCCATTAATCTTAAAAAACGTTGTTAACTACCCTATTAAGAAAAGTAACAGCACGTCACATTGTTAAGGGTAATAGAGTAATCATCCGCTAGTGACAAGACAGCCAGTTCAACTGAAGGAGATTTGAGCATAAAAACTACTAGTATAAACATCATCCCTCTTATTATAAAACGTGGACTAAAGTTAGTACTGGTTTTAAAACTGATGCCGTCACTGTCTTTCTTTTAACAAATATAAGTGACAGCATCAGTTTTAGACAAGGAATAAATTTAGTTCGCGTTTTATAATAAGGGTGCATAATTATATTTTATTACTATAAGTAGTAATTATTAGTTTTTGATCTTAAAAAATAACATCAAACAACTGAGAGTAATCTGATATTATTATGGTTCCTGTAGAGACTTTGAATGACTTCTTACTATCGCAGTAAAAATTAAAAGAAACCTGCAAGAAATTTTCTGTACAGAATAAATTTGGAAGGTCAGTCCTTTCTGTAATTATACAATATTTGAGAAAGATATTTGATTTTATTTTTCGTCAGTTGAAATATAACTCTTATTAAAACGGCTTAGATTCTCAAATTCTATTAAAACATTTAACTCTATCTGTGTATGAACCAAGATTGACAGAAAAAAAATAAACAACTCGTTTTCCAAAAAAACTCCTAACAATATTTATTGATCTAAAAGAAATAATTTCACAAGCCACCATATGAGTGATAGCGTTTTCCACGATATGCTTGTGTGTTAATCAACACTTGATGTACTTAAAAAAAGTTATTTGATCGACACTTATTCGCGTATAATTGTGTTTAAGGCTTGAGTTGTCAAAGCTTGGAAACAAACAACGTCTAACTATTTGTTTGAAATGCCTTTCCCCGCTCTCTTTTTGTTTGTTGTGACAACATAATGTAATCAAACTTCGGAAGTTCCCTCTGAAAAGAAAATTTTCTTCAAAGTTGAGAAATAAGTGCGTGAGACAACTTTGGCTTGATAAAAACAGGTAAAAATAACGCTTAGATTTTGTGTTCCTCATTAGACTCAAAAAGTGCAATAATGGTTTTTGCTTTGAGAAGCTCTTTTACATTGCACGATAATAAAAATAATAATTGGAAATTGAAGTAAGTAAAACAAGATTTTACTATTGTACACATTTTAGATTAAAAATGAGTATCAATTCGTATTTAGCTAAGTAATTGCATCAAGTCTTATAATAAAATATTTTCTTGGTGATAAATTCAAAAATTATGTTAAAGAAATTATTGGGTATTTCGAAATGTAATCTTATTGTAAGGTCTGGCACAAAGCTGCAGATTAATAGTCTAGAAAAAATGTCCTGGAGTAGGAAATTGGACCCGCGATCTGTCACAATCCGCGACCAGTGATTGCTCAAACCACTGAGCTACTGAAGTCTAATATAATCTAACGTTTTTAATTAATAAACGTTTTAATAGCTGCTAATTAAATATAGTAATTATATACTACCTACGCTATGTAAGCAAGCATTTGTCCCGTCCCCATATGAAATACTCTATAATATCGGTTGACGCAAACATGAAAAAAGAAATGTAATAAAAATAAGAGCTGCGTAATAAATACGCCTTGTCAGGCTTCTAAGAAATACAACAGATATGTAAATGACCAAAACGGATGGATAAAAGAAATTATTCTTAGATAAGTTTACTTACAAATTCGAGGATTCCCGAGTTTTGTGTTTATTTACCGACAAATCTTTTTATCGTCTTATTGGTTATGCAGGTTTTTTAAAGACTGGTGCTAAGGGGTCGGCGCAGGGTAACTTTGGACTAATGGATCTGGTAGCGGGGCTGCACTGGCTGAGGGAAAACCTGCCGGCCTTCGGAGGGGATCCTGAGAGGGTCACCATCATGGGTCACGGAACAGGAGCAGCGTTAGCTAATTTTCTTGCTGTATCGCCGGTAGGGAGAGGTGAGTGACTTAGGAATATATAGTTAACATTATCTAGCGCAAATCAACAGTAGTAGGTAATATTAAGTCTTTCAACTTTTTTCTCAATGATAGTATCTTACCTCTACGCGCTATATCGAAACGCTGTTTTGGCCAAGACAGGGATAGAGATACGACTGACTCAGCGCGAGCAAAAAAGAAAAAATACTTAGCGATCGCGCGTGTAACGTAAGCGAAAAAACAAAAATCAGTTTATTGAAAAATAATTATGGGAATACTAAAAAAATGCTTCTACACGATCGTGTATAAATGATATCGGATTTTAGAATTATATCGTTTACCAAAGATCTTAAACTATATTATTTTTAGGAGGTCTTTTCTAAACTTAAATGAATCGTGAAAAATCTTTAAATCATGTTTCTAGTTCGAGATGTGTCTGTCTAGCTAAATACCTGAACACTTTCAGCGACCTGTGGCATTACATATAAAAGTACATCTCATCAAGTTAAATAATATACAAGGTACATTAATATGTTTCGAAGCTGAAATATCAAATTAAAAGGTAATATGAATATATTTCGATTTTGAAACATCTTTCAGCAACCTGTGGTATTGCATATAAAACAGCGGTTTTGTTTTCCATGTGGTACCTACCTTGACATGAATTATGTCATCGAGAAAACGTTTTGTTGGGAGCGCGAAAACTCGTCACAAAACTGGACATATCGCTTGATCATTATATCCCTTATAATCAACCGTTATGTCATATTTATGTGACGAGTTATCGCGAGTTGCCGAGTTGACGAGTTTCGGGGTACTACTCCCGCGTTACCACAAGGTGCTACGGGCGTCTATAGGCTACGGTAAGCGCTTACCATCAGGCGGACCGTACACTGGTTTGTCACCCTTGTCAAATAAAAAAAGGTTTTATATTGTTAACGAGATGCCGGCGAGCTGGTAAGGTAGAAATCAAAAGGTTACTAAACTACTTAGAAGCAAAGAAGTGTTATGAAATATAGGAAAAGGTGAAATATTATACTCTAATAGTTCCTGCTCCAGTTCAGTAATGAGTTTTAGTAGGAATAAATTTCTAGGTTTCATAGCCCACAACTTTAATGAAGGACAAAAGAAATGCAAATGTTAGATTCTCCGAGGTCTTAAAAGTTAGAAACACATAGATATTTTAAGGTAAAGCGTTAAAATATCTATATGTTTCTAACTAAACGGCTGCGGTAAATGTGGGAATCTTGTTGAATATTACAGTAGCTGCTATACGGTTTTCAGGGTCTTGGTAACTCTGCGCAATAAAATGCTTCTAATTTCATGTTATAAAAGAATTAAGAACATTCATGCTTTCTTTAAGCGGCACCCTCAAAAGTCGTTACTTGTGGATTTACTATTGACATTGAAATGTACCATTATTAAATAAAATATAAGTAATCGCTGCCCTTGTTTAACAAGATACTAAAATCTCGCTCATTTGCCTCATTGTCCTTTTAAAAGCCTACAATTTTTTAGTAGAAACATTTTTTGCCAGCGTAACCTATGTTAGTACTCAAAAACAATGGCGAAACAATGACGTACTTCACTATAAATTACGCCGTTTCTTTATACGTAGCGTGATGATATATAATCTAAAACTTTCCCAGAGGCACCTCCTTTTAACCGACTTCAAAAAAAGGAGGAGGTTACCAATTCGTCTGTATGTTTTTTTTTATTTTATATGTTTGTTACCACAGAACTTTTGACTGGGTGAACCGATATTGATGATTCTTTTTTTTTTCTATGTGGAATAGTTCCCATTTGGTCCCATAAAAATTTTTGAAAATCCATTGGGTAGTTTGGTTTTTAAATCGAAAAAACTGGAAAAATTAAGTCGTCTACGTATGCGAAGTTGCGGATATTTGCTTTCTTATGAATTTTTAGTGAAATAATACGATAGTAGAAAACAATATAAGCTCACGGTCACCCATTTAGCTTTGACCTTCAAAAGTTATCACTAAAAAGTGTGAAAAAAAAAATTTAAACAAAAAATAAAACCGACTCCAAAAAACTGAAAAGGATAAAATTATTATTTTTTGTAAGTAGGCACTCATCCCCTAGGAACATATTTTTGGAGTCGGTGCTTCACTGAGTCCAAGTTAATTATTTTATCCTTTTCAGTTTTTTGGAGTCGGTTTTATTTTTTGTTTAATTTTTTTCACAGTAAAAAACGCATCTAAGCTCATTAAGTGATTATCAAATGGCGTATAAGCAGACAAATATTGCATTTTATATTTAAAGATATTTTATGATAGATAGAGATTTCATATTAACTCCAGTAGAGACCACACATCATATCGTATGTAAATGTACGATTCCTAGCAAATTTCATTATTTAATGCCGGGGCTCCGTTAAGGCATCTGTCACTTAATGCGATTAAAAAGGTCACATCGTCCATGTGCAAGAGGGGCTCGTCTAAAGCGCAATTTCAAAATAAGGTCAACATCATACTCGACTTACTTAAAACCTTCTCGCAGAGTAATGAAAAGAAATGCGAAACACAAATGTTTACCTTAAAATTCATATTATTATCTGACTGGCAAATTCAATTATATTATCTGTTTCAGAACTATTGAAGCGTGTCATATTGTTAAGTGGGTCCGGCTTGAGCTCGTGGGCGTTACAGAGGGAACCACTAACGATAAAAAGGAAGGTTAGTACTCAGTTTAATACGTTCGTGCAGGTTTAAATAAGGAAAACCTTTCAGAAAAATTAAACAAATGAAATGTATCTGTTTCATTTTGCTGTAAACTGTACAATTGTCGTAGCAAACATCAAAGAGAACGCTAATTAAGCCAATTAAAACCGTTTTTCGGTAATGAATTGAAAAGAAAATATCCTTAATAAAATAAGAAGCCCCCAATAAGTAAGTACTTTCGAATCGTCAAAAATCACATTTGTATGACTATCATAAAAAATATATATTATCTAACAACGTCAAAGTGTCTGTCTGTCATGTCTGAATATATTGACAGAATGTTTAACATATTCTGCTCAGAACAGGACCCCGATCGATTTACAAGCGAATGCCCAATCTTTAAAAAAAATGTATTCTAATTTATTAATAAGCCAGCTGTAACATTTTCATCAGTTAAAAGAAATTATATTGAACTAATTTAAAAAAAAATAACTTAGTCATTTATATATCAGGTAGATCTGTGCTCAGATCAATCTCAACGACTACTAATTTTATGCTGAATAATTTTAAGAAATTTAAATTTCAACTAGCATTGACAACAATCACAAGCTTTTTAGAAAAGTTAAAATTCACTTAGTACCGATGTTTTTTAGAAAATAACGTAGGAGTAGGTCCTTTTACAAGATTCGGAAAACTAATAATACTAAAATAATTGTAATAATACTTTTTTATTTCTCAATAAAACGTGATTGCCATTTGCGATACAGGTTGCAGAACAAACCGGTTGTCACGGGGATCTGCTAGAAGATGACCTGGCGCCATGCTTACGGAACAAGCCCTTGAGTGAGCTGCTTGCCGTGCGACTTGACCCGCCTCGCTTTCTCCCAGGATTTGCGCCTTTCGTCGACGGCACTGTCATTGTAAATCCGTCCTCTGTAAGTATATTAATGTTATTGTGACACTAATGTATTCATCTTCTAAATATATAAAAAGGAAAACTGACTGACATATCAATGCACAGCCCAAACCGCGGGGCCTAAAGATTTCGAATTAGGTTAGGGGTGCATTAAGAAAGGATTTATAAAATTCACCCCCTAAGGCCCAAACAGGGGTCCAGTTTGTATGTTGAAACAAGATTAGATTCTATCAATAAATGAGTTAATAAGTATTTCAGATTTTTCAGAATTTAACACCTAAAGAGGAAAATGGGTTGACAAAGTCTGAAAAGCAACATAGGTATTTTTTGTATGGTTCATTGGGTCGCTGATTACAAAAAAACAACGATTTTAAATGTTCCTACAGCACCAAACAAAAAACAACATTATTATTGTACTGTCTTCTCGCAAATCTGTTGAAAAACGTTGTATGATACACGTGTAGATATTGGTTTTTACAAACTCTCGAATATGGTAAGCTCTCGACTTCGTTTACCGCACTAGTATCATTACATATTAAATGTGAGACTATATTTATTTACTTACATAAGATTTCAGCGTGTAGATAATACAATTTAAAACATAAATTACACTAATATTTTTTTCCCCGCACATTTGTTCAAAAAATGCATTTTCGAAGCCTGTACCTATAATTTTAAAAATAATTCACCAATGAGTTTCTTATTCTGAGAATAAATAGGCTGAACTATCGAACCTCTTTGGAAGCGCTTTAGCTCAATACTTTTGTCTCATTTTAAAACTAAAGAGAAATGAGATGAAAGTGGCGCTATTTGCAAATGTGCGGCATTTTTATATTAGGAACTATATATATATACTACTATTTAAAAACAAAATAATATTACTATTGTACTATTTTCTTGCAAATCTGCTAAAAAACGTTGTATCAAACTCGTGACTATGGTAAGCCCTCGACTTCGCCTCAGCGTTACACTCGTTTGTAAAAACCAACTTACCGCTTACTTACTTACTAGTATCATTTACTAGGTGGTAGGCCCGTATGCAGGGTCGTCTGGGTAGGTACCACCGCCTTTCTTATTTCAGCCGTGAAACAGTTCGCTGTGTTTCGGATTGAAGGGAAAGGTAGCCAGTGTAATTACTGGGCATGAACGGCATTTCATCTTAGGCCCCAGGATGACAACGCACCTGCAATATCAAGTGATTTTTCCTTGTTATTGCAGGTGTCTATAGGCGGCGGTTACCGCTTTCCATCAGGTGGGCCGCCAGCTTGTTTGTCATCCAGTTGTATAAAAAAAAAAAAATCATAAATAACTATTATAATACAAAAATAAAACCGACTTCATTTTTTAGAGTTAGTGCTAAGCTGTTTCCAGAAACAATAGAAAGTAAAGCACCAACTCCAAAATAAACATTTTTAGGAGATAAGTACCTAGGTATTTAAATATAATAATTTTTTCCTTTTTAGTGTATTGAAGTCGGTTTTATTTTTGTAAAAAAAAAATGAGATTTGCCCACGATTTCCCTGGGATCCCACCATCAGATCCTGACTTGGTGACAATGGGACAACCTCAGGAGTATACTCTATCGAATAAAAAAAGAATTTTAAAAATAGGTTCAGAATTGACCGAGAAATCTATGATCATACATACAAAAAAAAATAGATACAGTGGAACATATAACCTTCTTCTTTTTTGAAGTCCGTTAAAAACTGTAAAATGAAAGAAAAAAACTGTAAATTTTTCTAGCTTAAATACATTTTTATTATGAAAGATGTGCTCTAAATAACATTTTATTTTTATACGTACTCAAAAGCGCTCTTAAAACTTAAGCTAGTTAAACATTTTTTGTTACTCTCACTCATATAATAATTAAAAAGGAAAAAATATGTTTAGTTTAAGTGTCAAAGCTAAAAGAGGTTGTAGACCTCAAATATACACTTTCAGTCTTACCAATTAAGAGTAAGACTGAAAGTGTATATTTTATGCACATGTATTGTTGTTTCCGATAACCAATAACCGCGCCACTTTGATTTTATCAAAATATTGGAATCTTAAATTAATTTAAATTTCTCATTTTGATTTACAATTTATTACGATAAGAAAACTCGACATCCATCGGAGTTTGTTCATGAAAATTACGAGTGAAATTCTGATCCTTCAATTTGTTGAGAGACAGAGCACTTCCTCGTTAATTAGTGGTGATATTTTTGAGTTATTATGAATAATTACTATTGCATCGTCTTAATATTAATTGATTATATTTTATTTTAATCTGAAGTTGTTTATATCTATTCGCAATAAAATGTTACTTAAAAAAGCTTTTCAGTAATAATGGAATTGTTTTGACTAAATATGTTGTGGAAATTCCGAACTATAGATGTGAGAATAAGTATATGTGTATACAGTAGTCTTAAATTAAAACCAGTTATAAATTTGTAAATGTTAATTGTTTTAATGATAATTATTATCGACTTCTTATTTTTGCAAGAATACACTTTGACAGCAAGATCTTATTAACCTACTAATATAGTAATGCGAAAGTTTGGATGGATGGATGTTTGTTACTGAATCATGCCAGGACGGCTGAACGGGTCTGAATGAAATTTGGCTCAGAGATAGATTATAGTCTGGATGAAAATATAGGATACTTTTTCATCCGGTGTTGCGTTCTTGTGGGATTGCGCAGACCAAGTTGTAGACTAAAACTGTTAATAAAAAAAGATGTTGAGTAGGTAATATTTCTTGTATATTGAGTACATGGTAGGTATTTTGTGTTTTGTCATTCTTCAACTACAACAACAAGGTTTATGTGCCTTTGTCATCAATTGAAAGTTTTCCTTTAGAACAAGATAAAAAAGTACAATATATTATACTCAAAAGAAATCCGTAAAAGACCTTAAAAGATTTTCTTTTTTTCCTTGAAATCCATTGACATATTTAGTTTAAAGTAAAAAGAAGGGCAAATGTTTTGATTGTTAATAGGTACACACAACTAGCAGAGTAAACGTAACGTTTCGACATTTATACGTGGGTACAACTTTAATTTTACGTCACCAAAACTAATACGTCAGTAAATTGGAAAATGACTCTTATTACAACACTTAACGGTTCCCACAAATATCAGTTTTTAACTTCACTTATAGGCGTGTGTACTAACCAGCCACATGAAATTACATACCTCCAATTCTAATCAGAATATATAACATTTTATTTACTTATCTTTTATTTTCAGTTTCGTTTCGTTATTTTTTTCGTATAAAATAGATAGGTATCTATTTCATATAGAACTTTGTTATAAACTCTTATTTTTTAGCATTTTTAGCTTAGGTTTAATTCTGAAAAACCCTGAAATACTTGTTCACTCATTATTAGTTAGACTATTTCGTTCGAAACCAGACCGAAGTATTCCTATCGACAACGATAGGAGTACTCCTGTCTGGTATATAAAATAGTAATTAAATAAATAAGTATAAAATATACGAATAAAATAGTCTAACTACCTTTGGAGCATGTAATTTTTAAATGTCGGTATTAAGATTTTTCTCTATAGTATAAGTACTAGCATACTATATAGTATTATGAAATTTATGTAAATTTTGTCGATAAATTAGGACGCAGTAAGTGATTACAGAAGCAAGTGTGCTTAGTTTTTTTTTATCGTTAGAAACCCCTAATAAAATATCATGTCATCTACCAATTTTCTAACAACTACTGAATGGTTCTTCTCAAGGTCTTCTCATTTTGTTATAAAATATCAGTCGGAAAGTCGCAACAATAATATTTGACGTTCCTAAAATGAAAAATGCGCCACGTGTGCGTGTTGCTAATTAGAACAATATCTTTTGTCCCATTTTCTCTTTAGTATTAAGATGAGATAATCGTATTGATCTACAGCGCTTCCAAGGAGGTGCGATTTGTTTTCTAATTGTGAAACTTTTTGGTGAAATTCTTATAAATTTTAGGAAATTAAAAACAAAACCGTAAAGAACACACACGGTGCCATACAAACGGAGCGTGCGGTAAAACAGGTACTAAGGTGTCTATTTTACCACATGCTTCGTTGTATGGTTCGTATATGCATTTTTTGATCAAATATGTTGATAAAGAGTTTACTGTTCTATGTTACAAACCATGAAAACGTAGAGTGCTAGTTGTGTGAAATAAATTATTCATGTGTTTAGTTACTGATGACAGCCACCATAATTATAATAATTTATTTCTTTATAAATTAAAACTAAATTATCAATTAATTTTTCTATTACATTGAATATACCTTCTACCATTGTGGTGGAGTTGTTAAAATTACTCACCCTGAAGGTCCATTCAAAATATCGGGTAAAAGGGAATCAAAGTGTTGAAATCGGAAGATAAGTCTCGGAGATTATCCCCGATATTCAATGTTAATGTAGATTATTTCGTTACTAAAAGGTATATTCAAGAATCTTTGAATATGTTACTTCGATAGAAGTATTAGATTCCCATCAAGATTGTTTTTATAAGCCTTGCGTCAAAAAATCTGAACAGCCCTTCATAATTTTCAAAGGTTTTGTAGCTCGTTAATACCGTGTATTTTATTGGTGAAAAAGTTTTTCCCACTAGATCATTCCTCCCTAAATCATTATAAATCATAGCGCAATACGAGCTCTATTAAAAACGGATCCTCCTGAAGAATTAGTTTAAGCCGTTTTATTTTGTACAATAGAGACATATTCTTATGATTGGTTTTGTGAATTTAATGATTTATCACATTTTAATGTTTTTGATGCGTTTAAACGAATAAAGGAAGAAAACTATGAAAAAATATATGCTCCAGGCGGGAATCGAACCCGCGTCTCCTGATGTCCAGCCAGGCGCCATTAGCACTACGCCATCGGAGCACTAGGTTTAACCTGCTAATTTCTCCACCGCTTTCTATCCTTTTTCTTAACGTTTTTATAGCAACGTTTATCTCACCACTCATTGAAGTTAACATCTCTAGTGCTCCGAATGAATACTTTTTAAACTTCTTTTTTTTTTATTTTTTTAAACTTATTTTTCAAGCATTTTTAAACTTCCAGTTAAGGTGAGATAGCTTTTCTCACCCGGTAGTTTAAAAATGCTTTTAATCACATTTTCAACGATTTATGTTTGAATTGGAAATAATCTTTTGTAGTTTTATTAGCGCTGGAGGCTGTTGAGCACCGTTCTCGATTTAAACGGTTGTTGCTGTGTCTTAAAAAGATCTAATTTTGTCTCACCACCAATGGTTTAGAGTTGATGCTGGACTTGGGCACTATCCATAAATTTCAGGATGTTCTCAGCTTTGAAATTGAAAAATCTTTGGCCTCCTTACTGAGCTGCCTGAAAGCATGTTGCATTCCAAGAACACTTTTTCGGTCCTCATCCGGATCATATTACGAGAAATACAGTATTTTAAGAGTTTTATATTAATGTGTAGGTATAATAATTGGGTATTTTTGTTGGAACAGTTTTTTTATATTATCGAGAGATTTTTGTTCAAGACCGAAGTCTTATTTTACGACCGAGCTATAAAAAAACACATAATGGTGTTGACAACTAAATGTAGGGACTTATCTTTAGTATTTTAGACTAGACGATTTTGTTTTACAATGGCTTTTGAGCTGTGAAGTAGGTACCCGAATATCAATAGGGTTTTTTTAAATGACAAGGATGGCAAACAATAGCTTTTACTCGTCGTAGCAACTTGAGTACTACTCACGCGATGCCTACCCTTTTTTTTCGAGGAGAAACCTGACTCCAGACCTACCCGCCGCTGGCTAGGCGACAGGCGTGTGTGGGGGTCGCCCAGCGCCAATGACACTGGGAATATCCACTAAAACTCCCCGGTAACTCCATTGCCCTTCGCGGGGGTAGCCTAGGCTCTGCCGAAGCAATTTCACCAGCCCACCCTCAGGCAACCCGGCCTTACGGCCAGGTTTTGCGCCATTGGAGATTGCCCGGAGTCACTTGGGCAATCTCAGACTTGGCGGCCTGTGCATTGCGTGCGTGGGGGCCACCCACGCGGTATTGATGCACTCTGGCGAGCACCAGGGCATCAATCTCCCACGGGATCGTACCTGCTAAAGCGCTGGCAGCCCCGTGACTGACCGTTCGGTAAGCCCGCACGGCCCGGATCGCAATGACCCTTTGTGGCTGACGCAAGAGGGCGCGTGTGCGGGGGGCACTCTGCCCACATCGGAGCTCCATACAGTGCCATAGACTTTACCACCCCGTGGTAAAGTCGACGGCACGCGATGCCTACCCTTTAAAATTCAATAAAAACCGTTATGTTGCCAACATTGGAGACGAATCCTCGAATTGTGTTTTTTTTTCTGTGTGCGACATCACTATGATAATTATGGAGAATGATTTTGCATTTTCTTTTGATTAGATCACCTTTATTTCCTTACAATAAAGCATCTCTTTTTTCAACATTTCCTTTCACTTATGTCAAAATCTTTGTATCGATTAATAAATGCGAACCTCAATAACTCAATCTGCTATTTTTTGATATTTTGATAATTTATCTCAACCACAGTGTCATCTGCATCTGCAAAAGTTTTGTTTCCTTCCCCATTCGTCCATCTGTAAAAAAACTCTTCTATACAGCTTATTTAGTCATATTTTACTTCCATTTCAATTGAGTTCGTATATAGGTACTTACTATCGAAGATTAATGTACATATATAAATATCTACCTGTCAGTTAATAATTACACAGCGCCAAAATCCATATTATTGGATTGATCACCTTAGGATTAATCACTTAATAATAGATGGAGTAGCTGGATTACACCAGTAATTGTTACGAGATAGGCGCAGTAATATCTTCTGCCCCTTGCTTGTCAACCGTCGTCTGCTAAGAGTGACGTAATGAATCTGTCCTGAAATATATGGGCTTGTTTTGATACGTTTTCCTCGAGTGAATGATGTATATTTAAATTGTTTAACTCTGTCCCGAATTCACATTGTAGAACTAAATACAGCAAACAATATAACGATTAAGTGTCTGAATTTAGCATATCTTATTTACTATCAATATAAATAATCAAAATCATTTTTTCATTCGACCTGGTAATTTTTGAGCCTTTAAAAATAATCAACTGTTAAATCTTTCTCACATTCTCATGCCATACAAGTACAATAGGGACTATTTGATTACAAGTTAAAATAAACGATAATTTTACGCGGTACCTACTTACATGGGACCAGATTATCGCACAGTGATGATCGTTCAAAAAAATATATTTAGTGACACACTAAACACTTATGTACCCTCTTCGTCAAAAAACTCTTTTTCTGCTTTTTATGTTTTGTAGATTTCAGATAATATTAGCCTATAGGCCCTTGTCCTAATCATGCATTTCCAGCTTTAAAGAAAATAGAGGTTCAATAAAATCATAATAATAACAATACTTAATGCGTAGTTTCTTAGACAGTGATTCTAACTGTTCTTCAGTCGGATGAAACTTAAAGCAATCTGTTTAATTGTTAGGTAATTGGCAACGATTGTTAGTTAATCACAACCGTTGTTGTTACGTGATTTGAGAGAGAATCAATTTGATCAACGTTCTGGAAAGCGGGGGAGGTATTGTAATTTGCGAGAGTCACAAGTTAATTATGATAGAAGGGAAATAATTATTAATTAACGAAGGGGATGAGCACATTTCAGAAATTGTAACAAAATAATCTCATAGGGCTATTGATGGAGTGATGGTGTTTTTTATACAACAATGATGTAAACAAGTGTTTGGCTATTCTGATGGTAGTGTTATTTGACTGCGAACTTCTGTAAGGTCTACGTAAGCAAGGAAAAAATCACTCGGTATTGCAGGTGCGTTATCATCCTGCGGCGTAAGATGAAATGCCTTTCATACCCAGTAATTACACTGGGTACCTTTCCCTGCAATCTGAAACACAGAGAACTGTTTCACGGCCGAAATAAGAAAGAAGGTAGTGCCTACCCAGGCGATCCTACATACTACTATCACCCATTAGTTTCCCTCATGTGTTGCTATAAACTAGTTTTTGATCCACCAGCAATATTATCCTGCTTCGTATTAATTTGAGGTTTATACACACATTACATACACACATACTTACCGCAGTACGTCTATATAAATTTGCAATTGCGCCCTTAGAAAATATTAGGTCTGCTGAGGCAGTAGGTGAATCCAATTATCTCTTTCGTGTAAAGATTATTCTTCCTTACGACGATATATTTGTGCTGTGTTGGTTGCAATTGGGATGTTGCCTAAGATTGAATTTGGCGCTATTTTTCACAAATTCGGAAAATATACGTTACTGTTATCCATAAAAACAATTCAAACTTAAAATATATGGTATATTGTTGAACTTTGAAAACTGAAACTGTTTTGAAAATTAAAAAAATGGTCCTATTTTTTTTCAAAATTTATTAAAAATGTTAGTCATATTAGTTGATATTAGATTGCTGACATCAATTAAAACAACTATTATTATGACAACTTATAATAAAAACATACTTAATACATAGTTACTATCAATTTTGTCAGTCTGCCCAAACATTTCTTAGTAATATGGGAACATGTGACGTCACCTGTTCCGTAGATTTTCTATGGAGCGTTTTTGGACGAACGCGCCGCAACACATCAAACATACCACTATATCTGTGAAACTATTGATCTTAGACATACTATTAATTTTGCAATATTACTTTATGAGTTATAAACTTCTTATTTATGAAATAAAAAAAAAGTTGTCAACTACCCTATTGTGTTTACAAATTTATTTTTTGTCTAGGCTCCACCCCCAACGGATAGCTCGCGGCTAGGCGCGGGCGCTGCGGCGGTGGCCACGGCAGCCGGCCACGAGCTCGCTGACTTTCCACACAGAGAGCTTCTCTTTGGCTTAACTACTACAGGTAATTGTTGCATGGTTGCGTGATAATAAAAGAATAAGAATCCCTCAGAGCCCTTGATAAGAGGCGTGAAAAGGCACCTAAAGGGACAGCAAGGTAGGCAGCTACAACAGTGTCTTTACGTTGCATTAGCTGTATTCTTACTGCTTAACAACAGTTGACGTTGAGTAATTGCAGTGCTTTTATAAAAAAATGTGTCAAAGGCCTGGATTTCTTCAAGAATAATAGGCACCAAATTTTGTACGCTATCGTATAGTTGCCGTACTTAATTGATTTGAAACTTAAACAGAAAGTGAAACAATTGCTGCTAATGTGAAGCTAGTGATCTTGCTTTCAAGTAAGTTGCATTTCTAAGTGATAATTTAGTGATTTTTTAGAAATGGAACTTACGCAAACCTACATTTCTTTAAAGATAGACAAATGTTGCAGAATGGGTAAAGTTCGCGCATTGCCAATACTTATTACAATCAGCATAATCAAACCCCTGTTTTATTAACAAAATGATTCCTTGAGTAACTCTGGTGATATCAATCACTGGTCAGGACACATCACTAGTAGTGATGATTGGATTTCATTCATACTAAAGTAAGACACTTTATCAGTACTGAAGCTGAAATACCACATTTTCAGGCAAAATTACGATAATTTCGGCACTGTTAGTAAAAGAAAAGGACTGTAGAAGAGCTCATTAAATCAAATTACAAGGCATCGTGCAGAAGTTTCAACGGATTCTTTGCCATAAAAACCCCAATTCATTAATATTTCAAAGGCTGCGTACAATTATAAACATTTTTAATATTTAAACCGTAACCCCTGGCCGAAGAGCTTGAAATAATATCTCAGCTTGAAAAGGGAAAAGCGCAATGAAACATGACGTCATTTACTTTTACGATAAAATATCTCCTTCAATCTTTTGCGCTGCTTCAGTGTTATCTCGTTATTCAAATACAAAATGACTGTCTTGATGCGATTGTTTTTCTTTTTTCTGTTGACGAAGTATAAGTATTTTGAGATAAAAGTATCCTGCTGCTTATGTTTATGTTTCTTGCAGTAATAAAAACAGTAGGAGATTTATTGCCCATTGTAGCCAAGGGATTTTAATTTCAGTCCGTCCATTAGAAACTCAAACTTCATGGATCTAACTGTTCTATCTCATCTCAATATTACTAGATACTTAAATTAAAAATTTAGATTTTGAATATGTCCAGTTACAAAATGAGTTTTTGAGAGGTTATAGTAAGTATTTAAAAGCTTTTTTTTAAAAAGTAGATGTTGATGTATAATACACTAATCGATTCTGTGGCTAATAGTGGTTTATCTGTATTTCAAAGTTACAGGATTTAGCGATAGAGTACCATCTCAAAAACTCATTCCAAAAGTGTTAAGCTAGAATTTAGTAAGACAGCTAGGTTAGGCGAGGGTAAAATATGCAAATGACGGTGCCATTCCTTACAGAATCTTACCTAGAATTCAACGCTCAAGACTTAGAGTTTGGCTTCAATGAGAGCAGACGGGATCGCATTCTAAGGACTTTTGTGCGGAACGCGTACTATTACCATCTGAACGAGATCTATTCCACACTGAAGAATGAATATACCGATTGGGACAAGCCTGTGCAGAACCCGCTGAGTGTACGAGACGCCACTTTGGAGGTAACATAAATTTTAAGCTGATGAACTATTTTTTATTTATTATATGAGCTCGGTCTTCTTTACACTGAATTAGGGTTAAAGCTTTCTTTTGAGTAAGGAAGCGTTTATGCGCTAGAAAGCTTATTTTGTCAAAAAGGAAATCGGTAATACTTTTTTTTTCAAAATTTATTACCTATAACAATATGATCAATAGTAATTAAAATAGAATAAAACTAGAAAAATTTCACGTCCTGAGGCAGGAATCGAACCCGCGACCTTTCGCAATCCGGGCGACTGCTCTGACCACTGAGCCACCCAGGACTTGGGATATCCCTGTGAAATTCTTCTAGTCTATCTTGTATTTGCGTTTATGAGCTAACGTCCACCCTACAATGTCTAAATATTCTATTTCAACATCCGAAACGAGTATTTTTACAAATACCGACGATTCGGTTAAGTTGGGGCAGTGCTTTCAAATATTCTTAATTTTTGATTTTAACATAATAATAAATGTTTGAAAAAATACTTAGTAATTAAAATAGAATAAAACTAGAAAAATTTCACGTCCTGAGGCAGGAATCGAACCCGCGACCTTTCGCAATCCGGGCGACTGCTCTGACCACTGAGCCACCCAGGACTAACACACTAAACACACACACACTAAACATTTATAATAATGGTAAAATCAAAAATTAAGAATAATATGATTCGACGACCGCCTGGCCGAGTGGTCTGTACCCCAGGCTACTCGGTCAAGAGGTCCCGGGTTCGAATCCCGGTAGGAACGAATGTTTGTATGATGAGTACGAACATTTGTTTACGAGTCATGGATGTTTCTATGTTTATTTAGTATATTTCTAATATTTATATACATATTATTATCATTATTTCTTCGTTATCTAGTATCCATAACACAAGCTCTTAATGATGCTTACTTTGGGCTAGATAATAGGTGTGAGTGTATAAATATTATTATTATTATTATTATTATTATTATATGATCAATGTTTCAAAAATATTAGGAAAATTTCTAGACTAGAAAAAAATCACTGAAGTGGTCAGTCATATGTGCTTAAGTCTTTCGTAACAGATAACAATAGCTATTACAATGGCGATAGTAAAGTAAGTGTAATTACGGCGAACACGAAAACATTCCAAAATATTAAATGCCGAATTCGGATATTTCGATGAAAACTTAAAGATTCCGAATAAATAAAATTACGATTATTAAAAATCACCGCTCTCATTTTAACGAAAATTAGAAAAATTAATACACCGTAGCTTTATTGACTCGAAAACGAGTATCCCGATTATCAATAAGTATTCGGAAGATGGGTCAGAGAAAACTGACTCAGAGATAAGGTTTTGCTCCGAGGAAATTGGCAACCTCACTCACGAGGTTCGGCGTCATGACTTTTAGTTTTTATGTCAAAGGGAAATACGGTATCGGGTGTACTCTATAAATAAAATACCTACGTTCTTTGAGGCTTTCCATGAGAAGTGTAACTGAAGTTTTTATTTATTTTGGCATTTAAACAGACGTGGTAATAAATAATAGCCTTTCAGCAAATGTCGATATACACTCAGGCACTTAAACGTAATCAAAACTAAAAACTCGCGGATTTACATTAAAAAGATAATACGTTATCGCATTAAGTAGTTTACGGTAGCAAACACAATATTACAATTATTTAAATAAAAACAAAAATTAGGCAAGAAATACAATTATAGAAAGAAAACGATCAAAAAATTGTATGCTCCAGGCGGGAATCCATCCAGCGTCTCTTGGGGTCCGGCCAGAGGCGATAACCGCTACATCACCGGAGCACTAAGTGTAACCAACCAATTTCTTCAGCGCTTTCTACTTTTTTACGTTTTTATAGCAAAGTTTATCGTACCACTCATTGTAGTTTTACAATCTCTAGTGATCCGAAGGAATACTTTCGTATTTCTCACAATAAATTAGGCGTTAAACGCACAAAATCATACATGTAAATGTGAAAAAGTAGGTAAGTTTAGACGTTGGTATTATTATTATTATCATAATTAAGATCACAACGATAGCAATGCCTAAACAAAGCTTTAACTTGCAATGTTGTTGAATGATTTCAACATAGTGCAGTTAGCGTAAAGCGGTTAGATTATAAGAAATTCATACTTAGCGCCCAACACCGCGGTAAGTCAGTGGTAAGAGCTCCCGTATCGAGAATGGGCCCAACTTCGCATCCCACCCAAATACATTTCTTCTTGCTAGTCTTAAAAAAAGTAAATAAACAATCAATAATTGTTTATTTACTTTTTCTGCACACAAATTTTACGAGACAATTTTGATTTTCTCGCTCAAAGTATTATATAAAGTAGATAACTGTCAGCTGCCTAGATGGCTTTTTATTCAGACAGTCATGGCCGATCTCAATTTAAACCTCAAGTGGTTTCGCAACTCACCGTACGCTCCTGCGACGCACAAAGGGAGTTAATGACTCTCGCGCACATTGAATACGAGATGAACACGATGAAAGGCTTTATTGGAAAAGACTTGCATTCCCACACTAAGAAATTAGGCCAATATCAGTGAAGGTACCGAAAAGGGTGTGTAAATTTTTTCAACAATTGGATTTATCTTGAGTATATTTGGGGCTCGAAATTTGAAACATATTGCTGATAACATAATAATTAAGTTGTTTGGTATTTTTAAAATTGTAGTTTGGCAATTGCTTTTTTTTGTCAGACTCTGGTAAAATTCAAAAGACCTACAGGACTAAAATATGACCCATACTTTAGACCTGTAGTACCTTCACACCCAAGTAGAGATTAAAAGAAGGGGTAGGTATCATTAGACATCGTAATAGCTATATTAGAAAATTATCAAACGAAAAGCTTGAACACAATGTTAGGAAAAAATCTAGCATCACATAATTTTATTGCTATTCAATTATAGTTCTTGTCAAGGTATTTCTTACTACCTGATGTAGGTACATACCCAACCTTGATTGTGTGCACAAACACTGAACATTAGGCACAATATCGAAGGGTTCGAAGGGAGATCCCATAGCAAACATACTAGGCTGTAACCGCGATGAAATACCGAATCTGACTGTCATGACAAATAGGGAAGGATTGAATAACTTCTCAAACTATATGTGGGCGGAATTGATTTACTTATTGCTTGATTAGGGCCGCAGTGCTATAATTCAAAATATCAAAGGATAGTCAAGAAATACAAAACAGACAGGATTCTGAAAATAATACATTTCAAACAAATAAATCAATTTAAATGTTATTATAAACATAAGTAATGCGAGAGTTGTGTATTTATTTTCCAAAAATACACATTTTAAAGCCACACGTTTTAGTTACAATTGATTTTTTTAACTGTTATAGACTCCCGGGAGTAACCTTTATTACTTTGTGTTTTTTTTTTTTATACTAAGCACGACAAATGACTCAACACCACCTGATGTGAAGCAGTAAGAAGAGTCCATATGCGAAGACAGCTAGTGCAGTTCAGACACTACTCTAGCTGCCTCCACCTTGCCGGCCCGAAAGGTGCTTTTTCACGCCTCTTTTGAAGGAACCCATGTTATAGGAAGGAGGGAACACATGTGCTGGCAAAGAATTCCAAGTTCTGGAAGTTCGACAAAGAAAAGAGCTACTAAATTTCTTTGTACGTGATGTTGAGGTGGAGACAGTGAATTGATGACTCCGAAGACCGGCACGCGTGCTCCTGAGTAGGAAGGGGGAAGGTGGGATAAGGTCAAATAGCTCTTCAGAACACTCTCCGTGATATAGCCGATAGAAGGCGCTAAGCGACGCAATGTCTCGACGCAATTGCAGAGGCTCAAGGTTGTTGGTGACCTCTACATCGCCAACGATACGGACAGCACGACGCTGCAATCTGTCCAGGGCATCGAGTAGGTACTTGGCGGAGCCATCCCACAAGTGCGAGCAGTATTCCACGCAAGACCGGACCTGAGTTTTATACAGCAGGCATAATTGGTCAGGCGTGAAAAATCGACGCACCTTGTTCAGGACACCGAGCTTCCGTGAGGCTGTTTTTATCACGGTTTCGATATAGTTCCTGGAATTCAGATCGCAACATATCTCCATACCTAGCAAGTTTAGGGAGCCCTGTGCCGAAAGAGTCGTGCCCTGAAGAGACGGAAGGGGAAGGAACGGCGACATTTTGGCTGTAAACGCGCACACCTGTGTTTTCACCTTAGCATTGAACTCAACAAAATTGTTAGATCCCCATTCAGATACGAGGTTCAACACCCTGTCGAGCTCAATGGTAAGATTCTCTCTCTCTCTCTCGGTTTCAGCGCGCCCAGCCCCTGGGCGACCGTAATATCCCCCATGCACTGTACTGTCATCTGCATAGCAATGAATGTTTCCTAACGGAATCATGTCATTGATATGAAGAAGAAAGAGTGTGGGGGATAGAACAGAGCCTTGTGGTACACCAGCATTCACTGACATGAACCGCGAAGCGCATCCATCTGCGAGGACACGGATTCTTCGCTCATGCAGGAAGCCGGCGATCCAGTTACAGAGCTGAGCGGGCAGACCGTATGCCGGGAGCTTGGAGAGAAGAGCCTTGTGCCAGACCCGATCGAACGCTTTGGCAATGTCAAGGCTAACTGCCAGTGACTCACCACGTTTGTCAATAGCTTCACCCCAGACATGCATTAAGTACGCTAGAAGATCACCCGTTGACCGGTTCGGCCGAAACCCGTACTGTCGATCATTAATTAATGAGTGATCTTCTAGGTATCGGATCAGCTGGTGGTTTAAGATCCGTTCCATGACCTTGCAAAGAACTGAGGTGACAGCTATCGGGCGGTAGTTAGCTGGGTCTGATCGGTCTCCCTTTTTGGGGACCGGTTGCACATTGGCCTCTCTCCAAGATTCCGGCACACACCCAGAAGAGAGAGAATGACGGTATAGCCGCGTTAAGACGGGAGACAACTCCGCTGCGCAGTTTTTCAGTACTATCGCTGGAATGCCATCAGGTCCACTAGCTTTCCGGACGTCGATTGACTGAAGCTCCGCACGTACATCACATTGCCTAATACGAATATCGGGCATTGTGTGGCCACAGTGGGAGAGTGTTGGTGGCTGTAAGTTGCAGTCATCGATTCGGGAGTGAGCAGCAAAGAGTTTTACCAAGAGATCGGCTTTCTCTTGCGGCTTGTGAGCTAGCGAGCCGTCAGAACATCTCAACGGGGGCAGCGAGGGTTGACAGAAGTTGGATTGCACGGCTTTGGCCAGGCGCCAGTAGCTACGGCTTCCCGTAGGATGCGTAAGAAGTTCTTGGCCAACTCGTGCAACGCGCTGTGCATCCGCTCTGATGAAGGCCCTTTTGCAGGACTTGGTGGCGTTGTTATAGACTGCTTTCAGTGAGTCAATGTTGGGATCCCCGCAAGCTCGGCCCCTGATCCAAGCGCGGTATGCCGACTGTCTGTTTTCAACAGCTAAGGCACAATCGCGGTTGAACCAGAGGCTACGCCTACCCCTACTGATGAGATCGGAGTGAGGGATATAGTACTCCATCCCTAACATGATCTCATCAGCAACAGCAGTAGCGCTAGTGTTCGGGTCCAGCTCACTGAAACAGCGCTGCCTCCAAGGGACAGATGCGAAGTAATCCCGCATACCGTCCCAATCTGCCGACGCATAGTGCCAGATGCGGCGTTTGGCAACCAAAGGTACCGGTGGCGACGCCCGTGGCACCCCAGCGGATACCAGGCAGTGATCCGATGTTCCTAAAGGAGCACGAACCTCTAGCCGATATCCATCCGGGCGAGTCGTCAGCAGAAGGTCCAACAATGAGGGCGCGTGACCGACAATGTCTGGAATCCTGGTGGGCTGGTTTACCAGTTGGGTCAGGTCGTGCGTGAGAGCGAAAGCGTGGGCAGTTCTACCAGCATGGTCAGTTTTAGAGGAACTTAACCACGACTCGTGGTGAGCATTGAAGTCCCCTAAAAACACCAATTCCGCGGTTGGAAACTGCTCCTGCGCAACATCTGCCACCCGACTAAGATGTTCGAAAAGTCGAGTTGTCTCCATGTCACCGCTGTGGGATCTATAGAGGCACACGTAGATTCGGCAATGTGTGCCCAGGTCCACATGCACCCCAAGAATAGAGTAGGAAGGGTCCTCCAAACAGCGCAGACGGCGACAGCAAACATCCGCCCGGACAAACAAGCATACCCCGGCCTTCGCTTTGAAGGACTCTTCAAGAGCGTAGCCGGGGTAATCCAAGTAGCTAGTGTCTGCCGGGCGGAGTATTTGCGTCTCCGTCAAAAACAGCATTTCGGGTCGAGCCGTCTCGAGATGTTGGTGGACGGCATTGAGGTTAGCATGGAGCCCACGGATGTTAGTGAGCCCGACCTCAAACAGCGTGGTTGTGGTGGGGGTGTGCACCGCTGAACGACCGGAAATGTTTCTTAGCGCTGCCATAGTAAATGATGAAGGAGGAGAGGCGTGAATTGGGGGAACGTCGTCGCGATATATACGGTCAAAGCGTGAGGCCTGTTTCCCCAGGTAATAGCCGACAGTAGAGAAGCGCTGACCCGCCGAACGGAAGGGCCCCCGAACCCCCCCGGGAATGGCCGCCGGGACCCCACCACCCGGTCACCAACCGGCACGACGGACCACCCCAAGATTATGCGTGGCATGATAGGGCAGCCTCACGAACTGGTTAGGTTCGCTTGGGCCCCTGTACTGTACCACGGGCGGCCAGCGGAACAGCCGTTTCTTCGGGTCTCCCTGGTCGGCGGGTCAATGCAGTCCACCTGGCTCTGGTTAGACGGAAGCCGTCACTGACCGCATCCATCGCCGCAACGTCTCCCCAAGCTCTGGTTGTACGCTGACTGATCCCGGAACGCGACCACAAGTGGTTACTTGGCGGGTTTTACGCCATGCGTACGGTGGTCACTAACCAGACGGGTGTTCAGACCCTACCACCAGTCGAGCAGTTGGTAGCTCGGTAATCCCTTAGTCGCCTCTTACGACACCCACGGGAAGAAATGGGGCGGTGAATTGTATTCTTAATCCGTCACCGCACGGATTAAATTTTACTGCGGCTTAACCATTACTGTAAGTGTTTCACTGATAGTGAGTCCGCTGGCGAAATAAAACCTGTCAATGGTCTCAAAAATAGAAAGACGATTGTGTCTGGTTAGTGGGTACTTCTCGAATTAAATAATGAAACTTAGCTATCAATCAAAACCGCTATATTGATAGATTGATCACAATATGACTGGTTCTGTAAGTAAAATCCTAATGCTGGGGCTACATTAGCGGACGAAGATTCGTGTTGGCGCGCTTAAAACATCGTGCTAACGCGATGTTTTTATCTTCATTGGCGGGCGAAGATTTTTCGGCATGTTGTGCAGCAGACGTAATTCAAAATGGATGGAACCCACGCATTATGTACTAAATGATTTTTTTGTGGTCGGGGTTACTAGGATCCCATATGATACTCTCCGTTTCAAAAAACTGAAGGAACTTCAACTCTTTTTCGGTATATACTCCACTCCATAGTGTACAAGAAACACAAGCACGTCTGTCCCGCTACAAAGACTCGATGACATTGAAGTAACGTAGCTGTAGCCACCCAAGCGAATATTGTCGCGACAAATCCCTTTGATGCGCGCCAGTTTACCGACAGTGCCCCGATAGCACATCGTCTTCGCCCGAATACTTCGCGTTGCAACGATCTACCCGGTCACACTCATCGTGCTATCACGAATATTCGCCGTAGCCCGCTAATGTAGCCCCAGCATAAAAGCGTTTACGTTGTCGATTTCTTACAGGCTTGAAAGTCGATAATTCTAGAAACGAACAAACCGATTCTATTAATACTATGCAATTACATGCTTAAGCAAATCAGACTAGTCTTAATTGTTGTCAGTAGATCCTTTGAAAAACAGACTATATTTGAGTAATAGCAATTTTCAGCTTTTAATAAATAATTTCTTTATTATTAGTCTTTCCGAATAATCTTCTGATTAATTTTTAGACTTACCTGGCTAGCTTATGCTGGCAAGTTTTGCTAGAATCTGTTTAGTCGCTTCCAATAATTTGAATTGAGAGTTAAGATGAAAGCCGTGTGACATAAACGCTCCATTCATGGAGGTCGAAAGGTCTGACTATGTGTTATTAGTACATATGCACGAGGTAGGAAAGATAATGAAGTTCTACTCGTGGGGTTGCAAGCGTCCATAGGCTAAGGTAACCGCTTACCATAAGGTGGGCCGTATGCTTGATTGCCATCTTAGTGGTAAAAAAAAGTAGGGCATAGTGGTTTTTCTAATCAAATTTTGAGAGCTCGACCGGGATAGCACCTCCTTACAGAAGATTGCAGCTAAATAATAATAATAATAATAAATTACATATTAATAAATTACTTATTATTATTACATGTCATACCACAAAATTTAATAGAACATCTAAAAATATTAGACTTACCTCAAAATACATACTTATTTTGATATGCAGAAGGCAGCTAAACTAAATACATGTAGGTTAGTCAGAAGATTCTTACAAGACGATCATTACTTGGCTGGCAGTCCGTAAGTTTGTTGCAAATACCAGCTAATAAGCTGAGTAAATAAAATGTACAATAATAATAATAATACAGGCAGACTACATACATAGACATGATCAAGTTACTAACATAATTCACTAGGCCTTAGCAGTCAAACACAAACTCATACAAAATACAATCACTCCCTACTACAAATACTAACACTTTTTCACGTTTACATAGAACAAAATGTTCTAGAAATCACTTCACATAAATTATATTATGACCGTGCTATACTTACCGACAGGACCACTCACTACAATAGGCCGGATATAACTTTACAGGACAGACGAAACGAAACTACTCACCTCATAGATATCGCGGTTCCCAACACACATAATTAAAAAAGACTAATAGCTGAAAAAAAAATAAACAAATAAAATAACTTGAAGAAGTTATTAGAATATAAAGTCACGTGTATCCGTAATACCCATCATTGTTATATCCACCATTAGTTAAACCCTATCATTTACACAATAAATAGTTTTAAATACTGCCTTTACATAACCCTGCAAAGAGCTGTTTTTTTTTAAAAACATATGCAGAATCGTCCGTGAATTCATGAACATTGATGATAGTGAAATAGCCCCAGCTCGACAAAACATTTCACATCAGCCATAACAAACCACACACTGGTTGCTATTAATGTTGCAGTTTAAATCAGCTGTAAAAAGCTGAAATATTTAATTTTCTTAATAATAAGAATAATATTCATACATTTTAATGTTTTCGACTGTAACAATTACATATAAAGAAAAAAAACTATGAAAAAATACACGCTCCAGGTGGGAATCAGCGTGGTGGCGTAGTGGTAATTGCGTCTGGCCGGAAATCAGGAGACGCAGGTTCGATTCCCGCCTGGAGCATATATTTTTTCATCGTTTTTTTTCTTTGTTTGTAATTGTTATAATAATATTTATACACTCACACTTATTATCTAAACCAAATTAAGCACCATACACTATTTTGTAGAGTTTCTCCCATCGCTAAAGCTCATTGAGAAAGCATTATGTTCGTTGCTGAGGGACTCGTCTCATAACCGATACCTATATTGTTATTGTGCATTCTCAGACAGCTTGAAAATAACGATAATTCTTTTCTCATTGGGTGCCTACTTTTTTGGTACCTTCACTTCTAATTTTTTTTTCGCTGGGTGGCACTGCACTGCTAAAAGTTATAATTTTTAAGTACAAACATTGTAATTTCATATTTGAAAAGAGGGACTACACGAGTTTGTCGCCGGAATATTCTCGGTAGTTTAACTTTTGGAACCGGTGTAAATAAATTCAGACACGACAGACAGACAGCCATTATGCCATTGTTAGTTAACGTAAATTCAGACATGACGAGAGACAGACAGAGAGACACTATGCCCTTTTTAGCTCATATATTTATGTGATAGTTATAAAAATGTGTTTTTTTGACGATTTGAAAGTGCTTCTTTGTGGCGCATTTAAATAAAAATTTTTGATTTTTTTTTCTTATGTTGTCAACATAAGAACGCCACCGTTGCAATGTATAAAAATGTATCCATTATACATTCGTAAAAAGGCATGTTATATTATAACCAGCAATATTACTTGGCTTAAAATAAAATGTCCTTTATAAATGCCCCGGAGACAAGGCGGCAATAGGCAGGAAACCGTACCTCCGCTGTAATGACGTTTCGATATTGCGGGAAAGGAATTTATTAGGCGTTCTAGATGGGGAAACTGCAATAAGCTATTACGGTTAAAGAAACTGGTTGCTTTTAACTTTTCTTGTATATTTTTTGTTCAGTTTTCCCTACAGAAGGGTATTTTGTTATTTCTACAGTGTAACTTATCTAAATGCATCTTAGGAAAGTTTGTCGCCCAATATATGTTTTTTCATATTCTACAATTTTTTGTATAGCGGGAAATCTTATATCACTGTGTAACAAAAGTTATGGTAAGTTAAAAATATTTCACTTTACCGTTTAAGTTCTGTACTTGCAACGATTTCTAAACAATTTATTTTATAAATACACTTAAGAAAATAGCCAAATATCGATATACCAATTAAAATATGACTTATATTTATCAAACAAAAGGTTGGGCAATTATGATCTGTTTGAAGTGTCTAGCTGGAGAATTAAAAGGTTCGTGCTAATTATATATAATACATGTGCACAGTTTCCGATAGTCCGACACCCTATCAAACAAGTGCAGCAAAGAAAAAAAGGGAAACGCATAAAAACAATGACACAAAATACACACACACACTCAGAGTTTAAGTACTTGTTTTATTATTATATTTCTAATATTTATATACACATTACTAAAATTTTTTCTCCGTTATCTAATTATGCTTACTTTGGGCTAGAGCGACTAGACAATAGGTGTGAGTGTATGATTTGATTACTATTAATATTGTTTATTTATATTAAAGATTTTATTGAAAATCATCCACAGTTACAAAACCTTCATAATCTGTAAAGCTGTACAGCAACATACTATCGTAGAAACCTACATAATTAGACCAGAATTGTGACTATGTAGGTTTAATCATACTACTTTTATGCAATAACTTTTTCACACAAAGATTTGAGACTATCTATCATAGTAAAAGTTATACAACTTAGAATAAGCTATCAGCCGACATAATGCTTGTTCTTATTGTCATGAGGCCTAATTGGCCCATCCTCCTTTCCTAACGTTATTCACACCCCGTAATCATTTATTTAAGTGGTACAAAATTACACCAAATTTAAAATACGATATCGACTATACCTATCACAATCTTGTAACCATTATAATTGTAATTTTGGTGGTAAAAACACATGGGTCTAATATGTGC
The DNA here is from genome assembly GCA_947347705.1 of Nymphula nitidulata. Classification (NCBI taxonomy): domain Eukaryota; kingdom Metazoa; phylum Arthropoda; class Insecta; order Lepidoptera; family Crambidae; genus Nymphula; species Nymphula nitidulata. The sequence goes on along the minus strand of OX374618.1, from coordinate 16,522,077 downwards.
GTAACTATTAGATACACATAAAGATACGATTAAATATAATAAATATATTAATAAAATTAAACTTAGAGAAGGTTCGTTTATTGTTATCGTTTTTGCACATGTGTTTCCTCCTTCCTATAACATGAGTTCCTTCAAAAGAGGCGTGAAAAAACACCTTTCGGGCCGGCAAGATGGAGGCGGTATCTGAACTGCACTAGCTGTCTTCGCATATGGACTCTTCTTACCACTTCACATCGGGTTGTGTGGAGTCATTTGTCGTGCTTTGTGTAATAATAAATCATTTATAATAAAATAAGCTATTTGCTTTTCTCAATTGTATTGTATGTAAATTTAAATAGTTGTTATTATTATGAATAACTATTTGAAAGATAAGTTTCTAGAAAAATACTTGGACAATTTATTTATTAAATAGTTGTTTATTTAATAAATTTTATTAAGAGTTGAGTTGGGTAACTCAATAGCAGTGAAACTTGAAACCAAATATAATTCAATCTCTGTATACTATAGTATTGAGTAATGGGATCATTGTAATAGAAGGTTAATAAATAGTTTGATACCCCAAAACAAACTTTGCGTTTAGCAGCTGGGCTTATTACTTAGTTTAATTGAAAACATTGATTACGATTTGATAGTCATTTAAATTTCAGTTAAGTTGTTTACAGTACACATAAACACGCTTTAATGCGGTATAGAAACTAAAGTTATTTTCTACAAGTTTTGATTTTGTAATGAATACTGCTACAAAAACATTTTTTTATATAAAAATAACCGAAATATTTATATAACTATAAAATCTTGAATGGACAAAATCTATGAAACTGATTTCAGACAAAAAAATGAGATTATTTAATATATTTAGCTGGGCTTACAAGATAAAGGCACAAGAAGATTATTTAATGTTTCTTAAAATTGAAAACACTAAAGTGTATCTTTTACTTTGTTTTTTTCGTAAAATAAGTAAACTACAAATATGTTAAATGTTTAAACAATGTGACAAAACCTAGTTTTGACCTTATTAAAGTTATCATTTATTTTAAACAACCTATTATGTACTCTATGCAAATTAGAAAATGTTTAGGTTGCTTATCACGAGGTTGTCTATTAAAGCTTATTATGTCTACCCATAATTATAATAAATTTACGGCAGATTTTAAGTATCTGTGTACTTAGTGATTAAAGATGGCATAGTATTTTTGCGACGGTGTACATGGTACAGGGTACCTGGTGGCCTAACCTAATTTTAAACCCAGTTTTCTTAAGCTTGAAGACGGTTTCAGCAGACTGTAATGCGTTTTGGTTCGATCTTGCGGGAGCTCTAAGACAAACCATATAGTCAACATTTATAAATAATATAGGACTGATCGCCTGAAACATGTTTTTAGGCCTTTTCGGGAGGAAACCAACGTAACGATGAAACTTATAAAGATCGTATCCACGACTACAGATGCTTTATAAGACTATACTTTATGATCAAGTTATTTAGGGATTATTTTTCATTAAATTGAATCGTACTAACTGTTTATAAGGAGTATACATGTAGGCATTGACGCTCACAAGGCTATTGTGCTCGGTAAAGAAATACGTAAAAAAACTTAGATTTTCGTAATTTGTCCTCGAAGTCTACGATCGGGTTAAAGTTTTGTAAAAGTTTCCTCAAAGGAAACTACGGAACGGATTTCAATTTACTGTCCTCACACTGACGTTTTAACTTAGGGACATCATTAATTGATATAAGAAATACATATATACAGGTTGGTGACGGCAATACGCTATATTAGTTCATAGAAATGTTTTGAAACTACCAAATACATCTTATTCTTTTGAAAATTATATAACATTTCTATGAAATAATTCAGCCGATGTTTTATTATTTCTTGGAAATGTCATAAAAATATCAAATGAATAAGATATATTTGAAAGAAGTTTACATTCTGCCTATTTTTTATGATGGACGCCTATAATATAAAATAGGCCGAGTGTCTCTTCTTTTTCATTTTTCCAGTACGATTGATAGACGTCTACCATAATTATCGAAGCCCCATTGAACATGACGCATTGCGTACCTTTGAGTAGAGCTTTACATAAGGGAAATTACGTCTGTATAGCTCCGCGTCATTTTTGCTATTTTATAATCAATAATTGATGCGTAAATGAGCTAATATTTTCGGGTATTCATACACTTCAAAAATTGTAAAAGCAAGGTTAATAGAAATGCAAAGTTTAGTTACCTAAACTTAACTTAAAGTACTCATTTAGTTTTACTTTAGGTAAAATAAATTTAATTATAACAGTTATATTTGGTTTCAGGTACTTAGTGACGGTCGTACAGCAGCTCCTTTGATCAGGCTCGGTTATTTACATGCTTTACGCGGAGGCACTACGTATTTTACGCATTTTCATCATCTTTCGCAAGAAAAGGACTATCCTCAGGTGAGTTTTATTTTACCTCGTAATTTTTATGGACAAACTTCAAACATAAAGAGGTCGAAAGTCCGTTAAAATATTAACCTTAAAAAATAAAGTAACAAAAACTTATCTTACCAAAATAAGTGTCTTCATGCTATTAGTGTTAATATTGTGGAAATATATTTTGAAAGTTTAAGCTAAACGCAAATGGGTTTAGCCATTTAGTGCACAGTAGCATTAACGATAAGAGCTATCATACGACAGAATTCATTGCACCGAAAGTATATTTCCAGTGTAGTAGCAATTTAAACTAGAAAGTAGTTTGCTTGATTACCACATTGTCACATTTTTTTCCCGAGCTATACTTATGATTTTGATTACGCCAAAAATCTCTTTATAAACTGTTTTAAATAGTGTCATAATTGAAAAAAGAAATCACGATTAGTTTATACAACTAGAGTAAGCAGCTTCACCAAGAGTATATTATAATAATTACTAGCGACCCGCCCCGGCTTTGCACGGGTATTATACATATAAACATTTATTTTACATATAAACCTTCCTTAAGAATCACTCTATCTATTAAAAAAAACCACATCAAAATCCGTTGCGTAGTTTTAAAGATCTAAGCATACATAGGAACAGACAGACGGCGGATAGCGACTTTGTTTTATACTATGTAGTGATGTGAACCTATATTCAAACTTTACTAATAAAGCTGCTTATTTTTGGCACTATTCCTTGCTATTATAGAAGAGTTTGACATATAAATCATTATGATTAGTAATCATATAAGCAGTAATTTCCGGTAAGGTCACTAATAGATCAACTACTTAAAAACCTCAGTAAATGGCACAAATATCTTTTGGACTATTTGAAACATCTAATTAAACGCGGGTTAAATCCGGTAAATAGGTTTTATTTCAAATGTGTAGTGCTTGCGAACTAATAAGACAATTCTATAGCCCCATATTTCATAAATGTAAAATAATTTGATATAATTTTATTGAGAATTTAATAAGGCACGTAAGTATTTTACTTTAGATTACCTAAATGTAATTGGGTATTAAATGTAAGTTATTGCAAAATGATCTCAATGTCTAATTTAGTATCCAGTAGGAAGCAGAATTTGAAAATGTTGCAAGAACTGGTTGCCTACCAGCTGAGGTATTGATTTGGACACTGAATTTTCTATCCCGGGGCTTAAAGGATTATTCCCGCTTATTAATCCCGATCTCAAGATAGGATTTCCATGGCATTGGAGTTGTCAAGCGATCATAAATCTCAAGTATGAAAGGAGTATACTTCATATTCTGAAAGCTTGATTTATTAGTAGACGAAATGGAGTTGCGGCAAAGTAACAATATAACGTTTATGCAAGTTGAGTCATTTTTGTTGTTATGTGTTTATTGTTCTGTGTTTTTGTCCTACGTTTCACTGGATATTGGCCCCGATTCTTTTACTCCTTTCTTTAAACCGGAAAAGGATAGATAGCTGATGACGTCATTTTACGTTTCTTAAATGGAAAATTTAAAGAATAATAGAATAATGTTATTAGGAAATAAGTTTAATAGAGGAGAGGTAGACAATCAACTTTAGGTTTAGATTATGGTGCAATGTTTTTATTACCTATCCTACTTTCTAGTTTTAGAGAACGACAAATCCATGTCAACAATTCATTACTTATGTGGTTAGTCTTATTTAAATTTGACGCTATCATTATAAATTTGATATCAAGACTTCACAAGAGAATAAAACTTAAAACTTTTAATTGCTCGTGAATATCTTAAAGCCCTACATTACAAACACAAACTGTTTCGTTCAACTTTACATGGATAATACGTATAAATATTATAATCATCATTAAGCCATTAGCTTCCAAATAATATGCTACAGTCAACTAAACCTTAATTTGAATATTCTTTAGAATTGTGACAAAGGTAAGGGAGTAAGGAGATATTTATCCATCGAAATAAAAGCAACCGCGAGCGTGAATTGATTACGGGGTATTGTTTTGGAAGTCTTTGTGAAACGTATTTCGGGGTAGGTATATGAAATACCTGTAATATTAATTTAATCAACACTCAATTCATTGTATTGCGACACTGTAGCGGCGGAGATCTCAAGTACCTATTGTAAAGTTCTGTTTGACAAGTTTATATCTGATTTTAACAATTGGTCCGGAATATGCTATTGTAAAATATTATACAGCAACTATTGGCCTGATTCCAGAGCATACGTATCCAAATTTAAGTTCAGAACATCCCGTTTTCTATGAATGCAGAGAACACAGCTGTCAAATATATTTACATTTAGAAAGATGTATTCAATTATAAACCCTATGAACGACAGAAAGCATCTATCTGTACATACATGTACCCTATCATAAATGCTTGATGAAATAACACAATTTCAATTTTCTATAAAAGCTGTCTTAAGTTATTGACTGTTTTAATTTTTTTTAACTCAAAATTGAAATGGAAAAAACCGTTAATTACGGCCTACTTGTCTGAAAAAACTGCTATATTTTATTTTCCTATTGAATTTTCAGTGCAAATGGTTTTGTTATATGAACAACTAGATGACAAACAGACTGACTGCCCACCTGGTGGTAAGCGGTTACCGCCGCCTATAGACATCTGCAATAACAAGGAAAAATCACTTTACATTGCAAGTGCGTTGTCATCCTAAGGCCTAAGATGAAATGCCGTCCATGCCCAGTAATGACACTGTCTACCTTTCCCTTCGATCCGAAACACAGCGAACTGTTTCACGGCTGAAATAAGAAAGGCGGTGGTAGCTACCCAGACGACTCTTCCTACGGGCCTAACACCTAGAAACCACGCCTTATATGAAACTAAATTGACTGGGATAAATGGTTAGCTTGGTATCATTATCTACTGGTGCCGAAATATGCGAAGTAACGTCACAAGGAACTTACCAAGGAACTCACTTTCATACTCTTTACTTTATAGGGTCTTAAGGTACTTTGAAAGCTAATATATACAGTAAACCTTAGATTGCTTTCATATCTTACAACTATTGTCGCTTCTTATCATTGTTATTTTCACACAGCGGCCAGGATCCGTGCATGGAGAAGAACTGCCCTACTATTTAGGAGTACCACTATCCTTGTCACATCACCAGAACTTCTCTGCGCAGGAGCAGCGTGTCTCGAGGCTATGTATTCACTACATCTCCAACTTTGTTAGATATGGGTAAATAATATTACTTTACTTTAGGTCGTAATGTTATGTTATATTATGAAATATATTACAGACAAAGTTATTTCATTTCTAAAATAAAATGTATTTAAAAAAGAAATTAATATCTTCGAAACAGACCTACTAATTTAAATTGCAGCAATTATAATTTGACGATCATTAAATTTGGCCAGTTAAAACTAAAGCAGTAAAGTTGTACTATTATCTACTATCCCTTCTATTCATGAGATTAGGGGTCGTATGGTCTACACTTTAGCTCCAAGTTGGGATAATGAATACAGATCAATTTAAAGTTTATACGCGTACATACAGCCATGGAAATTTACTTAATGATCGCTGAGATATTACTAATTACAAAGCTCAAAGTAATGGATATTCATTTTAAGTGCCGTATATTTCTTTTGAAGAAAAAACTTGGTTTTATTTTTTAATAAATAACAGTAAAATCGTCACGGACTTAAAATTTTCAGCCACTCGAGGATAGCTGCTCAGTCAATTGATCCACTTTAGTTCTATTGAGCTAGTTGGCTATATAGAGCGGATTTAAGTGACGGTTATATTTATTGACAAGTATTCCATACAAAGATAAAGATTGCATGTTTTGTAGATGGCAATGACTGTATTTCATTTATAAAATTTTATGTGGAGACTTCTTCTTTTATAACATTAGAAAATAAAGTTGCATTTTTGATCTAAATTAATTTAAATATTTTATTATTCTGTACTAGGAACCCAAATGATCCTTCAGCGACACCTCCGCCTCCTCTACACGGAGAGACTCCAAGAATAGGTCCAGATGAAACACGCTATTGGGACACCTACGATACCATTAACCAGCTCTACATGGAGATCAGTGAGTAACTGTCTTAAATAGATTACGATAATATCATTACTAATAGATATCATGCATACTGCTTAGGGCTTTGCCAAACACAACGCGTACTTAGCGCGCTTTAGAGCGCTAGTCTGACGCCGCGCTATAGCGTCGAATTGTGTTGTACTATGAACGGTATTAGCTGTCAAACAAAGCACCGGCGCTAGCAGAGCGCTGCGTACGGCTAGTCAAATTTCTGAAAATTCTTAATTTAAATTAATGACCATGAAATACGCGAATATATTGAAATTGTAATAGTATACTTACCTAGAAATTTCAATTGGGATGATGGATTCCCGTTGACATTGGTAATTACACGTAGAAGCCAGTGATTGAAACGACTAAAACTTGGACACCATTTGTGTGCGGTTGTCAGAGATTTCCTGTAATCCAGAGACATCTTGAAGGGAGGCGATATACTACTGAGTTGTAAATCGCATACATTTGTACACCGAGTGCATTCAGTTCAGCAGTTCCCCTTGCGTCTGTCAAGCTTATTGATGAAAACTTTTTTTATAGACGCGCTTAATTCTGAAAGTTATAATGTAACGCGAGAGTTTAAAACCTCAATACCAGTAAACACCAGTGAAAAAATAACGTTTTTCACTGGTTTTTACTGGTATTGAGGACAGTAACGATCTTTTGTATAGTTACTAAAATAACCAAATAAATAGCGATACCTTGACAACGATACAAGAAAGTGACACTGCTGCTCTTTACAGAGGTAAATTTAAATTGAAAAACTTTTCAAATATTACAAGTCGACTACTTAATGGCTTTAAACAGGTAAAAAAAAAATACAGAATTAAAAACAAATTTTGATTTTTTTTGCTTTCAAATGCAAACAAATCACAAATTACATGAAAAACAACCTGTGTTTTTCATGTAATTTGTGATTTGTATTTACATTTTATCGTCATTTTAAATATTGCGTGTCTACTGTGGTACCGTGGATTTAACTCGTTAACACTTTCGCAGTATGATTTATCTATATTGATCGTTGTAACAATAATATTTAAAGCTAATAGGACATAGTCAATTCTCCCTGATAATTTGAAGCCATGATTCAATTGGTTATAATATAATTGAGGGTCGCAGATTCCACGGTGCGCGTATTTGTTTGATTCATTTGTTTTAATTAACGTTCGGGACTGTTTTAGCAGGTACGTTCGGTGCCCATTCCGCTAATTTTGTCAGTATATTTACTGCGCCATATTTGTATTCAAGTAATTATAATACCGTCCTTTTACCGTCTAACCCTTTGGGTCTTTTCGAAAACGGGGAAAATAGAAAATTAACTTTTGTACTCAAATAAACTCATAGAATGAGAAAACTGGAAATAGTATCGTTTTCATAAGGACAATATAGTATAATTATAAAACATTACAAAATAATTAAAGTAAGGCTTTAGTAAGACTGTTAAAAGTGTTTCTTTATGATTCTACAGGACACAATGACAATATAGTAGCCAAACTTGAAATAAAACTAAAGACCGACTTCAAATACACTAAAAAGGCAAAAATAATGAAAGGAGATATTTCATAACAAGCCAGGTGTATGTAAACTAGGTACCTCAAAAAATCAGGACAAATATGCTAAATCCTGAAACAGTACTAATAATCTTAATTATTTTTTTTAATTTTTGATTTTAACATTATTATAAATGTTTGAAAAATTACTTAGTAATTAAAATATTTTTCTAGTTTTATTATATTTTAATTACTCAGTACTAATAATTCGTTTTCATGTATAATTTACTATTTTAGTTCAAAATGATTTCTCATTTTCACTAAGCCAACGTAAATGTTGGTATGACGTTATAGCCGTCAACTAAATGTCACCAAAGTGACATAAGTGCCACGATAAATATTTGGCGGTGGACGACGAAACAAAACAAATAAAAACAAAATGAACTATTAAAAACTGTTCGGCATATTTTTGCCTATTATTGAGTATAGTGCACATAGACTTGGCTGGTGTTTTGAAGTCGCTTTTTAGATTGGTGAAATAAAATATAAATTTTAATGCAACAGGTAATAAGCCAGAGATGCGCAGCCATTACCGGGGCCACAAAATGTCCCTGTGGCTCTCCCTCATACCACAGCTGCACCGACCGGGTCCGGATATGCCCGATACTGGCATGAGACACCATCACTTTCAGGAAGACAATGCTAATTATTATGAAGGTATGGAATTTCTCCAATATTTTGCATAAATCATTAGAAATTACGTGTCTCAACATTTTATGGAAAAATAATAATATTTCAAGCATGAAGAATACTTATTTTAGGGTACTTATTTTATAATTATTTACTATTAACAATTGGCCACTACTCAGAACCTACCCTTTTTACTAAATCAGTGGTTCTGGCTTAAATACAGATTTTGATATCATGAATATGAGCTTTTTCTATGACTCGTGAACTGATTAATCATTTTTGTGATATTATGAATATTTCTACTAACTCTTAATGGTTTTTTATTTGCACTACATATATGTTATAATTGATTATTTTATTTTAAAAATAAATTCCTTGTTACCACCATAAATAACGCGTGGGAAATATTTGTGAAGTCAGTAGTCAAATATGATAAACCCTAAAATTTACGTCTTAGATATCCATACGGATTTAAAACAGCAGTATTTTTCCTATTTATCAGGTGCTGTAAGACCGCAGTCGATGTCAAAAGCACATGTGCCACATGTTGTGAACGTGGACACAAATCGTGGAGGTGAACCCCGAAGCACAGTGTCGCCAAAAGCTTCACCGCCTCGTCCGTCCCCGATTCCTCCTGCTCCCTCCACGGAATGTCCGCCAAACGCCACCGCTGCACCGGTCCAACCAGATGACGCGTTACTTCGACGTCTTGCCTCCTCTCATTACCAATCATACACAGCCGCCTTGACTGTCACAATAGCGGTCGGTTGTTTCCTTCTTCTCCTTAATGTCCTTATTTTCGCTGGAATATATCATCAACGAGGCTCCCGGCCTCGGCGTTCCAAAGACGACCTCGCTGAGGCTGGGAGCTCATCATCCTCTGACAACTATGATGGAAAACTTGATTACGAAGTGCGTGCTTTCAACGGAAAAGGTTTCGGTTTCGAATGTAAATCGGCGCATGTGCCGCAGGGCTCCGGTTCCAAATTTGACTTGCGGACGTTATCGGACTGCGGTGAACCCACTTTCGGGGAGTATAGCTGTTACGATGAGAAGCACCGAGCGGCACGGAATTCTTTACCCGATGTGAGTGTAGGTAGTGCAATAGATGCAGGCAGTGTAGTTTGCATAGATACTCAAAAACCTGACATTCAAAAAGTAGAAGGGCGGCAAGACTCTGTGGGACGAACTAGCACTTTTGAGCCTCGGGTAGTGGACAGTTCGACTCAGGTTAAGTTCGGTCCAGTGTCAGATTCGGAAGCAGCGTCGGAGTCCAATGGAGACTCCGAGTCGGGTGGTGCGAGTGGCTCCGGGATCTTACGAGTTCCACCCGCGGCTACCACGCCAGCTCCCCCCGGTATAATGAAAAAACGTGTGCAAATACAAGAGATATCCGTATGAGGGTATCTTGAAACCGCTGAGGTTGTCGTAAACAAAAGGACAAAGTTGTGATTTTTAAAACTAGTGATGTATATAATATCGTTAGAATATTAATTATTAAATGTGTAAATAAAACTGATCTGTACAGTGCATACAGCATTTCTGAGGCATGTGTGACTTCTCTGCCTTATACTAAACAAATTATGGCTGTTATATCTATATAATGTCTTTATCTCTGCTCTATCTGCCGTAAGTTCGGAATTGCAGGAATATTCTAATAGCAGGCTACAAAACATCAAGATAATAATCAAATAAAAGTGATATATAATGACATTGCAGTTAATACCTTTGTTTGGTTAAATGTTGAAAGACAATGATGGGGTTTCATATTATTTTTCCATTGCAAAATAACCCTTAACTCCTATTAATTTATTCCTCAACTTCGAATTTTTAATGAAGGAATTGTAGGTTCTTGTGAACATGTTCGTGTATAATGAATGTGAATATAACAATAAATTAGTGACAAAAGACTTAAGAGAAAACCGACATTAGCGTGTAAATATCAAACGAAGTGTTTCAAGTACGTAGGATTAAATATTAAAAATCGTGTATGTTGTAACTTTTTGTATAGTTAATTTAAGTAAGTTGTATTGATTTTGAGTAGTTTTTGATAAGTAAATATTGAAAACTTATTACTAAATGGACGAGTACATAAAGTTATAAGAAAAAGTGATTTATATTCATTTATTTTTTACGAATGAATAGAATGCCAGTTTATGGTTTGCGAGTCAGTATAAATCACATTAACTAATTCAGTGAATTCATACATTAACAAGGTAATCAGGGTAATAGACCACAGTTGTGTAAATTACGCCATTGTTAACAACAAACTCACGTTTAGTTTAATCTTTATTTCGAAATCCTCTTAATAAAATAAGAACAACACAATTTTAATCCGTCAGTAAAATAAGATAACGAAATTAATTAGAATAATATCGTGGACTCAAGTATTGCTATAAGACGCTTTTATGTTATTAAGAGGCTTAGAAAAAAAACTTACTAGGGCAAAGCTAAGCTAGGAGTGCTGTTTGTTCTGTTTAAGTTAATTACTTGCATGAAATCATTTATATGTGATCGTTTATTACTTAATTTATAAAATACCAGAAAAAAATTGTATAAGAAAAGTACGCTATTTATATTTTAATCTTTTGTTCTACAATACTTTGCTCGCCTGTGTAAGTACTCGTCCATATTTTTATCTTCACAGGAATTGATGATGATTAATTAATGGTGAGTGAATTAATACTTAATAATAACGCCATTATCCACATTGTGACAAAATGTGAATTTTTAAGCTAGGTAAAATGACTAATGAAATATAGTTAGTTAATATATTACCTTCAGTATTAGGTGAATTGTCTCAGGTTTACAGTAAGTGATAGATAGGACAATTATTATAACTTATAACCTGTTTAGTGAGGAATTGATTATGAAAACAGAATACAATGTGGTTAGAAAAAATACAAATGGTTTGATTGTAGACTCTGAAAGAGAGTTTAACTTAAACTGATGCAGAACTTACCTATGCCACTAATAAAACGACGTTGGGTAAATCTAAGCTAAAATATAAAAAAAACAAACAGCCGAATTGATAATATGCTCTTTTTTTGAACTCTGTTAATTATCAATACTAAAAGTTAATTGTTTTTGAATGAATATCAAAGAAAACCGTAAAACTACTTTAGAAGAAAAATGGAATGTCGAGAATGGACAACGATTAATAATAATTTTCAAGAACATTAAACTTAACAATTTGTTGGTTGAAATATACATTTTTATCAAATAATAAGAACCGAGTGATCCAATACATATATTTTAATATTTTTTTAATACTTACGTAAATTTTAAAACATGAATTCCGTTTTGCAACTGTCTTGGAGAACACTTAATTCTGTATTCGAATTTTAACTCTTCAATAATATTTATAACCTAATAGAATATATACATTTAGGTACGTAACGTATATAAAATATAATTGTACCTATGTTTTGTCCAAAAGCAGCCAGAAAAAGTCATGGTCGATAATACTATACATATTTATCTATTATAAGTATGTAATTATTTTAAAAACTTTATATTTTATCTTCCTTCAAGGAATTGCATAAATAAGTCTAAAGAAATGTTGAACAATTAATGAACATCAAAAATTTATTTACATAACGTCTTTACATTTAATGTTGAACCTATTTATTATTATTGTTAGATTATTTGTTTATAATAATTGAATATGTTATGTCAAGGATAAACAAAGTTTTCCTGATTTTATGATATTGAAGAACATAATATTTAAGCAATAAATATTGTCATTATTAGATCCTCAAAGATTTGTTATAATATTAGTCATGAAATGTAACTAAATTATCAACATTTTGTTACAAGTGGTGTTTAAATGGAGTTCATAAAATATGGTGTCGAATAAAGAATTGAAATTTATAACTGACTATTGTTTGCACCTTTTTTTGTTTTTGTCTCTAATATATAATTGGAAACAGGGCAATGATGCACTGTCTGTTTCATTGGTTCAAATATTTAAAACATATCTTTTTATATCTCTTGACTGTATTAATGGGTCCAATGGACCTAGGTTGTATATTTAAAGTCCGATATCCGCCGCGCCAGGCAACGGACCCTGGGGTGTGGGCGATGGAATAGGGCGCCATCGTCTGCATCGTCATCCGGTGTGGAAGGGTTATCTTATATTCTTCCGGGATATCCCTAACCTTTTGAGGTAGCCTGCTGAGGCTAGCTGCAAGCGGACACGCGGACGACTACCAAGTTCCCTGTGTGGTCGCGTCGCTAGGCAGCGATGTAGCAAAAATTAATGGTTTGCCAGTCGGAGAGTCTCACATAACCCAACTGTGGCCCTTTATCACAGCTGCGTAACTATAAAAGCTTTTCCATAAAAAAAAGACAACACACCTCTCCCTTCCTTTCAGTATCTTCCTCTAGGACGTCGGAGAGCACATTGTGAGACTGAAGCATTTCGCTTGCTACTCCTAAGGTAGGTTTGTACTTGCTTCCACGTGGGCCCATTTGACCCATGACTATATGTAGGATTTTTATTAATTTTTTTAGTATATCGCGATCGCAAATCATAAAGAACTCATATTAGAATCGTATCTGATTGAAGATTGGAAAGGAATGATGAAAATTCGATGAAAACTGCCTGTCCAAACAACAAACAACTGCCGTTGTATGACTTGTGCAAATCGTTTCTATGAAATAATGCAGCCTATGTTACATTATTTCATACAGATGTCATGAAATTATAAAAAATAGTGACTGTAAGTAAATAAATACAAAAAATCCTGTAAGGATCCTTTAGTCCTGCTTAAAAATAGCCTACTGAGAATGCAAATCTCGGTAAGATATACTTATTTATTGTTTTGGTATAAGAAGTTTCGAAAGTCCGAGTTTTAAAATTAAAATGTATTGAATTTCTTCATTAGATTCACTCATCTTAAAACGAATAAATCTTTAATCACTTACTACTTACTTACTAAATTTGAGCAATTTGTAAAATTTATTGATTTTTTAGCATTGAATAGTAGCACCACAATGAGCTTGACTTATATTTTTGAGAAAGTTCCATGAAATAGGCTAAAACACACTTTCTGAAAATGAATTTGCATCATTGCTTATTTTCCAAATTTTGATACGCTTGTAAGTATGTATCGGCCGATTTTTCGGGCAAGAGGCTTAGAGTAGCCTTTTTGCTACCTCTAAGACTTCTGGCGGTATCGAATAATAAATTTATCACTACTTGACGACATTTTCAAATAAAAATAATATAAAGAAAAGCGCGCGGAATTATTTATACTTGTTCACAAATTAGCGATGCGCGTGCATCAGCGCTTTTCTTAGGCAAAGGCACTAAAAACAGCCAGTATTACTAATAAAGCAAATTAATATTTTTGTGTTTTTGTCACAGATAAGTGGTTGTAATTTATTGATAAAATTAATTAAATTAAAGAATTAAATGTTTATTTATTATATTTTGTCTTTCAAAGTTAATTTTATTGATAAAATGTTGACCACTTTCTGCCATAGAAACTCTTTGCTAAGATTTTAAAAAGTACCGGTCGTTTTTTTAGACTGAGCCACAGATTAATAACAGTTCATCTGATAAACCGTGCGTTTTACATTGCAAGTGCGTAATGAGATACATTACAATTTCAGAGTTATGGAATTGTATTATTATAGAGTCAGTATTAAGTGCTACAATTTTTAACATCAAGATTTCCTGCATTGTATGGAATTCATAAGGATTTAAAAGCCACAGCATAAAATTAAGGGCATATTTGTGTGCATAGGTTTACTTTTTTAAGGAATTCTCATCAAAACAATTAAAAGGACAAGTTAAAGTGGCAGAGCTGTAATAAATATTAAAGTATTCTACAAATTAGTTAAGAAAATACGATTAATATTGAACCGTAGAGACGGTAAGAAAAACTAGCAAAGTCGATGAAAGTGCTGATACGTAGGCTGGCGGCGCGTGATAATTCGTTTAGAGCGGAGTTACTTTGCGACAAAGAGCTGTTTGAAATCGCAGCGAGCAAATTTGCGTCGGTCGAAAAACATGGCGAGCGATTAATTGAAGTGTGGATCTGCTTGACATCTAATTCGACAGTAGTTATCGGAAGCAAAACCTTTTCCACATCTTTTCTTTAAAAGTGTTTAAATAACAATCCCAATATTTAGCAAGGAAAAGCCGTTTAACGTAAAGGTGGTTTTCCAAAAGAGGGGCGAGACGAGACGAGGCGAGACGAGATTTAAAATTTGTATGGCAAATTTTCAATCCTCGCCTCGCGCATCTTTGGTGGAAATAGTGAGGATTAGCGAGGATATGTGAGGCGTGAATTGAAATATTTGTTTGTGTAAAAATGAACCGTATTGCTTCCGTTCTAGAGTATAAATTAACTCTGCATTTAATACGTATATTGTTTGTGCGTGACGTAGATGTTGCACGGCTCTTTTGTTTTCATGGAGTACGTGCGATTTCAATTCTCTTCTCGCCACTCTGGTGGAAAATGACCTTTACTTACGCCTCATTGTCAATGCTAGCTTAGCAGTTTTTCCGAAATTCCTCTTTTTTATATTTTTATTTGAAGTCTCTGTTCTGCCATTACCATGTTTGCGCAATTCTTACTCTATAGTCCGGACTTATCATTTTCATTTGGCAGTTTTCGACTCACTTTTATACATGTTTTGTTTTGAAGTGCTTCATTCTAAAAGCGCTTCATAATCAAAAGTAGCTTGCGAAAACAAGGAATTTCTGTTTCAAAGAGAACGAAACTACATTCCATGTTTGTGTAATTGCATTATACTTCCGATTGATATTCCAGACAGGTGATTATCGTTCAAGGAATAGATTACAAACACTTTCTGAAGTACTTGCAAGCACGAATGAACCCGGTCTTGCCACTTATCGTACGGGTTCAACCAATCCGAAAATGACTTTGATTTGCTATTTTAATCTAAGTGATCTTGTATCACTTTTACAAACTACAGGAATAGTTGCAGATTAGTATTATATGAATCGTATTTCCTAAAAAATATTGTTACTTGAAATAATATGAAACGTGATTGATAAATATATATTTATGATGTAGTTTACTTTATAATTAATAATAATGAATAATTACTAGAGATGCTAAATTTAACAGAAACTTACAATTGAATAAACAACCTTAAATTATGTAAACCCTTCTTATATAAATGAAATTTGATTGATGTTATTGAATCATTTTCCATTCAATCCAACATTGGACATCGATTGTAAGTAGAAATGTATAAATTAGATGACTTGGGAAGTTCGCAAGCCGTAGCCTAGTTGTTGTCGGATTAGGTCGCATGTAAGCTTGTTATGTCCGCGATATTGGAAAACTTTACCAAAGAATACAGGATTAGAAAACTTTCATACAACACTGAGACGACGCAACATCAACATTTATAAGGCGTCGTACCCACGAGAGATATCTTTGTGACAGGTTGAAGGAATAAAGATACTTTATAAGTACACTTATCTGGTGAGAAATAATTAAGACAGATTGCAGTCGGGGCGGGGGACCAAGATCACACCTGATGTTAAATAATGACATGGCCTACGATGATACATGTTAACCTAGAAGGTGCTTATTCACTCTAGCCTTGAAGACGTCTACATTGTAGGTTTCGGGAAACAGATTGGCAGACAGAGAGTTCCACTCCTTGGCAGTTCTCATTAGAAAAGACTTGTCGAAATATTTTGTGCTGATGGTTGGAATGTCTACAACATAAGTGCGAAAAGCCATTCTACGTCTTGTCCCTTCTTGTTATGTAAAGACTAGCAACAAGAATACGATCTAGCTGAGTGGTTACTGTGGCTACGTAGCCTCCCTGGAGTATAACTCGCCTATTGACTGAGTTGTAAAAAATAGGAAGGTACACCTGAAATGTTTTGGGCATGGTAAAACGACAGAATAACAGTCGTGTGGCGGAGCTAGAGTTAGGATATTCTCAATTTTATTTTAAATTTATAAAATAAATATTCGTTTTAGATATTGTTCTATACTTAGGTTTCAATCCATCTTTTCAATTTTTTTTCTCCAAATATAAATTCCCATTCCCATTGGAGTAGGTATACGTAGTGTAGTGTAAAGTAGAGTATAAAATATTTTACAACTATTGTACACACGACAGCACATCAAGTGTAACAGTTGCACTAGGAAAGCCGCCTCTATTACGAACGCATTAAGGGCGGTTTCAAGGTCAAACTGTTACGCTTGATGTGCTGTCAACTGTACATATGTGTACATTTTTGAACAACACTCATCCGATCGTAAAATTACCGGAGGGTCTTGTCATGGCAAAAAACTTAGCAACGTCTATCTCTCTATAAGTACACGTCAAAAATGTTTGTTTGAAAAATGTTCAAATCTACAATATCAGTAAATCAGTAATGTAAAAATCAAATGGGCATAAAATTTAGGTGTTTAACAATTGTATATGGGGCGACAAGATAAAGAGGTATGGATCCACAAATCCATGCCATGAAGTTCCCTTGGCGGTGTTCCGATAGCACTCGCTCATGTAGACAACCCCTTGCAATATCTACATCGGTGCTCTGAGACAAGTTTTCTGTTTACTTTTTATTGGACCGGCTGATACAACATTTATGAGCTTTCAAGTCAACTTAACAAAATAAATATTTTGCATTTAAATATGATATAAATGGGGAAAAATAATATTTTAACGCAATTTATTCACTAATTACTATCGAATCAAAGTCAAATTAAAAAGCTCTGTATTGAAATGGACTCAAATAAAGTTCTTTTCAACTGACATTAACCGCCTCTGTGGTCTAGTGGTTGAGACCACCTACCTCAGATCTCGAGGTCCGGGGTTCGATTCTCGTGGGGGCAGAAATTTTCTGCTTGGTTTGGTTGGTGGTAGGGCTTTTCTAAGTCCGCCTGGCTAGATACCACCATCTTACCTAAGTCTGCCGCCATAACAATAATGTTTGCATTGTTGTGTTCCGGTAGTTGGAGGTAAGATAGCCAGTTCCTCTGAGGTTGAGGAATCCGGGTGTAGCTCGCTTCCATCGTCGGCATTATCTTCACTTAATCACTTAACATCACGTGCGATGAAGGCCCGTCAAGGTTAAAAAACAAACATAATTCCGCTTCGATGGATAGTTATATTTTTAACCGACTTCAAAAAAGAAGGAGGTTATATGTTTTTTTTGTATGTATGTTCACCGATTTCTCCGTCAATTGTGAACCGATTTTCAAAATCTTTTTTCATTCGATGGAGTCTACTCCAGAAGTGATCCCATTGTCACCAAGTCAGGATCTGATGATAGGATCCCAGGGAAATCGAGGGCAAACCAAAATTTTTATAGGCACGTGTGACATGTTTTACTTTTGCCCAAAGCTATTCAAGTATTTGCTTCTGTTAGTCATCATCTCATGTTGCTGAGCTGATGATGGAAGTACAACTCCTTAATGGTAAGGAGTAAAAAGATAATTCTTTCACTGTGTATTTCAACCAAGGACTGAGAGACAGACAAGTCGACAGTGCTGGCGGTCATCCATCTTGCTTTGACCTTAGGAAATCACTTAAAAATGTGAAAAAAAAATTAACAAAAATAAAACCGACTTCAAAACACTAAAAAGAAAAAAATAATTAAATTTCAGTACCTAGGTACCTACTTACCTCTTGAAATGTATTTTTTAGAGTTGGTGCTAAGCTGTTTCCAGAGACAATAGAAAGTGAATCACCAACTCTGGTGAATCACCAACACCACTCAACAAAGGTACTAAAATTTAATTATTTTTTCCTAATTAGTGTTTTGAAGTCGGTTTTATTTTAAATGTTATAATATTATACATCGCAAAAAATAACACTATTTGGTTTCGTTTATGCCTGCGGTGAGTAGGAGCTTTTTGAGAAAGCGATAAGTTGGGAGCAGGGAAACTCGTCTTCTAAGCTGTTAACCTAAACCTTACTCTAGATTCTTACAGGGTAGCATGTGGGTAGTGCCAATCAGTGTTAACATACCCTATATTAGCTACCATTAGACGGGCCATACGCTTGCTTGGCTCCCTTGTCGTACAAAAAAAACAGTAAATGTTATTGTGGTATGTCATACTAATGAAGTAGGTGTAGTTAGAGTTGAAAAAGTACCTTAGTCAGTGAATATGTCGCCGCCATGTGGTTAAATTAGCCATTCAATTGGATACCTAGGTCGTTGATTAAACGCCAGCATCCAATGAAATGCCTAAGCCGATAGCTAATTAAACTAGAGTTACTCAACGTTTAACAACTAGGCGTATTAAAAGTCGCCTCAATTAGGTGTTTAGACGGACCGTTTTATACTGAAGAGTTTTAGTGGGATTGGTAGGTTGAAGTTTATTTTTATGACCACTCATAACCAAAACGATTTCGGTTATAAGTAGTCATAAAAATAGCCTTGAACATACCAATTACACAAACAGTGAATGAATGAATGAAAAGATGTTTGATAGCCGGCCAGGTATATGCATGTGTGTGTGTATGTAGTATTTCAAAAAATCTGGAAAAATCTCCTGAATCCGCGAAAAATACTAATAAATCGTTTTTTACCATAGTTTGTGTGTACAAAAGTTGCAATTTTTTGGCGATTTCACTGTTATTCACTACGGTAATATGGCAAGTGATATGGAAGTCAACTAAACGTCACCAAAGTGACATAGGCGCCATGATGAATTTTTGGCTGTGTTGCAGTTTTTTCTATAAAAATTCTTGTTTAGTACCACGCAACAAAGCAAATAAAAAGAAAATGGACAATTGAACACTGTTCTGCATATTTTTATCTATTTTTCAGTATACTGTACTTAGACCTGGCCGGGTCTCCATACATTTTTGTAACATCTCTTTTATTTGCTTAATACTGTATTCAGATGGTAAGTGACACATTTTATTTATAGTTTCACTAGTATTTATGATACCTTAATTTTTGTAACCATCAAATATTATTTGTCGTATGTGCATGATAATAAAATTTAAATAAAATAAATGTCAAGATAGGTATTGCATAAATTAATAATGTCATTAGAAATGAGTAATATAAAATGTCATTTATATTTCTTTACATTATTATCGACTGTGTCAATTTTTATTTGTTCCATTATGATGTATCCTAAGTGACACAGAAGCTCTTCGATTTTAACGACCTGACCTGACCCGACCTGAGCGTCCAATTTAATGGACTCGACGATCTGCCGTCTGGTTAAACGTTATGCTCAATGACTTGACAAGTTGTCCTTCAGCCCGTTCATTAGATCATCATCATAATCACTAGCCCATTAACCTATCACTGCCGGGAACAGACCTTCCTACATGGGAGAAATACATGAGAAATGGGGGCGATAACACCACCACGCTGGCCCAATGCGGGTTGGCGGGTTAAAGCGGTTGCAGAAACAACCGGGACCAACGGCCTAACGTACCTTCCGAAGCACGGAGTAGCTCGAGATTATAAATTTTGATTGACCCATCTCGGAATCGACCATGGCGAAATATTGCTTTGTTTTCATAAGCGAAACCAGAGCGCTCAAACCGCTACGCCACCGAGCTGTTCCCTGAGCGAAAAATTTTAAATAATTAGCTGCCATTTGTAATACTTTCTTTTCTTTCCGTTTTTTCTTTAGTCAGCTTGTTTGTTATCTAGTTATATAAAAAGAAATACATCACGTATATATTTTATTTGTTCCTTACTAGCCCGCTAAACAGAAAACCTCTCTAGTATTCGAGTAAGTAGTTCGTAAATTACTCAATTTTCGTTGCTGGCCGTATAACTGTAACTAACATTTATTTCCTTAGCCACGATCTCGTTTAAAACTTGATTACTTAAACAAAATAAACAATAGTGAATTCTCTAGTACTCATCAATTTTCAGCTCGAGGAAACTTAAATTTATTCCTGTAAGTTCTGTGAGTGAGGCTGGGAAACTTTGGTCAGTGGTTATTTCAACTTCAAAATCTCCTGCACAGCAGGGAACTACAATCTGCGCTTTATTTTAACAGCTCGTTTTGGTTTTGCTAGCAAAGTTTCCATAACAATGCTGCGATTTCTGTTTAAGCTGTAATCTTCTATGTAGTTCAGGTGAGGAAGCAAATTTAGAGTGGCTTTCATTCAACCATGATAGCTACAATATCGTTTATCTAGAGCAGTAATATTTAGTTTTTCATAAAACCGACCAGTATACGAACTCCTCACGTGTTTCTCCTATGTAAGAAGGAATGTTCCCAGCAGTGGGACGTATATAGGCTGGTGATGATACGACCTGCTAATAGCGTTATCATAGACACTTGTTAACCATGGGCACCCACGCATTGTACCTTTGAAAAAAAAATTGTTATGTCGACAGCTTCGGCGACAAGTCCTTCTAATCCTTACACAGCGCTTGCATGTTTACCTCTGGCAACACCAATCACCGCATAAACACAACACTACAGAATTATAATATTTTTCTACGGTCTTGAAGTTGGAGTTGCTTCTCCAGTCGAGTGATAAAATTTCTATAGGTACTTCAGCCAACCTAGTAAAGAATAAATGTTAACAAACCACTGTCATTTATGTGAGTGATGAGCAAGAAAGGTAGCGAATGAAAGAGACAAACCTATGTATAGGTAAAATGACATTTAGTTTCTTTACATCATTTTTTTATCTAAGTTGACTTAATTATAGTGGAATATATCACTATGAGGAGCTCGGTGGAGTAGTCGTTTGAGCAACTTTCGCCATGGTCGATCCCGGGATGGGTCAACCAAAATTTCTAATCTCGAGCTCCTCCGTGCTTCAGAAGGCACGTTAAGCCGTTGGTCCCGGTTGTTACTGCAACCGCTTTAACCCACCAACCCGCATTGGGCCAGCGTGGTGGTGTTATAGCCCAAGCTCCTCATGTGTTTCTCCTATGTAGGAAAGCCTGTGCCCAGCAGTGGGACGTACACAGGCTGGTGATTATATCGCCATGCCCAACGTCTCTAAAACGTTTCAAATTTAGTCGAAAATGTTACAAAAGAAGCAAAATAATTATTTCCGCGAATTCAAATATTCTCATAACCTTTTGTTCCTTAGAATAAAATACCTATTGCGTCTGGTTTGTGGGTTCCGCAGAAAATAAGGGCCAATATACAATTTTATATACATAACTATTGGTGATTGGCTGGCGGAGAAGCCTGACTGTGTAATGACCAATTACTTGTTTTCACCATCATGTTTTTTTTTTGCATTTTGATACATTAGAAATTTTGTACCTCATAAAAAGTGGAAGTTCCAAATGGACGAGGGTCGTCAGGTTTAAAAGAAACGAACTTATTTAATCAACAGCTGCGGCACTTGGGTGACCAGCTCGCCACAGGTAGAAGCTAGGGTTCGGAATGAAACGACTAAGAACCGTCAATCGTTTATTCTGCCTAAAATTCTGTGGCCGCCTCACGTCTACATGAGAGGTAGGTAGGGAAGGACACTGGCCTGAACTATAGATGGCTTCAGCAGCTCCTCTCTACTCCTTTAGTACAGTCCAGTCCGGTACAACACACAACACCGTAGTCCCTCAGTCTGCTATCAACCCTCGGTCGATCTTCAGGGTAGTTTAGTTAGGGAATTCTTCTTATTAACATCATTTAAATCCTCGTAGTGTAAAAAATCTTCGTAGTATGAAATCCTGGAAGCCCAGAGAAAAGAGGAAGCTTAAGAGGTGATCGTTAGCCACGTCGCGTCGTACGGTTCAAAGGTCACAGTGTCAAAAAATAGGAAATAAGGCAGTGCTAGCGTTAAAGAGTTTGTGAAAACTATTAGAAACACCTTACAATGGAATACTTCTAATAAATACGTGAAAACTTACCCCAGCGGGATTTCACTGAATCTACGTAAAATTAATTTTATAAATTCTTGGTGCGAGTGACACAGCCGTCACGTCCAATGATTTAAAATGGTATGAAGCAGAGATTTCCGAAGCCAACCGAATGCCCGCTCGGAGATCGTCGCGTCCCGTCGGTTCAATCTATGACATCAAGCCTTTTAGGAATGCGCGAGCGCAATAGACACGAGAACCTTAATTACTTTGATAATAAATATTACTTGAGGTTCTGTATAAATCTAGATTTTAATTATTATTGTTTTTGTTGAAGTTTAAATGTAGGTATAAGCAATATTTATTTATTTAGTTTAAGATTAGTTTAATTGCCTTTTTTATTTCAATTTTTAAATATAATTTTATTTATTTTCATGTTTTTCTTTATTTAATATTTATTTTAAAGGTTGCTTTTAAGTACAACGTTACAGTACCCCGTCACAAAGCGAAGGATTTTGCGTGCTTAAATGCAAAATCCGCTGAAACTACTCAAACAACTTACTATTATTACATTCATACTACACACTTTCATTCTTCACACTTACATTAATCTAGAATATAACGTCATTAAATCTTATATTAATCAAGATTCAAGACCCTTACATACAGAGTAACAATCTTGTTGATTATAATTGTTCTCAAATAGCAAAGTTTATCGTATTAAATTTATAAGAAACAATTATTTAATACGCAAATAGTAGGTGTTGATTACTTTCAATTAGGTACTGACTATGATAAATACACTAAGTTCTATTTTATTTAAATTTTATAGTTATTTAGTTTAATATCCTTGATATGATAGGATCCTAGTGGTTTTCCAGACATATCAGCTAGGTCATAAACAAGTGGAGACTTTTTATGGATAATTTTACATTTTACAAATTTAGGTGCTAATTTTTTGTTAAAGTATTTATCTTTATCACTTTGATAAAATGTTCTTCTCCAAACAACATCTCCAACATCAAACTCAGCAGGTTTCCTACGCAAATTATATTGTTGACAATTCCTACTGTGAGCTTGTAGCAGCAGTGCTTGAACTTTATTAAAAATATTAGATAATGTACCTATGTTCTCAGCGTAGGAATCGCGGGGTTGAAATATAATGTCAACGTCATCTGCGGTATCGACATAATAAGAACCGCAAGTGACCAACTCACGCCCGTATACAAGAAAGGAAGGAGTGTAGCCTGTAACTTCGTTTACGGAACTATTTACAGCGAATTGAATTTTAGGCACAAGTAGATCCCAAACTCGTTGATCGCTAGAGATAAACGTTGATATAGCTGTCATAATAGTTTTGTTGTATCTCTCGACAGTGTTAACGTGCGGAGAATATTTAGGAGTGAAATGCATTTTAGGGACTTTATATTTTTCGAGCAATTGCTTTAGCGTAGCACTAACAAATTGTTTACCATTGTCGAGTATGACAGTAGAAGGAATCCCATGTATTAAAAATACATGTTCCTCTAAAATTTTAGTAACGATTTCTGCAGTCGCGCGCTTGATTGGGAATAGTAAGCAGTACTTACTAAAACAACAAGTCACAACAAGGATGTAGCAATTTTGTTTCCTAGTAGGCGGTAGAGGTCCTACTAAGTCTACGCTAATTGTTTGAAATGGCCTCGAGCAGTGTTTAGGCCTTCCCATTTCACCTAAAGGAGCGTGATTCTGGTGCTTATGCGCAATGCAAATGTCGCATGAGGTAATAGTTTTCACGACATCAGAATGCATACCAGGCCAATAGTACCTAAGACTTAAACGCTTATAGGTCTTGAAAATGCCGAAATGACCAGCAGTTGGTTCTGAGTGGTTTTTGAGAATTGTTTCCTCTCTAGATTCTGTGGGAATCACTTCTTTCCACTCAAACTCCTTATGCAAAGGATGTTTTGTTTGCATAAAGCGAAATAAGCGGCCATTTTTGACAATATAGTTAGGGAAAGATGTAGGTGAATTTTGACAGCCATGCCATAGGTTCAGGTACCACTGATCAATAGTAGTAGGTGTAGTTGGAGATGTATCAATGGGTCCAGCATCTATGGCAAAAATTTGGCAAGCACGAGACAATGCATCCGGGATTACATTGTCAACGCCACGGCGGTGTTTGACGTCAAAATTAAAGGCAGATAGCCTAACACCCCAACGAGCTAAACGTCCGGTAGGATTGTTGAGATTGAGGAACCACTTGAGAGCTGAATGGTCTGTGTAGACAATAAATTTTTTACCATTATCTAAGTAGCATCTCCAGTGTTCCAAAGCCACCAAGACAGCGAGAGCTTCACGTTCAGTAATGCTGTAGTTTTTCTCTGGCCCGGTCAAAGTTCGACTTGTATAGGCTACAGGATGCTCAACTCCGTTTATGGTCTGAGTTAACAGTCCTCCAACACCATAATCGCTAGCATCGGTGTGAACCTCAAATGGCAGGTCAAAGTTAGGACACGAAAGAATAGGGGCTGACACTAGTAATTCTTTTAGTTTCGTGAAAGATTTATCAGCTTCAATAGTCCAAATAAAAGAGTTAGATTTTTTATTAGTAGAGGTAAGTTTATTTAATGGACCAGCTATTGAGCTAAACTGTGGGACAAATTTACGGTACCAAGACGCTATACCCAAAAATCTTTTTACCTCTTTTTTATTAGTTGGTGTAGGATAATTTACTATGGTGTCAACTTTAGTAGGATCGACATGTAGTCCTTTAGAATCAATTACATAACCTAAATATTTTAGTTCATTACGAAAAAATACTGATTTTTCAAAATTTATAGTTAAGTTAGCCATAGACAATTTTTTATGTACTTTTAAAAGAAGAGAAATGTAGTGTTCAAAATCAGAGCTCACAATTACAATATCGTCGATGTAGACAAAAACTGAGTTCTCAAATTCAGGCCCGTAGAATAATGTATCAACCAGTCTCTGTTGAGTAGCGGGTGAGTTTGTTAACCCAAATGGCATAGTGACAAATCTAAAGGTTCCGCGACGAGGTATGTAGAAGGCAGTCTTGTTTCGGTCATTTTCAGCTATAGGTATTTGCCAAAAAGCCTTAGAAAGGTCTATACTGCTTAAATATTTAGCATTCTTTAGGTTATCTAAGATCTCTGATATATAAGGTAGCTTATATGCGTCTTTTTTGGTAACAGAGTTCAGTTTTCGACTGTCAAGACAGAATCTGAGTTTGCCATCTTTTTTAGGTGTAAGTAAAACAGGTGAAGACCATGGGCTTTCACATTCCTCGACAACGCCTAAGGCTAACATTTCGTCTAGTTCCTCAGATAGAATACGCTGTTTTTCAGGAGAAACACGGTAATATCTTTGCCTGATAGGTAATGAATCGCCAGTATCAATGTAGTGTGTTATTAAATTCGTTCTACCTAAGCCTCGTTTTTCGGTTGAAATGTTCCTAAATTGCTCAATGATATTATCAGCAGTTACACGTTGAGTCTCAGTAAGTTCATGGTAGGAATGTAGAACAACAGTAGGTTCTTTTAAAGTTGATAGCTCACTAACTTCATTTGAATTAGTACGCAGCGAAATAGAATTATGAAATTTAGGAAAAAGATTAAATTTAGTCCAAAAGTCAACGCCTAGTATTAAGTTTGATTTTACAGAAGGTACAACATAAGCCTTTAGTATGTAGAATTGTTTTTCAAAATTGATTGGTAGATAAATATAACCAATAGATGGTAAGTGTTCCCCTCCAGCAGCTGTAAATGTTTTAGTAACATCTTTATGCAGTGTGAGACCTAATGACTTCAGATGTTCATGGGAATTGTTCCCTAGGATAGTTACTGTGGAGCCAGAGTCTAATAGACCACACAGATTAGCTGCACCTACTTGGATAGAAGCGTACGGACGCACATCATCTGTAGATTTATTATTGAAGACTGTTGTAATGAAATAGCTAGAAAAGAATGTTTTTATAGTAGAAAGCCAATCTTTCCAATCACTTTCATCAAAATTTTTAGAATTTTTAGTTATAGACATGACAGCATTTTCATCACAGCAATCTTCACTTATTAGTTTTTTGGATCAGCTTTTGTGTGACATTTAGGGCAATCTGGGTATTTCACGTTCTTCGTTCCACACTTAAAGCAAATGGGAAACCTATTAGCTTTACACTGACTCAAAGGGTGTTCAGAATTTCGGCACCGCGGACAGTATATTTTCTTTGAGTTTGTAGCTAAAGAAGCTACTGCACCTATTTTTAGTTTATTATTATCTATAGAATTATTAGGATAATTAGAATAATTACTATGTTGATTTTTATAGTTAAATTTAGAGTTTAATGGGTTATTATAGTTATTTTTAAAGTTATTATTATTAAATCCATAGTGATTATAAATTTTAGGACAGCTAGTACTAGGTTCAGTAAATTTTGAAAAGGCTAGGTCTGGAGCTAAAGTGGCATTAGAAATTCTAGGTGGTTCTTTAAATTGATATGTGAGAGATTGTATTTTCTCATAGTTTTTACAGACTTTTTTTAGATTTTCTATAGTCTCAATAGATGAAGAGTTGGAAGCTAATACACCTGAGTAACATGGCCGTATATTATGTATAAGAATACTTAATTTTTCCTGTTCTGAGATCTTATTAGTAAGTCTCGAGAACATCTCGGACATTTTAGCCAAGTAGATAGTAATATTTTCCGTATCTCCTTGGGTTCTATTACGAATCTCTGTCATTAGCCGATATTCGTGATCGAAATGAGTAAATTCTTCAATAAGCATCTCAATCAACTCCTCCCAAGTACCAACAGTATTCTTGATACTACGATACCAGTACAACGCATCCCCTGTAAATATTTCCGTAGCATAAGAAAGTAACCTAGTTGATTTTATGTTTCTAGCAGTACGATACTCATCCATTCTCTGTACAAAAGCGTGTACGCAAGACGTACCATTGTACTTAATCTTTTGTAGTTCATTAATATGCAAGTGGTCACAATTTACCGATAGGTTAGTAATCGTGTCTAGTGATGAAGAAGCTTGTACAACGTCAGCGACAGGCTCACAGCTCGGATTTGTTGATTTATTAATAATGTTTAATTTATTCATCAAAGTCACTAAATTTTTTGATGTAGTTTTAACTTTTTCTGTATGTTTGGAATCAGAACAATCGATACGTTTTATGCGATGGTACAAGTGATTACACAAAGCTCTAGTACGCTCAAAAAGATTAGTGTCATATT
The DNA here is from genome assembly GCA_947347705.1 of Nymphula nitidulata. Lineage (NCBI taxonomy): Eukaryota > Metazoa > Arthropoda > Insecta > Lepidoptera > Crambidae > Nymphula > Nymphula nitidulata. Next base: position 16,494,413 of record OX374618.1, on the reverse strand, counting down.
TATCCTCTAAAGATTTTATACGTGATACCAGTTCACCTAAAGACACAACAACGCCCGCAATATCATCGTCTGGTTCTATGCCCGACTCACAAATATCAGTAGTAGGTATGATAAAAGTCAGCTTGTTTATTTGTTTGCGAAGCCCAAGTACGGTTGACGCAGGTTCCTCGCCTCTAATGAGCACCTCGTAAGTTAATTCGTTTTTGTTTAGCAAAAAGAATTTAATAGGGTGAGTTCCCATGTTTATTAGAAGTATAAAAAATGAAAATTAAAACAATAAGTGATGAAGTATGGAATAATGACTATTAGTTATTCAAAATATGGTGTTCTTTACAATCAAAAGTACTACAAGTAACTACTTTTACTAACTACGCATAGGTGATAAAAGCGTGGTAAAAAATTAATGATATTAAGGAAAAAAATTTTTTTTTTGAAAAAATAAGCAGGTAGTGCGCAAAATATAATTAAATACGTAATAAGCAGGAATTACTAAAATGCGAACTGTTACGTATTACAATTAAAATATTTTTGTTGTAATAAATAACAATCAGTTCCTAGAATATAACAATTTGTAACACAACACGACCTTATCTTACATATATCCTACTCAATTATAAGTTAAATTATAGTAAACGAGAACTTATATTATATGCAACTGGTAAAAATTTTAATTACTTGCTTCAATTAATTACTATTATGAAAGTTTTCATCACTAACAAATTTTTAAAAATTAATTTACTATTTTAATCACAATTATAGAATTAAATACGTAACAGTTAACAAAAGGCGGCAGAAAGGTTATATTAAGCATTTAAAAAAGGCAGTTACAAAATATAATCATAAGCAGGTAGGTACGTACCAGTTCGCAAATGTTTTTTGAGTCACCTTCACGTTCACACCGTCAATAAGTAGATTCGACTAACAGCTAGACTTGGGGAAAAAATCAAGACGTGATTAGGCCACTAGAAACACACGTTGTAGGCGCCACTGCGGCACTTGGGTGACCAGCTCGCCACAGGTAGAAGCTAGGGTTCGGAATGAAACGACTAAGAACCGTCAATCGTTTATTCTGCCTAAAATTCTGTGGCCGCCTCACGTCTACATGAGAGGTAGGTAGGGAAGGACACTGGCCTGAACTATAGATGGCTTCAGCAGCTCCTCTCTACTCCTTTAGTACAGTCCAGTCCGGTACAACACACAACACCGTAGTCCCTCAGTCTGCTATCAACCCTCGGTCAATCTTCAGGGTAGTTTAGTTAGGGAATTCTTCTTATTAACATCATTTAAATCCTCGTAGTGTAAAAAATCTTCGTAGTATGAAATCCTGGAAGCCCAGAGAAAAGAGGAAGCTTAAGAGGTGATCGTTAGCCACGTCGCGTCGTACGGTTCAAAGGTCACAGTGTCAAAAAATAGGAAATAAGGCAGTGCTAGCGTTAAAGAGTTTGTGAAAACTATTAGAAACACCTTACAATGGAATACTTCTAATAAATACGTGAAAACTTACCCCAGCGGGATTTCACTGAATCTACGTAAAATTAATTTTATAAATTCTTGGTGCGAGTGACACAGCCGTCACGTCCAATGATTTAAAATGGTATGAAGCAGAGATTTCCGAAGCCAACCGAATGCCCGCTCGGAGATCGTCGCGTCCCGTCGGTTCAATCTATGACATCAAGCCTTTTAGGAATGCGCGAGCGCAATAGACACGAGAACCTTAATTACTTTGATAATAAATATTACTTGAGGTTCTGTATAAATCTAGATTTTAATTATTATTGTTTTTGTTGAAGTTTAAATGTAGGTATAAGCAATATTTATTTATTTAGTTTAAGATTAGTTTAATTGCCTTTTTTATTTCAATTTTTAAATATAATTTTATTTATTTTCATGTTTTTCTTTATTTAATATTTATTTTAAAGGTTGCTTTTAAGTACAACGTTACACAGCAATTACATTTATTTCTGATTTCCCCTTTTTTTTAATACACCGGAACTCCAATATTATTAAATTACGTAAACTTAGATTAATTGATTTTAAACTAAATATTTCTGATTTTGAATTATTCAGGAATACTTAGTTAATGGAGGAGCTCGGTGACGTAGTGGATTGAGCGCTCTGGTTTCGATCACGAAAACAAAGCAAGTTTCGCCATGGTCGGTCTTTGGATGGGTCAATCAAATCTATAATCTTAAGCTCCTCCGTGCTTCGGAAGGCACGTTAAGCCGTTGGTCCCGGTTGCTACTGCAACCGCTTTAACCCACCAACCCGCATTGGACCAGCGTGGTGGTGTTATGGCCCAAACTCCTCATGTGTTTCTCCCATGCAGGAAGGCCTGTGCCCAGCAGTCAGACGTATATAGGCTGGTGATGACATAATTAATCGACGACCGCTTGGCCGAGTGGTCTGTACCCCAGGCTACTCGGTCAAAAGGTCCCGGGTTCGAATCCCGGTAGGAACAAATGTTTGTATGATGAGTACGAACATTTGTTTACGAGTCATGGATGTTTATATGTTTATTTAGTATATTTCTAATATTTATATACATATTATTATCATTATTTCTCCGTTATCTAGTATCCATAACACAAGCTCTTAATGATGCTTACTTTGGGCTAGATAATAGGTGTGAGTGTATAAATATTATTATTATTATTATTATTATTAATTAATACAAAACCAAAATGTGTCGCTCTGTGGGGGCAGAAGGACCCCATGGTCAAATTAAGTCTTAAAATTAAAAAAAAACAGTCTATATCTCAGCAGTATGAGCTTTGATCGTGGGTGGTTGGGATAAAGTGGATTTAGAGGTTAAGTTTAGTGTTAACTAGGTTAAGAAAGCTTGCAGATTCTAACGGGAAACCTTGGGGGCTTATATAATAAATTTAAACTAAATGATCGTCAGGGACTGATATGGAACCGGATCCGGATATGACGGTGAGAAGGTGGTGTGAAAATTAATATGTCCCTGACAATAATATGTCCCAGTCAAATTAATATGACTGGATCCTCAATTTAGAATTAGTTTGTTCTTAAACAGATTGCAGTCGAAGTCATAATAAATGTTGTTGAAAATAAAAATAAGGGGTGGTAAAAAATACTTACTAAAAAAACCGTCTGCGACTGTCGCTTGGCAAGGCGAAGTCCTCCAGCCATGCAACCGACTCACACATGAGGCTGAAGTTTTGCTTTGATGCTTTATTCTACTTCTAGTCCAGTCGACAACACATCAAACGTAACAGTTTGACCTTGAGACCGCCATTATGCCGTCTGTAATAAAGGACTTTCGTAGTGCAACTGTTACGCTTGTTCTATAGCCCAAAGAGTAACAAATTATACAGCTGAATTAATATCGTAATAATTTCAAATCATCTTCATCATCATAATTAATCTATTAATAAGTGAGAACGACCCGATGCCCGGCAAAGTCCTTGCTAAGTACATTAGAGAAATAAACGGGGAGTATTACCTACCAATAAATTATATACTTACAATTTTCTTAAGTAGGTTTATCTGTTACTAATATCTGTAACACAAGCTCTTACTGATGCTTAATTTGGGCTAGATAATTAGTCTGAGAGTAAGGTTCTATCTACGTCACACTTTATGTATTATTACTTTTATCACCGATATTACGACTGAATTTATCGGTGGATATCGTACCAACGGTTAGTGAGTATACGTTATTTGTAAGATCGGGGAATCAAAATTTAAAAAATAAACACTTAAGCCTTTCGTTCCTTACTAGCTCATGCTAAAGACAACCTATTGTGTAATTTTTTATACGACAAGGTTGAAAAACAAGCGTATAGCCCGCTTGATGGTAAACTGTCGTAGGCTAAGGACGCATATCGGGGGGTGGATGCAGAGAACCTCCCCGTGGTACCCCCTGGAAACTGATCTGGACCCGGTAACGCAGGTGTCCAGTCAGGCTGATCCTCTGCTTGGATTGTTATATTGTTAAATTGCTCAATAATTATGTCTACCGTACGGCGCTCAACGCGATTATCAAAAGGCCCTTCTCAGGGCCAACCAAAAGATCAATCGGATGGGCCGGTCTTGGTCCCGTCCTTTGTAGGGTCGGAATCTCCATCGTACTCGGAGGTGGCCAGGGCCTGTGAATGGTCCATGGAGTCGGATGTCGAGGCTATTGATGGGGGGGAAAAAAGGGCTTCCCCTATTTCGACTTATGCTGGAGTTGTTGATCGAGCGGGAGTAAGAAGGAAAAGCCGTTCTGACCAGCGCTCAGATGAGGAGTCACTGAAGAGAGAGTCAAGGGCGTCGTCGAGGAAAAGACCTCTTGGGAGCAAGTTTTATGGGGAAGTATCGTCGGACGACGAGTCTGACTCAGAGGTACAACGGCCAGGGCGACTAGTGCCGAAGATCGCACGCTCACGGGGCGGAAGAGGGGCCTACCATCACACGGGCCTCTCTGAAGCTCGCAGGAAATTGAAGGAGGGGGGCCTAGACTCGGACTCTGAGTCGACCCTGACTGAGGCGGAGCCGGTATCAGGGGCAAGGATGGCTCAAAAAGGGTCCCTTGAGCCGTCAGTGGACGACCTTCTTAAGAAAGCGGAAGACGGAGCGGGCCTCATTTATCAGGTCACCCGAAAATCAAAGAATTTCAAGGGGACCTGCATTAGAGAAATCGATGAGGCCTCGCAGGCGATGCTGGCGGTGGTACGGTCGCTGGCCAGTCGAGACTCCTCTGAGGTAATGCGGAAGCTACAGGCGGACAACAAGCGCCTAAAAGGTCAATTGTCCGCTGTGTTAGAAGAAGTGGCGGCCTTGAGACGGGCCTTCTCTGAACGCCAAAGCCCTCGAGGCGATAAAATTGCAAAAAGCCCTGTGGCTCTGGTGGTAAGCTCCAAGCCGGAGCAGGTGCAGAATGAGCCGGTGACCTCGGTCAGTCAGGTGCGTGACCCAAGCGGCGCGTTGACAAGGTCCGAGTTTGCAGATGCCTTCGGCCAGCTCCAAAGGGACTTGATGTCCCACGTAGGTGCAGTTATAGCGGCCAGACTGGAGGGTCTGGAGGTAGACGGCAGACTGCTGCCAACCCAATCCCACCGCCCGCCACTGGCGACGGACAATCGTGGGGCCCGTGCCCCTGCGGCAACCACCCTCGCCCCTCCGGCAAATTTGCCGAAAGAAGCGAGGGTGAAGAAGTCCAAGGCCATGCCTCCCAAAGTCCCAGCTGCTCGAGCGGAAGAGCAGATTGCGGGGCCTTCGAATCAAGAGCAGCCAGTGGTGCCAGAGGAGGAGAGATGGACCACCGTGGGTAAAAAGAAGACCCGGAAGGCTCCAGCCCAGGCAAATCCGGTACAGGGGCACCCTAAAAAAGGTCAGACTATGCCGGTCAAGAAGGTGGCCAAGCCTCCCAAGGCCTTTAAAACTTTAGCGGTGGTGGTTACCCTCAAGCCTGAGGCTATGGCTGAGGGGGCCACCTACAGGGAGGCCATTTCAAAGGCCAAGGCGGCAGTCAGTTTGGGGGCCCTTGGTATTGTGGGCCCCCCAAAATTCAGGCGGACAATGACGGGGGCTCGACTGTTCGAGCTCCCCAAAACAACCACCCCGGCACAGGCTGACACCTTCGCTGCCAAGGTTGGAGAGGCGCTGGGAGACACAGCAAGGGTGGTACGTCCCACGAAAATGGCTGACATCCGCGTCTCCGGTCTAGATGACTCGGTGTCAGCTGATGAGCTCCGGGCCGCACTAGCAGAAGGGACGGGTTGCTCCACAGATGCCATCAAGCTTGGTGCAATATCGAATGGCACCAGGGGCGTGGGGTCGGCTGTGGCCTCCCTCCCCGTGGACGTGGTAGGACGGTTGGTGGAGGCTGCACGTCTCTGTGTGGGGTGGAGCTCCGCCTCGATCAAGCTGCTCGAGCAGCGCCCCATGCGGTGCCACCGCTGCTACGAAGTCGGCCACACATTCCAGCGGTGCCCCTCTAAAAAAGACCGTAGTGGACTGTGCTTCCGCTGCGGAGTGGAGGGGCATAAGTCGATGGACTGCCAGTCTGCCATCACCAGATGCACTGTCTGTGCGGATCGGGGGCTCCCCTCGGCGCATCGGATGACAGGGGCAAAGTGTAAACCACCCCCAGTTAAGGGCCGTCCCGATGCCCCGGAGGCAGCCCAACCCCGAGCAGCAGTGCCCTGCGCCGCCCCTGTAGTGCCGATGGAAACCAACAATGCCTAGTAGGTCCATCGGCAACATAGTACAGGGGAATATAAACCATTGCGCCGCGGCACAGAATCTTCTGTGCCAGTCGATGGCGGAGTGGGGCATAGACCTGGCAATAGTTTCGGAGCCATATTTTATCCCTCCTTCTCCTAGGTGGGTCGGGGCTACTGACGGCTCTGCTGTCGTAGTAGGGTCGGCGTCTAATGATGCCTCCCCCCTGGTTCCTGTAGACAGAGGACCGGGATATGTAGCGGTGAGATGGGGAGGGGTGGTAGTTATCTCAACCTACTTCTCCCCAAACCGCAGCAGGGCCGAATTTGAGTGGTTCCTGGCTGCGGTGGAGGGGGTGGTGCGGCGGGCCGCTCCATCTCCAGTGCTAGTGGCGGGGGATTTCAACGCAAAGTCTCCCGCATGGGGGTCTCCCAGCACCACCGTTCGTGGTGGTATACTGGAGCACTGGGTTTTGTCCCTGGGGCTCCAAATCCTCAACCAGGGCACCACTCCGACCTGTGTCCGATGGCAGGGCACGTCGAGGGTCGACGTGTCGTTTGCTACCCCATCCCTCGCGGCCCGGATAAGAGATTGGCGAGTGATGGAGGACGTGGAGACTCTATCGGACCATTTATATATCCGATACGAGATCTCCACGGCATCCCAAGGGGCTCCTGTCCACCTGGGCCTCCCAACAAGGCACTCTAAATTTCTGCGGTGGTCCCTCGCCAAGCTCGATAAGGAGCTGGCAGAGGAGGCGGCGATGGTACGGGCCTGGTATGATGAGCCCGACAACAGTGCCGGGGATGCTGACGACATGGCAGAGCTTTTTGCGAGCGACATAAAGGCTGTCTGCACCGCCGCCATGCCGAGGACACGGGGCCGCTCCCACCGGGGACAGGTATACTGGTGGACGCAAGAACTATCCACCCTGCGTACCACCAGTATGGCGGCGAGGCGCGCCTTTATTAGGTGTAGAAGGCGCGCCTCAGCTACGCCCGGTGAAGAGGAGGAATATCACCGGGCGTATCGGGAGGCCCATAAGGCCCTACGGACGGCAATCTGTAGGGCCAAGGTCGACGCCCAGGAGCGATTTATCGCGCTCCTTGACGAAGATCCCTGGGGGAGGCCGTACAGGTTGGTACGGGGAAAATTCAACAGCGGCGCCCCCTCCACATCCTGTATAGAGCCGGGGCTTATGCAAAGGGTGCTGGGGTCTTTATTCCCAAATCCCGGACCATTCGTGCCTCCCAGAATGCTCTCTCCTGAGTCCGAATCGGAGTTGTGGGCTGGTGGTCCTCCCGTGTCGGACATGGAGTTTGACATGGGGAGGGACAGGCTCCGGTGCAAAAATAAAGCACCGGGGCCGGACGGTGCCCCGTCGAAAGTGGTGGGGATAGCTCTGGGCCCCCTGGAGGAGCGGTTCCGCGGCCTGCTTGATAAGTGTATCGCGTCGGGTCGCTTCCCCCGGAGATGGAAGGTGGGAAAGCTATGCCTCCTCCGGAAGGAGGGCCGCCCCGCTGACTCGCCGTCGGGCTACAGGCCGGTGGTGCTGCTCGATGAGTCCGGGAAATTTTTTGAAAAAATTCTCGCTTCCCGGATCACCGAGCACCTCGAGGACAGAGGGCCGGACCTGGCAGACTGCCAATTTGGATTCCGCACCGGCCGGTCCACTATGGACGCAGTGGCTCGCCTCAAAAGGTGGACTGAGGCGGCCACAGCACAAGGGGAGGTTGTGATCGCGGTGTCTCTTGACATCGCGAACGCATTCAACAGCCTACCCCACGAGTGCATAGAGGAGGCACTCAAGTTCCACCGAGTGCCTCTGTACCTCCGCGTCCTAGTGAGAGACTACCTTCGCGGGAGAGGGGTCCTCTATGAGGACGAGGAGGGCCGCGTTCAATCATGGCTAATGGCGGCAGGGGTACCCCAGGGTTCCGTACTAGGCCCCTTACTATGGAACCTGGGGTACAACTGGGTTCTGCGCGGCGCGCTCTTGCCGCGGACGGATGTTGTCTGTTTCGCGGATGACACGCTGGTCGCGGCTGGGGCGCGTGAATGGGAAGAGGCGGTCCACCTTGCGTCGGTCGGCACGACCATGGTCGTCCAGCGCATTCGCCTCCTAGGGCTGGAGGTGGCTCTCACGAAAACGAGAGCCATGTCCTTCCACGCCCCGAGACGCAGAACCCCACCGGGGCTCGAGGTCCGAGTAGAGAGGGTCCGTATCCCCGTCGAGGTGCACCTTAAGTACCTCGGCCTGGTACTGGACCCTCGGTGGAGCTTCGAGGAGCACTTTAAGCTCCTCGCTCCCAGGCTGTGTGGCGCCGCAGCCGCGCTCGGACGAGTCCTCCCAAATGTGGGGGGGCCCAGCTCGTCGTGCCGTCGGCTTTATCATGGGGTGATAAGGTCGATGGCACTGTACGGTGCCCCGGTATGGGCGGAGTGCCTCTCCTCCCGCACACGGGCCCTCTTGCGGCAGCCGCAGAGGGTCATTGCGATCCGGGCCGTGCGGGCTTACCGCACGGTCAGTCACGGGGCTGCTTGCGTTCTGGCAGGCACGCTCCCGTGGGAGGTAGATGCCCTGGTTCTGGCCAGGGTACATCAGCACCGGGTCGCGGCAAGAGAGCGGGGGGAGCGACCTGGCCTCGACGAGGTGAGGCGGGTCCGCACCCTGGCGCAGAGGGAGGCTCTGTGCCGATGGGGCGAGGCACTCGCCACCCCAGCGGCTGGCCACCGGACGATTGAAGCAATTCGTCCGGTGTTGGAGGAGTGGGTTGGGCGCCGGCTAGGCAGCCTCACCTACCGCATGGTGCAGGTACTGACCGGACATGGTTGTTTCGGCCACTACCTGTACCGTATCGCCCGTCGGGAGGAGACGCCGCGGTGTCATCACTGTGACTCCCCCGACGATACCGCCGAGCACACCCTTGTGGAGTGTTCGGCCTGGCGACACGAGCGTCGCGAACTTCGTGCGGCGCTCGGTGGCGGTCACCTCTCGCTGCCAACCATGGTTAGAGCTATGGTTGGTAGCGAGAGGGTATGGGAGGCGGTTGCCTCCTTCTGCGAGACTGTGCTCACGCAGAAGGAGGCAGCGGAGAGGGAGCGGGAGGAGAATCCTCTGGCCGCCCCTATCCGGCGTAGACGGGTGGGCGCCAGGAGGCGGGCGGTGATCGCCCATCTCCGAGCGCCCTAGGCGCGGCCGCATGCGTGGGTGGCACGCACGCATTGCACAGGCCGCCACGTCTGGGATTGCCCAAGTAACTCTGGGTAATCTCCATCGGCGCGAAACCTGGCCGTATGGCTGGGTTGCCTGGGGGTAGGCTAGTGAAATTGCTTCGGCAGAGCCTAGGCTACCCCTGCGAAGGGCAGTGGAGTTACCGGGGAGTTTTAGTGGGTATTCCTAGTGTCTTTATCACTGGGTGACCCCCACACACGCCCGTCGCCTAGCCAGCGGCGGGTAGGTCTGTAAACAGATTTCTCCCCGACAAAAAAAAAAAAAAAAAAAAAAAAGGCTAAGGACGCATATATCACTACTTGCGTTTCTCACTTTGTACAAAACAAGAGAAATCATTTTGTTGAACTCTCAAAAATCGATTTTTTTTAAGCTTAGTAGGTTCTTTTAGTCACACTTTGCAGTTTTGTGTTCCTGTGGCGACAGGTGGCATAAAGGTCGCCAGAGCCCACGAAGGCAGCGTCGATCAGTAAAATTTTATTTGCATTTTTTAAAAAGTTCTATAAACTTAGTGGAGTCAGAATAATGTGGCTACTTTTGATATTAAATTTGCAAAGATAATAAGAATGCTGATAGTCTTGATGGATATTAATATTATTGCTCATGAACATAATCAAGAAGAAAATCAAAGCTCGTTTATAATAATTCACTGGCCAACTGCAAACTATCTTTTTAATTTCACATTTCGCGACGAAAACAAATCGTCATCCGTTATACAAACAGTCGCTGCGTTCCGACGATAAACATTAAAACATTTCCAAGTTACGGGAAATAATTGCGTTCCCATTCGGATATTTGTGTGTCCAGCTTGGAACGAACGGGCCGGGCGAATGAACCGGACCGCGAAACCTTCAAATTGAATTTTAAGCATCCAATTTGTTTGCGCGGTGCCGTCGCCGCTCGTACTCGGTTATCAAGTGTTGTACGCGTAAATCACTAGAACGGTTTCTATTAGATACTAGTCCCATCGCTTGGGAATGGGAATCATCCGTCCACAAAGTCAATATATTTAATAGAATAACATAATATAATTTATCAACATACACACAGTTAGAGTTCTAAGGATGTTTTTCTAACTAAATTAATAAACTAAAAAGTACACTTCACCATCCATCTTGTACCATCCTTTTCTAGAAACCATTCGGACCATTTACAACATACTTTAATTGTGTGTTGGCTAAAGCTAGAATCCTGAATTTCAGTTAAATATAGGGCTATTTTCAAGAGATATTTAGACATATTTTCAATAACATTCAATTTGAACTTTAGTTTAGAAACTATTCCGTCCTAGTTTTGTCACTGACACACTAACGACTAATCAACATAATTCTAAGACACTTCTTGCAGATCCAAAAGCTCCAAATTTTAAACATAGTTAGTTTTCAGCCTATCAATTCATAAAAACCTAAACATATTGCAATTTTAGTCTGGTTTTACAGATAAAAACTGCATTAGTAAGTTTGTAATCCTATACATATACTTACAAATAATGCGATTACAAAGTTATAATTTTGTAAACGTAGATACAATGCACTACTATTTAAGTATAAATATAAGTATGAGTATAATGTAAGAGTAAAAACACAATACTGACTTTTTTAAACTTATGTAGGTTGTCTTTATACCTGAGTATTCAGGGTTAAAATCAAATTGACAATGTAATAATACTTTAATTCAAAGCCTCAGCGAAAAGCCCATAAAGACAAGAAGTGCGCTTTGAGAAAAGTGGTAGCTGACGTACAAGAAGACGTACCCGAAAAAAAGGTAAGACTGCCTACAAAAATAATATACCGCAAAAAAGTTTAAAGATGTAATGTTATACCAAGTCGGTTATTCTAGTCAGTACCGGAGGGTGTCCATAGAACTCGATTTTAAAAACGTATGAAAAGAGACCGTACCAGTATTAGATATAAAAAAAAATGACTTGGCAATCGCACACAACGCTTTACTTGTACTCGTATGTGTATTCTCACACTGCAAGTGATTAGGGTAAGCACTATGTTCAATTTGGATTATTTTGAATAGTTGACAATCGTCAACTATTCAATAAGCTGAGTCCGTACGATGGCCAAGTCTTTCTGTATATTAAAATAATGAAAATATCTAATACTGATACGGTCACTTTCGAAATAGATAAGTCAGTGGAAATCGAGTTCTATGGAAACCCCCTGGTGCTGACTAAAATGGCCGACTTACTATGAATGTCATAGCACTGCTTAAAATTTCAATAGCGTTTCAAAATTCGGCAGACAATAGTAGATTATTAACCAAGGGGATAAAGCAGTGACTTCTGTCGCGGGTGACGTTTTAAATCGCGAGCGTAACGAAGGACTCGAGGTTTACTCCTGAGCGTAGCGAGGGTGTTAAAAACTTAAATCACGAGCGAAGCGAGGGATTTAAGACGAGTCCTGAGTGTAGCGAGGGATTTAAGTTCACCCAAAACTAAGACATCTTTATCACCGAGGAAAATACTCTACTTTTCGTACCATTTGCGAAAAAATTAACACAATAATAATTTGAGATAAGTAAGCATTTATTAAAAATAATGACAATTAAAAGTAAGAGTTAACATTCGAAACATTGGTCCAATTATCGGCCGTATCGGCCGGCCAAATACGGCCTCATCGGTTTTCGTAATTTTATTTAATAATCATAACTGCACAATAAATGCGTATTCCTTTTTCAAAAAGATGTATAATGCTTTTTATACAAACTCAATGGTGTAAACACAGATGAAGTTCAGTATAAATTTCGGTAAGTATTCCAAATTTAAATCACCCTCTCCCCCTAGAGGATGAATGAATTTCAGTACAGTTTTCTTTCCCTGTTTTTAACAGATTAAAAATGAATATTGTTATGTTCGCTTTTTGTGGCATAGAATGTCACTTTTTTGAGCAAGTGGTACGAAAAAAAGATTTATGTGGCCCAATTATGTTTGAAAACCAAATTACTAATATAGACAAAATTGGACATAACTACCAAGCATATGTCGGTTTGAATACTTCCACGCAAAAAAATCGTTCTACTGAATGGAGTATAAAGGATGAGTTATACCAAAGCAAATATTTGCTGTCGTCATTCAGTATGTTACGATGTGGTCTAGCCGTTAGTATAAAGCGGTATTGTCAATCGCGTGTAAACATTATGCTATTTGTTTGCTTGTGGCTTATAAAAATAAATTTATTGGATTCTTTCGTGGAAGACGGGCATTATTTTTTTATCTATCTACGTAGACCTTGCTTCTGTTATTCACTGGCTTAAATGAAATTTATATTTGGTGCTACTCTTTTATTATAATTCGACCAAAAATAATACAGATTAAAATAGGTCCAAAGTGTATCAATCAGCTAAGTGTTAACAAATATATCGTTTCTAAGCCATCTATCTCTTTCTTATTATAATAGAATGAAAGAGAAACAAATAACTAAAGAGATGTTTCAAAAATGTATTGAGACCCGGCCAGGTCTATGTACACTACACTAAAAAATAGGTAAAAATATGCAAAATAGTGTTCAATTGTCCCTTTTTTTTATTTGCTTTGTTGCTTGATTATTATTATTATTATACCTGGCCGGAGATAGAATTGACACCATTGGTATTTTACAACATCAAAATTTCATAAAAATCCATACTACAATTATAAATGTGATAGTAACTCTGTCTGTTACTTTTTTACGCTTAAGTCGCTGAATCGATTTAGATGAAAGATACGGAGATAGTCTGAGACCCTAGGATAATAATAGGATACTTTCTGTAGCGTCGGTCGTCTGTTTCTGTGTCTCGAAAATCTAACTCACTCACGAAAACGTACAGTACCTATCAAACGTATATTTATCATTAAATTTTATCGATTGTTTTTAAGAATATTATTTCAAGGCCTCTGTATATTAGACTACCTAGTTATATCGCTACTATCAAACCACGGAGCGACTTTTAGCAGAACCAAAGTCTCAGATTATCTATGAATTATTTATGTATCACTTATACGACAAAAGCAGCACTTTATTCTTTACCTATAAACTACAGATTTATACCTATTAGTTTCTATGTATATGTTTTGTATTCGATAAACAAAATAATTGTGGCAGCATTATATAACAATATAATTTGGGTTTTAGTATTCGGTTTTAATCATTGAAACATTTTTGTTTTTAAAGTTACCTATAAATCTATCATAACTTTCGAAACCTTGTTGTTAAAAGAACATTATGGAGCTATTTTTAGCATCAAAATTAAACTTTTACTTTGAGATATCTTGAAATATCCGTAAAGAAAAGTTATTATGACAGTAAAATTTTCGTCCGTGGCGGTATGATTTGAGTTTCGCTGAACAGCCATCGTCCAAAACTTTCTCAGATATTTTATCTGTTATTTTATTATGGTATTTTGGCAACCTTACGGTATCATTTGATACTGCTGTACACCACTATTAATGTTTTCTTTCTTACAATGTAAGTTGAAAGGTTCACTATTTTTTGATTATGTTTAGATAAAATATATATTTAAGTATTCTTTAATACCATAAGCCCGAACGAATCACTAATGAAGAACAGATTAATTATATTTATAATAATCTGGTTTCTCTAGCTGTTATAAAACATCTTTATTAGATATAAGAATTCTGCAATAAATATTTTCATATAATTTATCAAAATATGAACTGTAGAAAAAGAAATTTTGTGCACCTGAACTAAGTAGGTAATTATACTTCAAAATGGCCGCTGTTTTACTTTAAAATAACTGTTTTGGGATCCATACTTCCTAACTAATCCTCGGGTCGCTCCGTTCCCTATGATATGGTTGAGCGGAGCGATGGCTGGCACATGCGTCATACTTGTGAACAGGTGCCACTAGTGGAAATGGTCATCTCTAAGCTTCCTTGATTTTGTAATAATTTACCTACATATTCATCAATAGTATAATTTTTGAGGGATTTTTGAGGTATATGGCATTATAGGATATTATATATAAAACAATACAATTATTATTGTAATGACGTGCTCAGACAAGTGTTTAAAATTAATGAAAGATGTTTAGCTTTATTAGGTCTTTGTATATTCATTGTTGACCTTTGTGTATTGTAATACCTATATTGTGATGGTGCATTGTCGGACAGCCTTTAAATACAGTAAATATTCTTATCATTAGGTACTTATTGGTACTTTAATATACCTTTTTTATACTCTGTGCGACACTGCGCTACTAAATACTATTACTGTGTAATTAAACATTGTAACTTAATGATTGAAAAGAGTGACTACACGAGTTTGTTGCCGGAATCTTCTCGGTAGTTCAACTTTTGGAACCGGTGTAAATTCAGACAGACTGACAGACAGACTGACTGACAGACAGACTGACTGACGGACAGACAGAGACTGACTGACGGACAGACGGACCGACGGACCGACAGACAGACCGATAGACAGACTGACATAACATTCTTAGCTTACGTAGATCCAGATAAGACAGAGAGACAAACATTATGAAATTGTTAGTTAGTTAATATTATTTTTATGTGATAGACTTAAGGGTTTTTTTGTTGACGATTCGAAAGTGCTTCTTGGGGGCCTAATTGAATAAAAAAATATTTTCATTTTCATTTCATTTAATATTATAAATGCGAAAGTAACTCAGTCTGTCTGTCCATCTGTCTGTTACGTTTTTACTAATAAGCCGCTGAACCAATTGAGATGAAGTTTGCAATGGAGATATATTGCATTCTGAGAAAGGACACAAGTTACTTTTTGGCACAATTTAACAACATCCAAGCGGGCGGAAACCATTTTCTTTTCTCCACCTCTAATGGTTAACTTGAATTTTCTGACACTGAGATATTTACAACAGTTAGAAAACTATTTAAATAGTTTCTAGTGAAAATAAAAAGATAACAACATTGAAACTCCGTAATCAAAAGGTCCCTAGTTGATTCGTGTATATGACCCCGAGTCCCAGCGCGAGGCTGGTTAGTTCCCACGGAAAGCGATTTTTGCTGGCCCCGGATTTAGATGAATTATTTATGTACCCACGTACACACCTGCAGTTATGTAAACGCATCTTTTATTCTTTCCAGCTTCGTTTTAGCGGTTTTCCATTAGCTGGGTAGACAATTTTTGGTTATTCAATCAACCTTTGAGTACCAAAAAATATATCATAACGATAATTCTACATAAGTCGGGTTAGCAAATATATCCAACATACATACTTTTATTAAACGTTAATCTAACTTTATTACTAAAAATAGCCCAGAGTCAAAACATTCAATAAGTACTTCGTTAATTTAAACATTGTGTATTAGCGTTCTTTACATCTGATAAATTTAATATATAGCAGTTTAGTTGTATTTGACTTCAACCAATTATTTACGAACCAGCCTAGCACTTTAGAAAAAGCATTATTTAGGTACTTATTCAAAGTCAGTTTTAGTTTGGTTTATTAAAAAAAATATGGATTATCTTCTTTTTTACAACTACTGCTTTTTTACAAACAATCTGACGCCCCACCTGGTGGTTAGCGGTCGCCGCCGCCTATAGATACCTGCAAAATCACTTTATGTTGCAGGTGCGTTGTCATCCTGATATCCAAGATGAAATGCCGTCCATCCCCAGTAATTACCCAGCGAACTGTTTCATGGCTGAATTAAGAAATGCCTACCGAGACGACCCTACATACGGGCCTACCACCTAGTAAAAATAGTTCTGCAAATAATAACGTATTTTTCTTTAAATATTGAGAGAGGTCATGAATAATATAAAATACGTAGTTCCGACAGTTATTTGCACTTTCATTGTTAGAAATCAATAAACTTTTCGGGATAAACTTACAACTGTGTAAAAAATAAAGTACTTGTAATTTATGGTAGGTTTCAAAAAGAAATCTGTAATTGAACAAACTTGGATTGACTTTTTTCTATGTAGGTACCTTTAATATTCGTTTATGAGCAATTGTGTGCGAAAGAGATACTTGAAATTAACATGATTTTCATATGCTTCGAAGCTAAAAAAAATGTTCAACAAAATGGTTAGCGTAACAAAATTTGGTGTTAGTACTTGTTTGTGAATTCAACACGATGTTGGTTTCAGGTGAAAATGAAAATATTTTTATTTAAAAAGTAGAAGAAACTTTTTTGAATCGTCAAAAATCACATTTCTATGACTATCACAAAAAAAAATTAACTAACAACGTCTGTCTGCCCGTCAATCCGTCTGTCTGTCTGTTGTTCCGCTTGGACGTTTTTATTTTTAAAACGGACATCGCGCGTTTTTGATGTGTGCGTTCTATTTCTCTCGTCGTTTTCTGAGCGTTTGGCGGTTAGTTTGCGTTCGTATCGATACTATACAGAATGACATTTGTATGAAATAATATAAATATGGCTGCATTATTACATAGAAATGTCACGAAATTATCAATTGGATAAGATGTTTTTGAAAGTTGCAAACCATTTCTATGAACTATTATACTCTCTCCTTGTCCGAGAGGGTTTAACGTGTAGTAACGCTGATTGTACCAGCGCCGATCACAATTTTCAAAGCTATAAAAAAAAAATTGTTTCTCTCATATGGTAACACTAAATGTATGTCATTACGTTTTTTGTGCACAGCGCTTCCACTTGCTTCTCTCATTAAAATTATTAATTTAACAATTTAAACCAATAAAAAGTACGATCTGTGATCAAATTTTAAATAATTATTAATCTAGTGTTATTATGTGTTCACTAATAACAGGATATCGATGCAGTATTTTATTCCCAAACACGGTCAGGTATTCCGTTAGCAAACAAGGTCCAGGTTTGTTGTGAAAACGTTAATATTATTTGGAGATTGAAGGTATGTATTTAATAGACAAGTTTTTCCCCCGAAGGGTAAAAAACTAATATTTAGGTTTCAGCCGAAAGGCTTGACCCACTTGAGATTACCCTCTTGAACATCAGCGCCATCTAGTATAGAGTTTGTGGAAATATCGCAGAATCAGTATGAGGGTAGACGAATATCTGCATGTCAGTGCGGAGCAGTCCTCATTTTATTCAGTACCTATTTGAATTAAGGCGAGGAAGTGAGAACCAGCAAGGAGTAATATTGGTGGGTCAAGCCTTTCGGCTGAAACCTAAATATTAGTTTTTTACCCTTCGGGGGAAAAACTTGTCTATTTAGGTGTTCGAGCCTTCAGGCTTGACCCACTTGAGATGTTTTCTATCTGCTGGTGCTGTTGTTAGTTGCGTACTGTGACTGGGTAAGTAGATATGATATCATAGTAAATTCAACAACTTGTATTTGAATTTATCATTTATATTTTTTTAATCACAGCACATGAGTTCTTATTAACGAATCACCTTTTTTTTTTTTTTTGTATTGTGCCGTATACGACGCAATCATAACATTTATATATTTAAGCCAATTCGTCATAATCAGTCTTGTAATGAATCACATTGCGATGAAGTCTGTGGATATAGATAAAGTCCCGTTATTAGGATTTTTGGGCCCGATATCCTTGAAATAATGTTTAAAGAATGTCTTTGCGCTACGCCAGTTTCCTTTGCGTAGTACATCGTCTATATCGAGGTTTCGAATGTTCCAGTTGACCGTAGTAACTGTCAGGTGTGTCATTGATGCGTGCATCCCTCAAAATAAGTTTTATCCAGCCAGACATGATTGTCCTTGTCGCTGCTTTAATTTTACCTCTCGTGGAAATAAACAAATTGGATAGAGAATCATTTGGGTTACGACGATGTGCTGATAGGTTTATAAGTATTGGTATCCAATAGTATAGGTCTAACCTGTTGTTTTCGTTCTTCAACAGACACCAACCCGAATGACGATAGTTAGCACTGTCAGTTTTGGACCCAAACTCTGGCCAGAATATTGCTCTATCTGGGTAAATTTGACAATGATCCTTACTTATGTGCAACCGAGTTAGATCATGTACACGTCGCCCGAAAGCTAACAAAAGTAGCGTAGCTACTTGTTGTGAGACACGGAAAGGGCTTGATTGATCTATGTTCCTGTATGGAAAGCCAATGTGTAAGATCGGGAATATTCCACGTTGTTTTCTTATGCTGCGGAGGATTTTATAACTTATTGCCTTTATAATATTCTTTATTGTTGGGTTTTTGCTATATGTTTCGCTAAGGGATGGCTTAATGAAGGTTAATATAGCAGATTTGTGAACGCAAATGGTTTTCGCTATGTCGCTAGGGACAGGCGTTGAAGGAGATAGGCTGTTAGCTTCAGACCACTGTAGCCAGCTGCGCCAGGTCGGTTTATAAGTTTTGAGAGTCGAAGTCCGCCACGCAGTCTCTAAAAGTCCCTTTTCTTGCTCGTTCCAAGAATTTAGTTCAGCGGCCCAGCCCGTATGTTCCAGACCTCTAAAGATAACTGTTGGATTCCTCGAGGTAGTAGTCTTGTTTGCAGGTCTAGCAGGTGTTTCTTGAGGTTCCTGATGCGAAGAGGGGGTTGAATTGCTCTCTTCTTCATCTCTGCTCTCCAAAATGCTTTGCTGGGTACTATCATTATGTATAGTCCGTGGGAGCGTTGGAGATGTTGGAGTACCCGGGGGATCAATGCTGGAGAAGCGAAGATCCATGCCAGACTGTAGTTCCACTGTCTGCTGAACGCATCCGTGAATTCGCTTGCTAGATCCCTATGATCTTCGCTGGGCGTATCGTGGAACTACTGCTGAAGCGCTTGAGGCGAATAAGACGATTTCTGGAGCTCCCCTGCGGTTGAATATTATGGACTGGACCAGTGCAACGGAGATGCCTTTCTTAGTGCGTTTTACATTTGGATAGGCTGTCCGCGAGACCGTTGTATTTGCCCGGTAGATACTTCGGGACTAAGTTGATTTTGTGTTGATGTGCGATACTCAATATTTTTTGCTGCGATGTGCGATTGTCGGATTGAATAAATAAATAAATTCCTTCTGATTGCAGTGCCAGTGTAGCTGAGAGGTTTTCCAATGCCCCGAAAGCTTTTTGCTGTCTACAATCGCTCCCCATCCGAGATCTGAAGCATCGGTGGTTACGAAAGTGGTTGGTGCAGTTATTTGAATCGTCGGGGACTTGTGTATAATCTGTAGCCACCAATCGAGTTCTCCTCTTATGCGATCCGGTATCTGAAATGTTTTTTTTTTTTTTTTTTTTTTTTTGCGTGTCCGGGAGGTGCTTCGATGCTATTTTTATAACCCTGCAATGTAGAAGGTCCAAAGGTATTTTTTGCGTAAGGTAGGCAATATGAGGGCAGTGATGTTGTGAATTTTTGTGCTAGGTAAGTATTTTTTATTATTTGTGTGTCCCATACAAGTCCTAGGTATTCAATACGTTTTTTAGGCATTAAGTTTGATTTAGGAATATTTATGTGCCAGCCTAATGACTATAATGTGCAAATAGCTTGTTGCGTTTGTTGCTCCAGCAAATCAGGATCTTTATGTAGAAGTAAGAAATCGTCTAGGTAAACTACAGTTCTAATGCCTTTGCTACGAAGTAGGGATGCTACCCAATTTGAAATTTTGCTCAAAATTGAAGGGGCACTTGACAGCCAAAAAAGAAGGCAATTCATGTTGTGTCATGGTCATTATTGATAAATATCTCCTATACCTCCTATCCTCACATGCTGTATGCATTTGAAATGTCTATCTTTACTAGATAGTCATCTTTTTCAATTATTTGAGAGATTTTCCTAAGGCTAATCAGTCTTAAACTTTGAATAATTCACAAAGTAGTTCAGATTTTTAAATTAACAAATAGCCTGTGAGAACCATTGGCTTTTTTTTTTTCGGAGGAAGACTGGAGATATAATTAACCACTCTTAAATTTATTTATTTTTGAAATTGCGCCCGATTTTAATAGATAACTAATCTGCTGGTCCATGTTCTCAGATTTCTTTGTGTTGAATAATTTATAATTTTTGGGAGTTTCTGAGAAGCGGATGGTCAGCGGCTTCCGTATAAACGGTATACGGTAGCCTTTTAAGACATTTAGGAGCGTAGGTGACGCGCCTAATGATTTACAGGCTACTTTAGAGTTTAATTGACCGGCAAGGAATACCTGCGGATTAGGGTATTCTTTTAATATTTGAGGAAGGACGTGTTGTTTTGTTGGTAATACGATCTTGACCCTCAGAGGTACGAAAAAATTCCGACATTGCTGTTTTTTTTTTTTTTTTTTTTTTTTATGGTGATTTGTTTGAATAGGTTTCTCTAGGGGTTTTCTGTGGTATTTTTGGAGGTACAGCAAATTTCTTCTGTTTAGTTGTGGGAGTACTCGAAAAGGATTTCCTAGGGAAGAACTTATGCGAGGAGAAGCTGACCGAAGCAATAAAAAACCAGGGTGGGAGGTTTTTTATTGCTTCGGTCAGCTTCTCCTCAGAAAACAAATATGTAGTCGAAGGAGGTATATCGTGCAAAATATCGCTCAAGACCCTGTTTGGGTTGAACGGTTCTCTGCGCGACTGAATAACTTCCGCTCTTCTACCACAAGTGTATTGGACAAGACTGTCGAATATTTTCTTGGGTGGAATGGGTTTGAACCTCAGTCTGTGCGGACAGACTTAGTTTATTCCAAGCTTCTTCAAAAACTTTCCGTTGTAGAAAAAGGCCATAGTTTATTGCTCCAAGAGTAAAGTCTGTCTTTTCTAAGTGACTTAGGGATGGCAATCTTGGTGTATGTGGAGCGAGTAGGTTATTCAACCTGAGGGGGGCGAACACCGGAGAGCAGTGGAATGCTTTCTGCACTCCCGCATATCTGATGCTTTACCAGCCATCTTCTTCTAATCGTTGACATTTGATACCATATTCTACCAGTCGTGGACCCGCCATTGCTAATTTGGTCTCTGGTTCTGTTGTGCTAGGCGAGATGTCGCAGTTCGCCTACGATAACTCATTATTTTGTAGAGCCTCTAATCTTGCTTCAGCTTGTGCAATTTGGGCTTGAAGGGCGTCCTCTTCTGATCTGTTAATAGGCTTAATAGCATATGGAGAGGTTTCAAGTCGTTCGGCTGAGAGGAATGGTGGTGTTTCTATTTCCTCGTCGCCAGTAATGCTAATGCCGGTTTCGGAACAAGAGGCACCATTTTCGTAGTCTGACTCCTGTTCCCCTCTCGGTTCGTGATATCGAGCGGTTAAGTTGGCCACTTGTGAGGCTACGTTTTCAATGGTTTTCGTTTGATGTGTCAGGACTGACATCATTTTTACAAAAAATGCCCTTTGTTGGTTTTTGTCTATGTTGTGTTCATATCTTGTCGATTTCGAAGAAGAAGCTTCTGATGATAATGTAGATCTCCGTTTTTGTATGGAGTTGTTCGGTGTTGCTCCTCTCGAGGCGAGTTTCGATTTTAGTGTCCTAACTGTGTTCATAAATATTGCATATGAGTCAGGGTGGATTTTCTCCATAATGCCATGTGGGGCATATAATAGAGCGCGCCCCAGGAGCCATTAAAGAATGTTTCTTTCAATTGAACGATTTTTTTTTTTTTTTTTTTTTTTTTTTTTCGGAGACCGTAAGGTCATTTGTTGTGTATGCCCAGGCTAACCCTTCGGTAGGTATTGCGAAGCGTAGTTTAGCTTCCGTTTTAAGTGGTATTGGTGTGTCACCAAATAGCTCTGTATAGGAATAATTTTTCACTTGCCAGGATACCCAGCCTTGTGGGTAATGGTTGTCACCAAGCTGATTATTCGATGAAATAAATCTTTTCACTCGGCCGGTGGTTATAACCCGCAAAGGGCGCCTATTGTTGTAGTCGCCATGAGAATTGTGAAGATTAAATGCAATAAATGCGTTAGGTATGTTCGTCTGAGCTATTATAAGTCATGGTCGATTGCAATTTAATGCGACCGACGTATGGTTTTAAACAATTAGACATTGCAATTAAGCTTGGCGAGTCGTATTGATTGATACGACTAGACGTATCGATTGACACGACTAGACGCATCGATTGATACGACTAGACGTATCGATTGACACGACTAGACGTATCGATCGACACGACCAGACGCATCGATCGACACGACCAGACGTATCGATTGACACGACCAGACGCATCGATCGACACGACCAGACGCATCGATTGATACGACTAGAGGCATGACTTCGTTGTGTCAGACGTATCGATTGATACGACTAGACGCATGACTTCGTTGTGTCAGACGTATGAACTGATACGACTAGATGTATGATTGATGCGACGACACCTAATGATCAACGATTAGGTGGTACCTACTCTGAGGTTTGAGTTGGTGTGAGTGGTACTATCAAGGATGAGTACATTCGCTAGTCGGATCGACAACGCAATTTAATCAATACGACCTCAGCGTGCGACGCTGTGGTCTTTATGACTAATGCGTCAGTGACGAAGATTTGCGACGACCCTTCGAACACGGGCAAAATTTAATGTCATTGCGTCAGTTGGTTGCGATGACAATTTGTCGTTCGTTGCGAGACGACAAAATAGTGGTACATGGTACCCATAATACTCGTAAGCATTATTTTACATTGTTTTGCCCGTGTGTTAGGGTACATGCTCGTGTAAGAATGATTTCCTTAACAAACTAAGGACATTCTTTCACACTGTAAAAATAGTTTTACACAATTAGTAAAAAAGATATTCTTAATAAATTTCGCCCGTAGGCGATGGACAACTGACGACGCTGAAATTCAAAAGCGTACTGAATAAAATGAGGACTGCTCCGCACTGACATGCAGATATTCGTCTACCCTCATACTGATTCTGCGATATTTTCACAAACTCTATACTAGATGGCGCTGATGTTCAAGAGGGTAATCTCAAGTGGGTCAAGCCTGAAGGCTCGAACACCTAAATATTACATTATCGTTACGTTATCCGGTGAGAAATAATTCTCACCGGATAACTGGTAATATGAAACGTCACAGAATTAATCTGTAAGAATATTATGACATAACCTAAAAATATCAAAATAATACTACCTACTAAAATCTAGAAAATCTAGCTAAACTAATTACCTAGCAATATAACCCTCCAGATATTATTGTAAGAATTTTTACAAGGCTTATGATTCCCGATATTTTATAGGTTTTATCAATTTACACACTATTTTTTCTTGTATTGCCAATATTTGCCAATGGCATGTAAAATATTAAAAACATCAATAATAGCTCATTTTGAGCGATAGACAATCTTATCTTATCTTATCTTATTGTGGGGCCATGACTTAGTCACAGTGCACTTCGACCCATTGGGATCTTTTGTGCCTCCCCTGCATTTACTCTTCCTGTGTCCAGAATATAGTTGCCATTAGCCTTACTATATCTTTAGGCAGAAAGAGCCTGTAGTCTTCTGGTTTTGGATAAGCCACTCCCAGAAGGCTCATTCTGGTTCTAGTCAGGGCATCACAATCACATAGGAGATGCGTCATAGATTCCTGACATTCGCCACATGCTCGACAAACTTGTGTTGCAGATAGTTGCATTTTGTGTAGCATATGGTTAGTAGCAAAATGCCCTGTGAGCGCCCCAATTAAGAGGCGAGCTTGTGTTCTACCGTTTTCATAGATGTACTTACTCCATCCTTTTACCTCCTCTCCTAGGAAGGCTTTGGAGTGTTTTAGTCCAGGTATTTTATGCCATTCAGCCTTGTGTCTGTTCAGGACATGGTTTTTAATGGCTGTGTTTATAAAACTTTGTGAAAGTGCCAGAAAGGGCTCAGGACCCACGTATGTGTTTTCTGAGCCCTTCCTTGCCAATTCATCTGCCTTCTCATTGCCCATCACTCCCACATGGCCGGGCACCCAGATCAGTCTCACTGTATTATATCTACCAAGCCTGTTCAGGGCACGTACAGCGTTTAGGACTAGATCTGAGTTGATGCGCGGTGAGCCAAGTGCCTTGAGAGCCGCTTGGCTGTCACTAAGAATATATATTATTTTATTCTTAGTCCGTTGTTCTATCACTTTCATTGCACATAGGATAATTGCATATGTCTCCGCTTGGAATACAGTTGCAAATTTGCCCATGCTTTGATATAGTTGTATATCTTTATTGTAGACACCAGCACCCGTTCCTGAGTCCATCTTGGATCCGTCCGTGAACCAAATTAGACTATTCTTTTCAGGAACTGGTGGTCTACATTTCCATTCCTCCCTGGTAGGAATGCTAATTCTGAATTTTTTGTCGAATATGAATTTGGGACTTATTTTATCACATCCCATTTCCATATACCCGTCTAGGACAGATGCTCCTGCCCACTTTGTGTGTTTAAACAGAGGTTTGGTGTTGTCCCATAGACCTGTAGTCTTATGCCTATGCAACGCTTTCCTCGCCTCTGTTTCAATAACTATGTGCAGCGGGGGAAGGTCTAGGAGTACCTCCATCGCTGCCGTTGGAGTGGTTCTAAACGCTCCGGTGATCGCTAAACATGCTGTTCTCTGCAATTTGCCGAGTACAGCTTTGCAAGTTGCTAGCCTTGTTCTAGGCCACCAGACTATGCTGCCATATGTTAATAATGGCCGTACCATGGTTGTATAAATCCACTTTATTATCTTTGGTTTCAACCCCCATGTTTTACCATAAGTGGAGCGACACATCCCAAAAACTCTTTGAGCTTTTGTCACAGTTCTCTCCATATGTAGTTTCCAGGTCAGCCCTTTATCTAGCGTGATGCCAAGATATTTCACTTCACTGGACCATGTTAGTTCCGTTTCGTAAAGTTGCAGTGTTTTGAGCCTTAATAGGTTCCTTTGCCTTGTAAAGGGGATCACCGTCGTTTTACTGGGATTTACTGACAAGTGGTTGGTGCTACACCACTCTTCCAGTTTTCCCAGCGCTCTCTGCATAATCTCCGATACAGTGCCAGGGAATTTCCCATTGGCCATTATGACCAAGTCATCTGCATAACCTACTGTAAATAGTGGTCCTTCATTTAGTCTAACCACTATGGAATCAACCACAAGGCTCCACAACAACGGGGACAGTACCCCTCCCTGAGGGCAGCCCCTTGTGGTCCTTGCTAGCAGACTCTCCCCTAGTAGTTCAGAGTAAATGATTCTGCCTTTAAGCATGCAGTTAATCCACTTCCTAATTGTGTGGGGAACTCCATGCTCTCTGGCAGCTATTCTAATGGATTCAAAAGTTGTGCGATCAAAGGCACCCTCAATGTCCACAAAGGCACCAATGCACACCTCCTTATTATCCAGAGCTGCTTCTGCTCTGCTTACTACATAGTGCAAGGCTGTCTCCGTGGACCTGCCAGGTTGATATGCACACTGTAGTCTGTTTAAGGGGAATTTCCTTAGTGGCCCCTCCCTTATGTAGTTATCCACCATTTTCTCCAAAGTTTTTAAAAGGAAGGATTGGAGACTGATAGGCCGAAATGCCTTTGGTTCTTCATAATCCGATTTTCCAGGCTTTGGAATATAGATTACTTTGACCTTTCTCCAAGTTCTGGGAATGTATCCGAAGGCAATACATGCTTTGTAAAGCCTGCATAGATGCTGTCCAAGGTAGGAGCTACCTTGTTGTAGTAGTATAGGATAGATGTTATCTGGTCCTGGTGCTTTGAAAGGTTGAAAACTAGCCAGGGCCCATTTTATTTTTAACTCGTCTACTACCTTTTTAGCAATGTCCCAGTCGAATTTAGAGGTTTTCTCTCTTAGTTCCTCCAATTCAATAGGGTCTTGCTCCTGTTCTATGATTTCTGATCCTGGAAAGTGCGTATTTAACATGACCTCCAGAGTCCCCTTTCCCGTATCTGTGCTACCACCATTTAGATTTTTAACTATTCCTAATGGGATCGCATTTGTCGTCGACATTGCTTTGGCTAACCTCATTCCTTCAGGGATTGAAGTTATGTTTTCACAGTGAGTTCGCCAAGCCTTTCTCTTTGCTTTCCTAACTGCAGTACTATACCGTGTTAGCGCCTTCCTATAATCACTATAGTCGTTCCTAGCCTTTGCAATGTTAAAAGCTTGCCTTGTCTCTTTTCTTATTTGAGCTATTTCATGTGTCCACCAGGGTACCTTTTTCCCTACTATTTTACTGTCTGGGCAGTTTTGCTGCCACACTGTCCCTACAGCCTTTGTCAACCTCTCCGCTTCAAACTCGATATCAAGTATCGAGTTGAGGTTGCTGTTTGGATTCCCTAATTCAATCCTAAGATCGCGTTTGTAATTATCCCAGTTAGTAAGTCTCGGATTCTTACGTTGTATAGTTTTCGGTTGCCCTGTGTTTCCGTACTTAAAGCATATATAATTGTGATCTGAAAGTGAGACCTCATTTGATACATGCCAGTCTGTTACATATCTAGCTGCCTTATTTGAAGCTACAGTTATATCGATAACCTCAGCCCTCCGAGCATTAAAGAAGGTGGGCTTACTGCCTTTGTTAAGTATTTGCATGGGTGAGCTTACCAGAAAATCCAATAACCTTTCTCCTCTTGCATTGACGTCCGAGCTCCCCCAGACGACATGATGTGCATTCGCGTCGCAGCCGATGAGAACATCCACTCCTTCTCGGTTGCCATAGTTGATCAAGTTTCGTAGTTCCTCCGAAACCGGATCAGCTTTTTCATAAGGGAGGTAAGCTGACGCCAGAACAAGCATCCGCCTGTCCCTCCCCTCCCCTGTATAGACTTTGATTGTTGTTAGGTCCCTGCAACAGAACTGTGATAGAGCCACCGCATTGTAGCCATTTCTGACATAAATGCAAGTTCTCATATCTTTAGTAGAACACATATAGTATAATGTACCATTTGTCCCACTCAATCCTTTGACTAGTCCCCGGTAAAGATACGGTTCTTGAATCAAAGCAATGTCAAACTTGCCTCTTTGCAGTTCCCGCGCCAGAAGGGCAGAGGCTGCTTTACTGTGATGTACATTTATTTGTACGCACCTTATGCCTGTCATGATGTTGCAAGCTGTTGTTGTTGTTGTTTTAAGGATTTTTTTTTTTTTTTTTTTTTTTTTTTTTTTTTTAACCCCCGTTCCCCTTACTGCTGTCGTCAGTCTCATCATCCATAGCATGATGAGTTTCCGACGGCGATGAGGGCCAAAGGTTTAGGCCATCCAAGGCTCCGAGAACATCGTCAGTCCTTGGTGAAGACATCTCCCCCAAACCATCCGTTATGTCCTCTCCAACAACCGACCCCGTCCCCGGACCGACCCTCTGTCCCTCCATTGGCTCCTTATTTTGATCAGGAGTCAAGGCAGCTTCTCCATGGGTAAGGTTCCCCATGGGTTGACTACCTCCCTCCTTATCAATTTTGGGATCCCCAGATCCACTCCCAGACCTCATACCATCGAGGGGCCTGAAAATGCTCCTGTCGATCCCAGTGTACAGACAGTACCCGTTTGTTTTAATATATGATGCAGAGATTTCATCCATCAGAACTATCCTGCGAGATGTCAGACCCTCAACCTGTGTGTCTACAATCTGCCAGCTGGACGTCCTCAGAGTAGGGTGAATTCTCTGCATCATTCTTAAAACCCTTGCCGTGTCAGTGCGGGTGACATTTCGCGACTTCCATGCCATCTTGACCGGCTTCGGCAAGTCCCTAATGTCAACCACCTTGAGCTTCACACCCTCAACCGTTACCCCGCTAAGGTTGCGAAGCCAGTTTGCCGAGGTTTCTCCACCGCAGCTGACATGCAGCGCCCCGGCAATGATGTTACCCATATTGATGAGTGGGATAGGTGTAGCGGCCTCCTCCAGTTTGTCCCAGATGGTCGCCTGGATGGCCCTATACTCCTCCTCACCCAGATGCCTTGCCGGGTACTCCTCAGCAATGATGGCCAGTCGGACACTGCCCAACGCTTCCGCGTAGGACCCATGGGTTTTCACCCTCTTGGCATCAGTTTCCGTCTGACCCTCACCGCTGATCTCCCTAGGCCGCTTGGTCCGATCTACAGAGACGTCAGTAGCCCCCTGCTTTCGCAGTTCCGCTCTCTGGCGCCTCTGGAAACCGGACAGTTTGCGCTTTTGTTTGGGGCCCCCTGCCTCAGCGCCAGACATGGTTTCACCAGTTGGTGTCCCCGTAGGTACTTCCACCGGCGACCCCGTCGCCCGGCGCTGCTGCAGGACACCCTCTAGAGGTGTCTTCCCCCCCCTGACACCCAGTGTAGCGTCGTCCCCCCCCCCCTTGGTCCACGATCCTCACACGGCGGACCGCGCCCATGTGGGCGGTCATGTCCACCCTGCGCCATCCCAGGACCAATTTGGGGCGACGATACCACCACACTACTACAAGCGCCCCTATCTTGGTCTCCATGTCTTCTGCCTGGCTGGTAAGGCCCCCGTAGGTTCCT
This sequence comes from Nymphula nitidulata, assembly GCA_947347705.1. NCBI lineage: Eukaryota > Metazoa > Arthropoda > Insecta > Lepidoptera > Crambidae > Nymphula > Nymphula nitidulata. The sequence continues at coordinate 16,465,750 of OX374618.1, read as the reverse complement.
CGACCCTCCTAGCGTCGGACAGGATCCCTGCTTTGATGTGCCTGGCTGACACACAGTTGTACCTTGCGGTACTTTCGGCCCTCCCATAATGGTCTGGCCCCTGCCTTCATCGGCCTGAAAAAGATGCAAATTTTTGCCCCCCCCAGAATACGTGGGGCAGCCCGAGCTATGCTCAGGGAGGGATTCTCCAGCGTCGCTGGTACCCTCCTGGGGTAAGTTACTTTTAAAACTTGCCTCCATTTTCTCTTTTTCGAACAATGTTGGAGTCGAGGTTGTTATCCCTCCAGGATAGATGGGAGTTATATGATAGGGAAGGAGCGGAAATTTACTTGGATGAGGATCATAGGAAGAGGGATAAGGTTCACCTGTAGTGAGGGACAACACATACAGGCGTAGCCCAACATACTTAGCTACTGGGATCGCAGGGTTGTATAGTAGTGTGCGATGCCTGCCTTTTGACCCCAGCATTGCCCAGGGTGTACGACCCCCCAAGGAGGAGGGTTCACCGCTACTCCTTACGGAGCACCACGGCGGTGACATGGACGTGTATGTTTAGACTTGGCGGTAGATGTTACTAGCTCAACATCGCACCCTTGAGCATACACCAGCCGCCCTCACCCCGAAATAGACATAGACAAAAATGTATACCTATTCAAAGTGCTTATGCGGTGTTTTATTAGTGTTTCTAATTAGATTTTTGGAAATAAAAGGGAAAAAGAAAAGGAGTAAGTAAATCACCTACTTTGGACAGAAAGAAGATTACAAAAAGTGAAAATAATATGACTTTTTGGATAACTTTAACTGTTCTGTGGTAACTACAAGTGTCATATACCTATCTATTACCTAAATCTTTAACACCCAGATGTCTTAAGTGACAATTATAACATAACAAAGACAATTAAAATTATGTCTGGCATATAGGGTTTAGAGAGGAAATTACAAGAAGTAAATTTTTATGATGAGAAATACCTACTCAAGGCAGGAAACAGAAGACTCATATTAAGTGCCTTCATTAATAGGTGAATGAACAGTAAGATTATGCCTTAATTTAAAACTTCTACCGTCAAGTACATATAATGGTTACCACATTATTTACCGCATGCGCTATCACATTGCGGTTAGACAACGCTCTAAATGGTATGAAATTACATGAAATAGATTATAACATTTATCTGAGTATGCGCTATCACATTGCGGTTAGACAACGCTCTAATTGATATGAAATTAAATAAAAAAGGTTATCACATTATTTACCAGAGCATGCGCTATCACATTGCGGTTAGACAACGCTCTAAATGGTATGAAATTATATGAAAAAGGTTATCACAATATTTACCCGAGCAAGCGCTATCACATTGCGGTTAGACAACGCTCAAATGGGTATGAAATTAAATTAAATGAAAAAGGTTATGACATTATTTACCAGAGCATGCGCTATCACATTGCGGTTAGACAACGCTCTAAGTGGTATGAAATTATATGAAAAAGGTTATCACAATATTTACCAGAGCAAGCGCTATCACATTGCGGTTAGACAACGCTCAAATTGGTATGAAATTAAATGGAAAAGGTTATCACACTATTTACCTAAGCATTTGCTATCACATTGAGGTTAAACAACACAGTGAAATGAAAATGATTATCACATTACTTGCCTGAGCAAGCGCTATCACATTGCGGTTAGACAATGCTCTAATTTAAATGAAAAAGAAATGAATGCTAATAGATAACCTGGGCAAATGCTATTACATTGTGTTAAGACAATGCCCGTACTCTTGTTTTAAAACTTCTACAGTGAAGTAGAAATGAATTTATTGATAACCTGGGCAAGTGCTATCACATTGCAGTTAGACAATGCCTGTAATCTTCTTTAAAACTACTATCACACTGCGGTTAGACAACCAACTATTTAGCTGAACAAGCATTATCACACTAGAGATATACACTGCAAATGAAATGCAATATACACTGAAAGAAACAGTATAACTAATACCATAAAGTAGATTTAAAGGCAATCACTTGAACAGGTCTAGCTACTATGGCTAGACCCTTGCACTGAAATAGAAACTTCTACTAACTTCCATCAAGTAGATATACAAAGGTACAGAGATAAAATAAACACAATATGCCAAAAAGGCAATCTTATTGCTAGAAGCGATCTCTACCAGACAACTATAAGGCAGAGCGATTACTCAATATGAATAATTGTGATAGCTACAAAAATGTAAAAATAGCCATTAATCATATTTAAAATATGTAACATAAAGTACCAACCCGCATTGGGCCAGCGTGGTGGTGTTATGGCCCAAGCTCCTCATGTGTTTCTCCCATGTAGGAAGGCCTGTGCCCAGCAGTGGGACGTATATAGGCTAGTGATGATGAACATAAAGTAGCTGTACATGTAATTTAATAATCAGAACAAGCCCCATCACCTTGCGGACTGACTGACAAATAATTCTACAATAAAGTACCGGTAAAGTTTACTTATTAACTTGGGCCAATGTTTGTCACATGGGGGCTAGATAATGCTGCCGCATTTAATTAATAATTTTAACATCAAGATATATATTATGTTATTCTATAACCTGAATAAATGTTATTCTATAACCTGAAAATTGCTGTAAGTTATATAAATGTTAATCAATAGCCTGAGGAAGTGCTATAAAATTTAGCTACACAATGCTTTTATGGTTCATCAAAACTTTACCCTCTAGCATACCGAAATGATATTCAATGACCTGAAAAATTGCTATCACTGTATGAATGATCAGCCATTGATAAATACTTAATAGGATTATACTATCTGTCAAGCCGCGATATACCTCCGGGTGGCTATGATAATTGAAGAATCAATTGTGTCTGGAATCTCATGCTTGACAGGTTAAAGCTACACAGTGTATTCAAAAATCAAACAGCTGTTCAAACATAAAGAAAATTTATAAACCTTCAGTGACCATGACCAACAGATCATTGGTTGCAACAACCAGTTACACACAGCAAATACCATAACTTTCCTACTTTATTTAATCAACAAAACCACCAGAAGATTCAGAAACAAGCTTTCAGATATTGTTTTAATAATTCCAAAAAAAACATTACTTTAGAAAAAAAATTACAGTTACACAGATAAACTAGTAACCCAATTGTAATAAAATGATGGGATTTTTTTTTCATTGAAATGTCACCTTATGAAGTACCTCATTGCACAGATTTTATGAAATGAATAAATGAGATAAGACAGAGAAAATAAGAAATGATTATTATAACTAATCATTATTTCAATTCCATTGCAATGTTTTCTTACAATACAGACCTAATAAAGTGATATAAATGATGCCCTATATTTTTAAAAGAACTTGAAAATTAAGAGTATTTTCACAATTCTACTTGTACAGAATTATATAAAATAGCTAAGTTGAAATTAATAACTGTTGAAATAAACTTGTCTATTAGAATTGGAAATGGGTCTTAATAAAAAGACCATTAGGTATAATAACTACTCAGAATTAACAACTATATTTTATGAGTAAAAATAATTGTTATGATAAAATAAGAAACATTATCGAGAGTACATAATACCACAGTTGTTGGATACATGAAAAGCGAGGGGGGGGGGGGGGCATAGATTGAATCCCCACAACAATAATAAATATTAGACATTGTTGTACTTAATGATAGTACCGATTGAATTTTTACAAATTTTATTTGTGGTATTTTTATAAAAAGTCATCTTGCTTGACACAATACGAGAAATTGATTTATTGCTATGTACTTAATATATAAAAGTGTCCATATGAAGTACCTACTACCGGGTGCAATTCACACAAGGTTTTTTATTTTTAGTTCTTTTTTAGATACTGAGCTTAAATCAATGATTTATGTTATTAAATTTATATCCAGCTTATCCTAGCTGCAAACCAACTATCGGTCAAGTATAAAAACAAGGATTGCAATATTGACAATTATTAATGTTGAAAAATGACAATATGATTTATTATTAGAAATATAATGGCCATTTGGTACAATGTACCTATACATAATATAAGCATCATAGTTATTTATCCTGTACATATGGTGCGCATGCAGGCATAATGAATAATCATGCACATAGGTATCGAGTAGTGGCCTTTCTGCAATTATGAAATAAAAAATTTCACATTAAATTTCATCAATAAGAAGTGAAATATTGGGACAAAATAATAATATGTCCATGACATGCCAGCAAAAGTTTTTTGTATGTACTAAAATAAAAGTCAAATAATTAAAATATAATACATCAATAATCAACCTGATCATGGTAAATACCTACCTACTTAAATATATATATATTAGCTCTAAATTTCAATATCAGAACACCTGTAGGTATAGTAGAGCATTGTGCTTTATATAACAAATAAAAAATGCCTAAGTCAATGTTTTGTAAAAACAATATCATTACGTATATGGTACCTTAACTATATAAAATGAATAATACCAGGTCAACATTACAATGACCTAAAATTAAATTGATTTAAAGATAAAAAAACATTTTAATCGAAGAAGCCTCTTCAGTTTACTGACATACATATATGATTTGGAATCCAGAACTGGTATTAAAAATATTTAATGCAATAATAAGGCAATGATAAATCAAAAATGTTATTAAAGGACCTCATCAACTGATTTATTACAATTCATGACTTGAAAGCAGAAAGACTTCATTAAACATCAAGTAAAATCATTTAAAAGTGACAATCAGTAGTGACCACTATCGAAATAATAAAAACCTATGTAACTAGGTACTTTACAGCCATATTGTATCTAAAAATCTTTTTAAATGAGGATAGAAATGTATCCTATCTTGTCACTTTCATTAAATCATAATAAGACAAGTACTTTATGAATACACTTATATCATAAATAAATCAATAGAAACAATTATAAAAAACACAAGATTTCATCAATTCAATCTAAAATTCATTTGGATCAAACTAATGTTGCAGGAAATAGTATTAGTGGTTTTAACGGTCTTCTCTACTCTTATCACAAGATATGCTTCGGTGTCGACCGCAAGCCGATTTGGTTTAAATATTGATTGAGTCAAAAAGCCAACAGGAGTGTTTACATACAAAATTCAGTCTATTCTGAAACATTTCCTGCAATAAGTATATAAATGTCCCATTCGGCATTGCTAAAAATTTTAAGCGATAGTTAAAATAACAATTGTGTTTTTTATTTTTTTATAGGGTTTTGTATAAAGATCTAATTATTTTGTAAATTAATTAGTAAGGTGTTGGACTAAACATCTATACTAATATAATATAGATATCTAAATTCTATTTTTTCACAACCCCATCTTCAAACATCTACACGTTAAACCCTCTCGGACAAGGAGAGAGTATAATTATAAGATTAAACGAACTTACCTTAAGTGAAGTTCTATCTTAATTATACGAAGCTCCTTGTCCGAGAGGGCAGTCCCAAAACCCGCCCACTAATACAAGTATTATCCCAATTGTAGGGTTGTTCCAAAAATAATCTTCGAACGTAATGACATACATTTAGTGTTACCATATGAGAGAAACAATTTTTTTTTTATAGCTTTGAAAATTGTGATCGGCGCTGGTACAATCAGCGTTACTACACGTTAAACCCTCTCGGACAAGGAGCTTCGTATAATTAAGATAGAACTTCACTTAAGGTAAGTTCGTTTAATCTTATAATTATAGCTCATGTTTTAATTTATTGTCGTAATGTCAGCACCACCCTGTTTAACATAGCCTCAGATTACTCTCCCGATGTAAACGCCCCGCCCCATTTCGCCGTAGCTTGAATTTAAACGCCTTAAGCATATTGGATTACAATCTATTAGTTGCATAGTTACAGTGTCAGCCTTAGCGTGCAGTGGAGAAACAATCTTCAAATAGTGACAGGCAGTAGCTGGCTCTTACTTTTTTATTCTACCTACTTGACGACATAGAAGCTGACGATCCACCTGTTGTAAGTGGCTATCGTCGCCTATACACCTGCAATAATACGGAAAAATCACTTAGAATTGCATTTTCGTTGTCATCCCTATAAAATGGTTGGGCGGAGCGATGGCTGGCACATGCGTCATACTTGTGAACAGGTGCCACTAGTGGAAATGGTCATCTCTAAGCTTCCTTGATTTTGTAATAATTTACCTACATATTCATCAATAGTATCATTTTTGAGGGATTTTTGAGGTATATGGCATTATAGGATAATATAAAACAATACAATTATTATTGTAATGACGTGGTCAGACAAGTGTTTAAAATTAATGAAAGATGTTTAGCTTTATTAGGTCTTTGTATATTAATTGTTGACCTTTGTGTATTGTAATACCTATATTGTGATGGTGCATTGTCGGACAGCCTTTAAATACAGTAAATATTCTTGTCATTAGGTACTTATTGGTACGTTAATATACCTTTTTTTATACTCTGTGCGACACTGCGCTGCTAAATACTATTACTGTGTAATTAAACATTGTAACTTAATAATTGAAAAGAGTGACTACACGAGTTTGTTGCCGGAATCTTCTCGGTAGTTCAACTTTTGGAACCGGTGTAAATTCAGACAGACTGACAGACAGACTGACTGACGGACAGACAGACAGACTGACTGACGGACAGACGGACCGACAGACAGACCGATAGACCGATAGACAGACTGACATTATAACATTCTTAGCTTACGTAGATCCAGATAAGACAGAGAGACAAACATTATGAAATTGTTAGTTAGTTAATATTATTTTTATGTAATAAACATAAGGGTTTTTTTGTTGACGATTCGAAAGCCCTCCTTGGGGGCTTTTCATTTTCATTTTCATTTCATCCTGAGGCCTAAGATGAAATGCCTACATACCCAATAATTGAGAATGTTAATAGGTATGCCAAATCGCTTGAAAGTTTGTTACAGTAAAGCTTGTATGTATACAAATACACTAGTTTTTGTTGTAGTCAAAAGTATGAGTGAGTTCCAAATATGTCTTATGGTTTCTTAATAAATTTAGGTGCTAAATAAAATGTCATGCCTAGGTGACTGTTTAATTTAACCACGTAAAGGCAGTATTTCATTGGATTAGTATGCGAACGGAGGCTCGCCGAACCTTCGTTTGTCACTGTAGCAGCCTTGGTGTTGAAAGAAAAAACTGTTTATGATTTTCATAATGGCCCTCGGGAAATCGAGTTGAATGATGTGAATGTTTCGTAATATATGAATAGAGTTTTTGTTCTTGAATTTAAATAAAACATAACGTTTATTACAAATGCACTACTTATAAATTTAATTTCATATCCACATAACTAGTGGCCGCCTGCGGTTCCGCCAGCGTAGATGTTGGTCATGGCGCCAAAAGATAGCCTATATTTCTTCTCAGAATGAAATCTATCGCCTATCAATCAATCTCAATTGGTTGTGTGACTAAAAAGTGAAAACGTAACAAACACAGAGACAGTTTGGAAGGTTTTATTTCGCGTGGAAAGTTTACAAGTACATTTTTGGGATGTCTCATTTGTATAGTTTTTATTAGTTATATTTACAGTCATCAACTACGTCCATCGATTAACATGCTGTACATGAACAATTATGACTTTCTTGTTTCCACACTAAAAATTTCTAACCGTTTCAGGAGTTGAAAATCTTGGCTGAGGGTAGACACCACTGGCGAACACATGTCAGGGACAATATAATTTTTATTGAGTTTGAGCGCTCATGGGTTGGAAGAAGTGAAGTAATACGATATGCTGCTGAGTGAAATTATTATGCTGCTGAGTGAGCGCAGTTATTAAACTTTACTCTTACTCAATAACACAATTATAATAATTGTACTTTAGTATTATTAGACTTCGATCTTTTGTAAAAACTGACAACAAATAAATGTTTAATGTTAATTAAATCACGTAGACTCGGTATTTTACTTACATTAATTCAGGAACGGTGGTGGGCATTCACTCGCATGTTCCAAATGCATGCAAATATTCTATGGCCTACCAAGACGGCGACTATAGATGGTAAACATATTATACGAAATGGACTCATTCGAATAACTTTTGAATTCACAAAAGGAATTTGATTTTACTAATTGTTTCAATGAAAATAAAGCAATCTAATTCGATGCAAAAATATTTAATAACCTACTTAACATACGTAATTAAAGGACATTAATATATTTTACAAGTGTATATTAAATAAGTGTATATAATTCATGATGGTGCATTTTGTGGATCACCAGTGTACTTTATATTTGATTAAATATAATTCTCTTTACTCAAACAGTACGATAGTACGAATCAACTTCATTTTAATATTAAATTTACATTATTTAATCAATTTACTTCCAACGTCTACTTTTAACGTATTTTGAAGGAAAATTATAGGAACTATTTTCCTTAATTTTATTGAACATTCCTTAATTTTGTTAATGTTTGAGAGATAGTTAGACAACTTTCTCATCATTTAATCCGAGAGACGGCAATGCTGGGCATAGGCCTCCCCCAAAGATCTGTGCTGCCCGCATCCATCGGCTTCCCGTGACCCTCTTCAGACCGTCGCCGCGTCGGTCCACTTTGTGGGTGGCCTACCAACGCTGCGTCTCCCGGTAAGCGGCCGCCACTCGAGGACCTTTCTGCCTCAAAGGCCGTCAGCATTCTTTGCAGTGTGGCCTACCAACTGCCATTAAAGCATTGTGAATGGTCACGAATTCGATTCCCTAAATCCTAACTAAGAAAAATCATGTCCCTGGACATGATTTTTTTAGTTAGGATATTTTTACGAGTGGTAAAATTATATTTCTGGCTAAACATAAAGTTATCTTGGTAGGAGATCTCATCCCACTTTGTCCCTGCATTCACAGAAACACGCGTGCTCGTTTCCGGGTATCACATTTACTGTGATCACCTTCATAATAAGCTAAGCGAAATTTGGTGATCTGTTTCTATGTCGTAGGCACTTCAAAAACATGTATCTTACTGTTAGCAAGCCTTCTACCTTTCTATGATAATTATCAGTTCTTTTCAAACTATGAGTGAAAAGGCACATATGAGGTCCACAAGGATCAACTGGTAGGAAGCACTAGTCTGAAAAGATGTCACGCTAAAAGCTTCAAAATATGTATGTAAGTATTAATGGACTAATTTTAATACAATAAATAAGGCAATACCTCATACATATTTGGTTTCAATTCAATTTAGATTTAATTTCAACTGTTAACTAATACGTATATTTTTAGGCTTATGCACTTTGTGATTTATTTCACGTAATATTGATTCGCTCTAGAATTAGTATGTATGGGATCGCCTTGAGAAACTACATACTTTACAAATCCGTCACTGATAACTTGTTTAATTGAAGATTGAATTACTATTTTGTATTTAAATCACTTTTAAATTACCTGAAATCATAAAGTAATAAGTCATAAATAAGTAAGTACCTTACTTTAGCCTACTTTTTAATGCATGAAAATTTTTCAAGTTGATAAATTAGTATTCCAATATAACTTGATTTGAAAGTTACTTTCAGCATTTTATTGACAGAATTAGTAAATTTAAGCTAAAAAATAAATAAGATTGATACTTCCAAATATATTTGGAAATTGTTTTTACACATATCGTGATTAATTTACATATTCAGATATTCATATTCATTTGTTCAGTAAAAATTAATAGGTTCAAATTTTGTGACCAAAGGTTAAAATAATTAATATTTAGACTTACATTAGAGTCTTGATGAGACTTTGAGACTTGGATTTATAAAGAGTTTTATAAAACGATCTACATAAATAGTTGTTAGTTTATAAATGAATTCAAATATCAAAATTGAAAAAAAAACCTCTATCAGTAATCTTTCTAACTTAGTTTCAAAGTTAGAACCTTTGAATTCTTTCAAATAATTAGGTAGGTGTTTATATATTTTGATAGCCATATTATTCATGACATTTTTATAAAGGTTGCGCAGAGCGGTAATATATGCATTAATATTTCGTCCCTCACCACCCTGCCGGCGCTTCTACACAATAGAGAATCTATTGTATCTGATATGTGTAACTTTATCAAAACTTAGGTATTTGGCAGGATTGTAAAACGTCGAGTTCCACTCTAGGACATAATTATTTCTTTTTTTTAGTCTTAACATTTTTCGAGGCAAACACCAAACACTGTAACTTATAAGTTTAATGCACTAGATTTATGACTCATCCATAAAATCAGTCAAAGTATATACTCAAACTTTTATTACACCTTTATAAAATGGGAAGCGACTCTTCCGTTTTAATAATATACGGAGTTGACGTGTCGTGAAATGTGAAACGAGAGTTATATTTGAGGAATTAAAACCCTTCTTAAAACAAGCGGAATATTTGAGCGAGCTAGGAACGGCTGAATAAAAATATCTTCGGGCATGAACGTGTCATAAAATTTCAAAAGAATGTAAGTTACAATAATGGCAATAATTTTAAGGGATGCAGTTATTTCTATTTCGGCTGTATGAATAACTAATATGTGTTTCACACTTACATAATTTATGAGATCAATAAGTACTTATTGTAGCCTAATTAAAAGTATGTGGTCAAACTAAATTGGAACTTAATGATAAAGCAATAGGGATTAATTCTCAATAACGTTATCAAATTGTTTAATGAATGACAAACAAAACACGTAGAGTTCTTTATAGATATTGGAGAATCTTGAAACAAGGAAAAACTCCTTGGGGGATCTGTGAACAAGCCTGAACCCTCATGATTAATGATGGACACGACACCATTCAATTTAACTCCAAAAATATCTCATCAAATAACGAAAAAAGGAAAATTATATTTTTGGCGCTAAAATTTCATCAAACATAATTATTGTTACTTATCACAGTGCTTTTCCATTATTGAAATTTATTGATCATGTCCAAATTTATTGAATGTTAACGTCAAAAATTCGCTTCATTCTAGGATTCGCACTATACTTATTTGTAGAATTTTACATAATTTCATGATATTTCTTGAAGAACTGTTTTTCAGTTATCTTGTTGGAAGGCTCGTATGTAGGGTCGTCTGGGTAGGTACCACCGCCTTTATTATTTCAGCCGTGAAAGAGTTCGCTGTGTTTCGGATTAAAGGCTTATTTAAATAAAATATTTTTGAATTTTGAACTGCTTACCACCAGGTGGGCCGTCAGCTTCTTGGTCATCTAGTTGTACAAACAAAACAAAGGACATGTGTTGTTGTAACTTAACATTGGCCACTAAGGTTGATGAATGTCAAGTCTCTTTTTGAGCTTGTCATAAAAAAATATTGTAGCTCTGTTTTGTCTGTTTGGTTTTGTGAATAAATTATTATTTATTACTACGCGCTTTTAGCACTTATATCTCAAAATTCCATTAGGTTATGGTTCCAGGCCAAAAATATGTAGTAATTTATTGTGATTTACAAGTTTTAAAATATGGATTCGAGCAGTGCTATAAGTCATACTGAAAAGCTAAAAGGAGCCGGTAACTATAGAGATTGGAGCTTTCAGGTAAAGAATCTATTAATTTTTGAGAACTTGTGGAGTAGTGTGACTGGTGAGATCGTCACTGGAGAGACCGCAGAGCAAAAATCTCGCAGGGAGGATAAAGCTCGTTCTAGGCTCTGTCTAACGGTTGACAAATCATGTTATGCTCATATCGTACAGGCGAAAACCGCTAAAGAAATATGGGACTGTCTGCAAAAAGCATACGACGACAAAGGGTTGTACAGAAGGTTGAAACTACTACGTAACTTGTGTTCTATGAAGTTGGTTGATTTTGATACTATGGAGTTTTATGTTAATGAAATCCTATGTATTGCGGATCAATTGCGAAGTATGGGGAAACCAGTTGACGATGAATTCCTTGCTGCCATTATGCTTCAGGGTTTGACAGAGAAGTATGAGCCTATGATTATGGCGTTAGAACATTCAGGTGTTGAGATTTCTACAGACATGGTTAAACAGAAATTGTTACAAGACAAGCGATGGAACAGTAGTGCGCATGTTGGCAATGACTGTTTGTTCACACGCAAGCGTGTTGAGAACAAGTATAGTACGCCTGATAACAAGAATTCTCGCGCTGGTACATCAAAGAATATTTATTCGTCACATAAGGATAAGAAGCTGTGGTGTTGGAAATGTCGATCGAAAGGTCACTTGAAGAAAGATTGTACTGCACAAGGTGTAGTATCTACCAATCTGGCTTTGGCAGTTCTCAATAACAGCGACAATCGTTCTTGGTTTATTGACAGCGGAGCTACAAACCATATGACAGGATGTCGTGAGTGGTTCGATTGCTTGAAGCCGTCTTTGACGAAAGAAGTGTGTGTTGCGAATGGCAAAATGTTAAATGTACGCGGTATAGGTGACATTTATTTTTCGGTGAACTTTGACGGTAAAATTGTAAATATAAGTTTGAAAGATGTAATGTTTGTACCGGATCTTACTGTTAATTTGATTTCTGTAAATAGTATGACTCAAAAAGGTTTAAAAATTTTGTTTACTAATACAGATTGTAATTTTATAAAATCTGGTAATGTAGTCTTAAGAGCTAAGCAACATGGGAAGGTTTACAAACTTGCAACTATCGGTAGAGCTAATTTATTAACTAGATTTGGTTCGTCTGATATGAAAATCTGGCATCAAAGGTTAGGTCATCTTAACTTTGAAAGCTTAAAATCATTAAAAAGCATTGCTAATGATATTGATTTTCAGGTTGATCCTCAGAAAGAAGTTTGTGATGTATGTCTCAAAGGTAAACAGACCCGTGTTCCTTTTGTGACTGTCCCTAATAAGCAGGTGGCTAAGGCGTGTCTGGACCTGATCCATACGGATGTTTGTGGTCCGATGCCCACCACTTCTCTTGGAGGAAGAAGGTATATTCTCACGTTCCTTGATGACCACACCAGAAAAGTGTTTACTTATCCGATTGCCAAGAAGAGTGATGTGTGTAAGTACACTAAAGATTTTATTACACTGGTAGAAAATCAGTGTGGTACTACCGTTAAAGTACTACGTTCCGATAATGGAACTGAATATGTCAATTCGAACTTGACAAACTATCTGAAAAGTAAGGGTATAGTGCATCAACTTACAGTACCGTATAGCCCGCAACAAAATGGTGCAGCGGAGAGACTAAATAGGACTTTACTTGAAAAAGTTAGATGTATACTTTTTAATGCTAATTTAGATGATAAAATGTGGGCTGAGGCTGTAAACACAGCGGCTTATTTAATTAATCGCTCGCCAAATTCAAGAATTTCGGGAAAAAATCCTGAGGAGTTGTGGTCGGGTAAAAAGATTAGTTTAAAACATCTTCGTGTTGTCGGTTGTGAAGCATTTGCGCATGTACACGATTCTAAGCGTAAAAAGTTGGACCCTAAAAGTAAAAGGTATATTTTTATAGGCTATGAGGAAAATACGAAAGGATATCGTTTATTTAATCCAGAAAATAATAAGATTATTGTATCACGTGATGTCGTATTCAATGAATCTGTTTTTCCTGGTAGACGCTCGAAAGCCAGAACGGAAAATTTACCTATTTTTCTTTCAGGAGATGCTGATGATGATATTTTGGATGTCGTGCCGATTGAGGCGGAGCAACCATCTATTAGAATTGAGTCGTCAGGTGCTCATGATGTCGCGGAGTATCAAGAAAGTTCCGACAGTGGTTCACTAGTTGACAGTACCACTGAGCAGGGTATTACTGGACATCGATACAACTTACGATCGAGAGAAAAGGAATCTACTTGTAACGTAGCTAATGTGAGTAATGTTGTTGAACCTTATGAGCCAAGTAGTGTAAAGGAAGCATTGAGCTGTGAAGATAGAAATCTGTGGCAGAAAGCTATGCAGGAAGAGATAGACTCTTTTAATCTTCATAAAGCTTGGGAACTTGTAGATAAGCCACTAGACAAAAATATTGTTAAGAATAAGTGGATCTTTACACTGAAAAGGGACTCTGAGGGTAACATAACTCGTTATAAGGCGAGATTAGTAGCGAAAGGCTTTACCCAAAGATTTGGTGAAGACTATACGGATACTTTTTCACCGGTCGTTCGTTATAGTTCTATGAGATTATTACTGTCATTGGCTATAGAATATAATCTGGAAATTGATCATTTAGACGTGCAAACTGCCTTCTTAAATGGCGATTTGAAGGAAGATATTTATTTACACCAACCAGAAGGTTTTATTACTACTGGAAATGAGAACAAAGTCTATAGATTACTGAAGGCCGTTTAAGGGTTAAAGCAAGCGTCACGTGCCTGGTATCAAAAGGTAAAAAATGTACTACTTTCTTTGGGCTACGTACAGTCGGCAGCACATCAAGCGTAACAGTATATATAACCCTAGTAAACGCTATGTATAGCTATTAGAAAGAAAGCACACCCTCTTCGCTATTGGTTCAACTTCAACCATCTTTTAGAATTTGACCAATAGCAGAGCTTGTCAGAATGCTTCGAGCGTTTATTGGTTAAAATTGGTCGAATTGTTTGAGCTAACGCTATTTGTACGCAGAGTTTAGTCTAATTTCTATGACATCGCATTTTTTAAGTATGAAGTTGGGGCTCAAGTTTAGAAGTTTTTTTTTTTGTATCTGTGGTATTTAAAAGTTGAGTATAGAAAAATATCGTCCATTTTGTATTGAGACCTAAATTGTATGGGGCGACCTAATATTAAGGGTTCAAACTATTGAATACGAAATCACAAAATCAACTTTGACTGCTTGTTTACTTTATTTGTAGATAAATGTTAGTTTCTTTGAAAAAAATATCCAAGTAACGTAATATACGAAATGGCCACGCACTTGAATGGAATAAAAATAAAATAGTAGCACTACACAAATAGGTAGATAATATGAAAATCCGACCGAATATCGGTAAGTTAAAACGCCTACTTTTGTTCTACTGTTTTTAAGAGAACAGGGACATACCAACCTATATTTTAAATAAACTGCGCTTTTCTTCGTGTTTTTGAATGTAAACATTCAAATGAACGCCATATAAGTGTATGAAAGTATTTTGCTTCATTTATTTTTTACCTATATACGAAACAGGTTTTGGTCAATGTCATTTGATTTTCTTCAACTTCTAAGTTTCTAACAAAATGAAAAGTATTTGGTTAGGTTAGGAGACTTCCTTGCTAAACAAATTAACCTAGCAAGGTTACTTAGGTTACTTAGTTTGATTATTTGGTATACATAAACCAACTAATCATATTTGTAAAATGATTCCAGCTACTATTGTTTTGTAATTAAAAACATCTTTATATTAAGTAGCTGAAAGACTCAATCCAGTTCATTTATGAACAGGTTAATAAAACAAATATTACTTTGCAGGTGGCGGGCAGACCATATATTTTTGGTTTTTAAATATGAGATGAAGATCCAGGCTGTTTAAGAGGCTACAAGATAGTGTGTTGATGTGTGGTGTATTTGTTCACATAATTCTTGTTATTAGTGAATTCTATACCTATGTCTGTGAAATAACTAAGTAGGTAACCACAAACCAGACAAGAGATATTCTATTGTTGAGTGGATGCCAGTGTCAATATTTATGGAATTTTATTAGATATTAACCTGTCAAGCATGAGATTCCAGACACAATTGATTCTTCCATTGTCATCGCCCCCGGTGGTATATCGCCGCTTGACAGATATTAAAAGCTACAGACATAAATATTTTTTTACAAAAAGTATATAAATGACCACCATATAGAAGTTAGGGTAAGTTTCAGTTTATAATTTTATGACTGACTTCGAAAAAAATGTAAGGTTATTGAAGACATAATTACATTAGTTTTTGTTTCCTGGGGTGATAAGATCAACAGGGCCTGGTAAAAATACTAATAACACCACCACATTACAAAGTAGGTTAGGAAGAGTTGTCCCTATAGGTTCCTTTACCTAGCTCTGCCTGGACAACTGTAATATTCACACATGCATAATTGTTCAGCAACAGCAGTTTTCCAAGTTCCTACATGATATTAGTGTAACTGTCATGACCTGTAAATTCAAATGCTTACCAGTAACAGTAATAGTAATAGTAATAATTGGATAGCCATCCAATTATCTATGTGATTTTTATGATAAAAATTGATATAATTTCAAAGAGCAATGGTGTTAATTCACCCAAATCATTATTTTCTTAGCCCAAATTATAATAAAATATAGTTTCTAAACCTAACAGTCTTCTAACATATTTTCTCCTATTACTATTGTTGTTTATTATTATTTAAATTCAAGATGAAAAACCTTACTTCTCATTGCAATGGTTATTTGATTTAGAATGGTGTTCAAAATGTAATAATACATCTTAGGCAATTTTATAGGTTAGGTAGTAATATTTCTCACATCATAGGAATGGTTTTTCTATACCTGTCAAGTATCAGATTCCAGACACAACTGATTTTTCAATTGTTGTAGCCATCCAGAGGGATAATGCCGTTTGACAGATTAATAAATTACTAGCATAAAACAAAAAAATGTTTAACTCTACTAGTAAAAGAGAGATTCCTAAAAGTTATTTTGAATTTCATTAAATAATTATAGAAAAGAATAAGGGAGGAAAAATGGTGCTAAAAATACTAATATCTACCTACCTACCTACTTAACTGCATATTGTTATAATTAATTCAATTTAAATATTAGGCACCTAAGTTATTCATAAAATTACCCTAGGCCTACAGATTACTTTTTATTTTTTACAGCCCCCGACCCTAAAAGAGGGGTGTTTTATGTGTCTGTCTTTGTATCTGTAAGTTTGTCTGTGCCATCGTCAGCCATGCAATTTTTTTTGTTAGAAAGGTAATGTGGTTGAGATGGTTCTTGACTTTGAATTATGAAGATCTGTTCAGGGGTTTGATGATAATCTTTCACAGATTCGATTATTTTGAAATTTGGTGTACTCTTACTTTAGTGATATTTCAAAGACAAGGCTGAGGGTTAATTAAAATTATAATTTAATATTGTTAACTTTTAAATAAACATGTTAAATCAATTTTGACTCTTTCTTATTTCTTACACATTCCCAATTAGACCTGATTGCTCTCAAATAAAGAATTTCTTTTATCTGTCAAATCATGGATTGCAAAAACAATTGGTTTTTAGTTTTGTCCAAAAAAAAATGTATTTTTAAGTAATTTTATTGTCATGATTCAACCCTCACTTGTACTGAGGTTAAAAGAGTTCACCTCAGAGAAGTAGACCGAAGTAGCAGTTTCAGAATGTTAATGGAGTGTTTGGCTGAATAATGATGCAATTTGAATTGCAATAATACACTTATGGCTTATAAAATTACTAATCCAAATGTTTTTACATTCAAGAGACAGCACTTCCCCATTTCACCTGTAATTTCAGTTTTGTTATTACTACTTTTGATTATTTATCTTAACACAATAATTTGACACCAGTGGCACAGATGAACTAGTAGCGACCAGTGTCTAGGAATTGTCAACAAAGCTGTTAGCTTCTTAAACTAGTCATATTAACAACTTCGCCAGAGCCTCGCCTCGTGAGGTCGCCAGAGCTCTTGGAGATATACTTATGGTAGCCTGGTACTTCAGACTGGAAATATACATTTATTAGGTGTCAATAGATGAAATGAATTAACGGACTGAAAAACTTTCTCCAGTGCTCATGGGGTGTAGCATCAGTCCGATCAGTCTACCTGTCTGTCTGTGTGTGTCGACTTAATATCTTGTTTGCACTCTTAGCTTAAAAAACTTGTATTAAAATTTGAATCCAACTTCTATTAATTCCCTACTATTATTTTATTTCAATTAATTTTAAAATCCCTACACATAATCATCATGTCAGATAAGAGATACCCACCGCTGAGCTTAAGCAATTGGGCAAGGACCTCCAAACCGATCGGTCTTGCACTGCCTACACATGAGAATAATTTTGAATCTTAAAATTACAAATCGATCCTAAGTAGGTAAGTATGATGATCTTGAAAAAGACTGAACATTTTTTGTTAGAAAAGTACCTAGGTATAATGGTGTTAAAAATGTTTCAACTAGAAAAAAATGTTCTCAGCGCTCATAGCATGGCGAACTCCCGGGAGGAGTGAATAAAAGATCTCTCTTCGTCAGAGAGAATTATATAAATAAAACACATTAATTTGTCTCATAATATGTGGACAGGTGGTGGTGGAGAGAGATTTTGTCCACGGTCCGTTCTACCTTCTACGAGTGCTCGTGGGTCCGAACCCGCGACCTTACCACTGAGCTATAGAGGATTTAACTGAATCCTATAAAGTTATTAAAGATATTCCTTAGATTTATACACAAATAATCTAAGTGATAATCTTTTGAGTTTTTTAGAAGCGTTTACATAAATGGCCATAACTTAGACTAGTATATAACTATAAATTTTGAAATGTATTTAAACTATAATCCCCGACTTTACACAATCCTTTCACAAATCCTAACCTAACCTGAGACCATCCATAAACTCTACTAACACAAATCAAAAAGTAATGGCGAATTTGATGCCTACCTATTGATAAAAATATCATGAGCCATACCTTGATAATTAATAATCGACCTAAAGTATCAGATATAAAGTCGAAATTCCATTGAAAACGTAACCGCATTGCATCATATAATATTATTTCGTATGGTAATTTACCTAGATAGAAAAGGGTAGCTCAAATTAAAATTGGTCTTTTTACTGTATTTAGAATCAACCCAAGTAAGTATATTAGTAAAAAACAAAGCACAAAGACCTATCTACCACATTGATCTACCATACCTATGATACCTACTTCACATAATTGAAAATTATCCAATTAAGTATTAGTTTTTTGATAGTTAGTGATTTACACCAACAAATCATTACAATTTTATACATTTACTAGTATACACAGCCATCATAGCTCACAGCCGAAATATAAAATGAAGCTACAATCATTATAATTTCAACTTTAAAGTGATGTAATAAGCTTCAAAATTGCTTGCGTCACACATCACTGGGTCTAGTAAAATACAATGAATAAATTCGAAAGGTAATTATTAACACCCGTGGTCGATAGCGTTACATGCTCGTCTTCACTCTTGGGGAACCTGGTTCAAATTTCAGAAATTACATTTTTATGTCAATTTATTTTAACACTAAAATTCACAAAGATTTTGTGTGAGGTCTATTTTCTTCAAAATTGTTATTTCGTATTCTATTCACATTTGTAGAGGAGAATGTTAGGTCTTTAAAATATTGTGAATGAGTAGTAGTTACAGGTATGATAGGAGGTGATGAACTTTATAAATGTTTAGTAATTAGAATATAAAATTAGAAAAATTTCAGGTCCTGAGGCACTAGTCGAACCGGCGACCTTTCGCAATCCGGGCGACTGCTCTGCTGACCACTGAGCCACCCAGGACTTGTGATATCCCTGTGAAATTCTTCTAGTCCATCTGTATTTGCGTTCATGAGCTAACATCCACCCTACAATGTCGAAATATTCTATTTTTATTTTCTATTCTGTTTTTAATTACTTACTAAGTAATTTTTCAAACATTTATAATAATGTCAAAATCAAAAATTAAGGTTATAAATGTTTTTATTTGTTTTATTAACATTAAATAAATGTAGAAAAACAAACCTAAGTGTTTACTTAGGTTTATTTTAATTTCTCTCCATAACAATGGACCATAATAATGACCTGACAATAGAAATATATTTTTAAGTTAATAACAATGAATAAATAAGGAAGCCTATATTTTAATAGGTATAATAATAGTTGATTGAAATAATTAAGTACGCTGAGCATTATTGATAAATAGGTAGCGTAAATAAAATATCATAACTAGCCATTATAATATGTAGAAAACTTTTTGTTTTAAATTAATGCAATGGTCTTATCCGTACTTTAATTTTAAATCAAGTTGAAACAACGAAGCGAAGAGAGTAGGCCGCGTACGTAGCTAGCTGTAGCTATAGCTACCTATAAACCTACACATATTTAGTCGGAGGCTATAACGAAGAAATACTTTTAATAGTCGTCGCGATCACGTTCAAGGCCATCTGCGAGTATTGTAGGTACAGAGTACTTGAGAGAGAGACGTTAGATAGAGGCGCTGAGAGACATATGTTTATCCTTTGCGCACAAATTTTCTGTGCGTTGCGCTCTAGGTTCAAGGACAAACTGTTACGCTTGACGTGCTGCCGACTGTACAATTAAAACAAGAGGATTGTATTTTCGTCAGAAAAGTTGGTAAGTCGATTGTAATTATTGCGTTATATGTTGACGATTTCTTCGTATTTTATAGTGATAAGTATTTAGCAGTAACTTTCAAGAAATCTTTACTTAAGCATTTCAAAGTTAAGGACTTAGGCCCGGTTAGAAATATGTTAGGAATTAAGGTAGAGCGAGATGTTGATTGTATCGAACTTAGCCAAGAGCATAAGATTGATAAACTACTTGATCGTTTCGGAATGACTGATTGCAAGGCTGCTAAATCTCCAATGGTTATTAATATCAGTTCTTCTGTAAGCAGTAATAATCACGTTGAGGCTAAGCTTTCTTACCAGGAACTTATTGGTAGCCTGATGTATTTATCTGTTACTACTCGTCCTGATATTTCATTTGCTGTGGCATACTTGAGTCAGTTTAATAGCTGCTACACTACTGAGCACTGGAATCATGCAAAGCGCATATTGAGATATCTAAAGGGTACTAAGCAAAAGGCGTTAGTATTTAAGAAATCTGATGTAAGCCCCGTCTTGGAGGGATATGCAGATGCAGACTGGGCTGCGGGTTCTGACCGCAAGTCTTATACAGGCTATGTTTTCAAATATACCGGCAATACCATTTCTTGGGGTTGCTATAAACAGTCGTGTACTGCTCTATCGTCTACCGAGGCGGAGTACATAAGCTTAAGCGAAGCTTGTAGAGAGACGGTATTCCTTAGAGCGTTACTGTGTGAGCTTGGTATTGCGGTTAGCATAGTATTGCGACAATCAGTCTGCTATAAAACTGGCAGAGAACCCAGCTTATCACAGACGTACAAAGCACATTAGTGTAAGGTATCATTTTGTCAGAGAGGTAGTAGAAAATCTTAACCTTATTGCAGTTGCCTTAAGCATTGTTTATTTACCTACTGACCAAATGTTAGCTGATATCTTTACAAAGTCTCTGGGTCATGTAAAACATGTAACCTTCACAGAGCAGCTTGGTGTTTCCAGCTGAGGCTGTCATGGCGCTCTGTGGCGTGCCCATGTTATGGGAGGGTGTTGTTGTAACTTAACATTGGCCACTAAGGTTGGTGAATGTCAAGTCTCTTTTTGAGCTTGTCATAAAAAAATGTTGTAGCTCTGTTTTGTCTGTTTGGTTTTGTGAATAAATTATTATTTATTACTACGCGCTTTTAGCACTTATATCTCAAAATTCCATTAACATGGACTAACAGTGGTACCGGATCACTGGCAGTGTCGAAATTTATATCATTGGAAAGCTAACTTTATGTGTTAACATTACCAATTTATTTATTTTTTTCAATATCTTACATTAAATTGACGACTACAATAAACAGACATCATTAAAATTAAAATTACTTTTAAATTGTATATTTAAATAAATATTGATACCATTTGGCTACGGGGTTGATTAATATTGTCTAATTAATTATATAATAACTATTCATTGAGCTCTCGACACATATCCGCTCACCACCCTGAATTATTATATTTAATCTGTCACGCTCAACTATCAATGTCAATGTGACACTGACAGCGAGTCTTGAATTTTCTTTAATTTTTTAGCTATTTATCTCATTTGCCCTATCACGAAGAAATACATTTTGAATTATTTCAACAAAAACTTAAGTGGTGAATTCTTCAACAGCATGACATCACTATCCCCGACATTCCAATACATTTTTATTAGTGTCTCATTCTAGTTGTCAAAGTTGCCAGCATTAATTAATTCAAATAAACAGATCTTCCGTTTTCTTGTTATTAATTATTTAAATTAATTTACAGTGTAAAGTTTTACCGGGTGGTCCACAGTAACTTACACTGCATGCTGTAAAAATTTAGTAGCTGCCGGGTGTCACCTTCCATACAATTAAAGGCCGTGTCCTATCGAAGAAACGCTATTATTAAAACGGGTAACCTATTGAAACGCATAACGTTTTTTGTCATAAACTGACAATTCATAATATTACTAGCCATAATAGTCACTTGCCATAAGCCATTATAGCATATCTTCATGACGCATAATATCATATGGCTGAAACCTGTAAGGCATAATCATGGAAAGGCATAATTTTGATAAGCATCAGTAATGAAAGGCATAATTAAATTCAAAAAGCATATATTTAATAAGAATAACCGGCAAAATCCCTAAACTTCCAAGGAATAACACTTATTTACCATAATTTCACCAAAAGCTTTATGCTTTTCTATGCATGAAAGATTTTTATAATTGATTTGATTTTGATGCAGGCAAGCAAGCAGCATGCATGCAAGCAAAATAGCAAGCATGCAAGCAAGATAGCAAGCATGCATACAAACATAATACCTAAACTCTTCTGCATGCATACAAGCAAGCATGCAAGCATGCAAGCAGGCATGCAAGCAGGCATGCATGCATGCAAGCATAATATCTAAACTCTTCTGCGTATATACAAGCATGCAAGCAGGCATGCAGGCATGTAGCGTGCAATAGGTTCTGCTCTTCTCCGGCGCTGCGGGAAGTGCAGCCGTTCGCTACAGAGGGCGAGGGCTGCACTCCCTCCGCGCCTCCGGCTTTTCAATTGCACTCTAGTATTGGGCAGACTAGTACCACGGCGAAGGACCACGGCCAGTAGGGTTTAATGTAATTAATTACGTATTAATATTAATTTCTTTATTTTTACTTGAAAATTTATACACAATTTTAGCATTAAACATACTTCACTGTGTCGAATAAAAAATATATACGTAGGTTTAAGTAAATATGCATAGTAAAAGTTAACAATAAATTTATGGATATTTAAAGATACGTTTTATAAAAGTATGCCTTTACTGAGTTATGCTTTTTAAAAGTAGGTCAAACAAAATTATGAATATGGTCATTTATGCATGATTAAAATCTGCGTTTCAAAGTATGCTTTATAAAAATATGGCAAATGAAAATATAGATTTATATGATTATGGGTTTTATTATTATGTCTTTCAACAAATCTGCGTTATTACGTTTATGCGTCATTACAACTTTGCTAAAAACTATTATGCTTTTTAATTTGTATGCCATAAGATGTATGTCAATTGAAATTATGACAATAAACATTATGCGTTTCAAAGTGTCACCATTAAAACGTCATACAGGCTCATGATTTTTTCTCCACGTATCCTTCTGGCCTATTGTATCACACTAAGTAAAGTGTGGAGTACCTAATAGCTAGCTATCTGGAGTTACGAATTTCTCTACGTCCTAGTTTCACTAAATATGCTCAAAAATCAATATGAAATTTACTAATTAATATTTCATAGATAAGCAATGAAAGCCGCAAAAGATTATTTAATGTTACGTCATTTCCGATTATTGTATACTTACTTCGTTTCTTTTTACTTCTAGTTACCATAAATATGTTTAATCATATAGACCTCAAGGTTTTGATAACTTTTAATTATTAAAACCGTGGGGTGTATGACTTTTTAATCGATTTTTTACCATAACCAAAATATGCTGCTATAATCCCATTCCTTCGCTTGCCTTAATGACGCCACCATTTTATACCCAAATATCTTTCATGGAGCCTAAAATAATATTTTTCATTTATTATACGAAGATTTTTACCCTCATATTGTACTTACATGTTATGTGTTATCCTATTATGCATGGTTTTAATATTAGATTTACATGTAGGTAGAGTATCCAAAAAAATATAGGGTACATTAAACACAAAAATAAAAACCGACTTTAAACACTAAAAAGGCTAAAATAACTTAATTTAAGTAATACTTATCTTATATAATGACATTTTTAGGAGTTGGTGCTAGACTATTTCCAGAAACAATACTAACTGAAGAATCCCTCCAAAAAATACCTCTATATGAGATATAAATAGTACTTACAAGTAAATTAAGTATTTTTTGAATTTCTAGTGTTTCAAACTGTTCCAACAAATTTTTAATAAGTCACAAAATATTTTAAGTAAGGTTTAAAATTGTTACCAACTGTTGCACAATCCCTTGTCGCGCTAGAATGATTTCTGCCTTCAGTGTGTCGCCCAAGCGTTTATTTAATCTTTTGTGAGTGTTCTGTGTCGCACAAACGTTCACCGCACATCTATTTGTAGAATTTACGCGGTCAGGTATCGGCTACTATGAGCAACGTGAGCATGATAGACAAACGATATAATCTGCCTATTTTTGACTGTAGAATTCAAAAAGGATGCTAGCTCAGAACTTTATAATTTATAAACCGATTTGAACAACGCACAACGCACGCAACGATTTGGAAAACTATTTTTTTTTCACTTCATCATTTATTGGTGATACAGGTATTAAGATATCTAGTAGTAAAATATATTTAACAGTTCAAGCTGTGATTAGCAACAAAAATGTTACAATTAATATAGAAATGATTTAGAATAAAAATACCTGTACTGTAAATTGTGGATTTTTGCATTCCTGTGACTTTTTAGTGATGCTTTTGACAATTCCATTTGCGTTGGAATACTACCAGAAAATTAATCGTAACAAAAATTGTGAAATAAAATGTTTATACATAAATAAAAACAAAAGAAAAGATTATGAAAAGAGATGTTCAGAATTTCTATGTAGGCTGGTACTCGGTGACCACCTAAGACAAAAGTTATATGAGAAGAAAGAGTAGGTATATTTATAAGAATAATATGCAACAAAAATATATTTTAAAATCCCTGGATAAAAACAAAAAAATGCATCTAACTTTGACTAAAAAAAATCCGTACCCAGAGATGCCAAATTCGATTTCAAATACAGTGACTCATGTTAGACAAAGGTTAAAATGTCAATATAGCGCATTGCCTTGTCAAATATTTTTTTATATGTAGGCATGGGTTCAATTTGGTGCTAAACCAACCAACTATGTCAATTTGAAATTGTTTTTTATTAAAGAAAGGCAAGTTGGTTTCTGGTATTGTTTCTGACTAATAATATGGATTTTAATAGGCTTTCGTATACTATATAATTTGATACTCAAGTTGATACTTAAAGTAGATGTTCGACGTTGATATGTCGAACATCTACTTTAAGCGGGATCTTACGGTTAAGGAAGAATTTATTTCTTAAGAAGTTATAAAGTTCACTTAGGTACTGAGAAAACTTAATATTAAACCTACAGTTAAGTTCTGTTGGGAAGCAGTGTTAGTAGCTTGGTAGCCATATAATATTGATTTGGGCAGTATCCTGTGAGTTAATTAAGACTAGACAACACCATGTCATGTACCTACAAATTAATATTAAACCGACAACAACACAACTACGTTTTGGATAAAAGGTATATTGTTTTGGGTTGGTGCTAAGTAGTTTCCAGAAACAATAGAAAGTAAAGCTCCAAGTTAAGTTAATTTCATATTTATTTCCTTTTTAGTCTTTTGAAGTCGGTTTTTGTTTTTGTTTATTTTTTTAAAATTACGATATTGCGACAGCAATTACTTTCGATTTGGTATTTAATTGTGCTACAATATATGACACTATCGTAACGGTATGAGGTATTTGCAATGCCTGCGATGGATTTATGCTTAACGTCAAATTTGACAGAACGCTCTAGACAGTTACAAAATAAGCCCACAGCTTGGCAAGGCATTGAGGCGTTGACGCGCACACCGCGCACCCTCAATCAAATAGCGGAGAAAATTGACTTGTTATTCAGTTGTTTGAATGAATTCACTACGACAGCTCTTTTGATAAGAGTTATATTAAAAAATAAATTGTAAAATTCGATACATGTCAGTTATATATATTAAGATAGCA
The DNA here is from genome assembly GCA_947347705.1 of Nymphula nitidulata. Classification (NCBI taxonomy): domain Eukaryota; kingdom Metazoa; phylum Arthropoda; class Insecta; order Lepidoptera; family Crambidae; genus Nymphula; species Nymphula nitidulata. The sequence goes on along the minus strand of OX374618.1, from coordinate 16,439,804 downwards.
GCTGTAAGAATATAAAGAGTGGAAAACAAATGAATAAACATAGTAATTATTTTTATAGATCAAAAGTAGCTGTAATACTTTACTACAGTCATAAAAGAATTACGATACTGAAGTTGCATAAAATTGCTTGACCCACTACAATTTCACATACAACTTGACTTATACAGAGTTATAAGTGCTGTAGTAAACACTTGTATCTTCTCATTGTAACTTTTTATAGGAAGCTATATTTGATTTAAGTCCGCTAGAAACGGAATTGAGTCTCTTTTACTTTATTACTTAATAAAAATATTGCCTCCGCTTTCGTTCCTTTTTCATCCCCTGGGTGAAGTAGAAAAGATTACGGACTAAACTATGTATCCAGGAGGTGCAGAACATACTATCTGTCTAGGTTTACGTTTTTACATTATTTATGCTTATTTCCTAAATATATTTCATGGATTATTTTGTAGTCATATTATTTGTAAAGTAATTTCTAATGAAAGTGCCAACGAAATTATAGACAAATATGAAGTTAAAATAGCTATCAAGATTCATTAAAAGACTTTCATAAAATCGGCTATAACCCAACGTAATTCTGGAAATTTTATGAGTCTTTAAATGGGTTGTCTCAAGTTTCTTTTAAGAATCTATTAAAGAGAAAGTTATAATATTCGATCTCGGCGCTGCGTCCTCGAGGTTTACTATCACTTAGCTCATTTTTATACGCGCCATTTTGGCCTGCTCGCTGTCCCGTCGCTATGAATACAGAATAGAGCCTCCCTTAATACGATACATCGCCTACTTTGAGAGGGTTTTCCGGACTCTATATTAGTTGTTTACACCGATCTACATACTCGAGTACTATATTTTTTATGAATCCTTTTATGAGGACCCATATCAGCCATAGCAATTGTACCTACCTCGTGACCTTTTTACTATAGAAGTCCAATCTTTTGACATACCAATATTCGAAGAAAATAAGATTGTATTATTATCTTAAATCCCGCTATGTCTAATTAATTAATTTAGATACGGATTTCATTAAATAAGAGAAGGCTTCGTGATATCCCGTGCCAAAGATAATGAAATCTGATATTCTGGTGCGCTGTTCCACAGAACTACGGGACACGATTGACCCGAGAGACGGGTTATCAATAGTCGGTCCGCTCTGAGACTTAGTTTATTGAATTGTGAATATTCGAAATCCAGCTTAGAGAGTGGAACGTCGACCACAAGCTGAACATTAGGGCGCGTGAAGCGGCCGGGCCTAGTCTTAATTGTCAATAAACGTAGGCCCACCGTGCCGAGCCGCTCTCGTCGAATAATTAACGAACTTCCGCGATTTTCGAGTTTGTAAATTGCCTCATGGTCTCGTCGACCCGCGTCCTGGTTTGCTGATATAAATTATGTGCGCGGAAAATTAATCTTAGTGATTTAAGCGAACCCTTTGTGGGCCGTCGTTTGATATTTTCTTTACACGGAGACCGTCTTTTAGCGTGAAAATAAATCACTGAGACGGGCGTTTAATTTTGCCACAAATTAAAAAAATATTAGCATTATAAGTCTGTGGGGTCAATTGGGTTAGCATTATTTACCACCTATCTCAATGATATTGAATAATGCGCTCTCTAGGAAACGTGACAAGCCTTTCTTTTCTTATGCCATTATTATACAGGGATACTTTTGAGGCAGTGCGCAAATTTAAAAAATATGAAATTCTTTAAAAATAAATAGACACGTATTTTTTTTAGCATGTTTTAAACAAAAATGTTACAAAACTATTTTATAATTTTGTTGATGGAAACACAATTGTTTGACATCAAAAGTTAGCCGTCACTTTTTTCTAAATAACAAAAAAAATATCAAAACAATTACATGTTATTTTGTTCTTGAAATATGATATATTAACGATACTAATTATGGGGGATAAAAAAGCTGTCTGCTGTCTCCGAGGTAAACCTGTATATTATAATACTTATTCAATATTTTCTTAGTTATCTAGTATCCATAAAATAAGTTCTTAATGATGCTTTAATATTTATTAACACCCATAAGGGAGGGTAGGCTAATTATAAACGTGGGGTAACTCCGATCAAAGCCGTTTTTATAATAGAAAAGGATAGCGTGTCACTAACAGACCCCACGCTTAGGAAGTCAGCGAGCGGGGCGGCGGCGGCAGCGGGGCAGTAGCGGCGCCGGCAGCGGGGCAGTAGCGGCGCGGCGGCGCGGGCAGCGGCGTACGAGCGGTGCATTCCAGTCAAGCGGTGCTCGCGCGTCTGCATTGACATAGTGTTATAGCATGTGTATTGTGATATTTATACACTGACTTCTGGTTCGGGTCTACGTCGCCGCGCCGCGTACACACCGCCGCGCCCCGCTCGCCACTAGCTTCGTGACCGCAGCCTCAATGCCTGCCTGGCATCCAATATCTTCCTCTCAGAACTGTAACATTTTTTGCCATCATGATGTACATGACTTCGTTCAAAATTATCCCACTCTCCCCTATCTAGGAAGTTCTGATATATTTCAAGTTTAGTTTTCTATGGTATGGCTTACTATAAATCGTATTGAGATGCGAGACGACACTAGTCAATAATGTCGCTAAGATTTGGGATATTTCTCCGAGTTGTTTGCAAATAAGTGTGAGATAAAAGGCGTAGGCGGCGTGACTCTAGCTGACATTTCATATATTCCTTCTATTTTCGTTGACATAACAATAAGTCTCTGAAGTGCACCCCTCAGCGTTCACTGGTACGACAATATGTTTCACCGTGAGAAATAAGGAGGCCGTGAATTGTCCTTGATATTAAAGACTTTGTTTGCGGAGTACATTGCAACTAATTAGGGCGTTTCACATGATGTAATGTTAATACAGTGTTCACGGGTCGTTGAAGAGTACGGGCTTGTGACTGGAAGCATAAACAGTGAATTTATAAGCTCGTGTCTTCCATTACTTTCTAAACAAGCCTCCATAATTCGTGGTGCGTAAATACATCAGCCCGGATATTAGGGCGGGGGTGGTGGTCTTTATGGTCAGCATTAGCCACATCGGTTGTCGCCGCGATTCGGGTACCCTCTTCCTGTTCCTGATCTGTGAATCCTTTAATCGTTATTTAATCTAATTTTGGTTAGTTTGAAATGACTACTCCTGGTCTTGTGGAATATTAACTAACCATACCACGTACCGACGACCACCCATTCAGTGTTTCACATCGTTGTCAAAATGTTTAAAGTTTTATGTTTGATTCGCAGTCAGCGTGTATACAAAGTAAGTATGAAAGAAATGTATTCCATCAAATTCTATTATTTTTTGGATTTTTTTGAAATATTTTCTTTTATAAATAAATCTCTTACATTCGGCTTTATGTGGTCATTAGTTGCATTTTTTTTGGATTTTATACATTACGCAAACACTCTTCGTTCGTCAATCTCAGATGATACGTCACTGGGGCAGTTTAGAGAACTCATTTAAGTATTTAATTTGCACTGAATTTTACTGAATGCTTCATTCTCCAAAAAAAATAGAGTTTTGTTCTTCTAATATCGTTTGATAATTTCGTAGAAATGTCATGAAATCATTAAATTAATAAGATGTTTTTGGAAGTCGCAAACCATTTCTTTGAAGTAATATAGCTGGAGTGCTTGGCGTGGTTTTGTGGTGCCAGTCAACATTTTCATTACAATAATTAAAAATTGTGTCGGAGCGAACTTTGTGTTATTAAAGTGGTGTAGTTTTATAAAACAAGTGTTTGTGTTGACGTACAACTAAAAGATTATTAGAATAAAAGTGATTATGGTGTGGACGACGATGATAACTTTTTTGTGGTTATCCACTTCATCAAGTAGCATCGTACCGTGATCATATATTTTGCATCAAATACTTCTAAGATGCATTGAAATATGTAACACCAGCATTTTAATGCAATAAAAGAAGAAATAAAGAAGTACTGAAGACATGGCTGTATGGGCATTAGTTCCCTTTGTCTTCCCTTAATAGGGAAAATCGAACAAAAAAAACTAATATAGCTCATGTTTTAATTTATTATCGTATTAACGGCACCACCCTGTATATTCGCATGGGGTCACGCACCAAAAGTGCACCGGCGCATCCATATTCTCTAACGTTCTGTTTAGTTTAATTTAGTGACTAAATTGTCATTTTTGGCGCGAATAACGAGTCTTCTGTTTTCGGCAGCGCGTTCCGGACGACAGAAGTGAATTGACATTTTCCTTTGTGTGAACCCGGGTACCGAAAATAAAAAAAATGAAATTTTTGTACATAGCCTATACCGACTTATTTAATGAAATAAAAACTATTCAGACCATAAAATCACGTTTGTGTATTGTTAAAATTTAAAATGTTGTAGGTACTTATTCTTAAACAAAAAATAATAAAACATACAATTATTCAGTTAAATAAATGAGCGTAGTACTAGGTATACTCGTAAGTTACGTAGCTCGTAGGTGATGAATAAATCTCTCGGTGGAGACAGTACGTAATTTGAATTAAATTCCTACGGGGATATCGTCACCCACCTTTATTATTTCGAACCCTATTTCGTTGTGGTTCATGATTATATTTAACCCTTTACGAGGGTCACCAAGGTCACATAATTCCGCTAGGTCTGTATGGTGGCTGAAGTAATTTCGCGTGCGGGGTCACGTGCTAGGTTAATGTTAACCGACCTGCAGTATCTTGTAGGTTTACTACATTATCATTGTTTTGATAATCAAAAGATAGCCTGATTGGAATGCAAGCTTTGTAATAATTAGTTTAAGCTATAATTAGCTACCTATAGCTTAAACTTCCTCTCTACCGTATTGTAAAATTTAAATGAGGGCTTATTTAATGTAATTTCACTAGTTTTCTTTATCTTTTATTTATGCAAGGCAAAGCTTTTATCTTTTGTTAACTGATATTTTATACTCGAACCTTTTACTGCAGCCATTTCTATACACGATTGCTTAATATTTTGGGGAATAAAAATAAATGATGTCAGTTCACCGGAAACAAAAAGATTTTAAAAAAATATAAATGGGTGCGCTCTTGCAGAAGGTACTTAATTAATCTAGCTTTAATGAAATTCAGGTTATATACGGAACACCGAAGCCGGTGTTCCGTATTCTATTCTAGACATTTGTTTTTAAAATGTGATTTTGAACTGCAATATAACAGAGTCTAAGTAATGGAAGTATTGTGAATTATTTCTTCACCACAATACTTCCATTACTTAGACTCTGTTATATTGCAGTATAAGATAAGAAGTAAAGTCTTAAGTGATTTTCAGATTTTAGTTTGAGATTAACTTGGACGCTTTTGTTGTGAGCGCCCGCATGATGGCACTGACGTATTAAGGGTTATAGTACTTGCTTTTATTACTATGTATATTGTACAACCCATGCATTATATTGTACAATATACATAGACAATATAATGCCTGTTTATTATATCGCCCTTATTGTTAAACCTTGCTTACTAATAAGGGCGATATAATAAACAGGTCGGTATTATGTAATTTTTATACTGGAGGCAATTCATCAATAAATCGGGTCATCCCAAGTCCTCTGTAGCTCATATGGTTAGAGCAGTCACACGGATTGTATAAGGCCGCGGGTTTAGTCCCTGCCTGAGTAGGTACATAATTTTTTAAATACTTTTATAATACTTCAAAACATTAATATAATGTAAAAATTAATTTAAGAAATTTTAAGATAGATTTTTTTCTAAAACTTCAAGTTACTTAAATCAATAAATTATTAAATCAATAAAATACAATTTGAACTAAATAAAATTTTGATCAATAATTTATAGTCGACTCAAACAAAACAATTCATAACCGCGTATATTCCATCCTAAATGCATATAATATATCGCATATGCTAATGCATTCGTATACCTACTTAGTTTCTAGTAACAAATCTGACACTTCAATAGGCTTACCAAATAAAGAGAATCAAATTGACGTAAGTACTTATGACCACCCGTTATATTTCCAGAAAACTTTAATAATTTCAATTATTTCACTCTCAGCATCATGTTACTTATTTAGTTTATTATTATTACTATTTATTTATTTCAGGCAATTGATCAACATGAATACAGTCCATGGTTTGTTAGTGCATGTCAGTAACAATTAGAAATTGATTTTCAAAAAGTGTACTTATAGCTTTTAGGATAAAAAAATAACAAAAGCTTAGTGACGTCTGGGCTGTAGTACGTAAGGATTGCAAAAAAAGTATAATCAACTCTCTGTGCTTCACTGATATCTTGAGACTTTAATTGATAAGAAGTCTTGTAAAGACTTGCATATTATTTCCTAATTTATATTTATTGGGTGGTATAGGCGTCTATGTAGGGTCTTCTGGCTAGGTACCACTGCCTTTCTTATTTCAGCCGTGAAACAGTTCGCTTTGTTTCGGATTGAAAGGTAGCCAGTGTAATTACTGGTCATAGACGGCATTTCATCTTAGGTCTTAGGATAACAACGCACCTGCTTATGACGGCCGGCTGGCCGAGTGGTCTGTACCCCTTGCTATACAGGCTACTCGGTAAAGAGGTCCCGTTAGTATGATGAGGACGAGAATTTGTTTACGAGTCATGGATATTTATATATTTATTTAGTATATTTCTAATATTTATATACCTACATATTATTATCATTATTTCTCCGTTATCTAGTATCCATAGCACAAGCTCTTAATGATGCTTACTTTGGGCTAGATTATTATTAATATGAAGTGATTTTTTCTTGTGTGTAGTCTATAGGCGGTGGTGGGCCGTTAGTTTGTTTGTCATCTAGTTGTATAAAAAAATTATTAGCATCATGCTTAACCCCCCATCCATACACAATACGATATTACGAGCATACACAATAAAAAAAACTGATGTTTCTAATATACTTCAGAGATTAAGAGGCTGATAAACGCCAGCGACCTTGAGAAAATGAATTTCGAGGCCCCGCCCACTAATATTTCCGATAACGTGGCTCCACAATACTACACCGACCAGCCGCGTAACTACTACAACCTCAAAAGCGCCAAGCTAAAAAAATGCCACTAGATGGCGTGCTCCACGTGCTTTATTCCATAGGCCATTATAAAAATAGAAATGAACAATAAAAAACTATACACTTTTATAAAAAATATGTGGTATTTTTAAATTAATGGTAAATATTATACACGGTCAATATACTTATTTATACTAACAAATTTTTGTAAAGGACCTATTATGAAATCGAAACATGACAATCAGGGATGCAATTATAAAAGACAAATCATAATAGTTTTGACATACGTATTTTCATGTCAGCTGTTCTATAAATTAGAGCTCGACTTGAATAAATTTTGGTTTTGAAACGCCTTGTAAATTTTTAAGTGCATGGATAGTCCCAATCCGACACTATGAGAAATAGCGAAAAGTACTCAAAGGACTCTCGAAAACGTAAAAGAAAAACTAAACTGCATCATTGGATGTTTACAAAATATTCCTAGCCAGAAATCAAAACTATTGTTTAAAAAAAACTCACATGGTGTATTACAACATTCGATTAGATTCCAAATTACAAAATTCAAGTTTCAAGTAGGTTTTGCTTTTATAAATTATGCTACAAAGTACGAAGCAGTATGCAAAAAGTTACTAGTAATCAACGAAACGTCGAACCAAATGTAAATTCGCCCGGATTGCGAAAGGTCGCGGGTTCGTTTCCTGCCTCAGGACGTGAAATTTTTCTAGTTTTATTATATTTTAATTACAAATGTAAATTATTGGCACGATGTTATTAAAACGTAAAGTGGATTACTCGCACTTGTTTACATTTTATTTCTTTTTCACTGTGGCCTTTAACATTACTTTAAAACATGTAGCAGTTTATAAAAATCCAACCATATGTAATATTTTCCTGGAATGTTTTGTTCCTTGTATACCGCGATACTATCGAATCGTGTAATGATAGTGTTTTTTTTTTCAAAATCAACGGGTTCTATTTCTACCTTAATTTTTGATTTTTCAAAAATCTAATGCTGCACTTTTAGTTTTTATCGAAATCGGTCTCGATACTCTTTTAAGTACTTTTCGTTATTTCTATTTGGAATTCGGAATCCATAATAGATTATTTTTTTATCCAAATCGTTTAAGCAGCTTAAGTGTTAAAATGTAACACCCAGAAAGACACAGTTACATTCGCAATTATAAGAGTATGGATGTGTCATCTTATCACAGTAAAAATAATGTCAGTTCGAAGTAATAGAAAGATTAATCAAGTAAGTATTTATTTTTTTAAGTTAAGAGCGTTAACGCCGCAAGGCTTTTAATACAAACTTAATTTTTTAACAAAAAGTAAATGCCGTAACATTTCAATTATTACTTCAATGTCGGAAAGGTATTATTGATATACAACTGACTACAACAGCTTTTTAGTCACCACAGGAATGCGGCGATTGGTGATATATTAAAATGTGTGCTGTTTAATATTTATTCATGTTTCGATACAGAGTTTTGTCGATATAATAATAATAATAATATGAAATATACTTTCTATGAAACGCATGAAACTTTATTCGATTGTATCAAACAGTAATGATTGGTTATTAGGTTAATCAAGAAATTTAGTTATTAAAATTCTGGAACAGTAATCTTTGAAATGATATACGAAATTGAAAAATTATGTGTTTTAATAAATACTCATCTGAAACAGTCTAGAGTATATTGAAATTTGGAACATGTTAGATTTTTTTATAGATTTCTTTCTGTAGGTTAGGTATGTGATTATCTTTATTTATGTGCCAGCGTTCATGTTATATTTACCTCAAGATCCGAAGGTCTGATACGGATTTTTTTCATTTATTGAAGACTATATGTTTCGGTGGCGTAGTAGATTGAACTCTCTGGTTTCAACTACGAAAACAAAGCATCTTTCGCCATGGTCGATCCCGGGATGGGTCACCGTTGGTCCCGGTTTTTGTTACAACCTCTTTACCCCACCAACTCGCACTGGGCTAGCGTGGTAGTGTTATTGCCCAAATTCATCATGTGTATCATGTGTTTCTACCATGTAGGAAGGCTTATATAACGTATACAGGCTAGTGATGATGATAAACAGTGTTATAGTATGTTTAAGCTAAACAATATAAATAATAAATAGTACATTTAAATGTAATCCTAACAACATTGCCCACAGATTAGGTACATTAACATAAATTATAATAAACATGAATTGGGATGTTGCCTAAGTTTAAAATTGGCGCTATTTTTCACAAAATCGGAAAATATGTGCTACCACTACCCATAAAAACAATTCAAACTTAAAAGATATAAAATATTGTTAAAATTGTACCCTTTTCGAAATAAAAAAAGACATTTATTTTCAAAATTTATCAATAATGATAATGTAATTAGATAGCTGACATCAATTAAAGCAACTATTATAATGACAACTATTAATAAAAACATACTTGATACATAGTTATTATTAATTTTGTCAGTATGCCCATACATTTCTTAGTAATATGGGAACATGTGACGTCACCTGTCCCGTAGATTTTCTATGGAGCCTTTTTGGATGTTGCGCCGCAACATATCAACATGCCACTATATCTGTGAAAGTATTGATCTTAGACATACTATTTCTTTTGCAATATTTCTTTATGAGTTATAAACTTCTTATTTATGAAATAAAAAACAAGTTGTCAACTACCCTATTGCTGAGAGCTAATTTGTGCTACAATAATATAGTGGAAAGAGGACATATTTGAATCATGCATAGTTTGCCGGTACAAAAGTTGAAATATAGAATACTCAACACCGTGTCCTGGAATGGACAATTGAACACCGTTCTACAATTTTTTACCTATTTTTCAGTAAACTGTGTATAGACCTGGCCGGGTCTACATACATTTTTGAAACATCCCTTTTATAGCACATGTTAAAAGTTCTGGTTTTAAAATTTACATATAAAAGAACCTTTAAGCCTAGGCTAGGCTTAAGCTAAATTAGTGTTGTATGCATTTAATAATCTAAAATTAACTGTGCCTGTTGTTCTTCATGAATCACATTTTGTAACCGGAAAAATTAATATTAAAAAGAACAGAAACGAACCATTCGATACCTTGATTATTTTTAAGACTGCCGGGTCTGACAATTACGTAGGTCTATGAAATAAACCAAACTTATTTTATGGTTCTATATAAAAACTTTGTTGAAATTTATCTTTGTATTATGTGTTACATATAAATACATAAGTTTTTTTTTACTTTCCTTATTCATTATTAGATAAACAAAGAGATACAAAGATTAAGAATAATAAAAAAATAAAAAATATTAAAAAGAATTAGTAAAGAATGAAAAAATAAGAAACATAAACAAAAAAGGACTAGAAATAAACATACATAAAAATAATAAAAAAAAACAAAAGTAAAAAAAATTTATACAAAAAATATTTTTTGTACTTATAGTTTAATCGTTTTTTTTATTTATATTTTTTTTACTTTCATATTTCATATTCAAAAAACAAATAAGAAATAAAAAATACAAATAATAAAAAAAAAGTTGTGAAACATTGAAGGATTGAACCCCTACCACTCGGATAGTAAGTCGTGCATCTCAACCCCTACACAATCGCGACAGAGTCATTTATGTCAAAATTAACTATCTGAATTATACGATATACTTATACATTTTCCTTCAAGTAAACATAAACTTTCTTTACAACTTCCATCTGTGACTGTGAATCTGAATAAGTACAACTTTCGAGATGATAATGGAGTTTTTGATAGTTCCTAAAATTAGATAAAATTAGCTATCTAAAGAAAAAATAATCAGGTTATTATTGTGTTATTTACCCCTATACAAGTGGTTTTTGACTCTTTTTAGACCTTTTTCTTGGTTTTCCATAGTCCAAAATAATATTTATACCATAAAATTTTTATTTCATAAATAATATTATTAATGAAATAAAATTTTCACAATAAAAATTTACGAAATTATTTACTCATTTTTGTCTGTCTACTATAATACACTCACATAGTAATCACTAAAACCTAAAATATAATTGTCTATTTGATATTTGCAAATTAAAACAGACGCAGACTGATATTTTTAAGAACCGCGAGCAAAGAAGCGACGCAGGTCCACCTAGCAGCACGCCTCGGCGATCACTGTCCTTTCCTCTACAAATGAAAGAGAAGAATGGATAATGGCGCGAGTCGCTATTGAAATCGGCTGAAGAATTCAGAATAAATTTATTTACTAAAGAACTAGTTACTTATTTGAAATTGTAAAACATCAATATTATAAAATTTAATATAACAAGTTTGTTCCCTAAAAATAAGAAAAAAACCTTTGACATATAACGCAGAATTTGTTCTGAAAGCTGATTTTGATGGGTGACTTTGGCATTTTTTTTATACAAACATTTTGATTATAATGTGTTTTGGGGACATGCATATTATCAGAAATATGTCCAAGAGTAACATATATTTTTTTCACTGCGTTTATTTCAACAGATTGTGCTAAAAAAAGTTTTAAGTAAGGCTCAATTAGCAATTATCAGCCTCTTAATGACACAATGTTAAAACCCATCGTTTTAGGGAAGTAATAAAAAGATTAATAAAAATGTAACAAGTAAATAACATTACCGACTTGTGAAGAGTAAATGCATCTAGAAAATTTATGGTGGCGCGACGATGATACGACTTTATTATTCTCTACACATACATAATTATGGTATAAATAGGAGCTGGTTTTATATTAAGACACCGGTATTGTTCATTAAAACAATATTGTTATCTTCATATATATTTCTTCATTGTAATAACTATATTGCAATGATGTATGAAGGACATAAACTTCATTAAAGTAGATTGTTAACAACTCCTCTCACTACCATCAAACTGCATGTTAGTTGACACTCAGTAGGTACTGTAACTTAGGCAACTAAGTAACAATGTTTAGTGTATAAAGTTCAAAGATTAAAATCATTAGAAATGTCTGATTATGTTAATGCGAACACAGAACTTTGAAATAGCCTAAACCGAGAGATATGGCGTCTTCTCTTTTTCTCACTATCGCGATTGTGATTCAACTGCACTCCAATAAAAAATAACGACGGAATAAATCAATTCAAAACACTGTTGTATTTATTAGTGAAGAAGACTTCTAACTTTATTAGTGTTCTTAGATTCATTGGTGCACTTTTGACATGATAGCATATTGGCATGGCATAATAATGGATTATTACATATGCTGTTGCCTACGCTAAGTCGACCTTTTTTATATTATTTATGTTTTTGATACATCTATTTTTCAATGGTTTTTTACGATTGTATTTTGTTGGCTTTTGCTTACTATAAATGTCATTGGCGAAGAAGGAAGTTTCATTTTACAGACTTTCCCTATATTTCCAACATATGCATTTATTATTCATTGACATCTGACAGCACTAAGGTAGGGTGATTATCTACTAACGATAATAAGAGTAACCTAGCTCATTTTACCGTTTACACGTTTTACCGATATGGAATTGTGGCAAATGCGTATCTAACGATAGAAATTAACGTCAAATGATTTTATTTTAAAAAGACTGAGTAAACAACTCCGCTAGACTTTATATTTTTATACCAAACAATACCTAAGAATTGTTACAAAGACAAACAGCTTAATCCGACCCGAAGATCTGGAGTTGTTATTAAACACCCACCTGTGTATAAAAGCCTTAAACTTTCGCAAGTTAACTTGTGCAAAGTTTTTAGATGCGGTAAAACTGACAAGAGTTACAGACTAACAAAACGAAACTGTCACTGATCTGATTACAGAATAAAATTAACGGACTCAGCTAATTTGTTTTTCATATTTATTCACCCGTAATCAAATAAGTCATTTAATTAACTGAAACTAGATTGGAATTATTACCCAACCGGATGTACTTCCCATCTCGCTATACTGTCAATGGATCTCTTGTCTTTTCCAAAACTGCATCTTGGTGATATTGTCAAAACTGACAAATGAAAAAAAATGGTTTAAATTATTTAGTAATTTAAATGATTGAAACTAGATTGGAATTAAGTATTAGGTACCCAAGTTGTTAGTTTTGTGCCTTCTCCGCTAACAAACTTGGCAAATTAGTTTTTAATACATACCCTCTGTTCAATTTTTGTTATAGGTATACACCTTGTCAGATTTGATAAGTTCGCCAAGATCCAGTTTTGGAAAACATAGGTGATCCATTGACATTACCTTTAACTAGTTGTTTTTTTTTTTTTTTTTTTTTTATACTAAGCACGACAAATGACTCAACACCACCTGATGTGAAGCAGTAAGAAGAGTCCATATGCGAAGACAGCTAGTGCAGTTCAGACACTGCTCTAGCTGCCTCCACCTTGCCGGCCCGAAAGGTGCTTTTTCACGCCTCTTTTGAAGGAACCCATGTTATAGGAAGGAGGGAACACATGTGCTGGCAAAGAATTCCAAGTTCTGGAAGTTCGACAAAGAAAAGAGCTACTAAATTTCTTTGTACGTGATGTTGAGGTGGAGACAGTGAATTGATGACTCCGAAGACCGGCACGCGTGCTCCTGAGTAGGAAGGGGGAAGGTGGGATAAGGTCAAATAGCTCTTCAGAACACTCTCCGTGATATAGCCGATAGAAGGCGCTAAGCGACGCGATGTCTCGACGCAATTGCAGAGGCTCAAGGTTGTTGGTGACCTCTACATCGCCAACGATACGGACAGCACGACGCTGCAATCTGTCCAGCCTAGTGATTCTGTAACGAATCTCGCACCTCACTTCGCAAGTCACTTCGAATTCAACTGTCAAATAGAGCAATTTTTCATACATTTTGACAGATGAAATCGAAGTGACTTGCGAAGTGAGATGCGAGTTTTGTTACAGAATAGCACGGCAGGGCATCGAGTAGGTACTTGGCGGAGCCATCCCACAAGTGCGAGCAATATTCCACGCAAGACCGGACCTGAGTTTTATACAGCAGGCATAATTGGTCAGGCGTGAAAAATCGACGCACCTTGTTCAGGACACCGAGCTTCCGTGAGGCTGTTTTTATCACGGTTTCGATGTAGTTCCTGGAATTCAGATCGCAACATATCTCCATACCTAGCAAGTTGAGGGAGCCCTGTGCCGAAAGAGTCGTGCCCTGAAGAGACGGAAGGGGAAGGAACGGCGACATTTTGGCTGTAAACGCGCACACCTGTGTTTTCTTAGCATTGAACTCAACAAGATTGTTAGATCCCCATTCAGATACGAGGTTCAACACCCTGTCGAGCTCAATGGTAAGATTCTCTCTCTCCCTCTCGGTTTCAGCGCGCCCAGCCCCTGGGCGACCGTAATATCCCCCATGCACTGTACTGTCATCTGCATAGCAATGAATGTTTCCTAACGGAATCATGTCATTGATATGAAGAAGAAAGAGTGTGGGGGATAGAACAGAGCCTTGTGGTACACCAGCATTCACTGACATGAACCGCGAAGCGCATCCATCTGCGAGGACACGGATTCTTCGCTCATGCAGGAAGCCGGCGATCCAGTTACAGAGCTGAGCGGGCAGACCGTATGCCGGGAGCTTGGAGAGAAGAGCCTTGTGCCAGACCCGATCGAACGCTTTGGCAATGTCAAGGCTAACTGCCAGTGACTCACCACGTTTGTCAATAGCTTCACCCCAGACATGCATTAAGTACGCTAGAAGATCACCCGTTGACCGGTTCGGCCGAAACCCGTACTGTCGATCATTAATTAATGAGTGATCTTCTAGGTATCGGATCAGCTGGTGGTTTAAGATCCGTTCCATGACCTTGCAAAGAACTGAGGTGACAGCTATCGGGCGGTAGTTAGCTGGGTCTGATCGGTCTCCCTTTTTGGGGACCGGTTGCACATTGGCCTCTCTCCAAGATTCCGGCACACACCCAGAAGAGAGAGAAAGACGGTATAGCCGCGTTAAGACAGGAGACAACTCCGCTGCGCAGTTTTTCAGTACTATCGCTGGAATGCCATCAGGCCCACTAGCTTTCCGGACGTCGATTGACTGAAGCTCCGCACGTACATCACATTGCCTAATACGTATATCGGGCATTGTGTGGCCACAGTGGGAGAGTTTTGGTGGCTGTAAGTTGCAGTCATCGATTCGGGAGTGAGCAGCAAAGAGTTTTACCAAGAGATCGGCTTTCTCTTGCGGCTTGTGAGCTAGCGAGCCGTCAGAACATCTCAACGGGGGCAGCGAGGGTTGACAAAAGTTGGATTGCACGGCTTTGGCCAGACGCCAGTAGCTACGGCTTCCCGTAGGATGCGTAAGAAGTTCTTGGCCAACTCGTGCAACGCGCTGTGCATCGCTCTGATGAAGGCCCTTTTGCAGGACTTGGTGGCGTTGTTATAGACTGCTTTCAGTGAGTCAATGTTGGGATCCCCGCAAGCTCGGCCCCTGATCCAAGCGCGGTATGCCGACTGTCTGTTTTCAACAGCTAAGGCACAATCGCGGTTGAACCAGAGGTCACGCCTACCCCTACTGATGAGATCGGAGTGAGGGATATAGTACTCCATCCCTAACATGATCTCATCAGCAACAGCAGTAGCGCTAGCGTTCGGGTCCAGCTCACTGAAACAGCGCTGCCTCCAAGGGACAGATGCAAAGTAATCCCGCATACCGTCCCAATCTGCCAACGCATAGTGCCAGATGCGGCGTTTGGCAACCATAAGGTACCGGTGGCGACGCCCGTGGCACCCCAGCGGATACCAGGCAGTGATCCGATGTTTCCAAAGGAGCACGAACCTCTAGCCGATATCCATCCGGGCGAGTCGTCAGCAGAAGGTCCAACAATGAGGGCGCGTGACCGACAATGTCTGGAATCCTGGTGGGCTGGTTTACCAGTTGGGTCAGGTCGTGCGTGAGAGCGAAAGCGTGGGCAGTTCTACCAGCATGGTCAGTTTTAGAGGAACTTAACCACGACTCGTGGTGAGCATTGAAGTCCCCTAAAAACACCAATTCCGCGGTTGGAAACTGCTCCTGCGCAACATCTGCCACCCGACTAAGATGTTCGAAAAGTCGAGTTGTCTCCATGTCACCGCTGTGGGATCTATAGAGGCACACGTAGATTCGGCAATGTGTGCCCAGGTCCACATGCACCCCAAGAATAGAGTAGGAAGGGTCCTCCAAACAGCGCAGACGGCGACAGCAAACATCCGCCCGGACAAACAAGCATACCCCGGCCTTCGCTTTGAAGGACTCTTCAAGAGCGTAGCCGGGGTAATCCAAGTAGCTAGTGTCTGCCGGGCGGAGTATTTGCGTCTCCGTCAAAAACAGCATTTCGGGTTGAGCCGTCTCGAGATGTTGGTGGACGGCATTGAGGTTAGCATGGAGCCCACGGATGTTAGTGAGCCCGACCTCAAACAGCGTGGTTGTGGTGGGGGTGTGCACCGCTGAACGACCGGAACTGTTTTTGAGCGCTGCCATAATTAAGATAGAAGGAGGAGAGGCGTGAATTGGGGGGACGTTGCCGCGATATATACGGTCAAAGCGTGAGGCCTGTTTCCCCAGGTAATAGCCGACAGTAGAGAAGCGCTGACCCGCCGAACGGAAGGGCCCCCGAACCCCCCCGGGAATGGCCGCCGGGACCCCACCACCCGGTCACCAACCGGCACGACGGACCACCCCAAGATTATGCGTGGCATGATAGGGCAGCCTCACGAACTGGTTAGGTTCGCTTGGGCCCCTGTACTGTACCACGGGCGGCCAGCGGAACAGCCGTTTCTTCGGGTCTCCCTGGTCGGCGGGTCAATGCAGTCCACCTGGCTCTGGTTAGACGGAAGCCGTCACTGACCGCATCCATCGCCGCAACGTCTCCCCAAGCTCTGGTTGTACGCTGACTGATCCTGGAACGCGACCACAAGTGGTCACTTGGCGGGTTTTACGCCATGCGTACGGTGGTCACTAACCAGACGGGTGTTCAGACCCTACCACCAGTCGAGCAGTTGGTAGCTCGGTAATCCCTTAGTCGCCTCTTACGACACCCACGGGAAGAAATGGGGCGGTGAATTGTATTCTTAATCCGTCACCGCACGGACAGACTATTATAGTTTAAAATAAATACAGAAACGTAAATACAATATTGTGTGGTAATATTGTATGAAGATGGCTAACATTGTTAAGGTAAAAGAAAAATAAAGTTGAAGATTTTGACTGTTAATAACGTTTTTATTTTAAATTTAAATAACGAATAGAAATTTCTAGAAAATTATCTGGAAATTTCTATTCGTTATTCAAATTCACTCTATGGTATAAATGGAGGGCCAAATGTTAGGTAAAGTGAGTCTACTGTTTGGTACGGAAGAAGAAGGTCTGAAGAGGAGGTAGCTGCAGTCCCCATCACCCGCAGTCTCCGGGTCCACAGCAGTTCCTGTGCTGCGAGCCTCGGCCTAGTGCTACTCTTACCTTGTCGCTACTGCGCGCCCACCGCGTGCCTGCTGGGCGCCTCTACTGCGAGTGCCTGCCGCACTCCTCCTACGCACGCCCCTTAAGTGCGCGCCCACAATTGTGAGTCCGTCGGTCGTGTCCGCTACGCTTCCGACTCTGTGCGGCCGTCGTGCCCGCGTCAGCTCCTCGACGCATTCTCTTTGTACTTGGCCCTATTGCCTTTATTTATAATTATAAATTTAGTGTTTATTTTCCTTATCCGATGTGTTGTTTTATTTTTTCATAACAAATCTTTAAAATGTTAAATTAACTTTAATTTAATAAGAGTCTCATGACAACTGGATAGGACCACTTGAATAGATGGCCGGCAATATAATGTTATTAGGATTACGGGGAATGAAACTGAATTCGACTAGCCTCTAAAATTATCTGAAAGTATTATGAAGTAAGTATAGCAATACTGTTTAATTTACAGCCTGGACATCCAATTTGTATGTATTTGTGAAACTGCTAACACAGCCATAATAACTAATAATTTACCGGATACTAAACAGTGCATTTGCGTAATTAAAATAGATACATGTGTTTAATAAGATCTACTTAACCATGATGTCTATAAAATCTGATTCAGTAGAGTTAACAGTTTGAAAACAGTGAGTCTGATTCTGTAGTAAACTAGATAAAATTTAACTTTTAATCGCCCTGTGGTCTAGTAGTTGAGACTACCTACCTCAGATCTAGAGGTCCGGGGTTCGATTCCCGTGAGGGCAGAAATTTTCTGCTCGCTTCGGTTGGTGGTAGGGCTTGCTAGATACCACTATCTTACCTAAGTCTGCCGCCATAATAATATTGTTAACAACATTGTTCTGTCCCGGCAGTTAGAGGTAAGATAGCCAGTTCCTCTGTGGTTTAGGAAGCCGCATGTAACTCTCTACCATCGTCGGCCTTATCTTCACTCACCATCAGGTGAGATAAAGGCCAAGAGTTACCCCGTTAAGATAAAAAAAATGTTAAGTGCAGTGCCTCTCGTTCTCTCAATTTGAATGCAAAAAGACAAGAATAAAAGTTTAACCTGTGTTAGGTGCGTGCTATAATTTTCTATGGTTTCTATGGTTATGTTGTTTGAATTTAAGTTAGTTATTAACTGTATTTTTTTCTATCCTCAATATTATACTGATTGAGAGAAAGAGATACACGGAGACAGTACTCAAATAGAAATTTAGTTTATTTCTACAGTTTACATTGCTACTTCATAGTGAACGTAATAAATTGAATATTACTACAGTTATTGAAGCTACGATGAATACCGTAATCTCTTGTTATCGTGCGTAGAGAATTCGTGTTTCTGTCTCGGGGTTTTGCAAATTACTAAGGTCAACCTCAGGGTTAGGTCTACGTTATAATTAAATTTACTCTGCTTCTATTAACTATTAGCTATCTATGTGTTTACTAAAACTATTACAAGAATATCCTATCTAAATTAAATAGCACCTGATTGAATTGAATTTAACATGACCAATCTTCATTAGTACCTGAACGTTAATTTATAGTTCGATTCGGCCACTGGCATCTCGGGACTTATAAGATATTGTGATAATGGTACAGGCTATGTGTAACTAATATGCCAATATAATTAAGAAGTCACGTTTATTAAAAACACAGTAATAATTAACGCTAAGACCAAATTGATAGAAATAAAATGTATGGTAAAAACATTACCTACCGAAACAAACACGTCACATCACAACACTAATTAATCACTTATCGCACTGAGAAACACACACTGATATATCTTCAAAGTAATCGTTTCGCAATTCCAACTAGAACTAATTTCCTGTGTCGAATAGTGCTTAAATAGTCGCCGAATACTACAAGACAATTCTCGCATCACAAAATTACTTCGTTTAATGCTAGTAAGATAGCATATAAGGATCATACCTTATATGGAATAACATGGTATCTCCCACACTACTTTCTCGAAGTTTTTTCGTCTGTCCTTGTCTTGTATATCGCATTGTTTCGTTTATTTCTTTCTTGAAGGCTCTTTATCTGTCCTTGTCTCTTTTCTTCTTTTCTTGAAGGTTTTTCTTCTGTCCTTGTCTAGCATTAGCTCAATTTCACTCACTCTTATGGAATTGTACATCATATCTTATAAAATATTACAGAAAATGGCTATCTTGAAATAGTTGACTTCTGAGACGCACTGAAAACATGTTTCAGGCGCCTGAAAATGGTGACATCTAGGTCAAAATTTTAATTTTTTGGTATGTGATTGAGTTCCCTCTAGATCGCACTGAAAATATCCTTACAGCCTGCTGGAAACATCTCTAAGTCCGAGAAAATTGACTTTAAAGTTGCGCAAGGCCACCATTATAAATACAACGCCGTAACAATAATATTAAAACTTTTTAGAAAATAAAATATTTCATCTTAAATTAATACTTATGTCACAGAATAATTAGAGCAGTCATAATGTAACTAGGTACTATTCTAGAATATTGACGAAGTAGGTACTTCGTCAATATTAAAGGATGCGTTGAAAACTTCATCTTTCAAAAATCTCTTATTCATTTGATAATTTCATGACATTTGTATGAAATAATATAACATTGGCTGCATTATTTCAATATTGATATTTTGATATTTAAAAACAAGATAATAACTATTGCACGCAAGTACTGTTTTCTCGCAAATCAGTTAAAAAATCTTGTATGACACACTTTCAGATATTGGTATTTACCTTAATTCTATGATCTGAGGTATTTACAAACTCTTGAGGTGATATATAGCAAGCCCTCGATTTTATCCCGGACTTACATTCGTCTACTCGTTTATAAAAACCTACTCACTGCACTAGTATCATAAATAACTATTAATCTGTCAAGCATCAGATTCCAGACACAATTGATTTTTCAATTGTCATAGCCCTCCGGAGGGATAACGCCGCTTGACAGATTAATTGGTTCTATGCCCTTAATATCATATGCAAACTGTTTAAAATAAATACAAAATAACCTTTACCTAATTAATCAATGTAAACCAAATTAATCTTATTTAAATAATGAATTTGCAAATTAAGAGCGTTAGGTAGATAAGCGACTTCGAAAGTTGAATGGAGCCATTTTAGATATAAATTTAGATATTGTAATGGTACAAAATGCGATTATAGTGTTGAACAAAGAGGGGTTCTTGCTTAAATTCACATGTGGTTTGGCCTCAGTCACTTAATCTGGGCTAGGCTTAGCGGTCTCTCTGGCTGTATTTTCACAAAGAGACCAAACATTTACTATAAGTATTTCACTTTAAATCTTAAAATATACCATGTACTTAACGTTAAGGTAAATGAAAAGTGACTAATATTTTCGCAATAACTTTTTTCATTTCAGCTGCTCTATAGATGAATAATTGATTGTTTTTGTTATTTAGAAAAGCTTAGCTTGGCCCAAATCAATTATGTGTTTGGAGTCATAAATGGACTGTCATAGTAATTGTACTCCTTTACCTTAATCGATGTGTTTATAGATTATAACTACTTTGCATAGTCACATCTAGTATGTGGCTATGCAAAGTAGTTATAATTAGTAATTAAGTAGCAAAGTATTAATTAATGTATTTATTTTACCATAGATACTGATTTTGCTACAAATCTTGCTTGTGTTTTGTTATATGTAAAAACTGGTTATTAACAATCGAAGGGCAAATCCAAATAATAAATAAATAGCCGATAAAAAGTCCCTTTGGTGTGCACAGGCCTCCCTACACAAATCACATAAATCACGGGAAAACAAGAACAGCGTCAGAAATATTTATAGTAATTATCCAAATCTTTTCAAGGAAACAGAACGTTTGTTCATACCATGAGTTAACTCTCAGTCAAAGCATTGTGTCACTGTTGTCTTATGGGGATTTTATTTATTTTATACGACTAGATGACAAACAAGCAGACGGCCCACCTGATGGTAAGCGGTTACCGCCGCCTTTAGACACCTAAATTTAACAGATTGCGATATGCTATGATATCTTTTATCGTATCATAACGCGCGTGGTCATGCTACGCTGGCTGCAATAACAAGGAAAAATCACTTGATATTGCAGTTGCGTTGTCATCCTGAGGCCTAAGATCAAATGCCGTCCATGCCCCGTAATTACACCGGCTACCTTACCCTTGCTATTTTACAAAATCATAGCTATTTTTTTTTATTAGTTTTAGAACGCATAGCATTATAGCACTTCAGGGATATTACTCTATGATTGCATGCCTACAGTTTAATTTTTCCAAAACTTTGTTTTCGGAAAAATTCTGTCAGAAATATATAGATTGAAACGAAAAGATAACATCACTGTAAACAATTATTACTTTAGCCAGTACTTTGTGAATGACGTAGATATAGTTATTTTTTTAGATTTAAAATAAGAATCACAAACTGTCAGAAAAAAGTACATGGTAACTGTAGTAGGTGCCAAAAATAAGAAAATCAGCTGCATCACCATTTTTCTTTGAACAGGCCTACAAAAGTAGGTAAAATAAACTTATTTGTTTTGTGACGATACCGTTGAACTCAGAATAAGCATGGTATGAGCAGCACATCAAGCGTAGTTTGACTTTGAAACCACCCTTACACCGTTAGTAATAGAGGCAGATTCTTAGTGCAACCCTTGATGTGCTACCGTCTGTACATGTGTCAAGCCACTTCTAAGTTCAAGAGTACATTTCAAATTTCAATTTATTGAGCCGCGTAAGACTCCCGGTTGCATTATGAATTTATGACACTTAAAAACACAACATGACTGGAATGTGTGAACGCACACGTAGATGCAGTAATTCGTATTAATTCACTGTCTTTATATTTTACTTGTGTAAGTGGAAGCTAAACTTATAAAAGCTTTTGTCTTGTGAACGCTCCCTATAGGAAAGGGATTACACCGGCACGGCACCACAACTTTAGGCGCTTTTTATGAAACTTAACTATGCGGATGAAACGTTGTCCCGCTCAACTTCGGAAAAAATATAAGTTACAGGCTTATGCTTTTAAATAGGGGTTTTAAATACAAAAGATACAGAATAAAAGCCAGCGATTTTTTCTACTACTTATCATAAAACTAAGGCTCGACAGAGATATCGGTCTCGGCATTCTCGGCTATAAATGCAGCCGACTCGGTCAAGGTTCTCGGCTAAAAATGGCCGAACTTCTCGGATATAACCGAGACAACTAGGATGTTGACTGTTTTCAAATTAAAATATAATTTTGACGCGCAGTGCTAGGTTTTATAATAGAAATCCTAACAGAAAGTATTATTATGCAATTCCAAAAATTTTTAATAAACAAAATGCAAATAAATAACAGCTGCCGTTACAGCGGCCTATCAACTGCTAAGAGTGTTGCCATAAAAATAAACTCTAAAAAAAGAATCAAAACTAAATTCTGCGGTGCGACTTTTACATCTTTGACAGCTCATAACTTAGAAACGTGACGCTTTATGAGATTTTGTCAACCTATATTTTGAGATTTTTGAGTTTGTATTGATGTGGACTATCGAAATATGAAGGTTTCATGCGTCACTGCCATAGTGGTCATAAAATCAAAACCCTTTATACAAAATTATTCAACATCCCTATTGTACGATATGGGACTCAAATTAAATTCGTCGCTGAGCGATGTCGATTGTGATTGGTCAAAGTTTCGGCTGCGCTGATTTGGCATGATATATCAACATTATGCAAAAATCTTGCTTATTACTATAAATTTTATGCATTTTTTTCACAATTTATCTATTCTTGGTCTCGGTTTTCGGTCTCGGCCGAGATTTCATTTTATTTTCGGTATCGGCGGAGAACAAAAATTCTGTCTCGGTCGACCCATACATAAGCCCCATCATCACAACTTTTTCCAATTATCATCTAAATCATTTTATTTAAAGGAAACAGCTTAGCTTTGAAGTAGGGATGTTAAGGATATGAAATTTCGGATCCGGATACGGATACGGATATAGGGATAATATTTTACCGGTTTAGGTTACGGTTACGGATATGAAATTATTTCGGATTATCCGATAGTTTCGGATAATTTCGGTTACGGATAGTAGAAAATTGAGTAACCTTTTCCAGTAACGACAGTTCTTCATATTTAACTTCATATTTTAAGTTAATGTTTTAGAGAAGTAGTGCTGCCTCCTTTGCGTGAAAAGTTTTTACCGCACTGTTTACATTTTGCAGAATCTAATATACATTAATTTCATTGTAACAATCACAAATAGGTAGGCGGTATAAACGCGGGAAATCAAACATTTTAAGTGTGATTACACTATTTCATCGAAAATTACCAGATTAAACTAGAGTTTTTTTTTTATCTAAAGCACGACAAATGACTCTACACCACCTGATGTGAAGCGGTAAAAAGAGTCCATATGCAAAGACAGCTAGTGCAGTTCAGACCTTGCCACTCCACCTTGCCAGCCCAAAAGGTGGTTTTCACGTCTCTTTTGAAGGAACCCATGTTGTAGGACGGAGGGAACACATGTGTGATGCTAAGGTGGAGACAGTGAATTGATGACTCCGAAGACCGGCACGCGTGCTCCTGAGTAGAAAGGGGGAAAGTAGAATAAGGTCAAAAAGCTCTTCAGAGCACTCTCCGTGATATAGCCAATAGAAGGCGCTAAGCGTCGTAATGTCTCGACGCAATTGCAGAGGCTCAAGGTTGTTCGCGATCTCTACGTGCGTCGCCAGCGATATGGACAGCACGATGCTGCGATCTGTCCAGGGCATCGAAGAGGGTTTTACTTAAGACACATTTTGCCTTTTGCCAAGACTATGACAATCTCCTTTTGATCGATTTACCTTAAACGCAAGATGCCAATGAAGGCGTTATACCTAAACATGGGATTTTCCTAAAAAGCTGTTTGCCCTAAATGAGAAATGCCTATGAAGCAGCATGCCTGAAATGTGAAATTGACTAAGAAGCATATTGCCTAAAGTCGATGCCTACAAAGCAATATACCTAAATGGTTAAATGCCTACAAAGCAATATGCCTAAGTGGTTAAATGCCTACAAAGCAAATAACACCAAAGCTACTTCCGTCCTCCCGCCACGCTATTTGGGGTTGAACCAAAAACTTGCCATCATTGTCCACAGACAACAATTGTCTTGAGAGAAATAACGTGTTTAGCCATTCCCTTCTCTATTTCACACACTAGTGAATAACAACATACCTAGTCTCACTCATCTTATATTTCAGGCAATCTGGCTTCTTAGTCAATTTTACATTTCAGGCATACTGCTTCATCGGCATCTCTCGTTTAGGGCAAACAGTCTTCTCAGTCATCTTGTTTTTCTGGCAAACTGCTGTACATGCAATTTGAATTCAGGCAATCTGCTTCTTAGTCAATTTGACATTTTAGGCATGCTGCTTCATAGGCATTTCTCATTTAAGGCAAACAGCTTGAAAATGAAAATGAAAATATCTTTAAATTAGGCCCCCCAAGAAGCACTTTCGAATCGTCAAAAAACCCTTATGTCTAACACATAAAATAATATTAACTAACAATGTCATAATGTTTGTCTTTCAGTCTTGTCTGTATCTACATAAGCTAACAATGTTATAATGTCAGTCTGTCTATCAGTCCGTCTGTCAGCCTGACAGTCTGTGTCAGTCAGTCTGTCTGTCTATATGTCAGTCTGTCTGAATTTACACCGGTTCCAAAAGTTGAACTACCGAGAAGAATCCGGCAACAAACTAGTGTAGTCACTCTTTTCGATTATTAAGTTACAATGTTTAGTTACATAGTAATAGTATTTAGCAGTGCAGTGCCACACAGAGTATAAAAACTAGGTATATAAGCATACCAAGAAGTACCTAATGACAAGATTATTTACTTTATTTAAAGGCTGTCCGACAATGCACCATCACAATATAGGTAGGTATTATAATACACAAAGATCAACAGTTAATATACAAAGGCCTGATAAAGCCAAACATCTTTCATTAATTTTAAACACTTGTCTAACGACATTACAATAATAATTGTATTATTCTAAATAATTCCTATAATGCCATATACCTACATCCCTCAAAAATGATACTATTGGTGTATAGGTATGTAAATTATTACAAAATCAAGGAAGCTTATAGATGACCATTTCCACTAGTAGCACCTGTTCACAGGTATGACGCGTGTGCCAGCCATCGCTCCGCTCAACCATATTATAGGGAACGGACCCGGCTTTTTAGGCAAATCCCATGTTTAGGTGATGCCAAGATGCCAATGAAGGCGTTATAGCATTCATTGGCATCTTGCGTTTAAGGTAACTCGATCAAAAGGGTAACAATCTACTTACACAACACTTTGAAAAGTCGTAAATAATAAGTTTTTATGTTTTCACACCCACAATCACAAAATAAATCATAAACAATGCAAATCGTAAGAGGCAGGCGTGGCTGTGTGTCAAGTGACGCCTCAGTTTTGACAAAACAAACAAATACCGGTCGTAACTTGTCATTTACTTCGCCTTTATCCGAAACTATCCGAAACTTTTATATCGGTTTCGGTTACGGATATTTTTTTATTTCGGATATACGATAGTTTCGGTTACGGTTACGGAGCTTCATAACATCCCTAAGTAGTCACTTTGATATCAAAGGTCACAAATTGCACGATTAGCGGTGTATTTTTGTATGGAAGGCTACAAAAATACGGTTTCTATTAAATACGGCTTATTTTCAAAATTTAATGTTAGTATGTTCAAATTAGAAGATAATTAGTATATAACTATGTGGATTTTGTAAAACTACCACACTACTACTATATTATGTAATATATTCTGTTCCCGCACTAGTAACTTGTTTCTAGGCATGATAGTTGTCTACAATGAATCTAGTTCAGTACGTTCAGTAGTACCGAGCGCAATATCCATATTATTCCTACGTATAGTCATTATTACGCTGAGCTAATATTGCACATGCGAATATGACTCATCTGTCTGTCTCTCTATTACGTTTTACACCTAAGCACAGACATTATAGTGATGCTACGCACCTAAGGCGCTGAACCGATTTATATGAAATTTGACATGTAGACCAGTCCTGAGATGATCTACGCAGGCAACCAAGTATTATACAGAGTGGTGACGACTATACGACGATAAATTAAAACATGGGCTATATTAGTTCATAGAAACATGCTGCAACTTTCAAACACATCTTATTTATTTGATAATTTCATGATATTTCTATGAATTAATATAGTCCATTTTTAAATTTATTTTCGTATTTTATAAATACCTCAAAACAAGGTATTAGTGTTCATTTCTAATAACACATATAATTTATTTATATCTGTTATTGCAAGAAGACGGCTTTATTTTGTAACGACTTATTATTTTTAACGAGACGCTCTTGAATTCTAATCAACTCAACATGCTTCCTGCAAAATGTTTAAAATTATTCCTGAGAACAAAATAATTCTTCATAATCGTTATTTTAGAATTATTTATTTTCTTCATTTACCTATATATTTTTCTGTGCTTATTAGATAATAATTACCTACGTATTAGAACTGGATAGCGTTAGTTCACAAAAGTAATAAATCAAGTAACAAATGCAGTCCCATCGCCCATAGAATAAACCTCTGGGCCCTTTGCTATCAATTTCCTCCAACTTAACGCAACCTTCCCTAACTGCTCATTGCCTGGTTTGCTTCAGAACTTTGAGGCGTGGAAAGACATCACAACAAATTCAGGATTATTTGAGTGTACGCCAATGGGTATTGTCTATCTTTTAAACGGGTTGGACTAAGATAGGGTTGCTGAATTAGTTGATTATTTTAAATCAAATTTGTAATATCACAAGGAACATGATTAGCACATAGTTGTAGGATAACTTTCTTGGTGCAATAGTGGGCTCCTGAAGTAGTATTGAAAAATACGAGTGTTATAATTAAGGGCTTATTTATTGTATGCTCATGCGAGCTCTACTCAACAATAGACAAGCTTACGGTCAAACAGTCCGCCTGATGTAGATTTTGTATTTAATTTTATTATAAATTAAATACGTGCATTGTGAATAATAAATAATTAGTGACAGCCATCAATAATGACACCGAACAACTCAAAGAATTAAAATCATGAGGTCACAACAGTAGATTAGTGATTTTTTAATTATTTGTTAAGTTAGTACCTATGATTACCAATCTAGAACAAAACCTTTGACTATCACAAACTTACACGGCTAACTTTTTGTCCGTTAAGAGCCCGTCGTTGCTTGCATAATAAAAAAACCTATTGTGTTCATTATACACAATATATTTTCTGTTATGTGAGAAGGTACTTCATAAATTAATCTACGTAAGTATGATGTGGAAAGGTAATTCCTATATTAGTACCTACTTCACATACTACGTTAGTACCCACACATAATTATGATGTAATGAAAACCTTATTCTAAAACACGGTCTAAAGTTAGTCCTGGCTTAAGCCTGATGCCGTCTCTATCTATTTGTATTAACAAAACAAAGACAGCCTTAATTTCACTAGCAAGGACAAACTTTAATTTACCGCGTTTTATAATGCGGCGGAAAGTGTATGTTACTCTTTTGCGAGTGCAACCAGAGATTGTGTGACGTATACAACTTCTGGTACCTACTTAAGTGGTGTTTCTTTTCTAATTATCATAAAAACATTTTTATGTATCTGAAGCCTGTGTTAGTTTTAAATTGTGCTACAGGCGTGAAATAAACAAACTATGGATTAGTATACATTTTTTATGGTCATGTGTGTGTCTAGTGTAAGTGTGTGACGGGTAGGTAATGGTAAAAAAATTAAAGACTTGCATCATTTAACAGTGAGATCTTTTTTTATAACTCCAACCTTATTGCGACCCATTGCTGTCACAAAAAATGCCTTCGTGACAGTAATCTTTACTAGACCGAGATGGATATTACTGAATATAAAAATGGAAATTGGTTATGATGTTTTATTAAAACAAACGCGTTTGTAACACAAAATAAAGGGTCACGTTTACAGCACAAGTGAGATTATATTTATTCACTCCAAATACATCATCATCATGCTTCATTATTGAGCTCTGGCAACCATACTCATCGTGGTACAACTACACTATGAAATGTTATTCAGCTACGCTTTCTGTACAGCGCTTTCCTAGCTGGGCACTTAAAATTTATGATAAAATATCCTCCGTTTTCTCTTAAAATTATGATGTAGGAGTAACAAAACAAACCCACTGCTGCTGGTTTATTACAAAATTAAAAACCAAACTCTAATATTAAGCATTTGATTCATTCAAAAGATTAAAAATACAGTCATAGGCATTAATAATTTAGATTTCATTTATGTAACTTTTTCACATTTCTTACTTATTTGTCTGCGATTTATTTTCGACGGCAAAGAAAGGTCAAACTCAAAATATCGCTGTTAAACATATACAAGTAAGATTTTTCTTAAATGAACTATTTTACTGGTTGCAGGATGATGTGAACTGTTTCAATAAAAGTATACAGATATCCTATTGCGTAAAGGCAACCCTAGCTGGAAATTGGGACAATAGGCTCATTTACCCTTCCCTTAGGCGTAGACGTAAAACTACTTTTCTGGATTATCGGCTTGAACACGATAAAGTAATTACTTTTGTCAGTAGGCACTGAAGGGTGTTTTTAAATTGAAAACAAACAAACTTGGAGATTTGTAAATGGGTTGTAAGAGATATTGCATTATATTTATTCGAAGATGTACATTATTGATGACACATTATCAGACTTTTGTAGTGTAGGTTTCACGTATCAATAAAGTGTGCCGTACAAAAACTTTGTCCCTCTTGCGTTCACATGTTTACCAACTGTCAAGTAACTGAAAACTCCAATTTAAAATATAGCTATATCATATCATTTTAAGTATTGAAAAAAAAACAGTACCTTAGTTTAAAAATAACACACGTTCACTATTAGGGGAAAAGCAAACCATAACGGTTCCTGAAGCTTGTCGACGATCATAATCTTAGCGTTAAGATTCTAGATACACGCTGAGAATCGAACCAAACGAGTGACTGATACTGGTACTATCTTCGGGGACTCATAAAACGGCTACGGCGAAACCCTCGGAATTCCTTCCATCATTTTGAGCAACCCTTGTCACTCCCATTACGATCCCAAGGCGGGTTATTCTGATCCCGTCCTTCATTTTAGGGAGTTATGTCCTTCCCATATTTTCTAAACGGCATGCGGCATGTAGATATCCATAAAATGCAAAGTTATTTGTATTTTTTCAATTCCTGTAATAATTGAAAGTTTGATATTAAGTATAATACTTTAAAATTTCACTTGATATATCTTATTATTACATTAAGGATTTGAGCACCTCCAGGGAATATTGTGTTGGTAGCAGGCGAACTTTACCTTATATTGTCCCGGTGCAATATATCGTTCTAACTGCTCTTGGTTTGCAGTTTTGTGTAGATTACGAGTAGGTTACATTTGTATCTCAAAAATATACAACAGTCTTAATGCACATTAAGAATGGTAGTTGCTCTGTGTTGTTAACGAAAAACATATTTTTTCCCAAATTTTTTTTACATAGTACCTAACTAAGAAAAAATTGGAGATTTGTGGTGTAGAAATAATGGTTGAGTGACGTATAGTTGTGGTTATTTGTTATATAGTTGGCAAGACTCATTTTGTCCAGTTTTTAATATTGTTACGCTGCACATTCGACGAATAAAAAGAATCAGCCTTTTAAGATTAAATATTATTTTATAATAGAGCGTAGATCATTGTAGGTTGAATGTTGAGATAAGTGGTCATTTTATTTTTTTATAATTTATAACTTTGTAACGATCTACTAATGATCCATATTAATGAAATTCGGCATGGAGATAGATTCCAGCAGGAGGTAATCATCTCCATGCCAAAGTTTCTCAGGAGAAAGGACATAAAATATGTTACGTTTTGGCAAGACAACTGACATCTATGCGCGGGCAATCACTTAGTTACCAATATCTATCGATGAAACAAGCCAGAACAGGGGTGTTTTATTCTGGTGAAAATGGAGTGTTTTCAAATAAATTTTGATAATATGAGTTATTTTAACTATAAAATGCTTTGCAACGTATATATGTTTTGTATGGTATCGAAAGTGGCTTATAAAATTTTAAAAAATAGCAAAATAAATATAATGCAAATTCATTAAAAACTTTACACATTATTGTACAGTCGACAGCACATCAAGCGTAACAGTTTGACCTTGAGAACACCCTTACTGCGTTCGTAGTAGAGGCAGCTGTCGTAGTACAACTGCTACACTTGACGTGCTGTCGTCTGTACTATTGGTTTTCTTACATTTTAACTTAACAACTTTTTTGAAGCCAAATAAGCCTGTAAACGCATAAATTACAAAGGTATCATTAATTTTCTCCATGAGCCCATATTCGGTGGTCTCTACTACGGTGTGAAGTCGCTATTCCGCGTCATTTTCTGTAGAGACCGCATCTCAAATAAATCGCTATGTTAATTTATGCAACTATTGATCGCAGATATACCTACTAAGTATTGCTTATTGCTATTGCGCAAAACAGACGGCCGGTGGGGCGTTAAAGTTTTAGAATGGCGATAGGTACATACCATGCCCCCTTATTCAAAAACTATGGGATCACGGATTCGATTTGAAAAGTCACATGCCGTCTCCCTTTGACGCACCGTACACCGAAATTCGAATCTTTTCCTATAGTTGTAATGAGGGTTGAGGAAAGCACAAAATAGGACGGCGTCCCACAAAATTGACAGATGACCTCGTCAGAATCGCGGGGAGCCGTTGGATGTAGGCTGCCCAGAATTTGGCAATTGACTGCTTAACAAAGGCCTCCCCTTTGTTCAGCAGTGGACATCATAAGCTGGTATGATGATGATGATACTTTTGCTTCTGCAATATTCATAAACTATTGTGATCTTTTTTAAACTTACATGAAATAAAAAAGTTATCAACTACCTAGAAACTGTCTACAAGCTTTTGTTTTTGTCTCAAGATTCATTTTTTATTTGTCCATATCCTACACAAGTATAATAGATTTTCCAGGTACAACTGTCTAAACCTACCTTATGATGACCTCTCGTGACATCATAAGGTAGGTCCAAAGTCCAAAATCCTATGCTAATGTAGCAACTTAATAGAACTTAAGGGCTTAAATCAGGTTTAGACCACACCCGAACTTTCTATATATGCACGAAGACGTTTGTGAGCAACTTATTTCAATCCTTGATTAATTATAGCTACCGAACAAGATTTCAACTGCAGCTATCTCGTTCATCAATTTCAGATAACATATTTTCAGAATTTAAGATCTGAATTTTGCTCTGTAAATCATCGAATCCTACCAAAACGGTCTTAAATAAGTCGATTTGAATCTTGAACTTGGTGAAGCTAAAGATTTAAGTCAAAGATGTAAGTTAAAGTTTAAGTTGTATTCCTGCGGTGTGTTGCCTCAGCTCATCGAGAGAGCAATGTGCTGATAGTGCGAGGACTTGTCACCCTGTCAATACAGGGTCCTGTAACATTTCTAGAGGATTTCCTCTATGCTGTCAACATAACAAAACACTTGTTATGTTATGTTACCAGCATAGGAGTAACTAGCGTTTAAGAGGCTGATAAACGCCAGCGACCTTGAGAAAATGAATTTCGAGGCCCCGCCCACTAATATTTCCGATAACGTGGCTCCACAATACTACACCGACCAGCCGCGTAACTACTACAACCTCAAAAGCGCCAAGCTAAAAAAATGCCACTAGATGGCGTGCTCCACGTGCTTTATTCCATAGACCATTATAAAAATAGAAATGAACAATAAAAAACTATACACTTTTATAAAAAATATGTGGTATTTTTAAATTAATGGTAAATATTATACACGGTCAATATACTTATTTATACTAACAAATTTTTGTAAGGGACCTATTATGAAATCGAAACATGACAATCAGGGATGCAATTATAAAAGACAAATCATAATAGTTTTGACATACGTATTTGCATGTCAGCTGTTCTATAAATTAGAGCTCGACTTGAATAAATTTTGGTTTTGAAACGCCTTGTAAATTTTTAAGTGCATGGATAGTCCCAATCCGACAATATGAGAAATAGCGAAAAGTACTCAAAGGACTCTCGAAAACGTAAAAGAAAAACTAAACTGCATCATTGGATGTTCACAAAATATTCCTAGCCAGGAATCAAAACTATTGTTTAAAAAAAACTCACATGGTGTATTACAACATTCGATTAGATTCCAAATTACAAAATTCAAGTTTCAAGTAGGTTTTGCTTTTATAAATTATGCTACAAAGTACGAAGCAGTATGCAAAAAGTTACTAGTAATCAACGAAACGTCGAACCAAATGTAAATTATTGGCACGATGTTATTAAAACGTAAAGTGGATTACTCGCACTTGTTTACATTTTATTTCTTTTTCACTGTGGCCTTTGACATTACTTTAAAACATGTAGCAGTTTATAAAAATCCAACATTTCCCTTCCGTTTTTCATATGTAATATCTTCCTGGAATGTTTTGTTCCTTGTATACCGCGATACTTTCGAATCGTGTAATGATAGTGTTTTTTTTTTTCAAAATCAACGGGTTCTATTTCTACCTTAATTTTGATTTCTCAAAAATCTAATGCTGCACTTTTAGTTTTTATCGAAATCGGTCTCGATACTCTTTTAAGTACTTTTCGTTATTTCTATTTGGAATTCGGAATCCATAATAGATTATTTTTTTATCCAAATCGTTTAAGCAGCTTAAGTGTTAAAATGTAACACCCAGAAAGACACAGTTACATTCGCAATTATAAGAGTATGGATGGAGATACGAAATTGAAAAATTATGTGTTTTAATAAATACTCATCTGAAACAGTCTAGAGTATATTGAAATTTGGAACATGTTAGATTTTTTTATAGATTTCTTTCTGTAGGTTAGGTATGTGATTATCTTTATTTATGTGCCAGCGTTCATGTTATATTTACCTCAAGATCCGAAGGTCTGATACGGATTTTTTTCATTTATTGAAGACTATATGTTTCGGTGGCGTAGTAGATTGAACTCTCTGGTTTCAACTACGAAAACAAAGCATCTTTTGCCATGGTCGATCCCGGGATGGGCCACCGTTGGTCCCGGTTTTTGTTACAACCTCTTTACCCCACCAACTCGCACTGGGCTAGCGTGGTAGTGTTATTGCCCAAATTCATCATGTGTATCATGTGTTTCTTCCATGTAGGAAGGCTTATATAACGTATACAGGCTAGTGATGATGATGATGATGATAAACAGTGTTATAGTATGTTTAAGCTAAACAATATAAATAATAAATAGAATATTTAAATGTAATCCTAACAACATTGCCCACAGATTAGGTACATTAACATATGAATTAGAATTATTTACGGGATATTTACCATGTAACTTTATAGTTGTGAGTTCCCGATATTTCGGCGCAGTTGCATGCGCCATGATCACGGGTAGACTGCTGAAGCTGCGAGTAGAAGTCAACTTCATTGCGGGCAGATATATCGATCTACCCTCTTTCGTTGACGCTTGCTACGATCGATGCCCCTACCACTGGACTCAGTCTCACTACTAACACAAACTGGTTCCCGACACACAACACTCACAGTATCGACTCGCGGCACTGATACGGGACGCTTTTTCCCACATAACCGTAACACTGGATTCCAGACACTCGAAAGTTGAAACCCGTCTTCCCGATTAAAATTACTGTATTTTGTAATTTCTATCGCTTCACAAACCAAACGTGGTATGTAGTGGCGTTCTGTCGAAATTATCTGTGGGTTATAAAACTCGATCCAGTGATTAGGCCCTGACTCTATGAGATGTTCTGCAATAGCCGATCCGCGAATGTCGTTCTTTTTGACTGCGTTGATGTGCTCCTTGATCCGACAGGAAACTGTGCGCTTAGTTTGACCAATATACGAGCTACCGCAACTACAGTCGATCTTGTACACACCCGGTCTCTCTAAGGGAAAGTTGTCCTTTGGTGAGCGCAAGCATTGACCAACCCTTTTAAGGGGAGTAAAGACAGTTTTTACTGAAAATTTATTGAGAAGGTTAACATAAATTATAATGAACATGAATTGGGATGTTGCCTATGTTTAAAATTTGTGCTATTTTTCACAAAATCGGAAAATATGTGCTACCACTACCCATAAAAACAATTCAAACTTAAAAGATATGAAATATTGTTAAAATTGTACCCTTTTCGAAATAAAAAAAAGACATTTATTTTCAAAATTTATCAATAATGATAATGTAATTAGATAGCTGACATCAATTAAAGCAACTATTATAATGACAACTATTAATAAAAACATACTTGATACATAGTTATTATTAATTTTGTCAGTATGCATGCAGTATACATGTGACGTCACCTGTTCCGTAGATTTTCTATGGAGCCTTTTTGGATGTTGCGCCGCAACATATCAACATGCCACTATATCTGTGAAAGTGTTGATCTTAGACATACTATTTCTTTTGCAATATTTCTTTATGAGTTATAAACTTCTTATTTATGAAATAAAAAACAAGTTGTCAACTACCCTATTGCTGAGAGCTAATTTGTGCTACAATAATATAGTGGAAAGAGGAAATATTTGAATCATGCATAGTTTGCCGGTACAAAAGTTGAAATATAGAATACTCAACACCGTGGACTGGAATGGACAATTGAACACCGTTCTACAATTTTTTACCTATTTTTCAGTAAACTGTGTATAGACCTGGCCGGGTCTACATACATTTTTGAAACATCTCTTTTATAGCACATGTTAAAAGTTCTGGTTTTAAAATTTACATATAAAAGAACCTTTAAGCCTAGGCTAGGCTTAAGCTAATTTAGTGTTGTATGCATTTAATAATCTAAAATTAACTGTGCCTGTTGTTCTTCATGAATCACATTTCTGTCGCGCAAATTATAAACGCAGTAAGTACCACTTACTGCGTTTATGATTGTATTAGATATTCGAGAAGCTGATGTTATGATCTATAAGAATCAACGACCCGTTTTTTTTTATCTCGTTTAGAAAAGCAGAAACACGTTGTCATAAATGCAGTAAAGAGCAGATTTTAGGTCTGTTTACATAGTTTATTTGCAGTAAGAGCACTTAATAACTTTATTTTATGTAAATACCCGTGCATACTTTATTTGAAACACAATAATAGCGCAGTATGTGTCAAGTACGTAGTTCTTCTTATGTCACTACAATTATTCATTACATCTCCCACATAATATATACGCAGTAACTTCACTTAATCACTTGATGATAAGATTCCATATTAAAAGCAGATTATTCGTACTTAATATCAATGCAGTAATTACAATCATACTGCGTAAATATTAAGGTACATCAAAGTGACGCATAGGTGAAACATGTTATGAACGAAGTAACTAACATCTACGGCATTTATTGTATGTTCGTGTATTTTTTTACTTTAAATACGATTATTATTTTAATGTCATAAAATCATTTACTGCATACATGTTACGGAAAAATACAAATAGAAATCTATCTCCGCCAAAATTTTACACGAAGTAAAGTGTTTTACTGCACAAATAATAAACGGCGAGGGGCGGGGGGAGCAGGTCGGGCATCGCTAGGCGTGCGGCGCGCAGGCAATGTCATGTCATAGCACTCAAGGCGATAACGCGTATCGTAACGGGTGTGCCGTCGGGAGTCGGGAGTGCAGAGTGCGTCGAGTTCATGTTTACGTCTTTTTGAGGCGATGCTAAGTGGTGTATGTAGGTATGTATTTAATGTTGTTCAATATAAACAAATGAGATACCTTAAGTTTCCTTT
Source organism: Nymphula nitidulata (assembly GCA_947347705.1). Classification (NCBI taxonomy): domain Eukaryota; kingdom Metazoa; phylum Arthropoda; class Insecta; order Lepidoptera; family Crambidae; genus Nymphula; species Nymphula nitidulata. The sequence goes on along the minus strand of OX374618.1, from coordinate 16,403,556 downwards.
ATTAACCACCAAATTGAATGCTTTTTGACAAGTAATAGGGACGTGACTAACCTTTTAATTTTTTAAATTAAAGTTAATATGATGGGTTCTGTAGCATCTGCAAATAAAAGCTTTGATTTAATTAGCCTGTACTGAATCTTATACAAGACTTGCTCGTATATTGCTCGTGAATGTAAAATTTCGTGATGATATTTTTATGTAAATGCACATCGATAAATGTGTAGCTGGTTTTAATGCTTTGCATGGGAGTCCTATCCTATATGTGTGATATTTTTTATAAGTATAATGAAATGTACAACATTTTACGTTCATTTAAAACTACTACAACTGACTAAAAGTAACTTATTAGGCACTTTCATTAAAAATTTCAATTTTTACTTGGAAGTCGGTTTTTTCATACATGTACTTTTTTATTCTAGGCTCGTACGAAATGGCTCATAGAAGAGATAAAATTATTTCGGCCTTAAAGGCAAATGAAAAAAAGGCTGAAAATGTGACAAACGAGCCTGACGTGTGGCGCCAATATGTTGATTATAAAGATTTTCCATCTGTTTTTGAAAACCACAATGAATACGATAATTCATTTAGATTCATTCAGTCATTTGATATAAATAATTTAATATACAATTTAAATAAATTTGAAAAACCAAATGACAAATTTGATAAGTCTGACCTGAAATGTCATGAATTGATGCCACCATCTGTTAACCAAGAATCGAATATAATGGAGTTAGGTGACACTGATCCTTTTGCGAACTCTGATGAGGATTATAATGATAAAGACTACATTCCTGTACAAGATGATATTTCTAGTGATTCTCCTGATTCAACTTACAGTATAGAAAGAAGAGATATTAACGTTGTTCAAAGTCGAGACATAGAAAATAAATCACTACTTTACCGAAACCAAAATCAAAATAACAGTAAACAATCCGATTCGCAACATTGTGAATATGTTGAATGTACATTGGATGTCTTTAGTACTTGCGTTAATTGTCTCTGTTTTTTATGTTGGGAGCACTTTGATGATCCAATCTCATATAATAACTGTCAAAATCATATGCCATTTTATACAGAGCAGAATTTATGTAAAAAAAATAGGGAGAAAAGAAATAAACATGATAAGACAACTAAGGAAAATACCGAAAAAAATGAAAATCTGAACCAACAGCACAGCATGCAGCATTGTGAATATGTTGAGTGTAATAATGAAATTACAACATCTTGTATAAAGTGCTCTTGCTTTTTATGTGCCGATCACTTTCATATACTTACTTTGAACGACAGCTGTAATAACCATAACGCATATTCATCCCACAAGAATGGACCAGAGTTATACATAACAAAAAGAGGTAAAATCAGCAAGAGAAAAGTATTCGTAGAAACTTTAGAAAATAGGAAAGAGAAGAAGAAACAATTAAAACTAGAAAGATTTGCAATGAAAGACCCATGTGATAATAAATGTATAAAAAAGTGTGCGAACAATATTAGTCAAGCAAGAAGACAACAGCTTCATGACGAATACAGTTATTTAGATTGGGAATCGCAAGGAATTTATATTAAAGGATTGGTTACTGTAAAACAAGTTGAAAGACGAAAGGAGACACAAATTTTGAATCCCAAGAGAAAAGCAACATACATATATCATTTTCTTTCAGACGACTTAGTGAAAATACCTGTTTGCAAAAAGTTTTTTTTAACTACATTAGGCTTTAAACCGAGCAATGATAGAAGAGTTTTATCAGGTAAGATAAATAATCATCTAACTTACAAAATATTTTACATAACGTGTGACTAGATTCTGTAGATACACAATATGCTTCATATAATTTAGCATTAATGTTCATATAGATAAATATTCTCTATTACAAAAAAATAAAACCATTACAGATACGATACAGTACAATTTAGGCTAAGAGCAATGTCTTCTAGTCAACACTCAATATATTAATGTTAAATACAACACATATAACATTTACGTAGTTAACAGTTACGCTCATCATAATTTGTTAAACATTTAACTTTGATGCTTGAGTTTGGAGTTGATTGTAACAATAATTGATGTATTCCACTTGTTTTACTTGGTGCTGCTGTGTGCACATACTTTGGCTTATTGTCTAGTTAAATAACTATGTAATCTAGTAATTGAATGTAATAGTGACTGTAAGCTGTTCTGTGTACTTAATAAATAAATAAATACCTTAGTAATTTTAACCTTATTTCATCTCCAGTAATAAAAACTTTATTTCATTTCAGTACTAAATAAGTCAATAAATGATCAGAAAAATAAGAAAGGATCTTATACGAGAACAAAACATGTTGATAAAAATATCATAAAAGAACATATACAAAAATACAAACCAACCATATCACATTACCGACGAGAACATGCACCTAATCGCCTATACCTACCCAGTGATATTACTATAAAATCAATGTACGAGGACTTTTGTTCCGAATATCCTGATTTAAAAGTTTCCAGTGAAGTATACCGAAAGGTAGTTCGCAAAGACTTAAACATCTCCTTTGCAAACCTAGGAAACGAAGAATGCGAAAACTGCAGCTACTTTCAACAACACGATAAGCACCATGTAATAAATTTAGATGTGGCCTGTAATATATGTATTGATTATATGGAACATAAAATTAAGTATACGACTTCACGACAAGAATATCAACGAGATGTGCAGAAAACTATTACAACAAGTGATGATACAATTTATTTTTCAGTCGATCTTCAAAAAGTGATAATGTTACCAAGAATGGAACAATTTAAAGCCGCAATTTTTTGTCCAAGAATCATAGCTTTTAATGAAAGCTTTGTGCCATTGGGCTCAGACTCAAAACATTTACCTGTTGCTGTAATTTGGCTCGAAACAGTTACAGGCAGACGCCAAGAAGACATTATTTCTGCATATCGTGCCTTCTTTTTGTTTCATCGAGATACACCGAACGTAGTGTTGTGGGCAGATAATTGTGCATCACAAAATAAAAACTGGACCTTATTAACTTTCCTGGTTTACCTCATCAATAGCAACGAAATCGCTACTCAAACAATAACAATTAAATATTTTGAGCCTGGCCACACATTTATGTCCGCTGATAGTTTCCACCACCAAGTGGAATTGTCATTGCAACGAAAAAATAAAGTGTACGATTTTAATGACTTTTCCGATGCTGTAAAGAAATCTAACTCTAACAAAAATGTCGTGAAAGAGATGCACATAACAGATTTTTATAACTTCAAAGATGAATCCTCGCAGGCCAAGCTAAAAAAGTTAGAACCTCGTTTGTATTTAAAAGATATAATGGCTATTGAAGTACGCAGGGGATATTTTACTTTATTAATAAAAAAGAAGCATAATAATGAACATTCACAACATTTAGATTTTTTGAAGGTTAAAAATATATCTAAAAGATACATAACAGAACCAACTCAAAAATCAGAAATGAAAGGAACATCAGAAGCCACAAAGAACGCAATTATTCAAAAGTTAGTTCCTTTAATGCCCGAAAATAGAAGGCGGTTCTGGTCTAATTTGCCGGTATCAGAATCTGTTGACTTAGATGTAGATACATAAAAAAAAAACTTTTATCCAATTTTTTTAATACCTTTTTATATTTTTATAGACTTTCTAAGAATACAAAGAATTCAAAATAACAAGACTGAATTGATTTTGATTTAAGATAGTTATTGAATTATTCTTATCAACTAGAATTAGTTAAAAAGCTGTGATTAGTTAAGTATAAAATAATTATTGATGGTATTATTAAAAAAATATTAATGGTTAACATTATTCTATTGCGTAGGTAGATACCTTCGCCCTGTACGTATTACTTTATTTTTGAAATGTTACTTAGTACCTACTAATAAACTGAATTTTTGAGACGTTTAAATTATGCGAATTTTGATTTAAAACAAGCGGAGTTGTTTTTTGTTTTATTAGTTTGTGAGGTCTTTACATTGTTGACTTAAGTGATTATCAGCTATTGAGCCTTAGATTGGTGCCATTTTGTGGCTAGTCAATTAAATTGTCTGTGATTTATTAAATAAAAGTATCTCAGCAGTAATTTGTAATCCTTGTTTCATTTATATATTAGGTACTCATTTGGTAAGTTCTACTTAAAAGCGTTAATGACATAAGATAAACGCAGTATAATTGTAAGATTACTGCGCATTATAAGTTTTTTTGACTTAGATCGTTTCGTGTTCTTACTTATAAATGCAATATGCTGTAAAGATACGGCGCATATGATATATCACCTAAATTAAAATTACACGAAATATCTAATATTTGTGCGGTAAGTACAGGAAACTACACATAAATGCAGTAAGTTACAATCATACTGCATGCATGAGTGGCAGGTATCAAGTGAGAACTATACTAAAGCCATAACAAGAACAGTTTTTTATATATTTTATACACAAAATACCTAATAAAAAGCAATAACCTACACTGAAAGTAATCTTCTAGTTTTGCTCTTTAAGCACATATATATTTTTTTACAATTTTTTGCGTAATTAATTATGGACAGCCTAAAATATTATTTAAACTTTGACCGCGTTTTTCTCAAAACTGTTCACATGTTCTTTACTGCGTTCATAAATTGCGCGGCAGATTTTGTAACCGGAAAAATTAATATTAAAAAGAACAGAAACGAACCATTCGATACCTTGATTATTTTTAAGACTGCCGGGTCTGACAATTACGTAGGTCTATGAAATAAACCAAACTTATTTTATGGTTCTATATAAAAACTTTGTTGAAATTTATCTTTGTATTATGTATTACATATAAATACATAAGTTTTTTTTTACTTTCCTTATTCATTATTAGATAAACAAAGAGATACAAAGATTAAGAAGAATAAAAAAATAAAAAATATTAAAAAAGAATTAGTAAAGAATGAAAAAATAAGAAACATAAACAAAAAAGGACTAGAAGTAAACATACATAAAAATAATAATAAAAAAACAAAAGTAAAAAAAAATTGATACAAAAAATATTTATTGTATTTATAGTTTAATCGTTTTTTATATATATTTTTTTACTTTCATATTTCATATTCAAAAAACAAATAAGAAATAAAAAATACAAATAATAAAAAAAAAGTTGTGAACCATTGAAGGATTGAACCCCTACCTCTCGGATAGTAAGTCGTGCATCTCAACCCCTACACAATCGCGACAGAGTCATTTATTTCGAAATTAACTATCTGAATTATACGATATACTTATACATTTCCCTTCAAGTAAACATAAACTTACTTTACAACTTCCATCTGTGACTGTGAATCTGAATAAGTACAACTTTCGAGATGATTATGGAGTTTTTGATAGTTCCTAAAATTAGATAAAATTAGCTATCTAAAGAAAAAATAATCAGGTTATTATTGTGTTATTTACCCCTATACGAGTGGTTTTTGACTCTTTTTAGACCTTTTTCTTGGTTTTCCATAGTCCAAAATAATATTTATACCATAAAATTTTTATTTCATAAATAATATTATTAATGAAATAAAATTTTCACAATAAAAATTTACGAAATTATTTACTCATTTTTGTCTATCTACTATAATACACTCACATAGTAATCACTAAAACCTAAAATATAATTGTCTATTTGATATTTGCAAATTAAAACAGACGCAGACTGATATTATTAAGAACCGCGAGCAAAGAAGCGACACAGGTCTACCTAGCACCACGCCTCGGCGATCACTGTCGTTTCCTCTACAAATGAAAGAGAAGAATGGATAATGGCGCGAGTCGCTATTGAAATCGGCTGAAGAATTCAGAATAAATTTATTTACTAAAGAACTAGTTACTTATTTGAAATTGTAAAACATCAATATTATAAAATTTAATATAACAAGTTTGTTCCCTAAAAATAAGAAAAAAAACCTTTGACATATAACGCAGAATTTGTTCTGAAAGCTGATTTTGATGGGTGACTTTGGCATTTTTTTTATACAAACATTTTGATTATAATGTGTTTTGGGGACATGCATATTATCAGAAATATGTCCAAGAGTAACATATATTTTTTTCACTGCGTTTATTTCAACAGATTGTGCTAAAAAAAGTTTTAAGTAACGCTCAATTAGCAATTATCAGCCTCTTAATTCCCGCGCTCCGATAACCGCTCAACATCAGGCGTGCCATATGGTTTTTCGTCTCACTACTGGGCACAGACGTTCCTACGTGTGAGAAACACATAATGAGTTTGGGCCATAACACCTTGACGCTGTCCCATTGCGGGTTGGTGGGTTGAAGCGGTTACTGTAACAACCGCGACCAACGGCTGAACGTGCTCTCCAAAGCACGGAGGAACTCGAGATCAGAAATTATTGATTGACCCATTCAGAATCTACCATAGCGAAAGTTGCTTTGTTTTCGTAACCGAAACCACTACGTCAGCGAGCTTCTCAATAGTTTTACAGCCATCATATTAAAAAATGTCGCCAACCTCCTTGCGCTATTAGAATACATATGTACTTTTCGGACCTAATGCTATAATCAAAATTCCTAGTGACTTTAACAGTTTATATTTGCATGGTGATGTTGTCATAAGAGTGAACCCTCACAGATTGAAGTTTGTGTTCTATTATATTTAATTTCCTTATTTTTCAATGACATTTATTAGGTTTACAGTCCATTCCCGTTTCTTCCGTTACAATACCCTTGAATCAACCATGGAATAGCTATTACCTACGTCTTGTTCTGTCGTTCACACACACAATCATGTCGAATGTTGAATGTTACTTGTAAAAATATGACTAAACATAAAGTAGCTTTTCAGAGGATTATCCAAGGAATAAAATTATAAGGTCTTTAGCTAGTATTAAGTATAATAAAAACAGGATATTCTATTCTAATGTCGTTTTGTATTTTGTAGGTATTTGACTGTAAATTTTGTTGCTTAGAACCAAGGCCCTATTATAAAGTCGTATTTTATTTTTTATACGACTGTAAATTTTGTTGTAATAGATTGCATATGTTATATGTCATGCTTGGGCACCTATCAATTGCAACGCTGTAGCAATTTGTCTGGAACTGTCAGTCGACACGTTCACGGATGGTGCTCGAAATATTTCCCCATGATGTATGCTTTCAGAAGTCTTCGTGTAATCACATGCTTTGTATTAGCTTCTCACGTGTATATTGCAGTTTTCCTATACTACAGAGGTGGCAAACAAACACATTATGTTAAGGTAATCTACATAAAATACAAAAAAAAAACAAAATCTATTTCTGTTCAAATAATCTCATTTTTATGACTATCACAAAAAGGATAATTATTAACTAACAAAGTCATAGTGTCTGTCTGTCTGTCATGTACTTATATTACGTGAAATACTATTGTCCGCCGCGTCGGTCGTTAGAATAAAAATAAGTAGAAGTCATTATTTCAACCCGATTTTATGTTTTAAGTGAATTATTAAATTAAATTAAATTGATTGACATTTTATGTTATACGTGAATCATTAAATTAAATTGACATTTTGACGACCGCGTGGCTACTCGGTCAAGTGGTCCCGGGTTCGAATCCCGGTAGGAGCAAATATTTGTATGATGAGTACGAGCATTTGTTTACGAGTTCAAGATGTTTATATGTTTATTTAGTATATTTCTAATAATAATATACACATTATTATCATTATTTCTCCGTTATCAAATATCCATAACACAAGCTCTCAATGCTGCTTACTTTAAGCTAGATAATAGGTTAAGTGTATAAAAAAAATGAGTGTGTGAAGAATTAGCATGAGTTAATTCCACCCGCCCCTTTCTCGGACGGTAAAAATTATGTTACCATGAATATACAGGATGTTTGGTACAAAGTATAACAAGCGAGCACCTACCCGTGTCAACATAGTCATATAAATACTATGTATGACTTTGTTAACATGGGTACATAAATACTATGAACATATATACATAAATACTATGGTGTTATCAAAAATTCTAAATTGTGAAATAAATTTCAAATTTCTTCATACAAAAGTTCGGCCACTAAAACAAAATGTATGGGAAATTTCAAAATTAATTTTACAATTTTGAATTTTTGATAACACCACTGTATTTATATGACTATGTTAACATGGGTAAGTGCTCGCTTGTTATACCATGTACCAACCACCTTGTAGAGATTACGTTAGATTACACCACAGTTATAATAAATTATGCAATACAAAGACAAAATCAATTAAGATAGGTAATTAAATAAAAGACTCTATGTCAGGGAGAAACAATATAACTACAATTTGCGTAGTCTATGATCATGATACAAGAGTTACTTTTAAGATAAACTTAACAATACCCAGTTTTAACTATTGAAAAGAACCGGTTAGATACAGGTTTTGTCCAGAGCATTCTGAGCGAACCTGTATCTGACGCAGCCAGAGCTCTGTGTAAAATTGTAAAACGAAGTTAAATTATAACTATATTTTATATACCATTTCTGGAGCTAAGTTTAGGATACGATAGTACAGTCATATCTAAACTAGATAAAAATCCTTAAATAAAAAGAAAAAAAAAACTATTGAAAAAGTTTATTTTTAAAACAATCGAGCGTTCTTTAGAGTGGATTAACTTTGTATTGAGCAAAAATGCCTGACGCGCTACACCTCCACGGCAGGCCAACCCCCTTATTCTCAACTGTCGGAAAGAATTCGAATTTCGGAAACTCTATACCTGTCACTTTTTATCGCGCTGCGTCAAAGCGAGACGGCATGTGACTTTTCGAATCGAATCCGTGATCCGACTGTTGAGAATAAGGGGGCAAGCCTGCACATAAATAAATTGTTGTATCGCACTCGTAACTCGTGAAATGATTTCTACGTGTAGTTTCGATCGCCTATCAATAACCCTTTATATCATTTCAAGATAGTGAGTAGTGGTAGTATTTAAATTGAGATACAATATTAACAAACTAAACAAATAAAGAATTGAAATCGAAATAGTCAACTCGTATTTTTTTCTTCGTTGGGAGTTTGAAATATAAACATTTTCGTCATTGGATGGTGTTTAACCAAAAATAAAAAATAAAAAACAACTTAGTACCAACTTCAAAAAATATGTTTCTAGGGGATGAGTACATACTTACATTTAATTATTTTAACCAGTTTTCTGAAGTCGGTTTTAATTATTGTTGAAAATTATTTTTTCACAGTTTTTAGTGATAACTTTCTAAGGTCGAAGCTAGATGGGTGACCGTCAACTCACATTGTTTCCTACTATCGTATCGTTTCACTTTTAGTCATAGGAAAACAAAAATTCGCAATTTCGCATACGTAGACGACTTAATGATTCCAGTTTTTTTTAATTTAAAACCAAACTTAAACGACGAAATGGCAGCTATTCCACATCGAAAAAAAAGAATCACGTAAATCGGATCAGTAATCTCGGCGTAATCGGTGTACATACAAAGAAAAAAAAACATACCGGTTGAATTGAGAACCTCCTCGTCTTTGAAGTCGGTTAATAAACACGATTCTCGCAAATCTTCAGCAATCACTCTGATTGTGTAAGATCCTGCCTAGTCTATGTATTTTTATCAGTTTTATAAGATTGGTTAACAAAAGGTATTAGGTGGTAGGCCATATGTTGGGTCGTTTGGATAGGTACCACCGCCTTTCTTTTTTCAGCAGTTTGCCGTGTTTCGGATTGAAGGGATAGGTAGCCAAACTAGCCAGTGTGATTACTGTGCTTGGAAGGCATTTCATCTTAGGCCTCAGTAATACAACACACCAGGATTTTTCCTTGTTATTGCAGGTAACAAGGAAAAATCTATATCTATAGGCCACAGTAACCACTTACCACCATTGGCTGCATTATTTCATAGAAATGTCATGAAATTATCAAACGAATAAGATGTTTTTGGGAATGGCAGACCATCTCTATGAACTAATTTAGCCCATGTTTTAATTTACGTATTGACGGCACCACCCTTTATAAAAAGCGGTTATCGTCCGAAACCGCTGTGGCAGTAGGAATATTAACATGAAAGTGGTTTTATAGGTACCTACATCTGGAACCCTAGTCGTTAAGTATAAGCTTAATACGCCCACAGATTCTTAGATATAGGTTTTGCACCTCATATTACTGAGATGCTAAATGAAATTAGCTTTGATTAAGTTTTCTCTTATGACAAAGGTCCATAATTGAAAATTGAAAATATTTTGAACTAAAAACAATGCTACATAGAATATTAGGGCGTTATCAACTAAATTGTTAGTATCACAAAATTCAAAAATTAACAATATTTTGTTCCATGGACTAGAATGCTCACTCGCACTATATTTTAATTCAGAAATAAATCTTAACTCTTCATCCCTCAAGCGGCGTTATCCCACCGGAGGGCTATGACAATTAAAAAATCATTTGTGTCTGGAATCTGATGCTTGACAGGATTAAATCTGTTACAGGGTGTGTAATAAAGGATAAGATGTAATATTTTTTAAAAAAAATAAAACAGTCATAAGTTCATAACTTTAAAATAATGTACCACAGCAAATGAAATCTAAAGTGTGGTACTTTGTATTCAATATCGTAGATCACAAACTTTCAACGCATTTTTGTTTATTGATGAAGTAATTTTCAACGAACTTCATATTATGCCAAGTACTTAAACCATCTATATTTTTTGCAAAATCACTAGCCAAGATGGCAACAATGCTTGCAACAATAGAACAACTTCGGACCGAGAAATGCCAAACAGTGCCTGCATGGCGTGCTTTGAATTCCGAATAAATGCTAGAAATCGTTTCAGGCAGTATAAAAAGCACAACAAATAACCCAGGCACAAGTTTTACACAAGTCTTTAGGTTGACGACGCTCTCATTTCTAAAAGTAGGCACCAGATTGGACGTCAACTTTGCCTCTTTTCCTCTCGTGAGAGACGTGGGAACACAAAGAACTTGCATCTTTCGATGAAGACAACATCCGTTGTATACCTTACTTAGCTCTTAATATTAAACTCATCTTAAAGCAGTTTCATTTTGTTACTCTCTTAGTTTTAAATCGTCCTCTCAGTTGTTTTACGATATCATATTTAGACCGTAATAGATGTTTTTTATTTTTAATTTATCTTCAAAATAAAATTCTAAAAATCATTTACAATAATATTTAGTCTTATGCTACTTTCTAAGTGTAAACATTGTTCAAAAATTTATTAACATGTAATATTAAATTAAAATATATACTTTATACTTGTAGATTCAATTTAGTTAATTTTTTTAGAGCAAAATGGAAGCATAATAATTTTAATAATAATTTTAGAGGGTCACCAGTAAAAAAATCAATTTTCGTCTCGAAATTAGCCAGTTTTCTCCACCACAGAAGTTTGCAGTCAAAAACTTTACCTTAAATAATAGAGTTTACCTATATTTCGATGTTTCTAAAGCGAGCAAGGGCGCCAGAGCTGATCGGCTAACTATTTATTATGCTGGTACTAGGAGTTGTTTTTTATACTGTCAACTTAGCGTTTACTTTTGATTTATTATTGATTAGGCAATACGTAATTGTAGCAATTTTAAAAGTAAGGTTATAGCCGGTTACCATCAGGCGAACTGTATATTTACTTGTGTTTCTTGCTGTATAGAATCGCCTTTTTTTTCGCTGAGGGGAAGCTCTACCAGCCTATCCACCCACTCTCTGAGGGGAGTGGGGGGGGGGGGGGCTTTCACCCACTAACCCCCTCAGCGATGCACCACCTTTCTGCTTTCAGCCGAACATGCGGGCTAGCCCAGTTGACATTGCAACCGCTTGTCGGCAGGGCAGTCTGACCCGTAAAAAAGGTCCCGTCATATGTGGAGGGTAAGAAGCCCCCCTCAATCCTACTATTTTATATAAAGTTGGAGTGCCGGTGCATTGAGACTCCGACTGGGCTGTACAATCTGGGCACGATCCCCAGCCGCACCCACAGCCCTAAGGATTTTTTCGTGTATAGAATCGCCCTATTATAAGCCGACTCCGTTCGCGTGGAAGTCGGAAAATAATAACATGTCGTAAGTAGGTAGGTACGTTACATAATTTTACTTGCACATTTATTTGGTTAAAGAAATAAATATCTTGTTTACAAAAACACCTTAAGCCTTGGATATTATAAATGCTTGCGTAGTACTTAGGTAATCATTATTTTTTTGCGGAGTTATTTTAAAACTATGATATCTTTTAAGATATATAGTAAAATCAAACTATGTCAAGAACAAATTATGTCCAAAATTAAATACTTGTGATAAAAAATGTATTTATTTTGATAAGGAATAATATAATATTTAACAAAAACACCTTCGCAGACTAGATAATGCATTATAATTATTTTAAAACAAATTTGATTTCCAAAAAAAGGTAATAGTGAGTCAACCTTAAAACATAGATATATGTATGGTGTCACGGACTATTTTTTTGAATTTTTAAAGGAGAGCAATTCCAGTGTATACATGATTGTTGCATAACTTTAACCATTTACGCAGCGCTCGCAACGAAAGCTTAGTAAAGGAATACTTTTTTACGCTTATGCAACATTTTTTATTGATGCTCAGAACCTATTGGTTGTAGCATGATTTAATAAAGCCTATGGTGTTCCCCAATAAATTGACTATCCAACACAAAAATATTTTTTCAATTTGAATCAGTAGTTCTTGAGACTAGCGTGTTCAACCAAACAAACAAACTCTTCAAGCTTTATAATATTACTAGCGGTGCCCGCGACTTCGTTCGAGTGGATGTCGGAAAATAACAAATGATATCTTTTAAGATATTCATTCAAATCAAGCAATGTCACTAATAATTGTGTGTACATAAAGTTATAAATAAATAAATAATAATTTTGTTCAAAATCAACCGCTTGTGATAAATAATGTATTTTTATAAATAAGGATTGACTAATATTAATGCATTATTTTAGAACTAATTTGATTACTAAAAAGGTTATAGAGAACATTTAAATACGTTTAGGTATCACTATCAACCATCATAAAACAAATGGTACTTAAAGCAACCTCAAAAAAAGAAGGAGGTTATATGTTCCACTGTATGTATTTTTTTTGTATGTATGTTCATCGATTTCTCGGTCAATTGTGCACTGATTTTCGAAATTCTTTATTTATTCGATAGAGTATATTCCTAAGGTGGTCCCATTGCCACCAAGTCAGGATTTGATGATGGGATCTCAGGGGAATCGAGGGCATACCTCAAATTTTATAGGCACTAAGACATGTTTTACTTTTTTCCAAAGCTCTTCAAGTATTTGCTACTGTCAATCCCTATCTTATGTTTATGAGCTGGTGTTGGAAGATAATTCTTTAAATATTATAGGTACGTATTAATGTATACTTAGTTGTATTCTATCGGGTTACTCGTGTGAATTGATGATGGAAGGTAAAATTCCTTAACGGTAAGGAGTTGGAAGATAATTCTATAAATATTATAGGAACGTATTGAGAATAGTTGTGTTCTACTAGGATATTCGGGTGAACTGATGATGGAAAGTAAAACTCAATAACGGTTTGGAGTTCGAGAATACTTTATTAGACGATACGATAATATAAAACAATATTATGTATTTCAATCATAGACTGAGAGACAGACACGTCGATAGTGCTGACGGTCACCCAACTAGCTTAGACCTTACGAAATCACCTAAAAATTGAAAAAAAAAAAATTGTAACATAAAATAAAACCGACTTCAAAACACTAAAAAGGAAAAAATAATTAAATTTAAGTACCTCAGTACTTATCTCTTAAAAATGTCTTTTTTTGCAGTTGGTGCTTCTCTTTCTATTGTTTCTGGTAACGCTTAGCACCAACTCCAAAAAAGACACTTTTAGGAGATAAGTACACGCAGTGTCAAAAGCAGAGAACTGAAAAAAAAACTTTTGATTAATTATTTAATTATTGTTATTTTTTAAACGACCACCGCTAGCACCGCGGGTCAGTGGGCGACTGAAGCGTTCGCAATGAGAAGATAAAATTACCACCCTTCGTCAAATTACCAATAAAATGGAGATGAAATTTACTAGCGATGTTCATTTTGCGACAATTTGATCGCGGCAGGTCATTTGCCATAATGGATTGCGACAATTTTCCCCGCGTTTAAATTTTAATGACGGTATAAAAACAAATAATACGGTACTCTCCTTAATGCCTAATGCATGCGTTCTTTTTGTTTAATGGGCCCTTGTCTTGTCTGCGACAAAGGAGCGAGACAAAAATATTCTACGCAATAAAATAGATGTGTCACCTGCAGACAATCCTCTCGAGGGGCACTGGCGAAGTACGTCACGTAAACCGTGTATCGAATAAGTTTTGATTGTATTTCCATTGTAAATTTCAACTAATTTATTCTATGTAACTATCAGAAGTTGTTGGTTGAAATTGAAGGATATGCTGTCGATGCATTTATTATTTCTATTTACGGTGATGAAACACGTCTAGTCTTCATATCGAGGCTTAAGATGCTGACTAAGTATTGACAAGTATTGTGTATATAGTGTGTTAGCAAAAATACAGGGATAAACTAAGGGTAAAGCAACCCCAGTTGAGTATACTTCTTCTTCTTTCCGTGGTTTTAATATATTATATAAATGAGTTATTGTTATTTTTTTTTCTTATTGTCAATAATATTAAAAACCAGAAGTGAAAAAGATAAAAAAATGGAGAATGGAGTCCTCTCTAGACACAGCCTTAATCAAATCAACCAAACCACCATTTAAACTAAAAGGAAAGCCACAGGTAATGATAAAAAGAAACATCCAGTGCGTTCGCGAGTCGCCGACCAATTGAGCTCCGTCGCAAACAGCGTAGGTCCGTCACAAAAAGCGTAGGTCCGTCGCAAACAGCGTAGACGCCGGTCTCCCCACTTCTCCGGTCACGCCACGCTACGTCATAGATCATACGATGCCATAGACACAGCAAGGTGCCACCTGGCCCCGTTCCGTTGTTGGATATTTGTAACAATAAAGATAGTATGAGAGGTGCTAGTAGAGTAAACATGCTTTTTCCAAATTGATCATGAGTTTCATTTCTCACAAAGCGTGTCGGTATAATATAGAAAGCATATACAGGTTGGTGCCATAAATACGACAGTAAATTGAAACATATATTGTCGCAAGTGGGATATCTAGACTTTGCGAATTGAGAATTGCCGGGTAGCTAATCTGCTTCGCATTTATAAATTTCTGGAATCAAACACTATCGTAGATACATATCATTAATCTGTGCAACCACTTACCTAGTTGAAAATAATCTTGCTATTGAATCTGAGTAGGTACAACAAATTGCTTTCGTCCTACCCAATTCACTATAGATTTTACTATATTGTTCATATTACCATCTCTCTGAGCGATGATAATTATGGCGGGACCACACGGTCCCTAAATGGCCTCCAAACCACCCCTACAGCCATTCCCTATCCACCGGTTACAGTCAATAATTACTTCTTGACGAAATCATAAAAGGACTCACCAAATCTTTTATGCTAGCCTTCATGTTATCAAGAATTATTAATCAACTAACAGTTTTGGCGCGCACTACCTTTTCAAGACATCACCAATAATACCAACCTCTAACTTAGTTTTTTACCTACTGCCAACACAAAAGGCACAGACTATACGTTATTTCAAGTCGTTCGGAATCGCGTTCGCGACATATATACTTTTAAAAACATCTTAATCATTTGATAATTTTATGACATTTGTATGTGGCGAGTAAAGGACCAAAATAAAGTGGGATTGGGGGCTAACCTGGTTCACGTTGCTCCCGCGTGATAAATGTTATAGACGCCATTCACCTTCACTTTACTTCGTACTTGTCACCACAATAGGTTTATGGGTGCACGATACAGGTATAAGTGGATAACGTGTAGACCGCGGCTGATTCTCACGATTGTCTTCGACGATAGTTAATTTTGTTGGGAGCGGACGTCGTGCTCGAGTGCTCGACCAAGCGACGTATCGGAAGCGAGTTTTTTCTAAGTACCCCCAAGTGGGAAAGAAAAATGTACGGGTAGGATGTGGGTAGGATGTATATAGTTATCGAAGCGTTCAAATAATGTGAATTATTGTATTAAGCTACGTTCGAAACCTCACAGTATGAAAAACCATGTTTATGAACTAATATTGCCCATGTTTTAATTTATTTTTGTATTGACAGCACCACCCTGTATAGATAACATTTACGATGAATAATAAAATTGTATTGTATATTGATGTAATTACTGGGCATGGACGGCATTTCATCTTAGGCCTCAGGATGACAACGCACCTGCAATATCAAGTGCTTTTCCTTGTTATTGCAGGTGTCTATAGGCGGCGGTAACCGCTTACCACCAGGTGGGCCGTCACCTTGTTTGTCATCTAGTTGTATAAAAAAAATATATTTCATAGTAATGTCATGAAATTATAAAATGTACAAGATGTATCTGAAAGTTGCAAAACATTTCTAAAGCCCATGTTTTAATTTATTGCCGTACTGTCGTCACCAGCCCTGTATGTACACTGAGGTGGCAATCAAACATACGAGATCTTAGTAAAATGAAACTCAGTATAACCTTTTACATTTTTAATGGCACTGATTGGTACAGTAGCGTGGTTAGCGAAGAACTGCCGCTACGAGCTGCTAAGGCGATACCTCGTCGACACTAGCGACACCACTTGATTTTTATTAATTGTTGTGAATATAGAACATAATAAACAAAAACGCATTAGTGAATGACTAAAGAATGGTATTTGTAATTTTTTGAGATGTGCTCGGTAAAAGATATTCCTCTACATGTAACCTATTTTTTCATAATTGCCGAAAGTGGCCACTTTTAACAATAATAAAAAATTTGGTTACTTATAGGTAGACACTTTATACAAGATTCATCTTTAAAAATTACAAATACCGTTCTTTAGCAATTCTCTAAATCGTTTTTGTTTATTATGTTCTAAATTCACCATAATTAATAACAATCAATCGGTGTCGCTAGTGTGCACGAGGTAGCCCCTTAACAGACTTTACAATACTTTTTGCCCCTACTACCGCGCCATATTGCGCTTCACACTGTTCGTTAGTCAGTTAAATAACTTATTTTGTTCTTATCATTTTATACAAAGACTATAATAAAACAAGTTTTAAGTGATTACAAAATACACATTGTTACAAATATTGACAGTAATTAATATTCCAGAAATATTACAGTTGATAAATTAACACTAAAAAGATCATAAACGAATTTTTTCGTTCAAAGACAACTACAACAGGCAATGGAAAACAGCATAATTCCATAGATAAAAATAAGGTCACAACATTAGAGACTTATAAAGATAGGTAAAATAAAGAAGTATGTCAAAAGTGCACTAATATTTTAGGAGTATTATATTAATTTCATTAAAATAAACCCATATCCATACTAATATTATAAATGCGAAAGAAAATAACACTGTCTGTCTGTCTGTTACATTATATTATTGAAAATAGATAGGCGTCTTTATGAACATCCTACATCCATGAACCGACATCAATGCGAGCGACGCCGCGGGCGGGAGGCGGTTAGTAACAAAGTAAATCTTAGTGTTTAAAAAAATTTTAAGCTTTCATTGTTTAAGTTTTTGTGCGCAGTAATTGGTAATAAAAGCTAGATCACTCAACAAAGCTCTTGATCTTTCCCTAATACATCTCTGAGGAGCAGCCGAGGCCGAGCGTGCGCCGGCATAAGCCATGACACTAGTCGCGTGGCGCGCTCGCGACACTCGACACACCGCCTACGTGACCGCGCAGACAGCGACACTAATCTCATCTAAGCGACCTACATACAAGTAAGTATGTGTTAAGCCTGACTTACATTGCCACAACAAGAAAACAGCATCAAACATCATCTTATACAATCAATTGTATATCAACTATCAAGTGAGGAATGGTGAATGGATCCCAGTTCCAATAACCACTTACCTACAGTATCTAGGCATGTCTCGCGACACGAAACAACAAACATTTTGAGTGTATATCGTGTTATATAAAGGACCCATTTTATCAACAGAATAGCCGTTTGGTACTAAATTTATAGAAGGTCGACATAAAGAATTGTTTATAAGAATTCCTGGTCACGTCCACGAACACTAATGCATGACCTCAGCTTTTACTGCCTCTTTTATCGATGACGAAAGATTGGTGAAAAAATGGTGTCAAAATATCGCATCGCGCTGTTTTTGTATTCAAACTTTGGCACTAAATCAAAAACTAGTTTAGCGAATGCTTATAACGATACAGAGATGTGTTATAGTTCCGTGTCATTAATCCTTCCTCCCGTTGAGTAAAACGATTTGTTTCTCTCCGATTACTTAAATAAAAAGGAAAATAAATATGATTGAACATTGTTTCATTCATAAAGATTAATAATATTCTCCTCGTGAACAAAACTAGTATTTTTGAATACAAATATTACATAAAATGATTTAGTTCACTATTACTAATTTATTGGGTTGTTGTTAGTACTTTTATTAATATTTTTAGTGCCCTTTATGTTGCCTTCTTGAATTCATTATAAGTTTGTCACTCAATAATGGGTTGACGAGAAGAGGTCTCTTTGAAGATACCTAACTCCAGCCTTGTAAACCTCATACAATATAACACTTACTACGTATATTTTTAATATTTAAAAGTAATAGATTCTTTATTGAAAAAGTTTACTGTATTTGACCTTATGGACACTTCTACAACGTAATTCGATTAACAAAATTAAAAGCTTTGATAATTAAGTATTTTTTTTAAAAACTTTTTTTTGTTCACTGCTGGACATAGACCTCCCTTAATAATTTCCACGACGATCCGTACTGTGCTGCACGCATCAAGCGGGCCTGCGACCTTCATCAGATCATCGGTCACCTTGTCGGTGTGTTTTCCGGTCCGTGGGGCGACCACCCACAGAAACCTTTCCGTCCCAACGGCCATCGATTTTGTGAGTGATGTGTTCTGATCACTGCCACTTTAGTTTAGTAACATCATCATCATCATCATCATCACCAACCTACGTCCCACTGCTGGCCTCAGGCCTTCCTACATGGGAGAAACACACGAGGACAGTTTGGCAACTCTTAAGCGCAGGCCACACCGCCAGCGAGCGGGCGAGCGAGCTAGGCGGGCGGGCGAAGCGAGAGAAGGTAACTAATATATACAAATTGGCGAGCTTAACTATGGGGGATATCACATTAAAAACTACGAACGGTCGAACGAGCTAGGCGGGCGGGCGAAGCTATTCGAAAGACAAGCGTCGACTAGTCCGAAAAACATAGTTGAAACGGGGAGGACAGGCGAACTAACCGGGCGAGCGAGCTGGCGGGCGAGCGAGCTAGCGAACCGGGTGCGCCTAACGAGGTGAACGAGTAGCTTCGCTGGAATCGTTGGATATTTCGTTCTCTTCGTTCACATCGCTGACGTAGCTTAGCTCTGTAGTTCGCGGTGTGAACCAAAGTATGAAAAGAGGGGAAATGATGCTCGCCCGCTCGCTGGTGGTGTGATATTAATAATAATATTAAGTAATTAAGAATAATTCTAACATATATACAATAAAATTTAAAGAAATATAAAAACCGTTCTGATTATCCAGATCTGATCTTACAATCTTTGAGTTGCCAGCTTAGAATAAGAAATGTTGATGAAAAAATAATAAATTAACAGAATTAAAAATATTGCTACATAACACCGATGTCTGGCTGGCCGAGTGGTCTGTGCACCTTACTATACAGGCTACTTGGTCAAGGGTCCCGGGTTCAAATCCCGGTGTGAGCAAATGTTTTTATGATGAGTTGGAGCATTTTTTCACGAGTCATGGATGCTTATGTTTTTATTATAAACTACTAGATGACAAATAAGCTGATGGCCCACCTGATGGTAAGCGGTTACCGCCACCTATAGATATCAGCAACAACAAGGAAAAATTACTTGATATTCCAGGTGCGTTGTCAGATGAAATGCCGTCCATGCCTATTAATTTCCCTGGCTACCTTCCCTTCAATCCGAAACACAGCGATCTGTTTCACGGCAGAAATAAGAAAGGCGGTAGTACCGTGTGCATGCGGATTGAGTGATCCTATCTTCAATCTTTACAATAATCTACGAGGATTTAGTAAATAATTGTTAAATTCGTTACAGTGAAGTTAAAAAATTGTAAAACCTGAGATAATACAGATATAGTCAATAAAGTGGATCACTCATACCGCATGCATTATAAGATGTCATAATGTATATCTCATAATATATAACAGTTCTGCTTCTTATTTATACATCAAAAAATTGTAAAAAATTGTTAAATACCATTACGAAATTATGGATTAGTTTGCTTGTCCCGTTTAAAAATTATAACGATTTATTTGGATCACTCACACCGCATGGTGGCCGTATGAGTGCTCTTTAAAAATATCACCTTATATTGAATATATACATATTATTTTTTTGTATATTATAGCTAAACGTGAGGTTGAATTTGTTAAACAGTGATCTTGACAAAAACTTATAATAGATGGAAGAAAT
Source organism: Nymphula nitidulata (assembly GCA_947347705.1). Taxonomy (NCBI): domain Eukaryota; kingdom Metazoa; phylum Arthropoda; class Insecta; order Lepidoptera; family Crambidae; genus Nymphula; species Nymphula nitidulata. Next base: position 16,383,041 of record OX374618.1, on the reverse strand, counting down.
TCAAGTTTTCCGTTTCCTTCAGCATGCCGTCTGAGTGATCCACATTTCGACCTCTATTTACTTTCGTATACCACCTACATAAACTTATGATATACCCAAAATTGTTAAATTTTATTTACTAAAATTTGGCATATTTTCTGTTAATGTACGTGCGATACTTTAGGAAATATCTCGTTTCGTAAGTTCCTGAAGAAAATGACTGAGTAGGGTGTCTTTGATTTTTCATTGTGTGAGACTATGTGATATATCCTTACTGGGACAGATGAAACTAAATAAAAGCTTGTAAAAAACAGAATCGCCTTTTATTTTTGCTAGCACTATACATTTGATTAATCAAAAATAAAAACCAACTTCAAAACACGCCAATTTATTAATAAATACCACACGACATGATTTACCTTTTACTCTTCATTTCAGATAAGTAGTCTGTAGTTGATGAAGCGAATACGCTGTTGTTGGTTGGCTCATTCTAAAATCAACATTTTTAATATAATCATATAGAATTTCTCTTTAATGAAAAAAATGCTATTTAAACCAATGACACGTAAGAACCTAACGTCCTGACGTGAATTCGTGATCGAATAACAGACATACAAAACACTAAAAAGGAAAAATAATTAAATTTAATCCTCAAAATGTATTTTTTGGAGTTGGTGCTTCATTTTCTATTGTTTTAGGTAACAGCTTAGCACCAACTCCAAAAAATCCATTTGTAGGAGATATCTTCCTATCTTTCCTGGGCGTCTCTGTAGTGTCACGAGGGGTACCCAGTGGTGCCGTTATTGATCCTGGGCCTTAGCTTGAGCAACGGATTTCCCTGATCCAGTACACAAAAGCCCACTCAAGGGGGGCGATCCCCTATCCACAACCCTGGGGACGGGTCCGATGGCAGACTGGAAAACCGCACACGGAATACAATGCTTCCCTCACTTAACCGTACTAGTGATTGTATCATATTTGAAACATACAAGCGTGCGACAGTGTTGACTTTTTTTTCTTCTACATAATTTCTACAAAGCGGATTATAATCATAATACTTTTTCTAGCGCAATGCTGGTAATAAATTTTAACAAAGAATTATTTATGAAAAATTGAAAATGAAAACTATGCCTAATGTCAACTTGTCAAATTGTAAAATATGGAAAAAAAATATTTCTGCTCCTCCTACCAAACGGAGTACCGATCTTAGGATATGGCCTGTATAATGGGCTTGACTGTACTTTTGGTTAAGTTAAGTAAGTGATAAAAACAAAAACATTCAATCGGAGGAATGGGAAAAAAGATTCCCGCTCCTCCTACCAATCGGAGTTCCGATCTGAGGACAGGGAAAGACCCATATTGAGAGTATCTTCATTGACGTAAATAATTTATAGATAAATTGTACCGTCAATAAACTGTATGATATAGGATTTTTTAATTAAAATATATGTTTTCTAGAACATGTGGTTTTTCATTTACAGAGCATGTATAACTTTCATTATAACATATAAGTAGGTGAATAAAATATAAAAAGATTAATAGAAATAAATGCACCAGAATACTAATCATCGGTCTCAATCAACAGCCCTGTAAATTTTAGGCATCCAGAATGCTCGGAGCACAAGGTAATCTTTTCCATAAAATATTAAATAATATGAATAAATATAATAAAAACGCCTGGTCCTGTCCCAGTAAGGATATATCACATAGTCTCACACAATGAAAAATCAAAGACACCCTACTCAGTCATTTTCTTCAGGAACTTACGAAACGAGATATTTCCTAAAGTATCGCACGTATATTAACAGAAAATATGCCAAATTTTAGTAAATAAAATTTAACAATTTTGGGTATATCTTCAGTTTATGTAGGTGGTATACGAAAGTAAATAGAGGCCGAAATGTGGATCACTCAGACGGCATGCTGAAGGAAACGGGAATCTTGAATTTCTTTCATCTATTATAAGTTTTTGTCAAGATCACTGTTTAACAAATTCAACCTCACGTTTAGCTATAATGTACAAAAAAATAATATGTATTTATTCAGTATAAGGTGATATTTTTAAAGAGCACTCATACGGCCACCATGCGGTGTGAGTGATCCAAATAAATCGTTATAATTTTTAAACGGGACATGCAAACTAATTCATAATTTGGTAATGGTATTTTACAATTTTTTACAATTTTTTGATGTATAAATAAGAAGCAGAACTGTTATATATTATGAGATATACATTATGACATTTTTATAATGCATGTGGTATGAGTGATCCACTTTATTGACTATATCTGTTTTATCTCAGGTTTTACAATTTTTTTACTTCACTGTGACGAATTTAACAATTATTTACTAAATCCTCGTAGATTATTGTAAAGATTGAAGATAGGATCACTCAATCCGCATGCACACGGTAGTACCTACCCAGACAACCCTACATACGGGCCTACCACCTAGTAAAGTAATAGTAGTAATTTAGTATATTTCAAATATTTTTATACATATTATTATTTATCCATTATCGAGTATCCATAACAAAAGCTCTTTAAAATGCTTACTTTGGGCTAGATACTAGGTGTGAGTGTATGATTATTATTATTATAAAACTATGCACTAATTACCTGGTATAAAATAACTATGAAAATATTATTTTGCAATCAATTGCCACAACTTTAATAATAGTTCTCTAATAGGTACATACTCCAAAGAGATCGTCATTAAAGAAAACTTCCAAAGAAATATACTCGGAATCAGACACCCAAATCAAAAGCCTAGTTTTCGAAGAACATCCATCATTCCTGATCTCGGATTCAGCTGAGGCGTTACTTGCCAACCTAACGATGTTTGCCTTGTTAACCAAGTTTCGACACTTAGTGACGGCCTAGCAAGTTTGCGTAAAATGAATTATTTACTTACCTGACATCGAATTAATTGCGACAGTTCGCATGAAAACAGAATGTATAACTAGAAAAAGTTTTCAAGAAATTTTGACAGAAAATAGCTCTTTAAGTTAAATACTAGAACAAGTCAATGAATAAATTGTCTGTTGAAAATGTCGCACTTTATTTTATTGTCACACTCACATTAATTAGGGTAGAGTGAGGTAATTACGAACGCAGCAGGGTAACACCGCACGAGAACGTCTACATCATGATAGAAAATCTTAGAGAAGCCCATGCTCAGTGCCTGGCATTGAACACGTGTTTCCCTCTCGGTCAGCAGCAAGAGATTAACCATGAGGTACAAAGCCTCGTTCAAAATTACCCCGCATTTATAATTACCCCATTCTCCCATATTTATTCCAAATCAAGCTTATTTTATTATAGAGCCACTCTGCACTCCAACCCTTTAGGTTCTTTGGTGACTCCTATGTTTTAATTCTTCCGGTGTCCAGAATGGACAGACGACAGCACATCAAGCGTAACAGTATGACCTTGAGAGCGCCCTTACTCCGTTAGTAATACAGGCGGCTTTCGTAGTGCAGCTGTTACACTAGACGTGCCGTCGTTTACATGAAACTCATCCATGAAATTCAGCCTAAATATAAATCTTGGTAGAAACAGCTGTCAGTCTTTTAGAAGACTCTTTCTAGAACAGTTCTATCCCGGACATCATACAGATAAACGGCCCATTAAAACCTGGCCCTTGCCAATTATGCTTGGCAAAGTTTTGTACAGTAGTAAAATGGCCAGTGTGCCTTGAGAAGCTTGATGGCATAGTGGTTTCAGCGCTCTGGTTTCGATTACGAAAGCAAAGCAACTTTCGCCATGATCGATCCTGGGATGGGTCAATCATAATCTATAAGCTCCGCCTGTGAGGAAAAGACCTGAAAATGCCCTGCTAGCATCCCAATTAAGAAGCCGGTCTGTTTTATACCGTTTGCCTAGAAATTTACTCCATCCTCCCTCTTTCCCCTAGTAATGATTTAGGGTGTTTAATGCCGGTATTCTTGTCATTCACTCATGTGCCTGTTTTTGACATGGTCTCAATTAAAGAATCGTTTCGCGCTTACTTTAATTATATTAAATATCGCTTAAGCGTGTGTACATTTTACTCTTGCAAAATTAATACTCATTTACATTGGTGTATTCAAAATTCTATGAATACCTCCGTAGATGCCACGAAAGATCTCTACTCTATGCTCTTGCTACTCTATTTAAAGGTATCATATATTATATGTAGAGTCCATACTGGATTTACTTTAAAGTTGTGCGAGACATAAAGCTCACTTTCGATTACTGAACTTCATGTTTCTGTAATGTCGCTAGGTATGCTTGAGAAGCGATGCGGATTTTATCATAACGAAGTATTCAACTAACGTGACTGATATTGTTAGTTTTACTATGTTCTGAATCAATATTTTGATCATAAATAATTTGGTTTAAAATACTTGTCTTAATTAGTTGTAAATCATGTTATACTTTCATGGCTATTTATTAATACTAGAATTAGAACTATGTTCGTGATGTATCGGAAATTATCGGAAACTCATTTTGACCAAATTACACGGTAAATATCCCAAACATAAGTAGTTCTAGCCGTAAATCGTTATAAAATGTAAAAATAAACTAAAACTATTCTCAGAGGAGACGTTTAATATTCATCTGATGAAAAGTTATGATTGGAGCGAGCTCTCTTAGATCAACTGCTTTGAGCAATCACCTCAAATGACTTAGAAAGATTTCAACAAGCGCGCGAAAAAAGTGTGGATATTAATATGGGAGCAACGGAATTTAATATTTGGCATAGAACAAGAAAGCTGGGGAAATTCTACACCTGAATTTCGTACTTATATGATATGAATTGAGTGCGGAGGCTCCACGAGAGGGATAAGTACCGCGCAATTCTTTATGAGTTTCCCCTGGGATCACGAGTCGACGACATAACATTACACATACACCGAAAATTTATGAATCTTTACGTCTGAAATTAATTTTTCGGTACGTCTGAATGATGTGAGAAATCAACTATTTTGCGTGTTTTATTTTGTTGTATTTCTGGTGAGGATGCAATAGAAGTTGATTTTTAGAAGAATCATAATGATTGTGTCGAAATTATTAGTTACACAAAAGTCATATCAATGTGTAATGCTGTCAGCAACACGTTCTGATACATTCTACTGTAAAATTTTGTATCATTAAGGCATTGCTAATGCATTTTTTACCATGTAAAAATTACGATGAAGCATTATATCTACAGCTTAAGAGACAAGTCTACCTGCTCCTTTACTTCCTAAAACACAAAACTACAAAGAAGTGATTTTTGGCACGATCTTCTGTAACTTGGAGGTCATGAATTTAAACTTCGTAGTATCAAAGTGATTACATAGATAAACAATAGTACACTTGTAAAATCTCAATGTTTTACATTTTTTGAGACTTTTCATAGGTTGATAATTTAATCTTAAGCTCTTCTTTCCATCGTTAACGTTAAGTCGGTAAAATCATTTGAAACCAAGAAACAATAAATTAAGGTTTACGAAAATTAATATCTTTTTTTTTAAATAGACACTTAAAGTTTTTTAAATTTACGTTTTCTGAGATATAATTAATTTAAGACAGAAATAATGTACCTACATACAACCACCACCTGTAGCTCTGGTCGCAAACTTAGTTGCTTCATCAACTTAATCTTTTGGAGATTACTACTCCAAATAAATTGGGTATGTGATAAATATAAGCCGGCATATGTTTTAATAGTCAGATCATAGCATTATTGTTGTGTATAACAGGAAAAGTTATATCTTACATACGTAACTACTTACCTTACTCTCAAATTCCACTGACTTCCATTGACTACTCTCTCTGAAATGATAAGGCAGACATCACACTTAGGGTACTCAATTTAATTTACCGCAATTCAAATCACAACTACATAACGAACCTGTTTCGCGAAAATATTATGATTAACTCGTGTATCGTGGAATTAATCTCACACACCTAGTAATTTCGTCGGCGGCGGTCCTGAATGCTTCCACAAGCAAGCCATTAGCGTATCTCATCGCTACATGATAGGAACATTAACCAATTTACTTAACTGTTGGTATATCTTAACCAAACGCTTGCTTACTAATTTTCATTCTAACTTTGGTGACACGTGTGTTCTATTGATTTGGGTAATAACTGAGGCGAGCTTATAGATGGCACTCAAACAGAGTGGCGCATGGTGAGTCTCCTAAATCCCTTTTTAACCACGCTTCGCTAATCCTTTTCTAACTTAAGAGCGCACTTGTCGAGCAGTCCGGACTCTTGCGAGCCATTTTGATTCTTACCGAATACTACTTAGAGCTCACAAGTGATGGGAAATCTTTTTCTTATTAAGTTTTACAACATTAGTTGCGAAGATCTAACAAAAACTTTTAAAAGTAGGTCTTATAGTTATATGAAGGAACAAGAAATTAATTTATCAAGCAAAAACTAATTAGCATTTAAAGGAGGATGACAATTTTTGCCCCAACCCAAGTTAATGTCCAACAAAACAATATTTCCAATAATGCCTCATAAATAAAAAGATTATTTTTGGAAATAGTTTGAGTTAATATAAAGCTAAGGTTTTGTTGACAACATAAATAAAATCCTCAAAAATCTTTCATTCCGGAATTGTAATATTTAGTCAATGAAAACCATTGACCGGTGCGTTTTGTTTCATAGAAAACAAATACTTTTTTATGTTTTGAAAACCATAAAAGGTATTTTAATGTATTTATTATATTTTTTTCATATTATTATTATTAAATACAATTAATTGGATTGAACAAGTTTATTACCTAGGATGAAAATAACAAAACGCACTTTGACAGATGACAAACATTGCTAGTGTTGATTGTTATTACAATTCAGTTTTCTTTTACGTATATCTCAGAAGTCGCATCTTTAAACAAAAATGGATTGTTATGTGAAGATACTTTGTCTTAATAATATCTTATTGCGCCCTAAATTGCTTTTGGACGTGTCAGTTTTTAGTTGGGGCAAAGCTTCATACTAAGATTAGCATCCTCCTTTGTTTTGTAAATCGGCCTTTCGACAATTTCAGAAGAAAACATAGTTTTTGAGTTAGGTAGGGTCAGTTTAATGCTTTAGGTAAAGTTAATTACAAATCCACAAGTAAATATCATCTTTTTTACTAGCGTATCTTATTGGAAAGTGATAGGAACAAACTGTTCAGGTATTTTTAGATTCACGTCCATTGTCTAGCCTAATAAGAGCTTGCATATTTAAGAGCTTTTTTTATATACATTGCACGACAAGTGACTCAACACCACCTGATGTGAAACAGTACGAATTGTCGCTATGGAAAGACGGCTAGTGCAGTTTAACACTGCTCTACCTGCATCCACCTTGCTGGCCCAAAAGGTGCTCTTTCACGCCTCTTTTAAAAGAACCCATGTTAAAGAAAGGAGGGAAAACATGTGGTGGCAAAGAATTCCATGTTCTGGAAGTGAGACAAAGAAACAAGGTACTAAATTTCTTTGTGAGGGATGTTGAGGTTGAGACAGTGAATTAATGACTCCAAAGACCGGCACGCGTGCTTCTGAGTAGGAAGGGGGAAGGTAGGATGAGGTCAAAAAGCTTTTTAGAGCACTTTCCGTGATATAGCCGATAGAAGGCGGTAAGCGACGCAACGTCTCTACGCGATTGCAGAGGCTCAAGGTTGTTCGTGAACTCTACATCGCCAACGATACGGACAGCACGACGCTGCAATCTGTCCAGTGCATCGAGGAAGTACTTGGCGGAGCCATCCCACAAGTGCGAGCAATATTCCACGCAAGACCGGATCTGCGTTTTGTAAACCAGGCATAATTGGTCAGGCGTAAAAAAGCGACCCACCTTGTTCAGGACACCAAGCTTCAGTTAGGCTATTTTGATCATAGTTTCAATGTAGTTCCCGAAATTCAGATTGCAACATATCTCCATGCCCAGCAAGTTTAAGGAGCCCTGTGCCATAAGAATAGTACCTTAACGAGAGGGAAGAAGGAACGGCAACATTTTGGCTGTAAACGCACACATCTGTGTTTTCTCAGTTTTGAACTCAACAAGATTGTTAGACTCCCATTCAGATAAAAGGTTCAATACCCTGCTGGGCTCAACGGTAAGATTTTCTCTCTCTCTCTCTCTCTCTCTCTCTCGGTATCATTGCGCCCAGGCCCTAGGCGACCAAAAGACCGGCTTTCTCTTGCGGTTTGTGAGCTAGCGAACCGTCAGAACATCTCAACGGGGGCAGCGAGGGTTGACAGAAGTTGGACAGCACGGCTTTGGCCAGACGCCAGTAGCTATGGCTTCCCGTAGGATGCGTAAGTAGTTCTTGGCCAATTCGTGAAACGCGCTGTGCATCCGCTCTGATGAAGTTACACTCATACTAGATGATTAAGTATAATCTAATGATGACGGACATCTACCATAAAAAACTGCAAACTACTACTGTGGAATGCTAAACTTGATAATTTGTTACGCCGCGTTAGACACCCGCAAGCATGTGCTAATTAAAAACTCCTTGTGTCTGGAATATGTGGCATGACAGCACAAAGAAACGTTTACATTCATTACATAAATATCTTCCCAAACTGGTACTGATCCTGGGACATCTGGCTTTATTGACTATGAGTGTTACGCCAGCCGGTCGTCGGGCCTATTGGTATATTTATTTTTGTCTATGGGCGTTTGGCTTTGTTTCGATTTGAAATCCGTCATGTTCTTATCCATGTTAATGACAAATAAATGATAGCAGCTGTTTTACTTCAAAATTTCAACACCACAAAGTTACGTCATTCAAAGTTGGTTTATTTTATTTCAATGTGTCTTATTTATTGAGAGGTAGAGAACTTAAAATTTAATTTCGATTCTTTTGTTTATTTTAAATACACCAAAATGTCTAAGTTAAACGACAAAACTACTGGCTCTAAGGTTGAAAATTCGCTCTCATATTTGAGTGACTACTTGATCTAAAGCCAACATATTTTCTCATTTCAATTTAGGATTTGCGCTGCAAGCCGGGCGGTTGTGCTAACTGGCGCGGTTATTTGAATTTTATACGTAGAAAATTAAGATTCGCCTCGCGCCATCCGACACGCCCGCGCCATTTCCATCTACTGCAGATAAGCAAAGAGATATTTCACATTACATGGTCCGCAATTTTTCAGATATTATGTTATTACTTTGTCAGCCATCAATAACGATGTTGTCTATTTAGCCATTGATTTATATAGATAAATAATAACAAATCAGCCTTTGCAAATAAAGGCACATACCTTCACTTGTCACGAGCAATGTTTTTATTAGTTCACTCGGAAAATATAAGTGGTCTGAGAATTGTCAAACCTTCGAATGTAACTTAACAAGGAACACCTTTAAATTTTATTTCGTACTTTTGTAACACACTTTATTGTATTGTATCAATTACAAATAAAGAAAAAAAGGATGAAAAAATATATGCCCCAGGCGGGAATCTAACCCGTGTCTCCTGATTTCCGGCTAGATATTTTTTCATCGTTTTCTTTCTTCATTTGTAATTGTCACAATAAAGCAGGCGTTTAAACGCATCAAAAACATTAAAATGTGACACTTTATTTTGTCACAATATGAAACCAGAGCTAAATAATGTCAAAAGAATAAAGTATTAAGAATTCAAAGCTAGTGCACCTACAGTCAAGCGACATTTTAATTAAGAACGAACAGTGTGGTAACATAAATAAATCACCAAATGACTTGAAAAGGATAAAGCGACGCAACACGTTTATCTCGTATGAGAGTCACGTTGGTTTAGTTCTAAACGAGATATAAAGCTCAAGTTAGTTTTGCTCTGTGAGTGACAGGGACAAAATTGCAAACAGCGTTTTAGTTTAAACTGTTTGTATTTGCGCATTAATGAAACTGTAAAGTATAACTTACTTTAATTAATAAGTCCAGATATAGTGTGACTTAGGGAGCTGTGAAAGTTTCATCAAAATCGGCACAGTGGTTTTTGAGATAGAGAGTGAAGAGTAATTAGTAAGGCAGTAGGAATGCTAGAACATTAAGTTAATACGAATACGAATCTTGAAGTCGGTTTAACTAAAAAATTAAATAATAAAAAAACCTAAGGTATATAATTAATTTATAAGTTTATTGATAAGGGGAGAGATATATCAGGTACTTACTTGAGCGTATGGTAAAGAGTTGTATGGATTTTCGTGTCACGAGGACTACTGCCGACAAACTGCTATGCAGTTTGGCAGATGTAAACATGTTAAACTGTAACTGTGATTCTATAAATAAATGAATAAATAAACTAAAAATAAAAAAATACTTCCATCATAGCCTTTATCATTTCAGCTTACGATATCCACTGCTAAATAAAGGCCTCTTCAATCAATTTCTAAACGCAACGGTTCTGCGCAACATGCAGCTATCGGCCTCGACCCAAACCTGAGCCTCGCCACTAAGATCGTGCGATTTCCTTCTTTGGGATTTTGTGAAATCTCGAGTTTAAGTGAATAAACCAGAAAGAATTCCAGAGCCACCATTTGCCGAGATCCAATGCATTTTGATCGATGGATACAGCCACATCTTTATGAAAAGTCATCGAAAACTTCAATGGTCTGTCTGTAAGCTACGGTGGGCATTTGCTGGATATTTTATTCCGTATTAAAAATACTTACGCAAGACGCAGCGTTGGTAGGCCCCCCATAAGGTGGACCGATGATCTGGTAAGGGTCGCGGGAAGCCGTTGGATGAGGGCAGCGCAGGAACGATCGGTTTGGAGATCCTTGGGGGCGGCCTATGACCAGCAGTGGGCGTCTCTCAGCTGATATGATGACTATAAATACTTTACAATGCCATAAAAATATCATACATCGCTCAAAAAATACGTGTTTTAATATTAAATAAAAAACCGCACTCTTATTGAGACATCCTTTATGTGTACTAAGCTTATATAATATATCTAGGTATATTAAAATTGATCCGTCATATTATAAGTATCAGTAACACAAGGTTTTAATGATGCTTAACTTGTGCTAGACGAAAGCTTCGAGTGCATGAAAATTACTATTTATTACCTATAATATGAGGAGTTCGGTGGCGTATTGGTTTGAGCGCTCTGGTTTCGATACGAAAAACAAAACAAATTTCGCCATGGTCGATCCCGGGATGGGTCAATCCAAGTTTACTATCTCGAGCTCCATGCTTCGTTAAGCTGTTGATGCCAGTTGTTCCTGCAACCGCTTTTACCCACCAACCCGCATTGGGCCAGCGTGGTTGTATTATGGCTCAAACCCCTCATGTGTTTCTCCCATGTAGGAAGGGTTGTGCCCAGTAGTGGGACGTATATAGGTTGGTGATGATGATGTTGATGATGAACTATAATATTAGAATAAGGTTAATTTTTATTTGGCAAATATTTAGGAACTATTAAGTTTTATTTTGTCAGTGAACCGAGTTGCTTATAGTAAGCAGTTGGACTTTTGTTTTTCGAGATAGCAAATACAAATAACACCACGTATCTGAAGTTTGTTATTTGCAAAGCGATTTGTGAAGTAAACTAGCCATGAACAATTGGGATTAATGCGGTGCCAATTACAAGAGATCCGAGAAATACGCAAAAAAATATTGTTTAATGGGCCATTCTAACAACGTCTAAGTACGTTGCTGTTTATATTACGATATGGTTTGTTTGTAGAAAACTATATGTAGTACAAAGAAGTCAGGTTTAATAGTTATTCTGTTGTTGAGTGGGCGAACGCGGGCTGGGGAGAGCCAAAACAATTATTAGACAATTTTAGTATTTATTAAGAATCTGAAGATAAAATGGCTATACAGAAAGTTATGCCAAGTCTCTCCGCTTGTCCGTCCATCTCATTGTTATTTTTACATTTAGTTAGCTAAAATTTTGCCCAGAGATGTAATCTGTTAATTCAAAACCAACAATACGGATACACAAATTATTTATAAAGGTTTGGACACTTCTCCCATTAATAAATAGGGCGAATTTTTGTGCTTTAAGTAGATTAACTAAATGATTGATAATCTATTCCTAAGATGCTATAGCGTAGAGTGGCGTAATACCGAACGCGAGGTAACTCTAAACGCGGTCGTTTATAGAATAGAATAAAGACTCCATGCTCCGACATTATCATTACGAGCCTATATACGTCCCACTACTGGTGGGCATAGGTCTTTCTTCATAGCAGAAACATATTAGGTGTGCCATTGCATTAAATATGGCTCCCTGTGTCCCTCTCAGCTTGCAGAGGTAGATCAACTATCCTTTTCTGTCATGACGCACAGAGCCTCGATTATAATTACCCTGTGTTCAAAATTACCCCAGTCTCCCCCAGGTATCATTGAACAGATGCTTTAAGCCAAAACCAATCACTGCTCTGCGGACGTGGATGTTGGCTATCGCGCTGAGTCCTTTCTCAGCATAAATTCATCTCCATGCGACAGGGCAAAACCAAACTACAAGCTCCCGCCCATAGGTGGCTGCAGTATTCCTTATGGGCCCTGATTTGAGACTTATATAGTAACAGACTTTGCCTCGAAAAGAAGTACCGCTGCGCTCTATTAATCACAACAAGCTTCTTGAATGCCAGCTTAACTTTATCTTCACATGACTGCGGAACTGCACCTTACCAGAGATATCAATATCAAGGATCTCCAAGGATCTACGTAAAGTAATTTTTCAGGAAATAATAGGAATTGACAGAAACTGAACCCTAGGTTCTTTTGTTTGGTTACGATTTTCATTAGAACGGAAGTGATTGATAGGTGGAAAATGTCCCTTTACTCTTCTTTTTAAATTATGTTCAAGTTTATTATTCAACTAATTCAATTATTAAGTACCAGTAAGTACGTCAAGTTAGTAAACTTGCATTTGATGGGTTCTTATCCGCTCACCGAGTTTCTATGAAATGCTAACGTTTGCAGTTGCTCCAATATTTAGTAGACCGGCAATAAAGTGTAGCACAAACTCCTTTAATCTTAATGTTTAATGATTAAAAAAGCAATTCGCCCACAAGTACTTAACTAAACCACCAGTCACACGGGACCAACTAATGAATAAGTAAAAGATAGTTGTATTATTCCGGGTAGACTGTAGTTCCTTGATAGTAACCTGTTTCATTGGCGTGATATTTAGACAGGCTGATTGACACGGATGAATATTCAGATTTCGGGTTGCTCCATCAGCAGGTAGGCTGTAAGTTCAGTGTTACAATTTTAAATTTTAGACTGGTTTGCGTTAAGATTAGAGAATTCAATATCTTGAGGTCAAATCCGATTAATTATATTAAAATTACTTAAATAAAAGAAATATTTCATTGCATGCGTAGGTACACAATATGCAGGATTTAATGCGATTTTAGTATAATTTATATAATGAATAGTAATAATTTGACAACATTATTAAGCAAAGATATTCTTAAATTAAACAAGATTATACATAATATAAATACTTTCCTAATATTATTTAATTGCTCAAGGTTAACGTAGAAATACCGTCTTTTTAAAATAGTTTCGGTGGAACTTGAATACGACACTTGGAATATAAAGCAGGATTAGATATCTTTCTTTATTACAATTTATTTTACCAGGGTTTTACATTTATTATTATAAAGCTTTGCTATGCTCTTGAGTTTCTTGTGGTTGTGTGAGAATTCACGGAATGTATCGCAAATGCTGCTTTTAGATTTACGTCAAACCCTTCTTAATCCCGCCATGTTTCGTCCTAATGCCTTGTTTCATCACCGTCTAAAATGGATGCATAAATTGAAGCCGGAAACTGATTTACGGATTAATAAGTTTATTTATATCATATACCCATAGGTTATCATTATTTATATGTTTAGTAAGTATCGTTATTTATTTACTACACCATTATTATATAACTTTATAACAAAAAATAATCTCGTACGGAACTAGAGTTGCTTATTGCTTTGTGAGGACAATAATACTTCAAATTCTGTACGTGATAATTTATGAGTAACGAATACGTATCTAACCATTTAAATTCTATATTGTTGTTTTAAACTTTTTGATAAGCGACTGACGACCGGCTGCCCGTGGTCAGTACTCCTAGCTACAGCTACTCGGTTAGGGGTCCCGGGTTTGAGTCGCGGCCGGGAAAATAATTGTGTGATAAAATATTTAATATTTCTTCCATTATCTGCTATCCATAACACAAGCTCTTAGTGATGCTTACTTTGGGCTTAATAATAGGTTTGCGTGTATGAATATTATTTTTAATCCATATACACTACAAACAAACCCAACTGACACAAACATAAGTAATATAACTAATACTTACTAATTACGTTTAATTAAAACATCCAGGATGTATTCAGCTTTCAACGATGTCTATATTATTTCCCTCGCACTCAGTTCCCGCCATAAATCTAGTCTAGAACGTCGACGGGCACGTTTGGAATCTTACCAAATTTAAATATCTCCTTCTGAAATCATAAGCGGAACGTTCAGGGTGGCACAGTAAACGAAATTGCTTTAACTTACTTATGAGAAAATGTTAGATCAAAATGATGAGTAAATAGAATGAGTAAATAGGTAATTTAAACTAATCTTATTAGCATAGGTTTGCTAGCGAGGAAATAAATTCTAGTGTATTTTAGTACCTACTATCCTATCAGTTTCTGTTATCAAAAAATATGCCTATACGCTCTATTATACCAAGCGAGGAGGAGCTCGATGGCGTATTGGTTTGTGCGCTCTTGTTTGGATTTCGAAAACAAAGTAATTCTCCAAAAGTCAACCAACATTTATAATAAGAGGTCCTCCGTGCTTCGAAAGGCACGTTAAAATGTTGGTCCCAGTTTTTACTTCAACTGCTTTAACCCACCAACGCGCATTGCGCCAATGTGGTGGTGTTATGGCCCAACACTCCTAACGTACTTATAAAGGCGGGTGATGATGATAATGATGGTGATACCAAACTAAGCAATAATGAAATAAGAACTTCTAAAATAATACAAACACCAAGAAAATCAATCATTAACATTTTGCATATTTTTGCAAACAATTTCTACGTCTGATATGACAATTTTTGATTTCAAACACAATGTCAGTTTTAAATTTTTTTCTTGTAGTATCTTTGAACTATACTCTTTCCAATGCAGAATTTGAATGTGCCTATTTGAGAACAAAAGAAGCTAAAGTTATAAGTATTAAAAATTGATTGGCCCACAAGGGAGACTAGTTATAGGATTTTTCTAGCACATCCAGGTGATCCAGGTATATTTTAAAAGTACCTGCCGGGAGCATAAAATTTTAAGAGATTTCAAAAGAAAACTTTATCAAATTTTGTCAAGGAAAGCAAATTGCTCTTCAGCAGAGTATTCTAATGTTAATTTGTGAATTTGATACCCATATAGATTTTCTATAATGTGTGATCATAATGATGCAAGGGGTTAACGGCCGATGCGGAAAATTGGTGCTTTATGTCTTCTTTCTTTTTTAACTGCCCAGCTGAGATGGATCAGTCAAACGAGCTGTTTCTGGAAGTTGCACTTACCAAGTCGAACTATTTGTCCCAGGTATAGGTCAAAAGCTTCCAGTGTAGAGTTTCCAACCATCTTAAGGAGTGGGTACAACATGGGAATTTTGACATAATTTTCGTTCTACCCATATTCATTTTAAGACCCACTTATTGGAAGACTCTACAGAGTAGGTCGTCGAGTATTATACTCAAGCCTACCAGGGTCTTACCCATTACTACCATATCATCAGCGAAACAAAGGTGAGTCATGTACTCGCCGTTTATGTTGATGCCAAGTCCTCTCCTCTCCAAAAGCTTAAACACATTCTCATAACAGTTTCGGCGAAGTAACGTCGCACTGTCTCACACCTTGCTGAAGTTAGTTTCAAGTTTTTGTCCTGGAGGCAGATTGATTTAGTAGCGTTTTGGTTGAGTGACTGCAGCACTTATGTATTGATACTCATCTAACATCTCTGGAGTATTTGCCGTCTCATAGCCCGCAAACGCTAGGTAAAATGGCAGATAATACTCTCCGGTCTTCTTTCAGTATAATCTCAATCAGTTTCCTTTTTACTTTTTACAATACATTTGTAAAACACGATGTCCAAAATGAGGTTGATGATGATAACCGATTGAGCTTATGTGTACTTGTCAGTTTTTTTGTCTGATTATTATTTTCTTAAAATCAACCTTTCACCTGTATGATTTCAATTCAAATCAATATAATAAATTTATAAACATGTAGATATTTGTAGTTAAAACGAGTGAATGAATAGTGAATATAGCTCGTGAAATTTAAAAAAAAATGTCTGATAAGAGGAATGATACCCTAAAATATGAAAATACTTGCCGAGCTTTAAAATGATAATCTAGACTGTGTTTAAACAAGACCCTACACAATTATTCTCTATCATTTTTTCGCCTGATCGACACGGCCAAAAAACAAAAGGCACCAGTCTTTGTAATAATTTGTTCATTGTCTTTTGATACAAATATTTATTGAATATAAATGAAATGAAAATTAACGACAACTACTTGCACCACTCTCCTATATTCTACGAGTAAGATCTCGAATGTTCTTAGAATAAGTTTTTTGATTCTATTTGATACTAATCTATACAGAGGCCAGTGGTAATTTCATTTTAGGTATTATAATTTTTTGGCATCCTAGCTCCCAACAAGTCATAAAAAGCTAGACGATTAAAATCACCGAAAAGTCGTGTACGTATTAATAAAATCGTTTTGATCTCCGAGTAATTGAGATTGGGAAAATTTATTTGTACTGTTTTGTTTGCGATTTAGTTGTCATAGACGTCATTGTGAAACTGAGGTCTTCTTTATTGTGCGTACTTCACAGATTAAAAAAAATGAAATTTGTCGTTTACTTAGACTTTCAACTTTCATCTGTTTTCATTTTATTTATTGTGTTGAGACACGAAATGGAAATAGTTCAAAAAGTATCCATTGATACTTGTCGTATATTTTTATTTACCGTTGCAAATAGGTAAGCGTAGGACTCGTGGCAAGCGTTTGCCGTAGCATATAAACACTCTTAGCACCTTGGAAACTACTCACGTTTTGCCGAGCGTTTGTGGGACTAAGCTATTCTAAGACTTATCATAGTTCAAATACATGCATCTGCAATATTTGTTGGTACACGGCTTATTTTAACACCACCTAATGTTAAGCGATAAGAAGAGTCGATATATGCCGCCTCCGCCTTACCTGCGTGAAAAGTCACCATATGGTGACTTTTCACGCCTCTTTCGAAGGAACCTATGTTACAGGAAGACGCGAACACATGTAGAAAATGCACATGTGCTTAGTTTTGAAATTACCCCTCGTTCAGAATTAGGTACCTTTCTCACTGAAGAGAAAGTAAAACATAAAACGACGGTAGAAAAAGAAAAACCATAGTTACTTAACTTTCCCCGCTGTTTTCTAGTAAAACAAGGTTATTTAGAAGTTTACTTAACAGGCTGAAATGTGCATTTGACTTTGCAAGGGCTTCTCAAAGCAGTTTCTGTCGACAATTTACCAAAGTTGAGCCGCGGGGAGCTGCACAACAGTTTGTTTTGACTTGCTTGACTTTGTCACAAATACAGACCAACTCCACTGCACTAAGTATATAGTGCTCATTAAAATATTATTATGTTGTCTAATACGTGTGCAGCCGTAGGATGAAATCATTAAATTAGTTACATAGGTATGTAAATTGTATACCTTTGATAAACTCACTTAGAGCACTGTTGGTTTTGCCACGACTCTGGAGCGCATCAGGTATAAGCGCACATGGGCACTAAAGCACACATGGGTACTAAGGCACACATGGACGGGTTTCATACCAAAATACGTAAACGAAGACTACGTTTTCCTACAGTCCCTTAACCTGTCAAGCCGCAGATTTCAGACGAATTTGGTTTTTAATTGTCATTGACTCCAGGGAGCCTTATCTTGCCTTAACAAATTTATAACTGTTGCAGACAGATTGGACGGCCCAAGCCATAAACATTGAATTACGACCCACGTAATTCCAGTGACACAGGCTAAATGAAGAAATAAAATGTATTAAACACTAGATTTTGTAAGTTTGAATTGTTACTGTTTCGGAATAAAAGTATAAATACTAAAAATTTTCACATTCAGTCGTGTGCGATCGAGTAAACAAGTTTTTCTACTAACAATTGAAACAAAAAAAGTTTACTTTTGACATCTTAGCCTTTTTCTAGAAACAACAACAAAGAGAGCATAATAGCTTTACAACAAATTACCTAAAGACATTAAAGAAATTCAGACATTTACTTTGTTCAAAAACACATTGAAGTTCCACATCCTCAAAGACTTCGAGAGGTAACGAACGCACATTGATAGGAACTAATTGCTATGAACGAGATATGGTGACTTTTCGAATACGTAATCAGTTCACATAATTCTATGACTCCCACCAACAACAGTGACATTTTTGTTTCGATTTTGTCATTGTATCCATGTTATACTTGTCTAGCATAAATGAGCTAATTTACCTACTGTTTAAATATTGTATTTCTCATATTAAATAAAATGTAATTTCTTTTGAGATACAAGTTCTTAAACATTAAACCTTAACTCACGTTCACTGCACGTCGATTTTTATCCTACATTAGCACTCATTATCATGTAATACCATAAATAACGCATAAATAATGAAAGCTTGTGTTGTGGATATTTGGATAACGGACAGGAAAAAATTATACAGCTATTTAGTTCATAGAAATAATTTGTCACTTTCAAAAATTTCTTATTCTTTTGATAATTTTATGACATTTGTATGAAATAATATAACATTGGCTGCATTATTTCATAGAAACGTCATGAAATAATCAATGTAATCAGCTTGTATGACAATTGTTAGTTTATTGGTGAAATAAATAAAATCCGCTTGCACCGCGGGATTTTCTTTCCTACAATGCTCTGCAAATGACTTTACACCACCTGATATGAAACGTTAAGAAGAGTCTATATCCGAGTCTTATTTTATATTATTTTATTGGTATTAGAGATTTATTATTAGATTATTATTTACGTTGAAATTAAAGATCCTTAAGGACTTGTTATAAAAAACTTTATGTAAGTATTTATTGTTTATAAAAATACTAAAATGGCGTGTACGGTAACTCGATATAAGTCTAACTATCAAGGTATTATTATTTCCATCTATTTCATTTACGGGTTTTTAAAATCTATTTGAACTAGAACTGCATTGCAGTTAGAAAATCGTAGTAAATTAATACGATTTGGAGTCGAGTGAATGCGCCGTCAACTATTGTCAATGTGTAGACTTAACAAAAAACAATAATATCAACTACACAACGAAAAAACCGCGTTCTATATGATAGTTTTAGCAGCAGTCTACATAAACCCTACATTCTTAAGATTCTAAAGATAACTAACGAACAATATCCAAGTGAAGTTCCTTCGTCTTCAGAGTAAAAGCACCGCAGGGAGCAGACGTGTATTTCCATCCGGACCGAGTCAATCCAATTTGCGGTGACAACCGAGTGGCCGCTACAGCGCTTTATTTGCTCAACATGTTCCGCTGAGCACTAGAGAAATAAAACAACGTGTCTTCGCTCTATTGAGTTATTGCAAACCTCGTTACTACTCTATTTCGCGGTCTGTATCTGTTGCCGAAATAAACAGAGATCTTTTGACAGCATTTTTCTTTAAAACATAGTACCTACTTAATTTCTAAGTATACTTTTTTCTTCTTTATTTTATTTAGGGAAGTACACACTATTATTGACTTGGCTTTACTCGTACTCTATATGTATATCTGTCCTACGTGAAGAGGGTGGGTGGAAATAAGTGGAGGGGGGGCACAGGGTACGAAAGTGATGTATTTATTATCTGTAAAGTTAGTAGCAAACTATTTGTTTTAAAGCCGTTAACATAAAAACAGATCATGGTTATTATACCTTCACACCGAGGCTTAGGTTTACCAAGCGATCGACACAACCAAGCCAACTAGTTGAAGCTTGCATGTGTCAAGTTGTTCTCTATGTACATATTTTTGTGTTTTCATTTTATCAATAAGCCTAATACGAAGTCATATCCTGGAGCAGGAACTGAAACCGCGGTCTTTCACAATCCGGGTTACTGCTCTAACCACTGAGCGGTCGAGGACTAGGGAATTAGGGATAGCCCTATAATTCCTTTCGTGGCTGTCTGTTTTTCTGTTATTGTCTATCACAGTGTATAAATTATAACCCTGGTTGTGAAAGCTCGCAGGTTCGGTACCCGCCCTAAGACACTTCATTTTTCTAGTTTACATATTTTCCCTTAAGTTCGATAAGTATGAGAATATTTTTTTTTATTTTTTGTTTTTAACATACTCACACTTTTTTTGTCAGAAAGCGTAAGTAAAAGTAAGGGGTGTGACCGATGGAGCCCCATTCCATCGCCCAACACCCCCGTGGCTATGGCGGATGGAGAAGAGTATGCAGGGAGCATGCTTCATCACCTAACATGCATTCTACGATTTGGGGTCCCAAGAGGATCGTCCTTGCAAAATAAGGCTTCCGCGTCTCAATACTTCCTGTCACACGTTGGATTATAGTTGGAAATGAGAGGTTACCAATAGAGACAATGTGGACTCTCCTCTGCCCACGCTGAGCATGATTGTACCGTGTCGTGTGATACACAGTGTCATCATTGCTGCCGCATTCGAGGCACTGACGGCACGGCTCTCTCCCGATCTGGTGCAGATAGTGGCCAAAGTAACTGTTTCTCTACAATACCTGCACAAGTTGGAAGGTCTGAGAGACGAGTTTTTGGGCCAGCCATTCCCCTCCGATGGTCCAGTGGTCAGCTGTTGGCACTTCTAACCTGCGCTGCCACCGCTTGAACATCTCTGGCGACGGACGAGCTCCTTCACGTAGGACTTTAGCATACCTTCTTTAGACCTCTGATAGTGCTGTTGCATCGAGGTCCAAAGGTGGGGTCCCCGCCAGAATGCTGGCAGTCCCAAACGAGATTGTACAGTAACCGCATATAACCCTGACCGCCATGACCTGCTGCTGTTGTCCCAGCAGGACATCATTACGTGGCGATAGAGTCTCCGCCTATACCGGTGGCCTGTAAATGGCCATTGTCCGCACCACCCTCATATAGAGGTGATGGCATGTCACACTCGATCTTTCCAAATTCGGAAGGAGCCGTCCAAGTAGCGCATTTGCCTTTCATTAACCGCCAGTGCTATGAATATCCATAATTCGTGAACGAATGTCCAGAGATAGAAGGTAGTAAGTACCTATGTGTAGCACGTTCGTCTTAGCAATCCATTACATTAATTGCATGGTGTACATATTTACCTATATTGGAGATTCCAGGAACAAACAGTATAGCACTACGCATTACATTTCATACGACTGTGTTTAGAGTAGATCGAGGCAAATAGGATCACAGATTAGATAAGAAATTTATGATCAGAAGATGTTATATTGCTGAATCGCATTATTACCTGGAGTTGTAATGATTAGTTTGCAGTTCGACGAAGGCCATTAATATTTAATTGTTTTAAGATCAAAGAAATTTAGTTGCCTCGTTTTTTTGTCGTACTTCCGGAACTTGGAATTCCTTCCTATGATATGGGTTCCTTCAAAAGAGGCGTGAAAAGCACTAGCTGTCTTCGCATATGGATTCTTCTTACCGCTTCACATCAGGTGGTGTTTTGTGAGTCATTTGTCGTGCTTTGTATAAAAAAAAAGATCAGAGCTGGTATTGATCATCTATGCAAAAATTATCTGATAAAGTCCGATGAAACTAATAATTGACACAGAAAAAAACTGTAAATAAATATTTACTTGCTCTAGGGACGCTTAGATGTGCTTTTCAGTGATTTTTGTGCGGAATGGTGTTACAAAACTACTCTAATAAAGAATCTTGTACAGGACTTTCTGTGACGTTTGTGCAATTATTAAAACCATCTTTAAGTAATATTTTTAATTGCAGATATATTTAAGTTTCATCCGATCCGCTTCATAATTTAGGAAAATTATGCTTTACGTGTTTTTGAAAGAAAATGAAATAACCATTTTATTTTCCTTTCTCTGTTAGATACAATACAAGATTGAGTACTATGGGATTATGCGTTGATTATAAGGAAGTTGATTTATTTTGCACTCTGAAAGTCAAGATGATCTAGTTCACCCCCATGTACTCTACGTATGTTGTGTCTACGTTTTTATTATTTGAGAAGCATATTACTTTAGAAAATTTCCTCATGCCTAAATTATACTCAGCCGATGTATAAGGTGATTTAATGGCATCCCGTAACAAAACAAAAACAGCGCAATATAAATTAAAGTGGTTCGAATAATAATATCTCCTGGGCGTATCATGTAGGCACAGGCATGCATGCGTGGTAGGCCCGCCCATAAATCAACGTCAAAAAAATGTATTTGCGGCGTTTTGAGATGAATATTAATGAAATTTTATGGCTACAATATAATGTGACTAAGGGAATAATGTATAAACTTTGCAGTAACTATAAATAAATTTACGTATTATTTTGCACGATATGTAAAGGTTATTACAGTGGATATTAGCATCATTTATCATAGTTAACAGATAGATAATAATCATTATGCATAAGTTTTTTAGACTTTGTAATGTATGCTCAGACCACAGGAAAACTAAGCTTAGTCTACGTGACATTTAGCTACATTTAAAAATAAAAATAATGTGTAACACCATAGAAATAAACAATCGTTATATTATAAACTCATGCTACAAATACTGTCGCTGAATCCACATGTACATGCGAATATCTATATACTTTTTATTTTATTGCACTTTGAAAATTATGTAGATAACATAATTTAGCAAAGGTGGACTTGTCTCTACAAAGATCTCTTCCTGCTAACCCATAAATGTGTGAGAAACACTGGTGGACTGCAGACAAAACAGAGTGCATTTAAGACATCGATAGAGGGAACCATAAGGAGCTCAAGCCTAGGATGAGATGGAGCTGGTATTAGCTGAAATTGGGAACGAATTAGAGTCGTTTAGTATTTTATTAGAGTTGTTCGAATGTTTGTACAACTCAAATACAGAAATAAATATGTTATGAAAACTAAAAGGTGCAAGATGATTATTATACCATGATAATTAAACTTTATTCACATATTTGGGTATCGCTGTTTAGACCGCCCAGAAGAAAATAATTTAAAAATTATAATATTACGAGTACTTGCCAGATAATTACTAGGCGTGGTAGGCATTTTATCTTAGGCCTCAGGATGATAATTCACCAGCAATGCCAAGTGATTTTTTCCTTGTGGTACGAAACTAGTATTTTCATACAAAAATAATTTTGCAAATTATCTTTTACTTAAATAACTTTTCTTCATTATTCATATCTGACTGGAGTGATGCAGCTTCAAGGATACTATATCAGCTGCCGCTTAGGTTCTAAAAAATCGATTCGTTTGTTTTCTTTTCACTTGGTAGGCTTAAGGTGTACGAAGGAATTTGGAATTTTAATTGGAAATGAATTTCCATTATACAGAGGACGGCCATTGACTCAACACTAGCCACCAGTGTGAAGCAGTAAGAAGAATATATCTATGCAAGGACACACTGTTCTAGCCACCTTCACCTTAGCGGCCTTTATATGGCCTTTACACGCCTCTAGGAAGGAGGTAAGGTGGAGGGTGCTGGCTGAATTTTCCAAGTTTTAATATTACCTCTTGTTCTACCTTATGTTGTGTTAATTCATTATTTTACCTACCTGAACCTTTCTAAATCGTGTAGATAGATGACTACATTAACATATACAATGGTCCGCTTGCCATAATAAGGTAACAAGTGGGACCTATACGTGAGGATTGCAAAGGGAAAAACAAAATAAAAAGGATCCCTTCTATTTTGTTATTTTGGGATATGACTCTTGGTCATGTCCAAGTTACTAATATTTAGCCGAATTTCGGGCACGTTTTCCGAATCAAAGAGAAAAAGAATACTCGTCGCTTCAATATAATAGAATAAACTTACCGATGCAACAAATCGCCAAATGAAAGATTTCACCGCAGCAGGGATTTGTCGTAATTAAGTTTTCGATTTTGACAGAGTTCCAAAAGCCGATTCGACGAATTGGAATCGGCTGCCTTTACCGAAAATCACGTTCGAGAATGGATTACTAACATTCCTGTCGGAAATAAATTTCCTAGCTTGATTTACTACCGTTGACTTTAAGATATAAATATTATTTTATACATTTTTAGACACTATATAAAGATGTTTTAGGAATATATAAGTTCTTGGGAAAATATAAATAGTAAAAATAGTTTTTTTTTATACAACTGGATGACAAACAAGCTAACGGCCCACCTGATGGAAAGCGGTAACCGCCGCCTATAGACACCTGCAATAACAAGGAAAAATCAGTTGATATTGCAGGTGCGTTGTCATCCTGGGGCCTTAGATGAAATGCCGTCCATGCCCAGTAATTACACTGGCTACCTTTCCCTTCAATCCGTAGCACAGCGAACTGTTTCACTCTGAAATAGGAAAGGCGGTGGTACCTACCCAGACGACCCTGCATACGGGCCTACCACCTAGTAGATTTAAATAAAGTTAAACATTGTAGCCTGTCTGTTAATATTATCAATAAAAATATAAATAGATATTTTCGTTCATTCGATCAGATTATTTTGGGTATAAGTAATATAAAAACAATCAAGAGCATATTGGATCAAGATTATTATTTTGAGTATACACTACTTAATGTGTATTTTATACCTTGGTGTATATTTGCACCAGCAAATACAATACTTAATATATTATATCAGATTTTAATAAATCTTTTTATAGTGTAATATATTATCAGGCGCTTGCCGACTACGCCTGGTATTTTACTTTCTAATATTTCAAAAACAAAATTGATATTTATGAAAAAAATTGCTCGTTATCTATGAAGTACATATGAGACAAGGCAGATAATCTGTTGTTAGCGCCGGTGGGCTGGTAAAGGAAGACAGTTTTTTAATACAATTATCTCAAATTTAAAGTTATTCTTAAGCTAATTTTTACGTCAGACAACTTAGTTCAATAGCTATGATAAACTTATGTCTTAAACTGAAAGGTAATTTTGACGAACAAACAAACAAGAGCTACACAAGCTAAGCTGTGAATGAGTTTCTATTTCATGCAAAGTAATTCTATTCATTTGATCTTGTCAGCACTCGATCATTGTTAAATTATTGTAAATTTGTCTAGGTATTCCCATAAACTAGGCGACCGGGAATTCGAGCTGGGACCACTAGACATTTTCCTCGTGCAGACATAAAATTATTAGGTATATCTACAAAAATCGATATACTAATATTATAAATGCGAAAATAAGTCTGTCTGTTAAATTATCACTCCTAAATTGGTGAACTGGTTAAGATGAAATAAAAATAATCATAGTATTCATACACTCACACCTATTATCTAGCCCAAAGTAAGCATCGTTAAGAGCTTGTGTTATGGATACAGATAACGAAGAAATAAAGATAATGATATGTATATAAATATTCGAAATAGACGAACAGCTGGCTGAATGGTCTGTGCCCCTTACTATACAGGCTACTTGGTCAGGAGCTCCCGGGTTCAAATTCCTAGTCTGTTCGACTGTTCTAGTCGCATCCACCTTGCAGGCCCATAAAGTGCCCTTTGACGCTTCTTTTGAAACGAGTTACCAAACTTCTTTGTGCGTGATGTGGTGGAAACAGTGAACTGATGACTCCAAAGACCGGCACGCGTGCTCCTGAGTCGGAAGGGGGAAAGTAGGAAGGGGAAGATCGAAAAGTTTCTCAGAACACTCCATGATAAAGCCTATAGAAGGCGCTAAGCGATACAATGTCTCGACGCAATTGTAGAGGCTCTAAGTTGTTCGTGACCTCTACGTCGTCAATGATACGGACGGCACGACACTGCAATCTATGAGCCCTGAAGAGAAGGAAGAGGAAGGAACGGCGACATTTTGGCTGCGAACGCGCATA